>OX243862.1:7500000-10000000 GCA_945859645.1 Amphipoea oculea
GCGTAATTAATTCTTTGATCCTTTAGCTATCTAATGGTGAAATCGAATTTAGGATGGAGACGATAGATATGAAGCAGCAACACCAAACTGTATCCCCCGATTTTGTTATCATTGGTTTTTTTGACTTGCCTCCCACTATGGAAGCTGTTTTAAGACGTATTCACGACAAGAAATTGTTTCTAGAAAATACCTCAGCACTGAGTGGTTTACAACATTGTATTAAATTTATTTATACACACGAAAAAGCATCTATCTCACAGGGAAACACTCACTGGAGAGATTGCGAAGTTATTAAGTAGGTTGTAAGAAACAAAACTGAATTCATAGCTAAGCTACCATAGACAGGTTTCTTATCCCTCAGTTATTTTGCTGACATGAATTTCATACATAGTATAAATAAAGCGGATTGTACAAAATACATAGAAAATCTTTTAAATGCTTAATAACTTAATATTGCACGGTAAAAAATTTAAAATATAAGTACTATGTACAGTACATTATACATAAAGAGCTCATATCTACATTATTACCATAATTTTTAACAGCTGTTTATTTAACAATATTTTATGAACATGATGCCTATTTTAACTGCAAGATAACCTGTGCTTAACCATATGTCAGCTGAAGAAACAAATTATTTGTGTGCTTGTCTCATACCCATTAGCTAATTTTAATCATTTGCCTATTTCTTGCTAAATTTGTTTTCAGGGTCTCCAGGTTGAAAGTCTGCATACACAGGAAATGACTGGGCTCCTCTTGCTGGTACTGTAGGCAGGGCACCTCCTTCTGCCAACCTTTTAGTTTCAAGTTTTGCTGCATTTATCTTCTTCATCTGAGCGACAGCAAGGTTTTTTGCAATTTCCTCTTCTGTGGGTGGGGTTGGTCTGCAAAAATAATTATGATGATGTAGTAACATTTTACACTAATTTCTTAATCATCCTCTGCCCTTAATTTCCAAAGTTGTGCAAAAACTATGTATGACATAGTATGATACTGAATGAAGCAGGGCTTCTCCACATACCTCCTCATTCTCAACCAGGCCTCCCATTCTGCAGGAATAGGATCTTGGAAGTCTTGCTGTTTTGGTGGATTATACCATCGGGTGGGTTTCCTTTTACCAACACTAGGATCAGCAGGAATTTCAAAGTAGGCATTTCCCAAGTAGTCTTTACCTGCAATTAAAGAATGCCTTTAATAATTATTTGGAAGGGTGGCCTTTGCCCAGCAATCGGAAAGCATAGGTTAAACCAAAAAAAAATATGTCGAAGGATGTATTCGGAATAAAGTTGATAGTTAGTTTGAAAAAAACACTAGATGTCTAATGCTTACCTACTAAAAATACTTGTTAAACCTTAATTTAACTTAATCTTGATGCATTTTGTTATTGTGTAAGATCATATCAATTTCTTTAAAAGTTACTATTTTGTATAAAGTTTTATGCAGCAGAGGTACGCATCAAGCATGGTCGAGGCAACATCTTGACAGACGCGCGCATGCGCGGTGTGAGTTGGCAGAGCGGAAATATTTGACGTTTTGGAAAATCGGGTTGGATTATCCATAATTTTAGAAGGAATATTGTTTATTTGTGGCAACATAAGATTGGTGTCACGAACCTGCTGCTTGGACATAATAAAATTGTTTCATTAATAATTTAATTCATAATTGCAAAGTTCAGTGACTCTAATTATTGTAAAACTGTTCATTAAATTGTATATAACAGTCATACCCCGATGACGCCAATTAAACCCGTGACCACTAATGACGATGTTGAGATGAGTAGTGCTTCTCCGACATATAATATATATATTTGTTTTGTTTGGCTGCAACTGCTGAACATGAACCTAGGTTCAATCCCCAGCTCTGGCACTGGTTACCAGGATATTCATGAGAAACTTTTCAGTAGTGGCCAATTATGTAAAACCCCACAAAGGCCATTTTTACTATGCAATGGAAGTGGACATGCTCTTCTTGCATAGTTCAAGTTTCTAGAAAACAATATGTTGCTTTAGTTAAATGTGAATATTAAAATGTTTATATCAAAAACTTAGAATATGTTTACATATTCTTTAGGGAATTTCCATGCATGTTTAAAACTGTAAGTACTTAATTGGTTTATACTATAGGACTTATACCTACAAACAAAATATCATGCCTTTATCCGCCAAAGAGCCACAGGTGTAATTACCTAAATATATTTACCCCTTATTTGCAGTTATGTTTCAGTCCCATATAACAACAACCAAGGCTCGGAAACCGGTTGAAATTCTTAACCGGTTATGGTCATTGACCCCAAACCGAAATAGATTTAGGTTATAGGTTGCACTTTACCGGTTTTTACCGGTTTATGCGGCAAACCGGTTTTTCATGAATTTTGGTTTTGATAGTGAAAATTAACCGGTTAAAACCAAGTTTGAACCCCCCCCGGACCCCGCCACTCTCGCGGGCACGCTCTGGACATTGCGATGTCAACTCATTGTCACTAGAACTTGTTGGAAGCGTTAAAAAAGTAGACGAAAAAATTTACAAATTACGGAATTAACCGGTTAATTTGGGTTTCAAAACCGTTTGAGCTTTGTAACCGGTAACCTTTATCTTTTGGGTTACATAAGAACAGTTCACTTGTTTAACCGGTTAATGAAGGAACGATATATTTACCGGTATTTAATCGAAATTAACCGCTCTTTTTAAACCGGTTCAGAGCCCTGACAACAACACAAACTTATACCTGTTACCTTTTATTGATTAATGTAGATACGATGTATGGAGTACCTAGTGACACTAAATTGCCAATTATTGATAATATGTTTCTGTCAAATAGTTTCTTGGACTGAAAATCTACGAAATAAGCAAGAATGAGGGCTAAGTCTGTAGAGGTTCGTGTAACGAACAAGCCTGATATTACGGTATTTACTTTACCCATATCATTCCCTCTTATCTGGCGGGGTCTCAATGAGTCAATAAAATTTCTGAAAACAATCCTCCACACATTTCTATGTTGACCGGACATCTGAAAACATGAAACGACGACCATAAAAATATAGAATAACAGTGTTAACCCAGAAACTAAGTTGGGTATTTGCCAAATTAATGCAAATACTTATTTACAACAAATGACGCAGCTCTACACACAGTTTAACATTTACATTTTACATTTACATAATTCTGGATATCATGTTAGGAGTGAGACCAATGTTACCTTTAAAATGTGAATTATATCGTAGCTTTTATTTTACATTGGAATCCTCGTTTTTCAGAATCAGCTGATCAGCGATTCAGCGCAGCGTGCAAATCAAATACAAGTTTGACAATGACGGACGGATTTTTTTTTTTGTGAATGGCATCTCGCAGTTCAACCTATGAGGTTGTCGTCTGACCGGGTTCGCCTGTGGATGCCTCAAAATTAAGGCCTACAGCCAGGGCTTATAAACTAAGCGACTACACGCTAAGAGCACCCCCTGTGGGGTTCGGACCTCGGCTTAGGGCTTCGCTGGGAGAGGGCAGCAAGGGACAGGCTGGATCGGTATTAGTTGGGTGGGACAAATTAAGACTACGGGATCAGCGGCGCGGGCTGGCTCGAGCAAGGGTCGGGGCGGACATGGAACGGGGCGTCGCGACGGGCCTCGACGGCGAGGATGGAAGGACGGATGTTGGGACGGCGCGGCGGATAGATCCACAGGCATTATACAGGGTGTCCCTGGAAGTATGGATCAAATCGAATAGGGGCGTGGGCAAGGTCATTTCCAAACTTTTTAACCCTGAGAATGTCAGTGAATTTTTTTACGGTTCAATTATAAACGATTTTAATTTTTTTTCAATCACTTCGCTTAGTGTTCAAAGAAATTAATCATAAAAAAATACTATCAGGGCTATCTAAAAAAAAAAAGACGGGTTGCACTCCGGGAGTGCCAGCAGAAGTGAAAACTTGAATATTAACGTTGAAATAAATCAATTATTAATTTAAAAAGCTAACAATCTTAAAATAATAATATGTACAGACGCCAGCACATCAACCTACCCGAAACTGTCACATTTTACCAATCAACTTTGAACCTTATAATTTAGTGATAAAGTTGAAAATCGATTAAAGAAATTTGACAGATTGTAGTAGGTTGATGTGCTGGCGTCTGTACAAGTATATGAAAAGGGAAAATCCACCACCACCACCAACACCACCACCACCACCACCACCACCACCACCACCATCACCACCACCACCAGCACCACCACCACCACCACCACCAACACCACAATCACCACCACCAACACCACAATCGCCACCACCACCAGCACCACCACCACCACCACCAACACCACAATCACCACCAGCACCACCACCACCACCACCACTACCAGCACCACCACCATCACCATCACCATCCCATCCCCATTCCCATCCCCATCCACATCCCCATCCACATCCCCATCACTATCCCCATCCACATCACCATCACCATCCATCCATCCATTATCGTGTCTCACTTGGTTCACTTCGGTTGGCGCCGCCGTACAAAGCGGGGGGGGGAAATCTCCTGACGGTCACGTGTCCTGACGCGAGTTTCACATTTTTTACCCATTACAAAAAGTGTGCAACGCCGCTAAAGAAGTTTACACTTCAAAAATTGATAGATAGATAGATAGTTTTCACGGATTCGATCTTTCTTCTCTTTTTTTTTTTTTTTTTTTTTGTATTTTTTTTTTTTGCTAAAACGTTTGGAAATGACCTTGCCCACGTCCCTATTCGATTTGATCCATACTTCCAGGGACATCCTGTATAATTATATGGGTATAGCTCATGCACCATCACTGACGTATAGTGCGCCATCTGGTGGCTAACGGATAATGGATAGATCATAGATGGCAAATGACAATCATGACAATGACATGTTATCACTAATGCCATTACATATAGTTAGCGCCACGAAAGATGAGACTTGACCCAGCCTCCCGCGCTCTTTCTGCCGCCCCTATGACGTCCGGTCCCGTCCCGCGCTCAGACCTCATACCGCTAAAGAGACCTAAAATCGTCTACTGCGCAAGTCAAACCACGTGGTGTGTCAAGTCTCATCTTTCGTGGCGCTAAATATACCAATATACCATGGACTTATTATATTAGTTGTAGGTAATATAACAAGTCCATGCAATATACCAATACACTGACCTAACAGATTACTAATCATGGAATCGAGTAACGGCCTGGCCACAACCTTGCCACTGTCACCACCCGGCCACGACTTTTGGCTTAGCGGCAAGTGGCACGGTTTCTTTTGTCTAGCGTTGACGCTGCGAGCGGTGCGTCGTGGCATGGTTCATACATTTTGGTATATTATTTGTTTTTACCGCTCGCCGCCCCGCCCTAAGCTGCCGCTGATAGCGGTGAGCTCGTGGCCAGGCCGTTAGTCTGAGGCGTCAGGGTATATATCTCTCGTTTGAGAGTAGTACATGCCTTGGTATATATATTCTGTGGTCTGAGGGTCAGTGCCTTGCATTGCTTTCTCTTTAGTAACTTCCTTACTCTATGAAGAAAAAAAAAATGTCGATGCCTCATGCCTCGAATATTCTCTGATTTTGTGATCATGATGACATTCTGTGCTGACAATCAAATCACAGACTAAGAAGATTTGAGTGAAGTGGTGAGCAAAGACTACAATAGTATACTGGCTGTGGTGAGTGACTAAAAATTTCGCTGGCAGGCAAGCAAGCACCAAGGCAAGGCAACACACAAAAACAGAACTATTGTGTAAATTGTTTTTAGACAAGTTCTTTCAACATTGTTTTGGTGTTTAAAGTGGAAAAATTATTGCTTTTAGTCTTTAGACTACTACTGAAGATTACTCACCCGAAGAACATAATAATCAACCAGTCACCATGGCGAAAATGGCATTTCAACACCAAGCTGGAACAGCTATGGAGTGTCTAAGTGTAAGTCAGAAGACCACTCCCAGTTTTGTTCGTTTTGTTTGGTCTCTTTTTCATATAAACAATGTATTTATAACATTTTACAGATACCAATAACACTCCAGAAAGAAGCTGGTGTTGATTCAGAAGGAAGAGAAGTTATGAAATGTGGTTTTAAAATTGGCGGCGGAATCGATCAGGATTTTCGCAAAAGTCCTCAAGGATACACTGATAATGTAAGGCTTTATTCATCTATAAAATAAAACCTAAAATGATTTGTTGATATAGCAGCTCTACAGCCATATTTTATACTATTGCTCTTTCAGGGCATATATGTGACAGAAGTGCATGAAGGAAGTCCTGCAGCAAAATCTGGATTGAGGATGCATGACAAAATCTTACAGTGCAACGGCTATGACTTCACAATGGTAACCCATAAAAAAGCAGTAAGCTATATAAAGAAACATCCTGTCTTAAGCTTATTAGTAGCAAGGAAAGGTGTCACATCTACATAAAACAATTTGTTATAAACCATCTTACTTATAAACATTATTTAGTTTTGTAATAACTTTGAGGTTTTATCTGTTTATTTATTACATTTATAGAATAGATAAAGAGCTTAATGGTATCTTGCAAGATAAGTTGAAATGAGTAATAATCAATTGAAAACAAGTACACAGTGAATCGCCATACTTATGACTATCCATTTTCTTTGCCAGGCTGAGATGAATGTTAAGTCGTACTGTTCACCTTTATAAAATGTGTATTTCATGTAAATAATAATTTTAAGAATACTTCTTGGACCCCGCTGTATTATGTAAATAACTTTTATTTCATTAAATAATTTGTGAAATGAAAATAATCCAGCAGAAAATGAATGTACATGTAGATAGTCGGATAACTTTTATCTAAAGAATAAATATTGTGATTTGACAAAAAAATCTATAAAACAGCTGTCAAACTGCAATTTTGTTCCTCAGATACAAGTTATCTGATAATTGAAAAGTTGGCCCTAAGTAGATTGATGTCTCATTCAGGTTAATTTGTAACTATAACAAACTAATATTACATTTGGCATGTTATGAGACAGTTTCGAGGCATCTTACCTTTTATTTTCTCCATTATAATATAATCCAAGCCCATTGCTTTCAAATTGACCCAACAACCACCCACTTGTATAATAGTAAGTTACAAGTTATGTGATTGCTAAATATGATATTTATAATGAGGTTACCATTGAGAATGTCTGTTAGAAAATTGCATTGAAACTTTGTCTATACTCTATATTAAGTGATGCCTATTTATTTTGTAATGTAACAAAAATATCATGTTCAACATAACTCCTATTTGCACCTATTCCAGTAATTTTGTACACCCACATATTAATGTCAATGTAAATATTACAATTTATTTAGCAAGTAAATAAAAGAGCCTCAAGTAATGGTAAAGTTTATAAGTATATTGGGATGTTGTTTGAGATTTTGAGTTAAGGTGATAAGAACATGGAGCACTGAGTTAGTATTATATTATGACAAGTGATTATAATAATGTTATTTATTTTTTTATAAGTAAGTTTTAGTTTTTAGAGTATTTTGTATTACTGTTTAATTGTGCAACTTTTGTGTAACTGTCCTACAAAGTACAGCGAATTACTAAGAGGCATTTCAAAGTATTTATATTAATGAGTTACCAATGACATATTTTTATACAAAACAATTGCATTTACATCAGCAGTTATTATTTTTTACAAAATTAAATGATAATAATGTAATTGTCATGGAAAAATTACTTAGTTAAGTATTTATTAGTGGTTACATTTGAATTTATAAAATTTATGAATTGGTTATAATCATACTATCTGCTTTACTCACAAATCCTTTAAAAGAAAACTACTTTTTTTTGTATATTTATGCATACTTCTATGCCTGTAAGAATCACTTACATCTAGCTAAAGAAGTTTATGAGAGTAAAGCAGTCAGTACAGTAAACCACACCTTGTTATGGCTCAGTAAATTCATATACATAAAAATAAATATATAAATAGATATAAATGAAATGTTACAAACATTATTTGTAATACTTAATGGTTTACGCACTGTGCCAAATAACACTGCTCCATCTATTATTTTTTATATTTAATTGAACTGAATCATGTTAGTTATAATAAAATGAAAAATGAACATTGTATTTTTATTTTTTTTATTTTATTAAGATTTCTTCATTACACTTAAAATAAACCCCAGTCACGGAATAACTAATAGTACTTAGTACAGAAGGCCGACTCCTTTGATCTTGAAGAAAGCAGCGGGGCAATTGCGTAACACATTATCAATCGGAATCGGTTTCATTTTGACAGTTCAACAACGTTCATTGCGTTATTTACGTGTTGAGCAGAAACATTTTTCGAACTTATGAAGCAATGGATTAGCAATTTGCTTCAAAATGATTCAGATTCCGATTGATAATGTGTTACGCAACGCATTAGGGTGCCGCTTTTATAATAGCCTACAAAATCACATCCCGCCAACGCGCAAGCTAATATGCACTTTATCGCCGGGGTTGAGAGTTGTTATTACTTTGTCCTTTCTCGTCTGCAACATACCTACGCCGCTTAACCGAGTACACTAGGGCTGTCCGGAATAAAAATAGGTACACACCTTTTTATGGTAGGTACCTACCCACCAAAACAAAAATAATTACTAAGATTTTTCGACATGGCTAAAAGTTCATAGACAAAAAACCCAGAATCGCCAGCAACGAAATGTATAAAAATGGGTTCACTATAGTAAATCCAGTACGGTTTATCAGCCTCCTAAACTATATAGTATAAAAGTTATTATACTTTGTGTGTTTATGTTATTCATACTTAAAGGCAAGTCAAATCAGGTTATCGAAATGTCAGAGGTTTTCCATACGATAGCCTGTCGTATGGTTGTGAATCAGGGCTCTG
The DNA here is from genome assembly GCA_945859645.1 of Amphipoea oculea. Lineage (NCBI taxonomy): Eukaryota > Metazoa > Arthropoda > Insecta > Lepidoptera > Noctuidae > Amphipoea > Amphipoea oculea. The sequence goes on from OX243862.1 coordinate 7,508,846, forward strand.
GAGGGTCTGCATTCTATGCAGATGGTGAGGCTTAGCATGTGCGATCACGACGCAAGCATTGGTCATGATAGGCTGATGACCGCGGTGTAGAGGCGCAATTTGCACTTGAGTGATAATTTGCTGCGGGCGGTCTCGGATATCTATAGGGCGGTCAGTAAGTAGTGGAGACTACTGAGAGCGAAAGAGGCGCGCGAACGGGCCGTCTTTATGTGCTCTCTAAAAGTAAGATGGTGGTCGAGGATAATACCTAAGTATTTAGCTTGGTTCTCCCAAGGGATCGGCTTGCCATAATAGTGATCGGACTGGGGAAGAGGGGGGCGAGTCGACGCGGTTTCGAGAAGAGAACTGCCTGACTCTTATAGGGATTGACCTCGATTCTCCATTTCCGGAACCAAGCTCCTAAGACGCTTGCGGAGGTCTGGAGAGTGCGAGCGATAGAGTCCTGACAGCGACCCGTATAGTAAATGGCAGTGTTGTCTGCGAATAGAGCCAACTGAGCCTTTTTTGTATTGAGAATGTCAGTGGTGAACAGGGTGAACATAAGGGGGGATAACGCGGATCCCTGAACGAGAGCCTATACTATACAATAGTACATAATCAGCCTAGAATGTTCCCACTGCTGGGACACAGGCCTCCTCTCTGTGAGAGGGAGTGGGCCGTAATCCACCACGCGGGCCCAGTGCGGGTTGGTAGATGTCGCATGTCTTAGAATTTTTGGTTCTAGGACATGCCGGTTTCCTCACGATGTTTTCCTTCACCGTTTTGAGAGCAGTGGTGATGAAATAATTTACACAAAGTAGGTAACCAGCCTGGGTTCGAACCTACGACCTACAACTCGTAAGTCGCGGCTGTTACCACTAGGCCACCACTGGTCTAGTATAACTATACTCTTATAATAATAATAAATAATAGTGCCGATAGTCGTTACAGCCAATGGATTGATAGCTAAGAGCCTCGACCAAAACCTGAGGAGGCTCTCGTTGGGCAGCTGGATCAAGGGCTTGATTCAGAAAGCAGTACTTCTAGACACGGCTCGCATTGTCAGGAGGTTCCTCTCCCTGGAGCCCTGACCGCCGGCAGTTCCTGATACCAGTAGGCTACTATTTTCTATATTTTTAAATGTTTTTATATTCTAATATTTATAAATATAATTTATATGTATTTAGTTGAATAAAGGAGAAACTAAATAATAATTATTTATTTAAAGGGAACAATAAATAATATTCTAACGTAAATCTGGTTCACATAAAATATAAGAATAACTAATGTAAATATTTGGTAGATAGTTACCTACCTATTATTAATTAGGTACAAGTAGCTACATGCATTTCTTACCTTTCGGCGTCCTTTGGAAGTGAGAAAAACGCGAGGTTTGGATCCTTGTTATTATTTACGCAGCCAAATATGGTGCTATAATTTTTTGCCTTCAATTTATAAGCGACGAACGGACGACGCGACCCGGCGCGTGATATCCCCATTGAATTAGCCCCTCCAGGCGGGCCCGCCATGTACTTGTAGATTCATGCCTATAATGGAGAGTGCGCCTAGCCTGCCCCAGTGTAGCTATTATTTGAGTCGACTAGGTTTTGAGGAATTAACAACAAAAATAGTTATTTACATCATTACTTATATTCACTAAAAATGGTGCTAACAAAAAGTTTCTGACAATTATGCCTTGGTAGGAGGCCAATCCCACTGGCCTTTGGGTGGCTTAGAAACAAGTGGTTCCCATGGTTTCCAATTCAGCATTTTTCTAGCCAGGTTCAATTCATTTTCGGCCTGAATAATCAGTTCCTCAGCTTGTCCGCAGTTAATTTTTGATTCTATCTCGTAAACATCTTTAGTCTGTAAAATGTAATTATTTAATTATAAAATAATATCAATCAATTAGTTTCGATAATTACAGTGTAATGTTTTACCTGAGTTAACACGGCAGCTCTTTCACGAATAACTGGTTCTGTATATTTTCGGTAACCAGCACTTTCGGGCATCTTTTGCAGGACTCGCAAAATTTTTCCATATAGAGAACCAAGGGTGTGATGAGCATTTGGAGCTACAGCCATGCCAACAAGGCCAGTACTCTAAAATGGTACAAAACATTATCTTCATGATTAAATAAATAATAATATCCACATTGCATCCCATCCAGACACTATCAAGAATTGAATAAGGTAGTCTTTGCAAAACTTGAAGCAAAGGTTTTGTTCTACATTGATATTATATTTATTTTAATTGAGGTAAACTAAGCTTCTCTAAATCAAAATATATCTTTACCTTTTTTAGAAGTCCCATTTTTAACGATTAGATAATCACAACAACCTACAATCCAGGACCAGGACCAGTGCTGTCCCTGTCTGTCAGTGTCAGTCCAGTTTGACACTGACAGTGACAGCTGAACAGTCAATTTTGATTGATTTGTGCCAAAATCAGTCATCCGCATATCAGTGGCAGCACTTGTCTTGCACAGTTGTACTCCATGTACTCAATCCACCATTCACTGTCGCTCGCTACCACGGAGTAATACAATGGAATTATATTGCCTAATATATTAAGTCCATGGCCCAAGTTCGGCACCCAACGGTAACCACAACACAACGACAGGGGTAATTTCGGCACTCAACGGTAACCACAACACAACGACAGGGGTGATTTCCGTCACATCATCAGGCGGGAGGAGACGCCCGGGTGTCACCACTGTGAGGATCGCCCAGAGGACACGGTGGAGCATACGGTGGAGGTCTGCCCCGCATGGGCGGAGCACCGCCGTGCCCTCGTTGAGGCGATCGACAGCGGCGGCGACCTCTCGCGTCCGGCCCTGGTTCAAACCATGGTCCGGGGCGAGAGGGAGTGGGAGGCGGTCACCTCCTTCTGCGAAGCAGTCATGCTAGCGAAGGAGGTGGCTGAACGGCTGAGGGAGAGAGCCTCACACCCCAGCCGCCGCGGGAGACGCTCCGGGCGTCGGGAGCCGCGTGACGACTCCCGGCCACCGTAGGCGCGGGCCTGCGGACGGAGAGTAATGGGTAGCTCACCGTCCGATCAGGACCAGGCCCGTGCCGGACGGCGCGTACGTGTTCCACGCGCGCCTCAAAGAGATGTCAGCATAAAGGAAGGGGCCTGCCAGGGCCGAAGCCTGCCGGGGGTGCGGGATTGTCCGAAAGGGTTACCGCTACCCCGGAACATAAAGGGTTAAGGAAGGAACACGGATGGGTTTTAGTCAGTAAGAGTCTGACACTCCCTTCGCTCCACCCAGAGCGGGAGGGGTCATTTGATGATTTCCCATCCATAAAAAAAAAAAAAAAAAAAAAAAGGGGTGATTTCCGTATTATTAACGTTCCGCATTCTAATTGATGTGTACTTATAAAAGCAAAAACGCCTCTGTCCAAATTTTGGTTTTTTAACCGACGAAAAAACGGAGGAGGTTCTCAATTCGACGCGTATATATTTTTTTTTTTCTTTTATGTATGATCACATTGATCACGCATATCTTTTTACAGAGCAGTCCGATATTGATTATTCTTTTTTTATTGGAAAGGGTATACCTCGAAGTTGGTTCCATATAAATTTGGAAAAAAAAATCCAACCCTAAGGGTAGGAAAACAGGGGTGATTGATTGTTCACTCACTGATTGTAATGTATGACCACGCATAACTTTTTACAGAGTAGTCCGATTTTGATAATTCTTTTTTTATTGGATAGAGCATACCTCGAAGTTGGTCCCATATAAATTTGGAAAAAAAATCCTACCCTAAGGGTGGGAAAATAGGGGTGATTTATTGTTCTTTCACAGATTTTAATGCTGAGCTGTGTATTACAATTAATTAAATAAAAAGGTCTATCTATTTTGGCATATAAAGCCTGTTTTTTTTTAAGTATTTTATAATAAGACAAATAATAGTTAAAGTAGGATTATATACCAGTAAATATCTAAAGTAAGGTAGGTAGCTATTTTAAAAGTAATAAAAAATTAAGCATACATACATAAAAAGCATAGTAGTAATTAGTAAATTATAGCCTCAAAAAATTATACTTAAAATAAAAACTTTTTAACAAAAAAATTAAACCTCCTTCATTTTTCAATCGCGAGATAACTTTTATCTGAAGAATATATTAGATGTTTTGACAGTTTTTGTATAAAAAAATATGTCAATCAGTTAACTTCTATTATGAGAAATAAATATGACGGTTATTCCTCAGATAGAAGTTAACTGATTGAAACGGGAACACCCAAATACTCCGAAATATTTTATTCCGAATTTCGATGTTCCGATTTTCAAAAGTCCGAATTTCATAATACCTAAGAATCATAATGTTTATTATCAAAAATCACGAAATTTATTTTACCGAAAGTCATAAATGCGACTTGTTTGTTTTCCGGTTTTCATATATTCGAACAATCAAATGCTCGATGGGTTCGCGGTCCGAAAAATGACATTCCGATTTTCAATACTCCGAATTATTTCCGTTACCGTTACCGCACCCGAACTCAACGAACGCAATAGACGACGTAGGATGCAAGAGCGAGCGAAGGGCACCCCGAGGTTCGGTTTGGTTAGGTTACTTTAAACCCTTTACACAGAAATAGGGGCCCCGCGAAGCGGGACTCCGTCGACATAGGATGCAAGAACGAGCGAAGGGCACCCCGAGGTTCGGTTTGGTTAGGTTACTTTTCGGGGGGGCCCGGATCGCTGTCGAGTCTACCATGAAGTACCTGGGATTGGTGCTCGACAGCCGGTGGGATTTCGGCCCCCACTTTCGGCGGCTGGCGCCCAAGTTGTTGGGCGCGGCTGGGGCGCTGTCAACGCTGCTTCCCAATCTGGGGGGCCCGAGCGCCGCCTGTAGGCGGCTCTACATGGGGATCGTGCGATCGATGGCCCTGTATGGGGCCCCAATCTGGGCGACTGACCTGACAGCCGGTAGTATCGCAGTCCTGCGAAAGCCGCAGAGAGCGATGGCCGTCAGAGTCGTCCGGGGGTATCGCACGATCTCCTACGAGGCGGCCTGCGTACTGGCTGGATCCCCGCCCTGGGACCTGGAGGCGAAAGTACTCGCGTCGCTGTACCGGTGGCGCGAGGAAGCGCGGGCGCGAGGCGAGTGGCTGATGCAGCGCCATATGGAGCTGCGTCGGTCACAGCTTCGCGAGGTCCTGGTGGCGGAATGGCGGGACAGGCTTTCACGCCCTACCGCCGGCCTCGTCACTATCGAGGCGGTCCGGCCGGTACTCGAGCACTGGCTCGGAAGGAGGCACGGCTCCCTGTCGTTTCGGGTGACGCAGGTGCTCTCGGGGCATGGTTGCTTCGGGAAGTACCTGTGTCGCATAAACAGGGAGCCGGACGCCCGGTGTCACCACTGCGTCGACTGCCGGGAGGACACGGCATGGCATACGCTGGCAGAGTGTGCCGCTTGGGAGGAGCCGCGCCGTGCCCTCATCTCAGAAGTAGGCGGTGACCTGTCGCTGCCGGCCGTGGTCGAGTCGATGGTCGGCAGCGAAGAGTCCTGGGACGCGGTGGTTTCCTTCTGCGAAGTCGTCGTCTCGCAGAAGGAGGCTGCGGAAAGGGAGAGGGAGATCTCGTCCACTCACCCGGCCCGCAGCAGGCGCACCGGGCGTCGGCGGAGGGCGGACAACGCGCTCTTCCAGCCCCCCTAAATGGGTCCAGGGGCGACGGACTCGGGGACGTCCGTAGCCCCCCATACACTAGGACCCGAGGTGGCGGCGCGTAGTGTTCCACGCGCGCCCCTTTTAGACGTCGCGGGGGGAGTCAAACACCTCACTCCCCCCCCCTGACCTGAGGAGGCCTGCAGCGGCGGGCCGGCACCAGCCGGGGGTTGCGGAAGGATCGTACGTTCCCGCGACCCCTGGCGTAGGAGTGAGATGGAACACCGGGGTGGTTTTTAGTCAGTAAGAGTCTGACAGACCCCGCCGCCCGCCCCAGAGCGGCGGACATCCATGAGGATTTTCCACCCCGGAAAAAAAAAAAAAAAAAAAAAAATGGTTAGGTTACTTTCCCCCCCGGTGGGTTCCCGCATTGTCGAGGCGGGGGGGCTCAGTAGCCGTGGCTTGGACACCCACGGTGAAGCGAAGTGGAACCCGAGGAGGGGCCGCTCGTCAGGGCTTTTGCTGGTAAGCCGACGACGTAGCGGCCAACAAGTAGGTTGCGGTGCCGCTTGAGCGACATCGCAGCTGAGGCGGGCCGCGATGTCGTATCGGAGGCATCGCGGCATAGGGTTGGAGGCCGCGGCGGGAGAGGAGTGCCGGTATTGTGGTGCGCCGCTCTCCCTACCTTCCACGGCCTTGACGGGGTCGCCACCGTCTGATGGCGGACGCGATGGGGCCGCAGAGGAAGAGGAGTGTTGGTATGACGTTGGCCGCTCTCCCTATCCTCTGCGGCCGAAAATTGGCAGGCGGCGGGGCCAATGATCTGACCCGTCGCAGGGGGACCAAGGGTGCCCAGACACGGGGTCGTCTGGCGCCCATGTGCTGGTTTGGTCCCTGGGGTGGTCACGGCGTGCTATGTGTTCTGGTGCGCCGGTGATGGGGAATACTCCCCAGAGGAGGGTCCGGTGACGGACAGCCGCGGCGGGTTCACGGATGAGTGCTAACGCGTGCCCGTGTTCCCGCCGTAAGCGGCAGAGGAGGACACCGTGTAGTTTTAGTGGGTTGGAGTCCCACATAACTGCACTATCTCCCTGTGGTAGTGCAGAATGCATGAGCATTTCTCCACGTTAAAAAAAAAAAATGGTTAGGTTACTTTAAACCCTTTACTCAGAAATAGGGGCCCCGCGAAGCGGGGCTCCGTCGACATAGGATGCAAGAGCGAGCAAAGGGCACCCCGAGGTTCGGTTTGGTTATACTTTACATAGAAATAGGGGCTCTATTGTTGGTTTTGTGCCATCTATTTTCTTACAATTGGAAAAAAAGTGTTTATTTGTCTTGCTATTCAGTTTTACAATGTGTTATTATTTCGGAATTCTAATTGATCGGTATTTTAATAATTGGAATTCGTATTTTTGATGTTTCGAATTATCACGTCGGACTTTTTGTTATTCGATCTATTGAAACTCGGTATTTTGAGAATAGTAATTATAAGCGTTAGGGATATTGAAATTTCGGAATTATTAAAATAGGATGAATGATAAATCGGAGTTGTTATAAAAGGAATTTGGAACCATTCGGAATTATGAAAATCGGTATTTTGAAATTCGTATTTGTGACTTTCAGAATAAAGTTTTTCGTATTAATGTAGTGTACCCGATTGAAACAGTGGTCCTTAAGTATGTATAAATATTTATTTTAGGCGTATATTTTTAGCAATTGCTTGTAAATATGCTTGTTTAGAAGTATATTCATCTTTTTTACTAACAATTTTTTCAATTCTTTTGGTTTTGTCCGTGTATTTTTTCTTTTTTTTTTGTCGAAGTGATGTTCCGACATCCAGTTTATCTATTTTAATGGTTTGATGTTTTATTTCTTGAACGATCTTTTTTGCCAAAAAATAAAATCCAGGATGGTGTTTTCCCACAAAATGTGCAAATCTATTGTGCCATGCCTCTGCATGATTTTGTGTCCTAGGCATATTTTGCTTTTTTAGTAGATACGTACTCCAGACTTTGGGTGGAAATGGTGGTGGTGAACTTGTAGTGCCCCATACATAATTCAGATCAAACCAATTTGCTATAGTTTCTGTAACAATTAAATAATATTGTTGGTTAAAAATTGAATATGCTGTGCAACAAAAGTTAGTGACAGAACCGAATTGCTGCAAAACCGACTCCACGTAGTCTTGTTTGTCCTACCCCTAGAGTGTAATTTAAAATCGCGTAGGCGCGTAGGGGCGAGGCGGCCCGCAGCGCCGGAGCCGTGACAGAAACCCTGCCTGCTGCATGTTGCATGGTCGCTTGAATGCTGCATGCTTGCTTGCATGCTGCATGCTTGCTTGTTTCCTGCATGCTTGCTTGCATGCTGTATGCTTGCTTGCTTCATGCTTCCTACAGCGAAAAAATAAAAATATGTTTTAATATCATTATGCGTAAATAAATTTATGCTTTAGGATATTAAGCTTAAAAAAGTTATGCTTTAGAACTTTATGCTTAATAAATTTATGCTTTACAATATTTTGCTTAATCATTATTATGGTTAGAGAAATTATACTTAAAAAAAATATGCGTAAGCTGTTATGCGTAAGCTGTTATGCGTAATTATATTATGCGAAAATATAATTATGCCAAACAAAATTATGCTAAGAAATTAGGTCTTAAAATTTTATGCAAATGGATAGGGACGTAGCACACCACACAATGTTCATCTAGAAATACGCAATCATTTCAGAAACAGGGAGAAAAGAAAGAATTAACTCTCTTCGATTGCAAGAATCGACCCCAGTACCCTTGCCAATCGCGGGCAACGATAAATAATGTTTCCAAAATAATTGTGTTACTTGCTTTGTACAGCAAGCACTGACATTCTACAGGGTGTTACGGAAAGGGTATATCAATACAAACGGGTTGAAGAATGTATCTGGTCTAGAATCTCTGTACAAAATTTCAGCTCAAAAGCATTAACTTTGAAAATCCTCCCTGTAGCTATAAGTTTTTGTACTTAAAAATACTCAATCGAGAGAACCGATGTATGGAATATACGACCTAGTTCAAAATTGCATTGGTCATGTAGAAGTTTTAGTTCGAAACATTTTAGTCAAAAATACCTACCAAGTACCTACCACAGAACTGCACAAGAGTTACTGAAGTACTGTTTTATAATAATAAAAATATGTATGTTCAGGTTATTTATGTATGGGCCTGCGTCGCCTGAAATAAATAAATAATAAAAATGATTATATGTATTTTCGAACTTACAATAAATAGCAGCGGAAGGGTTAATTGTGTACTCTCGTTGTCATAGTGAAAAATGTTGAGAGTGTTATTTTATTTCTCATAAGCAAACCGTTTTTTTTAGGCAGACTTTAATTTTTGGGTACAAAAAATGTTCGAAATTTGATTACCTCTTTAGCAGCTACGCCCCCGTGTCGTTCAAGTGCAAAAGATCCTTGGAAGAACACTACATAAAAGTAAACCAGTCATAATAAGGAACTTTACGGAAGTACGTATTTGTAGGTACAATACTACTTACTACTTCCATGGGTAAAACACCGATTGTGGACTGATATCACTGACCTCTATTATAAATAATACACCACACTTGTTTAAAGAGGATGCATGTGATGTATGTGTCTGACAAGCAAAGACTACAATATGTATGAGCAAGGTTAGAGCAAGATTACACGCTCATTCTGACTATAGTTGCAAAACTTCTGAAAAATTCTGAATAATTCCGGAATACTTCTAGGAAAGTTTCTTTAAATCAGAATTATTCAAAATGAATTTAATTAAGATTTTTATTTTTTTTGCTGAAAAATCGTATTTTGCATCGATCGTCGATCGCCGCCGCCCTGTCCCTCTGTGCGCACTCGACTGCACGAGTCGTGCGTGCCGCGCGCGCCCGGCTGCACGAGTCGTGCGTGCAGGCGGTGGCGGTGCGGGGTGCGGTAAGAGGGGAGATGTTCCCTGGAGAAGTTTTCCCCCCCGCGCCCCGCGAGAAACATTCGTACCCCGCAATCGAATGTTTCCGCCGAATATTTCGCCCGAATAATTCAATGGGAAATATTCCCAAAGTTTCGGAATATTTTGGAATACTTCCGAAGTATTCGACGGGAATGATTCGGAATTTTTCCCGCCAGCATCTATAATTCTGACGTCATTCTGATCCATCAGTCTGGTCAGAATGATGGGAGAATGATCGTGTATTGACAGAATGATGGTCCAGAATGATGAAAATTAAATATTTTAAATAATTCCGTCAGTCTCGTTTTGAATGATGAAATACTGATGGGAGAATGATCGTGTAACCCGCTCGTATCATTCTGGCGTCAGTCATCATCAGCGACGCAATGCCGAAGGACGTGTCAAGCGACATAACTACGAGCGCGTCGCAAGCGCCGCCTAATGTATTATATAAAAAAAATTGAATTTTTGAATTGAATTTGAATTTTTATATACTAAAACCTTCCTAAAAGTATGTACACTTGGGAGCAAATAAATCGAGCCACTTGCTTTTTTTTGCACGTATAATGGTTAATATTTTTGGTATTATGGAACGTATCAAATCGAAACATATATCGCCTAAGAGCTTATTTAATAATCTTTACAATGAGGGTAAATTTTTGAATGATAACCTTATTTAGTGATAAATTATTGGCTCTGAAAGAAAAACGATAATTTTGATAGAAAATTGTAGGATTAAAACAGTCCAGAAAATCTATCGAAATCAGGGCAAGGGGGGGTAATACAAGATATTAAGAATAAGTTTATACCATAATTTTGTTTTTAATTGTTTTTTTCTGGACTGACAATTTTCTATCAAAATTACCGTTTTTCTTTCAGAGACAATAATTTATCATTAAATAAGGTTATCATTCAATAATTTACCCTCATTGTAAAGATTATTAAATAAGCTCTTAGGCGATATATGTTTCGATTTGATACGTTCCATAATACCAAAAATAATAACCATTATACGTGAAAAAAGGAAGTGGCTCGATTTATTTGCTCCCAAGTGTAGATCACATGAACGAAAGAATTATCGAAATCGGTTCATTAGTTTTTGAGAAAATCGTGGACATACAAACATACATACAGGTCGAATACAGAACCTCCTTTTTTAAAGTCGGTTAAAAAAGAAGATCAACTTCACATCAGCGTACTTTCCATCAGTCTGCTGTCAGTCTAGAATGACCGTGTAACCGTCGAAAATCCTCCATCATTCTGGCATCAGTCAAGTCAATCCAGAATGATGGACCAGAATGACGCCAGAATGAGCGTGTAACCTTGCTCTATAAGCACACATAATGCTCGGACACACTCACTCATCGACTAAAAAATCTGTCTGTGGGAGGTCAGTGGTCTGTGGACTTATTTTGATATTGTTGCCATCATGTTGCCATGAGAGAAAAACGGCTGTTGGCCATTACAGATAAATAGGAGTATTATACTATAATTTTATTGTACCATAGATCAACATACTAAATTGTACTCTGTCTTCTAAACTGATTTCGTTCGTACTGTTCTATTCATGTTTTTATATTATTTAGATGGAATAGGAATACTCAATAATATCTAAGTAGGTACTTCCATTCCAGTTTCCATGTGTGCGAACGTGTTTACTATAATGCGCTATTGCAGACTCGGAGTTGATTTGTGTTTTTATGCCTGCTTTTGGAAATAGCTTAAGTCAGGAGCAATATACTTGTTTTAATCATGATCTTAGAGATATGTTCTTGTGCTAAGAGTTAATTTTACAACAGATTTAATATTATTTAGTTAAAATCGAATCTCAGTGATCGAACTCAGGTACTTCGTCCATCGTCACGTCACAATTCACCAGAAATCTGTCAAGATCACACATTGTCAGTACGTGAGTATTATCATCTCATGAACTTCCATTTTATAAGGAAAATATGGTATACACCGTACTCATTACATATGTAGCTGACATTAGTAGTGTTCAGACGATTCGTAAGTAAAACACACCTGTGATCAAACGTATTTCACAGTACTTTTTTGTCCTGAATTCAAATAAGTATTAGATTTAGTGGAGGAATGTCAGCATCCCTTTACTAATTTTATTTAAAGCGAATTGCAAGTACCTAAACTATAGGTAGGTAGGTACTTCATACATTTCCTGAAACCCAGTTATAGCCTAATCATTAAAATGATTATAAATACCTACTTTTCATAATAAGTCTGTGTATTTTTCATACCTACAAGTTATTTCTTATATTGTGAAGAGAGCCATAATAATTATTTATAAGGTGAAGTTAACCATAAAATCAATTCATTTTCATTAGCTCTACCTATTCCACTCATTGCAGTATCGTGACCATCTCAATTTATCAAATTTTATTAATAATTGTAGTTAACTATAGCCATATTTTAACTTCCATATGTTTTTAAAGACTGTCAATTTAAATCAATACAACATTAACAGATAACCAACCATGGAGACACTCTCTGCTGCTCAAGATGACAGTTCAGGCGCAAACCCCAGCAGTGTCAAGAGTGATGACAGCAGCCCGCGGCCTGACAGTCGCTCGGGCTCTCCTCCACCTAACTGTGCTATATGTCTTGGCACTTGCAAGAACAAGTCCTTCACTGATTCTTGCTTACACCAGTTCTGCTTTTCATGTCTTCTAACTTGGAGTAAGGTGAGCTTTTAAACGCCTTTACCTTGCAGTTGTAGAATAAATATGTTTTTGGTGTTCCCGATTTATAGAAACCGGAACAAAAATATGGTGAGTATCTACTGCTAGCTGATTCTTAACAAAATTGATAACAACCATTTCTATAATTAGAGCAACAAACTCAAATATCAGAGGTCCATGTTTAATTCACTTCATACTATGAGTTCATTTTTATTTCAAATCCAATTGCAGTAGAGATGCTGTAATGAATTATTAACCACGATAGAAAAGAAAAAAGTTACTGAGATTAAATAGGTCTCAACTCTTTGTGAGTATAGTATTTTGAGTTCCAGAAGAAATTTGTTTTGCCCAAAACAAAATTTTGAGGAGCATTTACCATTAAATGATAAATGATTTATTTTCTGTAAGTAGGTTTGTACAAACACTTTTACACATCAATCTAATTTTTTTTAAGCTAGATGAGGTCTGCTTTTCCTATCTGACTACTCTGAGAAGAAAGGCCGAAACAAACTCAGAGGTCACAGTCTCTTTTAAAGTCCAGACAAAATCTTGGTCAGATCATGTGAAGACCATGTAGACTGGTGTCTGAAATGGTCTTTTGAGGAAAGAACCACACAGATTGAGTGGACCTGTCCAGCCAGTGCACGCATTTGTCAGTTACAGTGCAGCTCAACTCAGAACTTAGGGAGCTCAACAATTTGCCGAACACTACCAAAGACAGGACATTCGGGTAGGCCGCATAAACTACTCAAACTGCCAAACCATAATTAAAACAGATACAATGACCCCCCATAGTCCTCACCTTCACAATAATGAAAATATACAGTAAATGTATATGTCATTGTTTAAGTAAATAGATATTAAGAAAAATAAAGTGCAAAATAACAAAATAAAAATAACATTCACTGCCTAAACGCCTAAATCTATTGGAGCAGCTCAGTCGCAAGCCTTTTTGTCCTCAATATAGTCATTTACAGTATAATAAGCTTTCTGGCATAGTTTTCGCCTTATAAAAGATTTGAATTTATTAAGGCTTAGTTCTTGAATGTGGCTAGGAAGTTTATTATAAAAACGTATACATTGGCATCTAAACAAGCCACCTATTTTCTTGAGCCTTGTTGTAGGAACAACAAATTTGTGTTTGTTCCTAGTATTTATACTATGGATATCACTGTATTTTTTAAACAGATTAATATTTTCATGTGCATACAAAAGATTATCATAAACGTACTGAGAAGGCACAGTATTATATTAATCTCTTTAAATTTGTCTCTGAGGGAGTGTCTGGGACCTAATTTATAAATGAAACGAATTGCCCTTTTTGGTAAAATAAAAATTGTCTGAATATCGGCGGCATTTCCCCACAAGAGAATACCGTTCGACATCACATTATGAAAATAACTAAAGTAAACTAAATGGGCTGTCTCTAAATCAGTCAAATCACGAATTTTCTTAACGGCGTATGCTGCAGAGCTAATCTTTACCTGCAAACTTGAAATACAGCTTTGATAATCATGAATAAATAAATAAATGTTCCAGGTTAAAGCAGAGTGCCCACTCTGCAAGCAAGCATTCAGATCAATCATTCACAATGTGCGCTCCAACCACCAGTATGAGGAGTACTTGGTGGTTCAGCGGCAAACTGAGGAGTCAGTCACTCCTGCAATTAGCAGGATTGACATCGACAGAGTCACAGCAGCAACACACAGGTTCAGATACAGGTACAGTCGCCACTCATACACAAAGCATAAAGCATAAAATTTTGAATAATCATTATGCAGCATACTACAGGACCCCTTCGTCCATCCCAGTTATCAGAAAATAATTAACTGATATAGATGATTTGGATTTGTTCCTAACCAATTGGACGGAGAAAGCACAGCACAAGGAAAGGTGGAAGAATTAGGGGGGGGGGCTTTGCCCAGCAGTGGGAAAAAATAGGCTAACGTAAAAAAAAAAAAGATGATGCAAATACTGAATAGTGAGACATTTAAGGTGATAAAAAAAATTGCTCAATCATTTTGCAGATTGTGCAATATGTGTGTATGAGGGCGTAGGTGATCTCAACAATAGCATGAACCATGTCTGAGCAAGACAACTTGTACTCAGTTTTTTAAAGTGCACCAACAAATGGCACCAGTAATATAAAGCCTTTAAGAACTTAAACTCCACCTCCTATCCTACCCTTTGTTCCCCAAAACATGTAGCCAAAGTGATGTCTGAGCTGCCACCGATAATGCAGTGGAATTGGCAAAGTTTTGGGCCAACAATATTTTAATAACTGTTGTGCCAGTGACAGGAAGAAAATAACTAAAGCAGAAGGGAGCCCATCTATTTCCTTTTAAAGTATGTTAACCCTGAGGATTCAAGTCTTTCAGTATATTAGGAGGAAGTCAAATGGATTTAATATAATTTCAATGATAGAAATGATTGAATCAAATACACACTTAAATCTAATCAGATATAACATGAGCAGTAAGAGTAATTGCATGTTGCATACAGGCATGGACTCGGGCAGTACAGTTATTATTAGCATGGAGTATTTTAATGATTGGTACTTATACCTTATAGAAGCGATAACTTCGAACAAAGATGACAAATCTTTGAGGGCTATAGTTTTGAGTGCCAAAGATTTTCAGCCGGTCATAATTTGAAAGAATTTGCAGGAAGCAGTTGGGGTTTATGTATATGACGTGTGTTAAGTTAATTTTTATAATGTCCAGATGACACTGGATAATTACAGGGTGTTTTTTTTTTTCTACACTGTAGCACTTCTGGCTGATCCGTTACAGATCTATAAAATGATTTGATATAAAAGTTCGAGAGTTTTTCAAATTCATGTTTTTTGCTTTCGTGAAAAGTACCTTACTGGTACTTTTCACACATTAAAAAGGATGGATACTATTTTTTTTTCCTTAATTGGTGCCTTGACTGTAGGCGTGCTAATAAATTTTTTTTTGGAACGAAAGGTCCTAGGACAGTATAATTTCAACCATTTCATAAAATAATGTGGTATGAAGATGTAGTATGTTACTCAGGACAACGCTGACTTTGCCGCGGCGTGAGACGATCGCGATTCAGCAGCTCCTGCGCCACTACCCGTTCATGGCGGACGTGTTCCCACCGCCGGCAACGCGCGCGCCCCCAGCCCGGCGCCGGCGCTCGCCGGCCTCGTTCCGGCGCACCGTGTACCGGCACAACCTCTGGGCGCGCCCGCTGCCCGACTTCACCGGCAGGTTCCGGACTTGCACGCCAGAATTCTACAGGTACAGAGATTATATATTATGAATATGAACCAATTAAATGGGGCAAATGTCCTGAATACCTGTCCGAATATTTCCGTCCCGCTACGATCACTTGGCAAGTTATCTTACTATTCATCTTCAGTACAAATTCAAATATTACAATTTGCTCTTTGAAGGTACAACGACACTCAAATGCACCGGTTGGTTCCTTGGCTAAACAGAGAACTACATTATTTGCTGAATGAGAATATCGGCCACATATCTTATGTCATGGCCCGGATTTTAGAATTGCTACCACAACACCATATCAATTCATCCGAATTCAGAGAAGCGCTGCATCGATATTTCGGAGACAGGACAGAACACTTCCTGCATGAGCTGTATTGCTTCGCCTCTACTCCTTATGACATGACTGGCTACGATCGCAACGTGCAATATACCACAGACAGTAGAATATCTACAATGGTCAATGAGGTGATATCGAGTTCTGACTCTGAAGCAAGTGTAGATTCTGATATCGTCATGGTCTCCAGTTCGGAGCCAACCGAGCCTCCTCCGGGGCCCTCGAGGTTCCCAGTGCCTGCTTACCCACAAAGTTATATATCGCAGCCCACTACTAATAACGTCATTCCTATCGAAACTATATCTCAATCCGACACCGACGACGACTCCTCTGAAGTGATGGTCGTGGGCTACATCAAACCTCCACAGGAGAGGACTCCCGAGATCGTCGACTTGCTAGGATCGGATAGCGACGTCATCGTACAGGACATTCCTCAGCCGGAGCCGGCTCAACCCACAGAGACCCAAGAGGAGAGGCCCGTGCTATCCGTGAAGCTTACTCTAAAGCGGCACCGCCCCGGCGACAGTGGCGGCGACATGCGCAGCTCATCGGACAGCGACGACAGCTCCTACCGCCCCCCTCCCCCGCGCCGCCGCCGCCGCGCCCGCGCGCACTCCGCGGACACGGCCGACACCAGCCGCTCCACGCCGCCGCGCGCGGCGCCCGGGACCTCCTCGTCCTCCTCGCCGCCCAGCCCCTCCACCGCGCCCACCTCCTCGTGCGACGACGACACCGATGACTCCAAATATTTATATAGGAAAAAATCAAAGAAGTCGAGCAAGGAGAGTGCGACGCCTAGTAGAGATCGAAGGAGAAACAAGAAACGGTCGTCACATTCGCATCACAAAGAAAAGAAGAATGCTCAGTCTTCGGAAAAGGATAAGCGGAGCAAGCGAAAGTCTTACTCGGGAAAGGGCGTGAAGTCGTCGAATAAAACGAGTAATAACGAGTACCCAGTTCCCGCCGAGCAGGCTTTACCTGCCTTAGATCAACCCAGCACTAGTGGCACGTCGAAGAGGGATAGAGAGAAGCGTAAAGCGATGAAGGAATGGAAACGACAGCGGCGCGACAGCCGCGAGAACAGAAGACTGAGAAGTGTTGTTAATGTTATGTATAATAATCATAAAAATACTGATGAATCAAATTCGAGTGCAAATTACAGTAACTTGTCAAATGTGACTGCTACTAGAAACAGGTCTGACGTCGAATCGACACCAGCTGCTAGTGACTCTCGAGCCGGTATCGCGGAGTCGCTCAACGGTCACAGCGATCTATCGGCGACCAGTCGGCGACTACCGGACACTTCATCAGATTCTGAAGACAACTTACCATTGAATCTTACGTTACAGAAATTAAATCCGTTTTCTTCGCCATGAAGTGTCGTGTAAAAATTATAATTAATGTGATAAATTATTAAAAGTTAAACCATTAAAGTAGTGTTACACTTAAGTATTGATTCAGTCGCATTTTACTTTCAACAAATTACTGGGAAATATTAGTGTCACTAGAAAATAATAAACCAAAGCAGTTGTGACTGTAAATCATAGACAACTATTTGTACAATAAGTTTGCATATATTCTGAAGTTCAATCAAAATATTTAGCATGTAGCGATTGTCCGAAAAATATGTTAATATAATAAAAATTGCCTATATTATCAGTGGCACATTTAGATTACTGCAAGTTGCTTGAGTGAAACACTTGAAGACTGCATGGTATATTTGTAATAGCACTTCTACAAGCACTTTTGACTTCAGTAAAATGAATTATTTATTTGATTTATTCTTCCCTATTTTATTATAAATATGCAATTTTGTAAATAATGATATGTCAGCAATTCATATTTAGCCCGAAATTAAATATTATGTCTGCCACTCATCTCAAGTAAACACATTTTCACTATGTTCAATATGGACATCATTATTTTTATTTAAAATACGGGTATTTAAGTAGATTATGGATGATTTTTAATTTAAGAATTTCGATAAATAGTAATGATCAATTAATAAGTTGTGAAATATCTAATGCCGTGTATAGTGAAATGTTTTTAATACAAAATTTATTTGCATCTTAGTTTTCGTCTTGTGAGAAATCGTTGCGACAACACACAAGATTACAGAATGTCAAATATATAATTAAAATGTGCATTAATTTCTAGCTTTGCTGTAGGATCCTATTAAACAGTTTTAATAAAAAAAAACAAGTGTATAGATTCCTCTGGTTTTCGAATTAGCCAGGACTCAAGATGTGGTGGAGAAATGTTGCTGTTACGAGTGGCCATTTTAAGGTTTTTACAATGGTACTGTATCTTACTGGTAAAGCCAGGAAATAAAGTGATGTAAAAATGATCTTTAATTTTTAATTATATCTTCTCGCCACCTATACTTCTTAATAGGTGTTCAGTTTCTCACTGCAGAAGATGACCACATACGACGCGGCCAGCTCTGCAGTTGCTCTTCTAGGAATACAGGCGTGATATTTATAATACCTTTTAACCGCCCGACTTTATATGAGTTGTCGTGCTCCCAGCGCCCGAAAAAAAAAAAACGGAAAATAAATACCGATGAAACGAGCTGTGATGATGTAATAATAATACAGATTAAACGAGCTGTGTTATATTTTGGTCGTATTATATATACGACCCTGGCGGAATGGACACGAAAATATTTGTCGGATTAATCCGAAGGTTAAGTAAGCCATGTTTTCATTAGGGAAGCGTAGAATACTAGCGCAGAGTCGAAGCTTCATTCTAAAAGATAACAGCAAATTCCCCCTCGTTTCTAAAACGTAGGTAATGCACATATTCATGGCAATTCGCGAATTGTCTTCTTGGGGTTCCGTACCTCAAAAGGAAAAACGGAATCCTTATAAGATCACTTTGTTGTCCGTTTAATTGTCTATCCGTCTGTCAAGACCGTTCTCAGGAACGCGTGAAGTTATCAAGTAGCAAATTCCCCCTCGTTTCTAAAACGTAGGTAATGCACATATTCATGGCAATTCGCGAATTGTCTTCTTGGGGTTCCGTACCTCAAAAGGAAAAACGGAATCCTTATAAGATCACTTTGTTGTCCGTTTAATTGTCTATCCGTCTGTCAAGACCGTTCTCAGGAACGCGTGAAGTTATCAAGTTGAAATTACTCAGGTTATTAAATGTACTCAGGGCTGCAATCCCTTGAAGCAGTGAAAAAATCAAACTTCTAAGTCAACGCAATGTTCCGTTTATGTCGTATATTTTGACACTCGCAAGGTAATCAAAACTTAAAGTACTTCCCGTTGACCTAGAATCATGAGAGGATCGAACTTTTTTGTATGGAGATTGGCCTCGTCGCGGTTCGCCGTTTTGTTTACTTTTCAAAAAGTGGTCCTACGATAATGCCTATATACAGGGTGGCCGGAACATTGACGTCCAAAAATAAAATTTAGGTCCCTCGTATCGTGGGGTATCCGAATCACCCCCATGTATGTTCCGCGACTTTTCATAGTTTTCGAGTTACGAATTTTTTTCTGATTTTTTGAGAATGATCGACCTGACCAATCTAAAAAAAAATAAAAAAAAAGTACATGGCTTTGTCGAGATTTTTTTTTGCAACTGAATCTTCGTGAGTAGTACTTTTATGCATAAAATAATCAGCTTCGTAACTGTGATGAAAGTTATGAAAAAGTTGGTCTAAAGTGATTTTTTTTTTTATGATTATGAAAGCTGAGAGTCTGGCGCATTCTTGAAGCCTACTTAGGAACCATGAAGTTTCCTGTTTAAATTTTTTATTTAAAGTTGAAATGCTAAGCCATAATTTACCGAACGTAATTTTTTCACTTTAGACCAACTTTTTCATAACTTTCATCACAGTTACGAAGCTGATTATTTTATGCATAAAAGTACTAGATACTCACGAAGATTCAGTTGCAAAAAAAAAATCTCGACAAAGCCATGTACTTTTTTTTTAAATTTTTTTTAGATTGGTCAGGTCGATCATTCTCAAAAAATCAGAAAAAAATTCGTAACTCCAAAACTATGAAAAGTCGCGGAACATACATGGGGGTGATTCGGATACCCCACGATACGAGGGACCTAAATTTTATTTTTGGACGTCAATGTTCCGGCCACCCTGTATATAGATAGAGGACATTTATAGAGGAACAAAAATGTCATATAACATGATATCAAGTGTCGCATTACCGAGATAGAGTTAAAAATATCTTTAATGAGTCCAAATATTTTCATCTCATTATATTAAAAACATTAATTAACTCTGAACATCGCTTCGTCAGATGTTGAATGATGTGTTAGGTACAGACGCCAGCACATCAACCTACTACAATCTGTCAAATTTCTTTAATAGATTTTCAACTTTATCACTGAATCATAAGGTTCAAAGTTGATTGGGAAAATGTGACAGTTAGGTGTAGGTTGATGTGCTGGCGTCTGTACAATTAAATTATGATTATGTTATGACCTACCTACCTCAGTTATGTAGTCACATCAAAATATTATTATTAAGTAGGTATTTAATGTGGTAGGACTTAGAAAGGGAGGATGTATGGAATAATAACATTTTGACTTTGCCTTTGCAACACCTTCATTTTTGACTACGTCGTAAAACACGATACGAGACTTTTTGTTTGGCTGAATGTCGCTGGTGAACAGCGAGATGAGGGGGAGATAGCACGGAGCCCTGAGGGACTCCGGCGCGAATTGGGTGTGGAGAAGAAAGTGAACCCAAATTTCGTAGAAGGCTTTCGCTATGTCGAAGAATAACACGCCCGTCTTCGCGTGACTGGAAACCAGCGCAGCGAAACTAGTCGATATTTTTTCCATACAAATTTCGGGAGAGTATTACTCCACGGTTTGACATTGTGCATCCAAAGTTAAACATGGTATCGCGTTTTGTCTTATTATTAATTTTGTCTATACGGAAACAGAATAGTAAAATAAAAACCATTAAAAAGTTATGAGCCAGCAAAGCAAAGATTCGTTTTTCTTGCTATTTTCAACGTAACTGGATGTAAATAAGTAATAAAAGAACTGTAAAATCTTCAAAACCAAGTCCGTACCGACAAAGCTCAGTTATTGAAGAGTTCAATAAACTTTATTTGTAATGGATTTAAGCAGTGGTTTTTTTTATAAAACTCTATTTTTCAAAACACTTTTCGAAGTTTTTTACGCGCCTAGCAGTTTCGAACGGTGTTTCTGTGCGTGAGAACAAGACGTTGTATGTGTAGTGTAGACTAGCGTCTAACTGCTCATTGCTGATACTGGCTCTGTCAGACACGAAGCCAGGTGAGACAGCGTGCTTTTTGGCCATGACCACCAGTGAGTTCGAGTTCGCGACTAGTGGTGGAATTGTTGGATGCAAACGTGTTCGGTTCGGAAACCGACCTCGTTAGGGATGAAGCTTTTTACTTCGGCATAGACTTTGAGACGCTTAAAAATGAGCCATTGAAGAGACTGACGGGACGGTAACTCGTGGGCTCAGACTTGGGTCCCTCTAAAAAAAGTAATTATTATGCTGCGCGATTAATGCGCTATTATGCACGCGCTTCTCACTTTGGCGTTTGGTGGGCTGAGGGTTCCTTCGAGGGATGCACCTGGGAACATGACTGCGAAGGTGAAGGCATTAATTAATGCCTTCACCTATTATATGCTTGCATTATCAGTTATAATTATGATGATTAGTTTTTTTTTTATTGTAATGAATGATTTTTTGCCACAATGACAAAGTATTTGTTTTGGCTGTAACTTTTTCCCCACAATGATCTGAGACTGACCACCATAGTAACATAATAAATGAGTCATGAAAAGAGCTTTCCAACGACGTACGTCTGGTCGTTATTTGTCAGTTTGGGCCTATAGAATTTTAGGACGAGTATTTTCGGAGAATGGAATGGTCTAATAATGTAATGGTTTTCTTAAATAAGTTTAATTTAAATTACTATGTATTTGTAACTATGTGTACTATGTATTTATTTTAATTAACAAATAAGTCCTTTCATTTGATATGTCCTACAGTACAGTATTGGACCTACAGTTTACAGTTATTTTTTTCTAATTTAACCCCCATATTCAAATCCATTTATTAACGTTACTCGGCAGTGTTTTTATGGAATACGTACAAGTTATAACGTTATCGTGACGCAAATTTTAAGCAGTATCAGGAAGTGAGGCGTAATTATTTTTTGCTTATTACAGCTTGCCGTATTAGCGCGGTGAGTCCGATTGTCCAAAACTTGTGGCTCCATTGCTGAAGCATTTTATTCCTGTTGTGCCCAAACACCAAATGAGGCCGCGAAGACACCGGTAAAGAAGACCGAAGACACCAGCGAAAGCACTAGTAAAGCACACGCACTAGAAGTGGCGTAGGGCAGGCGTTTTGGGGGACTATCTTTTGTAACTTTGACGTTCGAAAAGTGCTGATTCTCAGCCTAGTTTGAATAAATGACTTGATTTGATTTTGGTCGTACCTTCAGCATGCAGTGGCACGAACTTGCCTCTCGTTCAGGCGCTTACGATACATAATGCTCTTCTGACATTTGACACCGGAGTGACTTGTTTACCGGGAGATGGATAGATGTTTGTAGTGATAGACTGATGTGCATGTTTAAGATTCTGTGAGACGATAGATGATAATTAAAAGTTGTACTTTTCTATTGATTGGTTTATTATCCTTACATTGTTGTAATTCTAGTATTTGTCAATTTCTCGTGTTCTATTTTCTAATAAATATTTTGTTAAAAGTTTACCGTCGTACAACGCCTTAGATTTATTTAAATCTGCTATGTTATATACGTATCTTAATTAAAATAAATCTTCATAATATATCTATACATTTTACTTCCCTATGTTATCGTGACGCCGTGACGTGGACGTCCATGATAATATCGCCACGTTAGAAATTATAAAAGCGCACTTTGGGTCACAAAAAATCACGAGTAGGTACTTACCAAATTTCTCGGTTCAGTAGATTCGGAGCAAATTGGCTGTGTGAGACACAAACACACGAGTGATCCTATAAATAAGGGTTCCATTTTTTCATTCGGCCGTAGGGAACCCTAAATGTTACTCCAAATCGGAGTTGTAAAATAGCTCAGGAAAAATTTTAAAATAAAAAAACTGTTTTAAATTATTTAAATTTTTACTCTTAAATTCAACAGTTATACATATTCTATCCTTGTGTAATACTTACAAATTGTTGACGTAGTCTGTATTAAAATATAAGATTATATCTTAAAAATATTTTTATATAACTATCTTGCTACGCCTAATACGCGTAAAAGTATAAGTAAAGTGCTTTGTAATTTTGAAAATCTAGTTGTTGTATTTAGTTTGAGGTCCGGGAGGGCCTTTTGATTAAATGAGCGAAAGCATGGGCTTGTAAACAGCTTTGCTTGCCCCAACCATTAATTGACGGCAAGAGAACAAACTTAATTCAGTTTAGACTTTGTGTTAACGCGGTCTGGGCGCCTAGATAGTTTTATCAATTTTCCGAATTCAATAGTGTCGGTGCAGTAGGCCATAACAGTTTTCGCGTATTAGTCGCAACTTCAGTAACAAATGGCAAATAATATGATATTACTTCATAATCTAAAAATAAACATCCTTGCCTTAAACCCCTCTTCATTCCCCACATTGTTACTTTTATAAAGTAATCATTTCTAAAAAAATATGGAGCGTAAACTGAGCAAAAAGAAAGTCTCATCTCGATGGACGGCTGGTCAATTTTCACTGTCACCAACTTTTGGCGGTCTATGTAATAAGTAGAGCCACTTATACTATAAATGATTTTACTAGGGAGCATTTGAATTTGATTTTAGTTCACAGACTATACTAATCCTTATTATGCTATACATACAATCTTACTTCTATCTAATCATTATTAGCAGCAAATTAGTTAGCACCAGCATTATGAAGCCAATTAGTAACGGCTAACAAAGTGTACTGACTACCGATGTGTCCGCACAACATTATTGTACAGCTTGAAAGGCATCAATTACAAAAACATTTACTAACAAATGGTGTGCACATAATAATATTTATGTTGTTATACTTATGCAGGAGGTATATTGCTCTCGTTATCACTATTACATTTTATAGAAGGCTCGATTTAAGTATTTGAACAAGTGACTTATAATGACATACTTACAGTTTATTATTAAAAATATAATTATGATATGTTAACCCTTTTACCAGCAGAAGGATCCAAGTGTAGCAGCAAAATAAAATTTTGGTAAACCATACGTTTACCAAAATTAAGCTTTAATTAATATGCCTATTAGATGGTGGCACGTATATGGCCGTCATCGGTAAAAGGGTTAAAGGGCCAATATGAGATTGGGCGTGTTTTCAGTGTGTATGTGTGTGTGCTTGCTGGGGCAAGCTCATAAAATGTGCACATTGCCGCAGTGATATCGTCCAAGCGAAGACGTGCTTACAAGCTCATATACACACGAGCACAAATATAGGTTACTAGTTGACCCGACTGACGTTGTCCTGTCCAAATTTTAAATAATTCATACAACAAAGGATGTTCAGTTTTTCTTGAATTTGAAGATTTTCCGGAAAACTTTTCTCAATTTTCCTCTGTAAAATTCCAATTTTAAACAAAAAAAAATAGCCACATCGGTCTAGCCATTCTAAAGTGTTCTACGATTAGCTCTTGCCGTTTTCTAACTTCGTCTGCATGTATTTTGTATTTTTTTTTTTTTAATACAACATACGTAACATCACGCTTTTATTCCCCGATGGGTTAGGGTTTATACAAATATCCAGGATTAAAAAAAACGAGGACACAGCACCCCAATTGCGTATGATAAAATTGCTTATTGCCATTGCCTCATATGTTTCGAGTTATTTTCGCATTTATAATATTAAGTATGGATTGTGCGACAAATAAGTTCGCGCCGACAAATCGTATCATGTGAGGGTGCTTATACGCACCGAATATACCCCCAATCTGTAATTTAGTGCCTAAGTTACATTGATGGTATTCTCCAAAAACTTACATCACAGTGGAGCATAAATGCCTGACAAAGCCTCGTTTTAGCAATAACTCGACTTCAATCAGTAGTAACTATTTATGTTTGAATGTTGTGCCTAAAACCGATTTTATATATTATTATTTTTTAAAGTACAACTTTGTGCTTAATTTACTTATTATGTCAGGTTAAAATCCATGTACAGAAATATTTGTATCATAAAATTACCTATAGTCATTGTTACGCTACGCCAAAACTGACACGATGCATTGATATAGTGTAATATAATAATACCATGTCAGGGACATCGGCACGCAACCAGTTCATGATTCTGGACGAAAAATTTTAACGCAGGGGTGAAATTTTCGTCAATTATAAAAAAAAAATCAACTGTTCCATAGATTTTCACTGCGTAGGCAGGCACTTTTGTATGAAGACAGCAGATATTTTTTTTTATAATCGACGAAAAATTTCAGCGCACAGTCTATTAAAATCATGTATTGAATCCATGGCACTGTTGCCATGGATTCAATACATGATTTTAAACGACCGTGCGCGACACACTATCAGTAGCAATGGCTTTCATTTTGACAGTTCCACAACATTCATTGCGTTATTTACGTTGTTGAACAGACAATTGTTTCGAACAAATGAAGCAATGAATTAACAATATCCTTCAAAATTATTCAGATTGAGATAGAGTGTGTGCAGGTTGCGCGTCGATATCCCTGCCACCATGAATGTACAAAATTTTATCAAAATAAGATATTCCTATCCGTTAGTAAAATTAAATACCCTAACTTACATTATTTACGTCAACGCAGCTGTCAAGGGGTAAACAATAGCTTGCATGCACAGTACACAGACATACAAGCGGCACCTACCTCTGCGTACTGCACGTACGTGAGTGCTGCTAATTAGATTATAGAACAAAACGCTTGTATGTAATAAACATACCCGGCGTCGACAACTTTAT
The DNA here is from genome assembly GCA_945859645.1 of Amphipoea oculea. Classification (NCBI taxonomy): domain Eukaryota; kingdom Metazoa; phylum Arthropoda; class Insecta; order Lepidoptera; family Noctuidae; genus Amphipoea; species Amphipoea oculea. The sequence goes on from OX243862.1 coordinate 7,534,630, forward strand.
TATTCACTATGACATTTATGTTTTTCCGTGTTTTTTTGTGTTCTCCCAAGATTTATCTGTCTACTCTGATGCTTTTTTAATAACTTATACAAGATAAAAGTATTTATTAGTGCTTAATTCCAATTATTATTTACCCCAGATTGTACTAACCCACGGATGAAAGCGCCGGTGTTGGAACAGCAAGGTTCAAGTAAATCGATGATAGTTTTAAATGAAACATATTGACTTTAAGACGGGGTCACTTCTACAACTGTGTTCATGTGTTGTGGATGGGGCTTGAACTCCACCACTTCTTTCCATACTTGCTCTGTAAAAAGACAAGGTTACTTGAATATTTTTGTAATAGTACTAAAATGTTAATTTAATAGTAGCCTTTGTCACACACACACTGGTGTCTAATACAATAAGTCTTATTTTATTTACAAATTGAATGAATGACGTAAGCTTCTATTTCGAAGTTCAACTTCGAAGTATTCATTCATTTTAACAATACAAGCTTTAGGATAATCTAATAAGCTCTTTGCCTAAATCGCAATTACCAACACGGTTAGTCAGTAATCTGATAGAGGTATAATTATCGTATCAAATCCATCAGATAGGCCACCCCAGCCCACAAACAGAACATTCCTCTTTATTATATTAGTACGATAACGCGTAAGGCCGTGTCCTAATATAAGCGATCGTCGCGATCGTTTTTGTCAGAGGTGCTACACACACATTCGAGTCAGCATGATTCGGCACAGGCCGGGCGACAAAATCGAATGTATATTTTGAATAAACACGCTGACTCGAACAAGTGTATAGCACCTCGGATACGCCTGTCGATACGACGACGCCTTTGGGTTCGCAGAAGGTTGTGTCAGGCGAAGATCGCTTATATTAGGACGTGGGGTAAGAGTGCATTTGGCCGATGGAAAGCTTACAAGCGTAAACAGCACGCATGCACTCCACTTCTTATCAAAAACGTACTGATAACGTTTTTTAACGATTAGCATGTTATTTAACAAACTATCTTGCCATACGAAATACGCGAACGAAAAACAGCACCACTAGAAATGTGCAAGTTTCGCGAATGATCTGGGTTAATTCCGTCATCCAGAGACAAAATATTTGTGGTAATCTAAAGCCGCGATTTTTAAAGTGAGGGTTACCTTTCCACTTGTCGACGGGCAGCTCCATATCCTCAAAGCTCTGATCGTACTGCGCGGACACGGGCTCGTCGTCCGGGTCGGCGTACTGCGCCAAATACTCATGCGCAAGCGCCTGCTCTGCGGTGATACGCCTGGAACAGTGCAATTGGTTGTGAGCAAAGAGTGAAATGAAAAGAAATGTGTTTATTCTGGATACTCAAAGCAAAAACAAAAATGTAACCTGTACGAGATCTGAAAAGGTTCGCATCTCAGCATAATGCTGCGAGATAGAAAATTCCAAGATCAATAATATTATCAACGGGATTGGTAAAGGGAAGGAGGATGACCTATAAGGAAATGTCGTGTCTATAGGTAAGAAATTAATGTGAAGGGAGTATAACACAATAATAGTGAATCAGCTATAGGCAATGAACTTCGTGAATGTAAAATACAAACTCGCTCAACTGAATTGCACCAAAACTCGTAGGTACCTAAGGTATTCCTTAGGTAGGGAGCAATCTAAAGTTTTGTGCGTTTCATTCATATCAAATTCCATCCATCAGTACATATTTAAAATGTACGAATAAACTTATTCAAATGACATTCATTTTTGTTCAAACTCTATAAGGTCAAGGAAGGAGAACGGGTTTTACTTTTAAACTGCTGCCCACAACAACTATAAGTTATCAAACCCAAGAATAACCCACAGATGCATTTTCGTTTTAAACGAAAATAGTTCATAAAACACCGGTTCTTTTCGATCCTTAATAATATCTATCTATGGTGCAGCCGTGTATCTAACCGCAATACTACGATTACTTTTTAGTTTATTCCGGTTTCTGGTTAGACCACACTCACTGTCACAGGCCAGGGAAGCAGACCACATAAGGGCCTTTACTTGGTGGGTGGAACAAGTCTCCCGATGATGGTGACAACTTACTTGTCAGCGTCCAACTCCAGCATCAGCTCAAGCAGGTTGACGGCCAACGGGTTCGCCCCGCGGAACACCTCGCGGAAATCACGCCTTTTCAGTGCCGGCAGAGACTGAATGTAGTTCCTAGCCTGGAACATGGCAACACCAGCACACGTTATACCATAAAATTAGGAGGAGGAGTAAATAATGGTTGCGTCTGTACGATTGTGACTCAGTAATTAGATATTGGATTTAGATATTTCTTTTAGATGTGTAATAAAATGTATCTGAAATATAAACGGAATTCTTATCTCAAAATTTAAGAACCACCTACGAACTACGAGGGCCGCCCCATTTATTTAACGTAGCAAGACTCGGCATTATTATACGTTTTAACTATTTCTTCATAGCGCACGATGACCAGCGCTAATATTTTCGATATTTTTAGTGTAGGTACCTAGGTGTATCAATATTGAAGCTGTAGTGAGCGCCAATTTCCGTGTGTGGTAAAAATATGGCTATCTATAAGGATAATATTCTGCATTGACTCAGGTTCATTACCTATGTATGTATAATTATCTATAAGGTTGTTTGTTGAAATAATAATCTTATTGTCAATGAATAAACCAAATACAAGGTGTAATTGAAATAAGTTACTGAAAAGCTCTTAAGGATTAAGGCTCTCAACCCTGAAATCGCGAAATAAAAAAACAGATGTTGACCCAATCAATTGGTGCCATAAAATACAGGTTACTTCTTCGCATTTGATTTGCTTCGATTCCCGGTAAATGTTCAAAAATGTTTGAAAACAGTTTTAGTTTTGAAAATAGGTAGGTAATCGAGTGTTTCTAATGAGTAAAATTGTTAGCATCAATATTTAGGGAACTTCCCCTCCTCTGCTTCCGACGCCTTTCCACTCAGTATGTAAAATAATCATAATAACTGCTCCAGTTACATTTCGTTATTAATATCAAAATACGTAGGCAGTTATAACATGAATATAATAATAACTGCACATTTATGACTTGTTATGAAAATGAGCGATAAATTAAATTCTGATTAAAATTGAATGCTTAAACAAGGAGGAAAAGGTCAACAAGACACAAAAGAAGTACGCAAAACTTGCATCACGTTGTTTTTGTTAAGCTGTTGGTCCTGCGCCTGATCTCTCTCCGGTCGTGTCGGATTGCCGTCCCATCGGACTATGAGAGTGGCGGAAGAGGGAGTGCACCTGTGTCTGCGCGCACACTTGTGCACTGTAATATCTCCCGCGCCGAAGGCTAGTCTCCATTGAGATTGGCTGCCGTGGCCGAAATACGGTCTGTAGGACTTTATTTTTGTTCTGAAAAAACAACGTCGGAACTACGACGAAGTCATAAGAATTGCTAAAAGTAAAGGCAGAGTGGGAGGGGGGCGGCACATATGTCGCAGAGCGGATGGCCGATGGAGTCAATAAGCTCAGGAGTGGAGAACGTTTACCTACCGAAAAGCACAGTGGGTAGGCCCCCACACCACGAGGTGCACCGACGACCTGGTGAAGGTCGTGGGAATCCGCTGGATGCGGGAAACGGACATTGCAGGACCGTACATCGTTCCGATGTTTGGGGAGGCCTTTATCCAGCAGTGGACGTCTATCGGCTGAGAAGATGATGATAAATGGAAGGACTTATGCCACTACGTGAATGAACCAGTATCGCAATGATGTCAGCACTAATACGAGCTGACAGCATAGCACCACTCGTTTTAATAAACAAAGTGATTAATGCGCTACGACCAGGATATTTGTTTGGACAAACATGACCTATAAAACTATTTCTTTTTATGCATTAATTTCAATGATGACTCATTCTATACAAACGTAGTTGCCATAAGCACAAATTATCGAACACATGAAATTGGCAGCCACGAACATACAATTATACAACATACACCATGTGTTCCTTGCTGAACAACACTCATTAGAGTTTTACAATCTACGATACAATGACATACGTACATCTATTCAAACAAGACACACTTTTTACAAAGTCGACGTGATAATTGTTGAACGCCTAAGAACTGGCGATTATTGTTAATATTTATATTTATTTTTAGTAATATTGTGTTGTTTCGCGTAACAGAAAGCGTCAAAACCAGCGTTAACTTCTGGCATGTTATGTGTATTAAAAAATTAAATGATTAGTTGCCTTACTCACCTCTTCACTAATTATTTTGTCAATAGTCTCTTGATCAGGTCTTCCACACAAAAACAATATTCTTGTGAGGTGATCAATATCTGAGTACACGCATGTTAAGGTTACACAAGCACCAAACTTACACAAGCCATTTATTGACACGACATAACAACATCAAATTAAGCGAGTTAATGGCGAAGCTTTATTGGCTAATGCTCGTAATAATGATATGTACACTTAATTTTACACCATATCACCGCCGCAACAATGAATGGAAGCTACTTACAGACTCTGAAGATATTTTCGTCATAAACTCCTGGGCAGGTGTCCCAAGTACCTCCATGATCAAATTCAATTGATGGATATCTGTCTCATCCATTAAGGTGAAAGCCATTGAGGGTCAAAAATAATAAATTACAAGCTAGGCTGTAAATCTAATGTAAATCAGTTGAAACATAAATAACTATCATAAAAAACCGAATAAGTTTGTTTTATTGAACAAACACTGATCGACTGAAAAGAAAAGACTAGATTGGAATTTTTAAATGCAGATGACAAAAGTTGGGAATAAACGGTGGCTAATGAAAAATGTTCTGTATGGTTATGTAACAAATACACTTACTTTCCCCAGTTAGCAAAATGGGTTTTGGAGTATTTCTGTTTGTTAACCCTACTCATAATATTATGTACACAAAACAATGAATCAACATCACCTAAACATAAAATATTATTACAGGGACTCTAAAACCAGAACCTATGTTTTATTACAAAGATGAAACAGGACCCCAAAGTACATACAAAAAAAAAAATCTAACAGAAAGTAGAATGCATGCATAATAAAATTCTAGACATTCAGAGATAGAAAACTGTTAAAAATAAAAAGGATACGGTCTGAACCGGGGAACAAAGTCCGGCCAGTCAATAATTCAGCCATGATGCAGCCCACTGACCAAATGTCAACCGTCTGGTTGTAATGCATCCAATTGAGCATGATCTCTGGGGCACGGTACCATCTGCAAAGTTGTTAGTTTATAAATAAGAGGCTATAAGGCCAAAAAAACTAAGCCCCTTATTACAAAACAAGGCTTTTGTTTAGATAAGATGTTAACCACCAAGCCAGTTATTGAATTAAGAACCTAAATTTTATAGAAATGCAGTTCTTAATACAAAAATGACCGCTTATTTCAGTGCTAAGTTGTAATTCGAAAGACAAATACTGGCTCAAAGGTTTAGACTAGAACTAAAGTTAGATTTCGTTTTGTAATAAGACGGTAGGTGACCAAGAAATAACAACAATGTATTCAGGTTTGAGTTATCAAGTAGATTGAAGAATGTTTGTCTAAGTAGAGCAAAATTACGTGAGGCGTTTAAGGAGGAGGGGGTCAAGCTGATTCTCATCCAATCTCAAGTGGGGGTCCTGGCAAATTGAGTCTTAACTAGTCTTAAATAAAAATTTAAACAAATTAAACTTTTTTTTAATAAATCCAATGCAATGAAGCATAGATTTACATATTTACACTGAAAATTCATTTTGAACAATCTCACGTGAGATTGGAGGGAGGGGGGGGGGGGGTCGAGCCAAATCTCATGATATCTCACTAAAGGGGGAGGAGGGGTCCAAAAATCGCCAAAATCACCTCACTTAATTCATGGACACCCCCTTATGGATATAGTATTTGACCTTGACTGAAGTTTAATAGTACTCATTTAAAAAGTAAATATGGTCTGAAGTAGTTTATCATAAAGAAACAAATTTTATCTACATACCTTGTAGCTACATAGCCAGTCATCTCTGTCTCAGTTGGCCTGGCTAGTCCAAAATCTAAGATTTTCAACTCACAGTCCTCATTGACGGCAATGTTAGAAGGTTTTAGATCCTACAATATTAATATTTGTGTTAAATAAATGAAATGCCACAAAGAAATGGCAAGTGAAGTTAAGCCATGCAAATTATCTTGGTTCTAAATAATTTTGTGATTATTATTAGGGAATTAGTTCATTGATCTATATTTTTCCTTGTGATGTAATGAATGGACACATGTGAATGACTCAATTTCTGTTGAATTTCAACACAAGTAGAAAACAGGTACAGTTAACTATTCGAAATACATACCCTGTGAATGATTCCCGCTGAGTGAATATATTTAAGACCACGGAGAATTTGGTAAACCAGGAATTGGACATGATCATCAGAGAGTTTCTGCGTACGAACAATGTTGTTCAAGTCTGCTCCCATCAAGTGTGTAACTAAATATACTTGTTCAAACTCTGCCAGAGTTTTTTCAGGGCTGAATACATCCAGCAAACCTGTACATATTAAATGGATAACTTAGCATAATAAAGTTCTGAGATTATCAGGCTAAGCTCTTATAAGACCCTTCATCAGAGTAAACAATATTTTATTTGAGAAAAGTCTCTGGTGACATTCTTTCAGATTTGATGGCCAACCATGTATGCAGGTACTAATTTGGCATATTTACCAATAACATTCTCATGGTTCATGTGCTTCAACATCCTAAGTTCGCGGTAAGTCCGCTTGGCATGCACGGCAGACTGGAACGGTCGCGCCAATTTCTTAATTGCCACCTTCATATTATGCAGAGTGTCGATTGCGGAACTGTAAACAAATTGTTGTTCATTTCAAGAATAGACAAACAGCTTATGTATTGCCCGCCCACGTAAGGGCAATGTACCTACTCAATTCACATTCTGTTGCTGAGCATAGATTTTGCGCAATTGAATAATTGATATAAATAAATGCAGCACTTTCATTACACATAAATACTGGCATATTGCCGAATATATTCATAAACACATACCAGACTTGTCCGTAGGCACCTGATCCCACAGGTGTAAGCATTTGATATCTTTCCGGGACAATCCATTCTGTTTTATTAATTTCCACCTTATGGTACCGAGGCATTTTGTTATCTTCTTCAGGATATTTATAGCCACCACACTGCCTAAATCAAAATGCTAAGAGAAAAAGATAAAAGTTGGAATTTATCTTTTTGCTTTTTGACACCGACAGATTTTTTTTGAGTGATGTCAAGAGTGATGAACTGATGACTGATGAGCTGATGAGTGAGTATCAGATAATCAGACTGAGCCACAGAATATAAATACCCTAACGGGATCCTGAGCAAAGTAGAGACTAAACGGAGATTATCATGAAATAAGTAGGTACTATATTATCTTGAAGACTACTGGTTTTTTTGTGTAAAAATAAAATATAGTGTTTGGCAGTTTGGCTGGCCATACAGATTAAAGCATTCTGTTAATTTCTGTCAATCATTACTCATTATTGTGTCTTCTAGACTTCTGACTGAAAAACTTCAGAAAAGTTAACTCTAGTTGTTAAATATGATGATATAAACACACACAGCTTTATCTTTTTATAATTTATGCAATGAAAACAGACGTAGTTCTCTTGGGAGTTTTGCCTGTATACGTGGCACAGTCACGACGAAATATCGGATTCCAATTTTTTTTTTCGGGGTGCTTTCTCTCGCAGTTTTTCAAGCTTGCTGTAAAATTCTTAGACGCTGGATAGTAGTGACATCTGAAGTGAGCAAGTGGCATTTTATCCCATTCTTCTTCATTTTTAGTCTGTTGGCAATTATTGTCACTGTCATTGTCAGTTTATCACCTGTCACTCCTGTCAGTAATTGTTCGCAGTTTGCTTTGGTCCTGTGGAAATGAAAATATAGATTTTGTTAGAGAACGAACGGTTGAGACAATAAGTAAAAAGAATACTAAGCGAACATGGCTCAAACTGCGGGCGTTAAGCCCATGGCCATTGCTGGGCGTGTGGCACTTGAACGTGAAAGATGTCTGGGCATGACCGATGTCGAGAGATCCTGGCGCAAGCAGTGGTTGAAAGACCAAATCTTGGCTCCAAATGAACCAGTACATGTAGAAGAATACTGGAGAGAACGTACTAATATATTCCGCCGCATCTACCGCGCGCCTTTGGACAAGCTTTTTGCTGCTCTTGCGCCAACACTGGTGAGGTTACATAACAGTAACCTAAATGGTGTAAAAAATAACAATATAAACTAACTTTTATTATAATTGTTATAGGGCGCGTCACGTGCTGCCGATTATAGATACCTAACTGGAAAATTTGCCTTAATTGGTGTTGGAATTCTTTGTACTCACTACTACTTTAAATATAGTGGAAATGTAAGTAAAATTTTGATTACACCCAGCATTGGGTGGATACAGATTAAAGAATTCTTTGTGTCTTGCGATAGGTGCTTTAGAAGTCAGTTGCCTGGCAACATTGTTAAAGTTATGGGAAACACCTCAACTAGGTATACATACAGGTATGGAGTGGTAGAAGCATAGAGGCCTTCACTCAGCAGCAGATTTTGGGCTGAAATGATGATGGTGATGGGTAGCCAGTTTGCAATCTGTTTTATTTTTAAACACCTTTTTGTTGCTTGTACGCATAGCAAATCAAGCAATACATTTCCAGTATGAGCCGACTTCTCATTGTACAAAACGCCTATACAATGCAAGGTCAAATAAAACTAGAAATGTATAGCTTGATGTGTCATCATAATTATGTACCTACACTACCTACAGCCCTCATAACAATAACATCGATTTAATCTGTTATTATAATTTCAGGATTGGACCAAGAAAGGAGGCTGGAGAGTACATGTTTCAAAACCAATGGTTTTGCCAGGGCAACCAGGGTTCCCCTTCAATTCAGACCGTAAGCCTGATGACTATGCCGACAGAGGATTCAAAAAAGCTAACATATAAATTCTTAAAAATGCAAGATTATCCACTTGCCATTGCATAAATATTTATGTTGTTTATTAGTTTTACAAAAAAAAAAATGTAAACTAAAATAGTTATTGAAAAAGTAAATTAATAATAATAATATGTGTTTTATTCTTATAATAAATTACAAAATATACTATGCAAAATGTATGCCTTCAGAATTGAAAGCATGCAACAACTTCATGAAGTCATCTATGTCCATCATTCTAGCTCTCATTTGTTCCATTTCTGATTTTGTTAATATTTCTTGAACCTTCTCTTTTATGTCAAAGTCTTCAGGTATCTCCTAAAAAGAAATGTAGGTAAGTATTAGTAACCAATCAAAATAAGTCCTCAAAGTGATGGTTGTCGAGCAGGCCCGTGCAGCCATAAAAACAGTGAAGTATCACAAGGCATTTTACGACCCTCACAACACAACTGAGAAGGGAACAACCCTACCTTATTATGCAGAGAACAGTGCACCCTGTAGTTTTTCTCTAACACAGCCATAGTTGTAGCATGTTTGAAAACAGCTGCTAATGTTTTATTTTTCCTTACAAATGCTATTCTTGTTAAACCATCCCATTCAACAAAGTTGATAGGTGGGGGTGGGTTTCTTGGCTCGATTCGCACTACACTTGATTCCACTTTAGGGGGTGGTCTGAAGTTATTTTTGCCAACCTGTGAACAGTAACAGTTTGTTCATTGAACAGAATACAATAGTAATTTATTTCCAAAACTTCAGTACACATTACATCAGTGACGTCTCAACCCCTGTCCTAGGACATCCTGTATGATGGGTTGAGGTTTCTCCAGTTACATGGATCAGCATGAAAAGGCTTAGACTAAATACAATTTAGAGATATTTTTTTTATGAAAAAAAAAAAGTTTTTTTATGTTCTTGAAAGAAATAATATCCTAAACCGATACCAACCTTCATCAACATATCAACTCTAGCCAACAACTGTGTATTTATAGAGAGCCTGCAGTATAGTTTATCACCAGGCTTTGCTACCAGTCTCTGTGCAAATTCCTTTTGAAACATGAGAACTGCACATCTGAAGTATGGCCTGTGCAGCAATAATTTGAAGACAAGAGGGGAACTGATTTGATATGGGACATTGGCAACACAAATGTCAAAGAAAGGCAATTCTGTTTTGAGGACATCTCCTACAACTATTTGAAGTTTAGCTTGGTATGGAGTTCCTTGAACACGCTTCTGAAGTTCAGCAACCAATCTATAACAAATAAGTATTTAGAGTATTTAATTCTAAATGTAAATACAATTTATTTAATTAAATGACTGTTTTACATACCTTGTATCAATTTCACAGGCCACAACTTTCTTTACTCTGTCTAGTAGCTTTACTGTCATGTTACCAGTACCTGGACCAATCTCAAGAGCAACATCTGTAGGCCTAAGGCCAGCTTTATCTAGCATGGAAGTGATTATGAGTGGATTTTTTAATATGTGTTGGCCAAAATCCTTGTTGAATTGGATCCCTGAAATAAAGGAAAATATCCTGTATTTTGTTGTATACAACCATGGTGGTATTATTTTCTCCCACACAAATATTCAAATCATCAGAATACACTATAACCTAGTCACCAATTACCTTGCTTGGCTATTTCATTATGCACTCGTGTCTTTTTTTCAGCTTTAATTTTAGGCATTTTGACAATTTTTCTTCAGGAATTATGTTGAAATCAAATAAATGTGTAAAAAATAATATTCCACAAAAATGAAAACACGCGCTTCGCGCTGTCATAAATAACTTTTTTTCATTTTCAGCTCTGTAATTTCATGTTCGAAACAAAACCTTTTGAATTTTAAATTAGAGAAATGCATCGATTAATCGACTAGCACCAGTCACACTTGCGGATATTCTCGATAATTCACTTAGACACCCACATTTTGCTTTCAATAAGTAATAATTTAATCTGGCAACTCTTAAAATTTTGGCATGGTTGATCTTTACGGGACCGAGTGAAATAAAACCGTTTCGTAGAATTATTATGAAAATGGAGTGGAAACCAGAACAAGAAGGACTAAGACAAATACTAACACTTCTCAAAGAGTCTCAATCACCAGATACAGCAACTCAGAGGGCCGTTCAACAAGTATCCTTTCCATAATTTTCACATCTTTACAGCTATCGGCGTGGATATTTTTTGTAACTATAACCGCTTTATTTTTTATTTACGTGTTAATCGCTATCAATGTTTTCATATTTCAATGCAATTTAACTTAAAACTAGGTCTTAATGCCTCTACAATAATTATTTGTTTCATCTAGACGCTTGCGATAAAATCGATTTTTCCGACATGACAGCCATTGACAGCCTTTATTTTCCTAACAATGTAATCTCAGAAATTGGAAGAATTGAACAAGTATCCAGACTTCAATAATTATTTGATTTTCGTTTTGACTAAACTTGTAACTGAAGAAGAACCTACAAGATCTTTGAGTGGTTTGATTTTGAAAAATAATGTCAAAGCTCACTACAACAGCTTTTTGCCTGAAGTGGCGGAATTTATAAAGCGAGAATGCCTATCGGCCGTGGGAGACCCATCGCCCTTGATTCGGGCCACTGTGGGTATCATCATCACTACCATAGCTAGCAAGGGTGAACTAACATCATGGCCCGAGCTGCTGCCAGCCTTATGTCAGATGCTTGATTCCCAAGACTACAATGTTTGTGAGGTATTTATTATTTCTGTATTTCAGCTATTCTTGATTTATAGTATATTCTTAAATATGCAAGAGTTCTAAAGCTAAGATCTGAGATACTTGTTTTGAAAATTGATAACTTTGAAATGACCTCATACTAAACATTATTTGTTATTATTTAATATGTGCAAAATTGTGAGCATTTAATAATTTAAAATGATTATCCATAGGGAAAAAGTCTTATTTAGTGGTAAGTAAGTAGGTATAAAATAAATATTATTTGATAATATTTCTCTAGATCTTTGTTTTAGAAGTTCTAATATTGATATAAAATGTTTCTTTGTCAGAAAATAAATGTTGTTTAAATTATGTTTATCTATTATTGAACAAACAATTTTATTATTTTAGGGTGCCTTTGGAGCACTACAGAAGATATGTGAAGACACAGCAGAGGTCCTGGATAGTGATGCGCTGAACAGGCCTTTGAATGTGTTAATACCTAAATTCCTACAGTTTTTCCGACATTCATCTCCTAAAATCAGATGCCATGCTATAGCTTGTGTCAATTACTTCATCATGGGCCGGACTCAAGCTCTCATGTTGCATATTGATGCTTTTATTGAGGTAAGATTATATTATGGATAATAATAATCTGGATATTGTTGTCATTTTAAAGATTCATTGAGTTTGCTTTAAATGTAGTTAGAGAGAATTACATTACAATTAAACTCATTCTTCTTACACTGATTAATAAAATGACGACTTGTTCCCAGAACTTGTTCCACTTAGCAGCAGATGAAGACCCAGATGTCAGGAAAAATGTTTGTCATGCTTTAGTACTACTACTGGAGGTGCGACTAGACAGGCTCATCCCCCATCTACCTAACATCATTGAGGTATGCAAAGTTACAAATGTGATGAAATGATTTATATTTATATGATTTATTTAATTTAGATGATGCTGCATTCTGCACTCTTAAAATTGTCTTTTTCTATGTAATGTGGACCAACTCTTATAACTTTGTTAGTGGTTTTTATTTTTGTTTTATAACAAGTTTGTCTTGTTCCATAGTACATGCTGGTGCGGACACAAGATCCTGAGGAGGGTGTTGCATTGGAGGCCTGTGAGTTCTGGCTTTCACTTGCAGAACAGAATGTCTGCCGTGAGGTAAGGAGTATTTTTTTTTTACTTTGATCAGCTATACTATAAATGATAACACTAAGTTTGTCCTTAACATTACAAGATTTTTGTCTTGTTTCACCATTATTTATCTTTCACAATCATCAATTAAAGTATGTATATGTTACCGGCCAAACCCGATTTCAGGACAAACTAGTTTAGCCTAGGCTAAACTAGTTCCGTCGACATAGGATGCAAGGGCGAGCGAAGGGCACCCCGAGGTTCGGTTTGGTTAGGTTACTTTAAACCCTTTACACAGAAATAGGGGCCCCGCGAAGCGGGGCTCCGTCGACATAAGATCCAAGGGCGAGCGAAGGGCACCCCCTATCGCGTATAAGAAGAACTAGTTTAAGACAACTAGTTTGAGACAAGATTAAATTAGTGGACAAGGTTAAATTCTTAGGGATTAATATAGATTCGCTTTTAAATTGGAAACCGGAGCTTGCTGGTATAGACTCATCCATATCGTCAGCATGTTACGCACTCCGGAGCCTTAGGGATGAGTTGAACTTAGAACAGTTAAAGGCTATATATTATGCGCTGGTTGAGTCTAGGATAAGGTATAGCATCGTTCTCTGGGGAAATAGTTATAGTTATAACTGGCAGAGAGCGTTTATTTTACAGAAACGAGCCATAAGGACAATAGTCAGAATTTCGCAACGGGTCTCATGCAGGGATTATTTTAAAAAATTGGGAATATTAACAGTACCTAGCTTATATATATTGGTTCTTTTAAGTCGTTTTGCTAAGTATTTACATGAATTTGAATCGCAAGAAGAACGTGAGATTAGAGAGAGCACGCGAAGAAAAAATTTTAAACAACAAATAGCACCAAAAATTAATATAGTAGAGCATTGTTCGAAGTACCAAGCGGTAGAGATTTTTAATGGGTTGCCTCCTGAGCTAAAGATCCTGATTTATAATACCCACCTGTTTAAAACAAAATTAAAAGCCTTTTTATTAGAAAAATGTCTGTATAATATATCGGAACTAATGTCACACAATAATAAATGATTAATCTATACATAAAATATTCTTGAATCTTTGACATTATATTTAAAACTTTTGACATTACATTGAAAACTGACATCATATAGAAATCTGCGTGAAATAATTTTTAAAACAGTTTGGTATTTTTGAATTTTACTTGGATTGTTAATTAATCATTTATACTTAGTGCTTTGTATTTATATTTAAATTGCATGTGTATAAAATATTCAACACAATCTAAATTGTTTTATGAATAAATGAAATGAAATGACTTTTTAGCCTAGGCTAAACTAGTTTGTCCTGAAATCGGGTTTGGCCGGTAACATATATATCTATGATTTGCAATCAAGATTGTGCCTGCATTGGACATGTAAATAATTTAACAAGGCTAATTTATAACCTAAAAACAAAGCTGATGAAATTTTTGATGCAAGTATTCACGATCATTGTCATCTTGTTCTTCGCCAAATTTATTTCAGGCATGGCATGTAAGTCATTTTTTTATCTCGGTACTCAACCCCCTTTCTAGCCACATCATCTGTCACAAGTAAACATTTTGTAATTAATTTCGTAGGTGTTAGGCCCGCGACTACCTGCTCTGCTGCCGATCTTGGTCCGCGGCATGCGCTACTCGGAGATGGACGTGATCTTACTGCGAGGGGACCGCGACGATGACGCGGACGATGCGGAACCCGACCGGGAGTCCGACATACGACCGCGGTTCCACAAACCGCGCTCACACACCGTCAAACACAATGGTAAAATAGGGAGTTAATATTTCAAATTCAAATGTAGTAACCAATATTAGTGTAAAACAACTATTTTGAATAATGGACGCACTAGGCCACGATTTATAAGAGGCAGCACTATTCGAAGCTGTTGTCAAGACCATCCAGACGACAACCTCGTAGGTTGACCTGCGAGATGCCATTCCCAAAAAAAAAATCAAGCTGTTGTCATACACAATGCTAAGTTTACCAACAATCCCCCCCTGCCCCCTGTCAATGCCATGTAAGCGCCAAAAGATAATTGTAGGACTCTATGGTTACGATTAAAATCACTGTCATACAGGATGTCACAGGAACTTATACCTAGTTTATGAGTCTTAGAGTATTTAAATATTGACCTTTGTATTATGCCTTTCATGTATATAGTCATACAGATATTGTTTTTGATGAATTAAAAAATCATTAATTATAATCGTGTGGTGTCTTACAGCGGGTGCGGGCGATAGCAACATGTCGGGCGGCGGCGAGTCTGACGACGACGACGACGGCGGCGCAGACGCGGACGACGGCTCGCTGTCCGACTGGAACCTGCGCAAGTGTAGCGCCGCCGCGCTCGACGTGCTCGCCAACGTGTTCGGGGCTGACCTGCTGCCTGTGTTGTTCCCCATACTCAAGGAGACACTGTTCCACGAGGATTGGGTCATCAAGGTCCGTTAAACGTATTTAATACTCAAACAAAACTACTAATAAAACAACTATAAACACTAATACTAACGTCCGGCCGCGCTAAATTTGCCAAAGTTGTAACCAACAATGGCCGCTCGAAATTGAATAAAATTGATATATGTCTAGTTAGCTCGGAATTTAGACGAAAACAAACATTGCTTAAAATAAATGTTCTATATATATATCGATTTTATTCAATTTCGAGCTGCCATTGTTGTTTACATCTTTGGCTAATTTAGCGCGGCCGGACCTTACACACGTTTATTACTTGAAACATAAGTAACGAAATGTGGGTGTACCATAAGTGCACCTCTGCCTAACTTCAGGTTGTAGAAGCGTGATGTTATCTTATGTTACTCTGCATCGTCATATGTGAAAGCCTTCCAAAGCTGGTTGCAGAACTCCCCCAGGAATCGCCACGAGGATGGGGGGGATTGCTTTGCAAACAAATTACAGATAGCTGTTTGATTACCTAATGGTTAGAACTTGGTAATGGTAGCAGCAATCAACCATTTAGTTATTATTAGTTAAACCTTTTACAGTAGCTGCAAAGCACTTCTTTACTACATATCTATATAATGGTGTAATGTTGGCGTGTCCTTCCTCAGGAGAGCGGTATCCTGGCTCTGGGCGCGGTAGCAGACGGCTGCATGGGCGGCATGGTCCCGCACCTGCCCGACCTGGTGCCGTACCTGGTGTGCTGCCTCGCCGAGCGCAAGGCTCTCGTGCGTGCCATCACGTGTTGGACGCTGAGCCGCTACTCGCACTGGATCGTGTCGCAGTCGCACGACCTCTACCTCAAGCCGGTTATGACTGAGGTTACTAATTTTTTACTATATTTTTTCTCGTAGATATACTCTCTTATATAAATGGGTATGACTGACAACTAAAATAACGTGATAGTATTTTGCCCTTTCATAAATTATATAGTGTCAGTTCAGTGTCTTACTTGAATGTTTGCATTTCAGCTACTCAAGCGCGTTCTAGACAATAACAAGCGCGTACAAGAGGCGGCGTGTTCGGCCTTCGCCACACTAGAGGAAGAAGCGTGCACAGAGCTCGTACCCTACCTCGGCTTCATCTTACAGACACTCGTGTACGCCTTCAGCAAGTACCAACACAAGAACCTACTCATATTGTATGACGCCATCGGTACACTGGCAGATTCCGTCGGACACCACCTCAATAAACCAGAATATATCAACATGTTAATGCCTCCACTTATCAATAAGTGGAATGTTTTGAAGGATGAAGATAAAGATCTTTTCCCACTTCTAGAGGTATGAGTGCAACCAATATAACATGATGTAACAATCTTGAGTAGATACTAATAAAAGTATTGTTTACAGTGCCTCTCATCTGTAGCAACTGCTCTACAGTCAGGATTCTTGCCGTACTGTGAACCAGTGTTCAGGAGATGTGTATCATTAATAGAACAGACGTTAAATCAAAATATTGTAAGTATATGAACAAATATAACAGTCATACAAAGTTTTAAATGTGAATTTTTTAGCATATCAAGGTAAGACCATTTACAAGTCACCATATTATCACAGTTATTCTTACAGTAAAAAAAGGAAGGTAAAAATAGATCGATAAAAAACTTAAACAAGGCTAGTGGTCGCACAATGTAGTCAAACATACAACAAGCCGAAATAGAACTTTCCTCTGACGACTAACAGGAATAAAAGTGGTACTCAGAAAAAAAGGTAGAAAACTTATTGAGGGCGAGTCATGTACGCACTTTGTAGATATTTTATTTAGCTAGAAAGGTACATACAGAAAACTTAGAAGCAGTCACTTTGTTAAGTACAAACATCGTTATATATTTTTATCAGCGTTTCTAATTTGGTAACAATTAATGTCGTCGACAATGTGTACACTAATTGCGAGTGAACTAATCAATCACTGTTCCTTTCTTTACTTCCTCGTATATGTTTATTTTGCCTCTTTAGATATCTTTTATCATGAGGGAGCTTGTAGGTAAAATTGCAGTTGCAGCAATTTTACTTGCCTACAGCTTCGTTCACATCAAGCGTAGGCCGCCGACTGTGAAAATATCTGAAAAACAAAGGACAGTCAGTTGGGGTTTAAAGTTGTTTTTCATGCATTTTGTTCTGGACGCTCACAGTCTGCAATGACCCACTATTGTAGTATAACTACTTTTATACATTTTAAAAGTTGATAGAAATGCCGATCAAAATCAGACCATGTTATCCACACCTTTGTATTAATTCTTATCCAAATAAATTATTTTGTATTCAAGACTGTATCAATATCTGTTGATTAGTTTTTGTATTATTGAAATCAAACATTCCATTCAAAAGATATTACGAAATTAAAAATGACAATATAAACAAAAAATACACGCCGACGACCCGTCGCGCCGCCGGTGTGGCTCCACGCAGCGCAGCAATAAAATTCTCGTGTCCACAGTGTTTGTTACAAAACTTCTCCGAAACGGCTTGACCGATTCTTATGAAATTTTGTGTATATTCAGTAGGTCTAAGAATAGGAAGTAAACAATTTTTTTTTTAATCTTAACTTCTACTATTGATCGTGTAGGGTTGGGGTAGGGGTAGGGTAAGAGTAGGATAGGGGTACGGTAGGAGTAGGGTAGGAGTAGGGAAAGGGTAGCGTGGGACTAAGGTAGGAGAAGGTAGGGGTAGGAGTAAGACACCACGCGAACGAAGTCGCGCCGGACAGCTATTGTGTTATACATATATTTTGAATTGTCTCTTCAAGTCCTTTATTGAGATACCCCACATGAGCATGGTACTAAAAATGTTTTTTTTTTTTTTTTTTTAAATCCTAGCTTATAACCATCGCGAGACCTAGATTAGTAGACACATCATGTATTAAAATCCATCGGCCGTTAGGATGCTTTGGTATAACTCATTCCACATACATACAAAGATACGCAAAAAAAAACATAACCTTGTCCTTACTGTCGCGCGGTCTCGGTTCAAAATGTTGGGACTGCCGAATTTCTAGCAGGCACACATGTGGGTGTAATACCAACACTGCAATGTTTCCAGGCAAACAGTCAGAGTCCGGAGCAATTTGAAGCGCCCGACAAAGACTTCATGATCGTGGCTCTGGACCTGCTGAGCGGCCTGGCGGAGGGGTTGGACGGACACATAGACCACCTCGTCTTCAACTCCAACCTCATGCAGCTACTCTACCAATGCATGCAGGATCCGATGCCTGAGGTATATCTTGTATGTGACTCATGCTTATCTACTCACAGGGACAAGGGCGCATAGGGCATTTTTGTAATGTCAAGGTATTATGGAGTTTTAATGTATTTAATTATTAATTTAATTAGCTTTTTAATATTGTTGATTTATATTTACTGGTTGCGTTGTCCAAATTTATTTTTGTTTGCTTGAAAATACTAGTGTAAAAAAATGCATCCATTTTTGGATGTGGGATAAATGTTTGAAAAGTGCGTTTTAGCAAGTCAATCCAATGAATATAACTATGATCTTTTCGAAAAGTTCTGAAAATCTGATGAAAATGTAAACAAATGGATCATTTAACAATTAAGGTTAACTTTATTACCTCAATTTTCGTCGACGATTTTTGAATTACATTTTAACAATGTTATTCAAACAATAATAGAAAAAGAGTTGAGATATAAAGTTGAAACCTTCTTAATACAGATGCATGCAGTGAGTGGTTGCATAAGAATTTAACCTGAACAAGGCTTGTTTACACTTTTACCAGTTACTTTTAAGACAGACTATAGTGTTCAATGGTTTGCTGTTTGCATCATCCATATTCACCACTAGAAGAAACATGTAGAAATATTGTGTGGCTATGGGCGTAGTGGGTGCTATTCACATGCAAAAATTTACACTATGAAGATAACATTTTCATAAATTGCTTAAAGCAACTGGGAATTGTACTAAACTCTGATTATTAATTTGCTAGACCAAAATGACATGTGCTATCATTACATTAATGTCATGTTGACAAAAAAAAAGTTGATTGCAGCTGTCATTTTAGTCTAGCAAATTAAAAATCAGAGTTTGGAGTATAATAATCATGGCAGATCAGACCCTAGGCCCATGTAGACTCATATGTATTATTTAAACCTGCTTATTTTTTTGTTGCATGTGTCGTCAGGTACTCTTCTTTGGATCGCGCAACTTGTCTCGCATTTTCTCATCTTGGTCTAAGGTTGAAGGATATTACATTTATTTCACCCACAAAACCATTAATACTCATTGTATATCTTGTAACAACCATGTAACAGTAACTAACACGTATTGGGCGATGGGATTATTTCGTTTTAATACAGAATTATAATTTTAAACTGCGATTATAACCATCAGGTGCGTCAGTCGTCGTTTGCGTTGCTGGGCGACCTGACAAAGGCGTGTTTCCAACATGTCCTGCCATACATACCCGAATTTCTGCCGATACTTGGCATGAACCTCAATCCCGAACTCATTTCTGTTTGCAATAATGCCACCTGGGCAATCGGCGAAATTAGCATCAAATTAGGTAAGTGATGAAAGGTATTATTTTCAGATGCTATTGAAGACTTTTTTGCTACCCATGTTTCAATAAATAATTATTTCAGGGCCCGAAACATCAAAGTATATCCCTCTAGTGTTGAATCATTTAGTTGAAATTATCAACAGGCCTAACACTCCTAAGACTCTACTTGAAAATACAGGTAAGTGATTATTTTGTTTATCTTTAATATTGAACACTATTATTTTATTGAAAAAAGTGAGAATAACTAATCAGTAATGTTTTATAATTTGCTAGAACTATATCCAATCAGTGACTTTTCTTGGTGGCAGTCATGTTATGTATACTTATTATGTATATGTTACTATTCAATGTTTTATATTGAGTTGTTGTGATGTTCATGTTTACCTGTATACCCCATTTATGTTCGCTGTAGTAGTCCCTGCCTCTCTGTACCTGGCAGAACTCATATAATATATATCTTAGTACCTATTTGATGTGTACTAACTCAGTACTAAACAACTCTTTTGTTATATCTTTTCCCACTTCCACACTACCAAACATAATATTTATGAACATGTATTCTATTGCATACCAATATATTTCACGTTATATAAACACAAACAGTAGAACTCTCAGGCCATAGCTCATTTACCTTACATCAACTTTTTTTTTTTTGGTTTATGGGGTATAATGTACATACAGTTAAAATCAAAGTAGAGCCGAAATCTGAAGCGTGTGCCCGACGTTAAAGATGGCGTAGATCCCGCAGTATAGTATCATCAGCTTGCATGAGTTCATGTGTACTTGTTCATCTACATCGTAGCACTACTCAATGTTTAACGCGGTACAGTTCTAGGCCATCTTTCGTCAAACATACGGTACCTATATTATTTGATGGATTACTTAGCAGATACGATTGTTTCACGTTTTTTCCATTTGTAACACTAATTTGTTGCTGTTGAATTATGTAATTTAATATGTTTTGAATGGTTTGTTGATTTGTTTTCTTGGTTTTGTTCTCGGTATGTCGTGGCGTGTAGCGATTACTATCGGTCGGCTAGGTTATGTGTGCCCCCACGACGTCGCACCCGTTTTACATCAATTTGTACGCCAGTGGTCTGTAGTCATTTTTTTTATTATTACTTTATATTATTACTATTACGTTTAATATTGAATAAGTTATTAACCGGTATTATTTCGATTGTGGATGGTGTTTGTCCATGGCTTGTTAATATTATTGTTTTATATGATATGTTGTTGATTTAAGTTGAACCAAGCATGAGAATATTAATTCTATGTATTAATAGTACGGCCACACTTTGAGGGAAACTGATTTGTTGGGTGGAAACTACCTATTTGATCATTTTATTTTCAGTGCTGTACTTTATATGTGTTGAACACCATCCGCTTTCTAAACAATATAAACTATTATTTACACCAAACTGCAAGACAAATTGTTTTGACTAACTTCTCAGATTACAAACAGTTTGTGCTCATATTATTGAATAATGATTCCTTATTTATTAGTATGACTGAATGATTCCATTTAATATTATATATTTTATTTTAGTAATGTAATTTGCTTACAGTTTGGAATTATCTGAGTTCCAATATCCATACA
This sequence comes from Amphipoea oculea, assembly GCA_945859645.1. Lineage (NCBI taxonomy): Eukaryota > Metazoa > Arthropoda > Insecta > Lepidoptera > Noctuidae > Amphipoea > Amphipoea oculea. The sequence goes on from OX243862.1 coordinate 7,556,024, forward strand.
AATACTTTCGTGTGCCAGTTTCAATATTTGCTATTCACATTAATAACCTTTCCTTTGTTTTCCACAATTTTCCCTTTGACAGTATACAGTTTATTTACGCTTGATTAATTTTCATCAAATTATTTTAGAACAGTAATTACTTATAGATGATATTTCAACATGACAAAAAGCTGTTTTTATTCTCTCAAGTTCTGACACTATTTTAGTATTGAGCAATTTTATTTACAAGTAAGAGATATTTGAAAAATCATCTAAATAATGATCATGAGTTGTGATCGATTGAGCACTCTCTGACAATGCGTCATTTGGTATCAGGTGCACATCGCTGCGGAACATCCGCGACAACGAAGAGAAGGACTCTGCGTTCCGCGGCATCTGTCAGATGATCCAGGTGAACCCGGCCGGCGTGGTGCAGGACTTCATGTTTTTCTGCGACGCGGTGGCGTCGTGGTCGCACCCGAAAGACGACCTGAAGGAGATGTTCACCAAGATCTTGCACGGCTTCAAGAACCAGGTCGGCGAGGAGAACTGGCGCCACTTCACCGACCAGTTCCCCGTGCAGCTTAGCGTACGCCTGTCCGCCATGTGCGGGATATAGACGTCTTCACTGCGTCATGGTACGCCGCCCTGCCGCAGTACGTGTGTCGTCGCTCCTCGCTCGGCCAGTACTACTACTAACGCTGTGCTTGTCCGCAGGGGAACCAATGTCAGCACGGGTCGGGAAGACATTGAGGGTGTCGCTCGCGCCGGACCGGCGGCGGCACCGCGCGTAGGGAACATGCACGGGCGGCCGCAGCTCGTCCGCCGCGTATTGTGCCAACACACTGACCTCACTACACTAGCGAGGATATTTACACATTTGTACCTATCGACAGAGAATATAACCTAGATTGTAAATTGTTACACTTCATTCTTCTGTTTGTACCTGAAAATTATATCTTTTTTTCGTTCGACGAGACGTACATTTAAAAGCGGCGTAATCACTTAATCGTAATGAGTGTGTTGTGCACCGAGTGTATAGTAAATAGCTTGGGGCCGCGCAGGTTATGAACCGCTCCGCTCGGCTTACACGATCAGACGCACAACGCACAGGGCGGGGCCGGTACACACGTATACGTGGGGTGCTAGGCTTTCTACTCGTATCGTGTTACAACCATGTTGCACATTGCATGCTTACGTGCGCATCTATTTAACCATCGTAACGAGTGTACATACATTGGCCCTTTCTAGTTGTAGTTTTACTCACTAAATTTTGTAACGCAGTGACTATTACCGAGTTAGATGTGGAATATCTACTGTAATTGCATGAAATTTAGAGATAGTTTCTAGTTTATAACTTAAAAGATGAGACGAGTTCTTTTTTTTCTGTTTGATATGTAATAATTAAAAAAAAGAAACATAATATGATTGATTCTTGTTTTGTCAATGCAAAATTTGTGTTCTTTAGTTTCAATCTTTATAAGATTTTAACGACACATCGAATCATCAGAGTCTCATCATAGAAATTACCTAAAGAAACGTTAGTATAGTAAACTACTGTTTCGTGTCGAATTGATACCGTTGATATAACGTCGAAGCTGATACTGGTAACAATATAATGTAAACAATATTCATGTCGCGAGCTGCTTGCAACGGTTCGGAGCAGACGATATTTTGAACGCGGGCACTCGATCACCAGTCACATCGTTTGCCTTATTGCTCGTATTAGATTAGCTTAGGTTGACTGATGCCATTCACTGCTCAACACAGATACAGCACGTGTTTATTTTACAATTCACTGACATCAAAACAGCGTCGTTGCGGTTTGTTTTAGAGGATTTCAAGTAACAGAGTCATATGGTAATTTAATTTATCCAAAAGCATTTATCTACACCCACTAGAGCTTTGCAAATATATTTTAATAGATATTTAAAATTGATGCGTTAACTATTATTTTATATAAATTACAAAGACTTAGTAAAATCGAGAATTTATGTCAACTGTGATTTGTGACTGGTTTTTTTTGACTAATATATGTGTATGATAATTATATGTCTGTGTCAGTGTAGATATAATATACTGCTTTGATAGATTTTATGACGGCTAGATTTCTGCTATATAATATACCAAATAGTATTTTTACGTTGTATATTGTTTAATGGAATTGTATGTGTGAGTTGGCCGCGTGCGTGGACGCTTGCGCAGCGACGCGTACGCAGTTCGTGCAACATCTTACAAAGCTATATTTACACATTTTGTACTTGCGTGCGTCGTGATCGCGACTGTCCATGCGTCTGGTCAACTTGTATGATTGATATAAAGTACTATTTACGTGTATATTTAATTAAAGTAATATTATGTATATGTAAATACATATTGCGATGTATATTATTATTATATTCAAGTAAAATTGTTATTTTTTGTTTTATAAAAGCTAAAAGTCTGACTTTAAACACTCTTGTTATATCATTTAGTTTTTTTTTTCAGATACGGGGATCTGAAATTATGTAGTTCAAATGAACATTTAGTATATTTTACAAATTGCAATTGTAGCATAGGATACAGCGTCGATATAATACGGTATTTCGGGGATATAAAGAAATTTGATACATTCCGTAATCTAAATTCTGTCTTTGGCTCAGTCACAAATAAAATTTCACTCTCGAGTGTTACTATATTATATATTTATTTGTTGCGTCTCGCTAAATTTTTACCTACTGTTTAGATATACATTGTGATTTATTTGAGTAGGCGAAGTCCCCGATCCCTGAGACCCAGTGAGTTCCTATCCCGAGTCCTGTCTAGTCCCATCCCGTGTCATGTGCCAACGAAGCCCGGACGACTCGCAGGTGCAGACCGCGCCGAGCGTCGCGTCGATACGGTAGCTGTTTCACGTCTCGGTACCCGTAGGAACATTAAATTACTGTAGCTACCTTTCGGATAAATTTGAGACACATTGTATATTTTTTAAGTAGAATCCATTTTAAATCGATGTTACGGGTGGCCTCGTAATTTATTTTTAAGGTTAGTAGATTTTATGGTCATGATTTTTTTAAATGTAGATGTTTGTTTTTCCTAAAAAAAACCGTGATAATAGTTGGATAAGTGATCGCATGCGTGTATGTGTGAGTGAGGCGGCATTCGTAAGGCACTCCCTTCCTTGAGGCATAGTTAGTATTTTATGAAAAATATTATAGTTGTATTGTGTTTGGACGAACATTAATTGTGATGCATTGTGGATATAAATGTAGGTTGTTTGTGTCGCGTTAAATTGTGTAATTGTGTTGTGCATTATTGTCAAAAATTACATATTTTGTACTCATTATTTATTTATTTATTTATGCATATGAATATAATAATAAATAAATCACATTGTCCACATTCGTTAAAACACGGAAATCGCAACAGATTATAATAGAAAAAAATAACAGTATTGAGTTCACTACAGAAAAATATATTTATGTGGTAGCGTTTGCAATAGGCTGGTATCCCATGCATTTTAATTTTTTTTGGAGTCGTTCTTTCAAATCTTCCGCAATTCAATGAAGGTGAACACACATACCGTATTCCGTGAGAGCCAAAAGTACATCACGCAGTGAATTTGGCGTAAATGTCACGCCAAACGTGTGTCACTCACTACGCATCGCGTATTTTGTCGTCTGCTCTGTCATAAATCGCATCGTATCGTTCGCTTCGACCGTGGCGAATCTGACGACTTGCTCGCTGGAATTGGTCGAACATTCATTCTACTGTCCCTTTGATATTGCATTTCATGCAAGTAATACAAACCCTTAAATAAAAAACCACCTGAAGTACGATTCTTACGCGCGCACTAAGGTCCTTATCGCCAAAACACTTTGTATAACTTCTTTATATTTAGATTTTCCTTGTTAAAGACCATAGTACCTATTTGAATTTATCTCAAGAACAAACTTTGTAGTTGAAAAACATACATTCGAACTGCAAATGTAAGTTAGTAGACTATTACTCGTTAACTGTGATAGTTTTACGTTTACCTTCTTATTTACTATTGCCGTGAAAGTAGCCGAATTCTGGGGCGAGTCCATTTAGATTACTATCGACACGCTAAGAAGAAGACTGCCGTGATTTTTTCACAAATCTAAAATCAACCATTTAATTGGCAGGGGAGGGGTGACACTTGTCTCTTACAAAAATTAGCACTAAAGCTAAATATTTCACCAACGGATCGCTGAATCTAAAAATGATTAATATGAATACCCTGCCAAATTATAGCTTTCTAGTAGGTACTAAGTCTCTGAGCTAAGCCACAAACAGACGGACGGTCATGGCGAAACTATAAGGGTTTCTTGTTGACTATGGAACCCTAAAAAACGGGTCAAGTGCGAGTCGGACTCGCGCATCGAGGGTTCCGTACAAAGGACGATGGTCAAAGTACTATAGACCCCGTCCCCAATTTTTTCTTTTGATCCAACAGACAATTGTTTAAGTCTTTTATTTCTCGCTACCGGCTACAAAACAACAAACCGTTTGTTTCAAGTCTTAAATATTATGGGGTTTCCTGAAAAAAAAAAAAAATTTCAGTTTCATTTATCTAACGAAAATGGATGGATGTTTTCTAATTTTTTTTCGTCGCAATAAATGAGATAAAAGTTATGTTTTATCTCTTCTATTATCTTAATTGGAAATCAATATCAATCGGGAAATTATTATAAATTGCCAACTTATATAATATGGAACATAAAACAACAAAACATCACGCCTATATTCTACGAAGGAGTAGGCAGAAGCGTGTGGAACATTTCGCAATTTATGTTATATTTCGCGATGTAATCTATTCTATTCATTTTACCTACATACGATTTTTTACTTATTTATTAATAATCAAATATATTTTGAACTACATTTGTACCATTACATTTCCTTCTTTTCCCTAAAAACAAGAATGATCAGTAACCCAAAACCTTATAAGTGAGATATGTCTCAAGTCTGTTGACTAAGTTTTGAAATCCGGGTTGTAGGCAGACACAATCTCTACCTACCTTCCTTACATCTTTTGATTGCGTTGACTTATAAGTTTGATTTTTTCACTGCTTCAAGGGATTGCAGCCTTGAGTATTTGATATTAATTTCAACTTGATAACTCCACGCGTTCCTGAGAAAAAGGGTCTTGACTGATGGACAGACGGACAACGAAGTGATCTTATAAGGGTTCCGTTTTTCCTTTTGAGGTTCGGAACCCTAAAAACGGTCAAATATACGTTGTGTGCTGGTTTTAAGGTTCGGTCCAATGCGCGTTCACCTTTAAGTAACCCCGGATTTATTGGAATAGGTAAAATTTCTTTGCGGAATTTACAATTAATAAGATTATTTTCATTTAAAAAAATCAAAATAGTTTACACAAAAAATTGATTTCAAAATTGCAAATTACTTAACTATACAATTCATAAATACCAATGTAAGCTTAACGATAGAAATTTAACGTTATGTCTTATACGCTTTGTTTAAATTCCTACTTGGTCATTCCTATTCCGCTTACCGAAATCTAGTACACTTATACTTTTTGAAATCTTAACACAATGTAGACAATGTGATATTTTTTTCAATTCATCTATTAAAAAAAAAAAAACTCATTCTAGGGTTTGCCATTTTTCGATTTAATTATATAATTATTTGTGTATTATTTTAAAACACGTTATATAAACCTATATTAAATATGTACTAATATTTTATTACATATATTATTTCACTAGTTTATTTACAAATCACTACCATTAGATAGTCCTCTTGCAAATGGCGATAGGAAATCTATCCGTGCAAACTGTATCGTGTATGAAAATGAATATATTTTTAACTAATTAAATGTAAATTCTTGTCACCTGTAGGCAAATGTGTAAGTTATTTACATAAAAAAAAACATGAAATTGTTGCAACTGTAATGTTTGTATTGTATACATAACTTCAGCTATAAGTCAACCGGTACAAAATCACACACCATACATTATTGATTATGTTGTTTGTTTACATAAAGTGAGTACAGATGGATGCATCTTGTAATAGACACTACCTACCTCTATTTTAAGGCCTAACCCTAGGCGCCATGTTCAAAATTAACAATATAAATTATAATTTTGGAAAAATATATTTGTATAACTCTCTTTTGAAATAAAAATTCTGTACTCATTTTAATTAACGAAAAAAAAAATACAAATTCAATTGTAAAAGTTAATATATCCAGATACTAATCAATTGTTTAAATCTAAGTTCTGGTTGTAATAAGATGACCTCACAATAGACATTCTTTTACCATACATTTCGTTAATAAAGCACTCATTGTTCGAAAACGATGTTTTAATTTTTTATTTGAATCACGATAGCGCAGTCGTCGCCGATGCGCAGTGATTAATTTTTTGAGCTGTTCCGAGGGATTTACTGAACTCCTATTATGGATTCGATGGAGAATGACAGTTTTTGTCGTTGTGGCTGGGTGTGTGGTGGTATGGGTGCGTAAGTGGTGAGTAGTGCGGCGAGAAGGTTCCTGCAGAGAAGCGCGGCGGGAGGTGCGGGCGGCGGGGGTGGTAAGGGCGCCGCCCCGCGCTCCAGCTCTACATCCGCGAAGGCACGGCGCCGGCGCACGCGCTCGTTCCACGCTGGATCACTTGAAAATACCCGATCATTACCTGTGCGCAAATTACAGATAGCGTTATGTTCAGTTATATGAAAGCAGTTTGGATGAGAGTTAATAGCTAATGTTATTAGAGATGCGCCGAATAGTGGTTTCACCGAATTGACCGAATAACCGAATACCGAATAATATTCGGTTAATTTCTTACCGAACCGAGTATACTGCCGCATAATTCGGTTCCCCGTTCCATAGTTTTCACGCTAGATTTCCAAAGCACCGCGCGAGACCGGAGTGAGTGGTAGGTACCTCGCCTCCCGCTGCACCCCGCCACTGTCATTGCGTACGAAAACAATACGGGTGATATATCTTTGTTTGAGTACCTTACAATAAACGATTTCTAATAAATATGATTGTTAGAATATGGGATTCCTTTAATTTATTTTGCCCTGAAGGCTGATTTACAACGATAGGTAATAGGTAATACGGGCTGGTGTCCGCAACTCCACGTCAATGCGCGTATTTTGCGTACGGGTGGGAAAATCGATTATTCGATCCACCCCAGCTCCTCAAGGAAGGCCAGCAACGCCTTGATGTTACTGACCGTCTCTCGTAGGGTACCTGGGTTACCGAAGTACTTTGCCCTGTACGTGGCGACCACCGGGCAGCTTAGAAGCACATGTGCCGCTGTCTCGTCGTCATCCATGCATGCCCTGCACAGCGGACTGTCTGTTACTCCTATGACAAAGAGGTGTTTATTAAGTGACCCGTGGCCAGTTAAAGCTGCAGTAACTATGCGCAGCTTTTGTTTGGTTAGACGGAGGACCTGTTTCGTGAGGCGGCCATCCAATGTAGGAATTGCTTCCCTAGCCTGCCTACATTCGCCTTGGTCCGTCCATAGTTTTTCATGTTGGTCTCTGGTGCGTTTCCTTACCAGAGTGCGTATATACCCGAAGGGGAGTGGCGCAATGGGCTCAGGTCCCACTGGTGCCATGCTCGATCCCCTTTTGGCAAGCTCGTCGGCTGCATCATTGCCCAGCGAACCGCTGTGTCCTTTGATCCATTGAATGGTTATTTTATTGAGGTTACCCACCTGGTTGAGGCGCTGGTGACACTCGTATATTAGCCCAGAGTCAGCTGTATAACTGTTCAGCGCTTGCAGAACAGCCATGCTGTCTGAGAGTATGCGTATTGAGTGCTCCTTTACTTCCCTAGCCATAATGGCAGAAGCGGCTAGTGAAATGCCCATGCATTCGGCCTGGAACACTGTGTTGTGGACCCCCAATGGTGCGGCTAGCGTATTTGAAGTCCTCCGAGACGATTCCAGCACCAGAGCCACTACCTGTTTTGGATCCATCCGTGAAGATACGCAGCTCTGCAGGGCACAGCCCCTCGCATCGGCGATCCTCGTGAAGCTGGATCTTGTATTTTTTATCAAAGATAAATTGTTTAGGTACCCTGTCATTTATGGCTTTCGTAATGGGGAACTCCTTGTGGAGTCCCTCGAGCAGCGTGGTGTGTGGTGTATCACTCTTACCCCAGAGATTTAGTGTATTAAGACGTACTGCCGCCATCGTCGCTTCCTGCTGTATGAACAGGTGGAGCGGTGGAATTCCCAGAATGGCTTCAACTGCTGCAGTCGGAGTAGTCCTCATGCAGCCCGTGGTCGCCATGCAGGCTAGTCTTTGCATGCGTTGTAGTTTGTTAACGGCTGTCACTAGCTTGGTGCGGGGCCACCAGACCACAGCCCCGTAGGTGATCATGGGGCGGATCACTGCAGTGTACAGCCAAAGTATTATTTTAGGGGATAGGCCCCACTTCTTACCTATCATTCTTCTGCACTGCCAAAAGGTTATGCAGGCCCTGTTTAGTTTGTTGTCCAGATGACTGCTCCAGTTTAACTTACTGTCGAGCGTGACCCCTAGATACTTGACTTCGTTGGTCAACTGGAGATTTTCAACGATCAATTAAACTGAATACATTCGGCATTTCAACCGAATGATTCTGCCGAATACGAATAGGTACCTCAAAATTCTGCCGAATACCGAATATTCGGCGCATCTCTAGAGAAAAATACTATGATAACTAGTTATCATAGTATTTTAACTACATATGATAACATTCGATTTACTGACGGGGGTCCCACGACCGGAAAAGTTTTTTTTTTTTTTGTTGTTCTACACCTAGAGCAAGAGTAGGTACCTAGTATTAAACACTTGTACAGTACCTAAGGCCACTCATACAGGTTGAAATTGAAAACATGCGAAAAAAATCGAAGTCATCATTATGAACAATTTTTACTATGGGACCAAACCTGAAATCGTGAAAAAAAAAATAAGCTGTTCCCTACATTTATGTTCCCATAACTCGTCAAAATCTAGGGAACAGCTGACTTTTTTTTTGCGATTTCAGGTTTGGTACCATAATAAAAGTTGTTCATAATGACGAGTAGATACCTACAATCTCCCATTTCGATTTTTCGCATGTTTTCAATATCACCCTGTTTAGAGTTGTGCAGTGATTAGGATACTTACCCAAACGCCAGTTGTGTTATGTACCTAATTGCCACTAACCGGGTATATAAATCCAGACACCTGGATTTGTGGCTGGTAATGACAAAATACCTAACCGGAAGAAAAATCCACTCCGCCTGACTTAGAATTCGCTTTTGGTTATTCTCACCGATAGTCTAGCAGTCATAACCATAAGCTGGCTCGTTGGTCTAGCTACTAGAGACCAAGAAGAAAGGAACAATTATTATTATTAAAATCAAAAGAATTTTAGTTTCCGTATGAATGATGATAAATTCTGAACAACCTGTTACTTTTATCAAGCAGCTCATAAAGATACACATTAACGAGTAGGTACCTACTAGCTAGATGTCATAATGTGTGAGGATGGTTTTGGCACCCGCTGAGCTATCATTCAACAGAACGGAAAGACATGTTTACAGTCAACAGTATTGCTGTAAGGTGTAACCCGACACCCCGACAAAGAGCCGCCTCCGCCTTCTCTTGTAAAACAATCTTCACACTTTTTTAGAGCCCATAAAAATAGTTAAAAGAAATTGTAGTTTTTGTGTTAATAGACAGTGAAATGTTGCCGAGTGTTGGATGACAGCTTTTGTTCTGTAATGAAGCGGGGACATTTTCAAGAGTCGTTCAAATTTTTTATTACGACTGTGATGCTCTATTTTTGTACTTTGAAGATGTTTTGTGCAACGAACGACGCACATTGACGACAACGCAATTAGTGCAAACTAAATCGTAAAAAATCGGGAGAATATGTTGTTTAGACACCTTAGATAACTTCAGATTATTTTGATAAGGTACCTATATCGACCTCTCAATGTGTCCTTATATACAAACTCAAAGCATTGATTTCAAATATACTAATTACAGGCACGTTTGAATTGTCAAGGGGTCGGTCAGTCAGGAAAATGAAGCTAGTTGCCCATTCCAAAGCGTAATAGGTACCTATATGGAAAAGAACGGGCAAGAACTTCCATGGACACTCTTTTAAATCAAAATAAACCCTACTACCACTTAAACTTGTAAAATAATTAATAGGGATCTCGATCAAATCAGATGCAATCTAATTCAAAAATGTAGGTAGTATTTAATTGTCGCAATTAGAAGGTTACATATCTACCTGACTACCTGATATGTATGGGAGGAGGACCATGGTGAGGATTTTCATTGTAGAGATTAAGTTAACAACTGTAGATCATTCAGTATATTATATTTTCTGCCTGTTAAAAATCATTTGAAGTCCCTAGTTGACTAAAGTAGGTAGCCCTACATAAACTTGGAGGTTTATGTATGTCTTCGGAAAAGAACAATACTTCTAACTGCTGATAAATGAACCTCACCAAAGTATTCAATTTTAACTCGCTCCCGCTGTTCCAAAATAAATATTTATCCAGCTAATTCGCATTTAGCATTTCACGGATGAGAAAGGAAACACTCGACAGTGTCGGCTCGGTTACTACAATAACAGTCAGCGGAGTGGTGCGGAGTCGGACGACACCCTGCTCGCTGTCACCGTATACATTACATTTTAAAATAACCGTTTAGATATCTACACATGCATAACTCTACTTTTTCATGAGAAAATAGGAAGTCCAATAGTAGGGAATTATAATGGTGTGTATTATATCTCCACCCACCGTGCTATTACCTAACCCGACTAAGTATACAACTTTGGCCATCCATCCGTAAGGGGAATATAGGCGTGATTTTGTTTTAAAGATTGTCTTTTACGGAAAGCCAAAAAATTATAATATGTACATTAGTGCTGCAATGATGCTGTGAATTTGCCACCTTCAAGGTTTGCTCGCAGGTAGGTGCGCGGGTGTCACACCGCCAACATATGAGCCCGCCCCTAACTTAAATAAGGGCCCTTATGACCCCCCAGCCTATTAGCTAAATCGTTGTTTTTAGACATGTGAAAGCTCGAAAAAAAAACTATCACAGCTAAGTGTGCATAGGTACACACTACGAGCGACACGCGTCCTATACGGTACAGCCGTCAACGCGTCGACGATATTCTATTGAAAATGAGTTAAGACCAGGTGCATTGTAACTTTGATGTAAAATAAACGTTTTAGGGTGAAAACTACATTAATGGACTAGGTATTATATAATTATTTTACGCTTTGCGGGGTAGGCAGAGAGGATCCAGTGGGATATAGGTGTCTGGGCATGGGTGGTATTTTTTGATCTTATAGGTAATCAACAAGATTATGATGTTTCTAAGTGACTTTACTATTAAAGTCTAGTTTGTAGATAGGATACGGTTACAATGGCAAAAATAACTTTTATTTTTTTCTAAAAGTAGGATGAAATACAATCTTCTCTTTGCGGTCGATTAAAATAAATGCGTGCATGCGTAAATATTAATCTCAACGACGGAATCCTTCACTGTGTGTGGTCCAACACCCACTTGGCCGATTTTTTTTTTAAAGTAACGACACAGGACGACTACCAAGTCGCAATGGCAACGGTGATTTCCCTAAAATATTTAGCCGATGGCTAGCTGGAAGATGACTCACCATAGATGGATGGCTGCACTGGGAACGACCTGGACATCTGCATGCATCGCAAGCGGGCGCGGTAGGCGCGCTTGCGGGCTGCCAACGCCGCCGCTTCGCCGTCCCGTGCGTCTGTCCCGCCTGCACCCTGCTGCCTGCGCAGTGCCACCTTTGAAAACAAAATCGCGGATATATTAAAGCCTAGAGACTTCCAAAACTTGATTTTTAACAAGAATAAATATTGAATAGATGGTCATACCGAGAGCAGGTGGTGGCCCGCAGTTAACGGGGGCGACTTACGAGTTGTAACTTGTAACTTTGCCGGAACAGGTCTAAGGTGAGGAGCCAGACCAAGAGAGATACAGAAACCCGCAAGGCAGCATGTGGCGAGCTGTTGGGCAGTAGCGACCCCACGGACCCTATCTCCCGGGAGAAATCTTATTCCTGACCTCTGGTTTCCCTTTATTGGCCGGCTGGAGTGAAAAATGACGAGAAACTGAGCTCCCACCTCATTCTTGCCTTTATTGGCTGGCTTGAGTGAAGATTCGCAAGAGAAAACGTGCTTGGAGAAAGTATATTCCAGTAAGATGCTGGTAGGGATCTTGACCGTACTTCCGGGATTGCCCTGATAGCCGTGGAATTACCTCTCCGTTCCTCATAAGCACCACAGGACATGTTGCCCCCTTGTCGCTACGTCACTATGTTCTAGCGACCGTTTCCGGGGGCCCATCATTGAGTGTGCAAGTCACCCCATGCCATTTTAACCGTGTATATATAACACATTGATCAGACAGGGGTCAGTTCTTCCATAATTCTTGGTAACCAGTCCACTTTAGCCACCCAAACCTATAGTCCAACTTTTTATTTTTCCATATCCTGCAATAGTCCTACACCCCCCGGGTATATCCTTAGGTGCACTTGCATAGTGCATACAGGGATAATCGTCAATTGGTGCTGCATTCATTCATATTTCCTAAGGGGCCTCTGCGAGTTCGCTTCGGCCACACTTCGGCCCCTCGTACCCCTTGCCGAGATATGTAAAATAAAAAAATAATGATAATAAACCATTTATTTTCGGGTAACAAAGACCCATAGATAGAAACCATAGCCTACAGCCTAAGTATACATAATAATGTAGTAACAATTTTGTTAGTAAATAAACATTAATAACTATGTTAGTATCACTTAGTTGCACAAGTCTTCGTGCGTTCCGGTCTAATCCATCATTCGGGCCTGCGGGTTGTTAATGTCACATGTCAGACATACCGGTTTCCTCACGATGTTTTGTTTCACCGTTTTGAGAGTGGCGGTGATGAAATAAATTAGTGCCTGCCTGGGTTCGAACCCACGACCTTCGACACATAAGTCGGGTCTGCTACCACTGGGCCACCACTGCTATAAATAGATATAGTTTTATTTTTCATAGCGAAAAACTTGCATAAGTAAGAAAAACCGAAGCTTAAAATTAAAATCACCTACTGATCTGCTTCCATTATGCGATCTAATGAAAGAAATAAAGTTCGTACGGTACCTGTGCGGCCATGACACGTTGTCTCTCGAGCACCAGCAGACAGCCAGGGCAGCGACAGTCCCGCCAGCGACACAGTCTCTTGTGCCCCTTCAAACAGGAGATGACTCCGTGGTTGCGGCACCGCGCGCACTTCGGAGTTCGCAGCGCCTTCCGAATGCTGCCCGTGCCTTCACTCTCACCCACACCCTCGTTTTGCATTTTGTATTCACCCCAAATAATTTATAAGCGAACCACAATATCAACTACCAACTAATTCATGTTACTCGAACCGATTCCACGGATTACTAAATTATTAATGAGGCGCGACAGCGAGTCATGTTGACGCTGAAATATCGTTTCAGAGATTGACGGCTGTAAAGTGGGCTTCAAGTTTTAAAAGTTCAGTGGCAGGCGTCGCTCCGCCCAGCGCGCCTCTCTATTGGCGGAGACTACGGTGTGGGCGGGCGGCTCGACACCAAACGTTTTTGTATTTATTGTAAAACAGTTTTATTTTTCGTAGCAAAATGATACATTAATCGCTTGTTGGGTCATTTAAGTGTTTGTTGTGCGTAGGTATTTTTAACATTTTCAAAGACACATTATCATAACGAAAACTGTAAAAAAGCAATAACTTTGTTGTTTTCATTTATTGCTTCCTATGAAAGCTTGCTATATTATTTTAAATAGATGTATAGAAGTAGTTAAAAGTTATATTGACTCATTTCAATAGAACTATTGGTTCAAAGTTGGTACGTATATCTACCTGGGTTATCTAGGTACCAACTTATAACCACAGTTAGAGTCCAAGTCCAAGAGTTAGATATCACCATTCTAGACACATACCCAGGCTGAATAAAATTTACGTACCTAACTACAATAGCCTACTTATTAAGTTATTATCCAAATTAAGGGTCTACCTTCTACAAAAATATTTAAAAAGGCATTTTATGAGGTTTTCTGAGCAAAAGGCGTTAGAATCACTTGAACCAATACATAGGGAAATAACTGAAAGCCTTAAGTAAACAAAAGATCTGAAACACGTAACAATTTAATCGACTATAGTAACGTGAAAATGATATTCAATCTCGAGAGGCGATTGCCAATTAGCTCTCATATTTCAACTGTCCGTGTCCACGCTTCGGCTTCGGTTACTGTGACTTTATCTTGATAATTATTGATTTTTCCTAATACCTATAACTTATTACTTGAATGAAAACGACATGAGAGTAGAAACGTGTGGTTTCGTTCTGTCATTCATAATATAAAGGCCGTGATGAAAATCTATCATTTGGGACCGTCCCCACGAGCGAGAGAACCGGCGATAGTCTCGCCGTGCCATCAAATTTTCGCCGCGATGATATCGCCGTGTGGAGACACGTTCTAAGAGAGTGTATAGAAATACGTGGCACGACGAATCGCCGCGATTCTCTCGCTCGTGGAGACGGCCTTATTAAAAAACGCTCTGTATTTGGACAACCGTAACCGTGTCCGTTTGGACACCGCTTTCTTAGGTAACCAAAGCTTGAATGATAATATTCGATGTATTTGTGATCAGTCTATTGTAATTATTATTTATTTATTAAAAAACAAAAACCAAAATCTGCTTAGAGCTTAGATAGACATCATGCAGGTAGGTGTACATTACGTAGGTACTAATTTATTTGTAAAGCAGGCCGATTCTGGAATTTCCTGTATCAGTTTATGAAGCCAAGATTTATGCCACTGATTTATAGCGTAACTGTAGGGTCCAATGACGCTTGTTGTATATAAGCCTGGAGTTATTCCTCAAAAATCCTTTAGACTTAGGATGCTTACATAAAGAAACAAGTTTCCGGTGCAGGCGAGTCTGTGCGGGTCGGTACCGATCGGTGCAGGTGAAATAGATGCGCTCACACATAAAGAAACAGGTAAAACATGTAAGCGTTTCCTTCCGAAGATCAACCTGCTGAGATCTGTACTGGGAGTCGGGACCGAAATCCCGCTTCTTTATGTAAGCACCCATAGGTAGGTAGCTACAAAATTGACGTGCATTAGTCCATATCCATAGACATATATTTTTTAATTAAGTATTAACAACAAAAAGGTTCCTACTACCAGCTTTAATACAGTTATGCTAACGAAGTATTAAGTTAATAATAGCAGCGCACAAAGTATCTTTGTTAGCCGTAATTGTGGGTTACTTCGGAGCATAAAGCGGTCTGTGGTGGCGGTACAAAACAAACGCGTGTCTGTGTCGTTGTACCAGCTACCGACACGCGTGCATTCGATTCATTATGCGGCCCACTGGCTTTGATTGTACAATATACAGTGCTAACAAACCAGTGCATCTTTTTATTGTAATAATAACTTTAGATGTGTTAAGGCGTGTGCAGCACCTGCCCATCATTCGATGTTTATACCTAAATACCTAGTTCAATAATGTGCATGAGTGTACCTTATAATGATACCTAAATGATTTTATTTCTGTAAGTAGGTTTGTACAAACACTTTAACATGTAAATCATATTTAAAAAACTAGATGAAGTCGGCATTTCCTATCTGACTGTTTTGAGAAAAAAAAAGACCGAAACACACTCAAGAGGTCACAGTCTATTTTAAAGTCCAGACATAATCTTGGTCAGATCATGCGAAAACCATGTAGATTGGTGTCTGAAATGGTATTTTGAGGAAAGAATCACATAGATTGAATGGACCTGTCCAGTCAGTGCACACATTTCTCAATCATACAGCTCAACTCAGAACTTAAGGAGGGATAAGGTACAGTCACACTATTTGATTATTTAGTCAATTTAGATTAGAATTGTATTTGTGTAAAGATTCTGCTCTTATCTTATCGATAACACTTAGCACAGTCGCGGAACGATTCAGCTAGGTAGGTATAGGAGTGCTTATCGCTTGTTGAGATACAAAAGCGAAGTAAAATCGCCACCGGTGTGACAAGAAGTTAAAAGCATAATTACTTAGGTATGTACATATTTTATTTTAATAAAAATATATTTTAATTTTGATTTCATAAAAAACAACATTTTTTGTCAAATCATAGTTAAAAACCTTAGCAATAGAAGAAAGCATATTTTATTAATAATTATGTAGAAAAAAACAATAGGTAGGTAGGTACCTCAGTATAGGTATAACGTACAATATATTATTTTAAATAGTAACACTATTTTAAACGTATAACAATACTGTAATATTATTTTTAAAGTATAAATTTTATTGCTCCTTAATTTATCTAGTATTTTATCACGTAAGCACACTTTAGTTTGATATTTATGTTAAAATATAAAAGTAATAATAAGCCAGCTAAACTTATGCTGGATGATTTTTTTTACAGTCTCGAAATTTTTACAGGGTGTTCTACCCATGAATATGAACAACTTTCACTATGGGACTAACTAGAAATTACGAAAAAAAAAAATCAGCTGTTTAATACAAAAGTATGGAACAGTCGATTTGACTACTTTTTTGAGGTTACCTCATAACAAACTTAGGTACAAGTTTATAAAGGTAGCAGATAGATATAAAGGTAGTAGGTATAAAGGTAGGTGTATAAACTAGCTCGCGTCACATAATAAATTTTGTTTCCGGAACTAACTCCTTCTGAGAAAAGCAGGCATCTAGCCAATCTTCACTAACTATTAAAGCATTCGTTAACTCCCGAAGATTATCAAGTTCAGTCTTTTCTGTAGTGTTGGGCACTACAACGTGAGTGCAGTTAATGGCACTGTCGAGTACAGTTGCCCCATACATGCGAGCTAGTATAGCGGCTATACTCTCCTGGTTGGGTATATGAACACAGCATGGTCGCAGGAACGAATGTGGGTTGTTTTCGCCAAAGATTTCCTTGTCCAAATCCAACATCTCTTGCTTTGTGAGGTAAATTGGTACCTGTTTTGGATGACACATACCTGTTATTGTATTCTAGAGGAAATCAATTCAAGAGTTTTTTTTTTTTTTTGGCGACGAAAGCAAAGGGCCCCAGCGCCGAAGATTGCCAAGTTTAAACAACGCGATTATAAACTAAAATTTCGGAAGATGATCAAGATGAGATTCACAAGCCTTCCAATTGTAGATGTATCAATAAAAACACTGGACATTTTTGTTCGGTAGCAAAGGTCAAATCTTGTAAGGCTGGATTCTAAGTTAAATGTTAGCAATTAAGTTTAAAAAATTCCATCGCCATCACGGGACGCCTGGCAGATATGAAAAATCATAACTATTTTGTATAGAAGATACGGTATAGGTATACGAGTTCAGCGCGGTGAGAGAGACGGGGGATCGCCGATTGGAAAGAGAATCGCAGAGTTACGAGCTCAGACCCACCGCAATAGATGTTTCACATCAATAATGCTAGTTGCAGTAAAAAAAAAAAACACTTACATCAGCCTTCATTTTCTCGAAAAACTTTCTCAAGGTATCCTCATCAATGGGTTCAGTGTAGCTGTCCCCAAAGGCATCGTAGTGCCTGGCGAGCTCCAGCCGCGTGGTGGGCGCGAGGGCCAGCATGTGCAGCGGGGCCAGCGGCACGGGCGCGGGCGCGGCTGGCAGCGCGCGCAGCCACGACGTGCTGATGACGTCAGTGCTGTTCGCTGCCAGCACTGCGCGGACGCGCGATGTAAGCTTACCAGCTACGCTGCACCATGTGTCTGAACCTTGTGACGAGATAACTTTCGTTAATACTTTGTGTACTTTTTACATCCTCAGGCTAGATAACGTCAATCTTCGGGGATTCGCGGATATTGAATGGATAACGGAGGCGTGCAATAGGGGATGCTTTTGAGGCTGGACACTACCAGACTGCACACCTTACTTAAGGAAAGTGATGCGACTTTCTATATCTTTCTACACATAACTATGCACTGTCTCTGTACTGTACAACAATTGCTCGTCAGGACAGTCTGAATAACCTGTGGCCTACGTCTGTAACATATCGACATTAATAAGGCCTAGTTTCACTGCGGTCTAAAGAGACGAAACGTTGAAAAACGTTGACCAACCTCTTCGCTTAGAAGTAGGTAAAGTTTCCAACATATCAACTTGCTGTAATGTTACCACAGTGCACATCGATTTAATCACCTACCGAAGGACCTATTCTACTATTTCTTTCACACGACTGTGATTTAAGTATTTAACGTACCAATATTAGCCACCACCTTTCCTCCGTGCGACTCGATAATCTTGCCGAGTTCCGGTCTCTTACAGTCGTCATCCTCAGAGAGTATGTACAGTTTTCTTCCGAGCAAAGCTTTCGAGGTTACCTCGACGTCGCCAGTTGAAGTGATCTGGAACTGTTCTGCGACCTGCGGCGCTTGGATCTTTCGCTTCGCTCGTGGCTTCACTTCCATTATTTGATCACCATCTATTTGGTTGGTACTCAACTTCACTACTGGGCCTTTGTTCTGTTCAAAAAGACAAATGCATAAAACATTTATTTAGTGCAAAAATCAAGAAGAAAACAGTGACAACTTGGTCTTTGGTTTATCGCAGAGACCCACCCTATGCAGGTATACAAAGGTACTTACGGCGCAAAGTTGTTCGAACTCCTGCAGAGTCATGACGTCCTGAATGGGTTTATCGTCTCGTACTTTCGTGACGCGTGGAAACCGCAGCGTGTAGCCCGCGCCGAAGGTAGAGCTACGGATCAACTCCGACGCACGGACCTGTGTAATACAGATATGAGAACTATTAATAAACCAAGTATTCCGCGAAAGGGTAGGCACTAGGCAGAGGTACCCATTATACTTATTTTATACATTTCAGTTATTTTTAAGTCCCAAGTTTTTGGGGCGATCCTATTGCCATCAATCGGGCACAAATCCAGCAACACTTTTCCCGACCCGGAAATCGAACCCAGGACCCCATTCTCAGCAGTCGCGCTTGTAACAATTAGTCTAACGAGGCAGTGAACTGTGGACAATGTTACAACCATTTCAAAGGATAGAACGATGGCTAAAATTATATAAGACGTATTAGGACTTTACCGTTAAAACCACGGAATGTTCAGGAGGTATCCAGAAGTCTGGTTTCTCCTTGTTGAAGCACAAGTGTGGCGGCGCAGGCGTCTGTTTGTAGGGAGTCCAGTGTCGTTCGAGAGCGGCGCATAAACTCTCACGCTCGTCGAACGTGAGGCCCGTGGACACGCGCCCAACTGACACCCAGCGCTCCGGCATTTTACCTGACACAAAGGCACAATCATTGTTTGAGACGAGGGTGTTATGATTGGATATAACAAAATAATAACTCGTTAATAATCATTAACGAGTTATTATTTTGTTTTTCTCCTCTCTTTTTTTTTTCTCTCTTTTTTTCTGATTGAGCTCAATCGAGCTCAATCAGATTCAGAGGACTCAGTCACATTATTAATGTTTAATTGAGAACAAGCCCTGCGCCCCAAGGGATTTCCCATCGACTAAAATAACGAACTTCCATTGAAACTTTCATCTCCTATTTAACCGCAAATCCTTCCTCAGTGCTCACCTTCGTTATGAAAGGAACCCGTGTGCAAAATTTCAAGTTTCTAGACTCGGCAGTTGAGGATGTGCGCTGTCTCTCAATGAATCATTTTAAGATTTTTAACATTAACTGTACAAACCGATTTCGATTTAATTTCAATGTTTGCAACATTGAAATTAAGTCAAAGTACCTATATTGATGTAAACTGTTGATATTTTTTTAGAACTAAAACTATATAAAGTCCGACCGCGCCAAATTTGCCAAAGATGTAAACAATGATGGCCGCTCGAAATTGAATAAAATCGATAAAAAAGAGTACTTATTTATTTTAAGTAATGTTTGTTTTCGTCTAGTTAGCTCGGAGATTTAGACGAAAACTAACATTACTTACTTAAAATAAAAAAAACCGAGTGTGCTTATGACCACACGACTGAAGTGAAACTTCAAACGTATTTAGCTATGAGAGGAAGAGAGAAAGAAAATGTGCGCGCGCACTACTTTCTCTTGCTTATATCCCCCACTCAACTCCCGTTCGCCAGCTTACTCCCCAAGTCAAGCGTGCGTAAAGAAGTTTCACTTCAAAAACTCTTGTTTATCGATTTCATTCAATTTCGAGCGGCCATTGTTGTGTACATCTTTGGCAAATTTGTCGCGGTCGGACCTTATGTATATTTAGGAATGTTGTTCTTATTAACAACATTTCTAAATATATCTACTATATGTGTATAATATATGTGTAGATCTTAATCTACACACCTGGAACCACGCCGTCTGCACACGCTACGAGGAAGCTCTTGGCGCGTCCTTGTCTCTTGTTCTCTGCCTCGTCAGCCCCGATGATCACCAGGTCGAGGTCGCTCATAGTACCCTCCGTGTACTACAATGACACAACATTGCTAACATCACTTGATTAGTACAACGCTACAAGATTATTTTGGCCCGTGACCAAAATCGGAACTGAAGCCATCCGCCATCTTGTTTTGTCCATACAATTTCACACACAACATGTCAATGTCATTCAACCGCCAAAGATCTTTGTAGCACTCTATGTTTGAGTCGACATTTGAGAGGTGCTACTGCAGCAACTTGATCAGACTTGAGAGATCGGCCATGGCAATTTTTTTCATTTATATAGAGAAGAGTGGAAAGAAGGAAGGGGGACCTTTTGCCCTGCAGAGGGACAACACAGGCTAAAAAAACACATACTAACGTTACAAATAATAACGATCGGACAATTACTTGGTGCTATTACCTCAGGCTTAATTTTGTACCATCCAGCGTTGCGTCGGTTAGGAATGTAATAGGACTCCACATCTTTGACCACTATGCCTTCGTCTTGGTCCTCGATGGCCTTGTTCAAAGCCTCCAGTATTTCAGGATAAATCGACCTTTGTGAAACCGTCACAGAAGTATTAATTAAAGTTATTAAGTATTAAATAATAATAAAATATTTTATACATTTTTAGCTAGTAGGAAATGCAGTGTAAGCGAATAGCGAACATTAATAATTCAGAGAGCGTTTGAAAGAAAACAAAAAACAGTTATACGCAAAGGCTTAATGTAGTCTTCAAGTTATAGTTGTTACATTTCACGTATGCGCGTCAATCATTGCAATTTCGTACCTTATTACAATGACATAAGTCACATGACTTGTGAATTGCAAAGACGTATTATAGTTCTCCCACGACCCCTGCCTGCCGTTGCATAACAAGCACAATGTGTTGCTTGTGCTACATTGAGCACTACCGTAAACAGCGATTTATCACACCAAAAACTAAAGTCTTTTCTCATCAATTATTTGTGTGTAATGTTATAGATAGCGTCATCCACTAAGACGGGCCCCACTATTCTTCCTAATCGCTTACAGTACAAGAGTGCAACATTCCGCTAGTGTTTTAGTTTTGTCGATACACAGTAATTACTTATTAGTGGTTAATTAGTGTGTATCAAAAAACTAAAATACTAGCGGAATTAACTAGCATCCACGAAGACGCGCCCCACTCTTCTTACTAATCAGTAAGAAGAGTGGGGCGCGTCTTCGTCTACTATACTTAGATTGATGTACGTACAGAATGCGTAGTTGATGGCTATGCGATGGGTCTTTTCACACCCTGTATCATTATACAGGGTGTAGTTATTTACTTACCTCTGTGCCACTACCTGTCGTGCACTATGCTGTAGAACTCCCGGTGTGTTCACGAACACTTTATCTAAGATACGAAGTCTTTCGCTGAGGGGCAGCCCCCCCTTCTCTGGAGGGCCCACTAGAGTTCTACCGTTGAAGTAAAGGATGTCAAAGGCACAGAAACAAGGTCGGAACTTTGAATTCTCTGTTATCTTTTTAACGTCGAATGCCATTCCTGTAATAAGACATGACTGTTAAACTATATAATCGAACTGCATGAATATTGCCTACGAAAAAGAACGCTCCCTACACAATAAAGTTGAAATAATCAATTTACATAAACTTCACAAAATTATGCCCACACAATATTTCGTTCGATAGAAATAGGAGGATTGCAGGGAAGATTGAAGTAGGGCCCATGCCTGCCTCAATAAAGAGAAAAAACATTGAATGATATTTAACTGCTTGAAAAAAAAAAACAAGACATATTTCTAACAACGAATCTTTCTGTTTATTGTAAGAGTTGTCATAGCTGCCATACCGCGATGAACTCCATATCGAAACATAAATCACACAATTATATTTATAAATAACGAAACTTACCTTTTGACCCAAAACATTGGTATTGTTTATGCCAGCCCATCATCTCGCCGTCTAGAATGAAGCTGGTGACATCCGATGAGAAGCTATTTTTCAAGTGAGGCGTCAGCAACCCAGAATCATAAGTACTTCCATAGTTCTTAGTAAATGAAAAACCTCTTCTTGAAAAATATTCAAATTTTCCATTCTCCATGTGCATCTGTTTTAAGATATAGACTTTATGATAGATGATTGTTTCATTTTCACATAATATGAGGTTAGTAGAAGGGATAGACAGATGTGTTTATATGCAACTAGCAGCGCCCCGTCGTTTCACCCGCATAAGTTTCCTGTGGATGTCTTTTCCCGGGACTCAAACTATCCCTATACCAAATTTCATCTAAATCGGCTCAGCGGTTTAAGCGTGAAGAGGTAACAGACAGACACACTTTCGCATTTATGATGTTAGTATGGATATATCCACATTAAACACACCGGCAGCCTATTGTTATCAACAGGGCACAAATCCAGACTGCAGACTACTCCCGAGCATTCCTTAATGGTAAACCCTCTTTGCACGACCCAGATCGAACCTAAGACCCTAATACTACTTAGTAGGCGCGTATCAAACTACAGTAACTCCAGTAAAATACAAAATCCGCATACCTTTAGCGTCGAGCACTTGGCAGCTAATAACAAAACAAAGAAATACGAAGCATTTCATAACACAAGAACCGAGAAATGCTAAAAGTCTATTCAGCTTTTCAGCTTTCTCAAGTCATCTGCAATTTTTTGTCAACAAAAATGCATAAGTACTTATTAAACCACCTAGTGTTTGATAAGGTACTTCTATAGGTACCAGACATATAGGTCGGTCCGTGAATGGGACCGTCTTTACATACCGAGAACCCTCCGTGTCTCGGGAAGCACGTATCCTGTTGGTCCCGGCTGTCATTCGTGGATATTTGACAGTGGTTATGGGTCTTCAGAAGCCCGAAAGTCTGACAACCAGTTTTACCAAGGGGTGTCGTGTGTCGTATTACCCAGTAACTGGGTTATGGAGGTCAGATAGGCAGTCGCTCCACGTAAAATACTGGTATTCAGCTGCATCCGGTTAGACAGGAAGCCGACCCCAAAAATAGTTGGGAAAGCAGCTGATGATGACCATTTACAATAGAAATAGCCATTGTGGGGTGTAAATCTCTACTATACCAAAAATGGACTAACCTGGAACCTTTCACCATCAAACTTGTTCTCTATCTGATACGTCTTGTCGATGGATAGTTGTCGGACTATATGTTTGACGTCGAGTCGTTCGGAAAGCATCGGGCTTATAGCAAGGAACATCTGTATTCCCAGTTCCAAGGGACGAGCGTCACCGTCGCCCAACTCTTCACACACCTGAGTGTAAAAGAAGTTGCTTTGTTACTCTTTGACACTGTAAGTTGTGTGGAAAGTCATTGTCTTCCTCAGATGTGGTCAAAAGGGCTCTGCGCAGACCGAGAGCAGCGAAAATCAGACAATTTCCTGGTGACATTGAATAATAAACTTTGTTATTAGAGACACACTGTTCAAAATTGTATGAAAATCAACGCAGATATCAAACTCTCTTCTCTCTCCTCGGGTGTCCGTTTCGTCTATGATTTGCACTTTATGTCACTGATAATAAAGTCTGTTATTCAATGCCATCAGAAAATCCTCTGCTATACACTCCTCTCGGTCAAAGACCAAAGACTACCTTGCCTATTGCGTTTTTAGAAAATGAAGGTACAAGGTGAAACATTCCGTCCAAAAACAAAAAGGGCAGGGTAGTTAATGCTTACCTTGGATAATAGACCACATGTTTCAAAATACTCGGGAGCATCAGGATGAAACAGCCCCAATATGCGAGTGCTTCCCATTTCCAGTTTGAGATCTTTCAGGATCAATCTGAGAAACCACTTCAGTTGCTCTGCGGTCACTTTGTTTATAACGTGACTAAACATGTCGTCGA
The DNA here is from genome assembly GCA_945859645.1 of Amphipoea oculea. NCBI lineage: Eukaryota > Metazoa > Arthropoda > Insecta > Lepidoptera > Noctuidae > Amphipoea > Amphipoea oculea. The sequence goes on from OX243862.1 coordinate 7,580,296, forward strand.
GTACCGCTGAAAATATGAGTAGTAGATTAGATTAATAGATATTTTAGTTAATGTCCTTCGCGCGTAACCTTTGAAGGACTGGGCAGATTCATAGGCAGCTATCAAGGTGGAATTGAAATAACTGAAAACCTCTTAGGGGTCATTTTAATCATCATTATGAACAATACCCACGGGTCAAAATAAAAAATCCTGAAAAAACTCCTGCTCACTGCTCAATACACTTATTTTCACATATTTCAACTAAATTTAGGGAACACTGATTATTTTTTGCTATTTCAGGGCTCAGAGTTTGGTCCCATAATAATAGTTTTTCGTAATGATGGGTACCTAAACCTCTTAATGGGTTGTACACACAGGACAAAGCTGACTTCTCATTGTACGAAAAGACCACACAATGCGAGGTCAGCTAAAACTGGAAATGTATAGCTTGATTATAGTTGCAAAACTTCTGAAAAATTCTGAATAATTCCGGAATACTTCTAGGAAAGTTTCTTTAAATCAGAATTATTCAAAATGAATTTAATTAAGATTTTTATTTTTTTTGCTGAAAAATCGTATTTTGCATCGATCGTCGATCGCCGCCGCGCTGTCCCTCTGTGCGCGCCCGACTGCACGAGTCGTGCGTGCCGCGCGCGCCCGGCTGCACGAGTCGTGCGTGCAGGCGGTGGCGGTGCGGGGTGCGGTAAGAGGGGAGATGTTCCCTGGAGAAGTTTTCCCCCCCCGCGCCCCGCGAGAAACATTCGTACCCCGCAATCGAATGTTTCCGCCGAATAATTCAATGGGAAATATTCCCAAAGTTTCGGAATATTTCGGAATACTTCCGAAGTATTCGACGGGAATGATTCGGAATTTTTCCCGCCAGCATCTATAAGCTTGATACGTCGTCGTGAGTACAATGACCCTTTAAGAGGTTTTCAGTTATTTCAATTACACCTCGACATTATAAGCCTTCCCAAAATGCCACAACACCCGGTCCTCCACCCTCCGTTGTATAGTCTAATACTGATCGCCCTTTTGAGATTTCTCATGCAAAGCATAGGTATACGTCAGTCATGACCAGGGCTTGTAATACCGGTATTTTTGGGAACCGGTAAAATTGGCCTTGGTGTGATACCGGTACCAGAGTAGTACCAGTACTTTTGGTACCGGTCCAAGCCCATGGTCATGAACTCATGACTTTAGTTTATAAGTGTTGATTATGTATCGTCTTTACAAAACACGAGCATACGTCATTTGACTTTTATATACATTGTCATAAGGTATAAATTAAAATGATAGACGCTTTCTCGTCAAAAGCAACAACTTTACTGGTCAATTAAGGGTGAAATAATTTTACTCCATCTCTTTGCCTTTCTGTCACTCAGAAGAGATCATTCGGTTATAAAAGGGCTTTCCATACGAATGAGTGCAGAATAAGGATGCTCGGGCGGACTTCTCACTCTAGCGAATGAAGCTTTTAAGTGGTAGAAGAAGATAGAGATACAGAAAAATACTGATCCATGAGCTAGTAAGAAACACGATTACTTACATGCCTTCTTTCCAACTTCAGCAGAAGAGATTTTATCAAGGATGTCATTAATATCACCAACAGTGAATTCATCAGATTTTGGGCTAAGTCGACTTTTAAAGACAAAATAAGCTACACCAGCAAAATCACTGTCCTGTGAGTTACTGACTGACCTATAGTTCAGCAACTTTTTCGCATCACGTGACTCTTTGCAAAGCGATAGAACTTTTACCAGCAAAAAGCCCAATTTGTTTTCTTTTAAGTTATACGCATTTCTTTCTCTATCTAGTTTAGGCAACAGCAGCCTCAGGATAGGAAAAATACTGGGATTCTGGAAAATGTAGAACACACAATATTATAACATCACGCCTGTATTCTGGGGCACGCTCGCCAGCGAGCCTATTTCTATCATAACATTCTCATAACCGTCCAAACAAGTCCTGTTGACCAAACGAAAACGACCATTAGACGAAAGAGGTAGACCGTCGAAACCTCAACTTATTCGCAATCTTAGGTACCACAGTCCAATAATAACATGGTCTGGAGCCATTACATTCTACCATGTTCGCGAGTATTTCCCATGGGTGTGGGTAAAGGTAAAATGTAGTCTTAAATAAAAATAGTCATTACCTTTTGGCCTACTACTTGCGATGCATCCAGTTTAAAATCATTTATAAAAGTTCCCAATATTTTATCTTGTTCTTGTTTTTGCTTTTTCTTCCTGTGCAATTGTTCTAAGAGATTACACAGTTTTTCAAACTTTATTTCATTTGCTGGCGTTACTTCATTAGCCATTATAATAAATTAAAGAACTTTTTGGGCTCCTAAAACAAACAAAAAGAATGAATTGCTTGAATTTTTTTTTTTACAATTATTATATACAAAACCTGAGGTGTGTATTCAACCTCGTAAATGCTATAAAAATTTTGACACTTCCCTGCTATCGGAAATTTATAGGGTATTGAAACTAAAATAGAACTTTTCGTTTGGACATTCAAGTGACATTCAACTTTAGGGTGGTAAACCAATTATGAAACCGACTATACATCAATGTACAAAAGGAAAGCCTAAGGCCGATACTATACAGGTTGAAATTTTAATCACCGTTTTCCTCTTAAGGGGTCATTGTACTCATCATTATTAACAACTTTTACTATGGGACCAAACCTGAAATCGTGAAAAAAAAAATCAGCTGTTCCCTACATTTTGACGAGTTATGGGAACATAAATGTAGGGAACAGCTGATTTTTTTTTTCACGATTTCAGGTTTGGTCCCATAGTAAAAGTTGTTAATAATGATGAGTACAATGACCCCTTAAGAGGAAAACGGTGATTAAAATTTTACCCTGGATAGTATAGTTGTAGGGTAGTCACATTTACTACAACAGGAAGTTCCTATTATTCTGTTTCACGATGTTCACAAAAGGAGTTTCTTCTTAGCGGGTAAACAGTAATTTAACAAAAAGTAAAAAAAAATAACTTAATATTTTCTGTCTAAAACTAAGGTATGAAATTGAAACTTGTGGTATATTTAATCACATTTATTTATTAGATAACAAGATAGTTTAACAAATATTTCCTGGCCATCACTGGTGAATGGTCTTTATAAAGCAAATATAAATTGTAAGCAGTTTCCTTTGTCAGATCAATGACGCCATGCTGGTCACATTTCGTAATGTACTCACAAGCAAGTGCTCTTTCATAGTATTCAATGGCAAGATTATTAATATTTAACATTTGATAAACCCTTCCCATATTATAGTTAGCTTCTTGATCACATTTTCTTAAATTCCGATAGGTTTGCATGTAAGCCATTCCTTGCAGAATCAGATTGTGATGTTTGTCCACAGTTCTTTGTGCTGCCATTACCAAAATAGTTACAGCAATTAAAAATGCAGACAAAGGATCCCTACATTTTTCATGATATTCTAAATAGTATTTCAGTGCCACCAAGTATCTCCCTGATATTAGAAAGTTGTTTCCCAGAAATAGATTCTTCACAACATTACCACTATCTCTCTGGAACAATCTTAACAAGAATTTTGAATGTGTATTTCTATCAATGTAGTTAATTACAAGATTTAACAAGTTCCAAGAGCGAACACTAGGGTGTTTCTGAGCAAACTCTCTTATGAAACGAAATGCATTATGGTTATCATTATTTAAAAGACAGGCTTGTAAACAATAAAATTCAATGTCCATTCGATGTGGAGATAAGCTCTTAGACATCATTGCACCAAAGGTCAATCTTTGCATCGCAAAATAATTTTTTAATTTACGTCCCGTGTCTAGCATTTCAAGAAAAAAATCCCATTCTTCCTGTGGAGTGAATTTAAATGTTTCATCTTCATCAAAGTGAATGTCATTTTCATGGTATTGGCTCTCACCCCGCATTGTGCGGAAATTGTGGATAAGATCAATTCCACACCTTGCTTTACATGCCATATTTAATTCTTCTTGATGTCTAAACCTAACAAATGATTTAGAGAGTAGGGCTTCACCTACCTCTAAATATTTAATCCATTTATTGTACTTCTTCAAAGCTAAACATTGTTCATAAAGCAGATTAGCATTGACTACATATTTAAAATCTTGTTCTAACATCTGCAAGGCTTCATCAATACGGCCTTTTTTCTCAAGAATGCAGTACAATTTCCTCCTAGCATCAGGATGCTGTGGTGCATGTTTCAATACTTTATAAAAAGAGTTAATGGCATCACTTTCTCTACCTAACTTATACAAACATTCTGCATGTTTGAGCCATACTGCTCCAAGGTCAAAGCTATTATTTCTCACTAAAGGTTCTAAAAGTTGTATTGCCAACTCATGGTATCCGGTTGAAGAAAGTGCTTCTTCTATATCCATATATAAGTCTCCAGCCTTTTCCACGTCATTACTCAAAAAATCATTCAACAATATTTGAACTAAGGTAGTAGCCCCAAGATGTATGAAACATACTAACAACTTGCTCTTTAAATCTATAGGCAAAGAATTAGGAAGAGAGCAATTCAAGTAATTAGTTTGCTCCTCTATACTGCCTTCAGCATTTTTTACAGTTTGTATTTCAGCTTCAATTTCAACTCCAGCATTAACAAAAAATATTTCAATACATGCCTGAAATTGTTTTTGACCAATAAGCAACTCCAAAAATATATTGAGGTCTTCCAAATTGAACAGTGTTGGACATTTTTTGTAAGCTGAATTCATCACTGCAAGTGCACGCTCCATTTCATTATTATTATGATATTGCGTTACAGCCAATTTAGCATATTTCATTATGGTTTCTCCTTCTGATGGAGGTAAGGAGGTTACTATTTTGTGATAACACTTAAGTTTGGTGATATGTAAAGTATTAATTGGATATTTCATTTTTTCTAATTTATCAAGAAGCTCCATTCTTTTTAAATGACTGTCAAAATTGTATGGATCATCTGCTATGGCTTGTGTATAACAAATCATCTCTTGTCTATAATCCTCTCTTTGTTTAGATATCGCAGCTAGTCTTAGCCATTCTTCCGCATCTGGAGGGCTCAGGTGGGCCCCTAACAAGGAGAACTGTAGTGACTTCTCAGTATCATGTTCATATAATTGAGCCAGAGTTTGATATGGTTCTGGAGCAGTTGGGAATTGCTTAATAATTTCATGGCACATCTTTTCAGCTGTGTCTTTGTCTCCTCTGACAAAGCGCAAATTTGCTTCACCCATCAAGCCCAGGAGGCCTGGTGGTAGCCGTGCATACTTACGGCGTCTGTGCAATCCTTTTTCAGTTAACATAAATGGCTCATCCTCATTTCTTTTGCTTGCCTCATCTATATCCTCTTCATCTTCGATATTATACCATTCATTGGAATATTCAGCAAATGACATTTCACCGCTTAAAAACTTACTGGTCAAATCTTTTTCTAAATCCATGTTGAAGTTTATTTTCCTTTCTCAGTCGGCTGAACTCTCAGTGCAACAAATGATTTTATGGGTGGCTAGGATGTGAAAATGAAGCGTCTTGAATATTTACTTACTTGCTTACAATAGTGTAAATATTTATGTTACAGTTGGTGAAATTCCTATAAAGTTTCCTTAATTTGTTCTTGATTATTATTAAGACAATGCTCCACCCCTGACTTTTTGAACAAACCTTGCCACTTACAATGCTATTATTTAGAGATATGTTGTGATTAAATTAAGTCTCAAATCACATTACGCACTCGAGGAGGAAAAGATGAAAGAAATTGACAAACAGAATAGTAGAAAGAAACCAAAAAACCAAACCACAGACAGACCCACAGACAGTCGACAGAAACTTAAAACTGTCAGTGTCAACTGTCATCATTACTTGATTTACTTGCATTGAGATAGGAAATGATTTACTTGTCACTTGCACCACAGTTTAATATATTCCCATTCCACAATCAGGATTACTAAAAAAAAATTGATAGCGTTTTTTTAAATACATCAAGCTTAAAGGTGAACGTGGACTTGGCCGCACCGCACGCGCCGCAGTCGCCGCATTCGAATTCTTCATATGAAGTTCTATGCAATCTCGCACACCCACCCGCGCCGCAGTCGCTGCAGTACCTGAAGCTGTGGCGGGAGTCGTCATTCGCATTCATCTTACTTAAATTAGAAACTAAATGAAAGAAACCCATTGCGATGCGTGCGGCGACGGGAACGAATGCGGTGACTGCGGACCGGACAGGTGTGCGAGGCCAATAACAAAAGCGATGACTGCGGCGACTGCGATGCGTGCGTTGCGGCCAAGTCTGCGTTCACCTTAAACTATACTTACTTTTTTTTATTTGTGCACAAAAACCGACAAGCAAATGCTCGCAAAGTCGCAACCCACCATAAGTTAAGCCAAATGACTAAGCAAATGCCAATATTATATCCAACCCGACAGAAATCGCGGCTGAATGTCCGGTAAATGTGTCGTCGCCGAAAGTTTTATCGGGTCGCCCTAATGTGAACAGCGCTATTGAAATACATATTATAAAGAAAGAAAGAAAATACGTTTATTTACGTTTGTTTATTATGCCAATTTGCTTCCGACACCTTTGTCGTTCCGGTAAAACTGGCGTTCCGACCTAATGTGAACCCGCCCTTACACGTTGATATTGTCGTTGTATGAAACAATCTTAGATGCTCTAAGGAAACAATGGACGGATTGTGTGAAAGATGTAAACTTGATAAGGCTAGAACAGGGGTGACCTGACTTCAGAGTATATGGCTAATAGAGATGTTTGCAAGAATAAACATGCTTAATAATAAATTGGGTTAGGGGTAGGTAGGACTTAGGACCGTAGGAGGATGATGATTGTCATGGTTTGGAAAGTGTGTGAAACTAGCATTACAACCAACATCGTGTAGTCAACCCGTCAGCCAAACGTTTGGCAATATTACCAGTGAGTAGTCACATAAAATCAACCGAAGTTGACAAAGTTCAAGTCAGCGTTCGAGTTACCAATAAATTATTCAACAGTGCCTTTATTACGAGGCAGGTAGTGTTACCACTGAGGTGTGGTTGCTGATATCACACTGAGCTGCCCACAGGAGCTAGTTTGCATTATTAGGGATGCCCGGATGTGGCTATTAGCTATCTAATCTGTTTGCTAAATCCTATTTAATTTTATTTGTGAAGCCGGGTGGCATTTAACAAACTTGTGAAAAACAGCGAAAAATGTAGATGAAAAACCTCATACCCACACACCAAAACATTGGTTTGATGAGATGATAGAACAAAAAAAAAATGACACTTCTGCTTGTGTGACTTGTATTTTTCTGTTTTGTTTTAAATTTTACCAAAATAGTACACAGTGGCCCCGATAAAGTTAAAATTTAAAGCTTCCTAGCAATCTGTAGTTAAGATCTATATTTGAGTACAAAACGGTAATATTTTACTTTATTATAAAGTTTTTAGTTTATTTGATCATACCTTTGTTACCTTATGATTTAATAAATTCACGATAAACGGTAAACATATGTTTTTTGTTATTACGCATTATGTCTTTAGCATCCAAATACCCTTGGGGTAAAGTTCTTATAAGTGAATCATACATGATGCCAAATATAGGCAAAGGTACCAATGTTTTACATAATGAAAGGTCTTTACTTAGATAAATGATTTATCTAAGGGTCTTCGTTTTTTTTTTTAATTATCATTCAGCGTTTCCTATCGCCTAAGATGACCCTCTGGCATATAATAATCCTGCTAATAATAATAAAAGCTCTATATTATGTAGAATACTATTTTACTAGCTGTGCAGAAGTAAATACCTATGTGTTTACTTACCAACTAAACCAAAAAAAATAAAAGAACAAGCACACAAGTTTGTATATAAAAAGTATAAACAGATTGCAGGATCCATTTCTAATTATGAAAATCTTGAAGTCCAGAGAAAAGGCAAAATATACCTAACAACTTGTATTTTGCTTTTTCTCTACCGTCACTCCTTTCTTTAATTTTGTCTAAAACCGTCCTGTTGATGACAATGGCTTCTACCTGTAGGGTTTCTGCACATTATACAGAATAGGGTTATTTGAACACAATAGGCATACTCAATTTAGGTTTAGTATAAGAGTTGTGTTACAATTTTGGTGTACAATAAACTATATTCTATCTTTATAATATACAAGATACTAAAGACAATAAATTTATCATAAACATACAGATATATGGAAAGCTAATTCCATTACCAACATTAGTTCTAACTAGCATTCAATAATATTCCTGCTCTTAATGGCTGACCTAAATCTCATAAATAGATTAGCTTAAAATTACACAACAGAATATACAACCAATAGTTAAGTCAAACACCTAAAAATGACTTGGTTGACTGGTAGAGAATGCCTAAGGCATTAAGTCCGCCTTTGTACCTTTTTGTGCGAAAAGTTTAAATAAATAAATAAATAAAAATTGCCATCGGCATTCTAATTTATGTGCATTGTGTGAAAGTTTAAGATTTTGAGTAGAATCTTTTTTTTTTTTTATTAAATTTCTTAGGTCTCCGCAGTCAGGCGTGCAGGCATAGCTGATATGTGTGAAACACTTCAATCAGTCAAAGACGAATTGACAGATATTGAAAATGAACTTGAAACAAATACAGACTCTTGTGATATGTATGATGGCAGTAAACCCTCTTTATTAGATATGCCTGTTGAGGTAAGTTCTTTTTTGCACACAAGTTCACTACATAGTCTCAGCCCTTCAGGTAACAGTCAGCTGTGCCAATATTTGTGACTTCTTTTAGATGTATGATACATAATTAATATACCCGAATCGCTTTAGCGTGGCAATAGCAGTCATTGTCCTACCTACATTTTCTAGCATTCTCTATTTCAAAAATTTTAAATAGAGTCTATTACAGTCCTGAATCAATATCTATTGTGATCTTCAACATGATCCAATAACGAAAACCATACATAGTTGTTTGCGTTCCTATGTAGAGATATTAGGGAAACGGCAATGACCCCTATTGCCACACTAAAGCTATATTTTTAGCAGAGTAAGTATTAAATTGATTGTTAATGGAAATGAATAGCCAGACTATTAATGCCCAATGCATTATAGTCCAAAATCTATGCCATGCGAATGTCCACTTTGTATAATAACAGTATGGTAATAATTGATAAGTCAACATTTGTTAAATAAAATAGGGTGAAGTTTTAATCTACTAATAATTGTCAAGAATATAATTTTACCAATTTAATCTTTTTTAATTAAACTGGTCGAAATGGCGGTGCTTGGGGAGGACTATGTCCTGCAGTGGACGTCTTTCGGCTGAAATTAACAAAAAACTTTTTTAAATATTTTCAGATACTTTTAAAAATATGCTCATTTTTGGATGCACATTTTTTAAAATACACATTGAGTAAAGTATGTCAGCGATTCGACGACATATTAGCAGATGATCACCTATGGAAGTATTGGGTACATAGTAAAGTTAATGGCAATTTCCCTACATTGCCTCGCCTGAAAATATGGGAAGAAACACAAATGGACTGGGAAGCTGTTTGTGTAGAAATGAATGTAGAGATGAAGAAATGGACCAATGTTAAGGACACAACAAGACATATTGTTGTTAAAGATGTACATTTTGCATCTGTGGATACTGTTCTATTAGTTAATGTAAGTAATTATTGTAAAACTATCATGCTATGCACTTTCTGGTGAATATTAAAAAAATACTTCATATTATTTGTCTAGAGGTGATCAAATTATTCTCTCATGCTCTACATATTTTCCAGAATGGCGAATTATGTATATCGGGGGGTAGGGACCGCGGGCTGGCGCTGTGGAATGTCCTGGATATTAGTCCTCACGACGAAAGTGACAATATCACCACATTTACTGACGCCAAGCCAAAGCAAATCAGACACGACGCCCACGCTGGCTGGGTTTGGGACCTGGCTGCAGACAACATAGATTCTGCTACTACTATATACTCCGCCTCATGGGATAACACTGTGAAAGCGTGGGATCTTGAGGCTGGATTTGAATGTAAACAAACATTTCGGTTAGTTTTAATCTTGATAAAACAAAAAAAAACTACTATTGTCCCCTTTCCACTTTTCTGAGTACTTATATTGAAATAAACTTATAAAAAATATCCTTTTTCAGATGTGGCATGTCAGCATTGTCTGTTGTTACTATTGGTAATGAAGTTATTACTGGATTATACTCCAAAAAGATTCTATCGTTTGACTTGCGTTCTGGACCTAGCCCAACTTACACCTACAAACCACACAAAGGACCTGTTCTAGCACTTCAAACATATAATAATATGGTTGCATCTTTAAGTGAGGATAAAACTATGGCTGTGTGGGACAGAGTAGCTGGAAAACTCTTGTTGAGTGATGTGAAGATACCAACTGATAAAGCTTACCCAGTATGCATTAGTTGGAGTCAATCTGCCTTGTATATTGGAGACTCTAAAGGTTGTCTGCACCTATTTAATCCTGAAGACCACACATACGTTAGAACACATGAAATATGGCCTGAGCCACCTATAATAAAACCATCCAGTAAGATAACAGGCTGTCATCAAAGTCCAGGCAACATGATTGTCTGTTCAGACAGGGGTGAAATCAAATTCATGTACAACTGCCATCCTCCACAAGAATATACAAATGTGAAGAGTAGTACATTTGATGTTACACAGGTAAATAGTGCCTTACCAACTTATCTATGCAATTATGTATGATTTTAGCAGTCATGTTTTAATTTGTTCTTTCTTTCATTTCCAGCTACGATACTTGAACGGCGTTTTAGTGGTCGGCACATGTGATTCAGCCCTGGAATTCTGGGTACCAAAAGAGAGGTACCAAAATTGATCTTGAAATAATTCTATTGGAAGGTAGTTTACAAAGTTGAGGTATTTACCTTTCCCTAATGTGGAGTCTGATAATGAAATGATAACGCCGTGTGTTTTTTGTCTTTATTACCTTTTGTAATATGATTAACGTTTCAAGTTGTATTAATACTAAAAAACGTCTAACCTATTTTAGATAGTGACTGCAACTTTTCGAGCTTGCGCTATGATCTATTCTAGTTTCAGCTTCTAATCCTTACTGTGATATGATGTCTCAATAATTATTTAATATGAAAATTGCATTTTATTTAAATAAATATGACTGCTAAGTGCTACTACTATAATGAAAGACGAAAGTATGCTATGTTAAAAATATTGATAAAAAAAAGACAACATCCACTTTCGAAAACTGATATAATATTAAATTGCATAACATTTAATCAAATCAATGTGAACTTATGCATAATAATATTTATTGAGAATTAGTTAAATTATATTTAGCTTTTAATTGTTACTGCCCGCGCCCGGCCACGACTTTTGGCTTACCGGCAAGCGGCGCGGTTTCTTTTGTCTAGCGTTGACGCTGCGAGCGGGGCGTCGTAGCATGGTTCACTTCGATCAATAATAATTTATCGAAGATGGTTCATACATTTTGGTATATTTGTTTTTACCGCTCGCCGCCTCTTGCTAAGCTGCCGCTGATAGCGGCAAGGCCGTGGCCGGGCGATTAGAGCTAAGGTGGCTAATCCGCACCCCAAGCGCACTCTTAGTACAAGTATTATTTCTGTTTCGGAATTATGACATTGGTAGATATAATGAGAAAAACTTGAGATTGATCCGATTCGAGAACAAAATAGAGATGGCACAAACGTAATCATTTATTTATGAAAAAAGTCCTCATCGTTTTTTTTTGTCACAGTCAGAACTCTTAACCGGTCAAGAAGTTTTGACATGCAAAAACCGGCCGAAACCATAGGTAACGATTTCGAAACCTGTTGGGATAGTACTTAGACTTGTTTTTGTGGCTCTTTTTAAAACAACACTTTTTTGTTGTGAGTGAACCTAGCCGAATCAAAGCGTTACGTACAAGCGGTTTTAAAGAGAGAACGAGAAACGCATTTTAACTTATGAAGGTTTTGACTGAAACTACTCAAAGATATTTTTGACCCGGTATGAGTTTTGACTGTAACATACAGGGAGCCCGGTAATTAATCGATAACCCTGAAATGGCTTACTTATACAGGCTCTCCCGTAATTAATGGATAACCACTTAAGGGGTCATTGGACTTATCATTATGAACAACTTTTACTACGGGACCAAACATGAAATCGCGAAAAAAAAAAACCGGCTGTTCCCTACATTTATGTTCGCATAACTCGTCAAAATTTAGGAAACAGCCGATTCTTTTTTCGCGATTTCAGGTTTGGTCCTATAGTAATAGTTATTCATAATGATAAGACCGTCACAGCCGCAAATGAATTAATTTGGATTGGCTGTTTGATATGATTATGTTTATAATTACTGACTTACACATTTTATAAAACTTTTTTTTTTTCAATGGCCGTTTTTATACAGGGTGTCCGTTTTTGTACCCTTTAGGGGTCATTCTCATTGTATAATAATAATAACTTTATTTAGGTGGCCCACAGAAACCTTAACCTTGTATATATTTCATAAAATTTTATTATTTGCCATGACTCGCCACACCTACATGGCCCACTGATTTTGAAAGGGACAGTCAAAACGTACAGATATTGCGTTCAGAATGCCGTTGTTTTCAACCCGTATACGGGCCAGCAGGGAAGCTGCTTTTTTTGCGCATGATGGCCTGGAAACCATAAGTGCACGCTTCAGCAAACATACCAGACGCGCTGCACCGCCACGGCAGACCCAACAACATTCTGAACGCATTATTGTACTGAGTGCGCAGGGCTCTGTAGGCTCGCTGCGAATATCTCACCCACAGGCCGCTTGAGTAGAAGGACTGGCAATAAGCTTTGAATGGCGTAATTTTCACTTCTCTCTTGCATCGTGCGAACCTGCGTGTGAGCATATTAGCTCTCACCGCCAGAGCCCTGCGCTCCCGCTCAATATCTTCATCGTCCCTGACTTCCCTGAGGTCACCTGTCACAATTCGACCCAGATAAAATGACCAGGTATAATGACCCCTTAAGAGGTTATCCATACAGCCAATCCAAATTAATTCATTTGTGGCTGTGGCATACAAGAATTTAAAATAAAGTGAGTAAATTGCCTCTTCTCTGTTAATCGTGCTTGAGATTATTTTCCGTTTTAACGGCCGTAATTTCTTCTATAATCTAATTCAAGGTTATCCATTAATTATCGGAAACCCTGCAGTCATCGTAATCTCTAATTGATGAAGTGCCAGATTCCATACGTGCAATTCGCCCTCTATCGATATTATTTTACAAATATGTGTCCTTTATTTTATTTGATAGGTTTTTGATACTAAAAGGAAAGTCATTCAATAATTTTTATAATAAATTAATAAACCATTTTTAAACTAAAATTATCGTTTCTTTTTTTAAGGTGACTTGTACCTACAAACTTTTGAGCCGACAAATGTTCCGTGACTTCCGTGACCGATGCACCCCATAACAAAAGGTTGCTTAACCATATAAATAGAGAATTAAATTCACCGAACTTTTAACGGGGTGCGGTTTGGGAGAGCATCTGTTTTGGTGATGCGCACTGGCGCGTATCGACACGTCATAAACATACATAAATACTGAAACAAACGATGCATGATCTATAACGGTTAGATGTACTTAGATGGCAGAATCAGAACAACTTTATACCTTCTAATAGATAGATAGCTTCTATGTCGATGCTTTAATTGCAAATGTCACAAAAGCTAATAATTTATGTGATAAAACTACAAATGATTATTTTTCGCATTTTTTCCGTTAGGTAGGTGCTAGCACTGTGAGACCTTGCTCCTTGAGATTCCTGCGTCATTGCGTTGACTTAGAAGCTTGAATTTTTCATCCATCCAAAGGACCATAGTATTTAATTTCAACTTGATACCTCTACCCGATCCTTAGAAAAAGGGTCTTGACAGACGGACAACAAGGTGATCCTTTAGGGTTCCCTTACCTCAAATGGAAAAAAACGGCACCCTAAAATGCAATAAAATTGATGAGATAGTGGAGCAAATAATAAAATTATTTATTTTTTGGGGTACGGGGAGGTATTGATGCGGATGCAGGTGTTACTGCTTCGTACATGAGGTGTGACGAAAAAGTGGTATCGGGGCAGACCTTAAGGCGGATCCACGCACTCGCACGAACAGTTCGGTTTGCATTTTAAGAACATAGACACATTTAGACGTTCACCAGAGGTTAACGAGCGGTTTGCGTGTAAGTTGTAATGTTTACGACGTGCACATAATCGTGGTTTCGCGAAGTTTTCTCGAACGTGCCCATACTAAATCAGCCAGTAAAGCACAAACAAATCTCGCTCGCGAACTGCGCGTAAACTGTTTGCGACGTGCGCGCAGTATGACACCTCCATAGCCGTTCAAGACACGTAGTCCGCACGGTTAGTGCGCGTGCGCTATCCGCCTGGCGCCTTTAGGGGTCCTTAGAGCAGACTGCGTAGGGTGCGTGCGCCAGTCGTACTTACCTTAAAAGTTAACCATCCGTCAAACACCCGTCTTGAGTCGAAAACTTTAGGTTCTTTTTTTACCGACTTCAAAAAAGGAGGTTTTCTGTACTCTACCCGTGTGTATGTATGTCCGCGATTTTCTCAAAAACTAATGAACCAATTTTGATAAGTAATTCATATTTTCACATTTCATAAGTGTGATACTTTCAGGAAGGTTTTAGTATATAATACATTAGGTAATTATTCTTATGTACGAAAATGCGGAACCAACGACACCGACTTGTGAAATTAAAGTTATTTTATCGCTTTGTTACTAGTGTTTCTTTTTGAAGTCGGTTGCATTCGAGTCCACATTTCCCCCCTGAGGGGGATTCTCTCAGGGGGAAAAGTGGAATAAGCCGTTCTTACTCTTTAGTAACTATAATAATACGTATTTAAAACTTTAAAGTTACCTATGTAAACTATATTAACAAGCCGCGCGCCCGATGGGATTTCCCATCGGCAAAAATGACGAATTTCCATACAATCTCTGGTCCCCTATTTCAGCGAATGAATGTAGGCCCCCCTCCATGTTGCCAGGCTTAGACAGGTACCTACTTACTACTGACTTATTCTTCTGTTTAGGTACAAATAAAATAAGTAAAATATCGAACTTAGAAAACTCTGCCACAAATGTGGCCAATAAAACACCAAATAGTCGCGATATTAGGTAGAAAGAATAACGAGAGTAAGAATAACGTAACGTAGCTAGCTTTTTTAATCTAATTTTTTAAATCAAGGATGCAGCTTTTATTTTTGGAACTGGTATTTTTATTTGTCCCTCGTTCTTTTCATCATTCGGTTCTTTTGTACCTGTTTGATGTAGGTACTACAAACATTTAAGTTTTTGGGTGTAAGCAATCTTACGTACATTGAAAAATAAATCAATTAGGTAGTCTCTTGTGGTTTTTGCGTCTGTTAATTATTGTTTTTTTCTCACAGGTGAGCTAAGACAAGAGAGAAGAGGTCTTATACGCTGACCCTTAAGTACTTGTGTAATTTTTAGTCGAGCATGATCATCTGACTAAATGTTTAGTTAATTAATACAAGCTTGTTTTCATTGATATGTCGTCACCTTCATGGCTTACGTTACGTGAAGCAAGTGTTGAAGTGCTATTCAAAAAATAACCTATTCATTAATCATTAGGACCAAAAGCATTTTAGTTTGTTTCGACTGTATAGCGGAAGTGCGACTAATTTACGTAATTTTAATTCTTTTTGGGATACAAAATTACCTAAGTAAGTACATAAGTATATTAAAAATGACAGAAATCGATTCAGTAAACGATTCTGAACAAACTACTTTCATAATGTGCATTAATTCAGTAATACATGGTATACGCGTCGACTTGAGAACCTTTTCCTTTTACGTAGGTAAAAAACCGGCCAAGTGCTTTCGTTTTTCGGAATACGCGTACACAGCACAGGCTTCCGTAGTTACACATGAAAATATTCATCCACTATTCTATTCCATTCATATACTTACTACGGAACCCTTTTTATCGACCGCAAAAATAAGTTTGTATTTCATAGTAGGTATTTCTCAAAAAAAAAAAAAAATATTTCTGCGATTGTAAGCCCAGGTACACACGGGCGCGTTTTTCCTGCGGTGATTTTTTGTCGCGCACTGGTTTTTCAACGCATTATTCAGCGCCGAGAGTAGAAACTCCAACGGCCTGTTTTTTCGAAGTGCTGGGATGCACTCTGTTGGATTCTCAATGCTCGGCTCAATACCGAGTCCCGCCGCGAAATTTTTACGTCCGTGCGAACGTGGGCTAACCGAAAGTATCCCATATCTCATAAACTTGACTTAAATAGTAAAGTCGCTTGAAAGATCATAATCTTTTTAATTATGAGATACAACAATACTCCACATGCTTTTGCAGCGCCGGATTTACACCTAAGCCTACAAGGCCACGGCCTAGGGGCCCCAAAGCTACCCCGACCAGGCGGACCAGGTAGTCTGCCTAGCGAACCAGGCTAGATAGCATATGTTACAGGCCCCGCGCTCATATCACGGTACCTACACTACTCGTAGGAAAGAAAAATAAATGTGACCTCTCTGAGGCGGGATGCTCAATTTTTTGGCAGCATATCATTCTTATTTCTTCAGCTTTTCTGCATAAGTTTACAAAACAACTACTAACACCAATTAGGTATATTAAATTGTCAAAAAAACTAATCTCTCTAGGGCTAACTCTTAATTCTTAAACCTTCTTGCATGCAAAGCAACTCCTATTACTGTATTAATTTGAATAGTCAAAAGCAACCTAATCTAACCGATGTGCTAAAATTTTCGAGCTCGCTTCGCTAGTTCTTGCATCCAAGTTCTCTTAGAAAGATCACATACAATCACGGCCTGCACCATCTATGCGAAAAATCGAATCATGTAGGTTTTTACAAAAGTACTATAAATAAGTTGTTTGAAGAAAGTAAGTTGGTTCCAGTCGGTACCTAACTTGGGTGTTAATTAAGGAATACGAGGAAAATTACGTCTTTATTTAGAAATGTTTTATAATAGGTAATTGAAGTCGGTTAAATAATATAGTCTGCAGTAGATAAGTAATGGATTTTATTTGCAAAATTGCCATAACGGCTTCGGGATGGGGGCAGGGAGCTAAAATGTCAAGTCCCAAGGGGCCCTGAGTCTCGTCCGGGCCTGCGCCTCTAAGTCCGGGCCTGCGCCTATGTGCATTGAATTTTTTTTTTTCATCCGAGTGCCACTGCTACCCCTCATTTTTTTTTCGTAATTTTACTGAATACTTACACCTTTCTCATTTTGATCGATATAGTGCAGATAATCTAATTAGATAAGTATAATTTTGAAAAGCAGGTAGTTTATTTTCGTTCCACATTAAATTCAGCAACTTTTATTGATGAATTCTATGTCTACTATCAACTTATCTCCTCCTAACACCGTATCAGCCGATTTAATCAATCTGATACAGTAGAGGTCAGTGGATACAGTGGTACCCAAGTAAGCATAGCTGCGATTTAGCAAACTGATTGCATTAGAAATTGCTTTATCAGCAGCAGCAGCATCGCCACAGAATCTCTTCGATTATTTTTACGGTAACAACATCCAAGTTCGGAAGCTGCCAGCCGCCGAGGCTTCTCCGTGCTCTGGGCTCTCTAGTTCTATCTGCCTCTTATTATATTATACGTTGTTCAGACGAACGGTAGCGGACAGTAAGGCCATGTCCTAACCAAAAGCTATCATGTTCATAATATAAATGTCACTGCGGTGAAATGAAACGCGTTGTCGCGCCGACCATGAAGGTATAGGTAAACTTCATGGCGCCGACAGAGTGCGCCTTCCGGTTTTCCGAACAAAAAGCGACATAATTGTGAACGCGACGATCGGTTTTGGTTAGAACGCGGGGTACGAATCCGCGTGTGCTGTAGTGTAACTCCGTTATCAGATAGTACTCACACTTCAGCCCGATGCAAACTTTATAGCGACTCTGAACACGAGGCAAGTAACATCTTCCCGTGACCGCGGGCACAGTATAATATACAGTAGAACATCTTCATACAAACGTGCCGCTCTCGGTTTGAATGTGTGCGTGCGCGCCGCGCGCCGTGTCGGCACGCGATTTCACGCACACGCTAGCATAATATATGAGGGAATAAGGTGGCGGCAGTGCGGGCTGTGCAGCGCGACTGTGAGCACGCGCGTACGCTACATGACCGCTTGCGTTCGTCAACTCTCGCCGGCGCGGCGGCGGCCACTTAAATTACGAGTATCATGACTTCAAAAAGGGGAAAAAAATATTGTAGTGTTTTCGGGTGCCTCAATAATGATTTCGCAAACCCGGACTTATCATTCTTCATAGTTCCTACTCAACCAGAAATGTAAGTACCTACTTATACTTAAATATTATTAGAAAATGTGGTATTGTATTGTTTATTTCACAGTTTATTTGCTTTAAGAGCGTAGCCGAGTCGCATTTTTCCATATAAATGTATTCCCAAATTTACTTTCTGAATACTACATATGTTTAGAGCTAAAGTTTATTTTAAGAAGTCTAGTTTTTAACCGACTTCTAAAAAAGGAGGAGGTTCTCAATTCGAATGTTTGTATTTTTTTTTTTTTTATGTTTGTTCCCGCATAACTCCGTTGCTTGCCAACCGATTTGAAAAATTCTTTTTTTGTTGGAAAGGGTATAGGTACCTACTTCCCAAATGGTCCCATGAAAATTTTATCGAAATCGGACAAGCGGTTTTTGAAAAATCAACAACAATCTAAAAATTTATCTACATTGTCTACATTAACGATCTTTTTGTTTACTTTTTTGTGGGGTAGGTACTACTAAAAATTGAAAAATAAAAACTTTTTTACAAAAAAAAACAACCGACTTCAAAAAAAAAACACTACAAAGTGATAAATAACTTTAATTTCGGAAGTCGGTGTCAAAAAACGAAAATGCGGAACCAACGACACCGACTTCCGAAATTAAAGTTATTTATCACTTTGTAGTGTTTTTTTGAAGTGAAACTTCTTTAGGCGCGCTTGACTTGGGGAGTAAACTGGCGAATGCGTTACGAAAACGTGTGATCGCGAGTAGGGAAGGTACGTAAAAAATAGCTGGACATACCTGGTGTAAAAACCCGGTCCCGGTCGCATGAATATGCGACCGGGTTTTTACACCAGGTATTTGCTTCCAAGTACGCACACCGGGTACCGACTTAAAATACTTGCAAGACTATTAAGTATCTTATACGGCTACTCGCTCAAATACGTAGGTACTCAACCGCGTTAGTTTTCGCAAATGCGATCATGCTCCTTTTGGAACAATTTCGTATGCAAGTATTTTTTACCGACTTCACAAAAAGGAGGAGGTACTATGTTCGGCTGTTTGTATGTTTTTTTTTTTTGTATGTTTGTTCATCGAATACTCCGCCAATTGTCGACGGATTTTCAAAATTCTTTTTTTGTTCCAAAGTAGATAGTTTAGAGGTGGTCCCACTGTCACCAAGTTAGGATCTGATGATGGGATCTTAGAGTAATCGAGGGCAACCTTTAAATTTTATAGGCTCACTTATTGTTTTTTGCATATTTTACGAAGTATCTTGTGTATTTGCGTATGGTTGTCACCATCCCAGGTAGCTGGGCTGCTGATGGAAGTTACAACTCCTTAACAGTAAGAAGTTACTCGAACAGGCAAGGACTGTTTTAGTCAATTGTTTTGATGTTTGATAGGGCATTTGCCACATTTGGTCTCATGATCATCAAGTCATGACCTGATGCTGCAGTCAGGATAGTCTGCAGAGTACCTAACTCCTCGACAACTAACAGCAGATATATCGTGTTAAGGCTCATTGAAAAGGGCTCGATGTGTGGATAAACGTACTGTTAATGAGGAACACCGAAGTACATAAAGACCTGATGCTGAAGCCAGGAGCATTAGAAAAAGTACCAACCTTGAAATTACAGCACCGTAGTCGTGTTTGGGCTCATTTTAAACAGGACTAAATTTTAAGTTCAATGCAATGTTGACAAGCCTGGCCTGATGCTGCAGCCAGGATTATCAGCATCTAGTCTAAAAACATCAGGGCAGGATTTGATGATGGGATCCTGGAGAAATCGAAGGAACTCTTCAAATATTATAGGCACACCTATAGCGATTTGGGTATTTTTTATAGTAACTCGTGCATTTGCTCTCGGAAAGCACTATTTGGTGATGTGGAACTGATGATGAAGACCACAGATGGCTACTGGAACTACTCAATAATATCTAAGTATTTCACGGGTTGCGATTCGATTACTTTAATATGGTTGCTAAGCAATTTATGCTCGTCACAATGTGAATGGTGATACGGAGCTGATGGTGGATCTGGAGAACTCCTCAACAATTAACTTCCCTGTATCGGGAAAAGCAATACATATTTTGTTTGTAAAAGGCGATGATCACTAGGCTATTGTAACTTAGATAAATTATAAGCAGACCCACTAAAAAGCGTGAAATAAAAACTTTTTAAGAAAAAAAAAAACTGACTTTCAAAAAGCACTACAAAGTGAAAAATATCTTTAATTTCGGAAGTCGGTGGCAAAAAACTAAAATAAAGATCCAAAGACACCGACTTCCGAAATTAAAGTTATTTTTCACTTTGTAAAGTTTTTTTTGGAAGTCGGTTTTTTTTTTCTTAAAAAGTTTTTTTTACTTTAATGGTTTGCAAGTATTTATTTGTAAACGCGATTTTGCTCCTTATTTATTCGAAGTCATTGATCAATTTCCTATGCAAGTAGTTTTACTTCCAACGGGGCTTTTGAATACGCGATTGTATTTCTTATCTGTATGAAGTTATGGATCAGTTTTCTATGCAGATAGAAAATACTTGAAAGTATCTCGAGCCCTGGTTTTAGGCCCTGGTTTCTTAAGGTGGACGTACTTGGAAGCCCTGGTACTCGATTTTGCAAGTACGACCCATGTCTAAGGGCTACGGGCGAGGCGAACGGGAGTTGAGTGGGGGATATAAGCAAGAGAAAGCAGTGCGCGCGCACATTTTCTTTCTCTCTTCCTCTCATAGCCAAATACGTTTGAAGTTTCACTTCAGTCGTGTGGTCATAAGCACACTCGGTTTTTTTTTGAAGTCGGTTGTTTTTTTTTTGTAAAAAAGTTTTTATATTATAAAACAGAGGATTGAGTACGAAACATCGTTTAGGTAAACGTATTTGTCGCGTATAGTTGTAATAAGGGATATTTCACAATAATTAATATTGCAAATTAATTACTATTGAAATTATTATTTTTTCTATTGTCTGATGTGTTGTTCAATCCAAATATGGTGTCTTAATCATAATATTAACTTAACAAAATTACAGTAACATGTGACCAACTAACGCTTAGGGTTGCTTTACGTCGACGTTAATCAACGAGCGTGTAATTTAAGTGTAGAATCTAGATACACCCATTACAGGAATTACGGCAAAGATCGAAATTTACTCATGATCCCACCTGATGATTTTGTCGATAATGTAGAAAGGATGGAGCAGGTGTTTCGCAAAGCGTTCGAAAAGGACCACATCAACATTAAAATTGGCCGGTCAATTTACGATCAACTGAATGATATAGAATTTAAGATGCCCTGTCCATGCTTTCCCAAAAGCTTTTTACAAAAACTTTACATAAGAATGAGAATTTACTTTACATTAACAAATAATAATAAAGCGTTCCGGACGTGCAGAAACAGGAGAAAAATTTTCTCGGTATCAAATTTGTAACTTAGTATAATAAATGTTATGTGAATAAAGGCTTTTTATTTTTTACTAAATTTATAAATTGGTAAAATATTTAATCATAATATGCTTTTTATTTCATAAATTTAGATCAAGTGCTGCTTGTTCGAAAATATTAACTAAAAGTAAAAGTGACAACCCTGGGGACCAACGCAAGAGTAGGCTAATAACTCGGCGGGCGGCCTTAGATAACTTACTGTATATTATATTACTGTGCCGCGGGGGTGGGGTATAAAGTTTGAAGCTCACTGTGCTTAAATTACAACTGACAACAACTGTTCGGCGCCGCAAGCCGTCTCTTTCTGAGCAACTGATTAAGTTTTCAATTTGTGAGTAGGAATATAGACAAGTAGTCTTGCAAGTATTTTGAGTCGGTACCTGGTGTGCGTACTTGGAAGTAAAAACCCGGTCGCATATTTATGCGACCGGGACCGGGTTTTTACACCAGGTATTTCCAGCTATTTTTTACGTACCTTCCCTACTCGCCCGATCACACGTTTTCGTAACGCATTCGCCAGTTTACTCCCCAAGTCAAGCGCGCCTAAAGAAGTTTCACTTCAAAAATTCTATTCGATAGGAAACCTGATTTACATTAACAAACGTCATATTCAAATATTGAAACTAACATGTTGAAAAAAAAATATTACGAAAAAAATGTATGGGGCAAGATTGATTTTATTTTTTTTCTCGGTGTGTTCAAAAGTGTTAGCTGTGAAACCTTTTATATATTGTTGTACTCATTTTGTACTTTACCCCTATAATTAAATTATTCGCAAATACTTGCAGTCTTGGAGTGAAATCGCTGTTGAAATTCCAAAATTTTAACTTTATTTTTCTAAGGCTGTGAACGTTTTTAGTTACATTTGTCCACATCAGTCTTGTGGTTTCTTAATACTTTTTAATATATTGCACCCACAAATGATGATTTTAGCTCTAGGAGTGTATTCCGTGAAATAATGAAATATTAAATAAAATGTCAAAAAAGAATTACGAAAGCTTTATCGAGGATGCCCCTTATTAGTATTGGGTTTATGTTATTGGTAGTGTCCGACCGAAGCTTCGGCTTCGGCTTCGGCTTCGGCCACCTTCGGCCAAAAAAGCACCTTCGGCCAAGTCTTCGGCTTCGGCCAAAAATTTGCCGAAGGTTTGGCCGAAGCCGAAGGTTTGCTAGTTGCCAAAATTTGAAATTTACTGAACGATGCTAGAGCGAGACGGAGAGTGTGCAGAGCAGCAGAGTTTCGCCGCGCCGCCGCACCGGACCAAACGAATCGTAGTTAGTAAACTAAACGAGTCAAAACAAGTTTGAGAGCGCGTCTTAAAATTCTAATAAGTGTTTTGTTTTTAAATATTTCATATTTGTTATTACAAATTATTTTATTTATTACTGTGAGTAGTAGTACCTGTGGTGATACGTGCCTCAAATTGTTACCAAAACTTGTTAAGTTTTTATTTTCTCCAATTGTTACCAAAAATGTTTAACTTAATTATCCTAAGAAATTACTTATAAGTATTTAATTTTCTCAAAAATTCCAAAAAAATATACTTATGTAAAAAATAGATATTGAAAAAGCGTTAAACTTTGCTCAATTATTTTATAGAAATATTTTGTGTTCGTCTGATAATTAAAAAAATGTGACTGATTATTTGATTATTTTTGTTAAAATTACTTTAAGTAAATAAATATTTAATTAACATTGTATATTTGAAACTTTTATTTTAGACAATATTTTATTACCTACTTGTATATGCTGGTCACTCGGCTCGTTATTGGGCTAAATCTCTAAAGCTCTCACAATATGTATCTAGTATATTCTGAGATCAAAGTAACTATCGTATTTCTCAAGGTCAATGACACCTTCGGCTTCGGCTTCGGCCGAAGGTTTTGGTGAATACCGATTAATCGGCTTCGGCTTCGGCTTCGGCCAGAATTGCACCTTCGGTCGGACACTAGTTATTGGTGAATCTTTTATCAAGTGTAATGTGCTTATTTTTACTAGCGTACTTAACTTTCTCTCAGAAACTTGAAACATATATAAGTGAAATGTCATAGAGAGCGAGCCTACTGCCGCCAACCGGGCACAAATCCAGACTTCAGGCTGCTTCTGAGACATTTCTGATGGCAAAACCCATTAATACTTTACCCGACCTAGGAATCGAACCCAGCTAGGACCTCATGCTTAGCAGTAACGCTTGCGACCACTAGACCTACAACGAGATGAACCTCCCTTAAAATATTCCTCGGCAACCATGATGACCCCCCCCCAAAATCTTGGGCTGCGACCGCGCCTGGAGCGACGCGCCTTATTAAAGTGCTCCCTGATCACTAACTGTGGTCCACGGTTAGCCCGAAGTCCTTCGTACAGGAGCCGAATCAACGTGGATCGATGAGCTGAGCTGGTACGCTAGTTCACTACTCTCCATTAATGTTTGTTAAATGCGTCTCGGTCTTGTAAAGCGGCTGTTTACACGGCGCGTATAATATTGGGTTCACCTGTCAATTATCGACGAAGTAATTAACCTACCGCCTGAATCGTAGGACCACTGCACGTTTAGTAATAAGCCATATTTCGCTGGAGCTTAAGAAGAAGTACGCCACCTCTCCGCCTCTATGTGGGGAAAGTGCGATCCAATCCTGTCACACTAACCTACTTGTCCGGCGCTAAAAATTATAAGTAGCAAATAAAAGAAAAGCACCAATGTTTATAAAAAGTATTAAACATGCGGTAAAAACAAAGATGCAGTATTAAACTGCCATGTGATCCTTAAAATATACGTACAGTCAACAACGCCGTATGAACAAGAGTTTCTAAAGTTTAAACTATCTCAGCTTGCAGAGCCTTGTGCTAGATACACACGCATTGACATTAGTCCCTGGTGACTCGCTAGCTATGTCAAAATCTGTGGGTAGACGTGAGATTTCGAAATCACTAGCTTGTCGCTAGGCGGCTGTCAAAATATGGACGTGTAGATTTGTCGCCAGTGACTAAAGTCGCTGCGTGTGTAACTAGCATTATGTACTAAACTTGTGTAAAACTGTAAATCAAAACTAATGACGTTGGCAACATTGCCGTCATGGCTGAACGAAACTGTTGACTATCTGTCAATTTTGTGAAATCTTTTATTTTCGCCATGATCAGGAATAGAAATTTGTGAGTTGTGGTTTTGTAATGGATAGTGTTTAATAATTTTCTCATGAGTATTAGCAAAAATTCATCATGAACGGGTTAAGTTTCAGTGAACTCTGTTGCCTGTTTTGTTGTCCACCATGCCCGGGGAAAATTGCGGCTAAGCTCGCGTTTCTGCCTCCAGAACCTACGTATGCATTCACACCTGACGAAACAGGATCAAAATTCACATTGACGCTGACCGAAAGAGCAGAATGGCAATATTCAGAACGAGAAAAAGAGAACATCGAAGGCTTCTACTCGAGAACTACGAGAGGCAACCGAATAGCTTGCCTCTTTGTTCGGTGTAGTCCTAATGCTCGTTTTACGATATTATTTTCACATGGAAACGCCGTAGATCTCGGTCAGATGAGCAGTTTTTACTTAGGATTAGGCACTAGAATAAACTGTAATATATTCAGCTATGACTATTCTGGATATGGTGTGAGTGGTGGAAAACCATCAGAGAAGAATTTGTATGCGGACATTGATGCTGCGTGGCAGGCGCTGCGAACTCGCTATGGCATCAGCCCAGAAAATATAATTTTGTATGGACAAAGCATTGGAACAGTACCAACAGTGGACTTGGCTGCTCGCTATGAGGTGGGAGCCGTTGTGTTGCACTCACCTCTCATGTCTGGTATGCGAGTCGCTTTCCCCAACACTAAAAGAACATGGTTCTTTGATGCTTTCCCAAGGTAAGTGTTATTATCATACCATTGTTCATAATAATTATGTTTTGCCCATGTATAGATGTTTTGGTGAGTCATCTGCGAGTATGATGCATAGGTTGCCATATTGATACGTATATAATTGAATTGAGCTTAATGGTTATCTAATTAAAATTTTAGAATAAGTGCCATAATGTTTGCTGACATATTCATTATTAGTTGATAGCACAAATATGTGGGTAGTAAATGCTTTTGCATATAATTTTTTTTTTAATAAGTGCAAATAGAAATTATATCCCTATAATAATTTAGGTTTGCAATATAGGAAGAGTTTATTTATTCTATGTTAACAATATAGGTATGCATAAAAATTAAATGAATCATCAATAACAATGCCCTAGGGCCTAGTAGGTATTGATTTTCGCTAAACATATACAGCACTAGTTTTTACAGGAAGAATTCAATAGACAATTATAGTATTAATGTATTTTAATCCATATTTTAACCATTTGCCTTAAATAAAGTCAATAGGTTACATAACATAATACATA
Source organism: Amphipoea oculea (assembly GCA_945859645.1). Lineage (NCBI taxonomy): Eukaryota > Metazoa > Arthropoda > Insecta > Lepidoptera > Noctuidae > Amphipoea > Amphipoea oculea. Next base: position 7,606,398 of record OX243862.1, read on the forward strand.
ATCATATCTCGTTAATGTTTTAAACTGATCTGTTATTTTGACTTTGTAATGACTCATTAATAAATATTATTGTTTTTAAATTTCCTTTCAACTTTATCACTGCATTGTGCTCTTTATTATCATTCAGATTTTAGTCCAACTTAATTAAAAATATAAATGTATCAACTATACAATAAAGAATAATATTCCTGTAGACACCTAATTTTACCCAACTGCCCAGAAGGGTAATTTTTATTAATGCAAAGTACATAATATGTTTGATAAACAAGTCAATTGGGCTCAAGTGACAAGTCCCATGAATAATTACTTCATGAATATGTAATGTAACTAACTCTATGGATTCTTGAAGTTCCCCACTATGAGTAATAGAAGTGATATTCATATTCTCTTAAGGGTTAATGAACATTAAAATTGTGATTCACCTAGAATCATTACAGTTATCAGTGATGTTGGATGTTGGTCATGATTTTAGCTTGATTACAATATTTATAATACCTAGTTGTTATCTACACATCAGAGATAACGCAGTAATTATTATCAGAATATTTGTGTTGCTTTTCATGGATTCATTACTGAATGGAACAGATTTGGTACTGAAAAACTTTTGTATGTTATAACAAATCACCGTTTTGAGAGACTCAGTTGAGTATATTTGTAAAGACTGTAAAAAGCAGATTCAAAAATTGATGCACCAGAGCTACCCATCACACATCACATGGTATCCTTACAAAATAAGTCTTGAGGTTAGGTATTATTTTTTTATTAAATGCCAAGGTAAATACAGTCAAACCTGGATAAGCGAGAGTTCAAGGGAGCACAATCTCATTCTCGCTTATAGAGGTTTCTCACTAACCCGAGTTTCTCGCTAATGCAGGTATATGGGTAGCGTTTGTCTCTTATAGGGGTACGCAGCAATAACAAGTCACAGCAAGTACGAATGTAGTAAATATGTAATATTATATAATTATTAATACAAAAACAATGGTAGGAAGTTCCACGAAATTTAAGAATGAGTCATAAAATAGCAGATGTTAAATTTGTAAATAAAGCTCGACTGTCGCTTATAGAGGTATAGATAAGTAGCAGTCTCACTTACGGAGGTCTATGAGGGAAAAACGACTCTCTCTTACAGAGGTTTCTGTTTCTCGCTAATAGAGGTTTTGGGAGCTTAAAATGACGGGTCCTGGCTATTACTCTCACATATAGAGTTTTCTCACTTATCCAGTTCTCACTTATCCAGGTTTGACTGTATATGGTATAATTGGTGCAAAAGTAGAATTAGCCCATTAACATGTAGTTACAAAGTCTAGCACAAAAATGGAAATAAATTTCTGCAATAAATATCCTGAATCAATACAGCCTATCATTGTTCACAAATGAAAACCAATACAGAGTTTGTTGTTCAGATTCCATCCTAATCAAGAAAAGGACAATGACCACTATTGCCACCTTACACTGCACCAACCATAGGACCTTTATTAAAAAAAATTAATGATACATTTGATTAATAGTACTTTATGTATGTATTTATTGTATTGTGTAAATGGTACACCATAGACTACCTAGAGTATTTGTCTGTCCTTCCCATTTTTAATCTATCCAGAGGTTGTCTTTAAAAGATCACTCTTAGCGATAAGACTGCCCATTGTGTCACCCATTGTTAAGTTTCTATATTTATGTCTGTAATTTGTATGGTGTACATAATAAAGAGTATTCTATTCTATTCTACATTCAATAGGACTTGAGAAATGTCAAAATTGCTTATAAGAGGCAGACAATATACAACAAGATTGCTCATGCTGACCAACTGTAGAGAGTCAATAGGACTGTGATGAAGTATTTGCTTTCAAAGTGGTTTAGGACTTACCTCTGAAATCATAGGTACATTATAATAAACTAGCAATTGTTCACAACTTTATCAGTGCGTATTTTTAACCGACTTCTAAAAAAGGAGGAGGTTCTCAATTCGAATGTTTGTATATTTTTTTTTTTTTTGTGTTTGTTCGCGCATAACTCCGTCGTTTGCCAACCGATTTGAAAAATTCTTTTTTTGTTAGATCGGGTATACTTCCCAAATGGACCCATGAAAATTTTATCGAAATCGGATGACCGGTTTTTGAAAAATCAACAAAAATCTAAAAATGTATCTACATTGTCTACATTAACGATCTTTTTGTTTACTTTTTTGTGGGGTAGGTACAACTAAAAAGTGAAAAATAAAAACTTTTTTACAAAAAAAAAAACAACCGACTTCAAAAAAAACACTACAAAGTGATAAATAACTTTAATTTCGGAAGTCGGTGTCAAAAAACGAAAATGCGGAATCAACGACACCGACTTCCGAAATTAAAGTTATTTATCACTTTGTAGTGTTTTTTTTGAATTCGGTTGTTTTTTTTTTTGTAAAAAAGTTTTTATGTATTTCTTCGTGTATCCAGGATGAATAGTAGGCTCGTCCCGAAGTCACGTCCATATCCAGGTCACAGGCTACCTATCTGTCAAATTTCATAACAATTGGTTCAGTGTTTTAGGCATGAAAACGTAATACAGACATGCAGAATTACTTATAATATTAGTATAGAGGTATTTTAAGCACTTTCCCAGGTGTACACCAATCTGTTTTGTGATCAAAGAAAGGTATGAATGCAGAAGAGAACACTGTTCGCTACTTTATAAATATTTGTTAAAAGTATGTACAGCCAGTGTCAAAAGTGTATGTTCATTTCTGAATTTCGTGAATGTATTGTCTGAGAATCATGTCATTGTTATACAGGGTGAAATTTTAATCACCGTTTTCCTCTTAAGGGGTCATTGTACTCATCATTATGAACAACTTTTACTATGGGACTAAACATGAAATCGCGAAAAAAAAAATCAGCTGTTCCTTACATTTTGACGAGTTAAGCGAACATAAATGTAGGGAACAGCTGATTTTTTTTTCACTGTCTATTGGCCACATCATGATTAGGTCTGGCCAGAGCCCTGATTCACAACCATACGACAGGCTATCGTATCGAAAACCTGACATTTCGATAACCTGATTTGACTTGCCCTCAACAGCAGATAGCTGTTGGAATAATAGCGGGCGTCTATTTGATTTAAACTGACAAAATTTTCCGGTTTTGGACTTGTGAACGAAACTGAAACGATTTACCCACAGTTGTTTGGCCCATGAACCGTTGGTCAATATTATCTTTAACCCATGAACGTTTCATCCAAAGAACTTTTCACCCATGAACGTTTCGCCAACATAAATCTACGTCAGTGAATGCTTAACCAACAGAACGTTTTGACCAATAACTTTTCACCCAAAGGACAAGGCCAACAGACACCGGGAAAGGTGAAAGTCGACGGAGCCCCGCTTCGCGGGGCCCTTATTTCTGTAAAAAGGGTTTAAAGTAACCTAACCTAACCTCGGGGTGCCCTTCGCTCGTTTTGCTCGCTCACTTGAGCCACCGTCATCCCCTTCGAACCTAACCTATCCGAGTCGGGGTGCCCCAAGTCCCGAGCTTGCTTCGGTCGCTCTTGCATCCTAAGTTCTATTTGACATGGGTCAATTGTTCTTTGGGTGAAAAGTTATTGTTAAAAACGTTCTGTTGGTTAAGCATTCACTGACGTAGAGTTATGTTGGCGAAACGTTCATGGGTGAAAAGTTCTTTGGATGAAACGTTCATGGGTTAAAGATAATATTGACCAACGGTTCATGGGCCAAACGACTGTGGGTAAATCGTTTCAGTTTCCTTGTGAACAGCGATTAGAAGACTCCTACGATAACAATGATTAATGTTCGATACGATACGGAAGCGTATCGAGTGTTTGTGAATAGCTATGCAGATCAATGATTTCTCAACGTTTGACGATATGAACAGTTAAACGCACGACTAAGTACTTCATGATGTGGCCAAACATTAGTGATCATATCGTAAAATAATTAGAATATCCGCCGGTAGAGGCGTTGATGTCGGTTTTCTCTGTGGGTTCCCTATACATTTGCATAAAATTTTAAGACCTAATATAACTTGGCATACTTTTGTTTCTCCTAATTATATTTTCGCATAACAGCTTACGCATAATTTCTCTAATCATAATAATGATTAAGCATAATATTCTAAAGCATAAATTTAGCATGCTCGTTTTATTTCTAACTTTCTAATTGCAGGGTTTAAAGGAACCTAACCAAACCGAACCTCGGGGTGCCCCTGACGTCGTTTAGTATTATGCGAACCCTAAATTCATGATATGGCCAAACATCGAATGATATATCATTAAACGTTGACTTTTAAACGATATGGTCAATCTTAGCTGGCCATTTCATGAAATGACCAAACACTTCATGAAATGATCGATTCTATGATCTGGCTACGACATATACATTAATTGAGGCTTATTTCCATGCAATGACCCAGATATGTATTTTAATTAAACACAATTCTAATCAATTAAATAAAATAAAAATTGTACAGAAAGCAAAGGAAAAGAAAGGCAAAGGCCTTTGCCCTACAGTGGATGTGTACATGCAATGAGTACCTACCCATAACACTCCAGTTGGCTGGTGTAGCCATCAGACCATAACAAAATGAGAAATTTGATGACTCATCTGTCTCAGAGTAAAAGATACATACATAATATAGCCAAGTCACAGTAAAATGCAGACTATGTCCTACGAAAACCAAATTACCAAAACGGGTGACAGTGAAGAAGAGGCACGGTCCATACAAAAGTAACCCACATCCTACAGCAATGAAAAGTATCTCAAAATAATTATAAAATTGAGTATAAAAAGATGGCATGCTTCCGAACCCCATCCTTACAGTCTAACATATAAAACATTTCTATGAAAATTCGTTTTATAAAGGAAAAAAGCAGTTATATTTTTGTCTAAAATCATGGTTCTTTTGACTTACCTACTCTGCTCTACTCTACTACCTATCCGTAGATAGATTCGTATTTGGCCCTGATGTGCCATCGCAGAAATCACCCAGTTTATACTATAAACAGAAATAATTCGTATTTTTTTTATGTACTTAATTCAATATTATTTCCTTAGTGACGTTATATTATATTGTAACAAACTTTTAACATTAATTAACGGCCGCCAAGGCAAAAGGCACCATTGCGCCATACATTTTGTTCATTGGTTTTTTAATTGTAGTTAATTAAAGATAGTTGACTTAATTCAGTATGTATTGCTAATTGCAAAAGAAATGAAGTATTCATTGTTTTAACATTGCCCACTTATTTGCTTTCACTGTAATGCTTACATATTCAGCTGTCAGCCCTCGATAACCATTAGGCGTTGAATTGCTAGATGATTTATACCACGTAATATGATTGTAGTTGTTACATCAATAACTTGATTTTCTCATGTGCCACGAATTCTAATGAATATTCAAAGAAAAACAGTTGCTTTGACCATTTTGTGGAAGTTTTTTTAAATTCTTAATTGTATGTTGCCATCACCTTAAGTGGACAGTCTAGAATAGACAATTGGCAAATAGACATGGCAAAACATAATAATATTCAGGCACCGCATACATAGAAACGGAGAGATGTCTAGCAATTGCCAGTGAAAAGTTTAACAGCTGGCTTAGGCCTCATTTACGGAGACGCACGGCGTCGCGCGTTGCGTTGAGCGGCGCGGCCCGCACTGAATTCAAATATATGGCGTTGTATGAGTGCGTTTACGGAGAAGCGATTTTAGACGCGTTTGTTTGAATTAGGGCGTTTTTTGCGGCCGAGCCCGCGGATGGCACCGACGCGTCCCACGCGGCGTTTATCGCGGCGGCGCACGCAGCGGCAATTCTCGATGAAGCTATGTCCGAGGCGGAATCGTCTGTCAGTCTTATTTAGAAATCGCGCAACACAGACGTAGTCACCGTCGCAATGGAGTATGATATGATCGACTTTTTTTTTTCGTCGTTGTTTTCCGTCTTTTTTTTTATCGAGGCGAGCGTGCGCCGCCGCGATGCCCGCCGCGTGCTTCGCTACACGCTAGAGGATTCGCCGCGGGCGCCGCGGCGGGCACCGCCACGCTTCCCGTCTCGCTTCTCTATGAACATGGTCGTATATTGCTATAGGTTTGTGTTTACGCGTGCGATGGTGCGTGCCGCTTCACGCGCCGCCCCACCGTAAACAGAAAAAACGTCCGACGCGACGCGAGACGCCCCGCGTCTCCGTAAATGAGGCCTTAGGTTCTCCTACCGACTTATACTTAAGGCGACTACAGGACCTAAACGCAAAAAATGCAAGTTTTATAATGCCAAAAAGTATATGATCAACTACAGTAAACAAAATCACAAAATATATGATATTCTTCAGGATATATGTTAGTTAGATAGTGTGTTGAAAACATAATACAACTAATTTGATGCTATAGAAAAAAATCATGAAGATACCTCAAAAAACTTTCTTTTCACAATAAAAACCATACTAATATACATACAATCATTCTGATTTTTTGTCAGATTTGCAACATACTAAAGCACTAGTGTTTTAATTTTTTAGTCCAAAAAATAGATTTTCTTTAAAAGATAATTACTTCATATTTTGCAATAAACTACCAGAGTTGTGTCATCGCGCTTCTCTTTCTTTTCTATGCAGTCCGACAGTGACCGCGCTTTAGGTCATGTAGTCCCCTTAGGTGAATGGTATTTGATTCGAATTAGTGTCAATTTGCAACCTATTCTTTTCGAACAATGTCAGTCAATAATTGAGATTTCGAAGACATCGGGAGCAAGGCGCAGAGAAAGTGGAGTAAAATACAGACAAATGGCCCTGTTTATTATTAAACCTTTTGTTATCGTTTAGGTATGGGTTTATCGAACCCTAGAAATAATACTTAAGAAATGCTGATTGTTAAATTAGAATCTATTATTTTTCGTTGCAGTATCGACAAAATTCCCAAGGTGACCTCTCCGGTTCTTGTTATTCATGGAACTGAAGATGAGGTAATAGATTTTTCACATGGACTAGCAATATATGAACGCTGTCCCCGTGCTGTCGAACCATTATGGGTGGAGGTAACAAAATACAATACAATACTTCTAATTTTTCATTAAAATTATGTTTGCAATTACAATTTATTTATCTCATTCTTATTAATTTCAGGGCGCTGGGCATAATGATGTTGAACTTTTCAACCAATATTTAGAGAGACTGAAGCGTTTTGTTTCAGTGGAATTGCTTAACTGACAAAGACTGCCGGCCCCAGGCCAGACAACTCAAGGTAAATATTATATACGTATTTTTAAAACATAACATGAAGAAACTACGAACGAACGTGACACGTTTAATTAATTAAATTTCTGCATTATAGGTGACGACCAAAATCCCGCATCGACATTGAGCTCCGGCACCTCTAGTTCAGCGACAGAGAGACTCCTCTAGCTAGCGGGGGCCGGGCCTAGCCGGGCCGGCCCCAACAAAAACTCAGCGAACGCTAACGGCTCTGTGAGTCCACACAATTACAAGGAAAACAATAAAACAGACAATAACGAAATAAGCTCTGCCGATCAGAAACCCTCCGTCACGCGCATTAAGATCAGCATAAACGTGACCGACACAAGCTCGCCTACATGCGTGCGAAGGCGGATACATTTTCGATCTTATAGCGATGTTACTCCGGCTTCTCGCGTGCTTACTCCGCGAGCTCGTTCTCACTCGGAGCGACCGCGAGTGCTGTCTCCGTCGCACGCGGCGGCGCCATCACCGACGACTACGCCGCCGCCCGCGACCCCGCCGTCGCCGGCGAACACGCCGTACGTGTTGCGGCCGCGCATCGTGCGCAGTGAGCGCTCTTCGCCCGATGCGTCGTCGAATGCACTCAACGATGGCGCCGAACCTCGTTTAAGGAGTCGTGATCGCTCTGGCAGCGACGCCGTTTCCGTCCTGGGGAATCCGTGGCGCAAAATGAGCGAAGTCGATTTAAACGCAGCTGGTAGCCGCGGTCGAGCTGCCGGTCGCGGAGCGCTCGACCCCTGGGTGAGAAACCCTACTCAGCGTCCCGATAAGAAAAGCGAGCAACTTGCATCTCGAGAGGACGTGGGTCGGGCGTCGTCTGACTCGGAGCAGAAACGAGAGGTGTCTTTTAAACGAGGTAAGCTCGAGCGCCGATCGCCAGTAGTATGCGAGACGTGTGGTAACGAAAGCTGCGAGTGCTGGCGCACCGGCTGGGCGCGGCAGGCGCGCGCGGCCCGCTCGCTGGGCGCGCAGTGCACGTGCGAGGCAGTGCGCTCGCCGCGCCCATCGCCCGCTCGCCTGCGCCCGCGCGCACCTCCGCGAGCCCTTTCTGATGACGAAGATCGTCCGCGACGCCTTTATAAGTCTGCCTCGCAGAAGATTATATGCGCCTCGGTCGATGGTGACCGAGTGAAAAAGCTCGCCGATCCTCTTTTGGAGACAACCTGCTAAGGTGACGGACGACGGTAGTGCAACACGAAGATGGGCCGCGCCGCCACGTCTGCTGATAGGGAAGAATCGTTTTGTGTACGGTGTGTGTTGTCCCTTTTGATGTATGAGTATTATTAGTGCGAATTTTGTATCCCTTTAGCGATTAAGATTTCAAAATTTATTATTGTACTGTATCATAATATTTGATAAATATAAAAAAGTATGCTCGTGTTATGATATGATAAATATGAATGTTTTTCATGAATATTGTATAATTATCTTTTACTTCGGGAGGTTGTGCGTAATTAGAAATTCTGCATCATTTGAAGGTATTTTAAAAAAAATAGTTTAATTTGTAGTTACATTTTTAAAACTGTTGTTGTTGCATCCGAAAAAATTTGTTCATCCAGTTCCTATAACTTTATTTTGTATTGTACACCAAGAACTCAACGCACAATACCATGGTAGTTCTCTTACATATTTTCACCTATCCATGCATCTTCCATAAAATGTAAATATTTTTAGATATGAAGTAACCATATTTATAGTTGTTATATCAAAATCTGATTGTAATTCGAATACCTACTATACAATATTGGAAAATTAAATCATTATCAATTTAATAGGCATGATCAGTTTCTATCTATACATTCCACAAACAAGTAGGTAATTATAATAATCAAACTAGCTGATTTTTTATTAATGCGTCATCAGTAATCATATAATATTTGAAAAGCTACATAAAATCACACATAAAAAGTTTTAAACAATATAGGTAGGTACATGGTTTTTGGGCGTTATTTTGCGTTAAATATTAAAATAGAATAATAAAATGTTACTCGCAAGGATAGGTACTTACCTACTAATTCTTGCGAATACACTACTATGCAATCGGAGCTTCAATTAAATTTTAATATGTTTATTTTGCCTAACGCTTATTCGTCAATTTCGTTATTCGGATATTCGATTATTCTTATTGATCATATATGAGAATAATTTGAATGTTAATATTGGTATAGTACCAAAAAGTGGTTTTGAAAATTAAAATGGTATTTTCACAGCTTTCTACTTTAAAAAACATGAGTTTTTCATTTTAAAATAGGTTAATTTCTCTGAAACGAACATGATCTCAGTTACAAATGGATTCATAAATCAATTCAAAATTAAATGCGCAATATTTACTCGTCCCAAATACTGCAGTGTCTCAAGACAAGTGTTAGTCCAGTGATGACAGTGATTACATCGCTGTAACGCGGTCGCTCACATTAAGCTTTAAAGCCACCTAAAGGGCAATGGAGAGGGCTATGCTTAGAATTTCCTCGCGCGATCGAATAAATCAGCCGGACGGGCCAAGAGGTTCATCAGCAACGATGCACTGGTCAAGTCAAAGCTTGAGTATTGAGGGTTCATTTGTGTATCGTGTGCAACCCAACAAAATAATAAATACCTAGGTCGGTAAAGTCCATCAATTCAAAAGCTTAATAACTGGGCGTCAATTTATCGCCGCCTTATTAATTTACATCCGCCATTTATACATTGGCCTCTGTAATAATTCGAATGGCACTAAAGTCAACGTATCAATATGCGGCGAGATGTCATGTCATTGAAAGATTGAGTACCTAGTACCCACTGAGTGTAGACCACCCTAATTACCTACGTAACACACTATCAATCACAATCGGAATCATTTTGAAGGATATTCCTAATCCATTCCTTCATATGTTCCATAAATTTGTCTGCTCGACAACGTAAACGATGCACTGAATGTTGTTGAACTGTCAAAATGAAAGCCATTCCTACTGTTAATGTGTTACGCAATTGGCCTGCTGAGCCCATTATTTTACGAGTCATTCGAAAATTGATTTACTAGCGGTTAAGCGGGATCCAAGTAAAAACTATCCAAGTGTGCGGCTAATTCGGTAACAACGGTGAAACTAGAACGACATTGAATCACACTGGCAGACTGAAGCCCCACATGATTTTAATCATAATAATTTTAGTCCTATGCAAGATAAGTCTCTAAAGGCGTGTTTATTTACTATGTACACATTAATCATTTGACTTCGTCGCCGCTAGTCCCATGGACTGTGACCTGCGAGTACGACCGTACAGTGTGTTAGAAAGCCCGATTTTGTTGCATGCCCTTTTTATTACAGAAATCGATAGTATTTATCATTTTAAGCACTACAGTCAAAGTCCGGCATCGATACGACTTGTAGATGTTTTTTAAAAAAATCTCAAAGTTGCTGTATAACCGGGTCATGAAAATAATAAAAAAAAATATATAAAAAAAAACCAGCCTACATATTTAAATTTCCATTATAATTACTAATCAAACTTATAATACCTAACTATCTGACAAGTTTTCGTGTCTGTATTACAAATAGATCGCGAAATATGAATATTTTTATGTTTTTTACTTTTTATTTAATTTCTTGGCAATAATGCGGTATTAGATGGAGATATTTGACCAAACGATTGTCAACATGTATGTCTATCGACATTATTAAAACCACAATCTAATTCAGCGTTATTTAGAAGTTATGAGAATTTTTCTATTTTAGCCAGGGTTGTCACATTCGAAAATGTCAAGTTTTATCCGGGTTGTAAAAACTAAAAATATTTACAAAAAACTGAAAAATTATAAATCTTGGTTTTCATTTTGAATAATTAAAGTATCTTCATCATGTTCAGTGAATGACGAATGATCATCCACTAATGGAAAAAAAGACCTAAATAATGTTCGTTTGATGTTTAGTAAACATTTTCAACAAATCTTGACAAGATTTTAATTAGTATCACCGTCAAATCTCCAACTTTTACCTTTTAGCATGAATGTGTTTTTTATTGCAAGGTCATAGTTTTATTTACACTAATTATATGGATAAACAAGTAGACGAGCCACCTGGTTATAAGCGGTCATCGTCGCCTATACCACCTATCGTCCCTCTAGACATGTCGCGCAAGTATAAATGAGACGGCAGTTACCCACCCTGAGACTTTAAGGTGTGTTCTGTCTCACGTGCCTATAATTTTGCTGGCTAACTGTCCTTCAAACCGAAACACAATAGTCCAACACTACTGCTTGGCGGCAGAAATAGACGAGTCGGTGGTACCCACCCAGGCGGACTAAGCGAAAGAATCAAAGAATAAGAGTGCCCATGGGTATAGTTTCAGTTATTGGTAAATGCACATATAAAGATAATTAATCGATAATATATACGACTTCTTTCAGCTAAACTCAAAATTATAAAAAATATTAAATTTAAAATTCTGGTTAAAGTGACAACCCTAGTACAAAAAAATCCGGATATAACTGAAAATTCTCATAACTTCTAAATAACGCTGAATTAGATTGTGGTTTTAATAATGTCGACAGACATACATGTTGACAATCGTCTGGTCAAATATCTCCATCTAATACCGTATTATTGCCAAGAAATTAAATAAAAAGTAAAAAACATAAAAATATTAATATTTCGCGATCTATTTGCAATACAGACACGAAAACTTGTCAGATAGTTAGGTATTATAAGTTTGATTAGTAATTATAATGGAAATTTAAATATGTAGGCTGGTTTTTTTTATATAATTTTTTTTATTATTTTCATGACCCGGTTATACAGCAACTTTGAGATTTTTTTAAAAAACATCTACAAGTCGTATCGATGCCGGACTTTCACTGTAGTGCTTAAACTGATAAATACTATCGATTTCTGTAATAAAAAGGGCATGCAACAAAATCGGGCTTTCTAACACACTGTGGCGTATGAAAATACCTAGTACCTAATCTGAAATAGTTAACGATCTGTTTTATGCATTACAATGGTTGTCAGTAAGTAAGTCACCCGCATAAGTCTCGAACCCGTGGGAAGATCGGGTTAAAAAGTATCCTATGTGTTAATCCAGGGTGTCAGCTACCTCCATACCAAATTTTATCAAAATTGGTCCAGCCGTTTGTGCGTGTGAAGAAGTAACAAACCTACAAACACACTCACAAACTTTCGCCTTTATAATAATAGTGTGATGTTATTATAAACTAGCAGCGCCCTGCGGTTTCACCCGCATAAGTTTCCCGTGGGAATACCGGGATAAAAACTATCCTATGTCCTTTCCCGGGACTAACACTATCTCTATCCCAAGCATCTAAATCGGTTCAGCGGTTTAAGCGTGAAGAGGTAACAGACAGACACACTTTCGCATTTATAATACTAGTATGGATTGTGATCACTACCTAGAAGGTTCTTAGGTGTCCACAGACAGACACGAAAAGCGACTATATATTTTAGCTTTTGCCTGCGGCTACGCCCGCGTGGAGGTCGGCATGGGTTTTAATTTTGTTGCGCGGAACCCTCATTTTTTTTTTCTTAAATAAAAGTAGTAGCCTAAGTTCCTCCTGCCTGATGTTATAAACATAACCTGTCTGCCAGTGAAAGTCCCATCAAAAGCGACCGCTTTTGAAATGGCTGGACCCAGCCGTTTCGGAGATTAGCCGAAACAGACAAAAAAAATTTTTTTTTTTTTTTGTTATAAGTACCGTATATACTTCCTTAAGCATTTAGTATAAAGCTGTTATTTTGACATTACAAACAGATACTTAATTTTATTTATTTGTATAGATGACCGCCCTTGCTTCACACGGGTGCAATCTACTAATGTGGCGATAGCGACATGTAAAAACATCTGTGTCAGTGTTAGAGCGATTTTGCACTACATACAATCCGAATCCGAGAAATGCCGCAGAACCGCTCTAAGAGCGGTTTCGCACTACATCCGATCCGAATCCGGAATTAAAGATCCGACTTCAATCCGAATTGGGAATGTTCTAAATTCGGACGGATAGTTTGGATCTATTGCGCAACCCTTTATACAAATAGGACTATGGTCACTTCAGACCGCGGCATTTCTCGGATTCGGGTCGGATGTAGTGCAGAACCGCTCTTAGGTGTTATGCGAATTCGGTGACAGCACGTAGTCGACAGTAATGGAACCTGCCAACATTTTGCAGTCTTTCTTTTTATGTCATCATTAGTATGTTTGATTGTTTACTTAAATTAATTTGTATCCATTATTTCTGTAATTATTTTTAAAAAATTATAAAACCAGTACTTAATGTTTTAAATATAGTTTGAGCTGGGATGTAAATGTCTGCATAATTCTGTAACATGGATCGAGACTAACAGAATTTGTTAGGATTCGATGTTGAAACTCAATCCAAACGACCTCTTCCAATCTCACCTACAACTGTGTATGGATTCTTCTGAGGGCGATTTTTGACCAAGCAAATTATTGTGATCTGATAAGTACCTAGTTTTTTTTTTTATGTTACAATGCCAAATGTTATAGAAATCTGAATACCTGTCATAAAATCTATACTTACATATAATATGTTGGTCAACCCGATGGCAGCAAAGTAGAAACAGACATCTACATTTTTGCGAAAATGCCTTTTTTTACAAAAATGAGCTTATTTCAACCCTATCTACAAGTCTGTATTAAAATTATTTCAAATTTCATAATAATTAAGAAAACCTGCCACGTCAATAAGGACAATTTTTAATTAATTTTTACTAAATCAGCTATCCTGTAAAATTGTGATTTTGTACAGACGCCAGCACATCAACCTACCCGAAACTGTCACATTTTCCCAATCAATCAACAAAAAAAAAAAAAAAAAACAAATAAACAAATAACACAACAAACAAATTTTTTTTTTTTTTTTTAGTGATAAAGTTGAAAATCTATTAAATAAATTTGACAGATTATAGTAGGTTGATGTGCTGGCGTCTGTACATGTCCGTTTCAATTTTGCTGCCATCGAACTATAAACAATAGATTGTTATTTTTAGCGAGATGCATTACAAAATGTATCCTGGTTATAGACATAGATATTGTACGATCGAAGACAAAAGTCAATTAACACGGCTACTTTTACACATCATTAAAATTGACGCAAAATTCGATGACACATTATATTTCAGCATTTCGTCCATATTCTTTTGTTCCGATTTTGATTAAATATTTAGCTCAATAATTAAGATAAAAAACCTAGTGTTAATCGACTTCTGTCACTGACTGTACTTAGGATGTATTTACAAAGATACCAATTTGACACAGTTGGACAACTTGAACTTAATGGAAATGGGCACACTAAACTGATTCGAACAGGAAAGTTAGATATAGACACATACGACGATGATGTACGAGGGGAGGTCAAAAAGTTCGCGGAATGAAAGGGAAGGGGGGTGAAATGAAACAAAATTATTTTTCCTTTTTAATATATTTTCCATTAACCTGAATACACTTTTCAGATATTTGAAATAATTTGTTTATACCTTCGAAAAAAAATTATTTGTCGAGGCCTGTAAAATGAGCAAAAATTGACGACTTCACTTCTTTATCATTCGTAAATTTCTTTCCACGGAGCCTTTTTTCATATTTAAAAACAAATAATAATCAGAAAGGGACAAATCTGGACAATAAAGAGGGTAGTTTAAAGTTCCGAAGCCGCACTTGTGTACGGGAGAACGGGTGCATTATCGTGAAAAAAGAGTACACCTCAAGTGCATTATCACTTATTGCTCCTTTTAATTTTTCTAGTTGCGTAGCGTATTATAACCTCGTGATATTGACACATTTATCTTTATAATCGATCAATAAAATCCCCTCTGAATCCCAAAAAACTGTAGCCATAATCTTTCCGGCCGATTGTGACACCTTAAACTTCTTAGGCGGTGCTGCGCCTTTTTTGTGACACTACATTGACCTGCTTTGACACAGCTTCACAGTGATAACTCAAGTTTCATCTCCAGTTAACATTCGGTTCATAAACTCATCCCTGTTTTCACTACACAGCTCCAAAAACTCGCGCGAACAATCACGCGCTGCTGTTTGAAGCGGTGTGAGCATTCTTGGCACCAATCTTGCACTGACCTTAGACATGCCAAGATGGTCGTGTAGAATATTAAAAATGATCGTAGATAATACTCAGTTATCTCTACAATCTGTTTCTGTTTTAAGTGTGCATCTTCGAGAACAAGTTTTTTAAGTTTTTCAACAATGTCTGAGGACGTTGCCTCAATTAGCCGGCCTTAGCCCTCATGGTCTTTAACTGAATCTCTGCCTTGCTTGAAGAGACTATGCTACATGTAAATCATTGTTTTTCCAGGGCAAGAGTCCCCGTAAACAGATGACATTTGTTCCATAATGTTCTGGGGCGTTTTTCCTTGCTTATTGAGGAAGTTTATCACGGCACGACACTCAATTTTCTGTATAGTTTATATTTTCTTCCCTATTGACTTGTTTAATCAGCAATATCTCAAAGGTTAATAAACTGATTGGGATAAAACTTGGTATTTATAATTGTATTGAAACACCAAATCGTGACAAGTAAAACTAAAATTCCCTGCCCCTCTAACCCATCCATTCCGCGAACTTTTTGACCCACCCTCGTAGGTGTACATTCATATGATTTATAGATATAGCTCCTGGTTATATTAAGTAAATGTACGTAGGTACTAAAGAACTTGTACCATTCTAAAGTAATATAGGTACATTAGAATGATATAAGAAGTAATAATGAAATTCAATATCTTCACACTTACCTAGGGCCCAAAACTAAATTCACATCTTAGTGCCATTACTTCATGAATTAAATTGCTATAATGTCTGAACACATCCCTGATCAAAATAGATCTGCCACCTTGTAATGATTACGTCATCACTTTCGATAGATAAATAATTAATGTACTTACGCTAAAAATACTTAAAGTACATAAACCTGTTCACACTTAGGTACCTACACTTATCTATCAGCTTTCTTCTGTTGCGTTCAATAATAAGCATATTATATGAATAATGTACCTAATCATTAGATAATGGCAGTCCTATTCTGAGCTAGTGTGTGTAACGATAATTTACTCGTTATGTACGCATCCAATTAATAGGAAATATGTACGTACCTACTTGATTTAATAATGTACATGCAATGGAGTTGTTTAGTTGGTCTCGACTCGACAGCTATTTTATGATTATATATAAATGTTATCTCTAAATTGTAAAATAAGAGGTAAATTACTTTTTAATAAACTAATTAAATTGCACATATCTAAAATAAATATTGTCTATTATTTAGGATATTTCAAATTATTATCAACCTACATTAAACCATTACTTGCGTACCCAGGACCCACATATTTTGTTAAAAAAAACAAAATTGCTGGCTTACATTTATGTTTCCCATGGATTCAGTGGCGGATTTACACATTTGCCGCCAGTAGGCTATTCAAATTTTGCCGCCCCTACCGACCTCTACAATAATGTCCCATGTCTTTTGTATACGGCTTCGCCTTTTCTTCAAAATACCTACTTAAAATGTTCTCGTTCATCAACTACGAAAACCTTGCAAAGAGATTTGTAAAGATCAGCAACTGTGATAAAATCTACGGTAGAAGCCTGAATTTGAGCATTCACTTTGTAAAAATACTCAATTAAAATCATAGAAATAATATTTAATCAAAACCAACCAATTACAAAAAAATAGTTACATATCCTGTTATTATTGATTTTAAAAATTAATTAATTTAGTATTTTTTTAAGTATATTTTTCGAATTAAAGTTTCAAGGTCCTGATTGTTCTTTGTAAAAAATGATAAACGAGCCTCTACATATTTTTTAATCCGAACCGATCGGTTAATGACATAAAAATTATCCTGGATTGATCGGTCCCGGTCGGGGACAGAGAGAACAAACTGAACTGAGAATTTCCTTTTTTGAAGTCGGTTAAAAGTAGATAGGTATTTTATTACAGTATGTGAATTGAATAAAAATTGTATAATTGTAATTGTAAAATTGCATAGGCGACCAAATACTAATAGTTTTTGAGCGTCGGGACACTGTATGCGCAGTCAAGTGGTTATACTGGCTTATTTTTTTATCACCATCCACATTTTTACAACCCACGAATATGAACAACTTTCACTATGGGACCAACTCTAAAATCGCGAAAAAAAAAATCTGTTTCATACAAAAGTTCAATACCTTTTTTTATGGATGGGAAATCATCAAATGACCCCTCCCGCTCTGGGTGGAGCGGAAGGGAGTGTCAGACTCTTACTGACTAAAACCCATCCGTGTTCCTTACTTAGCCCTTTATTTTCCGGGGTAGCGGTAACCCTTTCGGACAATCCCGCACCACGGCCGTAGCTAGGGGGGGGCATTGTGGGGCAATGCCCTACCTTGAAATCACAATGCCCTACCTTAAAAATACCAAAAACTAAGATAAATTATTATAAATAAATCGTTTGTTCAGTTTGAGATAAAAAAAATTGTAGCGATAGGTATAGGGTAGGATAGCACTGTAGTGTGCGAATCTACGTTTTCAACTTTTACTGCAACCCATAGGCCTCAAAGGCTGTCAATGGGTCACGAGAGAATGGCTGGTATGGTATTTCTGGCCTTTGAAAAAAAAAAAAGAACAAAATCAGTTGATCTGAACGAAGTTCTTCGCATTTTTTAATAACATGGCGAATCGTAGAATTCAGCTGTTTTAAATATTTTTTTTATTATTATAATAAGTTTGCAGAAATCTAAATGGTATTTTTGGTCGTATCTATTTACTCGTATCACCCCACCCAACAATTAATTATGTATTACCTCACTCTCACTCAGACGTGGATTTTCTACATCCAAATCTGGAAGTTCAACCATCTTGTTCGCTTGTTCTTCATCATTGAGGATTTAATAGTTCTTAAATCCATGCTCATGCTCTGTCACAGAAATTGTTTGTCTACGAATAGCAAACAATTTCTGTCAAACAGTCACTGTCCTAGAGGTCAATGATATACATGGTGATTGATTTAGGAGCCCGTGCTTCGAGGGCAGATCAATATGATAATTTTTTTACTTTCGCCCTACCTGTAACCAATGCTGCCCTACCTCAAATTCGACTCTAGCTACGGCCCTGTCCCGCACCCCCGGCAGGCTTCGGCCCTAGCAGGCCCCTTCCTTTTTGCTGACATCTCTTTGAGGCGCACGTGGAACACGTACGCGCCGTCCGGCACGGGCCTGGTCCTGATCGGACGGTGAGCTACCCATTACTCTCCGTCCGCAGGCCCGCGCCTAAAAAAAAAACTCACTACAAAAAAAAATCTGCTTTAATACAAAAGTTCAATACCTACTTGACCAAAATGTATGAAGCAGCAGATTTTTTTTTCGTGATTTCAGAGTTGGTCCCATAGTGAAAGTTGTTCATATTCATGGGTAGAACAGCCTGTAAAAATTTGGATGGTGATAAAAAAATAAGCCTGTATAGTCTTTGGTTCATTGGGAGCTTTCGTCTATGTGGCGATCTGCCGTATTATTATAGTACTCTGTGGTGGCGATTCCTTGAGCCAGTAGCAGGTGCGTGCGCGTTTCCCTTCTTAACGGCCGCACAATTTACGAAATTAAGCCGCGTGAATACCGGCCGGTGGTACGCCGGGGTTTTATTTTTAAGCAGGTACTTATTCAAACACGGAATGGTTGGATAAAAGTGTTTTATTTAATCTCTTCCCTGAAATCACACCAGAGTTCATAATACCTATTGCCTCATTATAAACGCAGACAAAACTTATCTACATGAGTGTTTTCCTTGACCTTTCTAATCAGAATACTGCATATGGCTACCCCTGTAGCTATTCAGTAAACTGAACTACCCACGTACTACCACCTACGTATAGATGCCAGCACATCAAGCTACTACAATCTGTCAAATTTCTTTAATAGATTTTCAACTTTATCCCTACAGCATAAGGTTCAAGGTCGATTGGGAAAATTTGTCAGTCAGTTTCGGGTAGCTTGCTGTGCTGCCGTCTGCACATTATTTAACCTTATGGCATTATACTAATACTTATTATGTTTGATTAGCTAATCACAGGACAATAACTGCATAATTCATAATCAGCCTATATTGTTTCCACTGCTGGGACATAGGCCTCCTCTCAGTGAGAAGGAATTTATAAATATTTTTTCTTCGAAATCATTCGTGCTACCCATAATTAACAAAAAGTTTGGAATGTTTTGATTGAACCATTATAAAAAATAGTGTCTGATAGGTACTTCGACCGAGCATACCTATTCACTGTTAAAGGCGTTCTACACGATCCAGACCAACCGCCGACAGAGGTGATCTTGGTCGCGTCAACCAACTTGTATTCGTTCTACACGGTCGGTGGTT
Organism: Amphipoea oculea; assembly: GCA_945859645.1. Classification (NCBI taxonomy): domain Eukaryota; kingdom Metazoa; phylum Arthropoda; class Insecta; order Lepidoptera; family Noctuidae; genus Amphipoea; species Amphipoea oculea. The sequence continues at coordinate 7,626,001 of OX243862.1, forward strand.
GACACAACTTGTCAATTCCGTCCGGTGTTCACAGCGTAAAGACGTATCAATATGGCTTTAAACGCCGATCGCATATGGTCGATTTTTTTCTTTGTCGCCGCGATGTTTACCTCCGGATCAATTTCTTTGAGCTTCTCTTTCAAAAGCTCCCATGCTTGATTTTTTTTATTCTTATCTTTATATATAAATCAGATCCAATGTCCCAGACATGATAAATCAGTGTATAAAGATATAAATTCGGTCAGAACCTCTCGTTCGCGGGGTTCGTTTTGTGAATCCATCGCTGTGTGACACGCGATGACGTGCGCCCACATTGACTGACAAACGCACATTAGTGTTGCCTTACTATCGATTGCCTATCGATACTATCGTGACCTCGAAAAATAGTCACAATATCGATAGCCCTATCGATACTATTGAAATTTTACAATACTATCGATAGTATCTATCCAAGAAATTGAGCAATACTATTGATAAAGTGCAATACTATCGATAGTATCGATACTATTGGGTATAGATACTATCGATAGTATCGATACTATCACTATTATGGCGTATTTAACTGCAATCACTGTCGATACTATCGATAGTTTTACTACATCGATATTTACCGAAAGTTCAATAGTATTGCACCGGAATTTTAGTCAACATTATTAGTTCATATTGAAAATAGTTGTATTATCTAGTAACTTCCCGTTATTGTATACTATAGATTTAATAATAAGTACCTACTCACTTAATTTATGTGACCGCGATTAGGTTGCCTACCATTTGTAGATAATAAAAGTGATTTGCGTGAGTGTTTGAATCGTGATGGCAGACAAAAATAAAAAATCGGCAAAGTGGTCATTTTTTTAAAAGATTAATGACTCCAAAATTAGTTGCAAGATATGTGATAATATTATTAATTAGTAAATTCGATGTACACTTCACTTTATCTGCATAAGCCACTAATAAAGGTTTGAATCCAACACGATACAATTGTGTTTTGGTAAAATATCGATGTAGTAAAACTATCGATACTATCGATAGTATCGACAGTGATTGCAGTTAAATACGCCATAATAGTGATAGTATCGATAGTATCTATACCCAATAGTATCGATAGTATTGCACTTTATCAATAGTATTGCTCAATTTCTTGGATAGATACTATCGATAGTATTGTAAAATTTCAATAGTATCGATAGGACTATCGATATTGTGACTATTTTTCGAGGTCAACTATCGATACATCGACTATCGATAGTTAGGCAACACTAACGCACATTGAAACTCTCCCGTCGGCCGACAGCGTTCCAGAAGGTGGGGCCGACCACGGACGCAGCCTGTCGCGAATCGCGATGGATGCGCTCTCGACCAAGGTCGTCCAAAGGTCGTTTGACCCCGCCCATATCTGGTCGGCCGACCAACGTCTACAGTGTAGATTTTCACACCAACTGGACCAAGGTCACCTCTGTCGGCGGTCGGTCTGGATCGTGTAGAACGCCTTTTAAAGTGATTATGATGACTGATTGACCTTTATCAGCCAGACGAAATCTTGATTAAATAAATGACTAGGTAACCTATTGCTTTGGTGGTTATAAATATACCCACTCTTAAGATACTTAACAATAAATTGATCCAAAGCTATAGGTACAGTAGACCGGACGTCAATGGTTACAAAACCAGAGGCTGGCCTCGTATGCTACTTATCTACGCTCGACCCCACCAAAACTGAAGTGCGGTCGTCTGTACCTATTCTATTTTCAGCAACTTGCGAAGAAGACATTTATTCAAAACTATATAAGTCTAAGGGCTGATTTTTCCGCCAGATAATTTTATCCGAGGAATAATTTAATTTTTGACAGTTATTCCATACAAAAGCTGTCAGACGTCAATTTTACTCCAAGAATAAAAATTATCTGTCGAAAGAAAAATCGGCCCTTAAGCATTTGGATAATTAAAGAACAATGGCCACTCTCCTTACATGCTTGGAATTGGAAAATCTTATAAAACATAACTTGAAGATTTATTTATAACTTAGTACGGAATTTAATATATTTTGGATAGTACGGAAAATAAAGTAATTACCTACTTACGCAGGTAGTACACAATATACATGGCATTTTCATAATATAATTAAGTTAGTCCGTGTGACATATACCTATTATTATTATGAAAATGCCATGTGTATTGTGTACTACCTACATTCTTGTTTCCACGTTTATATTTCATTCTTATTATTTGTTATTCTTATTAATTAATGTTCTTTGTAAGTGGGCCTGTCAAAATTAAGGGTGGGGAGATGTTGTGTACAAGCATAGGGAACTCGCCGCTGCAGCGTGGCCGGGTGTTTACACTTTACCTATATGGTTGATCTGTACTGTGGCCTGCGATTTCATTACATTACGATTAGAAATAAAATCGATTTCAACTTGAGAAAAAGTATGAACATCTCTAAATACCTAACAAATGTGTTTTGAATAAAATAATATTTATCCTGCATTCAGACTACTCTACGATTCAGATAAGCAAAAGTTGTATTTTTGAAGACTTGTGTTTTCCACGGCTTTAAAAAAAATCAATGATTAGTTTACATTAATGATGTACAGACGCCAGCACATCAACCTACTACAATCTGACAAATTTCTTTAATAGATTTTCAACTTTATCACTAAAGCATAAGGTTCAAAGTTGATTGGGAAAATCTGACAGTTTCGGGTAGGTTGATGTGCTGGCGTCTGTACCTACTTCATTTCAGTACCTACCTCATAGTCTCATGTCGGCCATTGCTCTTTAAATTCCTTTGATTTATATGTACCAACATTATTTCTTACAAATGCAAATTATTATAATTTCGTATTTATAAACATCGTCACCATTTCTGCTACTTTTTCTGACGAATTCAAAACAAATGCATGGTCAATATTTACTTCTTTCATTGGGATTTCTGGTTGGTACTTACGCAGGTCTTCCATGTACGAGACTGGAGCCCAGTTATCTCTACTGCCATAAATAATATTAGTTAAATGCTTAATTTTGTTTAATACTTCATTATTCAAACTTTTAACAGTATCCATTTCATCATAAGCTAAAAATAATATCTTTTCCCCAACTTTTGGATTCAAAAACGTTTGAATGTATTGTAAATATTGTGAAGGCAATAAATATATTCTTAAATATACTCCCACTAAGAAATTGACTATTGCAGTTGGCAATAGACTTACCACAAGGTACAGAAATAGTATAAAACTATGGAACTTTCTGAGAAAGTTATTTAAGAATTTTCCATTCCTGGTTTCTGCCATTTTTTGTAATGTTGGGAATAACAGATTAACTGACTTAAGACGCATTGCTAAATTATCATTATCTCGCAGTAGTTCTAAAATTAACCAACATCCAATGGAATGGCCAATTAAATGTAATTTGCTTTGCTTATCTACATAATTATTGATAAGTTCAAGCTTGTGTTTAAGTTGACCGTCAAGATGAAACAGATGCTCTTGACCTTTCAGAACATTGGACTGCTCATCTGGAACTACATCGTGACCAGCATGCCCTGAAAACGAATTAATTAATAGTAAAATAAGTGATAGAGATATTTAATGTGCTGCTTAATGAAATACTCTAACTAGACGGCTGTCTTTATTATATTAGAAAAAAAAAACAGTATACTATAGTAAAACTGCTATTGCAATGTAATTGTTCAGTCAATAAGTGTTTAATATGCTAAATGTACACAGGTTAAGGAGGTACTTATAATAATAACCAATGCTTTTATCAAATTCATATGGACATAGAAAATATATGTTGCTCATTTGTGCACATACAACTAGAAAAACCATTATAACAAAACATAACATCATGCGTATCACATCCCCAAAGGGTTACACAATGGTGTAGCTCTAGTACACCCACATATTGCCAAGTCCCATGTAATAGGAGGACATCCTATTGCCATCGATTGGGCACAAATCCAGACTGAGCTGCTAAGTACTGAGACATTCTTGATGGAAAAACCCTACTGGGTTTTTTTGTGAGGTCCTAGGAATCAAACCCAGGACCTCATGCTCAGCACCAGTAGTGGCACGTAAGCAAGCAAAAGATTACCCTGAGAATCAACTATGCATATTAAGTTTTATTTTTTTTAACTAGTCTTGTTTTTCAGTCGTGCAAGTGGAATCAATGTATCGAATCAACTAGTTTTTTTTTCCCTTAGCCTATTTTTTTCCACTGCTGGGTAAAGGGCGGGAGCGGGAGGGGAAAAATATGGGGGAAACCTCCCGGTTTCCCCCATATTTTTCCACTTTTCTTTGTCCTGTGCCTTCTCCGTCCAATCGGTTAGGAACAAGTCCAAATCGTCAAGCTAGCATTTCTTAGGCCTGTCTCGGTGACAATGCCTGTTTTCAGTCACCCACTATGTGATGACTTTGGCCCATCTGTCTGGATGCATCTTAAGCCGGCTGTACACATGGGGCCAAGGTGTTGGGCAAAAATGATGGATAACCAAGATTGCTGTTCACACATTGGCTTACTGATCATTCAGCATTGGCGCTTCAAAGATGGACGTAGAAGTTCTTGCAGCCGCGGCAATTTATTTATACAGTGCGTTTAATTATTACGTACAGACGCCAGCACATCAACCTACTACAATCTGTCAAATTTCTTTAATAGATTTTCAACTTTATCACTGAAGCATAAGGTTCAAAGTTGATTGGGAAAATGTGACAATTAGGTGTAGGTTGATGTGCTGGCGTCTGTACATGTGCACCAAAGTAGAGTGACTAAAAAGAAATGGTGCAAAAGAAGGTGGTGGATGGTGACTATTTATAGGAATAGAACGAGGTAAATGTGTTATTAGTTATTATTGATATACAGGGTGATAATAATTTTGCTATCGGAACATGGGAACGTAAATTTCACTCACGCGCAACGATACTGTCTCCGCTGACGAGTAACAACGAACTGAACAAGACACCAACGTGTGAACGCTGTTTGCGGAGCGCGCCAAGATCCTTTGATGTGTGCAGAAAAAACCGACACTATTCGGATGGCCTGCCAATGTTGGCGCCAACTAGACCAATTAAGCCAACATACCGCCAGGTAGCTCTCTACACGTTGGCCCAACACCTTGGCCCCATGTGTACAGCCGGCTTTATAGGTGTGACCCGCCAAGTCCCACTTCACTTCATATATATAATAAAATTAAAAAAAAAATAGTTATTTGTTAAGCTTATCAATTTGTAAGTTCAACTTACCTATAACACACAAAGGCAATCCAGTAGATTTATGTAATTCTGCAGCAAATTCTGTGTAGAAATCGGGTATACCCGGGTTTCCAGTAATGCAAACAATAACATCTTTTCCATCACAATCAAATGGATCCCCGTAAGTTATTAAATGTGTTTGCACATGGTTTAGTGTAACGAATTCATGCTTCATATTTAGCGCAAGTATATTAACTTCTCCACTTATACACTGTAGTCTCTCACTAAGATATCTTGTGGATTAACGATCTAAGAGGTAGATTATTAGACCTACTTCTGTTATCTTTTCAAGGCTCAATCCTTCCATGAAGAGAAGTTTTATTTACATTATTTCATTGAATACTGCGTTCCCAGTTTTTGATTGACAACGTATCAGTAGTGGCAATAACAAACATTCAGTATTTCTTCTGTATGTTTAGTAATAAAATAAACTTAGTTCTACGACATAAAAATTTCGGCGATTGTATTTGTGTGGTGGGTGGTGACAGTCAGACAGAGTGACAGTGACACTCGCTCGAGCTCTGTCACCTCCTCTATAGTTACTTTACTCTTTGCCTCCCTGGTAGAGTGCGTTCAACAAATAGTTCTATGTTATAATGTTGGCTCCCCTGTCCTCCGCTAGGAGTATATGTGTTTTATGCCCATGTCTGTCAAGATAGTAGATATGGGAAGACGATTCTGCGGTTTTTTTAAGATTTATAAGGTGTCCGTGTTAGAATAAAAATAAGAAGTGGTATACATTGTTGCCAACATAACGGCATAGAAACTATTTGTTGAAACGCACTCTATATATACTCTGTGGTCACCTCTCATCGATCACCATGGAATTATTATGTACCGTAGTACATAATAATTCCATGTCGATCACATCTATAATAGCTTGCTACATATTAGTAATCTGTGATCACATCCACAGAATATATATCAAATCGATGTCACCCTATGGCGTAGAGGCCCTATGGCTATGGCCACAGCTATGGCCCACAGAACATTACTCTATTCTCTGTCTACGCTTTGGCCTATTTATTATTATTACCACAGAGTATTTTTTGATACACTATACTAACACTAGTAGTAGTAGTAGTGTGCTAAGCATGGTATAACAATACATGGTATTCTCTTCCCGTGACAACTGGGTCACGTGATGGCCCCGGTAATACGTCATCAGTTGCGAAGCGGTTCTCAAACTTTTTTAGTGGGGAAAAGATAAAAATAATACCCGGCCCTTGAGTAGTTTACAGAAATTAATTGGAAACAAGCTGATGATGGTTTCTATTTGAACTATACTATAACTACTGAACTCAGTCAGTTGACGGATCTTCGGTCCTTGGCTTCGCTCACAGGAGAGCACACGCGAACGCGGCCTACGGACTAGATGATCGCTTTCGTTACCTGGAGTGGCGAACTTCCCTCATCACCGGGATTCGGCTAAGTAAGGCCTTCCTGAACGTCGGATGATCACACTGCAAGGGATAACCAGAACAAATTTAGAAAAATGGCTATTGATTTACTTTCTGGTCATCCTTAACGATGACTGCTTCTTGCTGACGTTATGGTGTGATCTGATTGGTGACTACGAACTAAATCTGGACGGGGAGTGCTGTCTTGAGTTGGTTTGTGTGACTTTTCAGATTTTTGTTTATTTTTTTACTGTCCCTTTCTGTATACGTCCGTTTCCTTATTTCTTTTAAAATCGATATGATTCCGTGGACAATAGTGTGGGTTGTGCGTTTGTTTAATATTATACCTAAGCTAACTATTTATGTTGTAACGCATAACTGTTTTTTGTCCCAAATAAATAAAAATAAAATAAAATAACCTTACAGCCCCCTGCGCTCTGATGAATTCCAAATCATCACACAACGGCGCAACACCAAGCATCAATTTAACCGCGCATAGCACCAATCATATAGAAGGCTAGCATAACAAGCCAGACCTGTAACAACGTCCTCGTGTCAGAACACACATGCAAGAGACCCAGGCTATAGGCTATCCAGCAAGAATAAAGCAAATGGTTGAATACTCACAGGATTCTGCCTCTACTGGACTTATATTAAAAACTCCATCGGGTTATTTGGGCACATCCCGATCGTCTCAGGATAAAGTCCCTCTCAATCCGCCGTTATATTAGGCTAGTGTGCTTGATCGTAAAAGACCCGGACACGGGACACCGATTTTTTCCAAACCAATCTAACCTTATTACACCGCCTTTTTTACTTCTGTTTTTACAGTTTAGTATGGAACAAATAACCATTTTTTTTCTTGCGTATCTTTCAAAGGTTACACTGGTTTCCTTTTCACAGTTAACAATGTTTGGGAACCACAGTATTTTGCTTACCGAGCGAAACAACGCTATAGGTATGAGCGACACGACGATAGCGATGAAATGGTGAGCTGACAGTATGACACTTGTCAATTCGATGTGTGGCCACTGTGTAAAATTGAATTACCTTAGCAAAATGCATTTTTTAACTTAACAAAGCAATTATGGACTAATAATTCAATAGTTTAATCAATGTAAAACTAAATAGATGAATCACACGAGTTACTAAATAGTTAAGCTAGTTAGTAATTTATTTTATTTGTATTAAATAAATGAGTAAGTCCCTAAATTTACTGAATAGGACAATCAATGGCAACACTTATCGTGACGTAGACAAGGGCCATCGTGGGAAGAGAATACCAGGCGAAGTATATAATAAAATTGTACCATGGTGCTAAGTAGGTAATTACTGCGGTGCGGTAACTTCGATTTGTCACACACAAGCTTGGAACTTTGGAACTTGAGACCATTCCTCTTTTTTTTGACCTAATAGTGTATCTAGCGAGCGATAATCTAAGTGGTTTTATTTTTGCATTGTGTTGTGTTTGTGGACGATACCTACTATGTCAGGAGGAACGAAAAAAGCACTGTTTATATGCCTCGGTATGATAATATTAATTTTACAAGAAAATAAACTATGAAGGTCTCAAATAAACCCACTGTATGCAATTTGTAGGCATGTGCGCGCCTGGCTCCATTGATAATTTTTTTACCGAAATCCGCTTCCTGCTGAGTGCTGACCGCTTTTCTAACTTTGAGATAAACCATAAAACTGCATAAAGGCCTGGTAAAAAACTCTTGAGAGGTTACCTCACACTGATAGTTATATCCTACCATCTTCTTTTTTTCTTGTCGATGGTACTCTTCTTCGCCATAATAAATGCTAAATAAAATAATTGAGATACGTAACTCCAGGGTTTTAATAAGCCTAGAAAATCTAAACTGACATAACAATAAGTCTTATTAGTCTGAAGTAATAATACTTAAGTCTATCTTACAGGTAATATTTGTCGATCACCGATAGCAGAAGGTGTGTTTCAAAAAACTGTGAATGACTTGAATTTGGGTGATCAATGGGAAATCGACAGTGCGGCTATAGGAGGTTGGCATGTGGGTAATCCACCAGATTGGAGAGCTTTGGACACTATGAAAAAGCATGATGTTCCATATAGCAACCATGCAAGACAGGTATAAACTGTTCTGGCTGTTGGCTTTCAATTTGCAGACAGAAAATAATTATGTTATGTTCATCTAACTACATAGAAATATTAATTTCTGTATCTGTTCACAAAATATTAATCGCAGTAGAAGGCAATAGGCATACTTTTTCTTTTTAAATAACCCTTTCAAGGATACTATACGGCTTTAGTCAACATAACAATAAAACTTCTATTGTCTTGATTACCGCAACAGAACCTGTTAACTTAGTTTGACTTTTTCAGATTGTTTCAGAGGACTTTAATCATTATGATTATATATTTGGAATGGATGAAGCAAATATGAGGGATCTTAGTAAAAGAGCTCCAAAAGGAAGTAAAGCAAAACTCCTTCTCTTCGGAGACTTTGATCCTCAGGGTGAAAGAATTATAAGAGACCCATATTATGTATGTTCTTACTTCTACTTACATATCTACTTTGATTATGTTCATTACAATATTCGGGGTACATTATATTACTTTTAATTTTCAGGATAGTGACTCAATAGGATTTGAGAAGTGTTACCAGCAGTCACTAAGGTGCTCTAAAGGATTTTTGGAAAGCTTGCAGAAGTGATGTGATTTCCAAACATAATATCAACTTCTTACAACAGAATTACCTATGTTTTTCAGTCTAAATCATGGTGATTATTAGTGTGATACTGGATCATTTGTTGTTTTTTTTTTCCACAATGTTTATAGTGTAAAACTTTATTAATAATTATTGTTATTAATTATTAGATACTGTATAAATATTATTTATAATGTAAAAATAAAAATCATTTATATAAAAAACCTTTTTTATTATAGTCTATTTACTAACCACCTCTTTTCTTCTTAGATCTATTTACTTTCCACTAGAGAAATCATTACCATAACTAGGAACTAAACAGGTAGTGAGGAATGTGTAGCTTGCATGTAGATCCTTTATCATGAGAAAATTGAAAAACCATTGTTGTGTTTTTTTAGCAGTATTAGGTTTAAGACATTGGAAACAGAATCTGTCTTTCTTGTTTAAATATCCACAGGCTACCACAGTTGGACCATTACTTGGCCCGCCCTTACTTGACCCCCTGAGATGACGCTCTGACCGTTCTTTCTTCTGTTTGTTTTGTTCTTTGTCTACTTTCTTCTCTTCAATATCTTCAAAACGGTTATCCACTTGATAGGCAGGAACAAAGGGTAAGTCGATGTATTCAGCTAAAAGAATAGACGTCTAATATTTAATAACCGACATTTGATATGAATCTACATAGAAAAAAAAAACACCTATTATATGATTAGGTATATGAGTTTTGTACCTATAAGGATTAATGTACTTATTCGAAATAGTCAATAAGCTTACTTGGTAATTCGTCATCACTATCGAGTATGTCTTTTAAATTGTTCGATTTTTTTTTTGCTCGATTCTTCGTCATTGTAATGATAATGAATATTATTACGTTCAACACTTGCAAAGGATGATCAGAATGATAATTTAATACCTACTTAAATTGAAAATTTGGCAAAAACAAAAGTGACAACTGCGCTAGCGCACATATACTATGCTAATAGTCCATCACAAACCTAAAACTGTCACTGATTTTGCATCACTGACAAAATGAAAGTTATGGGCATTTTAGTTACTATACTCTATGGTTATGGGTTAGTGTCAGAGGTAAAATATCTGTGAAAAGACTAGATCTACCAAAGTTTTGTTTGGACTTACCCTAAAAGCTTTAAGTTGCCAGTAGTAAAATATCGATTTACCCTCAAATCTTTGAACGTATTTCGGCCACGGCGGAGATCTCAACGGAGACTAGCCTTCGGCGCGGGAGATATTATAGTGCAAAAGTGTGCGCGCAGACACAGGTGCACTCCCTCTTCTCTAACTCTCATAGTCCGATTCCGATGGGAGGACGAGGATGGGACGGCAATCCGACACGCACGACCGGAGAGAGATCAGGCGCAAAACCAACGGCTTAACGTGCTTTCCGAGTCACGGGGGTATCACACTGCCAACTTCCAAACTCCGGGCTGTTCCTAAGAAATTCCTAATAGAAAAACTCAATATCGAACACAGGACCTCAGGGAATCGAGCTCGGCAGTCGCGCTTGCGACCACAAGACCAACTGGGCAGTTATATCCTACGTCTTATACAGGTTGTCTCTGGAAGTATGGATCAAATCGAATAGGGGCGTGGGCAAGGTCATTTCCAAACTTTTTAACCCTGAGAATGTCAGTGAATTTTTTTACGGTTCAAAAGTTATGACCGATTTTAATTTTTTTTTTCAATCACTTCGCTTAGTGTTCAAAGAAATTAATCATAATAAAATACTATCAGGGCTATCTAAAAAAAAATTGATAGCCCTGATAGTTTTCACGAATTCGATCTTCTCTTTTTTTTTTGCTAAAACGTTTGGAAATGACCTTGCCCACGTCCCTATTCGATTTGATCCATACTTCCAGGGACACCCTGTATAAAACAACATTTGAAATTATGTATGACTCCTTTGTAATACTTTACAAATTAAATCGACTACACATGCACCTACTTACACAATTAACAACTATAGGGTAAACTAGATGGATATGAAAAAGTTGGCAACTTTTTACTAGGTTATGCCCTTTGATTAATTATATAATCAAAGGTTATGCCTTTTTACCCGACTGCACCAGAAAGAGGGTTATATTTTTCGAGAGTACGTATGTATGTATAATTATTTGGCACGCTCTGCCGCCTGAACGGCTCGATGGATTTTAGCTTGAGAGGTGTCGATAGATTCGTATTTACTGTGAGAGTGACACTATCAAAATAAAAATAAAAAACAAAATGGCGGATTTTCGGCGCCATAATTTATGCCATCAAAAATTTTTTTTTTCTCGAGACCTATCGAGTGGCGTATCAAAATAAAGGGTTTTAAAAGGTGATTACTAAAATATAAACAACTTATATGGTTAAAAGTAATTCAAAGTGACAAATCGTAAAAAACACGTACACGTACCAAGAACTAAATCGTCTGTGAAATCGTTCATATTTGTAAACTAAAAAGCTGGAAATAAAAAAAAGTAATTCAAAAACTCTTCAGTTAGTTTTAGTTTAAGGTTGCAGTCGTGTTTTTTTTAATTTTTTTTTAGTATGTTGCATGGTATAACAATACATATATAATTGTACCATGGTATGTTATGACGCAACTGTCTAATATAAAAAAGAAACTATGAAACGTGTACTCGGTGGACTAAACATAATGGCGGCTATCGCTGTCTCGCTTTAACATCTGCAGTCTGCATAGTCTGTGTCATTTTTGCTGTGTAGTGTGTTGTATTGGTGGTATTCAGTTTTAGTACTTACAAGTTTCATACAAGCGACGTTTTTCATCTTTTTTTATGGGACTCGGACTCCCGTCTCTTAGTTGACAATTACTTACTCTATGGGTTATGCCTTCTGCGGAGTTTTTTTTTCGTATGTTTCCACCATTGATATATAACACAGATTTTTCCGTGATTACCTAATGATAATGATTTACGTGATTCTTTCTTACCTTTTTGTAACTTTGCTGGTGTCGTTTTCGGATTAGTTTAGCTGTTTTCCCTTTTTACTTTCTTTTTCTTTAAACTTGGTGCATAGTGTTAGATCACTTATTAAAATACGGATAATTAGTTTATTTCACTGCAACTACAGTACATTTCACAACACATCTACTTGACTCAAAAATAACACAGGGCTAGTTCTACAGTCTTTTTTTTTTCATAAAAGGGCGCGTAGATGCTGGCGGGAAAAATTCCGAATCATTCCCGTCGAATACTTCGGAAGTATTCCGAAATATTCTGAAACTTTGGGAATATTTCAATTGTCAAAAAAAAACCGGGAAAATTGTATTAACCTATTAAAAGTCACTGTACTCGATTGAGTACAGCGTAACAAAGTAAAATAATAAGGTGTATCACTTAAAATTTACAAGATCTGTAATTTACACTTCGGGATAAGGCTGTACTCAATTGAGTACAGTTACCTCTGATGGGTTAAGATCAAAAATATACACACCTACATACGGTTCAAACTCATAACCTCCTTTTTTTTGAAGTCAGTTAATATATATCAAAACCTACTCCTAAGTATAGCAAATAGGTACTTTTCTGAAAACCGCATCAAAACGTGTTTGCTTGCAAGGTTTGCCTTTATTTGTTTTTATTGACTTTTATACGCGTTAAGTAGATAAGTAATGATTAATACCTATCTATGTGACTCGCGAATACTCGGGATGCGAACAGAAGAGCTATATACAAACTAATCAAAAACATAGGTAACCCTTTTTCAAAAAACAAATCAAATATGCTCGGTGGTTTTTTATTCCACAACCAAGTACAGTCACGTCTAAAAATATGTATACACTTGGCAATTTTCAATTGCGATTTTTTCGTGAAACAACGAATACAACGTTGAAATACGACACTTAACATAAACCTATGGGTTCGAAAATACTATTTTCGTAATAACATAAAATTTCATTCAAAAATAAAGGAGAAAATTGCCTTTGAATAAAGCCAAGTGTATACATACTTTTAGACGTGACTGTACCTAACATTTAGAAAAATAGCATTTGCAAAAATAGCACAAAGAAATAAAAATCCTGTTAATCGCAGGATAACATATTTACCTATAAAAATATCAACATAATATATTATACTTAATCAATCATATTTATAATAAAATAAACATTTATATTTTACTTACTTATGTGCCACTGAAAAATAAATTCACCCACCACACAACAAATAAACACGTTTATTCCTGAATAATTCGGGCGAAATATTCCGCGGAAACATTCGATTGCGGGGTATGAATCTTTCACCGGGGGCGAAAACTTTTCCGGGGAGCATCTCCCCTCTTACCGCACCCGCACCGCCATCGCCTGCATCACCGCTAACAAAGAGTTTCAAATAAATGTCACTAGATGGCACGACATTTATTGATTAATGGTTGAAGTGTAATTTTCAAGTTTTTATTGACTTTTATAAGGTTTATTCATACATAATCAACTCTTATACACACCAAATGATGTAACAATAAGCTTTTATTTCAAATTTCAAAGATGATTGGAATGCACAATTAATAATTATACCAGTAGATGGCGCTGTATTAAATTTCAAAGGTTAACATCTCGATTTTTTAAATTTTGTTTTCTTTAATAATATCACTGATAATAGGAGTACGTAGCAGCAGTACAAAAGTACATTGTGCTTTTAACGTCATCTATTCGGAATAAAAGTATAATGTAACCCTTTAAAATAGCTAGAATAATTGCCAGATGAAATCTGCTCTTTACGTCGGGACATTTCTTTGTATGGGATGAGGCATCTGTATGCTAGTATCGATGCAAAATACGATATTTCAGCAAAAAAAAAAAAATTTCAATAAAATTCATTTTGAATAATTCTGATTTAAAGAAAGGGGTTAGAAGATTTTTGTATGGAGGGTGGCCCTAAGGTCGGCCGCCATTTTGATTTTTTTTCAGAATCGCGGTGCACAACAAAAGTTATATATTTAGATAGAGGACGCTTATACAAACAAAAAATGTTACGTAACATAATATCCTAAAGCGTCAGGTTTCGGAGTTATTCACCGAAATATAAGTCGAAAACAACAAGGATTTTTTTGTTTTTTTTCCCTTTTTTTTCTGATTAGTCTCTGGGATTAAAAATCGAACTATAAATTGCCGTGTTTAATTATTTATTTAAAAAATGTATATTCTTTATTTGTTTCTTCTCCATAAAGGTTTCATAACATTTCTATTACCTCAATAGTTCAATATACTTACCTAGAGGGGAAAAAAACAAAAAAGTCCTTGTTGTTTTCGACTTATATTTCGGTGAATAACTCCGAAACCTGACGCTTTAGGATATTATGTTACGTAACATTTTTTGTTTGTATAAGCGTCCTCTATCTAAATATATAACTTTTGTTGTGCACCGCGATTCTGAAAAAAAATCAAAATGGCGGCTGATTTTAGGGCCAAAACCTTCAAACCCCTTTCCCAGAAGTATTCCGGAATTATTCAGAATTTTTCAGAAGTTTTGCAACTATAGCGCGAACCCGCTTACTTGGTGAAAACGACTCCGTCTATTGTTTTTTTTTCTGTTTACCATGAACGAAGAATGCTGTCAGCCGAATCAATTATGGAATAATCTTTTCATTTTCTATTTACAATTAATTTACTGGCCTAAAATAAACACAAATGTACATAAATGTTACCAGCTGAAATTAAAAATGGAATAATCTTTTATTTACAATTTATCTTTTGACCTACCTCAACGAAAACTTTAATGCTAATATCCCACTGAAGAACCACAATGATGTAGATAACGCCTGCAGATATCTCACTAACGCCATTCAAGTGGCTGCTTGGATCAACACACCCTCTCGGCCCATAGGTCCGACCAATCCTACTCACCCACTAGACATAATGCAAAAAATCCTAGAAAAACGCCGACTTAGAAGAATATGGCACCAATCCCGTCACCCTTTCGACAAACTCACTTACAATAAGGCAGCAAAGGAGTTAAAGGCAATAGTCCAGGAGTCTACTAACTCAACGTTAACAACGAACCTACAGATGATGTCACCTACGGGAGTTGGCGCGTACTCGCTCTGGAAGGCCACTAAAAACTTGGACATGCCTCAACAATCTTATCATCCAATCAGATCACAAACTTCCTGGGCAAGAACTGACTTGGAAAAGGCTGAGGTATTTGCAACGCATCTGAATTCTGTATTCAGACCGAACGAGAGCGTTGTTGATGAGCATGAAATTGACTCAATATTGGAACAAGATCTGCAGATGTGTATGCCTATTATACCAACAACACCTAAAGAAATAGCGAAGGAAATCAGACTACTTAACTCGAGAAAAGCCCCGGGATTCGACCTGATCACACCTTCCATACTTAAAAATCTTCCCAGAAAATGCATTTCTTTCCTAGCTAGTCTGTTCAACGCAATCTTTCGAACATCTCACTTTCCTGATCTGTGGAAAATCTCTGAGGTTGTCATGATCCACAAATTAGGTAAACCTGAACATGAAGTCTCGTCATATCGACCGATAAGCTTAACGCCTGTGTTGTCCAAACTGTGGGAGAGGATATTCCTTAACCGACTGAAACCGTGCATGGACGCCAATGATGTTGTTCCGTCTCACCAGTTTGGCTTTAGGAAATCTCACTCAACAATAGAACAGGTTCACCGAGTTTACCAAACAGGAAGACAGGCTTTTGAATGTAAACAGTATTGCTCAGCGGCATTTCTTGATGTACAACAAGCTTTTGACCGTGTCTGGCACAAAGGATTGCTAGCCAAAGTGAAAGAAAATCTTCCACACTCAATGTTCCTGCTCATCCAGTCATACTTATCCGGCCGCTACTTCCAAGTAAAACAGGGCGAAGCAAGATCAGGATTGTTTGAAGTGAAAGCTGGTGTACCACAGGGATCTGTTCTTGGCCCAGTGTTGTACAACATATTTACATCAGATCTACCCACATTGGATGGCATAACAACAGCAACATATGCCGACGACATTGCCTATTTATCAGTTGATGACAAACCAGAAATGGCCAGCAATAGACTCCAAAAACAGCTAGACGAAACTCACAAATGGTTCTGTAAGTGGCGGATACGTGCCAGTGCATCCAAGTCTAACCACATCACCTTCGCGCTCAGGCACGGGAACACCCCTCCTGTCAGGCTTGGTCCTGATACCCTACCACACACAGATTGTGTGAAGTATCTTGGCTTCCACTTAGACAGGCGCCTAACATGGAAGCATCACATCAAAAATAAAAGGGACGAGATAAACCACAAGTTCCGCAACCTGAATTGGCTCATGGGAAGAAACTCTGTGCTCTCTGTAGACAACAAACTCCTCATCTACAACTCAGTCCTTAAGCCATCATGGACCTACGGGATCCAACTGTGGAGCGTCGCCAGCAAAACTAACATACTCTGCCTACAAAGAGTCCAAAATGGTATCCTAAGATCCATAGTAAACGCACCTTGGTTTGCTAGGAATGACGAAATCCACGACTATCTACAAATGCCAACAGTGAATAATGAAATCGAGCGGTACAAGGAACAACACAAGACACGCCTAACCTTGCATCCAAACCCACTAGTTACTGAACTGTTAAACCCGACAGCGGTGGTGAAAAGGCTGAAGAGGAACCACCTTCTATAAGTGGGAGGCGTAGCACTGGCTGCTCCACCACAACGCCATTTCGTCATGGAACATATTCGCTTATGGTCTTACGACCGATTGCAAATGGAATTAAAAAAAAAAAAAAAAAAAATTATCTTTTATACATAATTATCTATATTTTAAAATTTCTACATAAATGTTGCCAGCTGAATAAACTTTATTGTAACATGATTGTAACAGTGTCTATAATACCTAACGTTCTATTCCAAATCAAGATTTTTTTTTTAAATAAACCAGGTTTGGTATTATTTGACACGAGCGTTCCGAACTTCCTGTCACGAGATGCGCTAAGGTAGCCCGCGAAATTCAAATTTTCTTACGTTTTTTGCAATTTGCAGGTCAGTGTCAGGTTGTATGTTGAGATTAAAATATGATTTGCAAACGTTGTCTACTCACAAACACCATTCTAATGGGCAATCGGTAGAGGTAAACGTATTTAGATGTAAGTAAGTATGGCTTTCCACCAGTATGGTTATCTTTGCCGGACGTCGCCGTGCCAGTGCTGTTCTGTCGGTACCATCTCCCAGCTAGTGCACAGAGCACGGAAACACCTTGGCGGCCCAGCGTTTCTTTGCTCTATGAGCTAGTGAAAGAACGCCCAATGCTGATCGACAGCAACACTTTTTCTTATCTTTTAACGTATGAAAACCAATATATTTTGGGTAGGAAGTTTAATTTAGTTTTTGAAAGCTGAGTAATCAAATACCTACCTATTCAAATAGAGGAAGGAACGTCTTGATAAATAAAAATAAACTCACTAACATTTAACAATCGAATATTTATTTTCGTAAGTAGTTCCATCCATCAATCAAATTCAGCTTCAGAAGTAGTTAAAATGATTCTTCAGTCTTAAGAATCATGTCTAACTTCTTCTAGGTTTCCATCCTCATTAAATTGTAAGGTTTTCAAACGACGTTTACGATATGGGTGATTCTTGAGTTTATCCAATGCCTGATCTGCAACCTCCGATAGAGGTTTTTTGAAATATTCTGGGATTTTGCAGACTACACTGCTAGTTACCTGGTATAAAAATCTGTGTGTTAACCCATCAGAAAACTGCTTCACTAAATCTTTCCACCGAATGTCAGTCCAAACTTGATATGATGATGACTTGAGACTGAAAATACTAAATTGGTTAATAAAAAACTTAACTATCTAAAGCAATATTCATGAAAATATACATGTAAGTATGTGTGGTTTTTAGGGTTCCACAGCCAAATTACAAAAACTGAACCCATACATTTTCGTTATGTCCGTCTGTCCGGAAGTCAAGCACTACTTATATCGAAGAAAATCGGAAATAAGTACTGTGCACTGCTAAACAATAATCAGCCTATAATGTTTCCACCACGCGGGGCCACTGCGGGTAGGTAGATGTCACATGTCTTTGAATTGACTAAACAATGGTGCAACGATTTCTGCTAAACAATGGTGGAGTGAGTTTACGAAAAAATAGGTAAGGGTGGCAATTCCCATTCATGTAACAGAAGGAAGAACGAGAAACAACGCGCGCGTGGGGTACTGTAACTGTTGAATGCCTTAATTACAAAGATTATTATGATGCTTCTAAGTGCTTTTGATATAATATGGGATATTTTCGGATAAAACAACCGAAAAATAAAATTTTTGACCGACTTCAAAAAAAGTAGGTACGCGCGATTTACGTGATTCTTTTTTTATTTGGTAGAAAAAGCGCGCGTGGTGGTCCCATACATATTTATTAACGTTGCTTGGGTAGTTTTTGATTTAGCTTTAATAATACGTTTTTCGGATTTTCTTATTCTTTAGTCCGCGTTGATGATGTTATAACTTCCTGTCACTGTTGTTTACATAGCAAGTAGTGGCAGGTATGCGAAATTGTGTGGGGCCCTTCACTGTGCGTGGTCCGACACGCACTTGGCCGGTGTTTTTTTTTTTTTAACTTTACAGTTTGCTAAATATATCTTTGTATTTATAATACCAACCTTTTAAATACTTTTTTTCTCAGTTTGTTTATTTTTAAATTTTCTTTTACAAAAACTTGAACATGGAGACTTGAATACCAAAAGTTTTGCAAATAAATATAATGTTGATCAAATTTCTCTTCAAGCTTCAACCAAACAGATTTATCTATTTTCCTATACTTTAATTCTTCTAGAGGTAGTTGTGTATACTTCAGTAACAGCCTTAAAAATCTACTTGCTAATTCTAATGTCCATTTAATTTTCTTCTTTTCTGGTTTTCCTAAAAAAGAAAAAAACATTAAGTACATAATATAATTAACTTTTAAATTTGTTTTTTTTTTGTTTGTAATAATAATGGTTATAATACACACACCATTAAATAGCTGCTGTAACCTTTTGTATATTCCTCTAGGTTCTCTGCCCAGAACCATTGATAATAATGTCACTGAATGGTTGGGATGGTGCTTGAAACACACTTTCATGATTTTTTCTTCATCTGCAGAGTAAGCACCTTTGACAGAGCCTCCAAAATGCGTCATAACATGCCTGAATACTTGAAACAGTGTTCTTTGTAGTCCACGAGCCAAAAAAGCAACAACAAAACGTCTTGCATGTTCTTCAGGTGTATGAGGTAATCTGCTTTTAACTTTATTTTTCCACCGAGCTAAACATATTAACTTATCAGGAACATCATATAGCTGCCAAAAAAAGAATGTACAAGTATTTTTCTTATTGTATGCTAGATTATGTAAATGAAGTTGTATGAAAAGTTTTATCATTAGACAAATTAATTTTTCAATTTACTTAAATAATTTCAACATAGTAACATTTAACTTATATAGGTAGTTTATTCTTAATTAAACCTGAATGAAACTGACGAGTCCGCGTATATTCCCGAATGACGACTGACTGTATTGTCAAAAACTGGCAAACACTGGAAACCGTCTGACTAATTGGTAAGGCTGGCTTCACAGCTATCCGGGAGACCCGTACGGGCTGTCACTACGGGCGCCCGGAGCGGGAGCACATTACGCGCATCGTACATCGTTTCACAGCGACGCGGCTTGATCCGTACACGACCCGCTCCGGGTTGAGCCCGTACAGCGCATCTGTCTCCTGCTTGCAACCGTATTGTACTGAATCATCGTTTCAGAGCACTGCCGGGTACTACCCGTACGGGTCTCCCGTGTACGGTCGGCCCGTACGGGTCTCCCGGACAGCTGTGAAACCAGCCTAAAACTGACCAATCAGTGACTGATTAAATCAACGAAACTGGTGAATTAAATAAACTAACTGATGACTGAGGGAAACTGACTAGTGATATGCGGACTCAAAAAAATACTATGTGTAACTAAAATTGGTTCATCCGGGGTTACTGTGCACCTAAGTACTATACCTTCATAAATTCATTCCAATTCTCTTGTATTTTATCACATTCAGCTTTGCAAATGGTGTCTGTAAGATAAGGTTGAGGATGATTTTCATTATCAATACTTTTAAGTGGCCTTGAAAGAGAATTTGATTGTTGATACCAAGGTTGGTCCCATGTTATTTTCTCATCTTTCAATCTGGCTACTAATAACTGAAATAAAAGAATACATTTATTAAATCATTTAATTAATTATTTCCACAAACTCAGTTTTCATTTCTGTAATGCTTATTTTTTATTATTTACTCTATAAAGCCCCGTATTCATTAGGCAACATTTGTTGAGAAACATTGTTTCGCAATGTTTCATCATGATCTGGAAATAGTATACAAATAGTCGATAAACAAATGTGATGAAACATGTTTCCGTGCTCCCCAATCGAACAGGGAGCAAGCCGAAACATCTTGTTTATAGGCAAAAATCAGATGTTGACATTCTGATGAAATTCTGAAAAGACCCATGAAATTCAGGAAGGTCATGAAATACGTAACTTTTATACATACTTATAAGAGATAATTCCGAATCTACTACCTTTTCGTGTTATTTTTCTAGTAGCACTCTTATGAATTATTATGTAAGCAGCACAGAGCATCACCTCCTCGGGCGACATCCTAGCAACAACTGACAAGTGTGGACGGCCATGTTTCAGAAACAGTGTTTACGGTAAACTTGGTGATAAACACGTTGACACATCGTAACAGTGTTTCGCAACAAATGTTGCCTAATGAATACGGGGCTTTATACATGATATCCAAGTTCATTTCTATACAGTGAAGTAGTAATCGGGGTAGATCTGTCCTAAGTCCAACAAGTATTTAACACACCCTAGCTGGGGGTATTGTATACACAGGTCGAAATTACTTTTAATAGTAATACATAGTACCCGAAGGTTTACTCATATGGGTTGCTTACAATATAAAGCTTGAAGATGCTGTAAAATATTAAACTATGTATATTTTATATTGATTGATTTGGCGCACTCAAGTTTTAATTAGTGGTTTAATTCAATATTAATTTGAGTTACCTCCATAAAAAAATAATCCTCATCTTTGATTTCTTCTAAATACATGAGTATTCTATCCATACAAGCTGGTTCATTTAAATCATCCATATCCTGTAATATATCACCAAGTTCTATATGCTTTTCTATCTTCTGCACTGGTAACTCCTCATCATCATTAATTGACTTCATACTATTATCGTCAGAGTCCTCCTCTCTCCGCTTTCTCTTCACCGGTGAATCTTCATCTTTTCTTTCAATCTTGTTTTTTCTCTTCTTGACGGGTGATCTATCATCCTTGGATTCCATTAAAAAAATATATATATTTGAAGTTTTTTTTAGTATTGCTTAATAAACTGACGGTCTAAAATTTCTTTCGTGTCTTCACTACTGTACGTAGAGTCGTAGACTGTACTCTTTGAGACCTTTGAGTCTTTGCATTAATCAGTTACTTGCTCTGTGACTAATCCTGTGCCCTAATCTTAGTTTGGAGGTTATGATTTTTAGTAAACATTAGGTGACATTAGTTTGGGCACGGCCGGTTTTTAGTTGAGGGTTTTGGTTTGGCACTGCCATGCAAATTGACACTGACAATGACAAGTGTCATCATAACTCACACACACAAGTGAAAACATGGGAGGTGTTTTCGCGCCGTTTTCAAAACTACGTGGTTTTTTTTCATCTTCTAAGTTCTTTATCTAGGCTGTCGAATGAGTGTAGTTTAGTAGTGTAGTGTAGTAGTGTTCTTTGTAGTGTGGCTCAGCTTTAGCAAAGGTAGGTTTTAATATTAACTTAGTTTATTTTTAAAGATTTTATCCGGCATCCATTATGGATAACAAAAAGCCCCCTGACCCTCCTGATCCCTCTGATTTCTCTCCGATATTAACAGTTTCCCTCCCCGATGACAATGTGATAAATAATTCAATGGATTTCGAATCTGCAAGTAGGAAAAGAATGGCTACTTCTTCTCCGACTACTGTAGCGAACCCTCCAAAACTAACAAAAAAAGAAATGGGAAGACAGTCTTACACGATAAGGGATAATCCGCCATATATTGTACACGTTTCTTTAAAAGACGGCGAGACCCCTGGTACTGTTCTACATCCGGTGAAATTTGGAATGTTTTTGACGCAAAACAACTACAGCAATATTCTCCTGGGTAGTGTCAAACGTCTAGGAAGAAACAAAGTTTCAGTTGAGTTTAAGTCGCACCAGGATGCAAACAGCTTTTTGATAAGTCGTACATTAATTCAGAATAACTTTATTGCTACAATTCCACAATTCAATATTACTCGTTTAGGTCTCGTTAGAGACGTACCATCAGAATGGACAGAGGATGAGGTTATTGAAAATATTAAGGTTCCCGTTGGATGCGGCCCCGTTATACAGGCAAGGAGAATGAGCCGAAAGGTGACTTCTCTGGGTGTTACAGAGTGGAAACCCACTCAAACCGTTGTTTTGACTTTTGACGGGCAAGTCTTACCTAATCGTGTCTATTGTTTTTACTCTGCCCTTTCAGTTGAGAGATACATGTACCCAACTATTCAATGCTACAATTGTTGTCGTTTCGGTCATACACGTACAATATGTCGCTCAAAACCCCGCTGTTATAAATGTGGTCAAGACCACCCAGGTGATGGATGCCAAGTTCCTACTGATTGTGCCATTTGTGTATCTTGTTCTGGCAATCATTATGCTAATGATAAGGCTTGTCCTGAGCTTGGTCGGCAGAAGGGCATTAGCTCTTATGGCTGAGAAATCTGTGTCTTATGCGGAGGCAAGTCAGGTTTTCCCTCCGGTATCAAAATCGTATGCTGAAGTGTCTAGAGCATCCCAAAAATCAATACCAATAACTAGGTCGCCCAATCATCCAGGTTCCGCTCCCCAAACAACAAAATCATACCGTAAAACGGTCATTCTAAAACCCAAATCTCATGCCCCCCTTTCCCCTAGCTATGACAAGCAGGCGCATCAAGCCCTTATTAAGGATTACTCCTTTTCTCCATCCCAAAATGGCTGTGCTTTCCCCATGGAAGGTACAAGCAATCCTGATAAGTCTGAAAACATTCTCAATATTATAGCCAATATCCTACTAACAGTATTAGCTAATCCTGCACAATCCTTACCTGACCACGTTGCCAACAAACTGTCATCCATTGTTAAATATATTAATAATGTTCCACCCCCTAACATTCCTTCAATGGAACGTGAGGAGTATTACTCCCAGGAAACCTGACCTACTCTTTATCATTAATAAATACAAACCATCGATCTGCAGCATTGCTGAGACATGGCTTCGTTCTGATAGTAATTTCAGGATTCCGTGTTTCAGTGGTGTTCGCCATGACAGACCAGATGGATATGGAGGATGTGCTTTGTTCATTAATAACAAAGTACCATTCTCCCCAATTCCTCTACCCTCCGTTGGTGACAACATTAATGTTGTTGCTGTTAAGGCTGAGGATATAAATATCTTTAGTTTTTATATTGCACACCCACAAATTGAAGATCTTATTACAGTTAAAAGTTTGCTAAGTAGTTTACAAGGTCCATTACTTATTATGGGTGATTTTAATGGCCATCATTATAGATGAGGTTCAGAGAACTGCGACAACTTTGGTATAGGCCTAGTGGATATATTAGATGAACTAAACCTATGTGTAATTAATAATGGCAGTTCCACACGTAGGTCTGCACCAGGGCAGAACAGCAGCTGTGTTGATTTAACATTCTGTTCGTCTAGTATAGCCAGCCTTTTTAATTGGAGTCGCTTGAATATGACTTATGGGAGTGATCACTATCCCATCATGGTTGAAATCCCTTCCAAGACTATCCCTGACAAAATTTCCCCTCCTCTGTTAAAATACCAGCTGAATTCAGTAAATTGGGACCTCTACTCAAAAATTTTAGACTTACGTGTCTCTTCTCTCCCATCTATTAACGCTGAGTCCACGCAGGAATGCTTTTCGTCATTCTCCCACACAATATCCTCAACAGCTGATTGATTGCTTCCCTTCAAAAAAAGCGCCAACGGGCAAAATTCCATCGCCGCCATGGTGGGATAGGGAATGCTCTGCCGTGATCAGGGCCAGGAATGAGGCCGAAATGAACTTCAACTCTGACATGAACCTGGATAACATCATTGCCTTTCAACATATCTTGGCTAAGTCCAAAAAATTACTTAAGAATAAAAAGAGAGAAGGTTGGCGGAAATATTGTAGTTCGCTGAATCCATCCACTCCAGTGTCGGCCGTGTGGCGTAAGCTGAAGTCTTTCAGGAGTAGTTTGAGACCCCCCTCCGGGACCATACTATCTGAGGAACTGGGTAACCAGTTTCTTTCTAAACTGGCCCCAGTCTATGTTCCTAATTTGGATGAGTGTGTCGCTACGGGCTCCCAGCTAGCATCAGATGACCCTTTGGACAAGCCTTTTACTCTGGGAGAACTTAAATCGGTCCTCGCCCATGTAAAGGATTCTGCTCCTGGAGTGGATGGATTCCCTTACTCCTTCATTACAAAAGCGGGTGATAAGACCCATCAATATTATCTAGACTTAGCCAACTATTGTTTTTCTTCCGGTTATATTCCTCCTGATTGGAAGGTTCAAGTAGTAATTCCTATATTAAAACACGGTAAAGATCCTAGTGATCATTGTTCTTACAGGCCAATTGCTCTATCGTCCATACTTATTAAACTTCTAGAACACTTGATTAAAAACCGTCTTGAATGGTTTGTAGAAAGCAGAAAACTGCTCCCAACGACTCAATTCGGCTTCAGGAAAGGTCTGGGTACAGCTGATAGTGTGGGGACCCTTACATCAAAGATCCGACTGGCCCTTAGCAGGAATGAGTCTGTGGTAGCTGTTTTCTTAGATATTTCAGCTGCCTATGATTCTGTTCTTCTCCCAGTTCTCAGGCAGAAGATGCAAGACTTGAGAATCCCGGCTGGGATTCGTCAAATCATATGCAGCATTTTTTTAGAACGTCGTGTTAAACTTAGGATACCGGGGGAGAACTCTGAGCCGAAGTCGGTTTGGAGGGGTCTACCTCAAGGATCCGTGCTTAGTCCACCCTTATATAACATTTATACTTCCGATCTTCCTTCTTGTTTAAATTTTGACTGTAATATTCTTCAGTATGCTGACGATATTGCATTATTGGTCTCTGGCACTTCCATCCAGGATGCCGCTCAGTCCATTAATATATCTTTGTCCTCATTAAACCAATGGCTTTTAGATCACGGGTTATCTTTAAGTGCTCCAAAAAGTTCAGCAGTTGTCTTCACTCGTAAACGTCTTATCCCCCAAGTCGACATTAATATTGACGGCCAAGCGATTCCAATCGAGGAGAAGGCCAGGTTCCTGGGGGTTACCCTGGATTCCAAATTGTCGGGAGTGGACCACATTAGTAATACGGTTAAAAAATGTGAGCGCTCGATCTCGGTTCTTAAGGCTTTGGCAGGTGTCTGGTGGGGTGCTCACCCATACACCTTAAAACTGGTCTACAATGCGCTGATTAGAAGCGTGCTGGATTACTGCAGCTACTTAATTGAACCGTGTAACAAAGATGCTCTGCGTAGACTGGATTCTGTCCAGGCCAAATGTCTGAGGATCGTGACTGGTGCTATGAAATCCTCCCCCATAAACGCGCTCCAGGTAGAATGTGCAGAACCCCCTCTTAACCTTCGCAGACAATACTTAGCAGACCGTTTCTTGTCAAAAGTTTTCTCCCTTTCGTCCCATCCTTTACTCCCCATTTTAGAACAAATCTACCTCTCTCTTAACGTGTCTTCCTACTGGAATAATAAATCTATTCCATTGATGAATAGGTACAGAGAGCTTAAACACCTCTCTTCACCTGTTTGTCAACACCCCACTCTTCCGGTCTTTTCCTCCGCATATGAGGTGGTCCATTTCAGACCAAAGGTCGTTTTGGGACTTGGTATCTCCAAAAACTCTCAGGACGTAAAAGGTGACTTCGATCGGGCCATTAAAAGATACTGGGAGGGTTGGAATTTATTTTATACGGACGCATCCAAATTGTCTTCAACAGGATGTACAGGTGTTTCTGCGTATTTTCAAAATTCGAAAATTGCCCTCTTATTCCAATGTCCACCAGAGACCTCAGTATTTACAGGGGAATGCATCGGTATTCTAGAAGCCATCAATTTTATTCTAACTCATAACGTTAAAAATTCAGTAATTTTCTCAGATTCGCGCAGTAGTATTCAAGCTTTAGCTCAAAACCAACTTAAATCCAAAATTCACAGTAAAATTATCATTGATATCCTAAATTTACTATAAATTACTTGTTCGAACAACGGTTTAAACATTGAAATAGCTTGGGTTCCCAGTCACTCGGGTATAAGTGGCAACGAGTGTGCCGATTCACTGGCAAAATTTGCTACGTCTAACCCGGTGGATCGGAAGCACTACGTGGTGCATAGCTACGACTTACGGACTGACACCAAACATAAGCTGTTCAACTCGTGGTCAGCAATGTGGCAGTTAAGTTCGAAGCTCAAGGGGGCGTATTACGCCAGTATTCAACCCGACATCCAGCGCAAACCTTGGTTTTTTAAATGCCCAAAATTATCCAGAAGAACTGTTGCAACCTTGTGTAGACTAAGACTTGGTCACTGCTGCAGTCCAGTATTCTTAAATAAGATCCGTGTTCGTGACAGTTCCTTGTGCGAATGTGGTCTTGATGATGGTACTCTGGACCACATCTTTTTCTCTTGTCCATTAAATTCCCAATCAATTGACTTGTATCATAAGCTCTCCAAAATTAAAATCCGTCTTCCTACTAACTTCCATTCCCTCTTGACTAACTTTTCTCCTAAAGTTATCCAAATCTTGTCAACTTTTTTAACTTAAATAATATCAAATTGTAGTTTGGTGTGTAGTAATAACTTTGTAAATACATATTATGTAGATTTGTGATGTTTTAAATGTATATGTATATAATATATATTCTTCTTTTTCTTCGTCTTTTAAGCTACTATTTCTTGTAACTAGCAAACCACGGAGTGCAAAGTTCGACGGCTCACCTCGCTGTATTGCCGTCACCACATGACGTTGGCAGAATAGTCGACATCGGCTCCGTTGCCAAAAAAAAAAAAAAAAAAAAGTGAAAACATACTTACGGCGCCTTCCGAATTATGCTATAATCGCTCACATCAATATTGCGTTCCGATTTATATAATATCGCGATTATGACAGCTGAGAGCTATCAACAATCAATCACAGTCAAAATAATGGTTAAAATTTCCATTAGAGGACCATTGATTTATGGGGTGGTGAGGGGGGAAGGGGGAGGGGGCGAGGGGGGCTGCCCCCTGTACCACTCCCAACCCGCGGAGCCCCATGGTTATGGAGATATCCATGGTTAAAGTTTTGAGGTTAGAATAAAAAATTCCATAAATGTCCATCGAATTATGGTACGGGAAGGCCCGGCTACCCCCCTATACCATCCTCATCCCGCAGAACCCCATGGTTATGGAGCTATCCATGGTTGAAGTTTTTAGGTTAGAATGGCGCTATTTAGTCAAACTTGGGGGAGAGCTTCCCTTTTCCCCTAGTTTGACTCTGCCTTATATCCGGCGCTGCGGGAAGAGCAGCCCTTCCGCCCTTGCGTGACGAAGCACGGTCACTCATGCTCGGCTCCGCAGCTTCGCCTTGTTGGTCGCCTTCGGCGACCAGCCTCAGCCGCTTCACCTCGCATGATTCCCGCGCTTCGTCACAGCGGGCGAGGGCTGCTCTCCCTCCGCGCCTCCGGTTTTTTATATACACTCTAGGGGTAGGGCAGACAAGACCACGTGGAAAGTGGGGTGCTCTGATTCGGTTTTGGGTATTTTTCGGATATTCATATAATGAGAATAAAACACAAGAAATTTTGGCGTCGCTTTACGTTCCGTTCCACAGTTTAAACAAAAATTAATTATTTTTTGTGTAAAAAAGTCGAATGTAATTGCATAATACAGCACGATTATTGTGCACATTAATTACACACCAAATATAATATGTGAATATATGAAAATAAAATAAAATTTAAATAAAAAGTATGACATAAAATTGAATTAAATACACCTCTACCGTCAACGGAACGTGAAATGTCAACTTTGACGTCTACCATGACAATTTATCTAACCTAAAAATTTGCAAATGGCGAGCTATTTTCCAATTTGTATGGAAACTTTAAAAAATTATATCTCGTAAACTGTGATACTCCGCGGTTTGAAATTTTGTAAAAAGCTTTCTATTTATGAGTACTATCTACAAAAAAAATGAACTTCCAAATCGATGGTCCTTTAATGGAAATTTTAGCCAAAATAATAAATATTCATATATTTCTTTGCGTATACACCACAAACTTCTTCGTCTTCTTTGGTTAGGTGGCGACTGTAGCCAGAAGCACAATTTTGAAAATGTCACGTTAGTCACAAGGCTAATAGAGTATTAGAAAACACACCTTCCAATGTATAAATAAAAGGATGATAAACATATAATTGAAATCAAAACGGACTTTCCTTTGTTGTTCCTCCATTAACCCCATATTAACCCTAACCCTATATCAAAAAGTACTCTGTGCCCTAACCATTGAATTATTATGTACTACGTTACATAATAATTCCATGACCCTAACAGAGATATGATGCGACTCAAAACAAAACAGTACAACTGTCATTTTTGACAGCGCTCACGGTGATATTAATTTAGAGCTTGGTCGGCGTTACCCAAAGACCTTACAATAATAAATTCTATACTCTAAGGCGTTACCGCAATATGGCGCATGTCATGACGTCCATGGACTTATTATAATTGTTGTAGGTAATGTAATAAGTCCACTGACCTCTATCATGTATAATAGAGGTCAGTAAATAAGTCCATGCAGCTATAGAGAGTCAGAATTTGTGTTTCCAATTTTCCAGTCATACTTCTTCCTTTTTAACCGACTTCAAAAAAGGAGGTTCTGTATTTGTCCAATACGCTTATACTACTACATTTGTCTACAAGTCCGGAAAGGACGGTAAAAAGATTGAGAAAACCCACAAACCTCGGAGGCTGACGGAGGCTCCTTGAAGGATACTACTAGACGCGGCATTGTTAACAATTTCCCGAAAAAACGAAGCGTAGCCAGTCAATGACGTGTAGATGACATTCTTTTATTATCAAGTTACTGCTGGATATTATTTTCTGTTCCAGGACTTCGGATCTGCTGCTGAAGAACGCAACGAGAGTCGTAGGACATGACCTACACAGGATGGCCGAGTGTTAACGATTCCTGGCAACACCAAGTAGGCATCCACCGGGTCGTCATACCCGGCGGATGCCTACTTGCAGTGATTGTTATGGCCTGGTTGATACGAGAGAAAGCGAGACAAGTAGAAAAACCATTAGAGATATATGGTTTTATTGCATAAAAAATTGCAGATAGTATGACAGCTGTGACAAGGAGTAATTATCTACTTTCTTTTAATTTATTAAATAGTCAACATAGACAATAGCGAAAAGTATTTACACCACATTCACCCCCGCGTCAGAGAACGTAGTCCTGAAGATGGGCAGGAGCTCTCTTCTCTCTTGTGGAGCGCCGAGTTGCTGTAGTCTCGTGTTGCTGAGAGTCCTGAGTTGTTGTTAATTCTTGGACCAGAGGTATCTCCGTTTCACCCTCGGCATCCTCATAATGATCTTCAGATTCGGATTCACTCTCTAGCGAAGGCAGCGGAAGAGGTGCTAACTGTCTATTTGATATGGTAGTTTCACGGCCGTCAGGTAATCTTATGTGAGAATAAGATGGATTAGCTTCCACAAGCTCCACTTCTTCCACATCGGAATCGTATTTTGACGTCTTCTGATTTTTACGCATCAATACAGGTCCTGGCTCCAAAAGCCATGTTGGCATCGATTCCCCATTTGCAGATCGTCGTGTATGTTAAAAAAAATGTTCATGGGGTGTGGCGTTAGTAGCCGTGCACAGCAATGAACGGATTGAATGGAGAGCGTATGGTAAGACTTGCTCCCAGCTTGCTGTTTCAAGATTTTTGGTTCTCAAGCATAGCTTTATTGTTTTCCATAAGGTACCGTTTAGACGCTCTACTTGACCATTTCCTTGTGGATTATATGGCGTGGTTCGACTACATGCAATTCCATTTGTTACCAAATAGTTCCGTAATTCGTTAGACATGAAGGCTGCTCCACGATCTGAATGGATATATTGTGGAACACCATATGAGCAGAATAAGTCCATCAAGCATTTAATAACGCTGCTAGCAGACACATCTTTGGTTGGATAGGCAAATGGGAATCTTGAATATTCGTCTATAATTGTCAAGATGTAGCGATTTTGAGTGTTGGTAGGTAGAGGTCCTTTAAAGTCGATATTGAGTCTTTCGAATGGAGTGGTTGCTTTTATGAGCGTTCCCTGCTTTTTAACAAACCTAGGTTTGATTTCTGCGCAAATACGACACTCAGATGTCATTTTCTTGATATCGTCTACAGAGTAAGGTAGATTTTTAGACCGTATCCAGTGAAACATTCGCACGATGCCGGGATGTCCCAAGATATTGTGTAACTCGTTCAGTCTGTTCGTGGTCATACTTGAGCACATACGGGAGAGGGTATCAGCCGTAATATTATCTTTACCCGGACGGTAGATTATGTCATATTTATAATTTGATAGCTCAAGACGCCACCTCTCTATCTTCTCATTTTTGATTTTACTGTTATGGGATTGGTTGAACATGAAAGATACAGATCTTTGGTCAGTTATTAATAAGAAATGTCTACCAATGAGGTAGTGCCATTTTCTTACAGATTCAACAATAGCGCTTGCTTCTTTTTCTATTGAGGAATGTCGGCGTTCGGAAATGTTGAGTGAACGTGAGAAAAAAGCTACTGGGCGGCCGTTCTGAGACAGGGAAGCTGCAATAGAGTGTTCCGTTCCGAAGCATCAGTTTCAACAGTGAATATTTCGTTCTGATTTATAACGGTTAAGGCTGATTCCATTATGTCTGCTTTTAGTTTTTGAAAAGAATCAACGGCGTCTTTTCCGAGGGGAAATTCAGAAACTTTAGTCAATGGGCTGATCTTTTCAGAGAAATTTCGTATCCATTTCGAGTAATGGGCAAACATGCCTAGTGTTCTTTTAAGTGATCGCGAGTCAGTTGGAATGGGCAAGTTCAATAGAGGAGTAAGGCGGTCATCATCTGGTCGAATGGTGTTCTTTTCAATTTTGTAACCCAACAATTTAATAGACTCTTGCCTGTATGCACATTTTTCCTCATTAAGAGTGAGATTGTATTTTGTCGCAACCTCCATGAATCGAGACAAATTCAGATCATGTTCTGCTGGTGTTTTGCCACAAATTGTGACGTCATCCAAATACGAATAAGTACCTGCCAGTTTATCTTTATTAATTATATAATGAAGTGTCCTTTGAAATGCAGCGACCCCGTTTGTGACTCCAAATGGTATACGTGTAAATTGGAACAACTTACCGCAAGCTTCAAAAGCCGTATACTTTTTCTCAGTCGGCAAGATAGGCACTTGATGATATGCACTTCGTAAATCAATTTGACTGAAGAAATTGTATTGTGCTACCTTCGATACGATCGATTCTATGTTTGGCAAAGGGTACGCATCCAGTTCAGTAAATTTGTTGATCGTTAATGAGTAATCAATGACTAGACGTTTGCGGTGCGTTGTGCCTCCAGTGACCAAAACTTGAGCTCGCCATGGCGAGTTACTAGGTTCGATAACCCGGTCTTTTAAGAGTTTATTGATTTCATCTCTTATGAATTGATTATCAGCTTCAGAATGTTTTCTTGACTTTATAGCGATGGGTTTAATATTATTTGAAAGATTACTGAAAAGTGATACAGGAGGCACCGTAGCTTCCATAACGTTACATATCTTAAGGGGTTTTGCTGTGCCTCCGAATTTGATTTCTACTGATGAATGGTCGCTTAGAATGTCATGACCAATTATCACATCAGCGCAAAGATCTTCCATGGCATAAAGAGGCTTCTCCTTGTAAATGTGCTCGCATAGCTTGATTGTTGCGTAGTAAAATCCATCTACGAGAGAAGTTCGTTTATTTGAAGCTAGTGTTACCGTTTCTTTCCATGGATGGCGTTTCAAGTTTAGCAATAAAGCGAAGTTCTTATCAATAAAGCTTGTAGAACTTCCACTATCAATCAAGGCATCAGCTTTATGGTTATTAACAGTGATTGAAACTGTAGTCTTCTGTAAACTAGCTGGAGATCCTGCTAAAATTGCTGATGCTTCTGGCTCCTTTGGTTGCGTTACAGCGTTGCTAACTGGCTTATCTGCGGCGTTTCCGCTTCTGCATACTTTGGCGAAATGGCCTTTCTTTCCGCAGTTTTGGCAAGTTACGTGAAAAGCCGGACATTTTATCCTCTGATGAACGTTTCCCCCACAGAAGAAGCAGCGTTTGCGCGATGTGGCCGCAGCCAGATTGGAACTATTTCCCGTTTCATCTGTTTTTTAAATTTGGTAGAGTTCCTTTACAGTTTGGAACTCATTTGAATTCTTTTCAGCCATTTCGAGCGACATGGCTTGATTGCATGCTTCTTCTAGGCTTATTTCTAAATTTTCAAGTAGCCTTTGACGAATTTTCTGAGAATTCAAGCCAGCAATGAAGGCGTCACGGACATATTCATTTCGATATTCTTCAGCAGAAACAGATTTGAAAGAGCACTCAAACGCTAGTTGTTGTAACGTGCGTATATAGTCTGCCACCGTTTCTTCAGGCTTTTGTTTGGTTGAAGACAGTACATACCGAGCGTGGATTTCATTTTTCGATTTTAAGTAAATTTTATCTAAGAGGCGTAAAGCGTTCGTGAATTCTTTTGTTTCTCTGATAAACGAGTAGACGTTAGGAGATACATTATAGAAAAGAATTTTTAGCTTTTTATCATCTGGAATCTTGACTTCCTCCGTTTCTTCTGAAATATAGTTTAAAAATGTTTCTTTCCAGTGCCGATATTTTAGCTCGGCGGTTGGAGTCCCCGGATCCACGTCGAACTTTTCAGGCCTGAGCAGTCGCGCAATAGAAGCCATTGCCTTTCGTCACTGCGTTGTTATTTATGCAATAAATTGATACGAGAGAAAGCGAGACAAGTAGAAAAAAAGAGATATATGGTTTTATTGCATAAAAAATTGCAGATAGTATGACAGCTGTGACAAGGAGTAATTATCTACTTTCTTTTAATTTATTAAATAGTCAACATAGACAATAGCGAAAAGTATTTACACCACACTGGTCAAGGCCTGGCCACGACCTCGCCGCTATCAGCGGCAGCGTAGCGCGGGGCGAGGAGCGGTAAAAACAAATATACCAAAATGTATAAACCATGCCACGACGCACCGCTCGCAGCAGCGTCAACGCTAGACAAAAGAAACCATGCCGCTTGAGTCGTGATCTTCTAAACTCTCAAAAATCGCGGAATATACATGGGGTATTTTCGGATACCCCTAGGTATGAGGAATATCATTTTTTTTTATTGAAGTCACTATTTGGACCATTCTGTATACACAGGGTGGTCAAAAAGTCGTGGATCAAACGAAATAGGGAGATAAAGGAGGTCATTTCCAACGCTTTTAAAGTGAGAAATAATTTTTGGTAATGCGTCAAAATATACAGGGTGTTACGGAAAGGGTATATCAATACAAACGGGTTGAAGAGTGTGTCTGGTCTAGAATCTCTGTACAAAATTTCAGCTCAAAAGCATTAACTTTGAAAATGCTTAATATATTTTTATTTCGACATCACGGCGCTGCACTGGCGCGCGGCGGCGTGATGTGCGTGTACTAGGCGCACAGACACACTACAGATAATGGATAATGAACCTCGTAGTGCGGTGACACGTTTGTTATGATTTCAATTTAATAAACTATCGAAATAAACAAATATTAAGCATTTTCAAAGTTACTGCTTTTGAGCTGAAATTTTGTACAGAGATTCTAGACCAGTTACACTCTTCAAATCGTTTGTATTGATATACCCATTCCGTAACTTCCTGTATATACAACTTCCAACTTTACTTGATTGTATTTTGATTGTTTATACAGGTTTGAACAAAATCGTCACACTTAAGGTACACACACACATAACACAAAAGCACACACACACACACCCAGCACTTAAGGCACACATATCAACTCGGAAAGGGATCGTCACAGGCAGGGGCGTAGCTACCGCCGTATCTGCCGTATCAATTATACGGGGCCCCCGGGCCACGGGGGCCCCCAACGTGCGTAATTTTTTTTTCACATGACAAAAGTAAAAAAAAAGCAAATCAGCTATAAATGATTTAATAAATCAGTTTGCCGAAAAAAAGGCAAGGAGAGTGTATATTTGAATTATTTGTAAAAAAAATTGGAAAAAGTGACAGCTAGATAATTAAGATGAATAAATATGTCTTTTAATTTTATGCAAACATTTTTTTTCTTTTGTGAGAAATCTTTACCTTTCTGGGCCCCTAAACAAGTTTCTATACGGGGCCCCGCCAAGGCACGCTACGCCACTGGTCACAGGTCACTATCGCCTCGCCGTCAAACAGGCGTCAACCTAACGTAAGCACGTAACCAAAGTGGATCAGCAGCTCCGATATGTCAACTCCGCTACAGCTAGGCGACGCCGCACTTACGGCTCGCTGACCGCTGGTTGATGGTGCTGTAAGCTGGCGGTGGGAGGAGTGAGAGGGGCAAGTGTGGACGAAGAGACGTGAGATCGGGTATGGAGAGACGCAAGCGCGGGAACTGCAAGTTGACCACGCACCGCACCGCAGTTAGTGAGCTTGTCCCGAGGCGAGGCGATTACGTTACGATTCCGATTAGTGTGCGTTGCAGCAGAGAGTTTCATATAAAGAATACTTAATGGTTCTTCCGAGTTGATATGTGTGCTATGAGAAAATACTTTGATAGGAAAATGTTTTAAAGTGCAGCATAATCTGTGATAATCTACGGTGATAATACTTAGCGAATTTGACATGTTGACAGGCAGATTGATGCTTGACAATTTGACATTTACTTGATGGCTTGATTTGACAATTTTGATTTGACATGAGCAAGCAAGCAACGCCGCCATGTAATGAACTACGAATACGAAGATTTATCCAAATCAAAGCCATTCAAAGCTAGATAAATCAAAATCTATTGACCCCAGAACACCAGCACTCTGTTAATAAGATATATTCCTAGCCGAGGCAAGGTGTTTGGACATACTGCAGCTGTTGTGATGAAATTACAGAATCTGGTTGAAAAACGGAGACCACGAGTTGGAACAACGAGATTCACAATAGGTCGGACACAGAAAAACTTACCTACGCCTTTTGATCGTGTACACTAATGTTCCCTATGGTTTTCAAAAGGTAGAACAGTGATCTAAGTTCCAAATTACAGCAATCGCAAAATAAATTTCGTGTTGAGCCGTGAGGGTGTTGTGGAGTAAATGGAAGAGTTATTTTTACGTTTATTTACGCGTCTTTTTAAGAATTCCGAGAAAATTGTAAGTTTTTGTGATTTATATCTTTGCATGGCGTAGGAATTTATTGTAGGTACCTTGTTTTATTTGATTCCCATCTGCCTTAGTATTGGTTCCTAAAGACCTATTTGAGAAGATATTGATGTCTTAAGTTATGTTTAACAAAATATTATGATGCATAGAGCTTTTATGAAGCCATACATATCTAGCTAAATTTGATAAACATAAGGGTCACTTCCAGTATTTACGAAAATCTATGAACAAAACAATTATAAATTGGTGTTCTTTTTGTCCACTGTGGCTGTTCCATGAACATCTCAGACATTTATCAATGTGTTTCATTGACATAATATGGGCATTTAAGAGATAGTCAGAAACATCGAGGCATTGCTGGCCTTCCTTGACAAGCTGTGATGGATCGAATAATCAATTTTCCTATATGTATGGAAAATAATAATATGTGCATTGATGTGGAATTGCGGTCATCAGCCCATATTACCTATTGACATACTAATCATTTACAGGTTTGCATTCCAATGAAGAGAAAACCTTAAGAATTATGTTTGCATCAAATGAAAAAAATGTTGCCAAAAAATCATTTCAGAAACCTAATATTCTCAGAAGGAAAGGTAAAGCTTCTATTCCTAAAGCAAACATCACTAACGTTAATGAATCTCCGGAAGCAATATCTCTAGTCACCACCTCACACATGGAAACAAACATATCTGATCAATTAGACAACATCACAAAACTGGAAGGAAGTAATAATTTAGCAAATGTAACAGGAACAGTATGGGGGTTATCATTAGCAGATCATGAAGATTATCAAAATAATTTACTCAAATCTCAGGAGACTGATATACATGCCAATTTAAATAGTAATGCATCTGTAACAACGGAAATCAAAAGTAAGTAATAGTATTAATTCAATAGTGTTTGGAACATAACCTCAGAAAATAGGTACAAATGTAAAAATAAGTTGTGGTTTAGCACTAATGAAATAGTACATTGTGATAATGTGTGACTTAAGTAGTCTATTATTGCACAACCTGCATTAATAGTCACGGGTATTGTATAGTATTTATAACTTGTGACCTAAGCCCGCACTTAAGTCATGCTTTTCTGTGTAAAAATGGACTACTTCAGTCACAGAAAAGTGTGACTTAAGTGCAGGCTTAGGTCACACAGTGCTATAAACTTGCATTAAAACTATTATTAGTTTTATGTGTGCTGTAGACAACTAAGAACACTGGAGACATTGTTATTTTGTGAGGTAGTAACTAAATAATATTGTTTAACCAGTCAACCTCCGCGCGTCGCCTATCAGCGACGAAACAATAGAGAAAATCAATTGTGTCTCATTAGCGGAGCTTGACAGATTAATTGCTTTCAGGTGAAGGTAAAAGCTTGGAACAGAACCCACTGAATATTGAATCCTTCATCAATAGTGCAGGCAGTATTGGACAGGTACGATTCTCACTTATCTCTGCATCATTCTGTTTTAAGAGGTAATCTGTGCCAAATTTCTTCAACTCCTGTTAACTCTGTTTTTTTTAACAGGACCTGCCTATGGGTTATGATGTCACTGTATCAACAGAAAATAAAACTTCTGAAGCTAAATCAAAATGGTGCTTTGATATAACTAACAATTCCATGGACATTATAATAAATAATTGTAAGTAAACATTTGAATATTAGAAAATTAACAACTATTTGGTAGAATGCTTTCATTTTCCCAGCAAAAATCAGCTGACATTGTTGGGGACCACTTCCCGTATATCTTTTTAGGGTTCCGTACCCAAAGTGTAAAAACGGGACCCTATTACTAAGACTCCACTGTGTACGTCTGTCTGTCTGTCACCAGGCTGTATCTCATGAACCGTGATAGCTAGACAGTTGAAATTTTCACTGATGATGTATTTCTGTTTCCGCTATAACAACAAATACTAAAAACAATAAAATAAATATTTACCCCCTTATTTATAAAACTTATCAAACCTATTTTAGTTAAAATGGGGTTTGTCTCTTTCTTACACACAGAAATGACAACGTGACAGATAAAGACAAACATTCTATAAACCTATTTTAGCTAAAATAGGATTATGAATAAGGGGGTTAATATCCAACCATCGTGATTAAAACTCAAATAAAACTTTCAAATCGCAAAATTGTGTGTAAAGTACAGGGCTGCGGTTCGCGAGCGCCCTTGCTAAAGAGTCGGCGACGAATACCTCGGAAGTGTGGGGTGAGGTGCGGTATCTGATATGAGCGCGGGGAAGGGAGTGCCCTTTCTGTACGTATTACTATTAAGTATTCTGTGACAGCGCTGTGGTTCGCGAGCGCCTTTTTTAAAGAGTCGGCGACGAATACCTCGAAATGCGGGTTGAGGTGCGGTATCCGATATGAGCGCGGGGAAGGGAGTGTCCCTTTGTACGTAGTATTATTAACTATTCTGTGGCCTGACTTAAACTGACGTAATTTTAGTATGCAAGTTTTTAATCATGTCTATACTTGTATGGAGTATTGTCAGGTGCTGATTAATTTGTCAGGACTAAATTAAAATTAATCTTCTGTCCTTTTCTTAATGAAATAGAAAGAAAAAGATGCACTGAACTTTAATTTAGTTTAGTTTGTGAACGAGGGAATCTGCACCATTGTTTTGTTCTTATTTTGATGCCGACCAGTGATAATTAGTTATGGCATCTAAATAGTAGAACTGTCACCAGGATTCTGTGGTTGGTTACTCCTGGTATTTCATTCGTTTTTAATTGTGAATGCATGATTGAACTGCACCCCATATACAAAGGGGCATTTCCACACGGAAAAGCTAAGGCCCAGTTGGCAGACAAACTAGATAAAAAAAACAACCGACTTAAAAAAAAAACACTACAAAGCGAAAAAACACTTTAATTTCGGAAGTTGGTGTCGTTGGTTCCGCATTTTCGTTTTTTGACACCGACTTCCGAAATTAAAGTTATTTTTCGCTTTGTAGTGTTTTTTTGAAGTTGGTTGTTTTATTTTGTAAAAAAGTTTTTATTTTTCACTTTTAAGTTGTACCTGCCCCACACAAATTCAATTAACACTAGTGCATTGAAGAATTAAAGACACGACTCGAAGAATCATCAAAATTCCCATAGAAATGCCGGACATGCAGTACATTTATGCATATAACTTCGTACATAAGAATAATTACCTAATGTATTATATACTAAAACCTTCCTGAAAGTATGTAGATCACACTAATGAAAGAATTATCAAAATCGGTTCAGTAGTTTTTGAAAAAATCGCGGGCATACAAACATACATACATACTCGTACATACATACATACAGGTCGAATACAGAACCTCCTTTTTTTAAAGTCGGTTAAAAATAACACTATTACAGATAAGGAGCATCAGTTGGGGGATTTGGAAGAAAGACTAGATTCAGTAATTGTGGTGCCTTCTGAGCCAGTACCAGGCCAACAACCAGAGCAAGTACACGATCAGGCCACTGCAGGAACTCCAACACAAAGCGTATCTGTCAACTACTCCAATAGAGCTGTAAAGTTTAAGGTATTATAAATCATGATACTTACATTCAATTATGATCATTTATTTCAAATCATATCTTTATTGCTCAACACAGTACATACAGGGATATTTTAAGTTAGCTAGCTAAACTCCGTAGATACATTGGGTATTGAAATTGAAACATGATTAAACAAAAAATAAATTAGACCTGTAGTTACTTGAAATAACAGTTTAAAAAATTTTTTTTTTTGTGTAAACTTCACAGACGTGATCAATATCTAAACACAATAAAACATAAGAAAACAGTTTTTCTCAACATATACTTCATGTAACAACACTAACAGTGGTTGTTGACCTCCCAAAAAATCGTTAAATCTTTTATATTTTATTTTATCGTGTTTAGATATCGATGCCCATCGCGTCTGCAGAGTTAAGCTAGCCAATTTAAAATAACCCTGTATACAATATTGCAAGATGTTGATTGAATTTGTTAGCACAAGGAACTTAACTTTTGCAGTGTGATCAACCTAATTGCAACAAAGGCTTTTGGAGTGAAGAGAAGCTGAAGAAGCACAAAAACTCGCACAAACGGCAGGCATATCGAACTCCGACACAGATAACGTATGAGTGTCCTGTGAAAAAGAAAGCCCCAGATGGAGTGGAAGAGAAGTGTCCGCGCACCTTTGTAGTGAGGGGTGATCTGCTCAAACATCTGGACGAGGACCATACGCTGGAAGAAGCCGCGCACAGGTAGATATGCAATAGATTGTGATTAGCGCCATAGATATTGGTCTCTTAATATTTACTGTACGGACGCGGCGTTATTGATTTATACAATTGTTCATCTATTATAATTATATTATAAATTATAGTCGCTTTTCGTATCTGTCAATGTGACCGCGTTGTTCTTCTAAACTACCCAACGGATTTTGATGTGGAGAATTCCTCATATAAAGAATTTATTCTGAAAGGTTTATTTGTATAACACACTAGCTGTGCCCCTGGTTCCACCCGCGTTAATTTGAGGAAAAACCTTACTAAAATATATTCCATTACCATAAGTGCATTACTTAAGCCTATTACTTACCTATACCCTTATGACTGGCTGCCTTGCGGAGTTATTTTAAAACTATGATTTATCTCCCAAGATATGTATTCAATGAAATCAAATCGTCGTTGTCAAACCAAAATCTGCTGTGCCGTTTTTTGAGATTTCAAGATTTTGACCACAAAATCAAAAAACAAAATCATGAAAATAAATTGTGGTCAAAATCTTGAAAGCTCAAAAAACGGCACATAGCAGATTTTGGTTTGACAAAGACGAAATAATGTTAGGGGCAATTTTGTTCAAAATTAAATACTGCTGATGAATAACGCACTTATTTGGATAAGAATTAATATCATGTTTATAAAAACACCTTCGCAAATAATGCATTTTTTTGGAACATATTTGATTACCATAAAAAAGGTTATAGTGAGTCAACCTTAAAAGATAGACATGCAGTCGCGGACTTTTTTTTAGAACTTTTAAATGGGAACAATTCCGTCATACATGATTTTTGCGTAACTTTAACCGTGCAGCGTACGCAACGGAAGCTCTCAAAAGGAACAATTTTTCCCGTTTTTGCAACATTTTTCTTTGATCCTCCGTTCCTATTGGTCCTAGCGTGATGTTATATAGCCTATAGCCTTCCTCGATAAATGGACCATCCAACACAAAAATTTTTTTTTTTATTCGAACCAGTAGTTCCTGAGATTAGCGCGTTCAACCAAACAATCAAACTCTTCAGCTTTATAATATTAGTATAGATAAAAAAAAATGTTTTCCTCAATTCCATAATGGTTATGTGAGGACAGCTTTATTGGGTGTGTTGTATCTAGTTGATGTAATTTGGTGTGCAGGTGCGACGTATGCGGGCGGCGTTTTTTCTGGGCGATGGGACTGCGCGCACACGGCACGTCGTTGTGCGCACGCGGCGGTCTGGTGTGCGCGTGGCCGGGCTGTGGTCGCGTGTTCCGCCTGCCGTGCCGCCTGCGCGAGCACGCGCGCGCGCACACTGGCGACCGGCCTTACCTGTGCCGATACCCCGTAAGTAACCACACGACGCCTATACAAAGCCTAGCCTAACCCCACGTCCTTACGCGATCGACGCGATCGCGTTTATAGAAATTATGATTATGACGTACGGTCACGAGCATAAAATATATTACTATGGACAGCTCGTCAATGATATATGATTTCATGATTCATTCATTAATATCTGTCGTCAAGATGACGACAAACGGATGATGGTCATTTGTGGAAGGCATATAAAAGTGACAGCACTAATATGTGACATCAAAGGAACACCAAAACTATCTGACGAGCCAAAATAGAAGAGGCTGCATCTGCTTAAAAAAAAAAATGGTCATATCTTAGAATGCAATAATGAAAAAAAAACAGATGCACTGAACTTAAATTTAGTTTAGTTTGTGAACAACAAAATCGGCACCATTGTCTTGCGTTATAAATATCTACATACCCAGTTAAATCCAGAAGAATGTGATACCCGAGGGGCAATTCTCGTAATTTTAAGAACAGTCACAGTCTGATCTCAGTCTCAATCTGTTAAAAATACGTCTAATTTCCCTACATTTTTGACAAGTTTTTGACATTAATTGTCGCTGAGATGAGATTGCGACTAGATTTTGAACGTTTTTAATTACGGGAATTGGCCTTCTGGTTGTGATCAAAAATATCTGACATCAATATGGCTGCATAAAAACCCGATAGCATAATGTTTCGGTTTTTCTTCTATATCGCAATCAGTACCGCTCATATTGCGATAAAATGTGACATCCCACTGGCAGCATAAATATTTGAAATCACTTTGGCAGCATATGTTTCGAACCGATTTCTTCTTTATAGCAGTGAGTGCTCCTCATATTGCAAAACATGACATCCTACTAAAAATAATATTTAATTTGACTACTGTCAAATTAAATATTATATTATTATATTGCAGGTTATTTTAAAGATCCTGTCCAGACGTAATTAATACGAAATCTCGAATTTTCTGGATAATATACAACAACAACATCATTATTTATTACGTTTTTGACATTTCTTGGGACTTTGGGGTTCCAGCATAGCTATTCACAAACACTCGATACGCTTCGGTATCGTATCGAACATCAACATTGTTATCGTAGGAGTCTTCTAAACCCTGTTCACAAGTCCAAAACCCGAAAATTTTGTCAGTTTAAATCAAATAGACGCCCGCTATTCTTCCAACAGCTATTTGCTGCTGAGGGTAAGTCAAATCAGGTTATCGAAATGTCAGGTTTTCGATACGATAGCCTGTCGTATGGTTGTGAATCAGGGCTCTGGACCTTTGGAACACGTACGGGTGGCTTGTAGTTATTTTTTTTTTTTAATTTCACTTTAGCAACGCGATTGAATCCCTCTTTGTGTTTACTTTCGTTTTTCTTTACACCACTACACAAAAACAGTTGTTTTTTTTTTAAATTTTGCTTTACATTTACTATGACATTAATACTCACCTTCTTTAAGATGGGTAATTGATACTGACAGAATAGTCGACATAGTCTCAGTTGCCAAAAAGAAAAAAAAAAATCGCTTATTATTGCCATTTCTACTTTCAACCATTACCATCAGATATTTGTGCTTCCAATGGCAGTGGGATGTCACATATTTTTGCAATATTAGTTACGAAGTAACTATTTAGTAATCTGTGATATTAGTGGCACAGATTGCGATATAGAAGAAAACTCGTAACATTATAGGTACTGTTAAGTTTTATGCTGCCAAAGTGATGTCAGATATTTTTGAAAACTGCTAAAGAAGCTATAGCAACGATTAAAAAATAAATCTAAGTATATTATTAAATTATTTGACACACATAATAAATACTGGCTCCTTTTTGTTACTAACATTTATAATGGTAAGGATACACGACGACACCTGACATTAGACACTCAGTGTATACATCGACTGTCTATGTGTGTCCACTGCTGCGACACTTAGTTGCAGGTGTAGTGGCGATGTCGCTCAGTTTCCGTGTCGCAGCCGTGGTGACAGAACTTGCGCAGTGTCCGACACAAGTGTCGCGAATTTCGTACCTGTGCGAAATTTATAGCTAGACCAATATGACGTCTCGCGCGCGCGTTTCTTTATCGCAGATGAAATCTTGTTAGATAAATATTGAAAGTCTTCGTGTTTTATCCGAAGAAAGTTTTTGTAGTATTCTGGATCTTCGTTTTTCAGTTCAGATAACAATTGATTATATGCCCCCAGCTGTGCTATTCTTTTAATCCAATCTTAAGCCCCACTTCTTCCCCACTGCTCAACTAGATTGCTCAACTAGTTGAGCTGTAGGACATAGTTTGTATTACCGAACATTTTATGCTCAACTTAGATTTGTTTTTATGAAGACGCATTTTAATTGAAACACATATCGCGACAACCGCTGCAGCAGCACGTCATTCGTGGCGAGGGAATGTACAACACAGAATTGCAGTCATTGTAGCATCGATTCGTGTAGACAGCCAATACACTTGAACTGGGACACTAGATTTTTACACCAATGTCGACACAAAAAATTGCTTACCGTGTGGACGCAATCGACACTAGTGTCGACATTTGTGTCGAGTGTCAGTGTCGTCGTGTATCCTTAGCATTACTGTCATTGACAGTCAATACTACGTGGAAACTAGCGTAAACTTGCTTAAGCGGGTGGCGCGGCAGGACGGCGCGCGACTTTTATGAATGATCAAGACAGCGATGCGCGACTCCCTCCCCCGCGCCACTTCACTGAATTGCCAATGCAAATTTATCAAATTTCCCAATAACCTTAAGTCAAATTCTCCAATTTAGGGAGAGAAATCTGTTGATTACCTACAAATGCCCCGTAAAATTATTTTAAGAAATAAAACAAGTTTCAACTAAGTATTTAAATAAATCTTTAATTTCCGACACTTCATCCCATATTTTTGTTTTGTTGCAAGCATTTTGCAGTTTTTTTATCCCTTCTCTTGTTTCCATGTCTTGCGTTATAAATACATCTATTCATCCATGAACAAACATTCCCTTTATTGAATGTGTCGTGCAGGATTGCGGCTGGGCGTTTCGTTCGGCGAGCAAGCTGGTGCGGCACGCGCGGCGCCACACGGACGAGCGGCGCCACGCGTGCGCGACGTGCGGCCGCGCCTTCATGCGGCGCGAGCACCTGCGCGACCACGCCGCG
Organism: Amphipoea oculea; assembly: GCA_945859645.1. Lineage (NCBI taxonomy): Eukaryota > Metazoa > Arthropoda > Insecta > Lepidoptera > Noctuidae > Amphipoea > Amphipoea oculea. The sequence goes on from OX243862.1 coordinate 7,670,635, forward strand.
CGGCACCACCAGGCGCAGCGCACCGCGCACGTCTGCACGCAGCCAGGTACCACGCGCATGCTGCAGGGCTGCCTGTACGCGTGTCACGAATATTTTGACGTATATATGATCCTGTATACGTATTATATACGTCTCAAAAAATAATGTCATTTAACTCACATTTTCTAAACTTCATAAGTTTTGGTTCCTTTTTCGGCCGAAACTATAAGAGGAGCCGAAGGTTCGGTTTCGGCTGAGTTTCGGTCAGACACTAATTTAAACACATATATAATGTGCGAAACAAATATTTCTGATACATAAATTCATTACTATACGTCAAAACGTTCATGCTAGGTTGGCATATAGGGTAACAAAGTTTCTTCTTGAAATATTCCATTTTATTGTTCAGGTTGTGAGCAATCCTTTACGAACATGAGCACCCTGTACATGCACATGAAGAAGGTTCACAGGAAAGGTAAAGAAGTGACAGTCGCAGCCGTCGCCGAGGATCCGCCGGCGACTGTCAGTGAAGACGGAGATTACGTATATTTGGTGAGTGTTCAACAAATAGCTACTTTGTGTAATGTGCACGGGTTTCTTACACTGGAACGCTTACAGGTTGTTGCCACTATATTAGTTGTTAAATCAGCAGAATGTGGCATGATTGTGGCGCAATATTTTAGCTTTAATTCATCTGTAAATTCACTTACATTTTATTTGTTAGTAACAATATAAATACATATATCTCAAATTACAGGTCAGTTTGCCGGATAACGTCGTAGTAGAAGAGGAAGATCCTAAGGCACCGTCTTTAACGAGCGCTGAGCTTGAGGGCGAACACTCGCAGGGCGTTGAGGTCGCAGGGGGCGGAGAGGACGCGGGGGGCGCAGGGGGCGCGGGTGGCGAAGGGGCCGCGGGCGGCGCAGGGGGCGCGGGCGGCGCGGGCGGCGCGGAGTGCGTAGGGGGCGCGGAGTGCGTGGGGGGCGCGGAGTGCGTGGGGGGCGCGGAGTGCGTAGGGGGCGCGGAGTGCGTGGGGGGCGCGGAGTGCGTGGGGGGCGCGGAGTGCGTGGGGGGCGCGGAGTGTGGGGAGGGCGCGGAGTGTGGGGGGGGCGCGGAGTGGCACGCGGCGCGTACGCACTGCACGTGGCCGTTGCCGCGCGCCGCGCACGCGCATTACGTGCTGGATGACGATGTGCATGTAAGTTACTAGACCTACCACGCCTTCATAACTTCACTTCTAATGCGTTTTAAGGTCATGCGAATTTTCAAATCTTCATAACACTAAAAAGGCCAGCACGAACACCCTTTATGAAGAACTGTCAAAAACAAAATATCATTTGAAACTCATATAGTGCCGTATAAACCTAAAACTGCAATTCCAGGTGGAACGAGCAGAGGGTTCCGTCAGCGACGTGTACACGGTGCGCAGCGACCTGTTCCTCCACGGCAACGTGCCCATCGATGACGATAGCCAGTGAGTCCTATCTGACACTAGGAATTAAACATGCGACTCTTTTACCACACCTCTAAACTTAAATACAAATATTCCATCATTTGAACTCAATGTAATACACGACAAAATTAAAATTCCATTGCCACCCATTTATTTACTTACAAGTGGTCATCCAAAACTCAACTTGACTACATAACGCTAAAGTAGATAGTTGAGTAAGATGCAAATGTCGTGTGCAGGCAGATCGTGGGCGCGGCGCTGGGCGGCGAGGCGGGCGCGATGGACGCGGACTGGTGCCTCATCGACGCGCGCCCGACCATTGATCTCATGCAGGTATGACGACTCAGTATAATCCAACTAATAAACAACACAGGGGCCGTATTATGAAGTTTTAATGCCATCATGAATCCAGTCCGAAAAAGGATGGTGCTATCGGTCATGCATAGTTCCGTCTCTCCCTCGCACTAGAATCATGTTGCCATTAAAACGTCATATCGTACTTTATACTACTGTTTATTTTTTTTATTTGAGAAAAACAAACAATTGTACAATATGAACTGCTGTTGCTCGCCACAATTAATGCCTGATGCATGGTGAAATTAGTTACCACACGCGCCATCTAGTATCGAGTAGCAGAACTAGTAGAGTCAAGATCCTTCTAGAAATTTCGATGCTAGAACTTTCTAGAAATATAAGACATCTGGTCAGTCGGGACCGGTATGCACTCGAACATTTTAGATGTTTCTACAGTGGAAGGTTCTGGAACTATCTGAGGCCCTATATAAGGTCGGTATGGACCGCGACCCGAGTCAGTACTGGAAAAGCGATACAAGCAAATACATCGGAAGCGATCTTTAAGTGAGATTTAGAGTGATCAGTAGTGCAATTGTGTTTTATAATTAGTATGTTTGAGTTGTTATTAGTGTTGTTTAATTAAAGTGTAATTTTTGGTAATTTATATCGGCAGTTTTTAATTATCACGAACCCCAAGCTCGTAACACTATCATACTAAAAAAAGTATCTCTAACCAGTCGTTTGTCAGCACAGTTATGCAAATAGTGATATATTTCCATCTGCCTGGTGTGTGCTTTACTGACTTAACATCTTTGTATAGCTTATTTCTGAGGCTGCATCAGGTTTTAAGATACGGGAATTGTTTTTTTTTTTGGTTGTTGCGTTGCTTGATAAGTATACTTATTGTTTAGGAGGAGTTGATGTACGAGGACGCTGCGGACGAGTCCTCGTTCAGGGTGTTTCTCATGAACGGCGAGGAGCTTACCTAAGTGGCCCATATGTTGTGGGTTCACTTAAACTGCTGCTACAAGCGAGTCATTGTTATACTATGTTAGTCTATTATATCACTATGAGTGATACTGTTGTCAGGTACAGTTCAGTAAGTGTTTCATCGGAGTTATTATACTGAATCAGTTCTTTGTTATCGCCAAAATTTAAAAACTATTACAACATAACATGTGCATCACACGATTAGTAGTATGAGATGCTAAATAATGTTTCTTCCAACATTGTGGTACAAAGTCTGAATGTATTTGTCAACTATTCGATGATCTCAAATAATTGTTAAAATATGCCGTAAATGTGTTGACGGTATACTATCTTAATGAGAAAGACATGATTTTTTTAATTTTTAAGGTGCAATATTATCTAATATTTTATGTCTACTAATAATACTTTTTAATGTGTCTTTATTGAACTTAAGCTAATACTCGTTAGGCTTGATGTTAGCTTCCGGAAAAATGAGCATTTTATAAAATAGATAAGTAATACAAGGATCAAAATGTACAATTCTATTGTTCGTATTTGTAAGTAGATATTTGCTAAATGTATGGATAGGAAAGATGCTACTCGCATAAAACCAATTTTAGTAAGGTTTAGCAGTGTGTATCCATACATTGAGTAATTGTTGTGACGATGTTTAATCATAATAATCCCGTAGTTACGATCCCCTTTCATAATTTTTAAATATTTATGTCTTCACTTAAAGTTTAGGATGTTTCGATACTACATTTTAATCATTGGGTAACTTTGCTCACTCCAAATTTTCTAAAGTAAGTTATGATCTCTGGAAATGCCTTTTAGATTTAAGTATTGAGTAGAATATTAGTATAATACTGAATGTTTGTGATATTGAGCGTTTATGGAAAAGCCATTGATACTGTACAAGGAGACAGTTTAATGTTGCTAGATGTACTCACGGTCTTATTAACCGGAGCATGTTACTTACACAGTTAAAACTTCTTACTATTGTGATGTAGAAAAAAATATTGACCTTCATGTACTTTTTGAATGAATATTACACGTTATAGCGAATGAGGTAGACGTGTATGCAGACTATCTGCGAGCGCTTGGCGCCGAGTAAACCCAGCAAGTGTCTAGCGACGTGCGCAGGCGATGGCGGTTGTTGACGACTAATAAGTTAATAATAAATATTAAGCTATATGTCTGCCGGGCGTCTGGGACTACCGTCGCCTGCATGCATGAGCTCATATTTAGTCTTACAAAGTACCTATTGATTGTATATAAGAAGTTGTATTTTTGGATATACAAGGTAAATGTGAGATTGCTTATTTTTTGAGACTGTTGTCCAAATTATGATCATGATATCTTTTGTTGAAATTGTATTCTTGGATTTAGATGTATTTCAAAATTATTTTTATAAACGAGTTTTATTTTGGTTGTTAATATTTGTTTTGTTTAATTAATTAATATGTCACGAATAAGTGTAATATTTGCTAACACAGTCCGCACAGTATAGATGTACTAAGTCAAATTTAAATTAATCACATATCAATTATTTAGTTTGTTATATTAATCATAGTTTTAATTGGTTGCTTTGTGTTTAATTGTAGATTTTGCTATATATTAGTACCTAATAAATGTTTTTTTGTAATACATTTATATCTTTGTTTGAAACCCCGCCAAGTGTTTTAATTGTCTATTGGTAGTTACAACTTATTTCTCATTTTTGAATTATTTGGGTCAATCTGCGAGCCATATAATGACTTATTTTCACTATAGGCAAACCGCTTAATTGAGGGCCTGCGGGGTATAGGGGCGCGGGGGGAGGACGAGAACGGGGACCGGGCGAGGTGCGGGCGGCGGGCGCTCGTAGCGTGATACACAAGAGGCACTGGACAGTTCTTAACCGCAACCACAACCGTTGTTCGCAACCGCAAGAAGCCGCAGCGACACTATTCACACATAACCACAACTTGACCACATTTTGTCGCTGCGATGTGGTGTGGTTGTGGTACGTGTGAATGGGCCCTTAGACATGAATTGACACTGCTCGGAGTTTTAGCGCAATCTCCGGCACCCCAGCGACCCTATCGAGTAATAGGCTAGTTTCCTAAAAATTCTAATTAGTCCGTCAGTTAGATTATCAAAAAATATTGTCAATTATATAAAAAATGATGAAGATATCGCCCGTTAAGGTTCCGCGTAACGTCACGCCATGCGACACTTTTTAGCATGGCGTGACGTCACGACCCCCCACTCCCAAATTTTGACGCGCTTTATCTTTGTCATTTTTTGTTTGATTGACAAAAGAAAAAATAAGGGTCCATTATTTTTCGATAATCTAACTGACGGACTAAATCTAATTATTATTTTTTTATCCAGGAAACTACCCTATTATAATGATGGTAGGGGAGCCCACAGGGTTTTTGAGCAAGCATATTCAGGGCGAGAAGTTGATAGCTGAGTAGGTCTGGCATGAGGAGAGAACACCGAAACTATATTTAAAAAGTTTCTGCTAGGAGACCCCTGGTCAGGAGACCACTTTCAGATTTCAAAAAAGGGCCGAAATTAAAGTGATCTTCAGAGGCATTGGTTTTGGCATGATCGGGTCTGGCCTAACCCATAATGACTTAAATAGGCAAATCTGACGGAGAAATTGTGGGCTTTCCCCAAATCTGACGACATTGAAAACTCAGATTTGGGCATTTGGGCCATTTCTAAAATGATATTCAGGGCGAATGAAAGTTATTCTATGCAATAGTGTTACGTGTCCTGATAGTGAATATATAAATATCTGACGGGATGATGGAGCCTTTTGGCAAATATGAGGAAATTTCATCAATTCAGAAAATTACCCAATAGTGGCCATAATTTTGCATTTATCCCTAAATCAAGGAACCTAGTAGCTTCGATTGCTGTTTGCATTGGAAGGTGACACGTTTGTGAAGATTTCTCCATATTCAAAAGTTTGAAAAAACTAAACACTTGAACGTAATGATTAAAAGTTAAGTAGCAAAATTAAAACATCGTCGGAGTACACCATAAACAAAGTTGATTATTTCAATATTTTACTATGACACCAATTAAACCAATTATTTCAAAAACATCCTCATCTTATGGGCTATCTAACGAACTAGTAACGTTTTAAAAAATATTGAGAGATGCTCGTCAATTGTTTGATAAAACTGGCAAAGGTGGAAAGCCATACTTACTAAAATTAACGAAAACATTAAAGTAACGACTTGTTTACGTCGTAATACTTTTCTATTCGAGGTTTTATTGTAACTACGAACCTCTGCGCTCGATATCGTTACTGATATCGCCTCCAATTATCAGTGATAGTTCGTTATGAGAGTTTTGTTAAATAAGTCCCAACACTTCTGCTTAGGCCGCCAGCTGCTATAGTCAGAATTTTAATTCGATTCCAGATTTGACATTAGCTACTGTCATTTTGTGAAATAATGATACCACATAATAATAGTGTAGTGATGAACACAAAAATCGATAAACAATCAGTGTGTGTTCATGATCACATTTTTTTATTTATTTCACACACAATTATAAAAGAAAAGTCTCAGATCGTTAATTAATCGTCAAAACTAAATTATCGGTTCAGAAATATTTAATTTCCTGATATACTTAGTTTACGAGAGTAAAATTATAAACGAGAAGAATCGATCCGGAAATATTCCATTTCCATATCGAATAATTTCGCAACGTCACTATTTAGTACTTGTCATAACGTTGCAACACTGAAATTGTCAAATCTGGAATCGAATTAAAATTCCGAGTATAGTTACCTAACTAGATTAAATGACAGATCATGAGATACAAATTTATTTCAAACCGATTTCTAAAAGAGGGAGGTTATTAGTTCGTCTGTATATACAGAATTAATGTTTCAAGTCATCATGTGGATGACCAAATCCGAAAGTATAGGTAATACCGAAAAATTCTTAAAGGAGTCACGGGGTGGATTTTGACGAATAGGTACTAAAACTGCATCATTAAATTTTTGAAAAATCAATTGCTCTAGCCAGGAATCGAACTCGTAGATTTTGAAAAAAAAAACACTGCCTATTTTATTGCACCCTCCGACGGTGTCGTTAGTAAGGATCAAATTCTGGAAAGAAATGATACACGCCAAAGTAAAGGAAAGAGGACATTTTTAAGATTAACTAAAATCAGATAAACAAATTGATTTATTATGGTTTAACAATGAATTCAAAAAATGATTTATTATATTAAAAACATAAGTTAACGGCCAAATAACTACTGCTACAGTGCAAACGAGCAAATCACTTACATTCTATATGTATACTTAAATAAATAAAACAAACAATTGACGGGCATCTCTCAATATTTTTTAAAACGTTGCTAGTTCGTTAGATAGCCCATAAGATGAGGATGTTTTTGAAATAATTGGTTTTCTTGGTGTCATAGTAAAATATTGAAATAATCAACTTTGTTTATAGTGTACTCCGTCGATGTTTTAATTTTGCTACTTAACTTTTAATCATTACGTTCAAGTGTTTAGTTTTTTCAAACTTCTGAATATTGAGAAATGTTCACAAACGTGTCACCTTCCAATGCAAACAGCAATCGAAGCTACTAGGTTCCTTGATTTAGGGATAAATGCAAAATTATGGCCACTTTTGGGTAATTTTCTGAACTAATGAAATTTCCTCATATTTGCCAAAAGGCTCCATCATCCCGTCAGATATTTATATATTCACTATCAGGACATGTAACACTATTGCACAGAATAACTTTCATTCGCCCTGAATATCCTTTTAGAAATGGCCTAAATCTGAGTTTTCAAAGTCGTCAGATTTGAGGAAAGCCCACAATTTCTCCGTCAGATTTGCCTATTTAAGTCATTATGGGTTAGGCTAGACCCGATCATGCCAAAACCAACGCCTCTGAAGATCACTTTAATTTCGGCCCTTTTTTGAAATCTGAAAGTGGTCTCCTGACCAGGGGTCTCCTATCAGAAACTTTTTAAATATATTTTCGGTGTTCTCTCCTCATGCCAGACCTACTCAGCTATCAACTTCTCGCCCTGAATATGCTTGCTCAAAAACCCTCTGGGCTCCCCTACCATGAGTCTTACAGGTGTCCAATGAGTTGACCCCCCACCTCGCTAAGCCGTCACTCCTCCGTGCGACTCTGAGCGCCTCCAAGCGCCTCCGCGCGACTGGGAGCCTCCGCGCGCGGCTCTCAAGGATGCGTAATACTGTTGTGGATTGTGCTTAGTCAATAGCGGTGCGTATCGCGCGCGCAGGTTCGAACATGTGTGCAGTGTCGAGTAGGTTGGCTATGGCTGTGGCGCGGCGACGCTTGGCTGCTCCTGCCGCCTATTTTGGACGCTTAGGCGCGTCGCCCACGAGCTAGAGTCGAGGCGTCGAGGCGCGGGCGCACGTTTTCTATAGGAATAAATATAGGTATTTATTTATTCCTATAGAAAACGTGCGCCCGCGCCTCGACTCTAGCTCGTGTGGGCGACGCGCCTTAGGCTACGGACACGAAGTCAGCGGGCGCGGCGCGGGGAGCGGCGCGTATCAATGCATAGATCTACATGGAACTGGCCTCGAAGGCAGCGGCGCGGGGAGCGGCGTACGAGCGATGCGCACCAGTCTAGCGGTGCCCGCGCGTCTGCATCAGTGTTGTGTACTTGTGCATTTTAGTTTTTATTTTTAACGACTGACGCTTCAAAATATTTCTGTCAAAAAGATGTTGCCGTCGCTGTTTAGACATTTCGTTCCCGAACAAAAACACTAATTTCTCACAACACAACACTACGCCGCTCTAGCGCCGCGCGATATCTGCGTTGCTGCGCCGCTACTCGCGCCGCCGCCGCCGCCGCCCCGCAATCGTTGACTTCGAGATTGAGGCCTTACAGTCTCTTGGCCGCGCGCTGCTGGACGATTCTTCGCGCCGCTTTGTGTGTTTTTATACTTAATGAAAAAATCAAATTGACTTAGTTGTTAACTCGTTTCTTATACATTATCCACACTCTGGAATAAGGTACACATTTCACATACAAACAGGTTTATTATATGTAACTCTTATAAACCATATTTACATTAAATTAAATAAATAGAAACTATACATAATGTTTCATACAGAGTTAATACAAAAGCCTGTCGGTTCATTTTTTTTCTACAAAATTGAATGAAGGACTTATCGTAAGTATCATTACCTATATTAAGTAAACCAGTATTATCCGATCAAAGGCCGCTTTATATAAAACGACCGAAACACATATATTTTGTACTACATTTTGTAGCTTCATTGTAATAACCTACTTAAGAACTATTAGTTGAGCTTCTGCCAAATCCTGAACACACATTAATGTTATTAATTAATTTCATATCTATAATTCTCTAATAAAATATACACTACTGTAAAATCCGAAAAAGCTTAGGTACTGAGCGAAAAACAAGTCAAGGATGTGAAAATCAACACAATAGTAGAGAAATGTCAAAACGTATTCATAATAGTTATTATAATATGAATTGAATATAGTTTCATCGCAATGTTGTTGGTTTCTGCTCTAAATGAGGTTTCGATATTGATTCCTTAAATCTTAATAAATAAGTTAATTCATACGATTCTCGTATGTCTATCTGGCGGCGCGGCAGGCAGGTCGTGACTGGTCGTACGTATCAGGAGCGTGGAGAGTTTGTCTCTGCACAGTGCGATTCCCCAAACGAACGCATACACGATGATAAGGCCTGCCATGGACGCTGCGACCACAATGCCTGCGCGTTTACCATGCGACCAGTCCAGCACATCATAAATAAAGCGGTTCCCGTTTCTGGAATTATATAATACGTGGGTCAAAATCAAAATATTTTAATTCACATAAACCTACATGAGCACTTATGAAACGTCAGATTAAGCTAGGTGCACGGTTCCAAATGGTCGTTTCCTATGGAGAAGAGCCGGCAAGAAACTCCACGGTATAATCTTTCAAAAATAATTGGCTTTTAAAATGTTTTCAAATTACAGTAGGTATGGGAGGACAGCGTAGGTCTGTCAACAAGTACCAGGTACTTAATAAAATAAAAATGGTCTACAGATCTAAAGTCTACAAGGCCTACAAAGTTCTCACATATACAAAATATAAAACAATCTAACAAAAAGATAAAAAACCTATTAAAACCAAATGATACGATTGCCTCGGGTACTTATTCGGTGTCAATAAAAGAGCGAAGTTGCCACTACAATTACGGATGGCTAATCTTAGGTCATACAATACTCGATGACTTCAGAAGAGTTACCGAAAGAGTGGGTCTTAAAATGAATTTGGACTAAATAAAGCCATGTGAGCACTATTCCCATGAGGAGCGCAGACTTCACTCACGAAGTTGTAGACGATTACGTTTACCTAGGACAAACTGTCCAGTTACGTAGATCCAACTGCGAGAAAGAGGTCGAATCCAACTCTGTCGGTACGTTTCGGTGAACGCTACGTCCAACACCACGCTGAACGCTTCGCCGAACGCAATGCCGATCGCAATGCCGGACGCTACGCTGAGTGCTACGCCGAATGTCACGTCGAAAGCTACGCTGAGTGCTACGCCGAAAGCTACGCCGTATGCTACGCTGAATGCTACGCCGAATGCTATGCCGTACGCTACACTGATCGCTACGCCAAACGCTACGTCGAACGCGAAGCCGATCTGTACGACCTGACCTATAGATACGCTAATGGCTACGTTTGCTTCGCTGTCGCTATGCCGCGCTGTCACTACTCACATATCCGTGCCGCCAGCCGCGTAGAAGATGGCGGAGAAGGCGGCGTACCACAGCCCCATGCCAAGCGGCTGGTACACGTGCAGGAAGCGCACGGGGGTGCGTGACAACAGCAGCTCGGCTACGCACACGCAGGTCGTGATGCCATGCGTCGACACGTCCAGCCAGAACTCACGCACACCCATCTCTTCTCGGAACTCTGTAATCGATAAAAACGGAACAATAAAGGCTTAAGGATCTGCTGGTCAAATACGAAGTCGCGGATCCCAAGATCTGAACTGAGCAAGATCCAACGTGTCTTTTTAATTTATTATAATAAGTAGTACTGATTTTGGCTAATGATCATGGCATTGTTGACCCTAAACTTTAAATGGTCTATTGTAATCGTCAAAAATACGGTCCGAAATCACTTAAACGCAAAGAGCAGTGATTAATTCTCGATTGCTCGTTCTTTCTCGGTATATGTGCAGGTCCTTGCCTCCAAGTATGGTTCTCTATTTTCTTATAAATGTTTTAAGCTGAACCCCGATAGTTAGGGTATCCTTCGTTAGCTATTCATCAAGCCTACTTCTTAAGAGTGAAGATAATGCACATGCAAAAAATTATCAAATACAAATTCATTTATTTGTATAGCACAGGTAAACTCCAGCGGGGCAATTGCCTAACACACTATCAGTAGCAAATGCTTTCATTTTGACAGTTCAACAATATTCATTGCGTTATTAACGTTGTAGAGCAGAATTTTTTTTCGAACATAATTATGAAGCAACTAGCTTCTGCCCGCGATTTCGTCCGCGTGGAATTTCACCCACCCCCCACTCACCCTCTTAGGGGTGGCATTTCGAAAAACCCTTTCTTAGTGGATACCTACTCTTCACAAAGAACACACCCTCCAAATTTTCACATCCCTAACTTAAGAAATAACAGGTTTCCCATACAAACTTTCATCCCCTATATCCCCCCCCCCCTCCCATTTAGGGATAATTTTGAGACAAAAAGTAGCCTATGTCCTTCCCCGAGATGCAATCTGTCTCTCTGCTAAATTTTATCGAAATCCGTTCAGTGGATTAGACGTGAAAAGGTAACATACAGACAGACAGACAGAGTTACTTTCGAATTTATAATATTAGTATGGGTAGCAATATCTTTCAAAATGATTTAGGTTCAGATTAATACTGTGTTACGCAATTAGGATGCAGGAAAACTCCTCAATTTTCTGATACCAGCGGATCTAATTGCACTATTGATGGCAGGAAACGCAGACGCTTTAATGATGATTGATACTCTGTTACAGACGCACGTTACTAAGCTAAAGTTTTTTTTCTTTTAAGGAAACACGTTACGGAGGTAGGAGGTGAAACAAGCTAGGTAATAAACTTACCAGGGTTATACAATAGCAGCCAGTACAGCGAGGTGATCATGATGGAGAGAGTGACGGCAATGTTGAACACCGCCCAGTACAAGCACACGTACCATGGCAACTCGTTTATCTCTGAAAATATAAGAGATACTGGTTAGGCATCAGGCTGTAGGTAGTAAATCTCTAACAAGAAATGTATTTGGTAAGTACACTTAAACCTTCCGGAATAAATGTTAAATGATAGTGAAAACCGCATTAATAATTCCGATCCAGCCTGTCCCTTGCTGCCCTCTCCCAGCGACGCCCTAAGCCGAGGTCCGTACCCGACAGGGGGTGCCCTTAGCGTGTAGTCACTTAGCTTTTAAGTTTTTTAAGCCCTAGCTGGCATCCACAGGCAAGCCCGGTTAAGCAACAAGCAACCTCATAGGAGAACTGCTAGATGCCATTCCCAAAAAAACCGCATTTAAATTTATTGTGTAGTTTAGAAGATCTAAGCGGTCACACAAACATACACGTAAAGGGACTTTGTTTAATACTATAATGTATAAAATAGATGTTGTTATTAATTAAGTTCAAGCATAGTAATCTTTGAGTTCAAGAACATAATCGCTCACATTATAATTCTCGTTTATGAATTACAGGACATGTCATGTTAAGAAAGAAAAATGTTATCTTAGGCTCAGACACCTTATGTAAGTTTCCTATTATAGGTACATAAAGCAGTTTTAATTTAAGTGTGTTGCAGGCTACGATAAAACATTGCGATTGTGCACGTACAGTGGCAGCTGCTTAGGCCATTATGTAGTAGGTACAACCACCAGAATTTATATTTCTAGAGATACAGTCGCACTGACATTACAGCAATTTATTGTTACCCCGTTTAATCTTTCTGCAACACTGCTGGTAGGTACTGGAATAAAAACTGGCTCATTCCCTCCAGCACTTCTTCAAAAGTATCAATGGTGGGAATAAGCGTACTATTGTTATAAATAGCGAGAGAAAAGAAATTGGATTCGTAGGTATTCACTTTCTTTACCTATACCTGTACCTATAGTTTTAAACAGGTAGATATCTACAAAAAGGTGTTAATTACTGCCAATTAGTTATTTACGTAACTTTATATGAGCAGAGTTAGAGCGGTACAAAATAATGCACGATTGCCACAGCATTACTCTATGCTCTATACTAACGAAATATTGCTATCATAATTCCTTTTACATTGCAAGCGTGGCGACTAGATATAGACAATGTTAGTAGCTGTATAGACAATGTTTAACTGTCGACATTAGTGGGTGCATATTATAAGGAAGAGTTTCGGTGATTCCTACATTTTTCCAGTTTCGCTATACCCAATCTGTTAGTTATTAAATGTCTCTGTTAGTTACTATAGTCCGCGCGGAACTATTTGGCCGCTGAGGTGGGGACAGGGAAGAGGCGGCGGTTCGCAACGCACGTACTGAGTAATGCGCCCCCGCCCCTCCGTCCCACCGCTCACATACCTAAGGCGCGGCCAACTAGTTCCGCGCGGATGGCCGGGACATCGACGCGCAGCCTGTTACCATTATTATATTCAGTACCTACATGATTCTGAACCCCCAGAATCTGAAACCGACGAATAATGTCTAGGCTAGGGGGGGATCATGTGCTGAATTCATGGTTACAGTTTGTGCGTCGACGAGAGTGCCACCCTGTATAAGCGAGCGTTTGTTCGGAAAACGGGAAGGTCCAGCAGACCCTCTGTCGGCGCGACGAGCGGCTGGTCCGAACGTCTTCTCCGAACAAAATGAACGCGACGCTCGCTTATATTAGGTTACGGGGTTGAGCATTTTGCCGTAGGTACCTTCTGTCTGTCTGACTGTGCAAAAAAGTCCGTCAGAATGTTTAACAATTAATAACTCAGAGTTTGGTAAAATTGGGTCTTAATATTGGATTCGTAACGAAGAACTGTGTCAAGTTTCTAGAAAAGTTTTGAAGGAACAAGGTCAAGTACGAATGGTAATGTTAAGGGGCATAATATGGTTGGTAGTGAATGTTAATGGCTGGTGATCGTTGCGTCAGACATAATGCTATGTTGCGTATGGGGTCGTCCCACCAGACGTCGACATCGTGGAAATTACGACATAAAACTGCGTCTCTACCGGCAGTTGAGTTTTATTTTAGTAAGATTATTGCACCTGTAGAAAATAGAGTAGGTTTATACGTGGCCATGTATACATGTACCAGTAGTACAATAAAGTTTTTTTTAAAGTAGAAGCTGCTAATTGTCCAGTGGGTAATGTTTATGAATCAGCTTTTAAACAGTTAGTTTCGATTTAGGTAGGTAATCAGACCTCTTTCAGAAAATACGAAAACAAGAAAAAGAACACAAGCCTTTCGATAAGATTTCGAATAGGATTAAGTACCTAGATACTTTAATGTAAAAAAAATACAATGGTACCTATAAGGTTTTTACGATGATTATATAATTCATTTTCAGATGCGATGCTATTGTTCTACTTCTATAGCGCGCATTAACCGAAACGATACAATAAACAGTGCCGTTTGTTTGTTGATTTCAACAAAATACGATAAATAAACACGATGATTTATTGAAATGGTTCGGTATCTATCTGTCAAGTACCTAATTCTAGTACAGATCGTAGTATGGAAAACTCTGGAAACATTAGAGTTAGTAAGAAAATCAGCTCGAGAATAGAACGGTCGTACCATAAGAATTTTATAATTTAGGTACTTCTAATAGTTTTAGACTTCATACTGTATATAATTAATCTATCCCTTGGTACATAACTAAGACGTATTTAGAGAGTTCTGCGGGAATGACGATTCCTATTTTCGCCAAGCTTAGGTTTAATTTTTAGGTAATTGATTGATCCATAATTTAGGCTACGGGTAGAGGCTCTTGTTATTTATTTATTTATTTTTTATGTCTTTCTACAATTGTTACACTGTTCAACCTATTAGTACAGGCCAATAATATGCGATAATATTGTGCGATACAGCGCGTATAAACAATATTATAACAAAGACAAAATAAGACAATAATAGAAGAATTGAATAAGTACGTACTACATTTATTAGAAATTAAAATGAAATTACTATTTCTGACAGCAATTCAATTTGCATAGTATTTTTTTTATAGCATAGGCAGCAATCTAGGCCAAATAGGTAACCTAGAACACAACTACTCCTAATCACCAATGCATATTGTGTAACTTGAATCTTGCTACAGTCTGTTCTACCTATTTACTTTTTATCTAAATCGCGCGACGCGACGCCGAGAAAAGGTTAGTGTGACATAAATAAACAGCCGTTCTAACGAAGACGCCAACAAAGTCTAGAGAATCTAATTTTCGACTAGTTTGATAGGCAGGTCCTACCGGTTACAGTGACGTCACGACTAGTTCTAGCCGAAAACAATAAGACCAGTAGGAATAACCGGATATAAACAGCTCTTCTTAACCGCATCCTTTCTAAGTGAATATGTGTCAATATTTATAATCCCATCGCAGCCCTCGTGTGACAATAGGTTAGCGTTAATATAAATTAACTTTATTGAATGTTGATTTAAAAATTTGATAACAATGAGCGGATTTGCGTGTAACACGAACAATCGTGGCTTTGTTTTACAAAGAACTAATCAAGTTACTGGCGAGGTATGCGGGTTCTATCTATCGTACCTATATATTTGCGATTGCAGCTGGTGGCCGTCAAAACATACATCGCCTTCTTGAGAAAACGGCAAAAAAGGGCTAATTGTTTGGCCAGACTGGCAGCGCGGGCGCGGGGCGGCCGTGGCACGGCGAACTCTCCATAATAATAATTATATGAACTTCATTTAAGTGTCCATAGTGGGCACGCGGGCGCGGTGAGCGGCGCGGGCAACTCACGCCATAGCTCGTTCATACAAGTGGCCGCAGGGGTGCGCGGGTGGCCCGTGCGGGGACCGAGTTTTTAAACTAGTTCGAGCTTTTTTTTTAGTAAAAATGAGTCTTCTTCATCCATATTATATTTTGACAAACACTGGACACGACAACATCACGCAGAACGCAGCCGTGCTCCACTGCGGACAGGCAGGCCGCGCGCGTTCCCGCACCCGCGCCGCTTCCCGCCCCGTGCTGCCAGTCTGGCTAAGCACTAAGTGGTTATTTATTTTTAAACGTGTGTCGATATTGTACAGTTGAGGGACAGCGGGAAATGAACTTGGCCTTCCATGATTGTACTTTATTAACTTCAGTTGTTAATTTGAGCGCGGTAGAGTTTTTATTTCATGTAATGAACAACAGAAAATATTTATATTTGTATGATGCAAATGAAATCGCCAGGAATGTCCAGTTGCTCATTGCTGATAAATGTAAATAATTTATTGGTTTATGACTGTATTTCTTCTTAGGGTTAGCAAAAGGCTCATTGTTATTATAAGAACATATAGTAAGGTAAGACCTATATTATTATGGAAAAGGTTCTTATTACCATCTAAGGTCAAGGTTAATAAAGGAGATAACAGTGGGGTAATTGCGTAACACACTACATTAACAGTAGGAATGACTTTCATTTTGACAGTTCAACAACATTCATTGCGTTTATACGTTGTTGAGCAGACACGCTCTTCGAATATATGAAGTAATGGATTAGTAATTATCTTTCATATTGATTCAGATTGCGATTGATAGTGTGTTACGCAATTAAGGTGCGAGTCTTTTAATAAAGCTTACCTTACGCTTTAATATCGTTTGAAATATTCCCGTCTTATTTCTTTATCATACATAGGTGTTTACTTGTTAGTAAAGTTAGCAGCTAAGTAATCCTAAGTTACCCAAAGGTTAACATTGACTTTGAATCAAATTTTTATTTTAATCCTGGCCGTGAACCGATAAGACAATGTTTTGAAGTAGAAGATGGATAGGTCACTAATCGAATATTGTCGCGTCATAATGCTTATCGACATAATTTGAGAATTTTTTCCATGAAATCAGCTGCTTGTAGATCAATAATTCAGGTTCAGGTTTAACAGGCTTGACTTCGCCAGCCATATCTACAATATTCAATTTTGATGCTGGCAAGCTTTATACCCTTGTACCTAAAATAAAATGACCAAGGTATTTCATATCATCTTTATCTGCCTAGCCTTTTCCCAACTATGTTGGGTTCCGCTTCCAGTCTAACCGGATGCAGCTGAATACAAGTATTTTACATGGAGCGACTGCGTATCTGACCTCCACAACCCAGTTACCTAATGGGTAACGGTACCCCTTGGTAAGAGTGGTTGTTAGACTTTCGGGCTTCTGACGACCCGTAACGACTGAAGAAGAGGTCAATTAAATTCAGAAGAGGGTTGACTCAAAGACTGAAACTATAGTTAAAACGATAGGAATTTAAAATATGTAATAACTCACCGTATGGCTTGTTGTAAATAGCCTCGAATGAGACAATTATTCCACACATGAGCATGCCGACGAGCAGCAACAGTCCCCAGTTCGTGAGATATATCAGCCAGTAAGGGTTGGGCGCTTCCACCAGAGACCACATGAGGATGGCTAGCGCCACTCCCGCCAGCAACATCCTCAACACCAGCATCGGAATCGGCGACTCTCCTGGTTGCCATGACGACGCATAAAAATCGCTCAGCTTTTCGTTCGTAGACACCCATAGGGCCGAAAAGGACAAACTTTTCCTATAAATTTTCACCATTTTGATCACTTAAATAATAAACACAGTCACTTTTATAATAGAAGTTTACACATTTGCCGTCATACGACAGTGTTATGCGGCTAGTATGTAGGAGACTAAGATAAGTTCAATCACTTGAGACAATAATCTATTTTGTAATGTCACATCTGAAAACCGCCGTCGCCGTCTCAACAGAGAGTGAGCAGAAACGTTGCCGATGGGCCGTTATCTTAAGACTAATCTAATCTTATGTGTACCTTACAATTAACTCTTCGAGTGCAAATAAATAAAGTTTGATTTTATGCAAATCGAAATAGAATTGGGTTTTGGGGAAGAAACGTAATAAAGCAGGCTATTTTTTTAAGAGAGCTCTTCCATAGTTTTAATTAAATTAAGGGATTTTATATGAGTATAATAAATCGAAATGGTCGCGCGTGATGTCGGTGCGGTTGCGCGAGCGCAGCGCAGGCGCACAGAGACGCAGATGCAGACTGGTGCGGCCGGCGCGGCGACCGGCGGCGAAGACGACGGAGCGCGGCACACCTACAACACCGCGCTAGACTTGCGTAAACTATAACCTCACTTATGTAACGCAATTACTTGTTTTCTAAACCCAAACTGGGTTGTATTGTGTCAACGCTTTACCGTTAAATAATTTGGTATTTTGTTTTCGAATCAATCAGTAAGTACTTAGGTTCAGTTTATTTGTTGTTTATTGATTATTAATTGTTATTTTATAAATGATGATAAATGCTACTAAGGTTCCGCTGCCCGTCTGTCTGTCAGCGGGATGTTTCTCATGAACCGTAATACGTAGACAGTTGACATTTTCACAGAGTGTGTATTTCTAATGCCGCTATAACAATAAATGATTATAATAAAATTAAAGGCCCACTTAAATATTTAGCTTTAGGTATTTACCTACAAGAAATACGTGAAAAAAAAATAATTAAAAAAATTATATTGTTAAGTATTGTAGGTACCTACCTACGGTATTAGGGAATCCTTCGTGTGCCTATCTATCTATTGTGTGGATAACGTTCTAACGCCTGAAGATAAAAGATTTTGTTATTCCTAATAATCGAATCAGTAATCATAATAATCTGGCCAGATTATTATGATTACGAGCCAAGGCAAAACTCCTTATTAAATGATTTATTTACGTTTGAAATTCAAGAACAACGCCACTCAGTATCCGGATACGTAATAAGGTTACTTTAAAGATTCAAAATATCAAATTAGTTTTTAAAGAATTTTCCTGTAGATCATATCTGTGTAGCTAGTTAGCTGTGCTGTAAACGGTATGTTGCCACATCTGGCGAGCTGCTAATTATGCTATGGAAAAACCGCCAGACACCTTGATTTACAACATAATTAACCGGTTGAATGCCGTAATTACAGACACAATTAAAAAGCCATTGTGTCTCGCGTGGATCCACGTTTAAGCATACGAAGGGTTAAGCTAACGGCACGAATGTCGGAGGTGAATTTCGAACTAAAGACAGCTACGCTCAGAATCTGTATGGTACTTAGGTACTTTTTCTTAATTGTTTTGAAACCGTAGTTATTTTAATTGCTCTTTTATAAACTCCCTTGCTTCTATTATATCTCAATATTTGCTTAAATATAGTATGGAATAGAATTTACTGAAAATCTTGTAATGCCCGGGCCACATCAACGGGAAACGCCGATAATTATCGCGATAAGTTGTGGCTGTACCTACGATTAACGCCCGTCATCGCGATAATTATCGGCGTTTCCCGTTGGTGTGGCCCGGGCATTAGCAACTATTACGGCGTTTTTTTTACACGCCATCAACCCGAGTTTACGCGCTGCAAACGGGATGAGCGCTTTACGGATTTACCTTATAAGTACTAATTGTAAGTATTACCTAGGAGGTATTCTAGTTCTTAGATATATAACCAAGCATTTAATCTATTCAGTCCAAACAAACTTTATAGTAAATTCATTTCAAGTGATCGTCCAATCAGCGATATTTGTCGGAAAGTGTGGGAAAACCAATTAGATAACCTTGATTTTTATGCAGGTATTATGTTAGAAGAATTCGGTATAAACCTAAATACTGTAACTTTTTATATTTTCCTGTCCACGGATATATGTAATTAAGGGGTAGGTACTTACGTAATAACATCATCAAGTAGTTCATAAGTCATTGTTTACATAGGTAAATACGAATTAACGATATTTATTTCTGATACACGTGGATATACTGTGTTTTTTGCGAAACTTCAGTACTTCAGAACCATCAAGTCATGTTGACGGATGGATTGACATTGAGTGTGTCATAAAAACTCTTAGATAGAATGGGATAAGAAAACTCTTTATTACGTTTAGGGGGACAAACGTGCAGGTGTCTACCATGGCCTGGTAGGCCAGTCAAGGTCGCTTGTACGGCCAAGTATTACTCGCAGGTTACATTGCGTCATGTTTGGTCAGTAGTCTGTGTTGAGGCTGCCCAAACAAGCCCACTTAAACGGAATGGCTCAGTGAGTGTCTATCGTTGCCAGGTCATCGCGGACCATGGGGCATCGCTGCCGGTTCTAAATTACCAAAGGGTTTTCGTACCAATTAAGTAATCCTGGCATGCTTGTTTTGACCCAAATTAATGTAAAACAGACCATGCGGTGAACTAATGAGTACAAGTAGACGTTACGTACGAGTTATTTATTTTGTAGAGTACCTACCTAGTCGTCAGTTTAAAATCAGCAGGGTGCCACGAAGGCCGGTCAGTGATGGGATTCCTAAATTGGACTGCCCCGTGCAAAAAATAAATAAATACACTAATAAATATTTAAACATTATATCGTCAACAGTTTATTGTCCTCTCTTGGGTACTACTTAAAATCAATATAAAGTATTATTATATTTAAACAATATAAGTATTTAGCTTATATAATACCTACACGGTGTCCCGTTTGCCGATAAAATTATTTCTGATTGATTATATGGCGCAAAAATATCGAGCAGGGAAATTCCCGCCCATTTAATAATTCTCGTAGCCAGCCAGCCCACATCACACACTTAATTAATATTTATACCTATGTATGTGCGCACATATGCTATTTAAAATGCCGTTCCTCAGAAGGACGATAGAAAAATGCATAAACAGACAAAAAAAACCTTGGTATTCCAGTTCTGTACAATGTATGTAACACACAGTACACACACAACACAACTTCACAGAAGTATTATAGTGTCAATGGCTATATCTCTTTGGGTAGTGTGATCCCATACAAACAAATTAATCAAACTATGTAACTACGTCATCAATAAATCTTAAACAACAATCAACATCGCTTCTTCGATGACAGTAACAGCCTTATTTTCTTGTTCTTCATATTTTTCAACTCAAGTGGCAAGTATGCATTTTTGAAATAGCGGCGGCGGCGCTCTGTCATCTCACTCACCTCGTTTTCGGTTATGAGGGGAAATACAAAATACATTTACCTACAACAGTTAAAACAATTGAAAAGGTAAAAACCCGATATAAATTGTTATACTTATTTTTCAAAATCCTCATTACAACTCCCACACGCACGGCGCATCGCTGTATACTGTATGACCCAAAACACCTCACTACACGCCGCTGTCCCCGTTCCCGTCAGCACAGCTTAAAATTCGTTTACGCGTTCATCCTCTCGGGTTGTCGCAGAGACATGCCTTCGTCGGCGTGTACAGGGACGGAGTCGCGGACGCAGCGCGAGGCTGCCTTGTCGCGCGCAGCCGACAGGCCCAGGGTCAGCAAGTGTAAGCTTGCCAGCAGCAAGCTGGTCATCAACACCACTAGGATTGTCGTACTCGGCTCCGACCAGTTCACCACCGGATAAATGTAGGCGTTACCTTTTCTGAAACAAGGCGACCTTTTTGTAACAAAATTCTTGTGTTTGAGGTAATCAGCATAAAGAAACAATAAGTAAGAACTTCGAACGATCTCATACATGTCAAGTAGTATTAAGAAGTGGGGATAAAATAGAGCCCTGTGGCACACCAGAAGTGAAGTACTGAAATGGATTGATAGAAACTTAATTAATATATTATTCTTTATAGTTTGTTTTGATTATATAATACAAACCAGCGATAAATCCCCACGAATACTATTTAACACTTGCTTGAGAAGCAACTCAAAATCTACGTCATCGAAAGCTTTTCATAAGTTTTCCACACAAATGCGTTGGAGCTCGATGCAAGTATAGTTTCAGTACCAAGGCGTAAAAGTGTAGTTTTCTTAGTTTCGTAATGAAATTGTGATCCGCTAATAAACGTTGGTGTGCCTACTATCATTGGAACCGTATAATGGTATCGGCTAGCCGTAAGTAGTTATCCGTAGTACTACTGCCAGACCAGGTTGAGGCATATTTATGTTGATGACGTGAATACATGACATAACAATTTGAATATTATAAAACTGTAATTCTGTACCTACGATTCATGTTCCTATAATAGTCTTTAACTATCACGAATAAGTAATCAATAATCATAGAAGCATCTGCAATGTTAACAAACGTCCTTGGCATCACTACCTACATACCACTACGTAGGTGGTATGTAAAACAAACAAAGTTAAACCAATTATGTACACGTCTCTTTGCATGCTTCTAAATTGCTGAAACGATTCTGATGTTTTCCACCACACATCATAACATGATTTACCTGTTTGCCGTTATGTTAGTTCTAAACTGTTTTTTTTTTTTAATTTGCAGTAAATAAATCTACATAATGTGTTATCAATATAAAATATGAAGATGTTAAAAGACTTCATTATATTTTGAATGATGCACCTGAGAGATGTGTGCATTACACACATAAATGGAAGATAAACTGTACCAATACCGTAACTGGTACTGTGATAATACTGTAACTACTGTATGTTGCATGTCGCCAATATCATTCATACACGAGTAGGACAGATAATGTTATATTATTATGCAATGCAATGTAAGAATCAGTAAGGCAAGAAAATATTTTGAAATAAAAAAGAAAGCTTTCAATCATGTTAAAGTAAACTACAATAATTAATAGTTCTTAAGTGTTTTGATTTCATATCAATTGGATGAGTTGTTCTGTGAGGACACCTCCGAAGAAATATTTAAAATAATAATGTATGATTAGCATTCGTAACGAGTAGCTAATCTCAGAAACAATTAGCAATTAATCAGCTAGTTTAATTTCTGGTTTTAACGTACCTACACT
The DNA here is from genome assembly GCA_945859645.1 of Amphipoea oculea. Lineage (NCBI taxonomy): Eukaryota > Metazoa > Arthropoda > Insecta > Lepidoptera > Noctuidae > Amphipoea > Amphipoea oculea. The sequence continues at coordinate 7,693,323 of OX243862.1, forward strand.
TATATTTAATAATTATATGTTTTACGGCTTCCGTTGTATACAAATTTAACCTTTTGCAGTCCAATTTTTATCTCTATTCCATTGCAATAGAGAGGTCTAAAAAAGGTAACATAGTAATTGATGACGTATTGCTTCATGTGATAGTTATAGATAGTAAAAAATTAAACCTCCGAAAAAACTGAAAAAAAAAATAAACCGAAAAAACTGAAAAGCAAAAAATAATAAACTTTTTTTATTTAACCTTAATAAATAAGTTCTTAAACTAATGCAAGTATACCTAAGTAATTTAGAGTCGGCGCCAAACAAGCAAATTAATATCGTTGCGAGTGGTCGTGCGGAGAGCGCATTTTTTGTTTGAAATGTTAATGTTTATCGCTGGAGATTTCACGTTGCTTATTTCTTTAAATTTAAGGTAATTTAGTAATCTTTGTTCATTGATTGTTTGGCGCCCGCCGACTCAAAATTACTTAGGTATACTTGCATTAGTTTAAGAACTTATTTATTAAGGTTAAATAAAAAAAGCTTATTATTTTTTGCTTTTCAGTTTTTTCGGAGGTTTAATTTTTTGTTAAAAAGTTTTTATTTTATAATTTTTTGAGGCTATAATTTAGTAATTACTACATGCTTCATTTTTGATCACTTTTAAAATACCTACCTTACTTTAGACATTAAATGTTATATAATCCTACTTTAACTATTATTTTTTGTGTAATACAGGGTGATTGGAAGATGGGTGCAAAGCTTTAAGGCAAAGATAGTACAGACAATTTAGAACCATTTAAGCCAAGGTTGTCTTAGACGAAGTCTTACAAATATTTTTTTACGTAATTTTTGTTTTTTTCGAAAATTTCCAAAATTTTAAGTAAACTGCTTATTTATGGCCGGATTGAATGATAAATGAATTTATTTTTATTTTATTTTATTAAAGTAATGTGTAAGCAATCTAGCAAAACATGTTTTAGGCCTCTTTGTCCTTAGACATAAAAAAAACAAAAATTTGGTAAAAAAAATTGGTAAGACGTCGTCTAAGAGAACCATGGCTTAAATGGTTATAAATAGTCTGTACTATCTTCGCCTTAAAGTTTTGCATCCATCTTCCAATCACCCTGTATAATACTAAATAATATAATGTAATACTTAAAAAAAACAGGCTTTATATACCAACATAGATAGGCCTTTTATTTTAATTGTAATACACAGCTCAGCATTAAAATCTGTGAATGAACAATAAATCACCCCTATTTTCCCACCCTTAGGGTAGGATTTTTTTTCCAAATTTACATGGGACCAACTTCGAGGTATATCCAATAAAAAAACAGTTATCAAAATCGGACTACTCTGTAAAAAGTTAAGTGTGGTCATACATTACAATCAGTGAGTGAACAATCAATCATCCCCTGTTTTCCTACCCTTAGGGTTGGAATTTTTTCAAATTTTGCATGGGACCAACTTCGAAGTATGTCCTATCCAACAAAAGAAGAATTATCAAAATCGGACTACTCTGTAAAAAGTTAAGCGTGGTCATACATTACAATCAGTGAGTGAACAATCAATCATCTCCTGTTTTCTTACCCTTAGGGTTGGAATTTTTTTTCTAAATTTATATGGGACCAACTTCAGGATATACCCTTTCTAATAAAAAAAGAATTATCAAAATCAGACTGCTCTGTAAGAAGTTATGCGTGATCGATCATACACAAAAAAAAAAAATATACGCGTCGAATTGAGAACCTCCTCCGTTTTTTTTCGTCGGTTAAAAAATGTTTTGATGATTGGATTACTCGTATCGTTTCTGAAGGAGCATACTTTGAATATCGTATATTAACGAACGAATGGATGGATCCCAAATGGCAGGAAACGACTGCGCGGCAGGCCCAGAAAAAGATGGCGGGATGAGCTAGACTCCTTCTTAAAGGATTGGCCCACAATCGCGGTAGACCGGGAAACGTGGAAAGAGGGAAGGGAGGCCTTTGCCCTGCAGTGGGACAATACAGGCTTATAATAATAATAATAATATATACAAACATAGAAAAATTAAATATGACGGCTGTCAAATTCAGCCTCCGCCAAAATAAATCTGTGAAGACTATGAAAAACACATAATGTTGACGAGATCAGCAGCTCGCCGTACACGTCTACCACCTCCGGACTCGTCGCTCAGCTCCGCCCCGCTGCCGCCGGAACCCAGCCCCATCGAGAGTGCTGTGACACCGGCCGTGGCAGCTGCGTCGAGCTCGAGCGACGAATATTTTTCCCCGCCGACGTCGCCAACACCTGTACGTCGGCAGGGGAGAGGCCGGCCACCGAAGAGCTTGGGACTTAGGGGCCAACCGGCCCCGAGCCGGGTCCCCGCTACCGGTGGTTGTGTGCAGCGCATGAGATGGACTCTGTCTATGAATGAGAACGTCATGCGCGCATATTACGGGTCTACAGAGGGGGGAACTAACCTCACTGCGTACCGCGATAGGATGCTGACTCTGTTCCAGGAACTGGAACCAACCGTCAACGTCTCGGCCCAACGACTGTCGGATCAGGTGCGGGTCATCCAACGCGATCATAGGTTGGATGATATCGCGCTTGATAGGCTGCGCGCAGAGGTACTGAGCAACCATATCGTCTCGACTCCGACACAAACCGCAGCACAAGCGTCAACTATTGATGCCAGCCCGCCGCAGTTCAATCGTGTTGAAGAAGAGGATGATAGGGTTGACACAGTAAGTAGCCAGTGCAACGATCGACTGAGGAGCGCACTGGAGGATGCGTTTCTCGAGTATAGATTCACTCCGACCGAGCTTAGACCCCGATTACCACGGTTACCCATGCACAAAAAAAATAGGGCGTTGGTGTGTGCCTTGGATTCGCAGCTCAAGAATTTCTTCGAGAGCAGCGAGGATCTCGTTGATACACACTCGATCCTGTATTGTGCGGCTGTGGCGGCATGTCGTTTAGCTAACGTCAAGTTCCCAAGTTGTGACGGAGCTACTCGACCAAAACCAGCCGTACCAGCCTGGCAGCACAGGATCGAGTGTCGTATCGATGAGACCAGGGTACTCATCGGCAAACTATACTGCTTCAGGGAGGGCAATACACGACCACGAGTGATGCGCTTTGTGAGACGAGCATTCACGGGGACTGGAATCAGCCCTCGAGAATACATATCCCGTGTCACAGAGCGCATCGACTTCCTGAAGCAGAAAGTTTGTGCATGGGCGAGCCGAATTCGGCGGTATAAGCGGCGGATTGATCGATACACGCAGAATCGCATGTTCCAGAGCGATGAAAGGTGGGTGTATAGAGCTTGGGAGCGACCTGAACAAAATGTGACAGATGTATGCCGCCCGGATGATGCCGCCACGAGTGCATTTTGGCGCAGCATCTGGTCGGTGCCCGTCTGTCACACTGAAGCTGGCTTTATACGGGATGTCGAGCGAGTGTGTGAGACTGTACCAGAAATGGCAACAGTACTAATTACGCCATTAGACGTTGCCAAAGCCGTCCGTCCGTTACCGAATTGGAAATCGCCGGGACCGGACGGACTGCACAACTTTTGGTTGAAATGGCTAATTAGTTCACACACTTGCCTGGCATCTCAGTTCCAGTCATCTTTAGAGTCTGGGTCGCTACCGCAGTTTCTAACAACAGGCGTTACCCACCTGCTCCATAAATCAGGTAGTCCCGCGGAACCCAAGAATTATAGACCGATCACGTGTTTGTCGACGGTTTATAAACTTCTTACATCCATTTTGAGAGCGAAAATTAATACGCACATTGAGAGTAACTCGATTATGTCTGCCTCTCAAAATGGATGTAGGAATGGGTCCCGCGGTACTAAGGAGCTACTCCTCATAGACATGGCCATTAGCCAACAGGTTCGTCGATCCCGCAAGGATATGTCGACATGTTGGATAGACTATAAGAAGGCCTACGACTCGGTGCCACATACATGGCTCATGAGGGTGCTGGAGTTGTACAAGATAGATGCAACTCTACGCACCTTCCTTGAGTCGTGTATGGGGCAATGGAAGACGGTCCTTCGCTATCCAGGATGTCGGCAGATCCAGGGGAATAATGAACCTGTATGGATTAAGCGGGGAATATTTCAGGGCGACAGTTTGAGTCCACTTTGGTTCTGCTTAGCCCTGAATCCTCTAAGTACACTACTGGAGGATTCAGGTCTAGGCTATCGGTTGAGGAGAGGTGGTCAGGTCATATCTCACCTCCTCTACATGGACGATTTGAAACTCTTTGCCCCCAACAAATTGCGTCTGATGGAGCTACTGAAGGTAACTGAAACTTTCAGTAGCGCCATCAGGATGGAATTTGGTGTGGACAAATGTGCAGTCATGCATGTAAAGCGAGGGGAGATTGTGGATTCTGAGGGAATTCAACTCTCGGATTCCATAAACCTTAGATCCCTCTCCTCATCTGAAAGCTATAAGTATTTGGGTATGTCGGAAGCGTTAGGCATCAACGATGCTGACATGAAGCAATCGTTGAAGGAACGCTTCTTTTGTCGCCTGAGGAAGGTATTAATTAGTCTTCTTTCGGGCGGAAATAAGGTGCGAGCCTTCAACGGTTGGGTCATGCCGGTTTTGATGTACTCTTTCGGCATTCTCAAATGGACTCAAACCGAACTCGACGCCCTGGATAGAAGGGTCCGCACACTGCTGACTGCAAATCGGATGCATCACCCACGATCATCGGTGATGAGACTGTATATCCCGCGGAAGTGTGGGGGTCGAGGCTTTTTAAATGCAAAGACCCTCCACAACCGCGAGGTATGCAGTCTCAGGGAATATTTTTTTAAAGCTGAAGTGGGTATGCACCGTGATGTGGTCGCAGTGGACAAAGGGCTCACCCCGCTGTCCATGGCTAAAGAGAACTGGCGCAAACCTGTAGTACTTACTACCGATGACCGCAAGAAGGTATGGCAAAGCAAGGAGCTTCACGGGCGCTTCTATCGGGCTCTTCATGAGCCCGGTGTAGATTTCTTAGCGTCCGTATCCTGGTTACGTTTTGGTGATCTTTTCGGAGAAACCGAAGGTTTCGTCTGTGCAATTATGGACGAAGTTATCTTGACGAATAACTACCGCAGACATATTATGAAGGACGCGACGGTTGACGTGTGTCGGGCATGCCACCGTCCGGGTGAGTCTATCAGACATATTATCTCTGGTTGTTCTCGTCTGGCTAACGGCGAGTACTTGCACAGGCATAACCAAGTAGCCAGGATTATTCACCAGCAACTTGCTTTGAAATATAAACTTGTGGATTCTGAGGTACCGTATTACAAGTATGTGCCCGACCCAGTTCTTGAAAATGACCATGCCACGCTGTACTGGGATCGGTCTATCATTACTGACACGACTATTGTTGCCAATAAGCCTGATATAGTGGTGATAGATCGATTAGCGCGCCGCACAATGATTGTCGATGTTACCATTCCACATGACGGGAACCTCGTGAAAGCTGAGAAAGAGAAACAAATTAAATATCTTGACTTAGCACACGAGGTTGTTGACATGTGGAATGTGAGCTCGGCTATCATTGTGCCGATTGTCGTATCGGCCAATGGGCTTATGGCCCAAAGCCTCGACCAACATCTGTCGAGGCTCTCGTTAGGCGGTTGGATCAAGGGCCTGATTCAGAAGGCAGTACTCCTTGATACGGCTCGTATTGTGAGGAGGTTCCTGTCTCTGGAGCCCTAACCACCGGTAGCTTGGACCCTGCTCCCGACACCGGCGGAATACTATTTTTTATATTTTTAAATGTTTTTTATACGTATTTTTTATATTTTAAGAAATATTTAAAAATGTAAATTAATATGTACATAAATAAATAAACGAAATAATAATAATAATAACGAACGAATATCATATATTATATCGCCTATAATAAATTTGGATGAATAACTAACATTTTGCGTATTATTGATCTTTTCCCGGTACTTTATTGACAGAATAGTATACTTACATAATACACAACTAGAGGAAATGATGCATGACTGAATTCCAGTCGCATTTTCTCAATTTGGGTAGTGAAAAATTCAATAAGACTATTTATAAAAAGAGAATTGTATCAATCAACTATTGAAATAGAAGTGCTGTGTACAAACACTTCAGCGGTATTATATTGTTCTTTTGTTTAGTGATCCTGCAGGTCTAGATTTGTTTTTGCTATGAAGTTATCTTTGTACCTGGCTTGTATGTGTCCACCCTGTACATCATTGACTCTATCTCCATATAATACACTGTCATAACTTGTTTCGACTATAAATAGAGATTGTACAGGCTGGCACACAGGATCTATTTTTGGGACTTTTACGCGTGCAAACACCTCCAACGCCGCATTTTGCACTCATTTTGTTCGACTTTATTTGGCCCTGAGGTATGCGAGTTTCTCAGAAAAAGCTAATCCATTAGGCAGGTCAACCTAAGCCTATGCGCATTCCGTCCTAGCCGCGTTTAGTACTTTATTTTGATACTAACCGAATGTGAGATTCAAATAGAAACGTTTCGTTCTCAATCGTAGAAACGCAATTATTTACCCGGACCTGAGCCGGTATATGTATAGGTAAGTATCTTTTTATTCTGGACAAATAATCTAGAAAATAATAATATAAATACATTCCGTAATTGCGATAATTGTCCCGGGACATACCCAGCTTACAAATATAGCTATTGAAGAAATACCTGTTTCAATAATGAGAATTGTTGCATGTAAGTAATTGCAATACATCTGAATTTAATTATGTATGAACTTTGCATCTTGCGTGTGACATAATATATGGGAACTGGTTTATAAATCTCCCATACCTACTACCTTGAGTCATCCATCCTTTCCCAAGCTTCGTTCAAACACAATGACCGGCTACTCGTGTAAGGACTTGTGTATAAGAAAAATATTTCTTTTCCATGTGCCTTTGAAAGTATAGTTCTCAAGTCAGAGGAGAGTTTACATTACGCACAAAAATACACTATCAACTATCAAGAAAATAATTGAAAGCCAGAAGAAAGGAATGAAGGGTATTTAAAATAAAAACACCGTAATCATAATCACGTCATAGTTGGCAATCGGATTTGTGTTATCAACTCTAAGTTGAGAACCATAAGCCCATTGAGCGGGGTCCCTATAAAAGTGATGATTCGCCCGTTTCGGGCGAGTAAATTCGTGCAAATCGATCGAATTCGTGTTTCGTGTGAGTCTACGAAAGAGGTAGTCGGGATCTATGTAAGTATATAAAGCAATCTTACTGGTCTGTGCCACCGGCGAAGTGGAAAATGACACTGAACAGCATGTAGACTATGCCGAAGACCAGGGGCTGGTAAATGTGCAGCAGTCGGACAGGGTGAGCACCGCTGACCAGGATCAGCAACATCACAAGTGAGTTGAGGCCGTGCACCGCCACGTCCAGGGCATGGTCCAGCTCCTCTTCTATACCAGCTGATGAAACAATTAAGAGAATGTTAATAATTTGCGAATGAGACTAGCGCAAAATAGGAAAGTTTGGCACAAAGATGGGGGAGGCCTATAATCAGCAGTGGAATATACATAGAAAAACAATCAGGTTATCGGAGAGTTGGCACTTCAATCTCTCCTTGTCTATTAAGAATCGTTAAGCAGTGCATTGAGCAACGGTTTGTAAAATGTGAATATAGAGCTCTTGTCGGCCCTTAAGCAATTAGTTACTTCAGCATCACGTTTTAAAAGTCATAGGTAAAGAAATTAAGATATATCGATGAAAAGTAAAGCAAAACACTGCCATGGGCGTTTTTCTGAACGTTACCATTTAAATAAGGAGATCTGGAGATTTTTGAAAATCAAGTATTTAATAAAAACATAATAATAGCACAAAAAAGACTAACCTTCGTATAGTACAGTCCAGTAGAATATTGTGATCATGAAAGCGATTGGTACAGCGATGTTGAACAGCGCCCAGTACGTCTTCACGTACCATGGCAGTCGGAACTCAGTGCCTGACGGATTTCATGCGCATGATATTACTCAGTGAAGTTTCAATATTTTATCAGGCGTTATTAATTTGGTAATTATATCAAACCTACAGAGTTACCCCCTTACTAATAAACGTATTATATCAGATAAATAGTTACACACCGATTTTTCTCTTTCAGTCGTCAGTAATTTGACTTTTGAAAGAAGGAGACAAACGTTGTGTAACTATACAGACGCTATACAACGTTTATTAGTAAGGGGGTTGGTAGGTAGTAGGTAGGAGTAGTATTGTTAGTGTCGCAGATAGATTGTCGAATAAGCTGTTTAACAAAACCGCTAGTTGTTTAACAAAACGCTCTGTTATGTCAAACAACTGAAGAACGTTCAGCTGGATTGTCATTGCGTTACGTTTAACAAAACTGCTACCGACATTTAGACGTAATGCAGAATGGCTTATCTGCAGTGACAAGAAGCATTTTTCATAAAACTATGATAACTTTTAATTATTATTGTTCTTTAAGTCATTGTTTTCAATTGAGATTTTGATTTAAAGTAAAAGTAAAAAAAAAGTAAAAAAAATCGTTTATTCCATATTTTAAAATTACAATATCGAGGTATTGTTGGTCCCAAACTAGGCACAGCCTGTGTCTTGGGCACCATTACAATGGTACAAGATTTTAATAATTAAGGGAAAACTAAGATCAACAAATGAAATAAAAATAAAAATTAAGTAGCCACATCGGGACTATAAGTCTAAATGTACACATAAATAGACTTACTAATTATTAAGGGAACGCTGAGATCAACAAATGATGATAAAATAACAGTTGGTACAATTTCCTTTTATACACCATTGAATAGGTATAACATTATGATAATTTTTTAAATAAAATAATTTAGAAGTTAAAATTGGCTACAGTTGACCTAGTTAGCCTTATCTAGACTACGAAACTGAACATAGAAACAAAATAACTAATTAAGTGAAAAACTAAAAACAATAAAAATCTTATAATAAAATGTAAATTATATAAAAGTAAAACTTGGTTTAAATTTCCGTTTGTGCTGCTGTTCTGTAGTGTGCGTCTGTGAGTGTGAGTGTAGAGGGGGTGAGGGTGTGTGTGTGTATGTATGTGTAAGTGTAAGTAAGTGTAAGGGTGTATACGGGTCTATGTGTTGTTGCAGTGTGAGTTGAGTTTATTTGGTTATACTTAGGATTTTTTCAGTAGAAGTGTATGATTGTTCCAAGAGCCAAATTTTGACTGCGTGTTTCATTCGGGTGTAAGAGGAGCTATGGATCTTCAGAATAGAGTTTACCTTATTGTAGATGTGAGTGTGTAGGAATGATGGAAGTCTTTGGGCGAATGCAGAGTTTACTCTAGGGTTCGGGGTTCTGAATTTTCTCTTACTTTGCAGGGTTTTTAAATCAGTTCTCTTTAAACATTTTATGTGACCTTTCGAAATGACTGTTGAAATATACAGTTTCCGTACCCCAAGAAGTGCTGCCTCTTTATATAGTCTGTCAGTTGAATAGCGGTAAGGTTTACGAAGCATAACTTTTAAAATAGCGCGTTGAGCCCTTTCCAGCTCTAGCATATATGTTTTGGCAGCCCCACCCCATACTGTTACACAGTACTGAAGTAGAGACTGGCCGAGAGCAAGGTAAACTAATTTGCGAATGTCGACGGAAGCACACTCACGCAGGAGTTTCATGACATAAATCAACCTCCGAACTCGTTTAGCCATAACCGTAATGTGTTGTTTGAAGGAGAGATGCTGATCTAGTGTCACTCCAAGGTATTTCAGGTGATCAACCCTTTCGATCTCGTTACACGAACACGTGGAAATAGAGCTACTGGCAAGCTCGTAAGACTTACATCTGTGGATTTTTACCCTCCATCCAGGCAGTTTGGTAGCGTTCGTTTTTCTAAATGTTATATATTTAGTTTTATTAACGTTGAGCGTAAGTAAATTTAGGTCCAGCCAGTTAGCCAGCTTACTCATTCCAGACTCGGTTTTCTCATACACTTCTTTCCAATCGACACCGTGGAAAATGATAACTGTATCGTCAGCGTAACAAATCAAATCAGCGTTAGGAATTTCGTTTTTTAAAATGTCATCCATGTAAATTGTGAATAAAGTCGGGCCCAGTAAACTACCCTGCGGAACACCAAACGATATACCTAATTCGTCGCTCATCTGATTTTCGACTCTAACACACTGCCGGCGATCGGTTAGGTAGCTGCGGAACCAGTTTAAGGCCACTCCTCTGATACCAAACGACTCCAGTTTCTTAAATAATATCTGACTCGAGACTGTGTCGAATGCCTTTGCAAGATCTATGAATACGCCGAGGCATCGACGGCCCTGATCAACGTGCCCAGAAACAATGTTTGTTAGGAGTTCGACAGCATTTTCCGTGCATCTTCCCTGTCTAAATCCAAACTGGCGGTCCGATAATAAGTTGTTTTCTTCGATAAACTTCACGATACGTTTATTGATTAGTTTCTCGAGTATTTTAGAGAAAATACTGAGCAAGGAAATTGGTCTGTAGTTGTCAGGAGTCCCTTTCGGCCCTGCTTTGTGGATTGGAGACACCAATGCAGTTTTCCACTTGTCCGGAAAAACTCCTGTTGACATGCTCAGATTGCAAATGTGCGTAAAAGGCTCCAAGATTGAGTGCCTTATGTATTTGATTAGTGTAGCCTTGCATCCGTCTAATCCGGGAGCGCTCTCGTTTTTTAGATTAAGAATAATTCTTTCTACTTCGTGTATGTCAGTTGGCGCCAGAAATATGGAGTTACTATTTGATTCATTGCATCTGATTTTTGCGGCTAACTCTTCCTCAGTCGTGGACAGACTTTGAAGTATTTGGCCGGCAAGGGTTTTTCCCACCGACGCAAAGTAACTATTGCAGTGGTTCAGAGACGCCTTGATGGATCCAGCGGAAGACATTAGTTCTTGTGGGGGCGCGCTTTTCTTCTTTGGAATCTCGGTTATATCTTTGATAGCGCTCCATAATTTTTTAGGGTTGTGCTGATTTTCTTGAAGTTGTCTGTTGTTGTAGTCGTTCCTTACTTTTCTAAGAAGGTCGATCAGGAAGTTCCTATATCTTTTGTAAGAAATGTTCAGCATTTCATTTTTCGGGTCTTGTTTGACTTGTAGGTGTAGTTTGTCTTTGAAGCGCATGCAACGCATCAAACCGGGTGTAATCCATGGCTTCATTATAATTTTTTTGCGACTTTTCTTAATATTTTGGGTGTTTCTTGAAGTAGCCGTACCGAGGATATCTTCAAAGGCTTTGAGGGCTTCGTTGACATCTTGACTAAGAGTGACAGGTGACCAGTCTTCGTTATCAAGATCTAATTTCAGCTTTTCATAGTCGATTTTTTGAATGACTTTTCTGATGTTTTTGTTACCATTTTCCATTTTGGTTTTGATTCCAACCATAGCAATGTCGTGATCAGTCAACGAAGATTTGGCGACGATGCCAATCACTGGGCCACAGCTTTTTACGTAAGCATGGTCTAGGCAGGTGTTGCCTCGGGTTGGCTTTGTGATTGCGGGTAACAGTGCGTGCTGTGCCATTAAGCATTGGTACTCGCGTTGTCTCCACTTGGATTGTCCGTAAGTATGTCAATGTTTAAATCTCCTGTGATTACCAGCACCGATTTCGACTTCACTTGATTTAAGTTCACATCTAGTGACGATACGAAGTTTGTTAAACTACTAAAAGAAGGGGACCGGTAAATGCCGAGAAGATTAATAGAGCCACCAAGACGAACCATAAGGCAGTTTGCATCATCTATCTCAGGCTCAGTAACGACGACTTCGTGGCATTCCTTTACATAAATTATGACACCTCCGGCTTTATTTATATATTTCGTTGTGCGATATGAATTATATCCCTCGAGATTTCCTATAATAGAGTTTTCGTGCAACCAGCATTCTGTGAGAACCATAGCATCAAATTCGATGTTTAACCGTTTTAAAGCTACAACGAAATGGTCAAAATTTTTTTGCAAACTTCTGATGTTAATTGTAATGAACTTAAAGTTATACGCCTTTGTTATAAGGTCCTGACAGTGTTCCAGGTCGGTCAATAAGTGACAGTTAATACGTAGAGATTTTTCAATATTCTCATGAACTTCTAGGTAATCCACGGAAAAAGATCAGAAAGTAATCGGTGATGTACGATGATATGTTTGCTTCTGTCACTCATTCTACAATACCGTTGGGACCTGTAGTACTTAGAACTAGGGCGTACAGTTTTGTGTGTAGTGGATATGTTCTGTGATAAATAAATGTGAAAATTAAAGTTATAACAGGATAACAGCATGTTTACAAGAGGTGATATTGATTCAATAACCAGAAGACAACTTAACATTAAGGAACTAAAAATATAAGTTGAGGTAAAAGCAGCGTCAGAACGCGTTTTAAATAACAACATATGGACTAAGAGTTTGTGCAAGATTCCATGGCTACGTATTTGTTTGTAGTGCTTCTTCTTGAGATGAGAGTTGAGTACGTGTTTGCAAGTTTGTGGGTGGGCAATTTTTGAACTGACTGTAGTTTGTGCATGTAATAGAGTATATAATTCTGTGTCTGTAGTGTAGGAAAATAACATTTTAGTAAGTTTAAAAAAGTTAGCAGAAGTTATCAGAATTAAGTTAGAGTTAAGTACGACAAATAAAGTAAGTAATGAATGGAAAATTTGAAAACAAAGAAAACTTATACTAAACCGCAAATGTATCCAAGGTTTCGGAAGGATCTTCGTTATTGACCAGGCAGGCGGAGTCCACGGCTTGGGGGCGACCAACTTTGTCATCCAGGTCAAGCGGGGTCCGAATAGGGATGGAAGCATGTTTTTCTGCTTTCCGTACGTAAATGGTTCCATTGCGTACCCAGCAGAATTGAAACCTGTGTAACTGCGCACGCATTCGGGCTTCACGAAATAACATTCTGTTGTTTTGTGACAGGCGTTCGTTTACGTAAACTTTTGAGGATGTTCCGTGGATGATGTCATCAGAGGTGAGGGGTCGTCTCTCTTTAGCAGCTTTTAATATAGCTGATCGTTTAGCTCGGCGTGTGAGGCGCAGGACAATAGACCTTGGTTTTCCCACTAAGTTAGTGCGTCGGCCTGTACGGTAAACCTCGTCTATGTCATTTTCTGTCAGCTGTACGCCGATTTTCTGTGCAGTTACCATTGAGATGTGAAGAAGGTTTTCGTTGTGTTCTTCCGGAATTCCTATAATTTCAATCTCAGATTTCATATTTTCTTGTTCTGAGATATTCAGTTTATGCTGGAGATGAGAAATGGTGTCTTTGAGCAAGAGGATTTCACTATCTCGGGCACTAATTTTCCTCTCGAAATCGTCTAGTTTTTGGTGGAGCGCTTCAGAAACGTCAGATAGTTTCGTTCCGATGTCCGTGTTCTGTTGCTTGAGATCGCAAACTTGTTGCCTTAAAAGCCGGATTTCGGATAAAAGGAGTGTGGTGTCAGAGTCAGTTGTTGACTGTTGTGGCGGTGGTGGTTTAGCCCGGCTACCGCGAGTCTTTTTCATGTTGTCACTAGCAGTGTGCGCGTTATTTAACCCGTTGTTGGCAATACCTACTGTGATGCTTGAGTTATCCCCTTTGGGTTGGGAACATATGCAGGTTGGGCAGTTCCAAAATTGTTTATACTCTGCCGTATATTTCTCGTAGTTCAATACTGATACGTTTAGACAGTCAAGGTCGTAATATTTTTTTCAACACACTTGCTCGTAAAATGGCTCTTAATACACAGCTTTTAGATCCATAATGCAGTGTATTACAAACGCGTGCTTTCTCTTTACGTTACGGTACTTGTGCTTTATTTCCACAGATAACTATTTCATTTACTAGTCGGAGGTCGGAGAAGTGCGTTTTTTTTTTTAATCTCTTCAAAGAGAATTCATGCCAAAAAGAATCCGCGAGCCATATTTTACTTTTTTTTTTGATAGTCTGAATTGTCCTTGGTCCCAAGATGAACTAAAATGTATTTACCTTAACATGAATGCGCAGTTGTAGCCCACGAAATTAAATTTTTCTAACGTTTTTTGCAATTTTCAGGTCAGTGTCAGGTTGTATCTTAATCAAAATATGATTCGCGACTATAACAGATACGTATTTACAGAATTATAATCATTAGAATCATTAAATACATCTTTCTAAGTTAGATTTGTTCCATAAGAACAAATCTCTTATGGAAAAGTTCTTAGGGAACAAATCTAACTTAAATATATATATTAATGATTCTAATGACTATAATTCTTTAAATACATATCTATTATATAAATATACATTTTGATCAAGATACAACCTGATACTGACCTGCGAATTGTAAAAAACTTAAAAAAAATTAAATTTCGCGGTCTACCACTGCGCATTCACCTAAGGGTGCATCCACACATAGCGAGGCATGTGCCGCAAATTATTTTTTTATATGTATGGTTGCCTCAGGCTGAGGCATCTAACATACAAAAAAAAGCACTTGCGGCGCATGGCTCGCTCTGTCTGGATGCACCTTATAATTTTCCGTCGTCCCTCCCGTAACCAAACGGAAAAGACCACTGGCGTTCTGTTATTGCGGATTCTCACTGTATATTTCTCTATGTAAATAGTACTTTCTAATTCCATACTAACTAAACTACAATTTGACATACGACAATACTACGATCAGTCTTAACATTATTTTGTGTTTATTATATTTTTTCTATAGGCTGTATATCGGTTCTGTCTTTGCCTTTAAGTAAATAAACGCGCGCCTCGCTAGCAATGCGCGCGCAGGTGTAGGAATGACCATTACTTACTCTATGGGTAAACCTGCGCGCGCACGTCAGCACGGCGCGCGGAATGACAAACCAAGCCCGCCATTATCCATACAAGTTAATATTTAACAATACAAGTCTGTTTTTTTCCTCACAAGTGTGTTGAAAAACGTCGTATGATACGCGTGTGCATTGATAATTAAACTCTCGGCTACCTTATCGCGCTCGCCTACGGCTCGCGCGAATAATACCGCCTCGAGTTTAATGATCAACATAGCACACATGTATCATAATGTACTATTGCATACAGAACACACCATGTATTTTGATGTTAGAATTTCGTTTTCACAGCCATTGCACGAGTAAGGCATTTTTATTTTATTACGCGGGATGCGTCGTCTTCGTGATGTAAACAAGTCGGTAATAGTTCTTCGGTTGGTCACGCGCTGGCGCTAGTGTCGCGCACTGTCGGTCGTCGTCGGCGCGAAGTACGCTTGGGGGCGGGACTTAGCCGCTCGCGCATGCGTAGGAGATAGGACGCCGCGAGCAAGCCGCGAGATGATGTACGGTTATTTTATTGTTTTGAAATGTTTTTGCTTGTATCTCGGTAGCCCGTGGATGAATTAGAAAATAACTTCAACACTGAATAGGGGGTACACTATATTGTTAGCACTGAGAGTTTAAGCACTTAATAACGACTTTTCACTAAGTTTTAGAATTAAAGTTCGCGGAGCAATTTAAACGTGACCGGCTTACTTGACCTCTCCAGTGAATTCCATTTTGAATTTTAACTCATATTACTCGTTTTATTTAGTTCTGTTTTGGACGCCATTATTGTTGTTATGATACATAGAGCCACGAGCGACAAAATTTAGAACTAAAATCTACAATCTGTCGTTTAATTTCACGTTGTTTTCCATAGCCTCTAATCGTTGACCCGCTGCATTGATAAATGCAAAACGTTAAACTAAACGTCGTTCAGTTGTTTTACATAACGGAGCTGTTTTGGAATAAACTAGCGGTTTTGCAAAACAGCGGATTCGACAATCCATCTGCGACTTATGCATGGCCCTAAAAATACAAAGTCAAGGATGATAACATTTGATTAATATGTTGATAACATTATCACGATTTCATATCTTTTTAAGGAACACTATTATATAACATTAAGGGCATAACTTTTATTCGAAGAATAAAAATGACGTTTGACATTTTTTCTATGAAATAACTGTCAAAACAAAATTATTCCTCGAATAAAGTTATCAGATTATTGTAAAATCAGCCCTTAATGTAAAGTGATTTGCTTCTATTTATGACATTATTTTTAATAAGATATTCAGACTAAAAAAGGTTGGTTACTTACTTATTGGACCGTAAAGGTAACAGCGCGCTGACACCAAAGTTGCGAATCCCGTGGCAAGAAGGATGCTCGTCAACCCCCAGTGCGTCAGGTAAATAAACCAGAATGTGAATTGACCATTTAACATGTAGGTTATCACCGAGGTTAGTATTATTCCTAGTGACGTGAGGAACAGCAGCGCCCGCCAAATTAGAAGCGGTACGACCGACCGCGTCGTTTGCCAAGCACTGAGATAGAAGTCAGTCGGATTGTGATGCTCCAACGTGAGCATACTCCACCTCACTTCTTGATTAAAATAAGTCTTTAAAGCACTCATCTTGATATTGTTGTGGTACCTAACAGAAACACAGTTACACAGCACACCCAACGCTATCGATAACACGGAACTGATAATCGATATCGTGCGTACGGTTTCAGTTCGCTGACTCACTTCAAAAATTATCTAAACGCGGTGCCAAAATATATGTTATCATAGTATGTACCGTCACTGACTTATGTGTGTGCATTTTGGGTGTGAACCATGCACGAACTGCAAACGTGTAAGCTACAAGGTAAAACGCAGAATGGAGATTTTGTCCAGAACTTAGGAGTTTCCGCCTGGTAACAAACCATTGTACCTAATGCTTTTTCCTTCCTGCATAGCTATTTACAATCATCCGACAGCGTGTCGAAAATGACCCATTTCGATAACCTGATTTGCCTTGCCCCTGACAACAAACACCGGTCGGAAGAATAGTGGTCGTCTATTTGGTTTAAACTGACAACATTTTCGGGGTTTGGACTTGTCAACAGCCTTTAGAGGACTCCTACGATGACTTGATTGATGTTCGATACAATAGGGAAGTGTATCGAGTGGTCGTGAATAGCTATGCTGATCCAAACTAGAGTAAAAAATAACCCAATCTTAATTTACCACATAAATCTTAAGAGGGCGCATCAACCCAGAAACAAAAAAGTTTCAACCGCGCCTTCTTGGCTACTACCCCTCTCATCAAACACGACGAAAACCAAACACAATCCCTTTCCGCAGCAGAAACTTTTCGCCCGGCGTATATGAACTTGAATCTTCTGTATTAAGTATCTATAGGTACGCAAAATAATCAGATGAAAAGGCTCTATTCAATGTACAGTGGCGTTCATAAGTCGATTACCAATCTCACAAAGCAATAGATTGACGTTTTGGTTTGACTTACGACCTTATTCTATAAGTTGTTTCTATACTATAGACACGCACACACACTCACTTTATCTGGAACTGATACTAGTTCATAATTTCAACTGTCTTACTATATGTTATCCTAGCGTAATGGTTAACGCGCTCTGACTTGTGCAATTTTATCTCGAGCGGAGGGTTCGAATCTCACATTTGGTTTTTATTAGATACTATAAATAATAATTAGGTAATAACTATAATATAATTTGTGTTACTTTTTAATAATTACTATTTATTTATTTTGTTATTTTTTCTAGTAGTAGTTCGATAATTACATAGATGTGACAAATTTTTATAATTACTAGTAGTAGGTAGTTTGATAAATAATCATTATTTTTTTGTCTTGTTCGTCTTGTTCACACAAATAATGAAGTTAGTAGGTAACCACAGAAAACCAACTAGTTTATTTCGATTTCTGTGAGGTAGGCAGATTAATGCTCTTCGTTACGAGCGACTAATCACCTAGAACGTTGTTGGTTCGTGGATATTGTTGGTTAGTGACAAGGTGTTTCTATTAGCGGTGTTTAAGTAGTTATTATATTCAAAATGCAGTCTAATATAAATATTAAAGCGAGGGCAGATATAATTGCGCTGCATAAAATTGGATATAACAAAACCCGAATAGCGAATGAAACCGGACTAAGTGTGAGTGTATCATTTAAATATTTCCTAGTTTACTAAACATAAATCTACTTTAATCTAAAGCATTGTTAATCGTTTTACTCAGAAGATGCCTTATTAAATAAAGTTTTAAATTAATTATGAGGTTTAAATAAAAGAAAAGAAAAATATAAATCATTTTAAAGATAATTTATTTAGATTATCAATTCACAGGGCGAGCACTGTGCGTGAGTGGTTTACCAGACACCCGGAGATAGCAGTCGTTCCATGGCCAGCGCGATCTCCTGACCTCAACCCCATAGAAAATCTATGGGGTTTGATGGTGCAAAGGTGGGAAGCCCGGAATGAGAGATGTCTTGAGCAGTTGAAGTCGCATTGTATGGAGATATGGGAAAATATAAGGGGAACAGAAATATGTTCTAATCTAGTAGGCTCCATGCGTCAACTTCTACTTGACTGTATCGAGAATAACGGCGGTTATACAAAATATTAGGTAACCGTAATAAACAACAGATTCGTTGTTGCACGAATTTTTGGTTACGTATTTTTTAAGCACGTATTCAACATGGTGTTCGTCTCTTTTCTTTTAGATAGACCGAAAATGTTTACATTACTTCAGTAGGTAATATTATTATACTCATTCTCTATATTATGCCTTAATTTGAGGTTTAGTTTCAATCTTCTTTTCGTTAAGAAAATGAATACTTAAGCTATAACCTCAATAACTTATTTATATTTAATAAAGCCAAATAAAATGTGAAATACTTAATGAACTGGCCATAGTTAACCTTAAAATCACTTATTTTGTAAGTAGGTAGTAGAATCTAATTTAATATTCTTATTTATAGCTTACTTCGATCATGAACGAAGCTTAAGTTTATGGTGAAATAAATCTATTTAAAATTTAAAACATTTCATATGTTAAAATAATACAAATTGCTTATAAGTTTCTTATGATTGATTTCACATCTAGTTACAATAAACAAATGTAGCGGTTTGTTAACTTTATGAAATAAATCGAATAAATATTTTTTTAAATTTTTGTTATGACTTAACACGCATTTTTTTCTAAACCCTTTATTACAATAACAACATTAGTAAAAAAGGCAGCAATTTTGTGAATATTATCAATATTGCAAACAAAAATAAATATTGCCAAAAAACCGCACTGCGCTTCGTGAGATTCGAACCTAAGCCAGTTGCATCAAAGTCCAACGCTCAACGATTACTGCTACGAGCTCATATTATAATGGTTTGAATTTTAGCACCGCTATGCGTTTGACCGTGTCTAACAAAAGGGACGGAAATATTTTTTTTTCGTTTCTTGTGGTGCGACGAGTACACGACGATATGACAGTGTGTAAAGTAAGTAGGTGGTGTGTGTTACCGTGTTGTTTACACATACAGATATACGCTGTACCGCGTCGCGCGTGTCACAGCAATACGACTCGTAAGGTGTGAATGCACTTTTGAACCCTTACTGTACACAGGATGGGTAAAAAATCGTGGATTAAACGAAAAAGGGCGATAGCTGGTTATTAGAAGTATCGCCCTGTTTCATTTGATCCACGATTTTTTACCCACCCTGATCATCGATGTGTACCTAGGTATATTATTCAATATTATTGTATATTCTTGAATCTGTGTTACTTTAAGTTTTTATTTACTTGAACATTATTATTATTTTATATTCTGATGTTTGTTTGTCAGTTTTAGGCATTAACTAGAAAAACGCGCAAGTGTGAGCAGAACTCTTGCCCTGAGGGTTCCTTCTCAAAGTTGTGCCGGCTGCCCGAGGCTTCACTCAAGTGATACAGCCTATGAATGTCCAATTGCGGATTGAAGGACTTACAAACTTAACTATGCAGAAAAAAAACAACATGATTGGCAATTTATGCCAGCTTTTAAGTCAACGTCTTCGAGGCTCGATTTTTTTACTGCACCAAGGGACCGTAGACTAAGTGTTTGATATCAATTTAACTTGATACCGGAGAAAAAGGGTCAGACAGATGAACAACGAAGTGATCCTATAAGGGTTTCGATTTTTCCTTTTGAAGTACCTACGCAACCTCAAAACAAAAGCACGGTCATCAAAGTATTATACTACATCATGAAGTCGACCGCAACATATTATGGAGTTGGGAAAAGGCTAGGCAGCTGATGATGACTACTACATCATGAATCATGATGAAAACAAACTAAATGACTAGTTTGTTTTTGTGACTCAATGAAAGCGAATAAGTATCACACTAATATTATAAAGGCGAAAGTTTGTGAGTGTGTGTGTGTGTGTGTTTATATGCTTGTTACTTCTTCACGCTTAAACGGCTGGACCAATTTTGATGAAATTTGGTATAGAGATAGCTTGAGTCCCGGAAAAGGATATAGGGTACTTTTTATCCCGATATTCCCACGGGATCGAGACTTATGCGGGTAAAACCGCGGGGCGCAGCTAGTAATAAATAATTTAGAGTAGAAAAAATCCCCACTGAAAACATTTCTGAAAAAGAGGCCAAGATTGTCGGCATCATCGATAAAAGAATTGACATCTACATGGTCAAGTAAAATCAGGTAGCGAAATTCCGCAGGCGTGATGGATCTCGATATCTAAACAAGT
Source organism: Amphipoea oculea (assembly GCA_945859645.1). Lineage (NCBI taxonomy): Eukaryota > Metazoa > Arthropoda > Insecta > Lepidoptera > Noctuidae > Amphipoea > Amphipoea oculea. Next base: position 7,713,875 of record OX243862.1, read on the forward strand.
GGTAGTATTGTTACATGAAGTATGAGTTGAGAAAATCTGTAGAAAATTAAGTACTAATACTACCTGTATGCTAAACGAGTTTCAACTTGATTTAGGAAATGGTCAAAAGCCGCTCGAAATGGTTCGTCTGGTTAACTTTTTTTTTTTTTTAGTTGGAAAATTATCTAATAGCTTCTCCCGCTCTGGGCGTAGCGAGAGGGCGTGTCAGACTTTTACTGACTAAAAACCCACACATGTTTCTTTAGTTGCCTGTGCCAGGGGCCACGGTATCTCTTTCGAACAACCCGCAACCCCGGCAGGCATCGGCCCTAGCCACGGGCCCTAGCGGACCCCGTTAGTAGTTTTTTCATATTTTCTATTTGAGTTTCTTTCCTACAATGTGATAAATTACGAAAATATTATTTACACAAATAAATGATGTCCCAGCGCGGCCAAAAATTTGTGCGCAGTCCTCTCGTCTCAACAGAGCTATGGTTACTGATACAGAGCAGAGCACTTTTATAATACTGGTGATGGTGACTGATTTGTGAAACAAAAATATGCTTGGAGATCCGTGTGACGGAAGATGACTTCTTCCACGAATCAATACTAAAAGCTTGTAGTCCTAATAATACCAAAATAAAAGGAATTTCAAAAAACACATGCACACATTTTTTTTGCCTTGTATTAATACAAATAATCATCAAATTTTTATCCTATTAGTCATTAGCATATTATTAAGTACAAATCGAAATTACTTGAAAATTTGAGGTAACTTCGTGATGTTTTTTATCGAGAAAATAATATTTTGTGTTTATGTTCCACAAAAGTTTGAAAACATCATGTAGTTATTCTACGCACATTATGTTTGTTATGCCTGTCTTATCAATTTCATGAAAAAATAAATTGAAGATAGGCTATTTTGCTAGATTCTCCCTCTAATAGAATAAAACATACAGTGCTTGGCCAGACTGGCAGCGCGGGGCGGGGTGCGCCGCGGGTGCGGGAACGCGCGCGATCTGCCTGTCCGCAGTCGAGCGCGGCTGAGTTCTGCGTGTTGTCGTGTCCAGTGTTTATCAATATATAATACGGTTGAAGAAGACTTATTTTTACTAGAAAAAAGCTCGAACTAGTTTAAAAACTCGGTCCCCGCGCGGGCCGCCCGCACACCCACTGCGGCCACTTGTATGAACGAGCTATGGCGTGAGTTGCCCGAGCGCTTCTCGCGCCGAGCAGCCCGCACCACTCACCGCACCCGCGTGCCGGTTATGGACACTCAAATGAAGTTCTTATGTTTGAGTACGCCCGTCGCGCCGCGTCCGCCCCGTGCCCGCGCTGCCAGTCTGGCCAAGCACACAGCATCGCTTAAACGACGAGTGTCAATTTGTTTATCTGTAATAATTATTGGATATTCCGTTATTTTGTTCGGATATGGACAGGACTGTGGGTACTCTGCATCGCTTGGTGAGGGCATCCCTGCAGAGCGTCATGCCGACGACGATGAAATGGATCACAATGATGAAGAACGCTGATCCCACCGCCAATAGTAAAGTGGCGCCAGGTTTTGACCAGTCCAGCATTGGGTATATCCAGGTCGTGCCAAAGCTAAACAAAGAAAATTTTACAATTTTAGTTATAAATCCTAGAGAACACCGTCAATGATGACAACCGGGAAAATTCTGTGGTATAATGATTGCAACAAAAGAAAAAAAAGGTAATGGTTTTTTCGTGAAGACTTGTAACTACACAGATATGCTTTAATGGTACACTCATTTACTTATTAGTATATGTAATACTAGCTGCGCCCCGCGGTTTCACCCGCATAAGTGTCGATCCCGATTCCTGTGGGAATATCGGGATAAAAAGTAGCCTATATATTAATCCAGGGTGTCAGCTACCTGCATAAATTTTATTAAAATTGGTCCAGCCATTTGAGCGTGAAGAAGTAACAAACATATAAACACGCACACTCACAAACTTTCGCCTTTTAATATTTATAATATTAGTGTGATGCATATAGGTGTGTTAATTGTTCCTGTATACTTGCTTAGAACTTTGTGTTTTGTTATTTTTAGGTGAGTATATACCAGAGCATTTCATGGAAATGCTCGAAAAAATGCTCTTTTAAAGCATAAATCTAGTTACAAGTCTTCATGTAATGTAACGTTCCTGTGAATGCTCGACGTTACGTTCGACGTAATGCTCACGACGAGTGAGCATTTACTTGTAACATTTCTTTCTACCTTGCGTTGAATTTGAACAAGTAACAACCTGTCCTCGACCCACGCACCTCACTCCGCGTCGGCGTCGTCCGCGGTTGTGCCTTTGCTCAAAACTGTTACACCAATATGCTCGTTGGTTTTTAAAATTAGGTTCTAACAAAACATCGAGGGTCGTGTTCGAAGTGCGGTTCGATAAAATTTAAAAACGGTGAATGCTCGATGTTCTGTTACAAGTAAATGCTCTAGTCTATACATATAATTTAGAAAATAATATTTAAAATCATTTGGTTCTATTGATTGGTAATGACGTTGAAACTGTAGTTTTCCTTTACTCTTTATCGATGGCATGGTTCCTTACAACAAACCAACCCTAACAGTTGTTTTAGTGAAGAATTTCCAATGACTCTATATAAATAATGTAAGTACGGTACTCACGGACTAAGCCCACCGGCGAAGTAGTAAATTATACTGAAGAGCATATAGACAATTCCAAGGATGACGGGGATGTAGAAGTGCAGCAGCCTGGTGGGATGACGCGAGGAGATCAGCAGACAGAACATCATCACGGAGTTGATGCCGTGTACGAACACATCCAGCACGGGGTCGAAGGCGTAGTCGGCTTCCACTGAGACAAGAGAGACGAAGAGACGATAATGATACTGAATATTAAGACAATCTTTGTTTAGCTGCAGAATTCAGACTAAGGGCTAAAACCACAACTTGTCCAGTACCCAGGGCCTTTTACACCTGTGTACCACTAGATCGTGCCTGGCAAAATTAATTTAAAAAATCGACTACGGCATTTGAGAATGATAATAATAGTGGTCCAGAATTGAAACGTGCTTGTTTTACGTGGGACACTCAGAAAGTTTTGCGAAAATGAAAAAAAATGTCAATATTTTTTATTAAATCTTTTCAAAGTAACTCTCCACTACCCTCTATACAAAGTTTCATGCGTCTGAACCAGTTTTCGAAACACTTTCCAGTCCGCCGCAGATACCTCGTTTACAGCCTGCTCGAACGCTGACAGCGCATCTTCCGGCGACGAAAATTGTATCCCTTTGAGCAGATTTTTTGTTTTCGGGAATAAAAAGAAGTCACATGGTGCTAGGTCAGGGCTGTAAGGAGGGTGATCCAGGAGTTTGACCGGCGGGCGTGCTGTCCAGGAAGTTCCTCGTTTTGAGCGCGGTGTGCGAAAGCACGTTGTCGTGGTGGAGCAGTCGCCCGCGGAGCCCTGTGTTTGGTCGCTTGTTACAACAGAGAAAACTTCAGCCAAGCATTTGGTAGTATACCATTCAGCGTTGATGCTTCTTTGGTTCCGTAAAGGAATTGACATCAAGTAGCCAGTCAAATTGAAAAAGCTCGCGATCACAATCTTCCCCCCGCTTCTAGATCACTTCACTTTGGTAGGCGCTTTGTTTATCATATATGGCACCATTCCATCCGGGCCTGCTTCTCAGCATCGGTGAGATTGTACGGCACCCAGCGTGAAACTATCCTCTTCACACGAAGATGCACGTGTAGAATTTCGTGAAGGCTTCCCGATCCAACCAGCAGTATCTCTTGATATGTAACTCGCCTATATTGTCTTAGATTAAATTTTTCACTGCTAGCACGTTTTCTTCTGTAACAGCCGTCCAAGAGCGACCACTTCTTTCTTCATCCCCCAAAGTTAGTCGACCACGCTTGAATTCGTTATACCAACGATACACGGTTGCCTTAGAAGGGCCTTCATCCATGAATGCCATTTGAAGTCTATCCTATTAACAGTTTAGCTATTACATACAGTATACAAAATTTCGATTGGTAATAACTTGATAATTTTTTTGGAAGAAAAGCATTTTGTACCTTTGTGAAACTTTATCACAAACTCTGGCTTTAAAAACGAAAGTCATATATTGGTTGTAAGTAACTGATTTGTCTGTTTGATACTAATGCTAGGTTGATGTGTTCATGACCTTTTTACCAAATACCTACACATGTACCAGATGTACGTACATCGGTACTGGTTATCAAAACACATGTGTGTGTAGTACGTTCAAAATTGATTTCGGTAATTAATACAACATAATCTACATCGATACTTTTGCCATGGAATTTACACAACTTCAACATTTGCTCAAATGCCCGTAGCTATGTATTTGCCACATAACTCTTATTATGATTTTGAAAAATAGTCGGAGCACTCACCCGTCGCGTTACTAAGCATGGTCCAGTAGAAAGCTGTGATGAAGAACGCTACAGAGATGGTGGCGTTGAAGAATGACCAGTAAAGCTTCACCAGCGTTGTCGCGCTCGAATCTGAAATCATGAAGACGGCCACGGGACTTAATTTCGTACTTCAAACTAAGACTGCGAATGGAACACGACGTACATATATTTTGTGTTTTGTTTGTATGACCTTGCAGGTCAACTGTACCACCCATAGTTATTGCTATGAATGTGATGTAGTATTTGACTTTTGTCTACTTTTGATTACTTTTGAAATATGTACCGGTCAATATAAGAATATTGACCGGTACCTACATATTTTAACTCGGCGTAGTTTAGCAACAATGGTTTCATCAATGTCCTTGTGACGGCGTAGCTTCTTAGCTCGTTCGGTGAAAAATATTACTTCATGTGATTTATTTTCAGAGTCTTATACTTACATAACATAATCAGCCTATACAGTTCCCACTGCTGGGACACAGGCCTCCTCTCTGTGAGAGGGAATGGGCCGTAATCCACCACGCGGGCCCAGTGCGGGTTGGTAGATGTCACATGTCTTCGAATTTTTAGTTCTAGGACGTGCTGGTTTCCTTACGATGTTTTCTTCATCATTTTTGAGAGAAATAAATTACATAAGTAAAGCGCCTGTCTGAGTCCGAACCCACGACCTAGGTACAATTCGTAAGTCGGGTCCATTACCGCTGGGCCACCACAGCTCTCTTATACTTAATACTTTCAAAATATTAGATCTATGGTCTAGGAAAGCATAAAGAGGAAACTGATTCTATTAATTGGCATGAAATCACCAACACTCAGTTAATGATTTATCACAATCTGAATCACTTTAAAGGATTGCTAATCCATTGCTATATGTTCGAAAAAATTGTCTGCTCAACAACGTAGTTAACGCAATGAATGTTATGGAACTGTCAAAATGTGTGTTACGCAATTACCCCGCTGGGTTTCCTCTTCTATGTAAGGATAGGTCTACATCCTGTACGTGTTAAAAAATGAGCTATATCGGCTGATAACACATAACGTCACGCCTGACATCCGGCATTTTTTACAGTTTTCTTTAGGTCTCAGGCGAATCTATTGCGATTAACCGCGGGCGTAAATCTAAACCCCAACCAATATTATGTATAAGCCTGATTTACTTGATAAACTTATATTTGATCTGGTCAATAATTGGTATGTTCAAGTGGTGTTTATCTAATGCAACGAGTGAAGTTGTACTTGTTACTTGACCGTCTTCTCAATAACTGCATTTGATTCGTTTTCAATCTGCGTTAATATGCTCATGTCTGCGCATCAGTCGCTTCCAAAGAGGTTGCCCATACGCCAGCGCAGAGAGCTAAGGGCGCTGACCACCTTGTTCTCATTTCTTGATTCTCCGTCTTCCCCTGGTCATCTAGCCCACTTTCAGTACATTTGCGCCAACCACAATAAAAATCTACGTTCATCACACAATCGTCTTCTCCGATGTCCCCACTCACCGCACAGACTTCATTTACTCTTCCTTCTTCGTTCAGTCTATCTCTCTGTAGAATGCGCTCCCCCAGAGAATCAGGATGGCAACCAACCGATTATCCTTTAAAGTTAAGGTTCGCGAGCACATTCGGAAGAAGCTGGCAGTATCATCACAACGATAATATTTTCTCATTAAACAATGAATATATGTAGAATCTCTGTACAAAATTTCAGCTCAAAAGCATTAACTTTGAAAATGCTTAATATTTTTTCATTTCGACATCACGACGCTGCACTGGCGCGCGGCGGCGTGATGTGCGTGTACTAGGCACACAGACACACTACAGATAATGGATAATGACCCTCGTAGTGCGGTGACACGTTTGTTATGATTTCAATATAATAAACTATCGAAATAAAAAAATATTAAGCATTTTCAAAGTTACTGCTTTTGAGCTGAAATTTTGTACAGAGATTCTAGACCAGATACACTCTTCAACCCGTTTGTATTGATATAACCATTCTGTAACACCCTGTATAGTGCCGCTGCAGCTTCTCGCAGTTGCGTTGTGGTAACTACAAAAACTCGATGAGGTTACTTTGTAGCTAGGTGTTTGCAGACAGGCAGATCGACTCCGGCTTTCGTAGAGAAACACGTCGACGCAACGTCGTGTCTGTGATGTGGCTGGCAGCTAGTGCGCGGTCTCGCTGGTGGTTACGTTGGGGCTGCGATGTGACCTTGATGTGGTCGGTATCGCCCACACGGTTGATTTTGACGGCCAAGTGTGATCCGTGTGAATAAAATATTAATTTTCGTACAAATTAGCGACTGTCCTCGCCTTGTCGTTGAGGTGTGGTTGTGTTACGTGTGATCAGGCCCAGAGATCTCAAGTTTATAGGTACTTCGGAATCGGACGGGAATTTTTAAGAATCACAGTGAGTCATTGACTTACCTTAAATACCCACAGATTGACTTAATTAAAGATACACGGTAACATATTAACATTCTTGATTAGTCATTGTGATTATTTAATTTTTATCAGCTCAATGATCCATGTAATCTTTCATGTCTAGAAATTGTGAAAATTATCACGATGATTCATTTTTAAGAGTAAATTCCAATTTAGTTATGATTTTCCTTCCTTCTCTTCGGAAGGACATGACGACGAAGCCCAGAATTTGAACCTTATTAGCGACACCATCGGACGGTGCAGTTCAGGTATTTTTTTTTTTAAATCAAAATGTTCGATTCCTAGCTAGAGAAATTGATATTTGTAAAATAGAATAGTGCAGTTTTAGTTTTCATCAAAATTGGCGACTAGACTCCCTTAAGTACACTGGGCCGCAAAGAAAAGCGGGTCGGTAACAAAAACCTCAATAGGTACCTAACATCCAAAATATTGGAGCTAGCTTATGAAATAAAGATTGTATTACTCATAGATAATTTTATATTGCATAAATCAATGTCATAAAAGTTTAAGATTATGAAGTTTATTCTTAATAAGAGTAAGTTAAGTAAAAATTACCATTTTCAATGGATTTCGAGAAATGTGCCACGGTACGAGTATCAAATATGCAATTTTTACACAGTTTAGTATTTTATATTTTATAGCCACCACGAGCTGTTAATACAGTTTTTATACGGTTTTGCATGCTTTCCACCAGATTTTTGAGCCAATGCTGAGGAATATTCTCCCATTCCCCTGTCAGTGCTTCTTTCAGTTTACGAAGCGTGATTGGAGAGGAATTTCGCTGGCGTAGACGTCGTCCCAGTTCGTCCGAGGCATGCTCGATGGAGTTCAAGTCTGGGCTGCGTGCTGGCCACTCAATGCGTCAGATAGCGACATCTTCAAGGTAGACAAACACTATCCGAGCTGTCTGGGGACGAGCGTTATCTTGCATAAAGATGGCGTTCTCGCCCATGTTTACTAAAAACTGGCCAAAATACTCATTTAAGATTTTATTTACGTACGTACGTTCATCTTTCTGCAGTTAAAGTGCCATTTTCTATTACTACTAGCACGGTGTGGCTTTCGGAAAAAAATCCAGCTCACACGTGTATGGAGCCTCCGCCGTATGGTACTTTCTCTTCAATACAAGCTTGGTAATAGCGCTCTCCTGGTCTTCTGTAGACTCTTTGCCTCCCATCGTGCTTGTATAGCATGAACCTCCCTCGTCCAAAAACATTAGGTACCCTTGACCTCGGATATCTATGTCTTGACCACTTTGACCAGTCATCCAGAGTCTAATTCATGTGTTCTCTAGCATAACTCAGCCTTTAATTTCGATGCAGCCTTTCGACTTTTGGACCATTTGCAGGTCTAAATAGCTTCACGTTTGCTTCAGCATGATGCCCTAATACTGTATACGTGCTCGGATTGCTCCCTGCAGCACGTGAAAGGAGATTTTGACTTCAACAGCTGTTTGAAATCGATTTCTCAACATTTTTGTCACGATATATCGATCCTCCCGCACTGTCGTGGGCTTGTTTGGCCTGTTCCTGGTCTGCGAATATGGGAATACGGGTAAAAATATATTTGTATCTCTTGATCTTTCATTTAATCTAGTTAACTCGCAGCTGGTGGCCTATGCCGAAGTGTTACGGTTTATTTAACAAAACTGATAAAAACGAACTATCACTAAGAATTTGGGGCGATATCAGTAATGATATCGAGTGCAGAGATTCGTAGGTACAACAAAACCTTGAATAGAAAAGTGTTACGACGTAAACAAGGCGTTAGTTTAATGTTTCTGTTTTTTTTAAATGTTGATAGCTCTATGTGCATAACTCCAGCTTCCTCATATGTGATAGAATAATTCTACCTATGCCAATATTTAAGGCATAATAGCTGCAATCCAAGTTCCCAGTCTTAATTTAGCTGCCACAAAAACTTCGTCAATATGAGTCGTTTAGTGTGTGTTAGCTGGAGTGACGTCATCCCAGCTTCCTCATTCAATACCAGGCAAACCAGTGAGGTTAGGGTTTTGGAATATAGTCAGAAAAATAAGGCATAATAGCTGCACAAGGAAGGAAAAAACTGAACGATAATACTTAAAAAGTGTTGAAACTACGATAAAATAACGTGTGTGTAAGCTGGAGTGACGTCACCCCAGCTGCTCATGTCATATCTTCGAAACGAAAGAAGATATGGTTATGTATTATAGCTTAAAAATTAAGGCATAATAGCTGCCATTGGCAGCAAAATTTTCAAATCTCTGGTCAAAATACTCTATGAGTTATTAAAAGGTTAAGTATGTGTAAGCTGGAGTGACGGCACCCCAGCTGCTCATGTCATATCTTTCGAACGAAAGAAGATACGATTATGTATTATAGCTCAAAAATTAAGGCATAATAGCTGCCATAGGCAGCACAATTTTCAAATCTCTAGGCCTTGTAGTTTCCACGTAATAAGCAAAAAAAACTGTTCCGCGCCAAAAACATCAATTATTGCTTCGGAGATGGTAAACAGCGGCGTTGCCGTTCCGTGCGCTACAATACTGCAACCAAGTTTGCACTTAGCAGGCATTCTATTAGAAGTCATTTTAACTTGCGCTCAAAATATTTTTAATTTTGTATATCTATATATATAAAAATGAAACCCGTTTTCCGTTGTCACGACATAACATGAAAACGGCTGGACCGATTTCGCTAATTCTTTTTTTGTTGTGATCGGTATTGCCGGGACAAGGTTTGTATGAAAGAAAATTTTGGAAATTCGAAAAAAAAAATTGCACCCGTGCGAAGCTGGGGCGGGCCGCTAGTTGAGGATATAGACTAAGAGCGACTGAACTATGAATGTAATAAAGTAGATTCTTATCAACTTTAGACGACGAGAGAACTAGGTACACTTACAATAAACACATTTTGAATGCAATTGGTTCGTGCTTTATTTCTGAGGTTATGCCTTAATTTTTAAGCTATAATACATACCCATATCTTCTTTCGTTTCGAAGATATGACATGAGCAGCTGGGGTGACGTCACTCCAGCTTACACACACGTTATTTTATCGTAGTTTCAACACTTTTTAAGTATTATCGTTCAGTTTTTTCCTTCCTTATGCAGCTATTATGCCTTATTTTTCTGACTATATTCCAAAACCCTAACCTCACTGGTTTGCCTGGTATTGAATGAGGAAGCTGGAATGACGTCACTCCAGCTAACACACACTAAACGACTCATATTGACGAAGTTTTTGTGGCAGCTAAATTAAGACTGGGAACTTGGATTGCAGCTATTATGCCTTAAATATTGGCATAGGTAGAATTATTCTATCACATATGAGGAAGCTGGAGTTATGCACATGATAGCTCTTTGTATATAGCCCCTAAGATGAGAATGTTTTTCAAATAGTTGGTTTGCTTAGTGACATAGTAAACTTTTGAAATAATCAACTCTCTTTATGGTGTACTCTGACGATGTTCTGATCTTACTACTTATTTTTTTATCATTCCTTTGAAGTATTTCATATTTTCAATTATATGAATATCGTCAAAACTTCAAATAGCAATCAGAGCTATTCGATTTGTTGATTTAGAGATAAATGCAATCCACTTTTGGGTACTTTCCTAAATCAATTAACGTTATATTTGTCAAAAGGCTCCATCAATCCGTCAGATATTTTTATATATTCGCTATCAGTATAGGTTACATTATTGCACAGAATAATTTTTATTCGCCCTGAATATCCTCTTCAAAATTGTCCAAATCTGAGTTTTCAAAGTCGTCAGAAGTCCACAATTTCTTCATCAGATTTGCCTATTCATATTATGGGTTTGGCCGATCATACGAAAATCAAAGGCTCTGAAAGTCACTTTATTTCTGGTCCATTTTCGAAATCTGAAAGTTTTAGTGTTTTCTCATCCGCCGCACCTACTCAGCTATCAACTTTGTGCCCTGTATATGCTTGCTTAAAAACCCTATGGGCTCCGTACTAATACGTATCGTACGTATTCTAAAAATATACTTCGTAAGGGAAAACATTGTGAGATTAGTTAATCGCAATTTATTTCTTTTTATAGTTATCGTTACAAAATTCTGGACTTACCCGGTCCTTTGAGGAACCCCACGACGGAAACAATCCACGCCAGTGCTGAAGATATGGTGTTAAAAACCAACCCCCAATGTGTCATGAAAATAAACCAGTGTCCGAAATTCATTTGTCCTTGAGTCATGAGGACCATCGAGGATACTAAAGTACTTAAACATCCTATAAATATTAAAGTTCTTATAAACAACAAAGGCCAGCATGAACGATTCCTTTGCCAAGAACTAAGGTAAAAGTCTGACATATCTTCATGTTCTAATGAAAACATATGTAATCGAACCTCCTTTTTGAAATATCTTTTCACTTTTTCGGCCATTTTTCGCAAATATTATTTGAGTTAATTTATCGAGTCAATGTCGAGCGAGCGTGACAAGTGTCGACTGCGGACCGGCGCGGCGGCGCTGTTATCTGCGATTACTTCGTGATTGTGTGCCATCGATGATCCATACATTTTAGTAGATATCAATAGAACAGTGACGTCTTGATTACATTTAAACCTTAGTCAATAAAAAAGTTTAAGTAAGGTATTAGTGGAACATCGTTTTGCTGGTGTAAAGGGAGGTGCGTCATCATTGCCCACACTCCAAGTCCCGTTAAGTAGACGACAAACTCCAAGGTAGAACTGCGAGATAGCAAACCCAAAAAAATTTCGACACTTGTTTGTTCTGAGCATGGGCTTCTCACACTGAATGATATGCAATCGCACCACATAGGGGAGATTTTTATTACGAACTAGCTGCGCCCCGCGGTTTCACCCGCATAAGTCTCGATCCCGTGGGAATATCAGGATAAAAAGTATCCTATGTCCTTTCCCGGTACTCAAACTATCTCTATACCAAATTTCATCTAAATCGGTTCAGTGGTTTAGGCGTGAAAAGGTAACATACAGACAGAGTTACTTTCAAATTTATAATATTAGTATGGATGACCAAAACTGGTGCACTGACGATACAAATGGCAAATCCAGTTTTATCTTTCTATCACATTAAAATATATGGATTTTGTATGCAGTCAGTAGGCGCCAGTAGGTAACCTGGGGTAAATAACATCCACGGATATATAATATAACATCCCTTAAACAATTAAAAGATTTAATTAAACTGTTTTTATAACGTCATTTAGAGTTTAAACCACAGAAATCTCTCTCTATGCTTACTAAGTTATTTACAAACCATTTTATAAAAGGAAAATAGCCTACTTACAAATCTTAAATAACTAAAATCACAGTGCGCTTTGATTATAAAAGTAAAAATATGTTATTACCTTTACAAATAAAGTATGAAGATCATATAATAAACAAACATTATTTTTACGTTTTAGTTACATAAATCATTCAGGCAATTTACAAAATGTTTAGCGCTAATTAACCTAGACATTTCCCTAATAGTTCAAACTATCTAAGATTTTGATTTCGTTAAATTATATCACATTTTAATACACCACACACCCAGAATAGTTTATTTATTCACACATTCTTACTTGATGAAACCCTTACAAAGGGAAATTTTCATACAGCCTATCCTTGGGAGGTGTCATGGCCAGTGTTGCTAGAGGGATTATAATTATCTAGCAGACATGATTAGGTCAGTGTGTGTCGTGTTAAGGTGTGAAGGCGTCGTTGTAGACCCCTGCGGGTTCTCCGAAGCGTCTCTTGGCGATGGCGTCTCGTGCCGCGGCGATGCCCACAGTCAACAGGTGCATGAGGGCGAGGAACAGCGCTGTTAGTGTGATCACAACCATCGTCTGCTCGGGCTTGGACCAGTCCACCACGGGGTAGATGAAAGGGTTACCCCATCTGAAAAATACCATGGTTTTGTGTAAATAAGCGACTTCAAATCAATACGAGTTATCTAAGGATATTTGGGGACATTTTTATTCGGATGATTTGATAAGCTGATAACGGATTGGATCGATGGATTTACTAAATCTATAGATAAGCTTGTGATTTCCGGATCAAAAAGATCTTTGTGTCAATCCGCGACAAATAGCCACACTTTATCTTTGATCTAAATTATTCTAATGTTTTAAGGCCTTGTAGAAAACCAACCAATTGGGCTTCTCTTAATGCAGAAACTTAGAAAAGGTTTTCAAATAAATTTTCTTGATACAACCAAGGTTAAAAAAGATAGTAAAAACAAAATCAAAACCGAGAGCTCTAATTGCGCAAGACATAAAAACCGATCAATGATTAAAAATGAAATTTCATACAACACGACCTCCTCTTTTCAATTTTGACTTAGATATTAGTTATATTTTCATCGAAGTTTTTGTAAATTTAATTATTATGACGGTAATAAAATGAAGAATATCATAATATAACGTCCATTTATAAAGCTTTATTGTCTACTTAAGTATATGTAGTATGATAGTTGGTGGCTATTGTGTGTTAGTACCTAAGATGTCTTTTGTGATAAGGATCTCGGTCTCAGTACAGATACTATCTCAGTCCAAACATCGAGCAAGGTCGTTCCCACAGCGTAAGATTTATTGTATCTCTTTTTTAGTAAAGAACATAAGTAGTATGTTTTGTTTATTAAATAGTAGTTCTGTATTAAATTCTCGTACTTTGTATACCTACTCATCTCAAAATTCAAAAGAATGGTAAGAGTCATGGGTTGTACGTAGAGTATTATATTATCTGTGTATTGGGGTTACTCATTTTATATTTATTTATTTTATTTTTCCATTTACCATTTATGTACACACATATATAAACAGACAAGAAAAAAACAGAACAGAAAAATAGGTACAAAGGTGATGCTTATTTCATAAGAAATCTCTTCCAGCATACCTGCGATAGGACAAGAAATAAAGAGATGTAGACAGCGTGATAAAGAGTAAAGGAGACAAAAAAAAAATACATAAAACCTAAAAAATCCTAAAATTATCTTCAAAATTGTATTGTCGAGTTGTTAAAATTAGGATGTAATTTCTCAGTTATGGACAACTTATAATTTACTGGCATTATGAAGCAGAATTAAAATAAGTCGCGAATGTGGGATATGACATGGATTTTTTCAATGAGAGTTAAAATGTAGAGCTATGAAGTATCGAATAAAAAGGTCAAGCAGAGTTGTGTGTAAATAAGTTCAGTTCGATGCATATAAGTCTGTCTTTCCATGTATACAGGGTGACTTGTAATTTGACGTATTCCTTCCAGGACGTGATAGTATGATCGTTCGTTAATTCGTCACTAAATATCACTTTTCTGTAAATTCACTAATTTAATGGCCTTAATTCCTATTCCATTGGGTACCCATATACTTTAACTTTCCTTTTGATAGTACCATATTTTCTAAAACATCAAAAAGTTATAAATTCAAGGAAGAAGTTTATTAAACATTTTCTAAAATCTTCTACGTACATGAACTTTGAACCCAGTTATCTCAAAATACTATGACATTAAGCGTACAGATGACTGAGAAGACATCTTCAGTTAATCAGCTATCTAATGAGGTACAAAAATAAGTACTACCTTTGTTCATTATCGACTGTTTAATGGACAAACCTAAATATATATTTTTTTAATTTTGGAAAGTATACATTAAATTAATTCGCCTATAAACGCATACAATAAATGAACTGTTTATTCAGCTGTTAGGACGGTTGCAAAGTTCAGGAAAATATTCAAATATTATTACCTATTTATTTGTTCCACAGTGTCATTTGATGCACTGATCTGCGTTTGCAAAGGGCTTTGTTTGTATTTAGCGAATACACCTCGGGTATACATACTTGGGTACATATATGTTTGCGGCTTTGATAAATATAGCCAAGGCTTCACATGCGTATCTTCGGAGTACGCCGCGAGCGCACAACCTCGGTCGTTCACATTTAACAGAGTACCGTGCATCATGTTTGTATGAATAAGTATTATAATTGGCGTGTAGGTTTGGTAACAAACAGTCTCTTTTATTTATTTGATTTTTACTATAGATTTGGTGTCATATTGGCTTTCGATAGATATTAGATACAAAATAGTTTTCTTTTATTTTTATCTGAAATCTAGTCAGGCCGTACAGATCTACAAGTAGGTTTCCTGAAATATTAATAAAACTAAACATTCATATATTTATTGGTAACGTTCAGAAGGCAATCACAAAGAGTGTATTCTCCTAAGTCTTTATGGGGTTTATTTATAAACGATGATTTAAGTTAAGATACGTATTAAACGTCAAAAATATATGGTTAAACGGTCTCTAATCACTACTTAACTTTAAAAAACGTTTATGAATAAAGAGGTCAGTATTCAGTATTCAGCAACACCTCATCTTATCATCAAATTCAGTTTCACACTCGACAGTGTTTTATTGTGCGCGTGGGATATAAACATCACATATTCATTGTTAATCTTTTATTCACAGTTCAGTTGTGAAACCGACGTTAAATGAGTACCGACAGGATACTTAACGTGAGATCATTGTATTTACTTGTATCATATTCATATCTATTGCCCGAAAATCGTGTGTATTTCTCACGAACGAACATTTTCCAACCATGGGGCGAGAATTGATCACAATAAAGTTTTACGTTCCCATACGATTTATTGCGATTACATTTTATTAGCAGTTGTCTCATTTACGAGTGAGGCAAGCCAATGGAAATGATGTGTTTTGTAGGATATATAAAATAAAGGCACTACCCAAATGTAGGACACCGTAAAACGCTGTTTTTTGTCGCAGTGTTAGGCGTATTGGTACATAATACAAGTCAGAAAAAAATTGTGTTTATTGTCAAATGTTCAAAGAAAAACTTATTCAAAAAATATTTCTAAAAAAATAAAATAGTATAATGATAAAACAATCGTAAAACAGTTAACAAAATATTTTTCATCGTATAATTCTCAAAATTTTGAGCGTACATAATATTTTATGTAAAGATAATAAAGGAAATTCAATCAACTAAAGAAATACCTAAAATTTATTTCACTGAGCCGTGCATTTATAAGTATTTTAATTTAATTAAAACTGCAAAAATTACTTTTATTTTGGTGGTCATTCGATTGAAATAACATCAAACGCATCGCTGTTTTGAACCTTATTTTTTGCCGCGATGCGCTGTTGTCAATTACCTGAAAGAAATGTCTCTTACCGCCTCTTCTCGACTCTTGAGAAATATAGACAGAAACACAATGTTAGCCCATCATCGTTTGAGAATAAATCTAAGAGAATTTATCTGATGTAGTAACATAAATAGGTAAGGACATAACTTATCTAAACTCAACTGGCAGCTATTAAAAGGTATTCGGTAACACCATCGTGGATGTCCTCAAATCATAAACACTAATACGAGTATGCGTAGAGGAATGTCATGTCATACGAATGTATAAGTTCTGCATACTAATATAAGGTTTTTTGGAATTGTTTGTTTCCTTGTTTTATTGTCCCCGAAATTGGAAACAAGGTAAGTCTTCTAAGGTAACATAAATTCGTAAAAATGCGTCACTTTTGCCTTGCGTGTTATGGCGCTATATTTTGAGCGCTACGACGAATCTCTGTGGCTAAATGGGCTTATTCCTAGGAGCTCCATAATTTTACTCCCAGCAGCAGCTCCAAATTAAAAAAGCAATGAGAACAATTGTAGTATTATATTATTTTAACTAATAAAATTATGGAGCTCTTAGGAACCAATGTATGGAGTGAAATTGTTTGGAGAACAATAGATTTGGAGCTCCTGGGATACTGCTTCTGTTAAAAAAATCAATGTCGCATAATACTTATGAACTTGAATATTATGCTCGGCTGGGTGACCATCGACCTCTCGTCGCAGTGGGTATATTGGTCATGTGTCAGTTAGATGTCGAGGCTCGAACCTTACGACATCAAAATAAATAATCTCTGATCCATCCGCGGAACAATCAATTAGAACATTGCTTAAAA
The DNA here is from genome assembly GCA_945859645.1 of Amphipoea oculea. NCBI lineage: Eukaryota > Metazoa > Arthropoda > Insecta > Lepidoptera > Noctuidae > Amphipoea > Amphipoea oculea. Next base: position 7,730,683 of record OX243862.1, read on the forward strand.
GTTCATGAACTTTTACGTTGATGCAAGCGTAGTAACATGGTTACGAAAATGTCTGATTTGAGAGTCATGTTTCTAATGATATAATATTAGAGCTTGATGTTTGGTCTGGTGGTCGCAAGCGCATGCGCTACCTGGGTTCGATTCCCTGGTCGGGCAAAGTGTTGTTAGTTTTTCCAACTGGAATTTCTCAAAAGCGGCCCGGATTTGAGCCCGGTTGGTGGCAATAGACTCGGCCCCCTATTATATGGGACTTAAACATAACTGACGAATTGTGGGTGTACTATAGGTATACACACCTCTGCCTTACCCTCCGGGGAATACATGCATAATATTATGAAGAGATAATATTATATATAGAAGATATTTGCATATATAAGGAGTTGTTACTCTAACATTTGAGAAATATTTGATCTATGACAAGAGTTCGTAACCTTCTGATGATATCATTATTTATAGTTCGTCAAAATATCTATATGCTATTTGAGATCAAATTGAGTTAATATGTACATCACGTGTATTTTCGACATATCAAAGAATGTTTATCTAATACTTGTTAAGGTCTTTTCAATATAGCATTGGTCTATAAATTGGTGTAAAGGCATCCGTCACACATGTGAACGCGGTTAACGAGATAGACCGGCCGCTAAATGGATTTTAAATCGAAATTACATAAGTACTTAGGTATACATTTCTCATCCCGTCATATAAATAGGCACATGGACCATTGCGTCCCTTTCTAGATTTATCAGATAAGGCTTTTATAAATTATTTTCCACGGAATTATTGAGATAATCTCTGAACTTCCACTTATATTCCAATGTTGTATCATTGCCGGGATTTAAAGGGTTCTGAGTTTTAATAATGAATGTCATATTTTGATATATATAATACAAGGTGGCATACATCGACGCACGACCCGTTACCATGGATTGAGTACATGATTTTGGAACCCCTTGCGTTGAAATTTTTCTTCGTTTATTAAAAACAAATCAGCTGTTTCCTAGAAGAGTGCAATACCTACGCGGTCAAAATGGATGGATATGAAACAGCAAGTTTTTTTTTTAAATAATCGACGAAATGTTTCAACCCAAGGCACAGAATCATGTACTGAATCCATAGTAACTGGTTGAGTGCGCGTCGATATTCCTGCCAGCCTGTATTTTATTGTACAACAAGCTTTCATTGTGCTAAGATCGCTTGTTCAACCAAAAATTTATAGTCAGATCCAAGTTGTGACTGAGAAGAACACAATATGAGCGGCAGTCTGGCAAGATTGGTCGGATGCTAGACCTAGTAAAGAAGAAGAAAAAAAAGAAGAAGAAAGTAGAAGTAGTAAATATGATTGACTTACGGGTCTAGTCCGCCAGCGAAGTAATATATGACGCTGAAGAGCATGTAGGCGCCGGCAAAGTACAGCGGCTGCATGATGTGCATCAGGCGGGAGGGGTGCGCCGAGCAGACCAGCTCCACCAGCATCACCGCGGAGTTGACCCCGTGCAGCATCACGTCCAGCACGGGGTTCGGTGCGAAGTTCACCGTGTTAGCCGCTGGAAAACATACACGATTGATTAAGAGAAGATATTCATCTTTGTTTTGAAAAACCCTATCGCTATCGAGGAAACGTTATTTTTTATAAACTTCGGTAAACCAATGTTGAGCCCAGATTGGCCCTCTTTTGAGAGTGCTTGTTTGTGTTGGCCCTTGGTAACATTCACGGTCGCTTATACATATAGTTTACGTCTACACAGATGAATACAAAGATCTACTCGCTAGTTTAGAATCAATATCTAGGTCAAGCAAAGAATGCGTGAGCGCTAAAAATCTAGATTTACTAATTATAAAGTTTACTTCCGAGCCTTTTTGCTCTTTAGGTGCGTTTCATGAAACAGAATGTTGACAGAGTTACGAAAAAGTTAAAAAATTATAGTCAAGTATAAAATCGTTAACGGTAATTAAAACAATAATTGCAAACTTTTATTTCAGTAAACTATAAATGAACACAATTTCGTAACTGTCAATCAAATATTATCGACGCTTGTTCCGATGCAATCGTTGTACATTTTCAAAATTGTTCTGTTTGACGAGATAGTCGCCAGGCCGATACCTACTGGTTTTTTTTTCTAACTCGATAGCTAGCCCGATGGCTATCGTCATTGAAGAAACAGAAATGGAAAACAAAAGGGTCTAGAAATTGGGCTGACAAGTACTTATCTAGTGAAATTAAACCCACTAGTTGGAAACTTAGAAAAACTATTTGGTGGGTCGGGGTGGGAAATCTATTTTATTCCTAAAACTAAATAAAGTACGACGACGGTACGGTACTTCCGATGCTTAGCGAGATTTTACAAGTTGGAAAGTAAGTAAAAGACGTTTTCAACTTACAAGGCCTCAAGATCCCCCAGTAGAACACTGTGATGAGGAAGGCGACGGGAATGGTGATGTTGTAGAGGATCCAGTACGTCTTCACGTACCATGGCAGGCCGAACGTTGCATCTGTAGATCATAAATCATAGCAATCGAAAAGGGAACCTTGAGCACTGATAATAAAGAGATATTTAAATGTCGATAGCTGCTTCAATGTCAAACTGTAGGCAAGTTTGGAATTTAAAGAAAATGTTTCTAATTTTGGGACGAGGTGAACTAAAACCAGTAAACTTCGACGTTTATGGATATTGGATATATCATAAACAACTATACTACTGTTTACCACAATACTGGTAAATGTATTGGCCAATACCAGACTTATCATGCAGCTTGGAAACGACTTTAACTTTCCGGTCATCAATGAGGTCTACGTACTACGAATGTATAATTTTGTGAATGTAATGTTCACATCTTCCGCTAACATTGGTCGCACGGCGGCAGTGGAACATAACGAATTCATCCGCTCCATTATAGAATGTTATTCATGACCTCAGTGACAACGGTAAACATTATTACAAGTGTATTAGTTTACAAATACAGGTTCATGAACTGGTTATTTAAATATGCATGAAGATAGTGCGTTATGTGAGCGAGTGATAGATGAGATAATGTGGAGGCAGTATGTTATGAGACCTCACGCGTCCGGCGCGAGGTCGCGCGGCCGCATTACTACGTGACCCTCTCCGCAGCCACGTGCCACATATTATTCTTTGACGTGACACGAACTGGCCCCATACATGATTTTAAACAATAAACCATCTCCTTAAAAAACTGTGTCAATCAAGGTTTACAATCGGGCAAATGTAGAGTCATCACAGATTGTTTTCAAGTAGTGCTTATGTTTGATGTTTTTATCAAACAAAAGGTTTGTACCAACGTGCAGTTTTATAGAAACCAGTATTATACACGAGTCTAGATAAACATAGAAAAGGAATAGTAAACTGCGTACCAATAGGTCTATTAAAGTAAGCATATGCTGATACAGTAGTACCGAAGCCCGTATTGAGAACGATTAGTAGGAAACCCCAATGCGTTAGGTATATGAACCAGTAGCCTAAATGTTTGTTCAATGTCAAGGGCACAGCGATAGACGCGAGCAGCACGCACGTCGAGAGCAGGAAGAGGAAACCCCTCAGTAGCAAGAGCGGCGCGGCCGAGCGGTTGCCTTGCCAGCAGCTCACGTAGAAGTTACTCGGCGACGGGTACTCCAGCAGGCACATGCGCCACCCGCACTGCGCCCGCGCACACTTGCAGCACATCATGGTTCACTATCACCGAACACTTCGCGCCTCACCAATACTAACAAAGAACACTGTACACAATCACTTCCTAACCGCATTTCCAGACAGTCTTTGTTCAGCGCGTGATCACATTGATCCTTCACTATTATAGATTGCGATGATAACCTTAGTTTTATCGGCTCAGTACTTGTAGCGTTAAATAGGACCGATCGTGTACATAGTTAGTGATAAACTAAGCAGTGAAAATGTGCTGCAAGCAGTGAAGCGTGAGGACGGCTTGATCTTGTAACAACACTGTCTGTAATGAACTTGTTCCTTATTGTATCGTCAAGGTCTTGCGACATAGATTTTTAATCGCTTCTTGCAATACCGATTTTTTGCACCTAGTTAACTTGTTTTCAGCATAATCGTGTCTTATAAATATTAACTAGCCGTTCTTTTAAACAATGATGTTGTTATGGATTAAAATATCAGTAACGCGGTTAACGTCAGAATGTTAGCGATAAATTGTAAGCTCAGTCCTGAATATTTTACACATTCCCCCCGCCACACTTAAAATTTTTCCTGTAACGTGTGTTGTGTACCAAAGTTATGTATGTACCTAGAGTATTATCGCTATATAACGTTTTATGCTTTTATAGTATGATTAAATTGTATCAATAAATTGGTTCAATTACATATTTGTAAAAACCATAGGGGTTAGTGTGATTTGGTGAATTATCACTAAGTGACACTTAATCCTATGGTTTTCAAACAAACATCTCTTAAGGTGTGTTTGTTTTGATGATGAAACTGCACATGTTTGTGTCTAGTTGAGTAAGACGTGGAAAATAATACTTCGCGGGTTGTTCTTATCTTTTGTTTGATCAAGATCTAACCTTCCCACGATGCAAGTTATACTACTTTATTGTTATCTTAGTTAATTTTAATATTTTTAATTATGGCAATAACAATGAACTTGCACAAGAAAATAATTAAATGGGTGATTATTACACATAATATCTATGTAGGTACTTATAGGTACTGGCAGTTTAAAAATATTGTATATAATATCATAACACTAATATTAATATTAAACCGAATATTATAAAGGCGAAAGTTTGCGAGTGTGTTTGTATGTTTGTTACTTCTTCACGCACAAGCTACTAAACGGACTTGAATGTTTGGCACACAGATAGATTATAACCAGGATTAACACATAAGATACTATTTAACCCAATATTCCCTCGGGATCGACACTTATGCGGGTGTAACCGCGGGACGCAGCTAGTGATAAATGACTTTGAAAGTTATAGATTTCAGAAAGTATTTTTAAGTATCTAGTATGGCGGCATTCTGTAGTTTCTGCCATGGGAAGAAGGCGTGAGTTTATGTATGTTTTGTGTATATACCTAAAATATTAATGACAAAAACAAAAACAAAATTAAAAAGCTCACAATGAAAATGTACGTCGTTTATGAGCCAATGTTTTGATTGAAGTATTTAATCGATATTTGATCATAATAATAAATATAAAATTTCTAGTTTAGTAGTTTTCTTTTGCGAAAGATTCATGCACGCGTGACTAAGTCGGTGGCGCGAATCTATTATTATACGATACAAGAATGTTGTAGTTGTCAGGCTATCGAGTGCAGGTACTTGCTGGACTTGCACCAGCGGCAGCCACCGCCTGTCAGCCAGGATGCTATGTGAAACATGAGGTGGAGCAACCACCGCAACATTAGTGACGCATCACCGACCGGCTCGGAAGACGACCATTACAACTTGATTAGCAGATGCAGTAATTAAAATGCAACAAAAGACCTACCTGTTAAACCTCTACGTCCTATGGCCACGAATATCCCGAATGATGACTCCAGTACTACAAAAGCCAGGCCCCAGTGTGTCATGTACAGGAAGAACTTTTCTGTCGGGCCCCAGAAGAACGAGATGGAGCAGAACAGGACGATCAGCGCCCACACGAGGATGGGCACCCTCCAGTACAGAGGGGAGATCCTTCCGCAACATGATCGTGTGAACGGCTCACTCGTCTCATTTTCCTCTTTCCCAAGGATCCCTGTGATGCAATAAAACGCTTGCCTCCAGGACCACTGCATTATTGTGTCTGTTTAACTACTGATCTGTAGTTGAATAATGAATACTTAATAATGTATTGGTTCTGTTTGTTTATAACATCTTGAGTGAGCCTCCAATAAGTTTGTTTAGCTGTGAACAAGGACAAAAATTTGAATATTAAGTACGTTATAAAGTGTTATTATGCTAAAATGACATGGCTTAACAAAGTGAATTCACGTAATTACCATAAAGGTGAATAAATTCATAATTCGGTTGTTGTAGCCGGACGTGAGTCCGCGACGACTACTGAATGAGTTAGAATTAGAACCATCAAGGTTCACATAATGACTATCACAAAACACACGTGAGTTCAAGAATCACGTGTAGACCGTACGGTTTCTTGAATGAATGAAACAACTAAGTGTATATCCTTATCTGTAGGTGTCCAAATTATGGCTAAGAGCAAGGGTTTCAGCCAGGATGGGCTACATCAACATGGAATTGCTATCGTGGGGTGGTATAAGATTTAGAGACAAAATACTCTATATAACGTCATACAAAAGGGTGGTATATTTGCTAAAAGCGATATCTTACACATAACCCTTGGAAGGGCTTGTACAAGTTCTTCTAAAGTGGAATTTGAGGCGAGATAGAGCATTGAGGTCAACTGATGATTGGGGTGGACTGCCTGTAGAGAGTTTTAACCATATTAATTAAAAGAGCCAACATGGACCTTGAAGGCTTATCGTTTGACTACGATGTAAGCTACCTTCGAACAGCTGATGAACCGATACTAGAGAACAACAAGATGAATAATGTTACATAGATGATAATGATGTTTGTATTATAGATAAAATTAACATAACTAACATAGATGATAATTATATTTTAAAACGCGTATGAAATTAATAATTGCTAGGCATTATTAAAAGATTATAATTCTCAATGAAAAACTATTTGTTGCGTTTTGTATCCGACTAACAACGAACAAAAGAAAAGTCAAGGTGAAGTATAAGTTCAATATTAATCGTTTATATTTATTGAAGTGAAACTTCTTTAGGCGCGCTTGACTTGGGGAGTAAACTGGCGAATGCGTTACGAAAACGTGTGATCGCGAGTAGGGAAGGTACGTAAAAAATAGCTGGAAACACCTGGTGTAAAAACCCGGTCCCGGTCGCATGAATATGCGACCGGGTTTTTACACCAGGTATTTGCTTCCAAGTACGCACACCAGGTACCGACTCAAAATACTTGCAAGACTATTAAGTATCTTATACGGCTACTCGCTCAAATACGTAGGTACTCAACCGAGTTAGTTTTCGCAAATGTGATCATGCTCCTTATCAGTAAGAGTCTACGGAACAGTTTCGTATGCAAGTAATTTTTACCGACTTCACAAAAAGGAGGAGGTACTATGTTCGGCTGTTTGTATGTTTTTGAAGGAAAACTTCTTTACGCACGCTTGACTTGGGGAGTAAACTGGCGAACGCGTTACGAAAAGTGTGATCGGGTGAGGTGAACGGGAGTTGAGTGGGGGATATAAGCAAGACAAAGCAGTGCGCGCGTACGTTTTCTTTCTCTCTTCCTCTCATAGCCAAATACGTATTAAGTTTTTTTTCTTTTGCTCATATCTCGAAAATGGTGCGTCCTATCGCAAAAATAATGAAAATTTCGACCCCCTTTATGAAACACATAAACTCCTAAAACTCAACATGTAGGTAATCATTTTTCATATTTTCCATACAAAAAGTGAAAAATTCCTTAAAAAACACGCCAAGGCCGCCCCCTCCGCGCCTGCGGCTCTAAAAAACAATACACGGGGTTAGGGCAAATAAGTACAGACGCCAGCACATCAACCTACTACAATCTGTCAGATTTCTTTAATAGATTTTCAACTTTATTACTAAAGAATAAGGTTCAAAGTTGATTGGGAAAATTTGACAGTTTCGGGTAGGTTGACGTGCTGGCGTCTGTACCACGTGTCGACGAGTCGCGATTGTCAAATTCGATTTTTGTTGTGTCAAAATTATTTACGTGAAACTTCTTTACGCACACTTGACTTGGAGAGTAAGCTGGCGAACGCGTGACGTAAGCGTTACGAAAAGTGTGATCGGGCAAGTAGGGAAGGTACGTATTTACTCGACCAGGTCTTTGCTTCCAAGTACGCACACCAGGTACCGACTCAAAATACTTGCAAGACTATAAAGTATCTTATACGGCTACTCGCTCAAATACGTAGGTACTCAACCGCGTTAGTTTTCGCAAATGCGATCATGCTCCTTATCAGTAAGAGTCTACGGAACAATTTCGTATGCAAGTATTTTTTACTTTAATGGTTTGCAAGTATTTATTTGTAAACGCGATTTTGCTCCTTATTTATAGGAAGTCATTGATCAATTTCCTATGCAAGTAGTTTTACTTCCAACGGGGCTTTTGAATACGCGATTGTACTTCTTATCTGTATGAAGTTATGGATCAATTTTCTATGCAGATAGAAAATACTTGAAAGTATCTCGCTCCGTCGTGCCTCGACGCTCGAGTACGTAGGTACTCAAATAGTTCAACAACCGCGTTTGTTTTCGCAAATGCGATCATGCTCCTTATCAGTAAGAGCACAGAATACTTAATAGTACTACGTACAGAAAGGACACTCCCTTCTTCGCCCTCATATCAGATACCGCACCTCACCCCGCACTTCGAGGTATTCGTCGCCGACTCTTTAGCAAGGGCGCTCGCGAACCGCAGCGCTGTATTGCTGACACGAAAAGTTTTATTTGAGTTTTAATAACGATGGTTGGATATTGTAATGCTTTTCCGAATTCGTATTTACATAAACTGTTTGTAAGATTTCGCATTTTTAATAACATGCGATTTAATAACCGATTATTTACAGACAAGTCATTTAAACTAAACTATTTTAGTGTTTTTATTTCATTACGAACCCGACTATATAAATAAACAATTGAACTACATGGTCACTTCATAATAATGCACACGTTCGGGCAGCGCCGCCGCCGTCGTCGTTCGGTTCCTCGACACAAATTGCTTACCGCGCCATTTTTTTTACGCTACTAGATTTCACGCACACATTTGCACGTATACAAACGTCATTTGTTTATGTAGTAGTACTAGGTAATTATTTTGCGAGCGTTGTATGGAGTGTCCGAGGTGTGGTAAGACTCTTACTACACCTCGGACACTCCATACAACTCCGTAAGAGTCTACGGAACAATTTCGTATGCAAGTATTTTTACTTTAATGGTTTGTAAAAGTATTTATTTGTAAACGCGATTGTGCTCCTTATTTATAGGAATTCACGGGTCAATTTCCTATGCAAGTACTTTTTACTTCCAACAGGGCTTTTGTTTGATTACGCGATTGTACTTCTTATTTGTATGAAGTTATAGATCAATTTTTGATGCAGATAGAAAATACTTGAAAGTATCTCAAGCCCTGGTTTTAGGGCCTGGTTTCTTAAGGTGGACGTACTTGGAAGCCCTGGTACTCGATTTTGCAAGTACGACCCATGTCTACGGGCTACGGGCGAGGCGAAGGGGAGTTGAGTGGGGGATATAAGCAAGAGAAATCAGTGCGCGCGCACATTTTCTTTCTCTCTTCCTCTCATAGCCAAATACGTTTGAAGTTTCACTTCAGTCGTGTGGTCATAAGCACACTCGTTTTTTATGTTTTTATCTATCTTGCAATCAAATTGACTATTTATTGCAGCTGTCCTCTTAAAAACATAAAGATTTACGATTGTTTTTACGTTTCTAGCTGGAAATTGAAGCTTCAAAGATTTGGAAAAATAAACAAAGAGAGAGCGAAATGTATGAATAGCATGAAAACGTAGACCAATGGCTGCCTCTCTAGTTGCCCAATGGTAACACATAGTCAGTTTCCGATTTGTGGAAGTACGACTTTTGTGGAAAAGGCATATAGATAGAAGCCGTTGTGATAATCTAATCCAGGGATTACCAATTATAGCATATGGCGGTCCGGGGAGTGTTGATCCGTTTGATAGACGATAACTAAACACAAAGATAAAAAAAAAACTATAAATAACCTGGAAGTATGTAATAAAGAAACAATAAGTACCTAATGGAAAAAAATTACAAAGTTATTAAAATTAATGTTATTTTTTTTAATTATTTTTTTTAAACTATCTTAGTCTGGAGCAAAGTTGGTGCAAGGTCAAAAATATAATTTTATTATTTTTAGATTAAGTTTCAGTTATACATTTTACTGTTTACTTAAGTTTCGCACGAAATAGGTCAGCGGTTCGGATTTGGACTGCGGTCTAATCTATACGTTGGCTATATACATCACCTTAAAATTTGCCAGTGTATAATATATTTTTAGTCTCCACAACGAAAGTAGTTGTAGAACGAGAATACAACTAAAATTATCTGAATTACGCTCTCAGCGTGAATAATGACAGTGGAAGCCAACACATTAACTACATCATTTGTTTGCTGTCATTAAAAAGACTTAAACGCAATTTAATGACAAACGTTTCTTTACCGCGATTACCGAATTTAAATAGCGTCACAATGCTATGACATTCATTAATAATAGTTTTGTTGAATGTCATACCATCATCAAAACTATAAGTTAGAAGGACTGTCAAAATGCCCAAGGCATTAAGTCCGCCTTTGTACAGTTTTTACTTGTGCATAAAGTTTTAATAAATAAATAAATATTATCACAGAAGTTTACACGAATTTTATATAAATAAACACATTTCAAGTTCAAGTGCAACGGATCGTTGATAGCAAGTTGCGCAGGCGCTGATACCTGATGACCTACATACAGGGCCGTCTTTAGCCTATTGGAGGCCCTGGGCCCATAAGGATCACGGGGCCCCTGTATAAATAAGAGTAGATAAGTACCTATTCATTCATTTTCATTATGATCAGTTTTTAAATATTCTCGTACAAAACCAATAAAATAAACAAAATACTAATATTTAATACATTTGGGAAGAAACTAGAAACTTATTGTAAATCACACTGCAAATCAATTAAGCATTTTGCCAATAATTGTCATTGAATCGGGTACTAATAATGCGTAGACTGGAATAGCGGTTAATAATAAGAATGATTTTTTTGAGGGCAGGCCGGGCCTCCCGTCGATCGCGGGGCCATGGGCACTTGCCCAGAGTGCCCAATGGATAAGGAGGGCCTGCCTACATAATATATTATTACGTAGAACGAATTGACTCGCCTAAGAAATTATTATGAATGAACGACTGTTAACGCAAGTCAGGCAATATAGCATAACATTTTACTAGATATAATAAGCATAATACACATATGTACGTTTTTAGATATCTCAGAGGTCACAATACCTTACAAGTTACTGCTACGATTTTATTATTCGAAAAATGACTAATAGTAACTAAACTTAATGAATGTGCGTAAATTTAGTTATTTTAGAATAATATTATAATATTTGATGAAGGTCTAATGTAAGTCGTGGGTTCCGAACTGTACACAACGTTGTCGTTGTCGTGTTGAAGTAAACACCGCGCACTCCACGTCATTGGTTGGTGTTAACTAAAGCAATATGTTTGTTTGTAAGTTAAAATTACTGAGAAAAATTCGCGGATGAAGGCTCGACTTCCTGACTGTAACGTGCTGCCTAAAAGCATGGGTAAATATCACATCCAGGAGACTATTAGTTATATGGATTAGTCAAACGTTTACTTTACGAGTCTCCAATATTTGCGATTGACAATTAAAATACCTTCCAATAGTTATATTTCCGCTCATTTTTAGACAGTATCGGTTGACCAACATTTTTGACAACATAAATACATAAACTCACGCGTTCTTACGGGTACGTAGAAACTACAGAACACATCGAACAACATTTTTGACGTGATGATTATTTTGATTGGAGAATTTAAGAAGCCAACTTCATAATAAAATATGTTGATATTAGGGGGCACGTGTTTGAAAGGCTTTGAAATACCAATTAATTGACAAGGTTGAATAGCGCTAGTCATGGTCAAGAGCAGGTAAGTGTTTAGGATTTTCACATCGAGATTCGAGACCCCTTCTGAATGGAGAGCAAGCCGTCGACCCTGACTCTTAAGTGACAATGTATGGTATTCGTCGAAAGTCATCGATTGAAAGTCTAACAATTTGTCTAACTCTGGTATCTGCCACTAGACAGGATGCGGAGTTGTCAGTTACAATTACCGATAAGTAGCCTGGAGCATACCGCTGATCCCACTTTTGTACCCGTGATCCTAATCTAAGATGACGTGCAGAACTAAAGATTTCTAAAAGGTAGACTTAGATGCAAATTTAACTATCTAAACTATCTGTTTAATTCCGAAATAATGAAAGCATACCTATAGCAAATAGGTAAATATATTATATCCTATTCATATACTTACTTAGATCTACAACCACCTGACAGCCAAATTTTAAGCACAACTGGCACAACACAAACTACAAAGCACAAGTTAACACTGTTTCTTCTTCAAGAGTAACTATGGAGTAATTTTTGTATAATTCTAAAATATTCAATTGTTTCACTCGGTAATAAATTAATTGAATAGTTCACCTTTTGTTTTAATGTCCCGCGCCCGTCGCAACAACAGTCCAACACAGTAATGTTTAGTAAGTATTGTCAAATTAATAGAACAACGTGAAACCTATCGGTGAACAATACCATGTAACTGAACTCTTAGTATTTTGCAAATGTTTCCACAATCAGCCGCACTATGGGTCAACACTAGCTTTGCTTAATTCGTTAAGGCGCCTTGTCCGAACGTCATAAACTGTATTTGTGTTGAGCCGATTGTTTGTTATTTACGTGAGCGCCGACCTACAACGTCCTATAAGGCAGTCGACTGCGGAGGAGCTCACTACGTGGAAAATCATTTCAGGGGCATTAGAAACTGAGGAAAACGTTCGCTCATTATCCTAACCTTAAGGATGCGCGTCAGTCACGATAAATGAACGATTTGTAATAACATTAAGGATATAGTACTAACTTGGCCATCTACCGGTGTTCGCGTGTTTCTAAACGTCCGATTCACCCGTGAACTGCTTTTATTGTAATATTTGTAACATATCAACCTACAGCGTGTAACACCCATAGAAGCATAGCGTGCCGGCTAGTTTAGGAAAGAGGGTTAATTATTTATTCGTTTTACACGATGTGTGAACGAGGTTAGAAACTGATGTTGCCAGGGTTGCCATCACTTACTTGAAGGATCTCGTGTGATCGTGCTTGCAAACACTTAACCAGTTCCTTTATTCTTAATTAAGAGAGTTCCTGCGTTTACGAAGAATTACTGCCTAACCTTCTCAACCTCCCGCGAAATAAGGTTTTAGAAATGCGATGTTACCAGTAGGTACCTACTCATTTTTCATACTTCTTTATAATATATCTAGGTTCATGATTTCCTCGGGAAGAAACAAGACTATTATTAGCCGGCAGCTGCACGTAAAGTTAATATGATTACGTTCTACAATTACGAGTTACGAGTAGACTGACAGTCTTGGAGCGTATTTGGGGCTGCCAGCCAATATCTAGGCGGGTCGTTGGGAGATGCGCCAAGATCTTAGTGGAACTGATAAGTTCTAGGTATAGTTTTAGTTATTGACTATATGCTATTTGTGAGATATTTATATCGATTATGATGCGATGTCGTCAGGTGCACTTGGGCCAGAACGAGTTGGACAGTGCAATGTTCTCTTGACCTATCTTTATCATATTCGATACTCCTGCCCTACGATGCGTCTTCACACTGCTATATTTATTAGAGCTAAATGATTCAAATTATAATATTAAGGCGATGAACCAAATAAAATAGCGTGTACAAGGTTTAATGCCCTTTCGGGTCACTTGCCTTATAAGGGTGAGTAGGTACCTACTTGTAACCAGTCAATGCATAGATTAGGTCGAGGTTTTCTTCTTTAGGTGCTAGTCAAGCTATCGATAATTTTTATGCGACCGAGAATACCTAATCGAGTAATTACTAACAGTAATTTTGTGGCACGCTACCATATTTGTACATACACGGAATTAATGTACTACCTACGTTACTAAGCAAATACTTCAGGTTTTTTCGAAGAACAACTACTTACTTATTAAGCCATTGTACTGCGTATGTAAATGGTTGAATCATGTACACTATGTACCTAGTGTGGCTAGTATGTAAAAATTTTATTTCCGTCTGCTTGGAAGTAACGTCATTAATATTATCGCGAAAGAAATATTAACGCTGTTTCTTAACAATGTAGGTACGGCAGCTATTTAATTACTCAGCGATTAAATAAAGGTTTTTAATTTAAGTTCTGGAGATAATTATTATGATTTATGTTCATAAATAATAGAAATATACATAAATGAGTGTAGAAAAATAAAGGGATGTTTTTCATTAGTGCTACGAATGGCTACGAGGAGTCGTAGCCAGTCGTAGCACCCTATTAATTACAACATTTTGTTGTTTATACCATTGACAGGCTCATTTTTAGTAATGAATGTTTACGAGATGTCAAATTATCAAAATAATATTCACTCAAATGTGCAGGCATGAAATAATATTGCAAATATAACCATAAGTAGGCGGATTCTTTACCAGAATCTTTTTTTTTTCTATTTCTCAATTCCCATACATTAAGCTTTCCCATGAAAAACAAAATAGTATCTACCGACGGGTGCGTATATCAAAACATGAATTGTTGTGATTTGTTATACATACCTCCTTATATTTTATTTTGTACACACACGAGACACAGTTATGGTTAAAATTTAAATAAAATATATTTTCAATGAACGACGCGCTTTTACGATAACTCATAAGTTTGCGCGGTTCTATAGTAAGTATAGAATTTTTAGTGGTGAGCACGCGGTGCGCGTATTGCAGCGCGCGAGTGCCGCGCGACTAATGTTCCAACAGTGCGGCTGCGCGCGGGATGCTGTGCGCACGCATGAGGTCGAACCATCACACGCGTGCGGAACGCCTCAGTTCGCGCTTAACTCGACAGTTAAAATCATCCTTCACGCATCATGGATGATTCCGATCACACTTTTTATGCAATATTTTGGGTTTAACCTTGACTTAATTTTTTAAATGACATGGTCAGTTGGAAGAATGGAGAATGAGTAAAAAACATAAATTACCTGGGAAAATTAATATTTTGTTTATTATTATCACGATTAATTACACTGATTATAATACGATATGACCAGATCCCTTAGGATATATTTTCTACAAGATTCGTGAAATTGAGGTTAAAAATTGAAAACTATATTAGAAATAAATAAATTAACGGCAAATTTCCGAAATATACCAGAATACTGGGATCTCATATTTTAATACTTAAAAGATACAATATTTATTTCAAGTGAGATTACAGTCCATTATAATTTCATAATTATTAATGTATTGCTTACAATGTGATCGAGATTACATTATTGCTTATTAGTTTAATTAACAGTAGATAAAATACATTAAATGAAACATCGCATCACAGCATTTTGTCCGATTTTAAATTAGGGCTAGGAACGATTCATATCACTATAAGTAATAACTCCTACAATATTCTCTACGTACATATTCGCTTATATAAATGCTGAGCCTACTTAAGTTTGGAGCAAGGCAGGAATGTATGCAATAAATGTTTTACACTTGAGTACTTACAACAACGGTACGGTAATTCACATTTACTATTCCTATAGAAATGCAGAAATTACTTTTTGCTTCCCGCGGCTACTCCTTATTGAACATAACAGTCAGGTTATTTTCTCGTTTCTAAATGCAACAACACGAGTATGGCGAACAAGGACACATGATAAAATACTATTCAATGAACTAATACATATAACCATAACATTATATTCAACGATTTTGACAGACCAAGGTGATAGAGGTACTACTATTTTGACAGTTTTTACACCTCTACGCGTAATGCCGGCGCCTCACATTAGGCATATTGGCCACAATCTGCAGTCTTGGGTCCAACACACCAATGTGTAGATCGGTCTTGGACAGACATTGATAGTCCAAGACCGATCCACACAATGGTGTATTGGATCCAAGACTACAACTTGCAGCCAATACACCCAATGTGAGGCGCCGGAATTATGGGCAAAGTTTTGTACAATATAATACTGCCTTCATATAGATAATAATTACAAGCTGATCTGACAGTTGATGAATAAAAAAGACAAAGACAATCAGTCTTTCCGGGGACAATGACAATTATTTACTAGTACGTTAAATTGTCCCCAGTCTACAATTTCCCACAAAGATAGCCCCATTGCGGGTGAGCAAAAGGTGGGAACGGTGGTGTTCCATTTCATTCTAGGTAGGTTTAAATTCTTTTAAAAGTCCTTAAAATATAAATTCTAACTATAGCCTGTCAGGGGACCGGATTTTTTTTTCACATTTGGGCCCGTACGGGAAATACTTTTGGGAGATTGTACCCATCGGACACTTACAGTTATAGATGAGCAATCCACCGGGTTAAAACCCGGTGCTTTTGGTAAACACCCGAAAACACCCAATTTTCTGGGTGTTTATGGGTGTTTATCGGGTGTTTATCAAAAGCGCCGGAGTTTAAATCGGGTGGATTGCCCATCTATACTTACAGTGATTGCAAATTAGTGATACGAATTTTATTAAAATGCCTATTTAAATGATAAATACACAAATATCACAATTCGAGTAAATACTATATAATGTAAATTTGCACCATGAATGTTTATAAGCCAGCCGCCACCCTGAGGGTGCAGAATGGACAAACACGTGGTAGAACAGAATAGACGCGTTACGATATTGACTACTTATCTAATGTTAATAATGTTTAGGTGTTTATGGCACATTTGTCATTTGTATAATTTTAACCAGTTTCACAGTTTCGATATTACCTAAGTATTGAAGAGTCACGCTATTCTGATCCATAAAATTATTATTTCCATTATGCACCCGAATTTGGTTACAACAATGAGGTTAACACCTTTAACCCCTTCCATTACACAAAACAGGAGGCCTAAAAAGGACACTTTGGCAGAATCATAAAAGGATAACATTATGAATCATAATAAACGTCGTAAAATGGTCACAAACTGACAATTCATAACATTATTTGACATTAAAGCAATTCATATTTTGTGGACCATTTTACGAATCTCCATACAAAACTGTCAAACAGATGAATTGCGTGATATAAAATTTTACGCAAATAATATTATGAATTGTCAGTTTGTGACCATTTTACGACTTTTATTATGATTCATAATGTTATCCTTTTATGATTCTGCCAAAGTGGCCTTTTTAGGCCCCCAGTTACCTATATACACCGTGCTTTTAAATGGCTCGGATTTTCAGAGGTCCTGAAAATGTCCTTCTCAAACCACTTCTTATTATATTTATTCTGGAAACATGAAAAAAGATGGAATTTTCTTCTGTTCATGTTTTATGGGAAATTGAAAGTTGGTATTTCACATATCAATAAGAAGATCTAAGAAAATGTACTAATTTTCGAGAGCTGTTGGTTATATCGAGTTATATCGTTATCACAAAAAAACACGGTCTATCGACAAAATGCTCATGAAGTGCATTTCCATAGGCATGTAGCATACTACATCAGGTGCTAATTTACTAAAAATAATACCCATACCAATGACTTACTGCTACGTTTCTTTGGAAAAATAGGAATGTTGTGTAAGTCGACCATTTAAATTAAAGGTAGTTACACTAATAACTACTCGCTCTCTCGACATTGGCGCCAATTCCGTTGTTCACAAACTAAACTAAATTTAAGTTCAGTGCATTTTTTTCTTTCTATTTCATTAAGAAAAGGATAGGAGATAAATATTAGTTTAGTCCTGTCAAATCAGGATAGACAAGTTTAGACGTGATTAAAAAATTGGCTACTAAAAATATGTATGTCAGTCAGGCGCTGACTAATTTGACAGGACTAAACTAATATTTATGTTCTGTCCTTTTCTTAATGAAATAGAAATAATAAGAGGCACTGAACTTAAATTTAGTTTAGTTTGTGAACAAAGGAAA
The DNA here is from genome assembly GCA_945859645.1 of Amphipoea oculea. Classification (NCBI taxonomy): domain Eukaryota; kingdom Metazoa; phylum Arthropoda; class Insecta; order Lepidoptera; family Noctuidae; genus Amphipoea; species Amphipoea oculea. Next base: position 7,748,443 of record OX243862.1, read on the forward strand.
CGGCTCCATTGTGTCTAAAACGACTCACAAACGCTATCATAATTATTATAATAATTGCAATATTATTGCTTGCATGCTAGTCCCTATAGTTACAACGATCACTGCCGACTCTTACCTACTCTATGTATCGAAGGCAGCAAAGTACACAAAAATAACTAATGCGAGATGCACTTTATTGCACAGCTAAATGATGCAACCTTAGTCTAGCAGGTTTCATACTGACAATGAGTGAAATTGTGCGAGGTGGTGCATGTTGCAGGGTCTACAGTTTTCTTTTTGTACTTCGCGGCCGTCGGTGTTTTGGTACTCCTGAATATCGATGCACGCTTAGCATAGGTACAGAAGATGCTTGTGTTTATTGCAACTTAAATAACCACACATTCATGTCTTAAATACCTACACTTATACAGCTGAATGATGTACCTATCTTGTTCGAAGTGAGGAATGTTTGAACTGAGCAATTAAGCGCTGAAGATCGATGCACTGTTTGAGACAAAGCTTCTTTTTACAGCCGTTTAGATTTCATAACTAAGCTTACTGCTATATTATTTTGAGAATGATGATATTATTAATATTATGCTCGCAATTCTTTATGTAAAAACCACGTCTATAAGATAAACTACTTCAAAAGTAAGAAAACATTTTCACAAAATGTGGAATAAATACGATAGTTCAAGATGTTCTTGAATCTATAAACTCGTAAATTAAAAACAAATTACTACTCAGATACGATCATCAATACTTAATATTTAAAGTCTAATTTTACAGGTAATTGAGTTCTTGTTACCTCGTGTTTTAAAAACATTTGCCGCTGAACTTGGTGAGGAATACCAACGAATTAGGCAACAATTTTGCTAGCTTTTATTTTATCGGTACCTACGCCTGCAAATATTTGCTTGATATTTGTCAATAAACTCAAATTAGTGATCGACGGTATCGACCAACAACATGCTAAAAACTTAAAAACTTGTTGGAAAATTAGTAGGTTCCTGAAAAGCCTTGTTGGGCGCCACTATCGATCAATAAGATCGCATGAAAACTTTATTAACATTTTTCGGCAAAATAAAGCAAATCTGTAGGTACTTCTTAATAGGTCACTGGGAATGAGCGTACACTGCATCCGAGAAAAGCGACCGGCGCAAGCGTTGCTTTTGTTTACGTCCGATTGTTCGAGCACTTGTCTTGTCCAAGCGCGGTATGTGCGGTGAGATCGGATGCTAGTGCAGCTTGCCGTGCGATCAGTGCGTCGGCAGCGCCAGGCGCTCGGCGTGCGGCCGCGCGCGCATGCGCAGCGCCAGCCGCGCGCGCGCGCACGCCGCGCATGTCGCCAGCGCGTGCGCGAACACCATCACCACCGCGCACAGCGACACGAACCCGAACGCCGAACCTGGTGAAACAAATACTTTATTATTGTTGGAGAATACATACGGTAGCACTCTAGGATTATTTCTGCATCGCGGTGGGTGCGTTTGCAGACGCAAATTTTATACCTATCACATGCACACACACCCGGAAAAACTACAAAATAATATTGTTATGGCAATGACATTTGCCATGGGTACGACAAAAGCCAATCTGCCAATCGCAGACACTACGTACCAAATCTGCGATCGCAATTTATTTACCAAAAATGTAAACAAATATGAATTAATGGAAAAATAACTTTAATTCCTACAAAATAAAGTTCAGTTTACGCTACAACTTCAAACATTTTTATTAATATTACTTTTTCAATAGTGCTAGTCACTCTGAAATCAACTTAATTTTCATTGAAATAAAGTTGATTTTGTTTAACTTGAAATAGGGTAGGGGTGTGCCGTGTGCAGCATTGTGCACTTTTACTATACAGGGTGTTACAGAAAGGGTATATCAATACAAAGGGGTTGAAGAGTGTATCTGGTCTAGAATCTCTGTACAAAATTTCAGCTCAAAAGCAGTAACTTTGAAAATGCTTAATATTGTTTTATTTCGATAGTTTATTAAATTGAAATCATAACAAACGTGTCACCGCACTACGAGGGTCATTATCCAATATCTGTAGTGTGTCTGTGCGCCTAGTACACGCACATCACGCCGCCGCGCGCCAGTGCAGCGCCGTGATGTCGAAATAAAAAAATATTAAGCATTTTCAAAGTTAATGCTTTTGAGCTGAAATTTTGTACAGAGATTCTAGACCAGATACACTGTTCAACCCATTTATATTGATATACCCTTTCCGTAACACCCTGTATGTAACATACCATAACATCACGCAGGAAATTCCCAAAAGGCTGGGCAGAGGTGTGTAGTAACGGGTCCATATTGGCTCAACTAAAGTTCTTTACCCGAAAATGTTCTTCCTAACGATTTGTAATCCGAATGATCACTCTTCCTAAAGTTTTTCATCCTAAAGTTTTCATTCATACTATTTGTAGTGCTACCGGCGATGTTCATAACACTCATGTTTCCGAAAATTGTAATTAATAATATCGTTAATGTAAGTATTTTAAACTCCTACTGTTTTTTATCATAACGTTTTTATCCCTAAACATAACTACCATAATAGTTTCATGGCCTGGGAGTATATACGGGTAAGTAATATATGATATAATTACAAAACCTCTAATATTTACAAGATATAACAACTGAACCTACAATTTTATTTGATATAATGATCAGTTAATATAATAAACGATTGATATAATTTTAATGTAACTAATTTCTATAAGAATAACAGACAATTAATATAAAATCGTTTGATATACCACTCAATAGACATAAAACCTATTTAGTCTAATATGATAAACACTTTTTTTTCATCTTATGTCATCCTATGTCGACCGAGCCCCGCTTCGCGTGCCCCTATTTCTGTGTAAAGAGTTTAAAGTAACCTAACCAAACCGAACCTCGGGGTGCCCTTCGCTCGCCCTTGGATCCTATGTCGACGGAGCCCCGCTTCGCGGGGCCTCTATTTCTGTGTAAAGGGTTTAAAGTAACCTAACCAAACCGAACCTCGGGGTGCCCTTCGCTCGCCCTTGCATCCTATGTCGACGGAGCCCCGCTTCGCGGGGCCCCTATTTCTGTGTAAAGGGTTTAAAGTAACCTAACCAAACCGAACCTCGGGGTGCCCTTCGCTCGCCCTTGCATCCTATGTCGACGGAGCCCCGCTTCGCGGGGCCCCTATTTCTGTGTAAAGGGTTTAAAGTAACCTAACCAAACCGAACCTCGGGGTGCCTTTCGCTCGGCCTTGGATCCTATGTCGACGGAGCCCCGCTTCGCGGGGCCCCTATTTCTGTGTAAAGGGTTTAAAGTAACCTAACCAAACCGAACCTCGGGGTGCCCTTCGCTCGCCCTTGGATCCTATGTCGACGGAGCCCCGCTTCGCGGGAGCCCCTATTTCTGTGTAAAGGGTTTAAAGTAACCTAACCAAACCGAACCTCGGGGTGCCCTTCGCTCGCCCTTGCATCCTATGTCGACGGAGCCCCGCTTCGCGGGGCCCTTATTTCTGTGTAAAGGGTTTAAAGTAACCTAACCAAACCGAACCTCGGGGTGCCCTTCGCTCGCTTTTGCATCCTATGTTGACGATCTAAACAAAAAAGATATGACTTTGAATAATAGTGTAAAAGATGGTTATGTTGAGAAAATATAGGAAAACAAATAAAAGCATAATAGATGTTTATTGCTACTGACATTATGAAGTAGAATGATTCGGAATTATGAACATTAGAGACAGAGTAGTTAGGAATTGTGATTGTTAGGATGAAAAATGTTAGGAAGAACATTTTCGGATTTCCAATTATCGGAGTTGAAAATTTAGGTGAACTTTGGCGCACCCTGTAGTAACACCTACATTCCGTCAGTTAGGTTTGAGTCCTATGTAATATGGGCGAGCTTTATAGTAATAAGCTCTATACTAACGGTTGTTTTATAATCTAAAGATTTTTGTTTCAATTAGAGATCGTATTTTATAGCTAACCTTCGTAGAGCCCGTCAAACTGTCAGTTCTCGGTCCGACATTTTGACAGCCGAAAGTGATTATCCTGATTTCTGTCATACGGTTGGCGTTTAGTTATTTGGCAAAAACTCAATGAGTAGGATATAAGGTTACAAATAAAAAAACAAAAAAAGGGTGGATGTGAGCTTCCTTCTGAAAACTTTTCGACAGCCAATTTAATGGTAGGAAGTGAATAAACGATTTCCAAAACTACAGTGGCTAACAGTAACAACTCCTGCTGTTTTCTTTACTGCAATCAATAGGCTTGCAATCGCATGCGATTCAACTCGACTCTCGAATGTTCATATACAACTGCCACCAGAGGTCTCATGTCTCAATATGTCTCCGTCCCAATTTGTCAAAAATATCTCGAATTTCCCTTCATTTTGTCAAGTTTTTGACATTGATTGTTGCCGAGTTGAGATTGGCATCAGTTTTTTAACGTTTTTAATTAATTACGGGGATTGGTCTCCTGGCAGCTTCTGCTTTAACCTTAGATTTGAGCAGAATCATTTACCAGGCTTATTCCAATCCAGCGCTGGATATATAGCTGGTAGTCCAATCCTGTCAGTTCCCCCCACTGCCCAGTAGAAGGCGCTGAAGACGCCGTACGCGAGGCCTGCGCCGGCGCTGTACAGCGCATGCGCGGCGCGCACCGGATGTGACGTCACCGCCAGCTCCAGCAGCATCACCAGCGAGTTGCCGCCGTGCACCAGCACGTTCAGGGTGTTGACCTCGTGGATCTCTGTGGAGCGACACATATTGAAATTATAATAGATACTTTTTTTTTAATATGTAGGAACTTACTATACATGTTCTAGTTTAGAAAGAAAAACCCTAAAGATATGTTAAACAATGCAACGGATGCATAAATGCAACGGCCGCAAGGTAGTAGGATGAGGGTAGCTATGGGGTACAAGTATATTAGACTATTAGAGGGATCTGATTATTTAATACAGTTTCAAAAACATGAGCTCCTTATTTGAAATAGTTGGTTAAACATCTTGGAACTTAGATGCTATGTTTATTTCAATAGGCGCTCAAAAACGTTGTAGCGGTTGTGAGACATTGTTTACAGAATCACTGCCCGACAAGCACAAAGTTAAACAATCAGCATAATTCATAATTATGTAGTTCATGGTGCTGTGAATTGGCTTAAACAATATTGCAATTGTTTTTAGTGTTATTATAACAACAAAACACTAATGCAAATATTGGTAGCACTACAAGAACACTTGCTAAGAAAACATTTGTGTGAAATAGATGCTACGTCTAAGTTAATTATCAAACACTCATAGTACAACAATATGATGAATGGGCCCATCTTCGAATGGGCCATCTTCATGTAAGTGTATCGATGTAAAATATGTTTTTTTTTCTCTAAGCCATAGGTATGTCTCACTGTCCTACTTCTCGGCAAAGGCCTCCCCGAAGGCTCCTCCTCCCTCTCTTTTTCCGCGCCATTTCGAGCTAGACCTCGTGGCCCAAACCCAGTTACTGGGTTACACGATACCCCTTGGTAAGACTGGTTGTCAGACTTTCGGGCTTCTGACAACCAGTAACGACTGTCAAAGATCAACGAATGACAGCCGGGACCAACGGCTTTTTCGGTGTTTTCGGTTTTTCTTCAGAAAAACTATTATCTGAATATAAAGTTTCACTCACTAGGATCATGGACCAGTGCCCAATAGACGAGAGAGATGACGAAGGCGAGGTCGGTGGCGATGTTGTGCGAGAGCCAGTAAGCGCGGCACAGCAGCGGCGTGCGCGCGCGCCTACCTAGCGGAATCGGGATCTCGTCCTCTTCGCATGCTGCAAAACGTAGGTTGACTGCATGAAGAGATAAAGTTTAGAATGTGATTGTAATAAGGTTCAAAGTAGGTTAGTAATCATGGGTAGTCAGTTTTTATCGTCACAGCGGATTCCTTTTACTTAGTATGATGGGGTTGATTTTTAACGAAGTCGGATGATATTAAATTTGATTAAAATTGTATGTTACACTACTGTAACTGCAGCTGCGTCTCGGTAAACTTAGCTGTAATGGCTACGTCAGTATCGCATGATTAAATTTAAGATACCTATCAGTAGATAGTAAATACTAGTCCTAATTTTTTAGGACAACATTATTAACATAAGAAAAAACATCCACAACAAACAAAGAAACTCTAAAAGGATTGTTAATGTTGTTAAAGGGATGCCCGGAAGACGTATATGTGTCTTCCTGTCAATCATGAAGCAACGATACAATACCAATTTAGGTACATAATAAAGACCATGTAACATGTTGGTCAATGTGTGAATGCATCCATTCATCTATCCCAAGATAAGTGTCCGGACGAGTTAACGAAAGTGAACTTTGTATAAATCTTTTTATATCGCACACAATTGTCCGCCACTTGCTGTTGAAGTTGATGTGGCTGTGGAAGTGGTGGACGTCTCCAATTTTCAACAATAGCTGCGGAATAATACCCACTCCATCTGGGCTCGGCTCGGTTGGAATGAGGAACCAATAAGGATAATTTGAAGCACAATGGACAGCGGACCCGCTCCACTGTGATCTTAATTGACGCGAAATTGTTACCAATCAAGCGTTCGTGACCTCTGTCGATAGCGGGCACCTAAATATTGTCCAAATGTCTTTATTTGAATATAAATGCCCTTGACTAGCATCGATGCGAACAAATATATAAGCCTATAATGTTCCCACTGCTGAGACACAGGCCTCCTCTCTGTGTGAAGGAGTGGGCCGTAATTCACCAAGCGGGCCCAGTGCGGGTTGGTGGATGTCACATGTCTTCGAATTCCGATGTCTTCCTTCAACGTTTTGCGAGCTGTGGTGATGAAATAATTTACACAAAGTAAAGCGCCTGTCAGGATTCGAACCTACGACCTACAACTTGTAAGTCGCGGCCGTTACCCCTGGGCCACCACTGCTCATATCGTTGAATAAATACGCCAGGACATAACGTGAGCAAACGAATGATGGTGTTATTAGGAATTTTCATCTAAATTGATGAGCAGTCTAGACTGTGTTGTTACCGTTAGGTTGTATTGGACGAAAAAAGACAAAACACGTGTTCAATCGATCCCCAGCGAGCATTTTGATGTGCACGCCAACATGCGACTCAATGATTCAGATTAATTGATTCGCGTGAGGAGTTACGTCGCGTCGTCCAAGGAAACCGTTTTGTGTAATAAACGCACCCACGCAAGGCACTTGACATTTGCGAGCTCGACCTGCCCGGAATGTATTCAGCACTTTCTATGACAACTTTGACAATGAGCTTTAATCTGGGTCTGGGTTATTGGACTTTTAATTGGGCAAACACGAGTAATAGCTTCATTACACGGTATCTAGGTCACACTACGAGACTTAAATTTGGTAGTTCTGTTTAGAGCAAACCTCAGATTTTCTGTTAGCCACTAAATTTTCACGGAAGTAAAAAACCCAACGTCATTCATACTCTTTACTTCTGCAGTTACATCTCGCAACGATAGTTGATGTGTTCAGCAAGAGTGTTTACTAAACATAGCAATTGTACCTATACGTTTATACGTTGCATGGTTACAGGTATTTCGTTTAGTCAACACAAGCATGCAAGATTTCAAAGCTCAGTATTTGATTGTCCAAGGCAAGTTTCACACATCTGCACTTATTTTCGGCATGCTTCTGCGTGGCTCTTTATAGCAATGGAAAGGCCACTGGTTTTTTTGTAATGGGGTGCTGCTGAAGGCTGCTAAGCGATTAAATCATAATACTTCATTCAGGACTACGGCATCCATATATGCCAACAGTACCTAACACGCTATAATGAACATTGGCGTAAGCTCCATTTTCAGACGCGGATGTCGACGGATTTACAGCTACCACTAACAGTTTTGCTTATCAAGGTTGATGAAGCAAGTGTGTTGATAAACGTACGTGAACAGATTATCGTCATTGCCACCATTTTCCGTATCATGTAAAAAGGCTCCTCACAATGTTTTCCTGTCATTCAGATAATTTTTTGCTATACCTATATATACAGGGTGAAATTGAAAACATGCGACAAATCGAAATGGGAGATTGTACTCATCATTATGAACAACTTTTACTATGGGATCAAACCTGTAATCGCGAAAAAAAAAATCTGCTGTTCCTTACATTTATGTTCGCATAACTCGTCAAAATGTAGGAAGCAGCTGATTTTTTTTTCGCGATTTCAGGTTTGGTCCCATAGTAAAAGTTGTTCATAATGATGAGTACAATCTCCCATTTCGATTTGTCGCATATGTTTTCAATTTCAACCTGTATACTTTGTATAAAAAAGATCCAGCAAAGATTCTTAGTATTAGAGTAGTTAACTGGAATTTTGTTCCAATCAACACAGTATGACTCGTTTTTATCAACATTTTAGTACTTAGGTATATTTTTATTAGCTTCGATTGATAGTATGTAGTTCATGTGTTTTAAAGAGCTTTAAATAGACTATTTAATTTGAGTACACTATATTTTATAATATCTTAGTTTCATCTAAAATTTAACCAAGTCAATTCGATAGTTTAGCCAGTGTTAGAACATTGCACTTTCCTAAATAGGACTATGCTATTTTCGTAAAAAAATGTACTTTAAATAGATTTGCGTCAATGTCTTATTGTGATATGGTGTCCCGGTAACCTCACTGGATCTAAAGTCTAGCGTAAGTCATTGAACTTGGTAAGTTGGTATGCTGTCTTACATTGTAGCAAGCTGCATTTACTTGTACGAGTGCAATTTTAAGGTTTGATCTTGTCACATAATTTTTTAAGAATCTGTCTGAATTACTATGTTGCATATTTGGATAACTTTTGAACTCTTGCGCTGAATTTCGTACTCCAAAATAATAATGCATTTTTTTGGCCATGTGTATTAGTAATCAAAGTCATTTAGCGTCTTGTTAAAATTATACTAGGAATGCAGAAACTTACGGGAGTCAAACTTTTGTGCTCTGTACCGGTGCACCACGGCAAGGGCGAGTCCTGCCTGCAGCGCGATCAGCAAGTAGCCCCAGTTGGTGAAGTAGATGAACCACTTCATGTAGTTGAGATCGACCTTCGGCCCGTCGTACAGCCGCGGCAGGCGCTGGCACGCGAAGCTCGCCACGCCAATTGACAGCACTGAGAGGAATAACACCCATCTGTCCCGAAGTAATCTTCATGTAATTATATTACTTAATATATTGAAATATAGGTTTTTTGGACAGTAAATATTCAAATATGACGTAAAAGTGCACAATTATTTAGATAAAAAAAATTGATGGGTTCCATCGCATTCAAAGACTCAAGTTCTATTTACATAAAAACCATATTATACGTACCCGACAAGTAGTACTTTATGAAAAGATTGACATTATGCACGGTTAACTTTTATTATTTTGTATGAAAAAGAACCAGAATCTCTATGGTTTTCAAAATTGGGAGATCTATTGGTTACAATTTTCAAATAACAGAATTGATAGTCTAATTAGTTATTGGATAATAAAGAAAGGTCGAAAGGTCACATAATAAGTTTCATTACACTTGGTTTGTTAAAACTAACCTGTATATAAGGTACGCTGTGGTGGGATGTGGACTGGACTGCCACTGGCTGCATGCGAACTGATACGCGGGCGCATGCTCCAGGTTGAGTGCGCGCCGGCTCGCCTGCCACATGCGCCCCAGCATCGCTGGCTTGCATGACTTCTGAAAGGCTACAGTAAAAAGAAGGTACATCAGTATGTGCATCTCTAAGGTATAACCACAGAACAGAAAAAAAAACAGTAGAAGTCGCAAGTAGGCGGGGCCCGCGTACCCCGAGTTTTATGGATTTCCGCATGTGTCTGCTTCCGCGCACACACCACGCACATCGGTCTAGTTACAACCGTCACGTTAAAAATAACTTGAAAAAAAAAAAAAAAATACGAAAATGCCCCCTACTGTGCTGTTTTAGAATGTTAACACGATAGTAGAACCAAAAATTCATCAAATGGAGGTATATCATACCATCGGTAAATCTTAATTAACAATATTTTATTAAACAAGACAAGTAAAAGTTGACTTTATAATATTCATTTTAAAGTCTACTGTCTTTTAAATTCAAACATATTGTTGGCTAAGATTCCAACTATGCACATGTCACAGTCAGCTACTCGTTTAGACATTACCGTTATCGATATTTTAAACTTACAATGTTCTTTGTGTTCTATGACATATCGGGAAAAATCTAACACCGTGTGCGGTTTTTTTTGGTGTGTTAGTAATCGAACAAAGGGGTTAGAAGATTTTTGTATGGAGGGTGGCCCTAAGGTCGGACGCCATTTTGATTTTTTTTCAGAAACGCGGTGCACAACAAAAGTTATATATTTAGATAGAGGACGCTTATACAAACAAAAAATGTTATATAACATAATATCCTAAAGCGTCAGGTTTCGGAGTTATTCACCGAAATATAATTCGAAAACAACAAGGATTTATTAGTTTTTTTTCCCTCCAGGTAAGCATATTGAACTATTGAGGTAATAGAAACGTTATGAAACCTTTATGGAGAAGAAACAAATGAAGAATAGACATTTTTTAAATAAATAATTAAAAACGGCTATTTATAGTTCGTTTTTTAATCCCAGAGACTAATATGACATTTAAGTCTTTTGTGTTTTCGTTTTTTTTTAGTATAGAAGTTTGACATTACACTTGTCAGATTAGTCTCTGGGATTAAAAAACGAACTATAAATTGCCGTGTTTAATTATTTATTTAAAAAATGTCTATTCTTCATTTGTTTCTTCTCCATAAAGGTTTCATAACGTTTCTATTACCTCAATAGTTCAATATACTTACCTGGAGGGAAAAAAAACAAAAAAATCCTTGTTGTTTTCGAGTTTTATTTCGGTGAATAACTCCGAAACCTGACGCTTTAGGATATTATGTTATATAACATTTTTTGTTTGTATAAGTGTCCTCTATCTAAATATATAACTTTTGTTGTGCACCGCGATTCTGAAAAAAAATCAAAATGGCGGCTGATTTTAGGGCCAAAACCTTCAAACCCCTTTCCATGAATTGTTCAAACTTTTTTTTTCTAGTTCTACCTTATCGAAGTTTGATAAGCGAAACATGAATATAGGTCTATTCGTAGATAATATTCTAATCGAGTGTAATTCACGAAGTCTCAAACCTATAAAAAAGTTATTCATATTATTTTGTGACTTTAGATTTCCTAAGGATCCAGACATGAAAAAAAATGGATTGAAGCGAATGGAAGGCAAAATTGGTTTCCTGCAAAAACTAGTAGGTACAATTTGGTCAGATCACTTCGTAGAAGTAGATTTTATAATTAAAAGCGGAAAAAAATACCTAGCCGACACAGCAGTGCCAGAACAAAAAATTATACATTTTCAATTAGGTACATAATTATGTAGGAAAATTGTTTGTATCAAATGTGTGGAACTTGGTCATTTTTAGGGTTCCGTGTACCTCGAAAGGAAAAAATGGTACCCTTATAGGATCACTTTGTTGTCCGTCCGTCCGTCTGTCTGTCTGTCAAGACCATTTTTCTCAAGAACGCGTGATGGTATCAAGCTGGAATTTATATCAAATACTCAGGTCTACTGTCCCTTGGAGCTGTGAAAAAATCAAACTTCTAAGCCAACGGAATCAAAAGATACAGCCGTTTATGCCGCAAATTTTCGACACTCGCAAGGGAATCAAAACCTACAGGGTTACTTCCCGTGAACTCAGAATCTTGAAATTTGGTACGAAGCAAATTTTTAGTTACATCATATAATAAAAATATTTTAAACAGGTTTGTACGGAATCCTCGGTGCGCGAGTCCGACTCGCACTTGGCCGGTTTTTCAATATGTTTTTACGGTTTCATATGTTGTTGTACCGCGATTCTTCTGAGATTCTAGCTCCCTATGGAAGATCCGAAGTGGTAGCCAGCGAAATCCTATTTTTCTATTGAATGACTTTTTCATGAATTCATGATGTTTGAGAACATTAATCTAACTTAGAGGGATGTAGGTATTAATGATTCTAATGATTATAATTCTGTAAATACGTATTTTTTATTGACTGTATTTTGTTTGAAAATAGAACGGAATGTCGATAAATAAGTCAACGACAGTGGTACATAGAGGAGGACGAATAGTAATGACCTCGTTACGTAAATATCAATCTTATTAGTAACGAAATACAGCTTTAAATTTAATGCATTTATTATAGTGAGTATCTAGCGGCGGTAACTTGCTTCTTAAACTATTCCGTGTGCAGTTTAAACGGAAAAGCAAATACTCTAAAAAAAGTAGACAATATCGTCATATAACTATGGTTTATTTTCAAACAGCAAGCGACGTCTAACATGTTTCCTACTTTCATTCAATATTAAACTACCAATCACACCAAAATATTTGTGTGAGTTTGGGTACGCTGGTTCTAATGAAACGCTACGCGACTTTTACTGTTTTCTGTTCTGTGGTATAACAATAGTCCATCAGTGTCCAATACTGAAATACAGCGGCGTCTAAATACCTACTGAAAGACGAAATCAATATCGTAACAAAAGAGCTTGGACGTTAGAACGGTGTCTAAAACTAACCAAAGGGTCCTACGTCTTGAAAGTATATCTAACACAACAAAAAGTTAACATTCAGTACCTAACGAACATATATTAAGTATTTCAGGTTATTGTCACGTGCACACTGAAACCGCCTACCAGGTCTACTGAACGCGTAAAATACCTGAGTTCCCAGCAGGAGACATTACTAGTGTAGGCACTTGGTTAAGTAGTTTTATATCCAAAAAGCAATTTTATAAATTAGCACCACTTTAAACTCTGCCAGTTTTTATACGTTGAATGGTAACATAAATTCTAATTGTACCACCGTTCAATGAAACTGCGTGAGTGGTGGACGATCGATTTTATGAAATAGGCACCTCGTCTTTATTATAACCGTTCGTTTCTCATATATTTAATAGGCGACGATGTGTTTCGTTCACAAGAAGCACAAGGGGGCAGCACTTCACACAGTTAACGGTGTGCGTTAACCGCCGTTTATGCTACGAGCTTCTTTGAAATGAAGTTATTTAAAAAGTTTTCATCAAACAAAATAAGAATGACGAATGTTCAGAACTTCCGTTAGTTAAACGTGTACTTATTTATTTTAAAAGCTGCTGTATGGCTAATCGTGCAGCATGTGGTCACGTGACCATGCGGCCCTGGCTATATTTTGCACGCGATCAATAAAGGCATTAATTAAGAATACGTTATGTGGTCCGATGTTGCGATAACGACGGAGGGGAACACTTCGCTATAATCAACAATGATCCTTTCAATGCAGAAACGTTTAAATCCGATCAAATGTCTTCCTCATGACTGGACAGTATAATCAGTTGAATAGATAACGAAATGAAAGTAACAGGAACGTTATTCGAGATTTATATGAGCGATGCATCGGCAAACAAGATAAGCGCATAAATAAGTGCATTAATGTTGACGTAGGTAAGTGCAACGGTAATGAGTCAATGAATACAGTGTTGTCTTTTCAAGTATCACCTTCATGAATTACAGGAGAGGAGATTATGAGTTCAAGATTAATTGATGTAGATATCTATGATGGGTCTAGTGAGCGAGGTCAATGCACAACAAATTGTGAGCCACCTGCGTCGATTGGCCGGAGCAGCGAGTGGGCGCACCAACTGTTCGCAGAATAATCACTAATTAGTACACAAGGCCGCGAGGGAACAAACAGGAGCTCGCCGAGGCCCTCATACTTGGGCCATACAATTATATTGGCGGCTCCTGTAACATCATTCTTTAGCTTTCGCCGCCATCCTCGCCGCATGTTCGGCTCCTCAGCCTTTCTATTGTGAAATTAAATAAAGAGGGTAACATTATGAGTGACTTTAAAGTCAGACAACTGAAGCCATGCGTTAAAAAATACGCCTTTTTTATGTGCCACTGAGATAAATGATCATATCTGTGCTTTTTGCATCGGCATACGAGAAGCGTAGCATGCGTACCATTGAAAGAATAAAATGTTATGACTGTGGCAGCGTGGAACACATAATATAAAGCCATTATATTACAATGAATAGTCGCCATTTAATTCGTATGAATTAATTTTATTATGAATGCGAATTCATGGTGTTTATCAATGGAACCTTTTCAGACTCGTTCTAATAAAAGCGAGATTCCGTTTCGGTCGGCTGGCCGCCACTGTCATTTGTGATAGTGATCTGGCCTCACACAGGACATCAATACAGCTCCCATACCGTAGCTGTTGTTCTAATTCAAGTTTAGGTACACTCAGCTCGCGCCGATCGATGCTTACCTGTAGAACACACCGTAGTTCACACGCTCGTAACTAATCGGTCTATAATGCCGCATGCTACTTTCATAGATATTTCGACTCGATCAACTTAGAACCTTCAAACAATATTGTGTGTTATTTTTATACCACGAGAATCACAAAACCGGCTCTATTTCAACATATCGACGATTTCAATAAGTAATGAACGCTTTATAATGTCACTTCGAAATGCCATGCTGACCACAGAAAGTCTATCAAAAACTACTCTGTGCCACAGAACATATTTCCTGTCAATTTCAGAAAGTATTGAGAGATATTTTGAAATCTTGAGATAAAACCTATTCATATTGAACTTCATATACCTACCGCATAATGCTTATCACTTTTTGAAATATACTTGAAACATTGAACGAGAGCTTGGGAAGTAAGTATACAGTGTGGCACGGATATCGACGTCTGTAACCATGAATTCAGTACACGATCCTAGCAAAGATATTTTTCGCAAGTTATCAAAAAAAAAAAATCTGATGTTTCATACAAAAGTGCAATATCTACGCGTTCAAAATGTATGGAACAGCTAATAGTCTTATAAGTAAATGCGAAACATTTGACCCCTGCGTTCAAATTTTTCGCATTTACTCCAGTCCAGAATCATGTATTTACTGAATCCGTAACAGGTTGTGCGTGGATGTTCCTATCACCCTGTACTTAGGTAGTTACAGTAAACTGAGGCAAAAATTATATCAATGTGATTAAAAGGCACGTTGAAAAGCGGCGACGGGTTGTCAAGCTGTCTCCGTAATATCCACGTAACCTCACAAAAACGTGGTTTTAAGAACCAAGATCTAATTGAAATTGCGTTAAACCAGTCAGAGATAATAAGCGTGATTTTATGAATGTAGCCAATATGTAAAGTACAAGCATCCGTCACGGATTACGTGTATAGATGACATACCGCATAAGCCATTCACGACTAAATGTATACTAGACGAGAATTAATATTTATAGATGCGACAATGTATTTACAACTGTTTATCTAGACGGCAGGCAGACGGCAGCCGACCGGGCCTTCTAGTCACAGGCATGATATTGTAATGCATTCCATGTTATTTCCTACATCCTATGATGTCCTAGTACTGCTAAGTAGCAACTTATTCGGGCATCCATACAACGCGTAAGCCGAGGTTAGTCAATGAATTATAGATATGAACACCTGTATTGAATCTAGATTCTTTAATACACTATCTATTTAAAACTATCATTATTATTGATCTCACAGCTGTGTTGATAGATGAAGAAGCTAATGAATTGTTATTACTATACCATTTAGGTTTGTTATGAAAACGTGTTATACTATATTGTTTATGCATGCTACGTTGTATATATTACACCTTGCTTTGCATATTCTACTAAAGGCTCAATGTCGTATACGTAAATGTTTGTATACAAATGTGATTACATGAAGTTATTAATTACGGCCTTCACTATTGAACAGAAAATGTGATTACAGACAAATCGTGCATTTTGTAGGTACAGGCATTTTCCCTATGTGTTTTGTGCATATTCCGGGGTCTGGATCCACGCAGACGGTAGCGGTATAACATTCGTCTATAAATGACCTTGCTCGCACCATTAGCGCATAATGTACAGTCAACAAAAGAGATAAGTATGCAGGATCGTTGGATATAGTTGAAGTTTAGTAAGAAACCGATGGATATTCTCGAATAAAATTTAATAGAAAACAAACAGTTTATTTATCAAATTAAATTTCAGTCGACAACATCCATCGGTTTCTTACTAAACTTCTATATCCGACGATCCTGCATATTTATCTCTTTTGTTGACTGTACTTTTTTTGCATAGATACAAAAAAATATGTCAACTTTGAATAATGAGTTTGTACATACCTTTAAACTGAAGGGTCAAATTGTCGTTAAAGGGTTAAGGGCATCGCTACTAAGGATGATAGATGCATAGTACCTAATATAATATTTTCCTTTCATGTCATCACTGATAGAACCATTTATTTAGTGCACACAAAAGACAGCACAACACGCAAAAGCATAATTAAAGGATAACAAATTACATGAACATATACATATAAAAACATGGTGCTAACGTACAAAAAATGAAAGTAAGTGACACTATGACATACATACTTTAAATCAAAATATCGAATGTACAGAGTGCGGTGTGCGTCTCAAGGTGTGAGTATAGAACAACGATTAATTACACAACCAATTCAGAGCAAGTATGAATATGACGTTCCTAATAAAAAAAAAAAACGGTTTACGGTTGATTTACATCGTGTCGGTAGCTGTGACCGTCTTAATTAGATAAGTTAGCGTTGACCCGTCACTGGTAGAGGCCACCGCTGAACTGACCTGCATAATATGCTGTTAGTAAACACACGCCAAAGGGCTTAGCTACAATGATAATTGCAATATATTGTAAGCATTCCCTGCAAATTGTGCGTTTCGCCTATTTTAAATAATGAAGTCAGTAAAGGGAATGCTCATTTTATGATTTGAACCTTGAAAACCAGCGAAATAGAGAGAGAAACCTTAAAAAACTACCGTTGACTGAAAACGAAGAGAGAGGCAGAAGAGCTCCCAAGAAACTTTGAAAAGATTGAAGAAGAAGATCCAAAGTGAATAGATTAAATACACTAACAATTAAGTAAGTAGGTATATAGAAAGATGTTGTTACAGTTTGAACAAGATGGATGAAGATTCTAGATGAAGGCAAGACTCAATGGTTTGCAGAATGACGCGCCGAAAGAAGTTAGTAATAATTTATGGTTCTTGTAGACGATGAGCTGCCTAGATAGGTATTAGCAAACTTGTGTGATCGATGCAGCAATTAATGAAAGTGAAATTAGTCGTTCAAGGTTATTGGCGAAGAATTATTGGCATGGCAAATTCCAGCTGGGGCCAGAAATTATGTACGCACATAACATTAATGCGGAGGTCAGTATTATTGGAAATTATGACTAGAAGATGGCGCAAAAGTGGCCTTGCAGATGCTGTTGTAAGTACCCTGGATATTAAACGTATGGAATGAAATCCTTAGAAATAATCATCATTTTCTGATTATAATAATAGATATGATGACGATTCAGACGATTGTTCATAAAATCATTATCAAGATAATATGATTGTTTCATACAGACGTCCCGAACAATTGCGAGCACGCACAAAGGAGCGCACACGTGGATGTATAAGGCCTTTTGTACACACACGTTTTTTTTGCCGAGAAAAACTACGGCTTGTTCGCCGTAAGTAGACACGGTCGTCAGTGTTCTATGGATCACTATGCAAGCTTGTTGATACATGTTTTTTGTACGGCGCGGTTAAAAAATCGTGGCGTGTGCAAAGGGCCTAATGCTTATTTACCCGTGCAGAACCAATAATGTGTAACACGTCATGTTCTCAGTTTAAAGTTATTCAGTTACGTGATAGCTTGATAACGGGAGATTGAATAAGATGTATGATTTAATTTTTTATTCAGAAGATCGATAACGGTTAAAAGGTCGTAGTGAACTGTGTGTGAGGCTTGATGTTGAATGTTTTTGTTCTTTGAACCGACTATGGTTCCCTCCAAAGTCGTTATCATAAATAGCAGCGCACACCTACAGTGGCCTCCAGAAGTTACTGGACATTTTTCCACTTCGGCTGATGCCACATTATATTTTTTATGATAAGTCAAAGGTAGCAATGATATAACAGTTCAAACATTTGGATCACCAGAGATTTGAATCATAATGTGGTGTGTGAGTGTGTCACAGCTGAAATGGAAAATGTCAACTAACTTTTGGAGACCACTGTACATAGAAAGAGTCCACTCTTATTATTAAAAAATCAATTGACGTTAACAAGCTTCCAGGTAAGGTCAATGTATACTTACCGTCATACTCATTTGGACCGAGAATTTCTAACTAGCACAATAACCCCAAAAAACTGCCGTTGGCAACGAACGATCCAATCAGGTCGACTTGCCCACGAGGAAGGAAATTAAGTTGATTCAAGAAAAACCTTTCTGATTAGTACAAGGACTTTTCGGGGAAACGAGGTTTGGAAACGAATTCTATAAAACTAATAAAGGAAAAAACTTTAAATTGGTTTTGGTTCTGTGCGTGCCTATTTTTATAAGGCAAAAAGTGTCGGTATCTATCTATCTATAGCATGCACCAACGTCAAAAAAATGGCAGACTTTCCAGTATACTTGGCAGCAGGTCATTCAACTTGGTGCCATGTTACGGTCAGAGACTTTAGTGGTGGCTGGATAAAATTTCGAGTGGCATAAAATTACGGAATGCTAGGCCTTATAAGGCTTCTCCTCATATGAAACATCTGTCAAGCTATTTTTCAAGCTTTATGGTTGGGGGTCATCTTTCAGCTTAGGCTGCACATTATTGTAACAGTGTAAAATGGAGCGACTGTCAATACTACATCACGCTTGAATACTCCGAAGGGTTAGGCAGAAGTGTACCTTTAGTACACCTCCTTGTCTCCAGGGGAATACAGGCATGGTAACTGTGATACAGGCGTGATGTTATGTTACGTTATCAGTTATTACTAATCAATTAAGTACTACTTACTGGACAATTATTATTTTAAGTCGGTTAGCTTATATTAGGTCAACGACCATACAGCCCATTAGGTCCTCACCTACCTATGAAATTGTCGATTTTTGATACTGGCTATTGTGGAGATCAGCTTTCATTTTATTTAGAATTCCAAATTCAAATTCATTTTATAAAATAGCATGATCTTGTTTTTCAAAATCAGTTGATAATTTTTTTCTCCCCGTTGTTCGATTTTTTTTAATATCGCTGTTTCTGTAACCATGGAAAATGTAAATACTAGCTGACCCGGCGACCTTTGTACCGCCCACTGATCTCTATTATTACCACTGGACAGGCTGTTTCAAGCGTTTGACAGCAATTTTTTTGTGTCTTTTTGAAGCGCCACTAGCGAGTGTCCAGAGAACTAATTTTGACATATATTACATTTTGGTAGGGCTGTTCCAAACAATATAAACGAAACATCGAAGCAATGTGTGGGATACATAGCAGATTTTGTGATTAGATCTATCAAGAACAAAATAATTTGGGCTCGTCAGTAATTAAAATCGCTTATGCTGTTAGGAAGATAAGGCAGTTAACAGATGTAGAAACCGCGCGTTTAGTCTATTTTAGCTACTTTCACAGCATTATGTCGTACGGCATTTTACTATGGGGTCGAGCTGCTGACATTGAATCCATCTTTATTTTGCAAAAGAGAGCTGTCAGAGCCATTTATAATCTACGTCGCCGCGAATCTCTCAGGGAACTATTTATAATAAATGCTTTGACTTTGACTTTGAAAAATATAAATTAAATATATAAAACATGTTTTATTTTACATTTTCGACTGTTACATTGACATTCATTTCTCCATTATTATTATTCATTATTCCCTGTAAATTGTTAATATAAGTAGTAATTATGATGATACGTTTATTAATGTAAAAATATTATCAAAAGTTATCGATATTTGCTCGCTGATATCGCCGATATCGACATCACTAGTTTTAGTACCACAGACACTCGCTACGGCTAACAGCGCCAAAATGGCGATTATCAATTAGGCACAAAAGCACTTTGACAGCCGCCAGTCCAGTGGTAATAATAGAGGTCAGTGGTACCGCCTCAGAATCAATGTAGAAAATGAATTATCTTAATTTTTTTTTGTGAAATTTTCGCATTTTTTAATAGTTATCCTGCTATTCGGGGCGGAGACAAATCCAACAAAAAAAAGATGGTAAAAAAAATCAGTCCAGCCGTTCTTGAGTTATAAATGGTGTAACTAACCCGACTTTGTTTTATTTATATACTTAGCAGATTTTAACGTTCCATTAGTTGTCAGATTTAAGAGGGTTGTCTGTTTTGGAATGAATGATCACGCACACATATAAATAGAGATTGATATTGAAAAAAACAGAAATATAAGGCAAGTAGTGTTCGTTTTTGGATCATAAGAATCAAATTAATATTCTTTTGTACCATTATTTGTTTCCAGGTGCATTCATTATGATTGCATTTCAGGATGTTGTTTAACATTACTGTGGCGAGTTACGTTATTATTATTAAACATTTATAAACCAACCAAGTAAAAACAAATAAATAGCCAAAAAATGATTGACTGAAGACTGAAAATATTAACAATATTTATTCAATTCATCGTAATTGTGGCTGCTTGTTGCTAGGGTCATGTTTTCGATTGAAAAAGAGTTAGCAGTCATTGCTGATTTATCTATTGGCCATTATAACAATTGGTCGATTTGTTCGATATCGTAAATGTCTAAACGCCCCGGAGACGACGAAACTGATCAAAGCATCTGATATGTACCTACATATCAGATGCTTTGACCAGTTTCTACTGAAACTTTGACTCAATGTTGGTTTTGCGCCACTCCCTATCTTCAATCGATCTTTTTAAAGATGACTTAAACTCGGAGGAAGGAATACCTACGTATAGCAAGCTTAACGTTTATTTTATTTTATTTTATTTTATTTGGGAAACAAACAGATGCAATAACAAACATAAGTAAATATACAATTAGCTCAACACAATCCAGAAACAGTTTCCACAGATTATTATACAAGTAAATTATATGTGACTAAATGTAACAACAACCAGATATTCACACCGTTAAAATTTACAAAATTTACAATTTAATATTAACATATAACATTATTAGATATTATTTAAATTTCGATGCCAAAATATTTCTAATACTAAATTTGAATTTGGGTAGAGAAATTTAAATTTGAATTTGGGTGGTTTAGCAAGCATCCTTATGGGTATAACACTATAGATAAATATTATAAGAAGATGAAGTACCTAGTCTTTGGTGAAATGTGGTTTTCCTTTTTAATATTTTACGACCCGATCCATTTGATGAGTCAGTAAAAATCCAGGATTTTATCCCTACTATGATTACGTATAAGAGAAATATTTTCCTTATGTGTGCATGTGGCGTTTGGTGGTCTCGGGGAAAAAGCGCGAGTCTAGGTACGGCCCATGTATTGTTTTATAAAACACATATTGTAACTGTACAAGCAGTAGGTAACCATTATCGGAAGGCCTTTACGTTTTAGGGGCTATTCATTTTACGATGTCGTAAAAGTAGTTACTCTCACCTATATCATAGATATTCTTTGACTGTACATTATGTAGATAGGTACTGATTAATTGGGTATTATAGGTATTGATTTATGTGTAACTCAAATCATATTAACAAACAACATAATAAATATAGTGTCAGTTATTTACTGTCACCATGTCCCTACACCAAGATTTAAAATAATTTATATCTTCTGAAATACTAATTATTTAGATATACGTAGGTACATACGTGGTGCATACACGCACAAAACCACCTGATACGATCCTTACATAGGGTACATCATAAATTGCTTCGCATACATACACGCACGCCGGTTATTTAGATATTTACTTATTTTATTATTTACTAGCGCCCCGCCCCAGCTTTGCACGAGTGCAATTTCTGTTTTTTAATTTCCCAAATTTTCTTTCATACAAACCTTGTCCTGGCAATACCGAACACAAAAAAAGAATTATCTAATTTAGTGCAGTCGTTCGGAAGTTATGCGCGTACATGCATTTATGTACATAACTTGAATCCATAAGGACACACTGTATTTTATTCAGGATTGATTATTTAAACATTTATGTAAGAAGATGTAGGTACGCAAAATAAAAAATATATGAAAGTTACGTGTTCAATTTTGAACGTTAATATCTCGGAAACGTGACGCTTTACGGGGTTTGGTCTTAATATGCTTTCTGTTTGCATTGATGTCAACTGTCGATATATATACAGTTATGGACATATAATTAGGAACGACTGATACCGAAGTCACTTTTCGATACACAAGTTGCTGTATTTTTTTTAAGCGACTTCAAAAAAACGAGGATTTTATCAATTCGGTTGATTTTTTTTTTAATGTGTGTTACCTCAGAACTCCGTTATTTATAACCCGATTTGCGAAATTCTTTTTTTATTTCAAAGAATATACTTTTAGATTGGTCCGATAGAAATTTTATCAAAATCGGTTCAGTAGTTTGGTTTTTAAACCAAAATTACTGGTAAAAATTCAAGTAAACATTGTTTTTATGCGTATGTTACGCGATATCTCCGGCAATTGTAAATCGATTTCAAAAAATATATTTTTAATGGATAGGGTATGCCTCATGGGTATGCCCATACAAAGGGGTTAGAAGATTTTTGTATGGAGGGTGGCCCTAAGGTCGGTCGCCATTTTGATTTTTTTTCAGAATCGCGGTGCACAACAAAAGTTATATATTTAGATAGAAGACGCTTATACAAACAAAAAATGTTACATAACATAATATCCTAAAGCGTCAGGTTTCGGAGTTATTCACCAAAATATAATTCGAAAACAACAAGGATTTTTTAGTTTTTTTTTCCTCCAGGTAAGCATATTGAATTATTGAGGTAATAGAAACGTTATGAAACCTTTATGGAGAACAAAAAAATGAAGAATAGACATTTTTTAAATAAATAATTAAAAACGGCTATTTATAGTTCGTTTTTTAATCCCAGAGACTAATCTGATATTTAAGTCTTTTGTTTTCGTTTTTTTTTAGTATAGAAGTTTGACATTACACTTGTCAGATTAGTCTCTGGGATTAAAAAAACGAACTATAAATTACCGTGCTTAATTATTTATTTAAAAAATGTCTATTCTTCATTTGTTTCTTCTCCATAAAGGTTTCATAACGTTTCTATTACCTCAATAGTTCAATATGCTTACCTGGAGGGAAAAAAAACAAAAAAATCCTTGTTGTTTTCGAATTATATTTTGGTGAATAACTCCGAAACCTGACGCTTTAGGATATTATGTTATATAACATTTTTTGTTTGTATAAATGTCCTCTATCCAAATATATAACTTTTGTTGTGCACCGCGATTCTGAAAAAAAATCAAAATGGCGGCTGATTTTAGGGCCAAAACCTTCAAACCCCGTATCAACTTTGCTTGGTTAGTTTTTGAGTTAGCTTCAATAATACGATTTTTTTTCATTCAGTTTATATTGATGATGTTTTAATAGCTTCTTGTCACTAATATTTACATTGCAAGTATGTAGTATTATATGAATTTGTGTGGGATAGTTACAACAAAAAAGATAAAAATAAAAACTTAAAAAAACAAAAAATAACTTTATAATATCTAAGTATTTCACGGGTTGCGATTCGATTACTTTAATATGGTTGCTAAACAATTTATGCTCGCCACGATGTGAATGGTGATATGGAGCTGATGGTGGACCAGGAGAACTCCTCAACAATTAACTTCCCTGCATCGGGAAAAGCAATATTTTGTAAAAGGCGATGAGCAAGTTGACACTAGGCTATTGTAACTTAGATAAATTACAAGCAGACGCACTAAAAAGCGTGAAATAAAAACTTTTTAACAAAAAAACAACCGTCTTCCAAAAAAACACCACAAAGTGAAAAATAACTTTAATTTCGGAAGTCGGAGTCAAAAAACGAAAATGCGAACCCAACGACAATTAAAGTTATTTTTCACTTTATAGTGTTTTTTTTGGAAGTCGGTTGTTTTTTTTTTTTTGTAAAAAAGTTTTCATTAAAAATAATTATGCACTTTTGACTGAAAAAACTTAGGAGAAAGTAACCATAGGATAGGCGGGCAATAAAAAAATGTGCTATTTCGAAATTCAAAATTATGAACGTATTTTTTTGCGATCTTTATTATTTGTCCAGTGGCCAGTACTTTTGAAAGGGAAATTATAAGTGCAGTCACAAAAGTTTTCTTTAGCACCTGCAACCCAACGTCTTTTTTGTATGTAAGCAATGAGTTAATAGAACAGCTTCTTTATTATTAATTCATCGTCTTTACTATTCCAACAGAATATCAAAACACAAGCGTCAATTTACGAACGTAAATTAATATGACTCAGAGCTACCGATAAAAATATTTACTTCTGAATTGATAACTCAGCGACTAATGTTGTAAGTGGGCTACTTTATATATTTTAGAGATTCAACTGTCCGTCTGCTTATAAAATCAAATTCCAGCCTCATAATTAGAGATCAAACTTTTTTATTCAACAACTAAATTAATAAATCATAATTTATTTTTCATGATAATTAGGTAGCAGTAGGTATAATAGTCAAGTCATCAATTACCGATTATTCCCTATGTCCACCATTTGTTTGGCCACCGCTGGGGGACAGGGAAACAACTTTTAAAAATGATTCTCGTTGTCCACCACTGGGGGACACCTACTGTGGTCAGCAGACCAACTGCTGACTATTTGATCAATCCAATCAATCATAAAAGTTCCTACCTAATTGTCATGCGATTGCCGACAGAAACAAATTAAAGGCATTCAGAAAGCAGAGGTCAGAATCATTTATTACCCGGATCAAATCTGAGATTGAACTAAAATCGCTGTCATCGACTGCTTCTGACTGCTTGAAAAGTGATCTTGTTTTAAACTTTAAATATTCGTTTTTTTTGCAGTCGGAAAGTTTAGTTTTTTTTTCGTAGGTATATACCTACTTATAAGTGTATAATATAAGTATATATATGTAAAAGTATTTCATATTTTAAAGTAAACAAACTCTGGAAACGCATGCAATTTCCAGTTTTATTCGGTTTTAGATTTCAGGAGTGGACGGAATCTCATCAGGAAGCGCTGCCGATGCCGGAGCGACTTGACGCGCAAACGAAGTTTGTTGAAAGGTTCGCGCAATCTATCGGTTATTGCGTTAGCGCGGAAGTGCTGAGCCACTTTACACACTTCAAGCAGTTCAAAACTACAAACTTACCTTTTGCTGAGATTGAACGGGTTATGATTTATTTTGATTTGAATTTTTAAAATTATATAAAATAAGGAAAGAATCGTAATTCAAACCAGTAACACTTACCCGACCGTATCATACTTACAGTGTATTCTCCTAATAATTCAACTAACACGGTACGCAGATCATATTAACATAATTCAGTTACTGAACTACTAGTCCGGGGTGATATTGTCACGTGAGACTTAAATCACTGATAAGCCCCGCGGGTAGACAGGGGTTGCGAATATACTGCCTTCAAAGCTTTAGGGCTCACAAACGAGTGGGGTCTGCTAGGCATGACGCGGGCGGGCTGATATCTGTCGGGGGTGAGGGCGAATGTATGTACGAGTCTAGGTATTGTAGAAGCTATCTACACAGTATCTCCAGTAGTAGTCCAATGTCTAGTATGGTGTACATAATAAAGAGTATTCTATTCTATTCTATCACCCGGGCCATGGAAGTTGATTCATGGAAGTTGTAGGAACCATGGGGTTTTAGTCGGTAGGACTCCGATGTAAGCCTCCGTTATCCTTAAACGGAGGGTATTTATGAGGATTTCCCCACTACAAAAAAAAGGGATCACAAAAGAGTTTGGTATTATGATATTTGGGCTTTAGCTAAAATTGACAAGAACTAGTGTCCGACGAAAACACGATTTTCAGCCGAATCCGTAACCGAACCTTCGGCTGCTCTTCTATTTTCGCTAAAACCGAAACTTATGAAGTAAGTTAATTAAATGACATTATTTGTACCTAATAAAACGTTTTCGTAGATTTATTGAAAATAATTTGATTAAGGTCTGAAATTGTAAATATTAGGTTTCTTTTAGCCAAGAAAAAAAAAACTTTTGCCAGATTTTGTGTGGAAAAACTGACATGTCAGTCGTTCGTATTCTACATAAAAACTTTTTAACAAAAAAACAACCGACTTCCAAAAAAAACACTATAAAGTGAAAAACAACTTTAATTGTCGTTGGGTTCGCATTTTCGTTTTTTGACTCCGACTTCCGAAATTAAAGTTATTTTTCACTTTGTAGTGTTTTTTTTTTGGAAGTCGGTTGTTTTTTTGTTAAAAAGTTTTTATTTCACGCTTTTTAGTGGGTCTGCTTGTAATTTATCTAAGTTACAATAGCCTAGTGTCAACTTGCTCATCGCCTTTTACAAAATATTGCTTTTCCCGATGCAGGGAAGTTAATTGTTGAGGAGTTCTCCTGGTCCACCATCAGCTCCATATCACCATTCAAATTGTAGCGAGCATAAATTGCTTAGCAAGCATATTAAAGTAATCGAATCGCAACCCGTGAAATACTTAGATATTATTGAGTAGTTCCGGTGGCCATCTGTGGTCTTCATCATCAGTTTCACTTCACCAAATAGTGCTTTCCAAGAGCAAATGCACGAGTTACTATAAATAAATCGCTATAGGTGTGCCTATAATATTTGAAGAGCTCCTTCGATTTCTCCAGGATTCAATCATCAGATCCTGACTTGGTGACTATGGGACCACTTCAGAAGTATCTCCTTTCGAACAAAAAAGAATTTTGAAAATCGGTCCACAATTGGCGGAGTAATCGCGTAACAAACACACAAAAAAAAAAAAAAAAAACATACCGTCGAATTGAGAACCTCCTCCTTTTTTTAAGTCGGTTAAAAACCGACAGCTCACGAACGCTATTCGCCAGTTTTGGCCTCGTCTGGTTGGAAGATTCGGCCAATTTTTGACTGAAACCGAAACTGCGGTCGAAACCTGATTTTTTTGGCCGAAACTCGCAGAAATCGAACCTTCGGTCGGACACGGTTAGTTTACTTATATTTTTGGGTTCGCTCGACGACCAGTGCCTTTTTTTTTATTTGGATGGGAAATCATAAAATGACTCCTCCTGCTCTGGGTGGCAGTGCTTTAGATACCTCTTGAGAAGGATTGACCTTATTTGAGGTAAGTATATAATCTATAGTAAATTTTCAATACAGATGCACACACAACACACAAATTACACGCGTTATTACACGGTTGACAGAAATTATACTACAAAATAATAGTTTTCATCGTAGTTACTAAACTACTTATGTACCTAACTACGGTACATATCTTTTTGACGGACAGATCTGTGCGTAGGAACATCTATGCAGCAACAATGTGATAAATAGTCCGCTTATAATCAGCTGAATATCCTGTAATTTTTCTATTCGTGATGTGAGTTGTTTTACAAAGTTCTAAGAAGATACAATTCCTTGAAACATACGAGCGACACGTTCAACAAAGAAATTTTGAGAGACAGTATCCAGACAGTAGTCATGTGTGATGTGAACTGACGGCAGTCACATTGTACTCATGTCTACGAACATTTTGGACATGGATGTTTATGTCCGCGTAGTTAACCTTGCATCACCTGTTATGATTATTTTCATAACGTTTAAAAGGTTATGAAAATAATCATACCAGAATTTTGCGGTTTACGACAAAACGATAAAACAATGATTATAAACGTTTCAGTTTTTTCTAATGCTTACAGGAAATGCCGTAAAACAGCTAAATGAAATAAAAAAAGAAATCATGTACAAGTACCAGTGACATGGCTGTACTTATAGTTAATGAAATATTTTATTATTCTTGTTCATTTGAATAGTGCGTAAAAGTGCAATTACATTAGGTACACGTGCATGAATCATAAAATATATTGACATTCAGTACACAAATTTAATATAGTATTCTAGTGTAATACAAGTCGTAATTTAGACTCACACAGATCCAATTTCGGCAACTTCATCTTTCTGGAAATGTTCGGGATCAAGTCTTATTAATCAGTTACAACGACACGTCGGCGTATCAAAATACCACACTGTTAAAAACGTTTACAAGAAGTTCGTATTACTTTGTTTTTGAACGCTGAAGAATGTGTACGATTCGTATATCGTGATGTTTTTAAAAGGAAACAGTGCATTGATATGTGCGGCTGTGCGCATGTTCGGGCTAGCACTGCGGAGCCGGCGAGCGGCGGTCGGGAGCGCAGCGAGATATTAGTAATAACACCGTCCTCACACGATCTCCATTAGAATTAATTCGACCGATAAGTGCTTGTTCCGCGCCGCTCTTCTTCAACGTCCTCAATCACGGCGGATCAATGCCAGCGCCTCTCAACTATCGACGTGACGATTAATAGTTCTACATGACACTTAATGCGAACAAATGGGTTCCTAATTTAAGACAATTGGCCAGCCCGCGAAACTACCCGTTGACCTATAATGACGAAAGTTTAAATTTATCATAACCTACTGCGTATGAACTCGAAGGACAGAATCGTTAATACGAGAGGAACTTAAAAATAATAAATAAAATCAATATCGCTTACATTTTAACTGAAATAAAATGTAGACGCGTATGAAAACTGTAACATGAAATAATACATTGCTGATTTTCGCCATTGTCACAAAATAATAAGCTTGTTTATATTGCAAATACTTAAACGAAATGCGAAAATAGAGAGGCGAAAACACCTAGGTAAATGGTATTAAGTTTAATACACAGACGGAACTACCGCACACGATCAAGGTAATA
The DNA here is from genome assembly GCA_945859645.1 of Amphipoea oculea. Taxonomy (NCBI): domain Eukaryota; kingdom Metazoa; phylum Arthropoda; class Insecta; order Lepidoptera; family Noctuidae; genus Amphipoea; species Amphipoea oculea. Next base: position 7,777,177 of record OX243862.1, read on the forward strand.
ACTAAAACATAAAATTGTTACATTCCGTATATACCTACCACTAAAGGATAAAACGATATTAATCCCATAAACTTAATTACTATTACAGCAAGCGATTATAATGTGTAAATCTAAGTGAAAACTCTTATCAAACTCACCTGAGTCCACGCTCTTCTTCATGGGCACCATGGCAACATTTTTGCACATTTTTACAGCTAATGTTATTATGCACTTTATTAAATCAATTTTTGAAATAATTTAGATGTATTTTGATTGAAAAATTTTGGCTGGGTCGTAATTTTATTAGATGAATGTATTGTTATTTAGTGTAAGTACTGTATTATGCATAGGTGCGTGTGGTCTGCGGCGCGCGTGGCCGCGACTGCAGCGTGCATGTGGCGGCCGGCGCGCATGCGCTGTCAGCGGCGCGCGCCACCCGCTCCGGCACGCGGCACAGGCGCACCGGCCTATCGCCGGTTTCCGAGATCTTATAAACAATCTCACTCACATGTAAATAACGGAAAGGAAACATAAACATGTTGTTATTAATGTTTCGCAAATATCTTCTAATACGTCCAATTCTCTAACACATTCAAGACACGAATCTAAAAGCTTGCCATCGACTTTACCTAAAAAATAATAGGTACAGACGCCAGCACATCAACCTACACGAAACTGTCAAATTTTCCTAATCAACTTTGAACCTTATGGTTTAGTGATAAAGTTGAAAATCTATTGAAGAAATTTGACAGATTGTAGTAGGTTCATAGATGGACGTTATAAATCTATGAGTAGGTTGATGTGCTGGCGTCTGTACCATACACAGTTCTTCCAAGAATCGCGCTTCCAAGACATAAACTTTATTAGCACAGCGACGTCAGTCAATGTCTTTACATCTGTTTAATAAATATTGTTGTAGGTCGGAGAAACCCGGACCCCTGGGGCGAACACGTGCCTCTACCTGGTCCCGCCACGCTGTGCGCAGCCAGCGCAGGCGACCCTCCGCAACTGTATTTCATTTAACAATTCACCGACCGTTACGAATCGTACGATGACGGCCATCTGCCTAGTGACTGTTGCTGACGTTCATTCAATTTCGCCGTCGAACGTTATCTTAGAACCTTGGTTTTACGACTGTTACGTCGCGTCGCTGGTAGTCGTATGAGTACGTCGTATATACTATATAGTAGCTGCATTGTGCGTAGATAGGTATTCATTCTTAACGTGCCTGTAAGTCCTGTAACTACTTCCTGAAACAATGAGTGATTATTATGCTTAGTTAGGAAATAAAAATTCGCAAGATTAGAGCGGGACCCGATGAATGAAATAGCAGTAGCGTTTGATAGGTTGATACAAGCTTTTTCGATACACTTGCAGATACACTACAGACACCACATAATTATAGCTGGTAGTGCTAGTACACTAACTTACTATAGAGCTGTTCCGTAATATGTCTATAATAATGGACTACGGTAGGACTCTACAGTAAGACTTATGGTGGGACTAACTGTTCGTTTATTGATTATTTTATTTATGGCCTCTCGTAGGTCATCCTAGGAGTTTGTCGGCTGTTTAACCGGTCAAGTAACGCGCGTCGCCCCTTGGCGACGTAACAATAGAAAATCAATTGTGTCTCATTAGCGGAGCTTGACAGATTAAACACGTTGACTGCCAGACCACAGACACAATAGAAAATCTATTGTTCGCGGTCACCGGTGACCGCGGTGGCAGTCAATGCTTTAACCCGGCTTGCCTGTGCTGTGCCTCAATAAATAAAGGCCTCCAGCCAGGGCTTAAAATTTAATAAAATCTAAGCTACGTACTACACGCTAAGGAACCCGGGAGGGGACTTTGTGGGGTACGGACCTCGACTTAGGGCGCGGGCGTCGCTGGGGAGGGCAGTATCGACAGGCTGGATCGGATTTAGATTAATTTGAGACCAGATTCGAGCAAGGTCGGGGCGGGTATAGACTGAGGCATCGGGGCGGCGAGAACGGAAGGACTGCGGCGGTCAGATTGTGTACTTTCAGACAGTACTTGTGGCCCTAGGTACTACTCTCCTGAAGGAAGGTTGTGGCGTCATCGGGAATAGTACCAACCGGGCTCAAATCCAGACTCCGGGTAGAGTATTATATTATCTGTGCTCCGGGCTACTACTGAGAAATTCCAGATGGAAAAACCTAATAACACTTTGCCCGACCAGGGAATCAAACATAAGACCTCATGTGCAGCAGTAGCTCTTGCGACCACTAGACTTACAGGCAGTAACCCTACCTAGGCCAGGGTAGGCCTTTTTGTTAATCTAGGTTAGAAACTATCTCTATGCCAAATTTAATCCAAATGCGTTCAGCCGTTTTTGCGCCAATCTAGAACACAAACATTTAGACGAATAGATAAACAGAGAAACAGACAAAAATTCTAAAAGCTATATTTTCGGCACCAGACTCGTTCTCACACCTCGTAGCAATTACTTTTATTTCAAACATATGTAATGTACCTACAGTTTTGACTTCGTTACTATTTTCAAATGTAGATTTATTCAGAATTAAAATAAAATTTACATAAATAACAACTTATACCTAAAATATAAAACTACCTATAGATTAGTTATTAAAACTAACACGTGCAATGAGTATTTAATGTGAAATTATTCATTGATTGCTAGATTTTAAAATATTAAAGCATTGCAAATAGTTTACATCACGCGCTCCCAAACGTGTTTGCTATTTAAATAAGAAATTATATTTTTTTGTAACGAGCCCAAACGATCCCTGAAAAAAAAAAAACCGACCAAATACGTGTCGGTGCACGCACAGTGAAGGGTTCCGTAGGATTTTCGGACTTTTCCCTTTACATGTGCTCTGTGAGACCTTGCTCCTTGTCAAATTTCGTAATTCAAGGGGAAGTACATTTTTTTTATGGATGGGAAATCATCAAATGACCCCTCCCGCTCTGGGTGGAGCGGAAGGGAGTGTCAGACTCTTACTGACTAAAACCCATCCGTGTTCCTTCCTTAGCCCTTTATGTTCCGGGGTAGCGGTAACCCTTTCGGACAATCCCGCACCTTTGGCAGGCTTCGGCCCCGGCAGGCCCCTTCCTTTTTGCTTACATCTCTTTGAGGCGCACGTGGAACACGTACGCGCCGTCCGGCACGGGCCCGGTCCTGATCGGACGGTGAGCTACCCATTACTCTCCGTCCGCAGGCCCGCGCCTACGGTGGCCGGGAGTCGTCACGCGGCTCCCGACGCCCGGAGCGTCTCCCGCGGCGGCTGGGACGGGAGGCTCTCTCCCTCAGCCGTCCCGCCACCTCCTTCGCTAGCATGACTGCTTCGCAGAAGGAGGTGACTGCCTCCCACTCCCTCTCGCCCCGGACCATGGCTTGAACCAGGGCCGGACGCGAGAGGTCGCCGCCGCTGCCAATCGCCTCTACGAGGGCACGGCGGTGCTCCGCCCAAGCGGGGCAGACCTCCACCGTATGCTCCACCGTGTCCTCTGGGCAATCGTCGCAATGGTGACACCCGGGCGTCTCCTCCCGCCTGATGATGTGCAGGAACCTCCCGAAACATCCGTGTCCGGTGAGGACCTGCGTCAGGCGATAGGTGAGGACGCCGTGACGCCTCTCTGTGCCTCTCTTTGAGGAGTGGCTACTCCTCAAAGAGGGGTCTTATCGCCACTATCGTAGCGTGCTCTGCGCTGGGTTGCGAAAGTCGCTCCGCTCCTTCCATGCCACCATGAGATCGCACCGGAGATCCGTCCGCTCCGCCGCGACTTGCCGCGGAAGCGGAGTTTCCCCCGGCGTAGTGCCTCCGAAGGGGAAGTACCCTAAGTATAGGTTAGAGTTTATTTGAGTGTCAAAGGATCATTTCGTTCTGTCAAAAGTTGTTGGGTAAAAACAATCTGGACAGAGCAAGTAGGTCAAAAATAAAAAAAAAATAAGTTTAAAAACGTGCTCTGTATTCTTAAACTTTGTTTTTTACAAATATGATCCACTTTTGGTGGGAACAATGTTGCTCTTTGAAGTAATCGGAGTCGTGTGTCAATACGATTAGTTGCTAAGTATGTCTGCATTCCTATCATTCACACCTTTGTAAATAAGTCTAAGTAGGGATGGTTTATTAAGGTTTTGAATTACGATATTCTAAAACGCTCCTTTTAAATGATAGGTATCATGAAGTAAATAACGGATATTAAATTACATCTAGTTTATCAATGAACTGCACCCTAATTGCGTACCCAACACATGTACAATCACAGTCTGAGTCATTTTGAAGGATATTGCTAATCCATTGCTTCATATGTTCGAAAAAAATTGTCTGCTCTGTCTTAGTCTTGTTGAACTGTCAAAATGAAAGCCATTGCAAAAAGCAAAAAAAAAAATACACCGCGTAAAGCATCTTCGGTGATCCATTAAAGGGTTCTGAAATTTTAAGAAGAGACGTTTTTGGCAATGAAGGAGTATCAGCGTGTACAGTTCGAAGACGCTTAGCGGATGCAAAGTTATTTGGAAAAATCGACCGGAGAGTACCGCTTCTCATGAAGGTGCACCGAAAATCAAAATTAGATTTCACTAGAAAGTATGGCGACTGGACAACAAGTCAATGGAGAAATATATAATTTATTGACGAAACGAAGATAAATAGACTAGGATCTACCGGTAAACAGTATGTGCGTTGACCGGCTAAGCAGGCATTGAATCCTAAGTTCACAAAGAATAAAAAAGTACTACTTTTTTATTCTTTGTGAACTTAGGATTGCTTCCACCCATGCTTTATTTTTCAATAGGTATAGGCAAATATTGGAGGAGCCTATCCTAAGGAGACGGTGCCACGGTGGACGGTTTGGACATTGCAACATGATAACCACACCAAACATACTACTCATTCAGTGAAAAAGAGTCTTAGTGATCAACAAGTCACTCTGTAAAAAATTTATAAATTCCATGCCTCGTCGCTGCAGAGCAGTTATTATAAGCAAGGGTCATCCTACCTAACTATGATTTCATGGAGACGGTTTTTATAGGTTTTTTTTACCAACCCCCCCGCGGGCAAAAGCTGGAAAACCTCTAAATAAAATAAAAAAGGAAGAGTAAGAGGGGAAATCCTTACAAAAAGGAATGTAAAAGCTGTCTTATCTTACAAGGACTATCCGTTATTTATTCTGAATATTTTTTTTTATTGCCGGGCCTGCTCCTGACCTCGATCACGCCTGAGGAAAAGCGATGGATGAGGTCTATGATGGAATGGGGGAGAGGGAGAGGAATAAGTTGACGGTACGTGTCGTACGAACATAAATTGCTGGGTTCCGTTGCAGGCTGGTTTCGTGAACTCATGTATGCTGTTAAATACGATTAGCAGACCACCCGATGGCTTGCTTTATTAAAATATCGGAAGTCCAATTAATAAAAAAAAAAACACTGAAATTATCCCGATAAACTTCAGTAAGTATTATAGTATGTAAAATTAGGAACGCTAAGTACGGTCAACTAGCGCAATAGTAGATACAGATACCAGAGGGGCAATTTTCGTAATTTTAAGAACGTTCACAGTCTGATCTCAGTCGCAATCTGTCAAAAAATACCTCTCATTTCCATACATTTTGACAAGTTTTTGACATTTGTTTGTCGCTGAGATGAGACTGCGACTAGATTTTGAACGTTTTAAATTACCAGAATTGGCGTTCAGATTTCACCGAAATCTAGAGATAAAAAACCGGCCAAGAGCGTGTCGGGCCACGCTCAGTGTAGGGTTCCGTAGTTTCCCGTCCGTCACAATAAGTGTTCCCACGTACAATTCGATAATACCCGACCCAATGTAATAAGTACCTACAGCGCCATCTCTATCGGGTTGTTGGGTTACTAATTAATACATAGACGTGCCAGAAGTTTTCGGTGGTAATTTTGGATTGCGAGAACCGATTTAAATAATTCTTTTTTTGTTTGAAAAAAGATACGTTCAGGATAATAAAATATGTAAACGAAGTTAAAAAAAAATGCTTGCATATACGATTATACTACGAACTTAGTCCAGAAATGATTTTGTACAACTTTTTGTCTTTTTTGTACAAAAACTGTTGTTTCTATCAAGTTCAAAATAATTTTCCTAGAAAGTCCTTATAAAGTTCTACTTTTCAGATTTTTTTCATATTTTCTAAACTTATGGTTCAAAAGTTAGAGGGGGGGGGGCACATTGTTTTTTAATTTTGGAGCGATTATTTCCGAAATTACTGACATTATCAAAAAATTATTTTAGTAAACCCCTATTCATTTTTAAATACCTTTCCAACAATATATCACACGTTAGGGTTGAAATTAAAAAAAAAAATCACTTCCCGCTTTACATATAGGGGGGCTACCCTAATAAAACATTTTTTTCCAATTTTTATTTTACCACTTTGTCGGCGTGATTGATATACATATTGGTACCAAATTTCAGCTTTCTAGTGCTAACGGTCACAGAGATTAAGCGAGGACGGACAGACGGACGGACGGACAGACAGACATGGCGAAACTATAAGGGTTCCTAGTTGACTACGGAACCCTAAAAACTGTTATAAAAGGCGGTAGATGAGATTTTTACCCTCTCCTCCTTCACTCTTCATTTTTAAATTACGGTTTGTGAATTAACCTCTATTGCTACGAAACCTTAACACTCAATTCCTCAGAGGTGAGAGTTTTTCCCTCTAAAGTGGCGCTGGAATTAAATTACAGACGCTTTTTGCCTCCTGAAGTGCTCTCTAGTTAAAGGATATTGTTGAAAGATGAGATCTGAATCACTTACTTTTTGAAGATAAAAAGTAAGCGTGCTATCTCGTTGATGTTTTCAGAACCGAAAATTGCACGTAGGCATGTACTGTGCAGGTTTGCAAAAATATAAGGTTTTAGTGGATGGAGGGAAATGTCTCGAATCACCGTTTCCAGGGCTGACCTCGAGTCGTAGTATAACTCGACTACTACTACTACTATGCGTTTCGGCCAGTTCGGCCTAATAAGAAACTTAATGTACCTAACTAATTTTTAAGATTACTTGCAGATTTTGTAAAGAATAGGTACTATCTTTAACGCAATTACAACTTTTTCTCTCTCGTGGAAGCTAAGATAGATAGTTCGGCGTAAGTTCGATTACTTCGATCAAGTTTGAATACGCCTTCTGAAAACTCGTCTATCTAACAAATATGTTTATGTTGATTGATCATATTTTGAACTGAAATAAAGTTCCACAGAGCACTTTTTGATTGTAAAGTTCTCTGAAAACTCGTGCTCACTAATGCTTCCTATAAACAAAAACGAATCGTTTTGCTTACCAATGGTAGCATTTTTTATTGCCAAACTGGGCATACAAATGGATTCGTAATAATTTTATCTGTGATAGCTAGTTCCATATAGGAAGGTTTACTATGCAAGGTTATGAGGTCTTTGCTTCATTATTGGTACAGATACAAGAGTTATATTGTAACCAATAACGATCGGTAAATTAATTATAGAAATCGGCCAAGTGCCAATTAGCCAGCTAGATGTCCAGTGGCTAAGCGGTGGGCTCCAGCCGTCCTCTTGCTAAGTAAATATTAGTACAGCCCACAGATATTTGTTCCGGATAAGCCGGGAAACACCCTTATATAAGATTTATGTTGTTAATCTACTAACGTCACGACTACGCATATAGACACAGTAATATCTATTATTAGCTGGCATAGGCGCATTATATTTGTGCATTCTTGTAGATATGCGTCTGTTATGACGACGCCCATTCAAATTTATTACTTGACGTCGTAATCTCTGTTTATGTACTCTAGATCTGCGTAACTAGCAGAATTTGATAATGTTATTGGAAGTAAAGCGATACAGATTCAATATTTATTGGATATATGAGATACGCAAAGTTGATAATCTCACATCGCGATTGAATAATTTTTCAATACTTATATCATACAGAAAAGATACTCTGCTTGGAAAATAATCCCGACTCGAGAAAATCAATTTGTAGGAATTGGGTCAGCTGAGGTTAAGGTTATCTAGCTTCAAGGTGGGATCGCCTTGAAGTTTTCAGTTGGCTGGAAAAGTCGGGTACCTACTGGTATAATGTTTTTTTACGGTGCCCACTTATACCTACCAGTTTTTTCAAGATTCGTTTTTCCATTATGATCGTAAACGTGTTCTTACACTATTCGCCACAAGCCTTTCGGCGAATCATGGTCACGCCATATTTTCTTCGCCGAATACTTCATGAAACTTTATGGTGATAAGGATAATTATTGGGGCGAGCCTATCGCCGGTCTCTATGTAAGTCCCCGACTTGAGTACTGTGACTCAGAAGTTTCCCTCTACAGTTACAGGACAAGCAGACTACCTACAATGAGTTACATGTTCTCCGTATTCCGATTTTCGATGTATGACATACCAAATTAAACTATTTTGTTTTACCGATTTTGGTATGTCATACATCGAAAATCGGAATACGGAGAACATGTAACTCATTGTAGGTAGTCTGCTTGTCCTGTAACTGTAGAGGGAAACTTCTGAGTCACAGTACTCAAGTCGGGGACTTACATAGAGACCGGCGATAGGCTCGCCCCAATAATTATCCTTATCACCATAAAGTTTCATGAAGTATTCGGCGAAGAAAATATGGCGTGACCATGATTCGCCGAAAGGCTTGTGGCGAATAGTGTAAGAACACCTTTGGACTCCTCTCGAGTAAATACTTGCGTCTATTAAATAACGTTTATGTACGTTTCTATAGTGAATGAAGGTATGAAAGTCTTGATTTTGGTATCTACACCTATTATCTCGTCGGTTCGAAGGTAAAACACACTAAGTGACAATTTGACCCAAAATGAGATTTTACTACTCTTGCTTCTATACAGAGAAAATCTAATTTACCTTTGTTGGCGCCACTGCTTCCGGCGACCAAACATAGCGCGAGTATCACGAGTCAAGCGACGCACCGTGGGTCCAGTGCTGTCACCTGCGTCGGACCGGACGTTGAAACGTTGCTGGCGGACGTCACTTTGGCGGGGATACAAATCTTTAAAAACCCCGAGCTCAGTAGGCTGGGGGCTCTTTTTCACTCGTGCTTCGTCGTAGAAACATGTCATATCGTTTATTATTGTGTAATTTTTATTGTAATTAATTAATAAGTAATTGGTTGAGAATTAAATGTGATCAAGTGTTAGTTTGTATATTTATTTATTCCTGGTTAAAGTAGCTTCAGTTTACATCAGAAGTGCTTCGAACTCAAGCCTACAAATGGGCCGAAAGTCACGTGGCCGTCAACGGGAACGAAAAAGGAGGAAACGTACCAGATCTTCATCATCATCATCGGCAAGCAGTAAGTCCAGTAGAAGCTATACGCCTTCACCCATTCGTAAAAAAGCAAAAAAATCAGTCGATAGTCAAGTAGCGGGTTGCTATAGTATGGTTTTGAATTCAATGGTACCAGAATTTGACCCCCTTACAGATAAAGTAAACAATTGGCTCAATATTGTTGATTTGCATGCCAAAACATTTAATTGGAAGGATCAGGTGATAATTTACCAGGCTGTCAATAAATTCAAAGGAACGGCAAAAACTTGGTACGACTCATTTTAAAAAAATGAGAGTAGTTGGGCTAGTTGGAAATGGAAACAATGGCGAGATAAAATATCGTTTACATTTCAAACAAAACGTAACATGTTCGCGTTACTTAAAGAAATCATTGATAGTAAACCTACAGCACAGCAACATTTGTATGAATTTTACTTTCAACAAAAATGTAAAATTGACAAGTTAAGTGTGAATTTTTCTGATCGGGACATTATTTCTATCATTACGGGCAACATCGACGATCCTAACATAAGTGCGTCGGTGGATGCCGGAAGTATAAATACATGCGACCAACTTGCATCTTTTCTCCACGGTCGGTTAAGTAGTTCTCATAATTCAAGTCACGGCGCTGTCAGTGAACATAAGGTGTCTCAATCCTCGTTTAAACGAATCGATTTAGGAAATTCATCGAAATCAGATCAGTCGAGTCGTATTGCGGTTGCAAATCAAGGTTTAACGGCTGCCAGAACCACAAAGCAGATAACTTGTTTCGGATGTGGGGGTAATCACAAACGAAACGAGTGTACAGAAGTTTGTAAATATTGCAGTAAGAAGGGACATTCAGAAAGCTATTGTCGAAACAAAAAATCTGACGAAGTTAAAAAAGAAGTAAAATTTGTAAAATCTGGTGAAAATAAAAATAAATTTAATAAAGTTGCCTGTATAGGAGGCTTTTCTCAAAAAGTTTTTATTGATATGGGCAGTGATTGCTCCTTAATAACGTCAGATTTAGTAAAACAATTAAAGTTTACGAAACTAAAGTTGGCAACACCGATTCATTTGCAGGGATTCTCGCATTGTTCTGTGGTTTTGGTAAAAGATTACGTAACGACCTCTCTGATTTTAGACGGTATAGAATTCAACAGTGTAGATTTCTACATTATTGACGTGTTATCAGGTTGTGACGTCCTGATAGGCCGGAATGTGACCGAGGATACGTCAGTTATGTATATGAGAATAGGAAATCAACTGACTTTTCAGAAAACCGTGAATGTGTCTGCAGTTTTGTCTAATGAAGTAGAATTTAACGTACCGGATAAATATCATGAAGCTTTAAAGGGTTTGTTTGAAAAATATCCCGAAACAATCGCGGCTGATTTAAGTTCATTAGGTAAAATTAAAGATTTTGGAATTGATATCGAACTTGAATCGAACAAGCCTGTTTACAGCAGGCCATACAGGTTATCAGAGCCTGATAGGAAATCATTACGTAAAATAATTGACGAACTCCTTAAAAATAACATCATTCGCGAAAGCAAGTCTCCATTTGCTAGTCCTGTACTATTAGTAGAAAAAAAAGGGGATGAAAAGCGACTATGCGTGGATTACAGGTCATTAAATAAAATAACTACTAAAGAGAAATACCCAATGCCACGCATAGAGGACTTGTTAGATAGATTAAAAGGGTGCAAGTATTTTACTAGCTTAGATATGAAGAGTGGCTATTACCAGTTAAGTGTAAATAAGGGCTCGATAGACAAAACTGCATTCATAACGGAAGATGGACATTACGAGTTTTTGCGCATGCCATTTGGTCTGTCGAATGGACCATCGGTTTTTCAACGCATGATGAACCAGATTTTGGGTAATTTACGCTTCAAAAATGTCATTGTCTATTTAGATGATGTGTTAATCGTATCAGAAACCGTTGAGGAAAACATAAACATTCTGGAGTCGGTACTAAAATTATTTAAAGAACACGGTCTGACTCTTAACCTAAAAAAGTGTTTTTTCTTTTTAACTGACATCACATTTCTTGGATACGAAGTAAATGGTAATGGTATTAAACCCACACCAAAGAAAATTGAGGCAATAAAACAGTTCCCAGTACCCAAAACGGTTCATCAGCTGCGTCAGTTCTTAGGGTTAGTTAACTATTTCCGTAAATTTATTAAGGACTGTGCAATACTAAGTAGCCCACTTACAAAACTATTAAAAAAAGGTCAAAGGTGGCAATGGACAGATGAACAAGATTGCACGGTAAATCTATTAAAAGAAGCCTTAACTTGCGATTCTACCTTAGCTATCTTTGATCCTAAAAAAGAAACAATACTTTATACAGATGCAAGTAGGGAGGGGGTAGCTGGAATCATGGTACAAGTGCATGAACATGGTGAGCGACCGATATATTATTACAGCAGGCAAACGACCAACGAGGAAAAGCGTTACCACTCGTTTGAGCTCGAGCTTCTTGCTATTGTGGCATCATTTCAAAAATTTCGGTTATATTTGCTGGGCCGTAAGTTTAAATTAATTACGGATTGCAATGCCGTCAGATACTCGCTTACAAAAAAAGAAGTGTTGCCACGAATAGCCAGGTGGGTGCTCCTTTTTTTTTTTTTTTTTTTTATGGATGGGAAATCATCAAATGACCCCTCCCGCTCTGGGTGGAGCGAAGGGAGTGTCAGACTCTTACTGACTAAAACCCATCCGTGTTCCTTCCTTAGCCCTTTATGTTCCGGGGTAGCGGTAACCCTTTCGGACAATCCCGCACCCCCGGCAGGCTTCGGCCCTGGCAGGCCCCTTCCTTTATGCTGACATCTCTTTGAGGCGCGCGTGGAACACGTACGCGCCGTCCGGCACGGGCCTGGTCCTGATCGGACGGTGAGCTACCCATTACTCTCCGTCCGCAGGCCCGCGCCTACGGTGGCCGGGAGTCGTCACGCGGCTCCCGACGCCCGGAGCGTCTACCGCGGCGGCTGTAGTGTGAGGCTCTCTCCCTCAGCCGTTCCGCCACCTCCTTCGCTAGCATGACTGCTTCGCAGAAGGAGGTGACCGCCTCCCACTCCCTCTCGCCCCGGACCATGGCTTGAACCAGGGCCGGACGCGAGAGGTCGCCGCCGCTGTCGATCGCCTCTACGAGGGCACGGCGGTGCTCCGCCCATGCGGGGCAGACCTCCACCGTATGCTCCACCGTGTCCTCTGGGCGATCCTCGCAGTGGCGACACCCGGGCGTCTCCTCCCGCCTGATGATGTGCAGGAACCTCCCAAAACATCCGTGTCCGGTGAGGACCTGCGTCAGGCGATAGGTGAGGACGCCGTGACGCCTCTCTAGCCACTCCTCAAAGAGGGGTCTTATCGCCACTATCGTGGCGTGCCCTGCGCTGGGTTGCGAAAGTCGCTCCTTCCATGCCACCATGAGATCGCGCCGGAGGTCTGTCCGCTCCGCCGCGATTTGCCGCGGAAGCGGAGTTTCCCCCCGGCTCAGTGCCTCCGCGCGCCACTCATACAGGCGCGCTAGGACTATCGCCTCCAGATCCCATGGCGGCAGTCCGGCAAGGAGGCTTGCCGCCTCGCCCGAGATCGTGCGGTACCCCCGGATCAGCCTTACGGCTACCACCTTTTGGGGCGCGTTCAGATAGTGGGCGGCTCGCCGCCGCAGAGAACGCGCCCACACCGGGGCCCCGTATAGGGCCATGGACCGCACGACCCCCGCGTAAAGCCTCCGGCAGGAGGTGTTTGGCCCCCCCAGGTTGGGCAGGAGCCGCTTGAAGGCGGCCCCGGTCCTTTCCAGTTTGGGGGCCAAACGTCGGAAGTGTTCGACGAAGTTCCACCGGCTGTCGAGGACGAGACCCAGGTATCTCATCGTTGCCTCGACGCCGATGTGAACCCCTCCCACCGTTAGTTGGGATCCCGATGGTGGCCCGTTCCGAGGCCCATGGAAAGACATGGCCTCGGACTTGTGCAATGCCACCTCGAGACCCAACCGCCGGATTCTTTCCACGACTATCGCAACCCCGCGTGTCATCGCGTCGGCCGCCGCCTGATGCGACCTCCCTTGCGCCAGGACTAGCGTGTCGTCAGCGTAGCAAACCACGCTGACGCCATCAGGGAGGTCGGCTCGCAGCACCCAGTCGTAACCGATGTCCCACAGGAGCGGCCCCAGAACCGATCCCTGTGGGACACCGCACGACATCTCTCGCCGGTTCCATTCCCCGTTGCGACCAGGGTAGATGACGGCTCTGTCCGTCAAATACGCCCCAACTACTCGACGGAGGTAGGTCGGCACCCGGTGATACCGGAGTGCCTCCCCAATACAGCTCCAGGGCAGGGTGTTAAACGCGTTGGCGATGTCGAGTGACACCGCCACGACGACCCCACCCCGGGTCACCGCGTCCCCCGTCGTGAGGGCTCTCACGCGCATGATGGCGTCCACTGTCGAGCGCCCCTTGCGGAAGCCAAACTGGCTATCCGCAAGATCCGGCCCCGTCCTCACTAGGTGCCCGACGAGGCGGCCTGCAATCACTCTCTCAAAGAGCTTGCCGACCTCGTCGAGCAGCACTATGGGCCGGTATGCGGACGGAGAGTCCGCAGGGCGCCCTGGAGTTTATGAAGGCCTGAATACTGTGGGTGCTCCTGACTCAAGAATTTGATTATGAGATTTGTCATAGACCCGGCGCCAAAATGCAACATGTTGATGCACTTAGCAGAAACCCTTCCAATAGTGGTGAAATTTGTGAAAAACAAATAGTAATGTCCATCACCGAAGCTGACTGGCTTTTAAGTGTTCAGGAACAAGACCCAAATCTATGTAAAATCAGAGATATTTTACTATCAGGAGAGGCCGATGCGAATCGGAATGTTTTTAACGAGTACGAATTACTTGGAAATAAAATCTACCGCCGCACTGAAATAGGTCGTAGATGGGTTGTGCCAAAAAATTGTATCTGGCAAGTAATTATGTACAATCATGACAAAATAGGTCACTTTGCTGTAGACAAAACGTTAGAAAGAATTAAACATAAATATTGGTTTCCTAAAATGAAAAAAACGGTAACTAAATACATAAAAAATTGTTTACACTGCCTATACAATAAAAATAAAAGTGGTAAAAAGGAAGGTCAGTTGTTTCCAATTCCAAAATATGCTCGCCCCTTTCATACCCTTCATATGGACCATGTGGGTCCATTTGTGAAATCATCAAAGGGTAATTGTCATATTCTGGTACTTGTTGATGCGTTTACAAAGTTCGTCTTTGTATTTCCGGTGCGTGATACAAGCACTGCTTGTGTCATAAAAGAAATAGACCACTTGTTTAAGATTTTTGGCAATCCGCGAAGACTCATTACTGACGCTGGTTCTGCTTTTACGGCAAAGGCATTTCTAACATATTGTGACAGCAAAAACATTCGTGCACACACTATAGCAACTGGCATGCCGAGGTCGAACGGACAAGTCGAACGGTACAATAAAACAATAGTAGAGGCGCTGCGTTCTTTAGGTGCAGATAACGACTATACACACTGGGATGATGTTTTAACGTGTTTACAACAAGGTATGAATAGTACATTGCAGAAAACCATCAATGCAGTTCCCAGTGAAGCATTTTTTGGGTACCGTCTTAGAACAGAGAGCGACATATTTTTACCCGAGCAAGAAGAAATTATAGATGTCACACAGCTGCGACGGGATATTGACACACGTATACAACTAGATGCTAGACATCAAAAAGAATGTTTTGATGCAAAACGTTGTGTGGCCAAACAATATGAGATTGGGGACTTGGTTCTCGTAAAAGTGTCTAGCCAGGCTGGTAATGGCAGCAGTACTAAACTCCTACCGGTCTTCAAGGGCCCTTTCAAAGTTACAAAAATACTCGGGAAAGATAGATACCACATAGTTGACATAATAGGCAGCGAGCGATCACACAAGAAATATTCTGGTACTACCTGTGTAGAAAACATGAAACCATGGATTAAGATATCCAATTGGGATGAGGATGTTGGCGTGATTGGTATGTATAAAAGACTAATTTAATAAAACATCAAAGGTAAAATCATTTTTATTTATAATTTAATAATACAGCTTTACATTTAGGTTTTAAATGATTACTAATATGTATACTTATACTTACACTTTATTTATGGAACAGAAATGCTGCAGTTGTAATGGCGTTTCCACTACAGAAATAAGTGAGGTTCGACCTCGAGCTTGTTGAGGGCTAAAATGTTGTTCATGTAGATAAAAGTGGATGAACTGGAAAGCTTCGGCTATCATGTGGACTGCGAGTCTGAGCATGATGGTGCGAAGTCAGAGATCACACTTTTACATGTGCTATTCATTGGCTCAGTGGTGGGAACTCATTCAACATAACGTAACATAATACCTATTATAGTCGTCAAAGCTAACATGTTTATTCTCACATTACAGATGACGGTGTGTCTAGGGACAGACACAGTTCAGGAGGGCCGGATGTTGGCGCCACTGCTTCCGGCGACCAAACATAGCGCGAGTATCACGAGTCAAGCGACGCACCGTGGGTCCAGTGCTGTCACCTGCGTCGGACCGGACGTTGAAACGTTGCTGGCGGACGTCACTTTGGCGGGGATACAAATCTTTAAAAACCCCGAGCTCAGTAGGCTGGGGGCTCTTTTTCACTCGTGCTTCGTCGTAGAAACATGTCATATCGTTTATTATTGTGTAATTTTTATTGTAATTAATTAATAAGTAATTGGTTGAGAATTAAATGTGATCAAGTGTTAGTTTGTATATTTATTTATTCCTGGTTAAAGTAGCTTCAGTTTACACCTTAGAACCGACGATCTATACTTAGGTAATAGGTAATACGGGCTGGTGTCCGCAACTCCACGTCAATGCGCGTATTTTGCGTACGATCTATACTTATAATAAATCTGTAGAAGTGAAAATTCTGTACCTACATTGAAAATATCAAAAAAATAAATGGCAGGGGGTGTTACTAGACCGACACCGAACCCAAAAACGTGATAAAAAAATTTTTGTCTGTCTGTTTGTTCAGGCATCACGCAAAAACTACCGGTTCGATTACGATGAAACTTGGTATAATTATTCTTTAATATCCTGGGCACCACACTGGGTACTTTTTATCCCGGAAAAGTATATACAATAAAAAACAAACTTAATTTTGCGGTTCGATCCCTAGACCCGATTACTGTACCAACCGCAAATAATAAGTTTGTCGGATGTTACGTCACCCGCAGTGGAGTTCACTAAGAGGCGCTGCACACGGCTAAGATACTATAATATATTTTATCTTAAGATACAATATCGCTCGCCATAGTCGCCATACAATTCAATGGACTATCACACACGACGAAGATAATAATCTATAATAATATTATAAAGATGTGAAATTTGTTTGTATGTATGTAGGATATAAGGAAGGATATAGGCTATTCAACATCACGCTGCGACTCTTCGGAGCCGAGCAGAAAGAAAAAAAAGTCAGAAAGAACGCCAAGCGAAAACGAAGTAATAAGTAGCGCGGGCAGGCGATGCAATTCTGTGTCGGGGGAACCAAACATTCCACGCGGACGAAGTCGCGGGCAGAAGCTAGTGGATAATTTTATATTATGGAAATACATTGCATTCATGTCATGGGGTCCGAGTGCCCACTTGCTTTTTCGAGACAGCCAAGCGGTTGGTCCACTCATCACGTGACCAGAGGGCTGGCCTATTTTTAACCGACTTCAAAAAAGGAGATTCTGTATTCGACCCGTATATGTATGTAACTAATGAAGTAATTTTGATAATTCTTTCATTAATGTGATCTACATAATTTCAGGAAGGTTTTAGTATATAATACATTAGGTAATTACTAATTAATCTTAGGTACGAAGTTATATGCATAAATGTACTGCATCTCCGGCATTTCTATGCGAACTTTGATGATTCTGCTAGTCGGTGTCAAAAACGAAAATGCGGAACCAACGACACCAACATCCGAAATTAAAGTTATTTATCACTTTGAAGTGTTTTTTTTTTGAAGTCGGTTGTTTTTTTTTGTAAAAAGTTTTTTTTGGCCAAAGAATCATCAACGCCGTACAACCGTGGCATATTGCTGCCAGCCTTTTGGGTACTTTTCTCGCTGACAGCGATGCGGACGAATTTTTTGATGCCCTATGATATTTTACCCTTGTTTTGTTTTATACACATGTACATACTGTTAGCTTATATATTATGTACATACATACAAAAACTTTAATAATTTGACATGCATAATTATTAAATCTATGTGTTGTTTTAATATTTAAATTAATGTTAGCAAGGTTGAGGTATTGCTACTGTGTGGTTTTCAAAAGCTTTATTTTAACATGTATCTTGTATAAAATCAGAACCTCTTTCCAGTGAAAAATAAAGATAGATACCTATTACAGAAAATGCCAAGATAGTTATGAAACTATTTTGCCATATGATGTATGGGTGTAATCCTATAGAGGAATTGATTTATTACATTATGGAAATAACATTATAAAATTACAACAGAATGCTAAAGGATGTTAATAATAACTATGTTATGTCTATTTTACCGTTACATGACGGTTCCCCTAGTGCAACAATTAAGTTATCAATATTATCCCGAGAACTCAATAACAGGAAATATCTTATATACTTACAGTTTTACCTGCATATTGCAGTATTATCTGCGCTTATTCACTAGACTGCTAAATTGTGGTGGGGCTGAATGCCCAGGGTCGAAGCTATTTCGACATTTTGGCTTTTGACAATAATGGTGAGATTGTAGTTTGTTGTTGAGTAGTAACCATCGTAACTCCTCAGAACTGAACTGCCAACACAGAGACCCCTGTCAGTTCCTTAGGCGATATTCGCACGCACCGTCGTACACGCACTCGTATATAATAGAAAGAGACAGATAGAGAGAGAGATAAAGTCGCATGGAGGGGCCATAACGGTTATTTGTAACGTGACGATTACTACCAGTTTACTCTTACGCAATCAGCTTTAAAGAATTTCGTTCCAAAAATCGGCTGGCACTGTTAAAAGACGTAAGTACTTATAGGGTTATTAGCGAAATACTTATTGTTGTCCCTTGTCCACATCGTTATTAACGGTATTATTTCTTGAGCATCATCTGAAGTCACGTTTGACACCCACGAAGTTTGATGATAATGAAGCCTTAACCACTAAACAATTAAACATTTATATCTGACGTGATGGCTATTGGTTAAAGCCTGGCTTCTCATGCACGAGGTTGTGAGTTACCAATTGAACTTTTTCAATTTACATGTACTCTCTGAGTTTATCTTGGCTATTACTGACATCGGTGAAGGAAAACATCGTGAGGAAACCTAGACTTATAGTTAGTATAAGTCTGAATCGCCAACCCGTCTTGAGCAAGCAATCAATGCTCGTATCTTCTCTGTTTGAGAAGAGGTCTTTGCCCTGCAGATACAGTGGGACAGACAGCATAATCAGCCTATAATGTTCTAACTGCTGGGACACAGGCCCCCTCTCTGTGAGAGGGAGTGGGCTGTAATCCACCACGCGGCCCAGTCCGGGTTGGTACATGTCAATGTATTACGACATCTACCAACCCGGACTGGGCCGCGTCTTCGAGTTTTTGGTTCTAGGACATACCGGGTTCCTCACGATGTTTAACTTCACCATTTACAGACAGTACCTACATAATCTGCCTATAATGTTCCCACTGCTGGGACACAGACCTCCTCTTGGTGAGAGGAAGTAGGCCGTAATCCACCACGCGGGCCCAGTGCGGGTTGGCAGACGTCCATGTCTTCGAATTTTTGGTTCTAGGATATGCCGGTTTCCTTACGATGTTTTCCTTCACTGTTTTGAGAGCAGTGGTGATGAAATAATTTACACAAAGTAAAGCGCCTATCTTGGTTCGAACCTGCGACCTACACGTCGTAAGTCGCGGCCGTTACCACTTGGGCACCACTGCTCTCAGACAGTATTAGGATTTTATTATTATTTTACAGCAATTTCCCAACCTAACCATTGTGCCGCTTTGAGACTGATCCGCATTGTATCCCTGAAGGGCCGCCATATACGGTCTCCGTTTGGTATGTCGTTCTATTTAAGATTAAAATCTCTAAAGGAAAGGCCTTTTGTGTGGAAGATTTAGCCCCGGGTAAGGCTCCCAAAGGACCGGATTTCTCATAACCGCCGAACCGTTTTTCCGGGTCACAAAACTTTTATAATACCTCTTTTATCGTCCGAGTGTGTAGATCATTATCGTCAGGCGGAGAAAGAAGGTATTTTTTAAGAAAAATAATTCGAAATTTACCTATCTGTATTAAGTATGTAGTGGAAGTAAATTAATGGTGCAAGTACATATCATACAATATCTAACATCAAGCTGTTGTAGTAGTGACAATTCTTTTATTATTATTGTTTGTAACGTTGCTCGTTAACGGGTGACAAATGTAGGTACCTACTCGTACATTATTTTCTTGTTGACATGACTTGACATAATTATACGAATCACATTTTTTTCGGAAAACGAACCTGACGATACCTCTGTTCATAGAAAACGATGTGAAATATATGCAATATCATGGTCTGTATGCTTGAACCCTCCTTTGAATTTCTAACAGTGTATATTTGCAGATTCGTCAACTTAAGATAGATAGAATAGAAGAGCAAGGAACGTGAAATAATTTAATTTCTTTTTCATCTGTTAATGAATGTGATTTTTTTTACGACCTATGCAACCTCTGTAGTTTTGAAATAAACGTACATACTGGCCATTACCGTTGCAAATAATTAGGATGCCATATAATTCTTATTTAATTTATTTTTCTTTGTCGAAGCAAATGACTTTCAAAATTATTTTTCCACAAACATGACCAGATTAGGTGGCACTATTTACATACATACATACATAATCAGCCTATAACGTTCCCACTGCTGGGACACAGGCCTCCTCTCTGTGAGAGGGAGTGGGCCGTAATCCACCACGCGGGCCCAGTGCGGGTTGGTGGATGTCACATGTCTTCGAATTTTTGGTTCTAGGACATGCCGGTTTCCTCACGATGTTTTCCTTCACCGTTTTGAGAGCAGTGGTGATGAAATAATTTACACAAAGTAAAGCACACACACAGTAAACAGCAGCAAACGGCAACGCGGCAGGCCCAGAATGAGATGGCGGGACGAACTCGACTCTTTCCACAAGGATTGGCGTGTAACAGCACTGGATAGGGATAAGTGGAAGGAGGGAAGGGAGGCCTTTGCCCTGCAGTGGGACAGAAATGGCTGATAATAATAATAATAAAGCACCTGTCGGGGTTTGAACCTACGACCTACAACTTGTAAGTCGCGGCTGATACCACTGGGCCACCACTGCTCTATTTGCTGCAACCTTTTTGCAAGTTATTAAAATAACACACCTACGAGTACAATGGTAAAACTGTTTGCGACGCTTCAGGTAGCCATGTTAGGCCATGTACAACAACTGATTGATTTGCATCATGAGTATACTGAGTGATTTCATGGTTTGGCATATTATCTCCTTTTTTGTGAAAATCAAACTATAATGAACTAGACTACGAACGTTTTTTCCTAAAGGAATTGGAAGAATACCAAAAACATTTTCCACAGCTATTGATTTTGATGTTTATAATATCTGCTAGTACAGTCAAACCTGGATAAGTGAGAACTGGATAAGTGAGAAAACTCTATAAGTGAGAGTAATAGCCAGGACCCGTCATTTTAAGCTCCCAAAACCTCTATTAGCGAGAAACAGAAACCTCTGTAAGAGAGAGTCGTTTTTCCCTCATAGACCTCCGTAAGTGAGACTGCTACTTATCTATACCTCTATAAGCGACAGTCGAGCTTTATTTAAAAATTTAACATCTGCTATTTTATGACTCATTCTTAACTTTCGTGGAACTTCCTACCATTGTTTTTGTATTAATAATTTTATAATATTACATATTTACTACATTCGTACTTGCTGTGACTTGTTATTGCTGCGTACCCCTGTAAGAGAGAAACGCTACCCATATACCTGCATTAGCGAGAAACTCGGGTTAGTGAGAAACCTCTATAAGCGAGAATGAGATTGTGCTCCCTTGAACTCTCGCTTATCCAGGTTTGACTGTACTTATATTTTCTGCTAGAGGGGCTCGTGGCCAAGTAATAATAGCTGCACGGGTCGATTGATCAGGTTAAGGTACGCTTGGCGCGGCTGTTCCGTGGATGGGTGACCATCTTTACATACCGAAACCTCTCCGTGCTTCGGAAACCACGTTAAGCTGTTGGTTGGTCACGGCTGTCATTCGTGATACGGGTCTTTAGATTTAGAAGACCGAAAGTCTGACAACCAGTCTTACCAAAATGTATCGTATTACCCAATAACTCGGTTGTGGAGGTCAGATAGGTAGTCGCTCCGTGTAAAATACTGGTATTCAGCTACATCTGGTAAGACTGGAAGCCGACCCCAACCAAGTTGGGAAAAAGGCTAGGCAGATGATGATGATGCTTTACTACTTCTACTTTCTGCTACAAACTAAAATTATTGTAGCTAAGAATTACAAATTAATGTGGCTGGACAAGAAAATTCATGATACACATTATCAATTATCTTCTAGACTGATTATAAGCTTATGAAACGCGTACGTAAATCAATTTCGTAATCCCTTAATACATAGTTGTAGGCTTGGCGGGACGTCTCGACGCGAAGGCGCCGCGGTGCCGAAGCCGGGCCGCCGACACGACGCCGGGTCTTGCCCTTGCAGACTCGCCAGGCTTCGTCGTATAATATACTTAAACTGAAATGGAACTAGTAGGTATTACCTATAGTGCTGAAAACATCTCTCAAGTAATTTTTTTGTCGATTTAAGTTGTGGGAGGTCAAATTGTATTATTGTGTTATCTTGTTCTCAAACGCGAACTATTTTATACATCACACTTTATCTCGAGGAGTCCATAAAACAGAAGTGCAAAGCTGGCACGCCCCTGATCCCCTGCAAGAAGTTTGTCGATTACGATGTAAGGCCCATATATCGCCCACAATATATGGATCGTACAACTCTTCTTCTGCAATCGGTCCCTCATTACTGAGGAACGGACAATCTGCCTCCATCTACTCCGGTCCAAAGTTGCCATCACCACCTGCTGAAAATTGCTTGAGGACGTAGCTTCTTTCACTTGGTCGGACCATCGTGTTGGCGACCGGCCTCTCGCTCTCTTTCCTTCGGTATTGCCAACAATAACCAGCTTTTCAAGGCTGCTATCTCCCCTTCGCATTACGTGGCCGAAATAGGATAGAATACGCTGTAGGCATATTGTCGACAATCGGGTCTTGACATCGAGTTGGGAAAGGATAGACACATTTGTGCGTTTGGCTGTCCATGGTATACGTACAACTCTAGAAAACTCAAAATCTGAAACCTTCGTCGCTGAAAATGTCTTGGGATCTAATTTTAAGGAAGTAGAAAGTTAAATTAGAGAATCATCTACAATTATAATAATAAAAAGACAAACAAACATAGACTTTATAAAGTAAGAAAGTATTATAAGAATAATTTAATGATAAGGAGACTTTTTAGATATGAAAAATACGTAAATGTATTGGCCACTAAACCCAAAAAATTATCAGGATGCCTTAAATGGTAAAAAGAAATATATTTTGTTTTTCATGGTATATGGCTTGTAAAATAATTTTTTAACAAAATTGGCCAGGGTGCTTGGTTCTTTTTTGCAACCTCTTTTGTATGTTAATTTATTAAAAATTAAATGAAGACATAACACGATTTGAAACTAATTTATTCTCTTTATTGTTGTTCTGTTATAGTAGGTATGCATTTTTTGGAGATACATTTTTTCTTATTTGTTATGGAAGGAAAGAAAATAAAATGTACTTATTTGGGGAACATTCCAATCACTCAATGTGAAAATATATTTCATAGTATTCGATAAGCTCGCAGTTTTTTGTTCCACAAATACATTTTATTTTCTTTCCTCTTACTTAAGAAATTAGAAAAAAATCTATTGAAAGTATGTTCCTTGAATTGTCGAATAATTGCTAAGCGATTTTTATCCCTGAAAAAGAAGACTAAACATATCTTCTCGTACGAAGTTGTAGATCAGGTAGGTACTCAAATTAACCTAAAATATGTTTTTAGATTTGAACTTGCGAGACGACGATAACAGCACCTGAAAATGTAGGTAAGCAATTTTATAATATGAGATCAAAAACGCCACACACATCGTGGGAAGCATTGCGTATCCCAACAGAAAGAAAACGGGTGTGTTGGCACCGCATAATATTTTATCCTTAAGATTTCGATATAAGCGCACATTTGTTCCCTTTTTGTCCGTGAAGGAGCCTGTCACCGTATATACTCGTAGTTTAAGTGTAATGGAGCAGAATGTAATACACAACAGTTCTATCGTCGAGAAAGCTTTGGGAAAATGAAAGTATATTGCTTGTATTGTACTCTCAAAGGACTGAAAATGTGTTTGTTATACGGGAGCGCTGAGTTTTATTTATTTCGAATTCGTTCGTTTCTCTTTGTGAGGTTTATTCTAAGAATGTGGTTGGAAACATGGTGATTGCTTTTATTGGAAACTAGCGACTCCGACTTTAAAAAAAATCTATATTTCTTTATTGTAAGTACTTATGTAAGTTTAATATATGTATTAAATACATAAACCTTTCAGGATTCATTCTCTAAATGATGGTAGAAACCGCATAAAAATACGTTGCGCAGTTTAAAAGAACAACGCGGTCACAGAGAAACACGAAAAATTATAATATAGATTTTGAATTTGCATTGATGGAATAGGATTTGGGGCAATTCGTATAGTAAATAAATAAAAACTTTATTCAGTTCAGAAAAAAACACGGTACAATATAAAAAAAATGTAGCAAATTCCATAGGTGCTAGTTTTTACAAATGCCCTGGCCCCACACTAGGATTCCCTGTATCGGGGGGTCCAGTCTCTTCCCAAGTAAGGCAAATATTTTCAATTATTTGGGTAAAGTAATTAATAAAAAAAAATACAGAAATTATAATAGCAGGTACAGATATTAGATATTTGTAAACTTCCATTTTATGTTATTTAATTTAAAATGATTTATTGCAATCAAGTATTGTGGTTATGAATTGAATGAATGTGGTGTCAATAATTAATCATTTGTGTGAGGTGCAGAATTTACCTCTATGAATGTAAATACAATAGAATTAATATTATAGTTACAATGCGTACCAAACGAAATTGATCGATTTGTTTTAGAGGAAATATTAGAATTGTATTATCGCTGGTACCCATTTCATACTATTTATTAGGTTTATATAATAAATCTAAATTCTTTATTGCATTCATGGAATTCTAAGGCAGTATATAACTTCTGTATAGGTACCTATTTGTGGTAGGTATAGACGCTGGTCATGGTGATTCATGTTTGGAATATTTTAACTGTTATATTATGTACTATTTATGTAATGCACTTTTCTATGGATAAGGCTCCTTTGCATATTAGATCCTTTGATAGACACATTTTTATTATATTTCTCGTTTTTATAGAAACATTTCACACATCTACAGAATTTTTCGTTGCGATTTTTTTGGCATTTATGTTCAATGTGGACTTAAAGAAAGTATTGGCTTGTGTACGTACAATGCAATAAGTTACAGGGTTCACACAAGAATAGATGCATATGATGCTGTAAGAGAAGGAACAAAGGACTTGTAACCTATTTGAATTTGGTTTGAGCTCTATCACCGAAACACGGTAGTTACAAACTCTTAATTAGCTAGATAGACCCGACCTTCATTAAGCAATAAATATGAGGAGATTACGCCGCTTGGGTATTAACCTCCCATTAATTTACGAGAGGCCAAAACTTTCCACAACGATCAAGTTTAGTGGCCGTAAAATTTCTAAAGCATTGCCAACTTACTAATTAAATAATTTTCTATAATTTTAGTATTTTCGTTAAACGCCTGATAAAAAAGTAGTAGCATGTAACACACAACCAGATTGCTCTATGATATTCCGATGTTTACAGTTACCCCCTGTGATCTTACGGCTCTATGGTTCTTACGGGTGCGCCAAAGTTCACCTAAATTTTCAACTCCGATAATTGGAAATCAGAAAATGTTCTTCCTAACATTTTTTATCCTAACAATCACAATTCTTTGCTACTCTGTCTCTAATGTTCATAATTCCGAAGCATTCAACTTCATAATGTCAGTAGCAATAAACATCTATGATACTTTTATTTGTTTTCCTATACATATTTTCTCAACATAACCATCTTTTACACTATTATTCAAAGTCATATCTTTTTTATTTAGATTTCCCGCTCCAGTCATTCAGGACATTTCGGACAACTTAGGTTAGAAAGCCTTCGTGGCTTCCGAATTATTTCCGTTACCGTTACCGCACCCGAACTCAACGTACGCAATAGACAACGTAGGATGCAAGAGCGAGCGAAGGGCACCCCGAGGTTCGGTTTGGTTAGGTTACTTTAAACCCTTTACACAGAAATAGGGGCCCGGCGGAGCGGGGCTCCGTCGACATAGGATGCAAGAACGAGCGAAGGGCATCCTGAGGTTCGGTTTGGTTAGGTTACTTTAAACCCTTTACACAGAAATAGGGGCCCCACGAAGCGGGGCTCCGTCGACATAGGATGAAATAAAAGGTTTTTATCTTATTAAACTAAATAGGTTTTATGTCTATTGAGTGGTATATCAAACGATTTTATATTGTCTGTTATTCTTATAGAAATTAGTTACATTAAAATGATATCAATCGTTTATTATATTAACTGATCATTATGTCAAATACAATTATAGGTTCAGTTGTTATATCTTGTAAATATTAGAGGTTTTGTAATTATATCATATATTACTCTCTCGAGGTTCTACTGATCGCAATGTCTATCTGCGCTTACTATACCAGAATGTGCGTGGGCTCAAAACCAAGCTACCCATATGGAGGGCAAGCTTATTACTGTCTGAGCATGATTTGATAGCCGTTATCGAGACAAACCTGGATAATTCAGTGGAGGACTCAGAAATATCGGCTGGAGTTTGGCGTACTCTTCGACGAGACAGAGTGACCACGGGTGGTGGTGTGCTGCTTGTTGCGCGGCCTGGGGTTACCGTGAATAGGCTACATGAACTTGAGACGGCCCGCGGCGAAGATTTGTGGGCTAAGATCACAATTTATGGCCTAAATATATATGTGTGTGTTGTTTACGTCAAACCTAGTGCAACTGACGAGGATTACCTGGCGTGGTTTTGCAAGGTCGAGGACATTATTCACAATTTGAAGGGAACTATTATTATTTTAGGCGACCTTAATCTAAAAAGTGCGTCAGTAAATGTTAATAATTACTACTGTTATTTTCTAAGCTTTTGTAGTCTGGTAGAGATGAATGAGGTGATGAATATGCGTGGCAGTAAGTTAGATGTAGTGTTGGCTCGGGAGAGCGCTGCTGTAAACTGTGAGTATGTCGAGGGTACGGAACTGGTTCCGATTGATCTGTATCACCCTCCGTTAGATATTGCTGTTACCATCCCAAGGCATAAGGTACATGAAAAACTTGATCCTAGCAATATTGACCATCGTAAGGATTGGAACTTTTGTAAAGGTGACTACACATTACTGTTCGATCTTGTTCGCTCTGCTCCATGGCAGGACGTTTTTCGCTGCAATGACGCGTCCACCGCTGCTTGTAAGTTTTATAATCTAATGTACGATATATTTGATTCCTCTATTCCGAAGAAGACGTGAAGGACCTCTGGTAATAAGCGGTACCCAGTCTGGTTTCCTAAAGATATCGTATGCGATACTCGACGTAAATCTAAACTCCATAATAAATGGAAACAATCCCGATGTGATGCTACATATGCTCTGTTTAGCGCACTGCGGTCGGAATTAAGAGTGAGAACCGAGGAGGCATATAGACTGCATTGTTCTAATATGGAAAACAGCCTTGGAAAAAATCCAAAACTGTTCTGGCAGCACATTTCAAGCTTGCGATCTAGGGGTGGGTTTGAGCCAGACGTTGTGCTTGATGGCAGGGTCTATTCAGGTGTCAAAGCTGCGGAGGCGTTTGCTGAGTATTTTTCCAGCGTGTTTCTGCCGGACACACCAGAATTGGACCCGAAATTAAACACGGTGAATAGTGAGGGAGGTAATTTTCCCCTACCCGTTTTAGTACCTCCGGACGTGGTTAGGGGTATTTCCAAACTCAAACCCTGCAGTTCGGTTGGCCCTGATAACATCCCTGCATATATCGTTAAAGGATGTAGCAGTATATTAGCAGCCCCTTTATGTCATGTTTTTAATCTAGCTCTTCAGTCGGGCGTGTATCCGGAGCTGTGAAAGACTTCACGTGTTACTCCCATCCCTAAAACCAGTGACAAGACATCTGTCGTGGAACACAGACCCATCGCTATTTTATCAACCATTGCAAAGGTTTTCGAACATATACTTAACACTGTTATCTGTAAACAAACCAATATGTATCTTTCCGATGCTCAACATGGTTTTCGACCTGGTCGCTCCGTAAACTCAAATCTGCTGATTCATGTTGACTTCATATCCAGTAGCCTGGAATCCGGTGGGCAGGTCGACACTCTATATTTTGATTTCAGGAAGGCTTTCGACAAAGTGGACAACGACGTGCTTTTGGCAAAGTTAGGAGCTGTGGGCTTCTCATCCGGCCTTCTTAACTTCTTCGCTGACTACTTACGGGATCGCAAACAGTTTGTCCGGCATGGCTGCTTTGAGTCGAAGTCTTATTACACTCGCTCGGGCGTGAGTCAGGGATCCGTATTGGGGCCGCCTCTGTTTCTGGTCATGATCAATGACCTAATTTGTAAGATTCGATTCGCAAAATGTCTACTATATGCCGACGATCTAAAACTAGCTGCGCAAATCAGAACAGAGGTGGATTGCGAACTCCTACAAAAAGATATCGATACCGTCTATGAGTGGAGCATTGCGAACAAGTTGTTGTTTAATATTGGTAAATGCAGCGTTATGACTTATGGTCGAGGGTTGAGACCAATAAAATATGATTATAGTTTGGGGGGTATAGTGATCACTCGTGTCACCAGCGTTAAGGACTTAGGAGTGACCTTTGACCGCAGTTTGACATTTAAAGACCACGTGTCTGCCCTTGCAAGGGAATCCTTCAGGCGTCTGGGATTTGTCCTGAGGAACGCTCGTGACTTTCGCAATCCCAGTATTATTAAACTTTTGTACATCACTTTGGTTCGGAGTAAACTCGAGTCCAGCGCCTGTGTCTGGCATCCACATACTGCGTCTCAGACACTGATGCTTGAGAAAGTTCAGAAAACCTTCCTGAGATTTTTGTATCAAAGGCTGTACCATTACTTTCCTTTCATGTACCCAACGAATTATCTTCTAGGGGTGTTGGGCTTCAATTCGTTGGAGGTAAGAAGGGGCTTTGACTAGCTCTCCGCCTGTAAGACCCTAACCGGTCGTATTGACTGCCCTGAGCTCCACGGACTTTTCTGCCGCCTATTTGTGCCCGACAAATACCTTGGGCACCGTCAAAGCCGCCGTCATAACCTGTTCGCACTACCGCTATCTAGATCTGTTGCTAGAGCCGAATCACCAGTATGTCGAACCCTAAGGATGCTAAACGCCCTCCTGACTGCCGACCCTGAATGTGATGTGTTTGCTGATGAATGGAAGAAGATAATGCGTGCTTGTCTGGTGTTTTGTGAGAGACGATATGCGAGGGTGTCCACTGTTACATGTTAGTTTATGATGTATTTAATTTATTTAACCATTTACTCAAACAAATATTAGTAATTTTATCCATGAATTGTATATCTTTGAATTTGAATTTAATTTTTGTATTGTATGTTATTTGAATGCTTATTTTATCCTAATTTTTATAATTCTATGTTAATTAATGTAATTGGACCTGTGCCGTTTTAATTAACTATAAATAAATAAATAAATTACCCGTATAAACTCCCAGGCCATGAAAATATTATGGTAGTTATGTTTAGGGATAAAAGCGTTATGATAAAAAACAGTAGGAGTTTAAATATATTTACATTAATGATATTATTAATAAATTACAATTTTCGGAAACATGAGTGTTATGAACATCGCCGGTAGCACTACAAATAGTATGAATGAAAATTTAGGATGAAAAATTTTAGGAAGAGTGATCATTCGGATTACAAATCATTAGGAAGAACAATTTCGGGTAAAGAACTTTAGGTGAGCCAGTATGGACCCGGTTCTTACACAATGGTCCTTGTTGACCTCTTGTAAACGAATAGAAGGAGGAACCGCGTATCGTAGACGTTCAAGAGCCGCTCGTTGTGTACGATAAGCAGGCACTTTGCTGCCTGTCTGTGCCCAGGTTACCATGAAAATAATTAGGAATAGGTACCCACTTAATTTTTAACTGGCAAAAGGTGGATGTACTAAGGCACTCTGCTCCACCCTGCGCGGGATACAGGCGTAAAGTTATGTGCGTAGTCTCTGGTTTTCCGACTTATCGGCATTTATTAGTTTTCAGTAAACAATCGTAACGTGGATCCACGCGGGAAACAATAGCTTTTTAATTGTTTCTGTAATTACGGCATTCAGCAGATTAATTTTCTAGTCAAGTGGGAAATATGAATGAGTGGACTGAGGGGTATGCGGTTGTTAGTAACATATAGGTAGGTACAATAACTAATCCCAGGCCAGTATCTTTCACAACACATCACAACTGATAAAACCAGTGTTATATCCACTGTACCACAACAATCAGCATTTGTTAATCACCATGCACAGATCGATAGTGGTACCCAAGCTTCAAAATCCATGCTTTAATACAATATAACATAACCATAGATAATTATACTACGACAGTTTTATAGCATTTGGTTCACCAGAATACAGGCTGTGCCTAATTTAGGACCCACTGTTAAATCTGTGTAAGTTTTCTGTTAGTTAGAATATAAGTATCTATTATGCCATGTTACTTGTATGTTTATGGACTACTAACTTTTTCCCGCGGCTTTCCCTGGGTGAAGGTCGGGAATTATCCTCACAAGAATGTACTACCGGAATCTAAAGTCTTACGTGTTAAGTCAGTTTATAAACTATCTGTGCCCATCGAAATCCGTTCAGCCGTTTTTGCATGATTGAAAAAGCAACTAAACATAGGTACAAACTTTACATTTATAATAGTATACATACAAGTTAAATAAATGAATTTGAAAAAAAATAGTATTTAAGTCCTTGTTAGTATTTATGACGTCACCAAGAAATGAGCAGAGTGCTGGGGCGGCAAAATTAATGCATTCCGCGCCCCCACGGCCATCCGACTCTGAGTCACCGCGCCGCATTGTAATGTTTCATGAACTTGGAAAACCTCGGTATTTTGAGAAATTGCAATGTTACATTAAATAGCAAGGAACTTCTGACTTGTAAATAGCAATGTCCATAGTCCCACGATTATGACGGGGGAAACAAATACTAACTCAAATTATTCTAGGGCTGGTCCCTGATAAATTTAACTATAGATACTAAGTAATATACCTAGTTTCGAATATGATTAGCAATACCTAAATTATATGTTAAAACAATAGAAATATATTACATATAATCACAGATATAGATACCTACACCTAGATAACGCAAGAGCAACTTCGCGTACCAAAAATCGCACCAACTTACGTACAAAAATCGTAAGTCGCCACTTTCGCGCTCAGACTCTGTGTACTGCTGGCTGGGTGAGCTTGAGCACTGGGACTAGGCCCCGGGGGTGAGGCAAGACGGGTACCGCACGCGGCGGCGTTTTGAATCGATTTGATTTTCCCATCACTAAATAGTGCTTGTGACGTCATAGTAGGTAGTCAATAAATGGCACGCATGGTTTTCATACAGATCTTGATACTTGCGTCATCTAGGTTTACCTGTATCTGTGATTATAATAATATCAGCACCCCGCGGTTTCACCCGCATAAGTATCGATCCCGTGGGAATATCGGGATAAATAGTACTATGTGTTATTCTGATGTACATATAAGCTATATTACCGTAAAGTTTCATCAAAATCCGTTCATTAGTTTTTGCGTGAAAGAGTAACAAACATCCATCAATCCATCGTCACAAAATTTCGCGTTTATTTTAAAGAATCAAAAGAATGCGTTTAGTTTAATTCACTATTGGGGCGCTAGCTTTTGTCCGCAGCTTCACTCCCGTAGTCCATATCCCCCGTGCATTGTCCCAAGACAAAAACCTTAGCTGTCACTCTCCAGTCCATAAACATGACTTGCATAAAGATATCTATGCAAATCATGTCAACCCGTTGCTCCGTTGCTTCGTGAAAGCAGGACTAGAAATCTAACTTCAAATAAGTCAACGATTACCTAGGCTTATTATTGTCTTCTTTATCCCACCTGACAGCGCGAGCTCCAAGTTCCAAAGCTTAAAAAAGATAGACTATTCCAGGACAACAAATCTTCGTAACGAGGACGTTTAGGTTGTTAGCGTACTTTACGAGTCTCAATTAGAAACAAGAACAGAATAATAATGGCTTCTTATACTTCAGCAGACGAAACGCGCTCCTTATTGCTCCACACATAGAAAGGAAGACATTTCTCTTCACAAAGAGCGAGCGTAATAAATTCTCGGAAAATCCATGATCATTACGTCTTCAATTTTCAGAGAGACTGCTCTTTTCTATTGTTTTTTGTTTAATTTAGCGTCACTGTATATGGTTTCATAATAATTTGTGCGATGTAAAGCTATGGTATAATTAATGTATTATCAACCTTTTTTATATAAACGTGAATACTGTTTTTAAGTGATCATGCTTGATCGCGACCATAGAAATGTAAAATATATCTATGATCGCGACGATAGGTCGTGGTGAAGCAAATTGAAAGTTGAGAGTGGCCGGTATAATATGTATTAGAAAAATATGTTTCCCTAAAAATTTGGGCAGCTTTCGGTCATATCAGTTGACTTGTAGCTACACATAGCTCAGTTACTGTACCGATATTCTGATAGCCCGTAACTACCATCACAGAAGTTCGTATGGCAGTATTGGGCCAACAATTATGCAAAAAAAAATGCCAAAGAAAATTCAATTATGAATTGACTATAGTGTGGTTATCGAAGAAGCCTTTTCGAAGGGAAGCCGGTGGGAATCGAGTTGTATGGTACCTTCGCCACTGGCTCTCATACACCCTGTGACACAGAGAGATCTCGACACAGTCCAAATTTCACCCAATGCTCGGTATAGGTCTTTCTTTGATTATGCCAGTATCCACGTTCACCCATCTAAAAATCAACCTCACTATGTCCAACATTGCAGATCAATAAAAGTGCGTGTTTCACCCACGAGCCCCTTAAAGGCCGTAAAGATAACGATCCACTTAAAAGAGAAACTTTCAAGTATAAATAACGAAGGCAGGCTGTTATGGCATGCGGGGCTTGTGTACTCACCTGAATGTATATAAGTATTGTTTACACGCCTCGCTCGCCTCCCTTCGCATATTAAATCTGTTTATTTCACGAGGTGTAATGAAGCCCTAACGTTACGTCGCTGCTCATTTCGGCAAGCGTATTTGGACGTTAATTGCACGTTATAACTGCTAAATCTGTTTGTTTATCGTCCTGACGTAACCCCTAATCACCTTTTGTAACACGTGAATTAGAAGAGAGAGTGTTTTTTATACTTATTAAACACTCCCGGACTCCTAAATCGAGCCACCGTGCGTTTTTTATGTTTATAGGCCTAAAACATCGAAATAATGATAAGTCAGAGAAAATGTTTGCATGCAGTTTTGAAGCTCATATACTGGCCATCATTTCGGTATCACCATTGCTCCAAAGAATTCACAAATTTGAAAAAAAGAAGATCGGAGTTTGGGAGCATCTTTAAGTCGTTCGTTACATGGTATAACAATACAGTTCGTTATTTGTTTTGTTTTGAAAGATTAAGCTGTATGGCAATGATGGACGTAGGAAAGTCTACCGAAGACAGGGAGAACGTTTTCAGCAATTTTGTATTGAAGAGAAGGTGAGTTATGGCGGTGGGTCAAGGACAGTCTGGGCCGGAATTTTCACCGAAGGAAAAATGGCCTGAAGTAGCGAGATCCTTGTTCAACATACATATAAAATAACTGTAAGTAGTAAATAATTTACCCTTGAATTTTACATTTAAAATTTCGTAGCATCGTAGCAGCGTTTTTGGCCTATAAGATAAACAATATTGTAACCAAAAAACCAGTCGTGATTGGTTAATAAGGCTCGTCACAGGCTGAGGCTGAACATAATTACATAAGTACTCAAAGAACTTGGACATACAACCATTTTAAGGGTCGCATTCACAAGTGCTACGACTGCTACGAGCGGCGTAGACCCAGTGAAAATCGTAGTAAAATAATACGCTTTAAACGTTAAAGTAGCCAGTGATTTATTCAGCTCTCAATACTAGATACAACATATAAACTTAGTCAATATTTTATTTAGGATCACTTTTATACAATTGCTACGAACATTGCTACGCAGACGTCGTTTGTATTATGACAAACAAAATGGTTTCATGCATACGTTTCACTTTCAAATGTTGAAGGGCAATGCAATAAATATTGCTTTATGAGTCAGATCGTAAAAGCTCGACTGACTTCACAGAAACATGACGGCCGCATGAATTTCGATGCATACAAATGTAACAAAAATAGACGCTTGTATTGATTTCTAGATTGCATTTTATCAGTTGTTCCGGTATTTGGTTTGCTCCGTTTGCGATATTGGGCAAGGTCTGTAATTAAATATATACTAACGCAATTTTCCATCTATAAGACTAGAGAAAAATTTACCTAATTAAGATATACCTAGTGAATTTAAACTTCTAATGGTCTTACAAGCAATTTCAGAAGGTCTAATCCAGAAATCAGCGCATACATAATCTGACCTTGACGCAAACCTCCAAACCCTCATTAGCTAAGAAGCAATAAGAATGTAAATCACGTCCTAACCGACGCGTCGTAAGCTCGCAGACAAAAAGTTGTGATGTCTATAATTACAAGTAGAAGCGGGCGACCGGGTACGATGCGCGCCGGTAGCAGTGTGTGGACAGACACGGGCCGACCTAGATCGGGTCCGCTCGATGCCGCCCGAAGCGCTCGCCGGCGCCCGCCCAGAATAGACGCAGCACGTGCGTCGGCCGCGACACACGCTAGCTCCCGCCCGGCTCGCCCCGGCCCGCGCTCATTCCGGCTCGCGCTCGCTCCGGCCCACTCCGGCCCGCACCGGCAGCGTCGCCCGCACCCCGCACACAAACTATCTCGTACCCGCGCTCTTATAAAACCACCATGTAACTCGTGTTGTGATCCCCCGCGTAAATGGACGACAAAACTCTAGTCGAAACTCTACGTAAACTATTTTTAACCTCGTTAACGTGAAAGTATTTAGTGACTGAATGTTTACTGTGCTTCGGAATCGTAGTGGCCTTGCTCGTTATCTCTCAGCGGGAAAGCTTTCTGTTACCTTATAGTTTGGTTGTTCTTTACCTGCCATAGATACGTGTTAGCAGCTTAGAGCGATAGGTAAATTTGTGATGTATCCTGAAAAGCTTATTTAAGTAACAAAATACTGTAACGATGTGCCTTAACCTGTAATATTCGCGTAGTTTACGACGATTACTTGTGGAACGCAATAAATATTTGTTGTTAGCGCGCGTGACTCACCGTCGTCGCAGACATGCAAAGTTTCAAGTTCATGTTACTTTGTGTATTACTCTTTGTACCGGAACCTGCCCCCGCCTGGAAGTCTGACACGTAAGAATACTATATTATTTATGACATCTATTACTCTCGTACATCTAAAGAGCTCGCGGAGCACTCAGCTAGCTGAAACTTCTTAAATATTTTATTTAGTTTGAAACTAAACAGGGACAGAACTGCGAAAGCTTTCTGAATATTTTTTATTTTTATCTATCAAAACGTTACTTTTTACTTATTTTTACTGTGTTGGACATAGTTTTAGGCAACCTCGCAAAAATCACAGAGAAAGAGACAAAACAATAACAACAAAAGTTTTCATATAAGTACATACGTGTCGACTACGTGTTACAAAGTAACTTCAGTGAAGAGTATTAGGCACAACACTGGATGCGAGCCTGGACACCGGACGCGCGTAAACGTGACGCACATAACAATAATACACGTTACAAGCATACACGCTGAACACCTGAAAGTATAGATTTCAAAGTTATGATCCAACATTAAAGTAAAGGAGCTTAACTTGTTTTGGGGACTATCGTAAACAGACCCTAATTTACGAGTCATGGGTCTGCCGATTACTTTGTTAAATTTTCTTGATAAGTGTCTTATTTTGTTTTTATAGTGCTTTGTTTTATAATAATGGTACTTATTTTGTAATGCTATATTTTTAGGGCTTTTAACATAAAGTTATCTTTTTCATAGAGTTAAAGTATGGGCGAGAGCGCTTGGGGACGAACTATGGAAGTTAAGTGAAGCTCTGACAAAATCAGATCAAATCAGAATTGTAAGTACAATAAATACATATGTTCATGAAATGTTATTATGGACTTACAGAATTGCCAAAGTATTGAAATAAAATTAAAGACCCTGAAAACATATTAAAAAAAGAATACTTATGCGAAAAAAAATCGTAGAAAAGCTTTTTTCGCCGACTTTGTTTTTTGCATTTGTGAAGCTCAAATTACATTGAAATGAAATTGAAATCAACAGCATGTGTTATGTTTGATTCTAAGTATCGCTTCAGATTTTATTTACACACTCCCATTTTCGCAGAAATATAAACAAATGAACGCGAGCGTGAGGAGAAAAGATGGACAGCAAATATTGGAGTCCTCACTGCGTTCGGTGAGCACCATGCTCACTCGCAAAATCAATGCCGTCAAGGTAAGCCATAGTCGTAACTTCTTCTTGTGCTGTTATACAAGGACCGTAGTCATCATACTTACTATAAAAAATTAATAGGCATTAACCTATGTAGAAAGCTTTTTAGCGAAAAGGTAAATTAAAGACATAAGAGATTCTTCATCAGTGAACATTAAAAAAATAGGTTATAGTTGAATTTCGTTAACCAACAATAATAAACCATTATTCAATGTATGTATTCGATAGATCGAACGACTATGTTTACTTAAGATATTTTTTGTTAAGTTTTGTTCTGTACTATGTTTTTTGGTTGAAAAATAAATTTCTTTAAACAGACAGTAACATGTATACAGGGTTACTTGTAATTCGACGTGTATCCATCAGGAGCTGATAGGGGGGGGGGGGGGCAAAACGCAACAAATTGAACCCCCATATTTCGAGATATTTCATCATTTATGAGATATGTCATAATTTTAAGATTTTTTTCGATATAATTCCAAGTAAGCAAAAACTATCTATCATTAAAAAATTATATTGTAGCTGGCACTTCAATTAATCTATGAACATAATTAAAAGTACTTAATTCAACAAAATAATTAAAATGATCAGCGATTTAAGAATAATATCTTACCAATATTTTCATTTTACGCTTCAAAAATGTTTCGCAACAAATTGAACCCCCTATATATTATGGCCGAAATTCAATAGATTTCGAGATTATTTGAAACATTTTTGAAGCGTAAAATTAAATTATTGTACATAATTAATCAAAAATGTTGCAAAGCATAGCTAATTCCCGCCACGAAATTTTTTAAAAGATTTTTTTTTAATTTTCAACACGTGTCATTCGACTTGAGTACTTCTAGGGTAGGTACTTCATACTGCCAAGCCATAAAAACGTTTCTTTGCGTTTTTAAATAATAAATGACAACTATTTTATCTGATTTTATTAAATTAACGATACAAAACACGGAAGTGGTATAAATTGAAGAAAATGAAATAAATCACGACTTTAATCTGCGAAGTTTTATTGTGAATTATCAAATTTAGAAACTAAGAGTTATTATATAATTATTTGTCTATTGTTAACTTTTGATTATTTATTAATTTTAAAAGACTATTTTAGCTCTTCTCGCCTGAAACACAGGATTACCTAGTTCAGGCACGTAAGTCTTAGCAATATAATTTTTATTTAAGCAAAACTGTACAAATTTTCATGCCTAATAGTTTTTGAATAAATATATTATTATTATTGTGCGTGTGGCTGTTGGGCCTATTTTTTTTTTTCTAAGACTAAGGTAATTACCTTAGTCTTAGAAAAAAAAAATACTTTATGCACTAGAACATAACAAGCGATTTTATGTCGCCTAAGCACAACATAAAGACGAACTTGTAGAGCATGAGAAGTGAAAGTTGCAAGGATAAGCAGTCAGTGATGCGTGAAGTAATTTAGCAGTCCGTTTGTGCTGAAAGAGGCTTCTTTTGTAACGTCATGAGCTATAAGAGTAGTGGTGGCCTCGTGCTGTATTGAAAAGACAGAGCTGTCAGCAAGGTATAGTGGGGCTGGCTTAGCTGGGTGCGCCACACTCATTTAGGTTTATTTCTCATACATATTTGCAATAGTCCGCAGACGTGAATACGATATCATAAAATTGTTGAGTTAACCGTACATATAAAATTTTAATGTCTTTGAGTTAACCCAACTCGCTAGGTACAACTTTAGGCAGGGTGTTGTGCTGTTTTTTGTTATTATTTTAAAGCATTTTTGATCATTTTTAGTTATGTTTGTAGTGCATTCACGCGACAGCAGAAGATTTGGCAAGAAAATTCAACTACACCTATAATAAATCCGATCAGTTTGAGTACTGTTCGGCGAAGTATTCCAAGTTTTTGTATGAAGATGAAGAAGATAACCCTGGTGCCCAGGCTGAGGATGACTTGCCCAGATATGTTATAAACAGTACTCGTTATATGAACGTGTCTCTGGAGAGGGACTCGCACTTTTACAACATCAATGTAAACACAAACATGAGTTGTGTTCACGTCCCAACCAATATATTTGATATAGGTATGTAATTATTAAAATTGTTGCAATATTTTTATCATATTTTACAGCCGCGCTAATCCGAGCACTGCGTACCTAATCCGGTGATCGCACCGACGACGACGCGTCGTGTTTTTGACGAAGGGTTAGGTTGGTACGTCGGTCCTCTGTAATTTATAACTGGAATAAGCCGAATAACGGGAAAGTACGTTTAATTCCAATTTAAAAACCCAATAACGAATTGCCTGAATCGTCCCTAATCACGTAACTAGATATTTAAGGTAGGTACCTATATATTTCTAGCATTACTTACGTACTAAAATGTATAACTGTATATGATTAAAATAGTACTCAAATACTTTTCCCAAAACATTGCTTATCAGCTGCTGTAAAGGAGTTTTTCCATCATTGATGATACAGACATAGCACACATGAAAAAACCAACATTATTTGATTAACTGATGTGTAGTTTCAACAAATTCAATGATACACCCTTCAACATGATTTAAATGTGTATAAAGAGCAGGGCATATAGTGAATTATTTCGTAGTGGTATATCTATATGTATTATTCTATATATTTGTGTTTGTTTGAACTCACTAATCTCTGGAAATACCGGTTGGATTTGAAAAATTCTTTTTGCATTAATTGATAGCCCATAGATATCCGATGGTAGAACATGCCACTTGTCTTAAGGTTTGTTGTGATTGTTCTATTTTTGCAAATAAGGACGGAACAATTCTGCATTTTGTAAAAATACGAAATGACACTACACGTTTCGATACAAACATATGACTACGGCGCTTAGCCGTCGCGCACAACAACATACGGCCAGTTATGGCCTTTTATAGAGGTGACATGCGGCACGCCTCCATGCCATATCCCTCGATATCCGTGTGATAGCCCAATTCTT
This sequence comes from Amphipoea oculea, assembly GCA_945859645.1. NCBI lineage: Eukaryota > Metazoa > Arthropoda > Insecta > Lepidoptera > Noctuidae > Amphipoea > Amphipoea oculea. The sequence continues at coordinate 7,816,312 of OX243862.1, forward strand.
GAAATTAAGATGCAAATAGAAAACGAGAAAGAACGCTAAGCGAAAACGAAGTAAAAGCTCGGGCAGACGATGCGATGCGACAGGGTAGGTCGGGAGAACAAGAAATTTCACGTGGACGTAGTCGCGGGCACAAGCTAGTCTTTTATAAGGAAGCCAAACCCAACTGCTTGATTGAATCTTGAAGTTTTATTTCCCAGTATAGCATAATTGGATAAGAAAAGTTTTTAAGCAACCTAGAGATAAGGTAGCTACTTATTTAATTTAGTTTTGGTAACGATTGTCTTTGCTTTTGAAAAACTGTTCTTTTTACAGAGACGACTGCCCTCAATGCCATATTATGGTCAAAAGAATTGAACGATATCTTTTTAAAAAACTACAACTCCGACCCGTCATTATCGTGGCAGTACTTCGGCAGTGCACATGGTATCCTGCGCTTCTACCCCGGCATGCGCTGGAACACCAACGAGGTGGACACATACGACTGTCGTGTCATGTCTTGGTACATAGAAGCTGCCACCTGCTCCAAAGACATGATTATCTTGTTCGATGTCTCCGGGTCAATGACTGGATTCAAGAACTACGTAGCAAGAAGAACGTTACGCTCACTTTTGGACACTCTATCGAACAACGATTACGTCAACGTATATACTTTCAAAAATAAGACTGATTTTGTTGTTGAATGTTTCGTGGACCTGGTGCAGGCGACTCCTGAGAATCTGAAGACACTTACCGATACTCTCGAGCCAACAGACCAGGGGAAGACCCATAAAGTGCCTCTGGAGGGGTACGCGAACTTGACAACGGCGTATATTAAAGCTTTTACTACATTAAAACAGGTGAGTTCTTTAGGATACTGTACAAAGTAGTGCTAGACGCTATGGTGGCCTAACACTCCTTTCTCGTATTGATAGGATATGGTTTATATGGTAAAAGTCAAAGTCTCGAATTGTAAGGGAAATAGCAGTATATTAAATCACTATAACACTTAGATACAAGACAATGGTAGTTATAATGGTTTTGAGTACGTGGTGTCTCTAATGAGATCTGAACGCGAACTGGCCCACATTTTGGTGGCCGAGCGAATGTGCATACTTGCGTTCGATGCAATTATGTATTTTCGCTTATTGTTCGATTAAAACTCGAACAGATACGTTTGACTTTAGCCCTACGATTAACCGCGTCATAATTGAAGTCAGCGCTCGTAATTTGTACGTTTAAGGACAAAGTGACGAGCGCTACTGCTGAGCATGAGGTCCTGGGTTCGATTCCCAGGTCGGCCGAAGTGTTATTGGGTTTTTCCATCCGGAATTTCTCAGAAGCAGTTTGGAGTCTGTAGCAGTCTGGAGTCAATAGGCTCGCCTCCTATTTGGTAGGGGAGCCCAGAGGGTTTTTGAGCAAGCATATTCAGGGCGAGAAGTTGATAGCTGAGTAGGTCTGGCATGAGGAGAGAACACCAAAAATATATTTAAAAAGTTTCTGATAGGAGACCCCTGGTCAGGAGACCACTTTCAGATTTCAAAAAAGGGCCGAAATTAAAGTGATCTTCAGAGGCGTTGGTTTTGGCATGATCGGGTCTGGCCTAACCCATAATGACTTAAATAGGCAAATCTGACGGGGAAATTGTGGGCTTTCCCCAAATCTGACGACTTTGAAAACTCAGATTTGGGCCATTTCTAAAAGGATATTCAGGGCGAATGAAAGTTATTCTATGCAATAGTGTTACGTGTCCTGATAGTGAATATATAAATATCTGACGGGATGATGGAGCCTTTTGGCAAATATGAGGAAATTTCATCAATTCAGAAAATTACCCAAAAGTGGCCATAATTTTGCATTTATCCCTAAATCAAGGAACCTAGTAGCTTCGATTGCTGTTTGCATTGGAAGGTGACACGTTTGTGAAGATTTCTCCATATCCAAAAGTTTGAAAATACTAAACACTTGAAAGTAACGATTAAAAGTTAAGTTGCAAAATTAAAACATCGTCGGAGTACACCATAAACAAAGTTGATTATTTCAATATTTTACTATGACACCAATTAAACCAATTATTTCAAAAACATCCTCATCTTATGGGCTATCTAACGAACTAGTAACGTTTTAAAAAATATTGAGAGATGCCCGTCAATTGTTTGATAAAACTGGCAAAGGTGGAAAGCGATACTTACTAAAATTAACGAAAACATTAAAATAACGACTTATTTACGTCGTAATACTTTTCTATCCGAGGTTTTATTGTAACTACGAACCTCTGCGGTCGATATGGTTACTGATATCGCCTCCAATTCTCAGTGATAGTTCGTTATGTGAGTTTTGTTAAATAATTCCCAACACTTCTGCTTAGGCCGCCAGCTGCTAGTTAACTAGATTAAATGTTAGATCATGAGATACAAATTTATTTCTAACCGATTTCTAAAGAGCGAGAGCAGTGGTGGCCAAGTGGTAACGGCCGCGACTTACGAGTTGTAGGTCGTAGGTTCGAACTCAGACAGGCGCTTTACTTTGTGTAAATTATTTCATCACCACTGCTCTCAAAACGGTGAAGGAAAACATCGTGAGGAAACCGGCATGTCCTAGAACCAAAAATTCGAAGACATGTGACATCCACCAACCCGCACTGGGCCCGCGTGGTGGATTACGGCCCACTCCCTCTCACCGAGAGGAGGCCTGTGTCCCAGCAGTGGGAGCATTAGGTATAGGCTGATTATGGTGATGGTGGTATGATTTCTAAAAGAGGGAGGTTATTAGTTCGTCTGTATATACAGGATGAATGTTCCAAGTCATCATGTGGATGACCAAATCGGAAACTATAGGTAATACCGAAAAATTCTTAAAGAAGTCACGGGGTGGATTTTAACGAATACTAAAACTGCATCATTAAATTTTTTAAAAGTCAATTGCTCTAGCCAGGAATCGAACTCGTAGATTTTGAAAAAAAAAAAGTGCCTGTTTTATTGCACCCTCCGACGGTGTCATTAGTAAGGATCAAATTCTGGAAAGAAATGATACACGCCAAAGTAAAGGAAAGTGGACATTTTTAAGATTAACTAAAATCAGATAAACAAATTGATTAATTATGGTTTAACAATGAATTCAAAATATAATTTATTATATTAAAAACATAAGTTAACGGCCAAATAACTACTGCTACAGTGCAAACGAGCAAATCACTTACATTCTAGATACTTAAAAACTGTTACTATGTTAAAATAATTGTTTTCTGTTAAAAATGCGCCCTTTATTTTACTTTGTCGTATACCCCCCGATGGTGTCGCTAATAAGGATCAAATTCTGGAAAGAAATGATATACGACAAAGTAAAGTAAAGGGCGCATTTTTAACAGAAAACAATTATTTTAAGATAGTAACAGTTTTTAAGTATATAGAATGTAAGTGATTTGCTCGTTTGCACTGTAGCAGTAGTTATTTGACCGTTAACTTATGTTTTTAATATAATAAATTATATTTTGAATTCATTGTTAAACCATAATTAATCAATTTGTTTATCTGATTTTAGTTAATCTTAAAAATGTCCACTTTCCTTTACTTTGGCGTGTATCATTTCTTTCCAGAATTTGATCCTTACTAATGACACCGTCGGAGGGTGCAATAAAACAGGCACTTTTTTTTTCAAAATCTACGACTTCGATTCCTGGCTAGAGCAATTGACTTTAAAAAAATTTAATGATGCAGTTTTAGTATTCGTTAAAATCCACCCCGTGACTTCTTTAAGAATTTTTCGGTATTACCTATAGTTTCCGATTTGGTCATCCACATGATGACTTGGAACATTCATCCTGTATATACAGACGAACTAATAACCTCCCTCTTTTAGAAATCGGTTAGAAATAAATTTGTATCTCATGATCTAACATTTAATCTAGTTAACTAGCAGCTGGCGGCCTAAGCAGAAGTGTTGGGACTTATTTAACAAAACTCTCATAACGAACTATCACTGAGAATTGGATGCGATATCAGTAACGATATCGAGCGCAGAGGTTCGTAGTTACAATAAAACTTCGAATAGAAAAGTATTACGACGTAAACAAGTCGTTATTTTAATGTTTTCGTTAATTTTAGTAAGTATCGCTTTCCACCTTTGCCAGTTTTATCAAACAATTGACGGGCATCTCTCAATATTTTTTAAAACGTTACTAGTTCGTTAGATAGCCCATAAGATGAGGATGTTTTTGAAATAATTGGTTTAATTGGTGTCATAGTAAAATATTGAAATAATCAACTTTGTTTATGGTGTACTCCGACGATGTTTTAATTTTGCTACTTAACTTTTAATCATTACTTTCAAGTGTTTAGTATTTTCAAACTTTTGAATATGAAGAAATCTTCACAAACGTGTCACCTTCCAATGAAAACAGCAATCGAAGCTACTAGGTTCCTTGATTTAAGGATAAATGCAAAATTATGGCCACTTTTGGGTAATTTTCTGAATTGATGAAATTTCCTCATATTTGCCAAAAGGCTCCATCATCCCGTCAGATATTTATATATTCACTATCAGGACACGTAACACTATTGCATAGAATAACTTTCATTCGCCCTGAATATCCTTTTAGAAATGGCCCAAATCTGAGTTTTCAAAGTCGTCAGATTTGGGGAAAGCCCACAATTTCCCCGTCAGATTTGCCTATTTAAGTCATTATGGGTTAGGCCAGACCCGATCATGCCAAAACCAACGCCTCTGAAGATCACTTTAATTTCGGCCCTTTTTTGAAATCTGAAAGTGGTCTCCTGACCAGGGGTCTCCTATCAGAAACTTTTTAAATATATTTTTGGTGTTCTCTCCTCATGCCAGACCTACTCAGCTATCAACTTCTCGCCCTGAATATGCTTGCTCAAAAACCCTCTGGGCTCCCCTACCAATTACATGGGACTTAAACATAAATGACGAAATGTTATGCTTCACCTTTTTTCATTTAAGTACTCTGAATATATAAATTGAAATTATAAATTATTTAGACGAGTCCTTACAAAGTTCAACCACAAAACCACAATAGGATATAACTGAATTTTGAACGTCTGTTTAGCGAAGAGCATTATGTAACGTGAGCAGCACCCAAGGCTGCAACCAGCTGGTGATGGTGATAACAGACTACGTACCGGGCAACCTGACCGAAGTGTTTGAGGAGTACAACCGCGAGGTGGTCGGCGGCAAGACGTATATTCCTGTTAGAGTGTTCACCTACCTCATTGGCAAGGAGGTCACCAATGTACGCGAGATACAGTGGATGGCGTGTTTGAATAGAGGTGACTATGCATTATTTACATAAACGTACTCGTAATATCACTACTGTACTCACCAAAAGGTCAGGGAGATGTGTACCTTTATTACACCAACATACGTTTATTTATTTAAGGACAACTAACAAAGCATACACCAAAAAATACATGTTATAATTGTGGTTTAATAAATAAATAAATAAATGTTGAAATACCCATAATATTTTACATTTTATAGTGTAGCCTTAATTAGAGGCTGCCACGGCATGCATTAAACATCTGAGTAGGAAATACAGTTACAAAACAAACTTAACTCAACTTAATCTTAACGTAATTATAGGAGTAATAATAAATATAAAATCACGACCGTATTCTTTGAAGAAGTGAGATGGTGTTCCGAGAATTTGAACTTCACGATACGAGACATAGTACATGCACGAGAAAGACAACACAACACATGTAATATACCAACACATACCATCTAATTTTCCACGGTTCGTAGGTAGTACACGAGGTATCCAAGTCAGTCGTTTGTCCCAGGTTACTTCGTGCACATTCATTCGGTGGAGGAAGTGCAGCAACAAGTGCTGAAGTACATCAACGTGATCGCTCGGCCCATGATCCTGGAGAATAAGGAGCCGCCTCCCACTTGGACGCACGCCAATATTGACTACACGGTTAGTTAATTCATTATCAGTTTAATTCCCTAAAATAGGAAGGAGAAAAAATGGCCTAATCTCTGATACTGATATTGAATTACTATATGTTTCATTTTATAAGGTTACTAATTTTTGCCACCGGCTTCGCCCACGTGGATGTCGGAAATTATCCCACGGGAACACACTACCGAGATAAAAATCCTATGTGTATCTGGATGCCAAATTTCATCCAAATCCGTTCAGCCGTTTTTGCGTGATTGAGTAACAAACATACAAACTTTCACATTTATAATATTATAGGAAATTTAAAATATAATATCCTAATCTATTAACAAACTAAATTATGGCGTCGAAAAATTTCTCCGCATCGCTTTCGACTGGTAGGTAATGTACCCGAGACTGGCGGCATTGCCACATTGCATGGCAATGCCTAGCCTCTGGCCAAGGTAAGGCCAGTCCTTGGGTCACGGGAAGTGTCAACCAGCCGTTTAGAGATTTCGTTGAAAAAAACATAAGCACTCCGATCCCACGGCCAAATAATATTAGTTCGATTTTGTGGAAAATGAAGTGCGAATACTGTACAGTGTTCATCCGCGTTTTTACTGGAAAAGGCTATATCCTTCCGAGTATCTCAGTTTAATTAAAACACGGGTTTAATCTTAGAAGCTCTGTCAATATTATGTTATTTCATGGAAAATATAGTTTCAGATACTGTGGAAATAATATTGTATCCTCATCTTTTACAGCGAACCAAAAAATGGGGTGTGAGTGGAGACATCTTAAAGGTATTCATTATTTTTTTAATATGTATTCCCTTTTAATAATTGAAAAGGAAAATAAAGGAAATTATGACGGTAGTAGTAATGTGAGGATAAAACGAATATTACTCAACTATCTTACCATAGTATAATTATGTAATACAATGTAATAAAAAATACTATTGCCGTTATTCATAATCCTATTTTATCTCTATTTTAGCTAAAATAGGTTTATAGAACGTTTGTCTTTATCTGTCACGTTGTCATTTCTGTGTGTAAGAAAGAGACAAACCCCATTTTAACTAAAATAGGTTTGATAAGTTTTATGAATAAGGGGGTTAGTCTGTAATTATTATGTATTTTCCAAAAAAAGGACAAATCTTGAAATAAATTGGCTTAGAACTTTTAAAGGCATTAATAATTGTTATTACTTCAGGGCACAGAAAGTTCAGAGACCTGTGTTTAAAAGTTCTTTCGTATCATAAGGTCCTAAAAGCAAATTGACTTATCAGTTGGAAAATAATTTATTCCTCTCTCTTTAACCAAGAATGTTTGTTTTTCCAGCCAGACGAAGACAAGTTGGTGACGTCAGTGGCGATTCCGGCGTTCGATTACAAGTACAATGAGGAGCACAACGATGCGCTGCTGTTAGGAGTGGCTGGTACTGACGTGCCCATCGACAGCATCGCCAAACTTGCGCAGCCGCATCAGGTAAAATAAATGAACTTGTTTATTCTGTAAATAGAATATCGGAATCACTTTACGTTACATAAAAAAAAAAAAAAAAAAATAAGCTAGATGGAGTCGACATTTCCTATCTGACTACCGCTGAGAAGAAATGGCGAAACAAACTCAAGGGTCAGAGTCTCATCCGCGGCCATATAAAATAAAGCACAATTGACCTTCTAAACAAAACTATAATGCACTAGTCTGTTCATAAATAGTGCATTTGATTCATGCAAAGTCCAGCCATAGTCTTGGTCAGATCATGTGAGAACTATGTAGATCCGTGTCTAAAATGGTCTTTTGAGGAAAGAACCACACAAATTTGATCAAACTGCATAAGGAAGGACTACTACTACAGGGTGTCGGGGGCAACGACGCGCAACCTGCTACCCTGGATTCAGTACATGATTTTGAACCGAACGACGAAAAAATAGCTATTCTATTCCATACATTTTGACCGCATAGTTGTTGCACTTTTCTATCAAACTGCTGTTTTTTTTTTTTGCTAACCGTTCTTTTCACAATCATGTATGAAAAATTTCTACGCTACGAGTGCTGAATTCATGGCGCGTCGATGTAACGCCACTTTGTAAAATATGAAAATAAACGTCATATTTCAGTGATAAAAAGAACAAATCTTATTTACATGGTCTCATTTATTTACTATGCAATTTTCAGCTCGGTGTCAACGGTTACTCATTCATCGTCAGCAACAATGGCTACTTGTTGCTGCATCCTCTTTTGACGACTACAGTGAGTAACTTTTAACATATTTCAATGGATTAAGCGAGTACTACAGTCTAATCTAAAAGTATCAGATGAATGTGTAAACAAACCTTATTTAGGTTAAATTCATACGCAATTACTCAATAAAAGGGTAATGTAACACATTCTGTTTTAGAAGGCTTTTACTTTAAATCTCTCAATTTTTCCAACAATTATTGTTTGAATAACGTTATTAACATGGAACTAAAAAATCAACTGTGAAAATTAGGGTTTTGTAATTGTCGAATATACGTCTTACACAGGTGATTTAAAATGGAATTCCAGCTGGGGGTAATTGCATAACACACTATCAGTAGCAATGGCTTTCATTTTGACAGTTCAACAACATTAACTGCGTTATTTACGTTGTTAAGCAGACATTTTTTTCGAACATATGAAGCAATGGATTAGCTATATTCTTCAAAAAAATTTTTTTTTATTAATTTTCAAAAAGTATATCGCAGAGTTAAAATTATAAAATACTAATTCAGATTGTGATTAAAAGGGTTTAAGTATGAATTCAAATAATCAAATCAAAGCACTCAATTTGTAAGTGGTACTTCAAATTGGCATTCACAGGTACGTTTTAAGATCCTCAAAAGTAGTTTAGCCTAGGTTCCATTATTTTTTGGACCTAATAGAAATTAGCAAATTTGACATGACCACACAGAATAACAGTACCATTTTTCTTAAAAAAAAATTGGAAGTACCAGTCTTTATTCACATATCTTCAGATAAACGGAGACCTGCAGAAGAACTACAACAGCGTGGACTTCGTGGAGGTGGAACAGGTGGACGACGGGAAGGGCACGCGCGAGCTTGGCGAGCAGATCAAGTTGTTGCGCTACAACCTGGTGGAGGGCGCCGACGGCAACATGACGCAGGTGCCCGTGCTCTACCATTACGACAACATGAGGTAACTTGTCACACACTTTCTAACGTTCCGAACTTAAAAAATAAAGGAACCTTGGTAAGACCACTTTTTTGCCCGTCTGTAAGGCAATAGTCCCATCCACGACGAGGAAACGATTAGCGATGGACTATTTTCTCGCTCAACAAACGTACAAAAGATTATAGGTCCCGTGTCAGTAAAATTGATAAATTAGTTGATCGCTGAATGTTCACACCGCTGGCGAGGACTCTGTCAACCAAACAACTGGTTTTTAGTTGCTAGTTCTACTTGCTTCTCGCTAATCGCCGGTGATGAGACAGATGCTTTATTAGAGGTGTTTCTAACAAGTCTTTACCAAAGACTGTCCTAGTGTAGGGATGCTTTCGCATCTAGCGTTGGTTGTTTGGAGGTATGGAGGAACAGGATGGAAATTTCCTTCACCCTCCATTGTAAAGAGTGGATCCTCCAACCAGATGGATGTTGTGCCCGGTGGGCTATACAGCCTACTGGTTGTTGTAGGACTGTTGTATATGACGGGTGTAAAAAGACACTTAATGAAGCTGAGAGTCACTTTTACTCCTCGTCATTGTAATCATTTTTTGTAGTGGACATACGTGGGAACCTTCTGGTTATTTTGAGTTGCTGTTATGTTGAGCTTTGTACACCAAAAATAAAAGTCATTTTCCAGCAATTAGTTTTGTGCAATGTTGCTTATTTTGATGTACAGAACGCGTAGTTGACGGATATGTGACGGGTCTTTTTACACCCTGTATAATGCAACTATGCTTGCGCGATATGGGATACGTCAGTAGGTCGTAGGTATGTGGCGGTTTAGATATCGCCACAGTTGACGCTAGCGTTGCGATGCGAAGAGTGCATGAATGTCCAAACACACAGACAGTTCAGCTGATTGATTCTGTAGCTAATATCTAATTTCACAATGTTTCCAGGAGGATAGCCCGAGTAAGCCACGACTACTTTTTCAACAAACTAGAAGGAACGCCATTTTCAATGGGAATTTCACTACCAAAAGGTTACGGAGATACTGAACTTACGCTAAAGGAGAACCCGTTAGAGGCAAAGCAAGGAAAAGAGCTTACTGGGATCAACGTCACTGATTACTTTAGGTATAGCTTCAGGGTTCACCCAGATTGGTAAGTTTCTAATATAATATTGTACCTGAATACCTACATATTTATGCTGACACTTCTTCTTAAGGTATTAATATCCCGGCAACTCTAACTGTTTACAGGGTATATTGCAAATACCATTATTTGGAAGGCCACGAGTCGCTTAATTCTGAAGTGGAAGCTTGGAAGTTTTTGGTTGGGTTATCTAAAAACGAAATTGATATAACAAAGCAGCAATACACAAAAGAGAATGAAACCGAAACCTTCAGCCTGGATAGTAAGTAGAATATAGTAAAAAGTAATTTGTAGTAGGTTTTTTTCTTTTTGGCACCATAAGTAATAATACGTATGTACGAGCCAATAATGCTCATACAGCAAAAGTACGTTTACACATACCTTAATGACAAATCAGTCAATTCAGTCGTCACTAAAACTCCCTCACGCGCTAATGTGCGGGTCGATAACTGCCCAATAATCATACAGTAAGTGCGGCTCAGATTACTAAGCGGAACGCTTTAAACCGTTTCCACAAATAAACTATAAAACTTAACAGTGGTTTGGTGTAACTTAACTTGCTACCTACAACTACTACCGGTCAGTATCAGTCAACGACGAGAAAGCCCCAACAACGTAATAATATAAGTAAAAGATAAACTAACTATATTAACTTTTATTTTTTCAACCAGCACACTGCGGTATGACACCACTGGGCAAAGACGATTACTATTGTAATGAAGACCTTGTAAAACAATTAGTATTTGATGCCAAACTATCGACGCCATACTTCGAGAACTGGATAGCTACTGATGAAGAGTGGGATTTGGCTAGAAAGTATAACGTGAGCGTCCGGTTCATAGCCACGTCGAGTGGGCTTACAAGATGGCATTATGTGTTTGAAACTGACAAGAACGAAGAAGTCGATGATCAAGGAAACAGAAGGAAGGAGTATGCTGGAAAGTAAGATTGTTTGTCTATGCGCTTATACGTTTGTGTTGTTATCTGACATAATGCTGAGCTGAGGCCCTTTTGGCATTATAATCTTTCTGTTTTTTTATAGTTTTATGGTGTAGTTCTCTTTACTTTAACGCCAATACACGCATTTTGCTTTCTACAGGGTGTTACGGAAAGGGTATATCAATACAAACGGGTTGAAGAATGTATCTGGTCTAGAATCTCTGTACAAAATTTCAGCTCAAAAGCATTAACTTTGAAAATGCTTAATATTTTTTTATTTCGACATCACGGCGCTGCACTGGCGCGCGGCGGCGTGATGTGCGTGTACTAGGCGCACAGACACACTACAGATAATGGATAATGACCCTCGTAGTGCGGTGACATGTTTGTTATGATTTCAATTTAATAAACTATCAAAATAAAAAAATATTAAGCATTTTCAAAGTTACTGCTTTTGAGCTGAAATTTTGTACAGAGATTCTAGACCAGATACACTCTTCAACCCGTTTGTATTGATATACCCTTTCTGTAACACCCTGTATATTGTTTTTCGTTGCTGATCTTAGTATGACTGATGGATTACAGTGTTTTCGGAGACGACTACCACAACACAATTGAAGAGACTTGGTACAAAGCAGCGGTTCTACAACACATGATAAACAAAGAGTCTCTAGTGGTGGCCACGCCTCTTCCCATCCTGGATGACATCATCAAGAACCCTCCGAGCGTCATCAATGAGGATGGAGACATCACACTGACTGCCAGCTACGCCATTTTCTATAAAGATGGCAAGTCAGAGACTCCGGCGTCTGTTGTTGGCTTCCAATATTCGTATTTGAAATTCTATGAAAGATTTTTACAAATTACTAATATTACTTTGGACGGTTCTAAGGTGAGTTGTATTTTTGGGAGTTGAAGAAACTGTTATACTTCATGAGAATTATACAGGGTCAAATTAAATTAGCTAGCGAAACTTCATAGTGATGGCTATCGATAATAAGATACCTTATCTAAAAATCAGAAAACAAAAGAAATGGGGTCCACGACCGCCTGCTGTGTAGTAAATGAAAGTCATCATCATCAGCCTATAATGTTCCCACTGCTGGGACACAGGCCTCCTCTCTGTGAGAGGGAGTGGGCCGTAATCCACCACGCGGGCCCAGTGCGGGTTGGTAGATGTCACATGTCTTTGAATTTTTGGTTCTAGGACATGCCGGTTTCCTCACGATGTTTTCCTTCACCGTTTTGAGAGCAGTGGTGATGAAATAATTTACACAAAGTAAAGCGCCTGTCTGGGTTCGAACCTACGACCTACAACTCGTAAGTCGCGGCCGATACCACTGGGCCACCACTGCTCTCAATGAAAGTAAACAAAAAGAAATATCAGTTTCAAAAATCACACAACAAAACAGATTTTTGAAACTATGTCTATGAAGACATGATGGGTATCGATATCTAAACGATGAAAAAACAGATTATCTAAACTCATAAGTCAAGTAAGTAACTAAATTGACTTCGGTCGTTGACCACAAAAAGAAAACAATCAATTTTCTTTTTTGGAGTAAGTTAAGTACCCATCACGTCTGCAGAGTTTCCCTAGCTAATGGAATTTGACTTCATAATGTGTATTGTGAAATGTTGAAGAATGAGAAGGGACGAAACGCATGTGACTAAAAGAGTGATGAATATACATGTTGATGGATGGAGAGGAAGGCCGAAGAAAAGATGGAGGGATTGTGTGAGGAATGATATGAAAGAGAAGGGAGTGAATGATAGCGCGACGGTTGACAGGGGAGAATGGAAGAAGAAAACGTGTTGCGCCGACCCCAAGTAACATGGGATAAGGGCAGGAAGATGATGAATGTGTATTGTGAAATATCAAAAAATAATCTTCTTTCAGGACCCAACCTGCGACCCAGGTTCCGACAAATACGACTGTTACGTCATAGACAGCTCTGGATACATAGTGCTGGCCAAGGACAAGGAGCTGGTAGGCCAGTTCTTCGGCACAGTACAGAAGTACGTGCTACAATCCTTCCTGGACATGGGCATCTACGACCACGTCGAGGTGTTCAACTACCAGGCTCTGTGCCCACTCTCTGTGTTGCAAAAGCAAAGCAGTTCCTGGACTTTGCGCACGGTTAGTTCTGGTCCTACTGCTATTCAGTACCTTTGAGCATCGAATACAATTTCAGACATTCACAAAGACATTTTTAATATAGTACACACGAGGACATATCAAGCTATACATTTCCACTTTTAGCTGACCTTGCATTATAGGCGCTTGAATAAGCTTTTCGTATTAAGAGAAGTCAGCCTATACTGGAAATGTATAGCTTGATATGTCGTCGACTCGTCGTGCGTACAGTCACGTCTAAAAGTATGTATACACTTGGCTTTATTCAAAGGCGATTTTCTCCTTTATTTTTTAATGAAATTTTATGTTATTACGAAAATCGTATTTTCGAACCCATAGGTTTATGTTAAGTGTCGTATTTCAATGTTGCATTCGTTATTTCACGAAAAAATCGCAATTGAAAATTGCCAAGTGTATACATACTTTTAGACGTGACTGTACCATAGGTACGAGATTACGACCGGAATTACCAGCGGGATTACCACCGAGATTACCAGCGGGGCAATTGCGTAACACATTATCAATCGGAATTGGTTTCATTTTGACTATTCAACAACATTCATTACGTTATTTACGTGTTCAGAAGACGATTTTTTCGAACTTATGAAGCAATTTAGCAAATAACAAATTTACTTATGAAGCTTATGATTAGCAATTTGCTTCAAAATGATTCAGATTCCGATTGATAGTGTGTTATGGAATTAGGGTGCGGAGTTAGAAAAGCTTAAAAGTCGAAGTGCATGACACAAGAACACATCATTATACGAGTAGCCTTCTCAAGAAATATTTAAGGGTCAACACGTATTGGGGCCGTCTCAGGCCTTCAGTGTTCTTGAGTATGCTTTCCCAGAACTGTGCACGAAGTAAGTTTCTTGCCAGTGGCATACAATACAATTTAAACAACAAATGTCTTGCATCGTCCAAACGTTGTTTAGACTGTACAATTTTAATGTTACTTCATCTTATTGTATGCCACAGGAAATTAAATCGTATCGTGTGTAAATCAGGCTTTTGACTACGTTTCCACAAGCGATGTCCGAGAATGCGTAGCGTGGGATGTGTGTGAAACAAACCAATAACATCGCTTCATTTTCGTAGGTTGAACTAAGTTAGCGTTGTTATTGGTTAGTTTTACACACATTCCTCGCTACGCATCCTCGCTCATCTCTGGTGGAAACGCAGCATTAGGCTTGTAATAACATGAATATTTTGTAGCCTTTTAGTTTAGCGCTGAACCTCTTCCACTGGCTGGTGACTGAAGTTCTGCTGCTGGTCACGAACATGTACAACCCGAGTGATGCCGCGTACGCTGGCGTTGTCGAAGAGGATCACGGTGAGATATTATAATGAATCTGTGGTTCTGTAGTAAGAGATTTAAGGCTAGGTTTAAGCAGTAATACCTATCATGAATGTTGATGACAAGTTTAAGTCTGTTTTCAAAAATACTTCTACATATTTTTTATGTATCTATGGTTAAACAAAATTTTAATCTTAAATATTTAGTAACACAATAAAAATTAATATAAATGATTTCTATTCAAAGTGAACTTTTATATAAAGTCACGAGCGGCTATCGATATTTTGAGACGGGAGACCTATTAAAGATTTTTATATTGCCTATGTAGAAATGTAAAAAGGCTTTTGTCCTACAGTGGGGTAATTTGTCCCACTGTCTACCAAAAAGCAGATAAAGTGCAATTGCGTACTACTGTTCATCATTTGCAAAATCTAATAGGTATAACTAACAATATTGTACGAAATTGTAAAAAATGGCTATAATCTCTTGCTTTTGTTGTCCAGAAGAATGAGCTCAGATTGTTAGGTATAGTTGAAAATAACGAGGCACATCAAACTAATTGCATC
Organism: Amphipoea oculea; assembly: GCA_945859645.1. Taxonomy (NCBI): domain Eukaryota; kingdom Metazoa; phylum Arthropoda; class Insecta; order Lepidoptera; family Noctuidae; genus Amphipoea; species Amphipoea oculea. Next base: position 7,831,433 of record OX243862.1, read on the forward strand.
TAGCCATTTAGTAGCTCACACAACTATTTAACTTCTGTAGTACCTAAGTGCAGAAATAAGAAATCCTTTTCTAAACGGCGATAGACTAATTAGCGGCTTTTACTAAAATAATCTTTTAGACAAATAGTGATGATACAACTTGACTCAAAGCTTTCAGTGAACCAAATCTTAATTAAATTGCATATATTTATATCTAGTACTACTGTAGCTGCATGGTAATTGGCAGCCTTTACTATTGTATAAGCACGTCTAATTCTTCTGCTTAATGTAACCGCATGGTCGTCTCGCTCGCAGACTATATCGATGAACTAATCAACAAAGGGTACACAGTGGCGCCCCCGACGACTGCAACGCCCTTACCGGAAAACGAAACAGAGACTGAGAAAGAGAATAAAGAGGAGGAAAGCCCGTTCTCCTGCGACCATAGCATCACGCTTTATATACTGAACCAAAAATATTTTTTGGAGGCGTCGGGTGCTTCGCCCACCATTCAGAAAGATGAAGCGGGGGAGTGTTGGCCCGCCTACTGGGCGTCCTACGTCCCTAAGACAAACTTGGTCCTCGTGGTGGTGGAGAAACAGGATGACTTCGCCGCGAACTGCACGGTACCGCCGGACACCAAGCCGAAGCCCACGCTCATGTCCTGCTCCAGCCGGGAGCCCTGCCATAAGCTTGACTTAGGCGCTCTGCATAGACGACGACTTGAAGGCTGCTATACTTACCACGATGGGGTATGCTATCATGATATTATAATTATGTAGTGCTAATCACACAATCTACTGATGATGATGACCTGCCTTGTTATTTCCTATAGGGGGATGATGCTGCTCATTACCTATTAACTAAAGAAAATATCCTAGTCGCCATTTGACTTTGCCAGAAATCACTCCTTTCACACTAGTACTGCCTTTTGTATCCTATTGCCTCCTTCCAAAATAAACTAGGATGGTTTTAAGCACTGTCACAGAATAACTAATTGTAATAATGTAGCACTGTTTAACGTGTGCCATTTTACCACCAGGAGCGGAACATAACAGCGTGTGGTATCGGCAGCATCGCCCGCGCAGACGTGGCCGTCCTGTTGTTATCCGCGGTCGTGGCTGTGCTAGCCAAGATCAGCACGTGACGCGGCACGCCCGATATATTTGTACCTTTGTTACTTTGGCAATAAAACTTGTTGCTCCTGTGATCTGTGTTTTATTTATTCTTCATTTTTCCTAAGTAATGTGACAACCTGCTATAGCCCATCATTTGCATGGTGACCAGAAGCTCTGCTGCTCCCTTTTCAAACTACGTTGGGGCCAACTTCTTAGTCTGATATCAGTCGTCAGAATAGAATATATTAGGTACTCTTCCTCAAACCATACCACCACCATCACCACCATCGAACCTCATGTATCTTTTGCATTCCAATAAGGGATTCTGTAAAATAAGCCTGTTGTCCCTAAAATATCCTAGAAAGACATACAAACAGTAAAAAAGATAGGTCATAGGCGTAGGTAAGCAACGTACGGAAGCATAAAACATGTACGGCGCGTCCTATAGACACGGTGACCTAGTGCTGAGGGCGATGCCAATCGATGCGTCAGGTGGCGAGCGAATCCACAAGTTACGTTAACGCGATGAACGATACACAAACAACTCAGTTCGGAGGTCGCCAGTCGACCCGCGCAGGGGAATTAGCGCGCATGCCCGCCCCGCGTTCACTCGCGCCTGCGCTCTGCGCCGCACACCTATCAACGTTATCAATGTTCGTCGCCCAGTGCCTGCCCGTACGTGTAACACATCGGATTCCCTAGACATCATCAATGTCATAATTAGATTAAGTGCGGAACATGTTCTTCTACAATTCTAGCCAGTGAACTAATCATCGCAGTGGTTCTGATGTGCAAGTGTGTCGGTGCCTTCGTGTTACTTCTGCTGGTTTTGTTCCTGGACTCCAGGGACTGCTCTGCTAGTGCACAATATGATGCCACTGGCAAAATATCGCTTAACTCGTAAGATATTTTTGTATCATACTGATAAATAACTAAATTATTTTTCTTCTACCGACGACACTAATGGCTTCCATTCATGTAGTGGGCAAACAAGAACGCCTTATTCAAAACAAAAAAAAAAAAAACATAGTAACAGTAAACATAAATGAACGTAACCGATTCATTCACGTCAATAAATAAAAATAAGCTGATATTGGACTGGAAAGAATCTATTAATATCGAAATGCTAACATCGTAAAAAATCCATAACGAACGAGTAACTCGGAAATGCTGAGCAAATGTTCCCTGACAGAGTATGATTTATATATTTGTTTTATTGTAACATCGATAAATTATCATTTTAGGGTTCAAGCATGGGCGGTTAAACTTGGTACTGAGTTGTATCATTTTGGAGAGTTTATCACCAGGAAGAAAGAGGTTCAAGATGTAAGTAAACTATTTAGTCTTTTGTTAATAGATGTTTAGTTTGCCTAGGCAGGTGGTAACTTTGGTATTTATTCAATCTAGAGTTTTAAATCCGCTCAAGTGGAATCGAGAGATGGTGAAAAACTAGTCCAGAGTATGTCAGATGATATTCGCGCCATGATGGAGCTGAAGATTAGCGCCGTCAAACGGATAGTTGAGGCTGCAGAGAACATGGCGTTTGATAAACAAAACGAACCAGTACCTGAAGACTTTCAGTACTACAACAGCAAAGAGATGGAGGAGCCGTGGGACGAGGTATCCATCACCACGACACCTGAGACAGACTTCGGTCAGGAGAGTTGGATAGTGCGACCGCCATCGAAGAACGCGCACACGCAGCAAAACCCACACTTTTCAAACATTCCAGTAAACACTAATTTTAGCAGTGTACACGTTCCAACAAATGTTTATGCCTGGGGTGAGTAAACACAACACCATAGACGCGTCATCGTAAATATTGTGCGAACGGATTAAAAAAAAAAACGGTTAATGTGTTGCAGCTCCCGAAGTTATCAAAGGAATCCATTGGTCGGAAGGACTGGACACCCACTTCATAAATAACTATCAAAGCGACCCGACACTCTCATGGCAATACTTCGGCAGCTCAACTGGATTCATGAGACATTACCCTGGTAATCGAAATACATATTTAATTTCATATTAAGGAATGTTGATTTATGATAATGTGCCTGTATATTTGAGATCAACGTCCTAATCAAAATAATGTTCTAGCATTGAAATGGAGGGCTGACCCTGTGGATATTTATGATTGTCGGACCCGGGCGTGGTACATGGAAGCGGCTGCGAGTCCAAAGGATGTGATCATTTTAGTAGATCGCAGCGGGTCGATGACCGGGCAGAGGCGGGACATCGCCAAACACGTCGTCACCAATATACTTGACACCCTCGGTAACAACGACTTTGTCAATGTACTGACTTTCGCAGACACTGTGGAGGAAATCGTACCGTGTTTTGAGGATTCACTAGTGCAGGCGAGTAATAATGTATTATTAATTATTTCATATAGTTACGGGATTATCGACCTCAGATATTAGGCCAAAAGTACTATATTTTTTAAACAAAAGTAAAATATTGTTTAGACATGTGCATACGGTACACAGCACAAACAATATATCAAGATAAAGACGATAATAACTTTCTTATCTATTCTAATAACTTAGGTTGTGGCATACTTATCGCCATGCATCATCAATTTAATTTTCTGTCATTATTAGGCCACACTGGGAAATCTTCGGGAACTAAAATTGGCGATGGACAGTTTCGAAACACAGGAAATAGCAAACTTTTCAGCGGCGTTGACCAGAGCCTTCGAGTTGCTGGAAATGTACAGGAATAGTAGTGGAGGAGCAAACTGCAATCAGGTAACTGAATATAATAACCTCCTCCGTTTTTTCGTCGGTTAAAAAGTACCGCCTTTTTCATGTCATGCCAAAAAAGTGGAGTGGAGTTTCTTGCCAGCTCTTCTTCATAGGAAATGCCCAATTGGAACCGTGTCCCTACTATCTGACGTTTCATAAGTGCCCATGTAGGTTTGTCGTAAATAAAACAAAATCGGGTTAGTTACACTATTTATAACTCAAGAACGGCTAGACCGATTTTTATGATCTTTGATTTGTTGAATTTGTCTCCGCCCCGAAAAGCAGAATACCTATTAAAACATGGAAAAATCCACGATAAAAAATAATAAGGATAATTTATTTGCTCATACATTCGTTCTTATTGATTCTGAGGTGGCACGGAAATCGCTGACCGTGTAAAATAATATTTTTATTGAAAGCATAAAAACGCCAATCTACTACCTTCTCAGCAGACCAGCGGAAACTCTAATTTTTCTTGCAAATAAATTAGTAATCCCAGCATGTTTTTATAACAAAGCGAAGAGCGTCTGTGCTTTGATACTCGCACGTGGAGTTAAAGAGAAATGTCCGAAACATCGGATAAGTACAATATTTTGTTCTTACAGGCCATAATGCTGGTTACCGACGGTGTGCCCTACAATTACAAAGAAATATTCGAGAGATTCAACTGGAAATATGAAACCCCAGTGAGAGTGTTTACGTACCTGATAGGGCGTGAGGTAAAGGTCAGGTCACTTCAGGTCTTACTGTGTGTCGTAGTCATTGTGCGACCTGCATAATGCCTTCCTTCGTACCAATCTGCCAGTACGCCTAGAACGTGGTACCTGTTGTCTGTCTATAATACATACTGTACATTGAACTTGTACATTGCATGGTGATGTTATCGTAATTTGTGAAGTTTTCCAATCTCAATATGCTTATGCTTGTAGTGTTTTGTTTGTATTGTCTCTTTCACCGTGGGTTCAGACATGTACTACATGTAGGTATTGAACATTGGGTAGGTAAATAACATTTCATGACCTCTAGCAATCTAAACGCAAATTCTTTTGGACTGTTAATTTGGTGTCAATACATAGTCTCAAGTTTGGACTCACCTTTCTGTACGATTCACCCCTGACTGATGCGCCTTACTGCACTAGAACTCGCGCATATATACGAGTATGCACTTCGATCTGCCCTGAGGCACTCTTTTGCGGTCCTAAAAATGTCTGGTGTGAATCGTATTTTAAACTTTAAGTCGAGAACAGACGTTCATTGAGCGAAACTAACAACCACGATACATTCTGGATGATTGCGTTCATTCCTACTTTAACATTGGTGGACTTACGCTTATGCGACGATAGGGAGATGAGTTTTTAATACTATGAGCATATTACGCCTAGGGTAAGTGTATGTATTTAGTCAGATATGCATATGCATGGTCGCAATAGCACCTACGAAGAGTTTCCTAAATTGTTTCACTTGGAATTCTTCCATATGCGTTCCTGAAAAACTACCATGGATTTTGCAGTGAGTGCAAAAACAAATTGTCACAGGGAAGCTTTTTCGCTTAATGAGTGTCTTGGCCTATGAGACTTTAACTTGCAAGTATGGAAAGCGTGGGTATCATTGGTGATGCATGATGATCTGATTGTTACGTAGTGGTTCTTGGGTTATGTATTTTATTATTTCTTAGGTTACTCTTCTTATACTCCTGTAGGTATCTACTTTAGAGTAACTTTAGAGTCATAAAATAAACTATTTCTATGCATTTTGGTTCCATTATTATCCAATTAAACATAGATTACATCAGCATTTTGATTGTAGATAGTTCCAATATTGATGTTGTGAAGCCTTGTCACGATGCTGCAGAGGACACTTAGCTAAGTGATAATGAATGCAGCACTCACACAAGGCCGACTAGAGAGACACACGATATAAAGGGTGTGTGCTAACACGTAAAGGGTTGTACAGGTGGCCGACGTAAGAGAGGTGAAGTGGATGGCGTGCGCCAATCGCGGGTTCTACGTGCATCTGAGTACTCTAGCAGAGGTGCGCGAGCGCGTGCTCGAACACGTGAACGTGCTCGCGCGCCCGCTCGTGCTACAGAGAGAGAGGCACCCTGTCGTCTGGACCCCCGTATATGCTAACGTCACTGTAAGTCTTTCAGTATTTTTCAAGTTTTGTTTGATAGATACCAATGCATACATAGGTTGTCAAGAATCAAACTGAATCTTTTGTATCACTCTCCTAAATTCACTTAGGATCCGAAAGTCGCAGATTATCTTTGGGAGCAACGAGAAAGAGCCGAGCAGAAGGAACGCTTCATGAGCCAGCGACGCGACAAGAATCTCTTCAACTCGGACAAGGAACAGGACCGGCGATGGAGAATTACACAGGTATTAAAATTTGTCATCGCCCAATGTGTTCCGTGATTTGATGTTAGCCTTAAGTACCCCTCATTACTACCTAACGTTAATGGAAGGTCGACTTACGTTCGTTGCAGATGAAACAGGGCCAGTACAGTGAGCTTGGCAATTCCCAGTATCAGTTAATGACATCCGTGTCTATGCCTGTCTACGACCTGCGACACAACGAGGTGAGATGTCCTGCGTGCTCTTTAATTAAACCCTGAACTTGAAACTCCCCAAATGTGTCTGAAAATAATATAACCAAAAAATATTCGGGAAAGAGAATGATTTGCGTATCTTTATTAATTTGCGTTATTATTATTGATCTATCTTTTCAGTGTGAGTGTTCTTCTCTCTTCTAGCCAAATTATTCTCTTATCTCTATTATTTAGCTGTACATTACGTCTTTCCAAATTCTAAATTTTCCATGTAGCATGAACCAAATAAACCTGTCATCTGTTTCAAAAGATTATGTTTACAGATTGGTTTTATATTTCCTACTAATTGGACGTAAGCTCTATCTGTTCTTACTACTTGACTCTTTACTCTATTGTCTTCTTCTGTTACATGTCAATGTCTATTAATAACTCCGTTTTGTTTGATGGTTTCCCCTCAGAACATCACAGAGAATGTACTGATAAATGAAGCTTACTGGGTTTCGGTTACGAAAGAGGTACTACACTTAGAAAGTTTTGATGATTTAATTGTAAAGTTTTTGCAAGATACAAGAGAGTTTTTATGATTTAGTTTTTTGGATTTCAGTAACGGTACAGTGTTATTTGGCCCCGTTAGCGATGCATCTGTCCTCGATAGATGTGTGCGCGGAGGCGGCGCGCGCGCAGCCGCCGCACCGCCTGACCAATGTGTTGTCCGACCCTTTGGCTTACTGTAGTGATGTAGTTTCTACTAGATCGTAGGCGTAGACCACTAGGGTGTTATGAACGACTTTTCTATCAATCATCAAGTTAATTTTCTATGCAAGAGTTATGATCTATATACACTACACACACTATCTAATGAAATCAAGTATTTTGCCTGAATATAGTGATGTCTTCGTAGAGACAATTTTTAAAGATTGACTTGTATGACGACAAGTAAATGTAAATATTTTTGAATAACAGTATCGTGCAGCCCGACATACACAAGACGAGTATGGGGCCTTTGTTACTTCGAGTATCTATTGAGTTTAAACTATTCTCTTCTTAAGAATGGCAATTTTTGATATTAACAATTTTAGCAATATTTAGTCTCTCCACGAGAGGAGCCATTTTTAATTTCTAGCGGAAGTTGTTACAACGCATTTATCTATATGTTATTATATTTTATTGCATTCGTACGTCCACAACCAATCGCAGTCCGTAGAGGAGAACGGCCAGAAAGAGGTAGGCCAACGCTCATAGACCATACTGCCTCCGTGAGACGTGACAGACGATGCATGAGAGATGACGGACGAGCGGTGTGCGGTGCACGTGTCACGTGTGCCAGTGTGCAGCGTGCCCACCTGCCCAGTGCACACCAGCACACGAGTGCACGCTACACGCCTGTGAGATGATGCTGCTTTCAATGTTTGTGCACATTTATTTTAACTAAGGGATACAGTCTGAAGTGCAACATAAAGTTAGTATAAGTGGCAATGTCTTTGTCTATATGATTAATTTAAAAATTTCGACAGATTTTTACAAGGATACCTACATTCCAAGGGTATTTGTATATTTCCAATCAAAATAATGGTAGTGGGTTTTTTTTAGAATCTAAAGAGTAGTATTTTAATTTTATAACATAAAATTATTTAATATTTGAGTAGTTTTGCTAGAACCTGTAAACGTGGATATAAAATTAGAATCCCTTAACATAGTTCTATATAAATAAACATATAGAACTTCGCCTAACGGGGCTTAGATGCTAAAGAATCAGTAATTTATTGCTAGTTTTACGAGATTGTCATAATGTTGTATAATAACAGTAGACTGATGGCTAATACATCGCCAAATGCGGAATACCTTGTAGTTAGAATAATTTTTGACTGTTTACTTACAAAAATAACATACAGCATATTTTTATAATATTTTTTATATTTCGAATGTAGATTTATATAAAATGGTAACGTAGACATTAGCGATATTGATTTGCAGAAAAGCCTGAGACTAAAAGATGAATCAATAGATATGAATACTGTGCAGTGTGATGTTAATTGTAATATATACTAGTGCCAGTGTTATGTAGTGCCTTCTAAATATTTTCAGATGCGTATAGCTAGACTATTGGGAGTCGCAGGCACAGACGTGCCTCTTTCTGAGATACAAGCAGTAATGTCTCCTTATAAGGTATGTTACAACATATACGTAGGTATCTATAAAATTAGAGTTCAATCTTGAAATTTATTTAAATATAACTGTTATCTCTATTGTTGCAGATCGGTGTGAATGGTTACGCTTTTATAGTAACAAACAATGGATACATTTTAATACACCCTGATCTAAGGCCTGTGGTACGTACATTAGACTTATAATTTTACCATGAGTGTCTCATTTGATAGAAAAATAAAATAAATTACCTAATTAAATGCAGACCTGTATGTGTTTTGTGATGCCAAATACACCAATAAAGAACAAGTTCGGATTAAGGACAATTGTAATATTTTTATTTGCTTTCAGTTTCAACAAATATTAAAACCAAGCTACAACAGCGTCGATGTGATAGAAGTTGAACTCTTCGACGACGACAGAGGGCCCAGGAACTTTAGCAAAGAGCTAACAGCAGTGAGTACCTATAATAGTAATGGGATTTTTACTCTATTATTATATGCCATGAAGGTTCTAATTTTATCAAATGTTTTAGCTAAGACAAGAAATCATTGATCAGAAGACAGGCAACAAGGTGATGAGCGTCAAGTACCACCTCGACGATATGGTGAGTTCTTTTTATATAAGGGCTGATTTTTCTATAGACAGATAATTCTTATTCGTAGAACAAAATCGACGTCTGACAGATTCTGTATGGAAGAACTGTCAAAAATTCAAAATTATTCCTCGGATAAAATTGTCTGGCGTTGGAACAATGAACCCTAAGTCGTAGAAAGACAAGATGATAAGTTCAATCCCACATCTCAAAATAATTGTTTCCACAGAAAAGAGTATCCCGAGCAAAGAGACATTACTTCTGGACGGGTATTAGTGACTCGCCATTCACATTGGTGGTTGCGATACCTGAGAACTACGGCCGCCACCGCATCACCCCTCCACCGACCGACGACATACACAGACTCTCGCTCACCTCCAAGAACATATCAGCGAGGCAGTATCTGTCGGATAAATGGAGCGTTCACCCTGACTGGTGAGTGGATCTTCATGAATTTGGCGTATCAACACCCCTACTTCACAATCAAGATTTCGACACTGTATTCTATTCTGTTCAGGATGTACTGTCGGCATTATGAACGTACGTTTGCGACTGCCGAGGAAGAGTTGCTTTATTTCTTGGAGCGTGTGGCCAAGCCTGGTTGGCGATGGCCAGCCAAGCCTCGACCTCCAGAACACCACAAGAATAAGCCTGGACACGAGCGGCACAACAACGGTACTACATTTTTCACTCATCAAAATTTCGTGTCTTCTTTCCAATGTTTCGATGAACAAAGTTACTTTAGCTGTTTATGTCAGAGTTTTGGAATGTTATTTTTACTGAACAGATATTTTAATTTACCAGGTACACCAGAAGCGAGAGATAGAAATAAAGTATCAAACAGTACCCCCAAGAATGAATATTATTGTAAGTATTGAATTTTATTTTTAATATGAGAAATGAACAGACTATTTTATATTCATCGGCGTTGATCTTTCTTTCTTTATGTTCATCTATTTCAGCATTCTTCTCGGCATTGACTCTACATATATGAAATAACTATGTTATTATAATTAAAATGATGTTCTTTTGTTTTCTACCATTAGGCGATCATGGCTTAATGCAAGCCTTGGTGTATGATGCTAGAAACACTGCCTGGTTCAACAAGAGCATTTCTGACTCTGCATCCGATGAAAAAGCGTAAGTAGATTTATTTTGATTAATGATTACAGATCTTAAAAACCTATTTTTTCTATATGTTGAAAGATGTTAAGGATATGGAATATTGTGCAGCATTGCAGACCAGGGAGTATTAATTATATTGGGTTTTTTCAAACTTGATATATTATTTCTAACTACATTTTAATTTATTTCGAATGCACTTTTACTACTTACACCCGGATAGCCCATTGACAAAAGTGATCGGATTGTTGCCGAGGTAAAGTAAACTTTCGACATGGATCAGTGTTTTGCATGCATTTTATATGATCTAGGTATTGTCAAGAAGAAAATGATGGGAAATTTGTACAACATATTAAAGAACAAAGATCACGCCAGAATCAACAAAGTATGCCACAGGGCCTGCATTAGGTCCAAAACATACCTAATTACCTATGCTAACATTATTTTTTTGGACTTACTCATAAATGCAGCTTTGGATGGGTTTGTATATTAATCCTTTATTAATGCTGTGTAACACCAGTATATTTAGGCGACTTCGAAATATGTTTACTTTTAGGTATATAAAAAATGTGTTTAATGTGGAAATGTAAATTATTCATAAAAAATCAATTAACGAATTCAATAAGAAAATTGCTAAAATGTTTCAAGGCTACATGAACCAATTCAGTAATTATGAAACAATTCTATCTAATAATTTTAACAACTATTAAAAAAACAATTTACGCAAGATATACAGTTGGATCGTGTGTGCAACAGGGTGGAGTTCATACAACGGTTTGGTTACATCGTGGCTTTCCTGTCAACGCACAGCGGACTAACGCGATGGCAGACACACCCACCCAAGGAACATGATAATGACAAGTAAGATAGACTAGTACCTATAACTACAACGTAGAATCCTTCTAACAGGTGTGTCCTGATGATGACCCAACTGAAGATGATGAAAAAAAGTGGGACTTCACTATAACTCGACTTCGTAACTTTTTCGTGATCCATATAATCGTACCTCTTAGACATCTAAGCCAATGCCTTGTACTCGTAGTTATGGAGATGAAAAAAATGAGATTTTAGCGTACTTATTCAATCCTTCATGACATTTTCCAAACGTAAAAATACATAACATCGATTTCCAGGCCAGATTTCGGCAAGCAATGGCCACGAGCGATCGAAGAGCCGTTTTACCGTCGGGCTGTTGAGCAGCACTACGTGGATCCCCTGAGCTACGTGTACAGCGTGGACTTGAGTACCATCAAGTTCCCTCTCAACGTCAGCTTGGCCATGGTCACCGCCTCGCATGCAGTCTTCCACGGAGACGGACATCGAAAGGCTCCTGCGGCTGTTGTAGGGTTCCAGTTCAAACATGAACGACTCAGCGAATGGTTTGATAACATTACGTCCTCGGTGAGTGATAGACTTTCTGTATAATTTTATAAACAACCTAATAGGACTCTTTTCTAGGCTATTTTAAGCTCATATCCTGTAACCTTTAACTCTATGGTCGTCTAAGCGACAGCATACATTTTCTACTTTGCATAAGTCAGTTACACCTATTGCAATGATTCAGTTGAATTTTGATGAAGCATAACATATTCACCCAGATGAATAATGCATTTGATAAGACGAAACCGAAGAAACATGCAGCAGTATTCATGTATTAATAAGTTATATGATTCCAGTGTGAACACAACAAGGAGTGCACGACATGCCAATCCGATAGCTGGGATTGTTACTTGGTAGATAATAACGGCTGGATAGTAGTCAGTGAAGATGCTACTCAGACTGGGCAGTTCTTTGGCAGGGTAAATATAAACTATGTCAGACGGTTGAAGGACACAATATTGTTCTTAAAGAATGAACTACAGTGGGTATGTGATTCGCAGATCCGGCCGGACATCATGTCGAGACTAGTCGAAGACGAGGTGTACAAGGCAGTCCACATTATAGACTATCAGGCGGTCTGCTTCAGAGAGAAGAAAACTACAAACCCAGCTGCAATGCTTTTTACAGTAACACACATTTTATTTACATTAGAAATATATGAGAATGCTCCTTGCTTAGTCCAAAAACTAAAACCATTTTATGACTCAATGCATGTGTACCTATATATGGTCCTATACAAATATTTTTAAAGGGCTGCGCGATTGAAGGCTTTTGATTAACTTATGAAACTTTTTACAATTTCCAGCCGCTTGAAAACTTGCGCCTTGTGATGGCATGGTTCCTAGCCACCACGGTCTGGTTATACAACTCCATAACGACAGGTTTGGCACAAGCGTCCCTCTACTCCTTGGACGATGGTACGTAGACCCTTGTATTGGGCTGTTCAATGTTTAATGTTCAAACATGTGTGGGGATAGTTCGTGAACGTTCCACAGTAACCATCAAAATCTGGGGCAATGGGCTAAATGTTGTGGATATTGCGCATTCGATGTTGCTCTTGAGCGTTGTCGGCATGTTCTGTCAGTCTGCATGACAACGAGCACTTATAGACGAAGCAAACTATATCTTTGTAGAAGTGATACAGTGTCTAAATGGAAATTAACGTTTCTTTGCGCGAGAGACAATGTTGTGCTTATCAATGTTTCTGTGCATGGAATATCTTGACTTAATAAAACGGAAATATATGTTAACTATTAGGTAATTGTCTCTAGTCTAACTTAGATTAAACTAACACGTAATACTAGTCAAGTGTGTTACAAAACCTTGGAACACTTGCTCACTTTGAATTTGTTTACACGAAAGTTATTTTGGGTGCATGCGAGTGTGCACCGCGGTTCAACTGCACCCAACATTACTGTTCATAGCTGGTTCTCACAATGTCTGTAGCAAAAGCAAAATTCATTCATGGAGTCAACAATTGGACTTAGATATTTCTACAAGTAGTAATGACTCCATCTTTTTTCAGAGAATGTTACACCCACTGGTGAGTTACATGTAGAGCGAGCACACGCACGTGTCAACAGATAGATGCAATTCTTATAGTTTTATTTATGTTTATTCATAGATATTCTAGTTATGTGCTCCTATAGAAGGCAAGCTTATTCTCGGTCTAGCTAGCTTTTGTTGAAGGTCGAACAAAGTAAAACGAAGGCGCTGATAGTTTCATGTTTATGAACAAGGAGGCAGAAAGCTACCAAACGCATTAAAAATAAATATAGGTAGGTAATAAAGTAAAAACATCGCGGACATACAAACATACATACATACATACGGGTCGAATACAGAACCTCCTTTTTTGAAGTCGGTTAAAAAAAGGCCTAGTGGAAGTTTAGAACGGAAGTAGGCTTGCTTAACAGCGGGAATGTGCATGTTCGTAGATTTAAAGCGTTTCATAGAGGATTTTAGCAACTTTCTTTATCGGTATCTAATATACCTACCCAACTCTTGAACGAGCCTCATTGTCGACTGATCCAAAGAATATTGTACTGTAGATACTTATTACAAATATTTGCATGTCTATTGTTGGTTTTCAGGCAAAAACTGTTAATATTTACGGCAAAATATTCAGCGACTTATAATCATCAAATACCTATCTCTATGCAATGTACCTACATATTTGTTCTTTTGTCAATTACCTTTGCACCTATTACCTTTTTTGTTGAACTGGGGATACAACGTAATATTTTATTCTACTTCTATCTTATTAAGCTGTCACTATGTATTTTATTTAAATTTCATCTCCGCTGTACATAAAAATCTTTGTCTTTAAAGTATATTTTATTCTTCTGCATGTTTCTTATATTTTCAACTTCTTTTTTCTCATTAATACCTACCTAATAAGATCTCATTGATTCTTTGCTCGTGCATGGGGACTCAAACATCTCATATTGAGAACTAACAGTAAATTTCCCGGCACAGTTGCGTACCAGAGCTACGAAAATGACGAAGAGACCGACGACCCATATATGTCAAAACCTCCGAACCTACGAGTTTTGGAGCGAGACTACGAAAAGCTAGTATTGATCAACCGGACACGACCGACTCCCTGCGACAGAGAGATGTATCTATACCAGCTAGACTACAATAACCTGGACGAGAAGCTTAGCAAACCGGTCACGGAATGCGGGCGTCCGTTCTACGCGCAGCACGTCAACTACACCAATATGCTGATGATTGTGGTGGACGCCAACTGTCCCAAAGACGAGGTCGCCGCCATGTCTGTGGAAGCGACAGAGGTGAACTACAACGAGTCGCTGCCCTGCTTGAAGCACATGCATCCCTTGTATAGGAAGCAACCTAATTCGTGCATTAATAATCATACTGAAGTAAGTAAACTATTTGTCAATGTAATGATAGGCAGAACAGAGAGAATGTAGCGGAATTGATTTGATGACAAAGAACCGATAAGAGTGGATAATCTTCCAAAACTACCCTATAAGCTAAGCGATCGATACTAACGAGATGTGTACCTATTAAGTTACTTCTACACTGATAAATGAACAAAGAAGATATTATTGAATAGCTACGGGCTTATAAACAAAATAATACAAACAAATTAATTTACAGGAAAGCAACATCGATATGTGTGGACGCGGCAGTTTGCCGGGCAACAGCAAGACATGGTTTTCGTTGAGCATCCTTCTAATAGTTAGATATCTGGCGTAAAGTCATACGGAAACGTTTAGACGGGCAGGTAAAGCACTAAAGCTATGGTTTCCAAGAAGAGCAGCTTTGGCATATCGTAACGGGTGTCATGAAAATCTGTAATTTTCACCGGTATTTGATATTAAGATGTCGAAAAACGCTCTGTAATTGGACAGCCCTTATTGTGTGACCGTTCACCGCTTTCTTAGGGAACCAAAGCTTGGCTGTAAATTTGATAAACGCGGCTTGCTGCCTAAATATTTAGGTATCTGCCTTGCTCTTTTAATGTCGGCTGCAATGAGAAGGTACCTAGTTGATAAAAAATCACCACGCATAATGATAATAAGTACTGATTTTATTGCAATATCTGCGAATAACATTGTAGTATCTATTCTAACGACGCGGGCGGCGTCGGTAAAGGCATTGTAGGTATGTTCCGCGTATTAGAAATTCTCAAATACAATAGTACCTAGATATTAACTATACGTTTTGTTAAAAATTTATGTCATAGTTTATTGAAATATTTCTGTTCGTAGCAAATTGAAAGAATTATCAAGTAATAAATAACTTATAAATAGTTTTTATTTCTGTTAATATTATGAATTATATTGATCTCCGCTTTTAGAATAGGTAATTAAAAAAAAGTACATGTCATTCCCACATATCACATTTTAATGCTCCCGTTGTGCCACAATAGGAAGCAATAATAAAAATATTCATATCAATAAATTATATGATCTTCATGTCACCAAGAGGGGTGTTATTTAAAATTGTGAAGTAAAGATACAATTTACTTATTTAAGATATAGCTTTTGTAAAGAATTGGCTTTTTGCATGATTTAATATTCCCTGTTATTGATATTTTGTCAGTTTTCTCTACGTTGTGATTTAAATTAAATTTTACCATTGCTCCGTCCTGCTGGTGAATTATTAAAAGGGATGGAAACTTTTTACAACATCCATAACAATTACGGAAAGCATTTCAAATTAAATTTTATTGTATTCTTCAATTATATCTATTGATGCAGTATTACACCACCGAGTGGTCATATTTGTAATAAAATGATTAGGATTTAGTATTTTGAATCTCTGTCATTTACGTATCTATTTGTCTTAGACGTGAACTTAATTACCGAAATGTGATTGTTTGTTTGTACAAATAAAGAAATATTGGAATAATGCATTTAATTTAAAAATCCAACTGCCATCTCACTATTCTAAAATTAATATAGTTACATAGATGGAACTTACCTACATGCATTACGAGAGTAGGTAGGTACTAGTTCGTATCAGCTGTTTTCGTATTCGTTTTCTCAGCAAACTGATTGATTTCTTCCATGAATTCGTGGCGCCAGTGCATCCTCAGCAGGTTGTTTTGCATCTGTTCTAGTAGGTAGTCCCCTTCCATGAAGTCGGGTAGATTGTGAGCAATCCCACCACCTTTGCGGTGTTCCATCACTACATCCTCAGGATAGTCATAAGTTCGAACCGGATCACTTAAGTTACAGGAACCAATCTGTGAGCAAAATCGAATAAGTAAGTGCTGTTAACACGAACAATAAGCTGGCGCAGTCCGCAGTTCTGTAATCCCTATTTTTAAGTAACCTCACAGCTGAACGCTGTCTCTTAAGATACAGGTTATCCTAGTTTAAGACGCAGGGCTCACAAAATCTGTATACAGAGTTTTGCAGCGTTGTTAGTATCTTGTTAATCAGTGTATATATACTAATGTATGTTTCTTTGTGACAATAAACTATTATTACTATATTATATTGAGATTTTTCTACTGACTGGGTAGATGAAATTAATACAATAAGCTTTAACCCCCCGATTAAGTAAGCCCCGTATTGATTGAGGACTTATTGTTGATAGTAGCTACTTAGATAGATACCTACATATTATCTTAAATCAGACAAACCTGTCGGTCCCGTTCCATATTTGATGTTTGTTCCTCGTTTTGCTTCACCCACAAAATTGTCTTCAACTTTTGAATGGCAATCTCTTCGTTATTTTCTTGAGAAGTACCTTCTTGACACTCGACCTCTGTTCCCGTTGGAGTATGCGTGACACGGACAGCACTGCCTGTAGTCTCCACGTGTTCGCCACCCGCACCACTTGCACGTTTGGTTTCAATGACAAGGTCTTGATCAGGGATATTTGCAGTGGGCCTAGGAAAAACAGCTACTGATACAGTACTTGTGTGAATTCGTCCATCCTTGTCAGTATCAGGCTTTCTATGAACGCGGTGCACACCAGTCTCAATTTTCATTAGTTCAGGCACACCCATACCCTCGATTAACATTGACGCCTTCCTAATGCCTCCAAGGTCAGACTTTTCGAGTGAGACAATGCAAACCTCCCAGTCTTTGTACTTGGCATATGATTCGTACATTTCGAATAGTTCGCGCGCGAATAGCATAGCTTCCTGACCGCCTGCGCCGGCCTTCACCTCCAGCAGCACCACGCCTTCCGTCAGTTTGGGCTCAAGGAGTATTGCCTGCAAATCACGATCTACATCCGTCATACGTTGCAAGTATGACAGACCTTCTTTTTTTATCATTTCCATCATATATTCATCATCGCTTTTCCTTTTACTGAGTGCTTCAATGTTGTCATGCAAGTTGTTTCGCACTTCCAGCACATTTATTATCGGTTTTATTTCAAATAAGCGTTTCGATTCTTCGGGTGTTATTTTAGCTTTAGTGTACAGATTTTTATGTTCTAATATCAAGTTTTTTAGGTAAGCTTGAATGTGGGGATCGGATATATTGAAAATGTGTGAGCTGCACTTCCGATGCAATTGTAGTTTTACAGCATTAAACAAGGGCCAAGTAAATAAAATTCTTGTAATTGACATTGATGAATAATTATTGTAGGTATGGGTAAGGTAGATAATAATATTAAGACCGAATAAATAATAACACTATAAAATAAAATCTGAAGAAAAAAATGCTTCACTCAAATTGCCACTCAAATAATTACTCATGAGATTTTGCTTCAAAACTAACAATTTTGATTGAAGGTTTTTTTTTTTATTTATGGTTATTGAAGCGATTTCGAAGTCTACCAGCATCATGTTAAGACAGCAAGGAGGCGTATCTCGCTACCTACTGTAAGGAGAGAACCACACAGACGAAGTACATACAGTCAAGTCTTTTAATTATATATCTTCGCCAGTCTTCAAATTCTTTCCTTTATCAAGTCACTGGTCAGGACTCAGGACACATAATAGGTACCTTTTGAAGCTACAGGACTGAGAGGAATATTGTATGGAAAACTATTTTTAATTACTTGTTAACAAAGATTATAATAGCATACCTATCTACACATTTGATCACCTTTTTAATGCCCTGGCCATTTACGAAATACATACGAGTATAAACAGGCCCATGGCCCGTGAAACGAGGTCCTAAGCAAAATTTTAGAAGGCCCGCTCCAAGGGCTTCCCTTTACACCGTATGTTCAGCGATTTTTTTTACAGTTTAGGAGCGATAAGATTTTTAGTATTTTTAGGGAAATTCTCACTTGATGTTTATATACAATATATATTTTTGAACTTGCGTACGTCTTGTTGCATACAGTAAAACGGGGCTACTTTGACAGGCGGGGCTACTTTGACGCCAATCACAACGCTATGTCGCGTTCCCCACACCCCGCGCCTCGCGCAATATTACTCGAGGTCACGCACACTTGCTGAGCACACGTGAAAACCGATTTTGGCGCTCTGTCAAAGTAGCTACAACATCTGTCAAAGTAACCCTGGAAGTCAAAGTAGCCCCATTTTGCGGTAGATGTTTGAAACTTTAACCACTCAGAGTGATTATTTTATTTTTATCAGTCACCTAACCATAGATATTTAATTATATTATTATAACCATGTATGACAGAAGAGGCCTAAACTAAAATACCACTATTTGGGATTCGAATTTACAACCTTTGGTTTCCAAAGCAGTCGAAAAACCACTATTTGCTTCGCTAACCGTTGATCAAAATAGCCACTCATAAATGTCATGATTGACTGCTTATATCTCTATAAATCGATGATTCTGTAACTAGTTGCAATATTTTTACCTTTTAGCTCGTCTTTTTACAATTTGCGGTAAACTTTAGATGAATACGAACATACTGCACTACTAGCTGCGCCCCGCGATTTCACCCGCATAAGTCTCGATCCCGTGGGAATATCGGGATAAAAAGTATCCTATGTCCTTTCCCGGGACTCAAGCTATCTCTATACCAAATTTCATCTAAATCGGTTCAGCGGTTTAGGCGTGGAAAGGTAACATACAGACAGACAGTTACTTTCGAATTTATAATGTTAGTATAGTATGGAATCCATACTATACTAACATTATAAATTCGAAAGTATGAGCAATCCATACTATGGATTGCTCATACCTACCCCACAAATAGCGTGATTCGGCATTGGAATCGTTCCCAGACCTCGTAGCAATTACTTTTTTTTAAATATTCAACGTACCTATAGTCCATTTACTATAGCATTAGACAGAAGTTAAAAAAGGCTCTTTTAGGGGTACACTTTGTAATGAAAGTACAACAAATATTATTACAGTCAAGATTGATGTGGAGTTAAATATAATCAATTTAAATAACAGCAGTCACACTTAATTGTACTTATTTAACCTATCTACCTTCTGAAATTACAAGGCCTTTATTTAATATTATTTAGTTTATACATAAATAAAATACTGTCGTGTCAATGTTTAAAATCTAAAAGAAGCAGGGACGGACAGTACCGGAACGTTTTTCATGTCACTATAACTCTACTAAATCTAAAATGTCACCTATTCCCTTCATAAGTTGTGGCAGCACGTGTTTTTTTATTTTGTCGGTTTATATAAAGTTGTTTTTAATAAACTGATTGTTACTAAAAATTTTTTCATTTCATGTACCTATCCAAGCATCGTGACGAGTAGATAGATAGAATATGCTTTATTGTATGCCATAAATTGTTACTTACAAAAAAAGCACATACATTATTTATTCAATTGTTTGAACTTAACTTGAAAATAAAAGGTTTCATACTCCTGCTTCTGCGAGCCTCTTTTTTCTAATGTTATAATAAATGGAGTATAGGTACAGTTTTGACTTTGCTACGATTTTATTATACTTATGAGATAGATGTACCAAAGTTTTAAGTATGTATGACTTTAATTTTTTAATCTTTTGTAATACAAAGAAATATAATCTTTAATATTGTCAGATAAAAATCAAGGAACTTGGAATCATCAGGAAATAAGATTTGGTCTCATTTTCTTTTAGTAGGTACTTAAAGGATACCTCATTTAAAGATGGTACAATTTAAAATATTCAGTGACTGCATTGGTAAATTATACAGCTTCTCAAATAAAATATTATAATTTATTTTAATATTTAAGTTTTAACCAAATAAACAAATTATCACTATCCTAATATTTATTTACAGAGGCATCTTACTTGTTTGTTAGTTATTTATTATCAGATGACTTTACATTTATATTCATAGCAACAAGAGTGATTTCCTCTAAGAATTCCTGGCGCCTCTGTGCCGCCAGCAGATTATGTTGCATCTGTTCTAGTTGCTCGTTACCTCCCATGAAGCCCTGTAGATTGTGAACAGTTCCACCACCCTCACGATGCTCTGTCACTCGGTCTTGTGGGTAATTGTATGTCCGAATCTTCTCATTTCTGTTACTGGAACCAACCTGCAAACAATGACAACCAAACAAGTCATATTTTGATATGCAATACTTTTGATAACCTCAGTAATAAATAAGAAATTATATGTTCATCATTCCATGTTTTTGGAGGTTACCGTCATGTAAGGATTTTTCCTTTCCAATAATTAATCAATTAAATAATTATCTAAAACCATTCATAACGGTGCTTTGGTCTTATCAGTAAAAATTTTGAGATTGTGTTTAATTAGGTATCTACAAAATTAATTAGATTAAATACAAACCTGTGATTTCCTTTCAGTATTTATTTTGGATGTTTGTTCTTGTTGTTGCTTCTCTAACAAAAGTGTTCTCAGCTTTTGAATAGCAATCTCTCTATTTTTAATTTGTGATCTACCTTCCTGGCACTCAACCACTGTACCTGTGGGAGTATGTGTGATACGGACAGCACTGTCTGTAGTGTTCACGTGCTGGCCACCTGCACCACTTGCGCGTTTCGTTTCAATGACAAGGTCCCGATCAGCAATATTTGCTTCTATATCAGTGGGCTTAGGAAGAACAGCTACTGATACAGTACTTGTGTGAATGCGTCCACCCTTCTCAGTAGAGGGGATTCTTTGAACGCGGTGCACTCCAGCCTCAATTTTCATTAGTTCAGGCACACCCACACCATCAACAAACATGGAAGCTTTTCTAATGCCTCCAATATCAGATTTTTCGAGTGAGACAATACAAACCTCCCAATCTTTGTACTTGGCATATGATTCGTACATATCAAACAGTTCACGCGCGAATAGCATAGCTTCCTGACCGCCTGCGCCGGCCGTTACCTCCAGCAGCACCCCGCCTTCCGTCAGCTGAGGCTCCAAGAGGATCGACTGCAACTCATTGTCTATTTCTTTCATACGTGTCAAATATATCTCAGCTTCTTCTTTAATCATATCCTTCATTTCATCATCTTTGTCGTTGCTATGCTTCTTATTGAGGTCCTTGAGCGTTTCAATGTTGTCATACAAGGTGATGCGCTGCTCTAGCACATTGACGAGTGGTTTTATTTCAAACAAGCGTTTTGATTCTTCAGATGTTCTTTTAAGTTTTAAGCTAAGACTTTCATGTTCCAACATAATATTTTTAAGGTAAACTTGAACGGCAGGGTCGGATAAATTAAATACATTTTGTGAGCTACATCTATAAAGCAAATTTAGTTTCTCAGCTGAGAATAACCGCCGGGAGAATAAAATTCTAAGAATTGACATTATTTTTGTGTAGTGAAGCTTGATTACACACACAGATGGAAACACTGATTTCAACTTATGATATTCGGCTGTAGCAAAATATTAAATAATAGACAATTATTCCACTCCAAGATTATTTTTATTTATTTTTAAGGTTATATCACTTGACGTTGACAGCTGACTATTTCTATTTTCAATTTTGATTGTCAGAATTGAAACAAGTTAATTTCGTTTAGAAATATTTAGACAGGAATGCATCGCTCCGCAATCGTTTCATTGATTTATTTTTTATTATTCAATTTGTTATGAAACACTATCCAACAAACACATTTGACTATTTACCTTTAGGAAAATGATTTTTTGTAGTCTTCGGGAAGTAGTAAAATAACAAATACCGCCATCTATTGTCGAATAGAGTAAATAAACATATTGTTTACCTTAAAGTTCTCTGTACAGATGGCGTAAGCAGTCAAAATTAATTAATTAAAATTAAAAAAATGCTTCTATTTTACTAAAGAACCCCAATTGAGGTATGTACCTTCGTCAATTTAATTTGTCATTTTTTAAATTGAATCCTCGTGTACCTATCTAACCTATCTTCGTTAGATACCTACAATAGGTAAGTACGAGTATGTAAAGGTAGTTTTATGGTCTGCTAGGTATCGAGTGTGCGTTTCATACGACGTTTTTTATCACCGTTGCGAGGGAAAGAGTAATTATTTATTTCATAAACTTATTTTTTATATGAGACTTGGAATACCTATAGCTAATGTCTTCACTCTACTTAATGTTCCTACAAATAAGGGCAACCAAGATGCTTCTCTCCATGCGTAGGTATTCTATCTTACGAACGGCGCCTCAAAGAGCCTTCCTTGGTAAAAGACATTGGCCTTATCACACAGGAACAGCGTAGACAATGGACCGGTGAATGCTTATTTATGCGAATCCCGTACCCCCGGCCATAGGTAGAGGTGGAACACCGCGGTGGTTTTAGCCGGTAAGAGTCCGGCATGCCCCTCTGTCACCCCCACGATAGAGGAAGTCCATGAGGATTTCCACCGCGAAAAAAAAAAAAGAACCAAAGGGACTCATTGAGACGTAAAAAATACTTACGGAACACTACGAAGTGCCCAGTCTTCAAGACCTTTAGGTACACACTGAATTCTAAAAAACATTTGCGTGGACATTTCCTAACGCGATGGCAAAATTCATCAAAGAAAAACCTTTGTTTAACCGTTTAGGTATTCACTATTCTTGTCTATAACCGAGTTGTAACAACATGAAATAGGCTCGCGGAAAATGTTTTGACGGCTCCCACACTGAACTGCTTGAAGAACCGACTGGACAGATTAAATATCTCCAAGCTATTTGAATCACACGCATCCGGCTAATTAGCTGCAAAGTGTGTCTTTAAATAACATCATTATAACAGTTTATATATTCACAATTATATATGGGCGTAAAAGGTATCTAATGAAGGCTCTAGGCTGAGATTTAAAAAAGCGCACATCTCTGACTAGAACAGGTATCTACTTAGGTACCTACTTACCTATCTGTAGGAACACACGCTACCAACCTAGTGCGGTAATACAATGTAAATAGCGTGCGAGTTTAATACATTGCATTACGAACGGTTTAAAACGGTGGAATGAGACGTATTTCACGAATAACTACTTAAATGTGTTGAAAAATAATTACCTATTACTCTGCCTATAGGTTACATACATAGGTAGTGTTAACTGTCAAGATTTATTTAATGAGGTAGGTACAATACCGAACACTCGGTTTCTGAATTGGGAATTTGAAGTTTAAGAGCTTGCCAAACTCTACTTTATCATTAGGTACTTCATTTATATATGGTGAAAACGTGGAAAGGTCAAAATTTCCTTGTAAAAAACGTAAGAATTTTGAATTTCGCGGGCTACATTGAAGGAATCATCTTAAATAAGTAATGCAAAAATGTAAAATTTTACTAAGTAAGTATAGTTCCCATCTTCAAATTCTCAATTAAAAAACCGGGTAGGTACTGTCTCTGCTACCGAGTAGCACACAATGCTTACCTCAGTAAAAGGCGGCTAACGCTTGTCAACGAGCCGCCAATTATTATTAACAACGCGATGTTAATAATTGGAGGCTCTCTAACTTCCTGGCTGGGAAGAACTTGCAATCATAGATACCTACTGACAGTCAGTCGCACAACCCGACACTCATTGGCGCAACATAATGCAACATGTTACCTACATCAGTACAAAAAAAAAGAAAATAATAGTCTTAGGGTATAAAAATGCAATTAAAATTCAAACCTAAACAACAACGAGGAAATTACACATGCAACCGTCCGACCGCATTGAAATTGCTCGTCTGTCGGCTAAAGCTTCCTGTGTCAATTGTTACTGACGCTTGCAATGGCTGCATTCCAAACATATTCTAGACGAGCGATTACCACATCGACCGCAGCGATGCGCCTATTGATAGAATTATTAGGAGGCTCAAAAGGAGTTTCCTCTTCAAACCGCAAGGACGTCACTTTTGCGTTATTGTAGGCAGTTACGCGCATGGAGTTATTAGCGCTAATGACGACGGACAGACGGACGGCGAAACCACACCGAACTTCCTTTGTTTCATCGGCTGTGGTGGAAATTATGAGAATGTAGCGTTCAGCTACAGTTATGCTGAATAAGATGAATTCTTTATTACTACTTTGTCAGAAGGTGGTTAGGCTTGCAAAATTACCGCTAAGTTATCGAGCTATTTAATTTGCAAGGGGCGTATGTACGTAATAAAGAGTATTCTATTCTGTTAAATTCTACTTAATCTTTTTCAGGTCCATCAATTTAGATATCTATTACCTAAGTCATTAGATTGCCTTGTTTTGTTAGCCTTAGTTTATCTTTAATTGAATAGATAGGTAATCAGTAGATTTCATACAGTTCATGAGTGTGTCCTTAATTTAATAATCAGTAGAATAAGTTATAGTCAAATTCCTAAATCTTATACTTAAGCAGGTTCATCAAGACTAGGAAAAACTGTTTTAACATTATCATTTTCTCTCAGTAGCTTTCAATTTACTTAATTACATACCTATTTCGACTTCCGTAGCCTCTGAGTATGCAACAGCCATCAAATCACAACAATACGACGAACTGCGAAAATTGTTGATAAATTACGGCGTTACGTGGTTATACTATAACATGTTTATCCGGTACACATAAATAGTAATGTGGCAAACACACACGCAGTAGCTCCCACTGGAGTTTGCTCAAACGGCATTGAATTAATTTGATAGCGCTCAGTAAGCGATAATGTTAGCTAATGCAACATAATTACAGGCGAGCTCCCGTACTAGCACGGCCAACAGAACTCATTCATTATATTTATGAATAAACACATCACCCACACTTATTCAAAGTTAATTAAAATTGCCATGTGTACGTGTGGGTTATGATAGTTTCATACTATCAGTTACTATATTACATTTCAAGGTTCATACATTACATTCCTTGTTGCTTTTTCCGAGTAATACAGCATTCTAAAACAGCAATGTATAAAGAACATGATATTTTTTTCTTGACAGCACAATAGCACCTTTACGTACGTAGTTATTAAAGCCTAAGTCAGCGAATAAAAACAGTGCTGTGTTATTAATTATTCTCAATTACAGTAATATAATGTACTAAATATACATATAAATAAAACCGTGACGATTACAGACTCTTTTTATGTTTATGTAGTTACTTTTTGTCTTAAAAAGTTTTGACACACAAGTTAGGTAATACTGTAGATAGCTGAATATCTTAAATAGGTACTACGTAACAGAGTTTTCTTGATTTAATATGACTGTTGGACACAATCCTTTAAATCGAACTGTGGTTTCGATTTTGCGACGATTCGGTAGGTAGGTATCATCGCGGACACTGGCGGTGGACCACTTTTCAACCTTATTAGCATAAGGCTGAAAAGTGGTCAACCGCGATTGTCCGCGGCTGTAGGTACCTAAATGATGGTTATGCTATTGACATTATCAAACAGTCTATAATCTTATCGATAGGTAAGTATTTTCAAGTCTAACATTTAGCCTTCTAAATGTTTGAATTCCTTTTTCCTAAACTTACGTGGTGATGGTACACCACTAGCACCACCTACATATATACCTAATATATATATAGGCTAATATTATTAAGTGTTGACAGCTTATCCGGTGCGATCGAGGAGCTAAATCGGGATTTACGAGTAGTCAAAAATTGGTCTGATCGCTTTGGGGTGGCGGTTAACCCAACCAAGTGTCAGGCTATTATTGTAGGGAGCCCCCATAGCCTGAGGAGGTTGAATGGTTCAACGGTGCCACCGGTTACCTTTGATGGCACAGTGATTCCGTTTAGCTCTGACGTCAAGGATCTGGGTTTGCATGTTGACACTTGCCTTGACTGGCGTAAGCAGGTCGCGATTGTGAGCAAGAAGGTTACTGGCACGTTGCGGTCGCTCTATAGGTTGAAAAATATTCTCCCATCACACATTAAGGCAATGCTTGTACAGTCCCTTATCTTCCCCATAATTGACTATGGTGATGTGTGCTACTATGACCTGAATGCAGATCTTCTCAATAAACTTGACCGACTTCTTAATAGCTGCATTCGATTCGTTTTCAATCTTCGCAAGTATGATCATGTATCTGCACATCGAGCGCTTTTAAAGTGGTTACCTATCCGGCAGCGCAGAGCGTTGAGGGCTTTGACAACCTTGTTTTCTCTTCTTCACAAACCCACTTCTCCTTCTTATCTGACTTCTCTTTTTCAATATTTATGCTCTGCACACAGCAAGAATCTTCGGTCCGAGAATAATCGTCTTCTTCGTTGTCCTTCTCATCGCTCTGGTTTTATAAAGTCTTCTTTCTTTGTCCAGGCGGTTTTCCTTTGGAATGCGCTCCCTCAGAATATCAGGACGGTAACCAATGCGTTCACATTTAAAGTGAAAGCTCGAGAACACATACACAAGAAGTTGGCAGATTCGTCTCAAAATTAAGTTGTTGTAGGGATTCTTATCTATGTCTCATAACTATTTGTTTTATATTTATATATATGTATATATATTGTTGTACCTATGTATGTATATATGTATTTATTCTTATACCTTAGTTATAAATATTTTCTTTTTTTTTCTGTTATTGCACCTACTGTGTATTGTCTCTGCATCACCCTAAGGTAGACTGGTAGAAAATGCCCAAGGCATTAAGTCCGCCTTTGTACAGTTTTTTTACTTGTGCATAAAGTTTTAATAAATAAATAAATATTAGGTACCTTACCTTCTATACCTTATCTAGTTAAAATGTTGTAAGACCTAAAACTTGACCTACATTTCCATTTAAAAAATTTAGCGAAAGTTCCTAACTTTAACCATTTTAAAAGCCAAGAATGTTCACCAAAACACTTCTCCCGAACAATTCGTATCAATTTCGCGTAAAGCACCAAGTCCAAGTGTTACGAACGCGCAAATATTTCATCTAGAGTAAGTAATCGAGCAAATTGGCGTACACTTTATTTCCGGAGGGTTCCGCCACATTTGCACGGGGAAGTGGCAACATTCCCTCACCCAGTAACTAAATATTGGTTCACTAAATTCACACTAAGGGCACAAGATCGTAAAAACCTCGGTTGAAACGGTCCACAGACCGTATTTACGTGAATTTTCTTCACAAAACTGCTAAGGCTCAATTTTATTTTATGAGCAGTTTACCTATAAGTAGATGGCTATTAATTTTTATATTTTTAAATTATCAAGTGCGTTTATTAATTATCAGATATTTAACGGCTTTATTGTCTGTTTTCTTCTGCCGTGCTGGATTTGTACGGATGTTGAGCCGGTAAGTTCCTACCTACCTTACCTGCTGGCTGCTGCAAGCAATTAATGGATGTTCTGTATCCTGCAATAAAATGGATGTATGCTGGTGTTTTAAGCTCTAGATATCTAAGTTTATTTTTTTTTACTTTAAACTTAAAATTAGTCTGTAATATTAAGTATATTCTCTCTAAAGTAAATTGATGGATTTCACATCTTAACTTTGAGATAACTCAATTCCACACCTTCACGTAGGAAATGCCATATTGATCCCTATCGTCAATAACGATTCATATAATAAGTAGGCCTCATCCACAACCGTATCCTCAGCCCTCACACATTGGGCGGCGGGTGCTCGCTCCACATTAGTCCACATGGCCCACATTAGTCGTGGCCCATTTCCGTCCGGAGTGCTCAGTTTGCGTAGCCCGCACTCCGCACTCGCTGCCTCTTAAATAAATATCCCACGTTTGTGCAATATAACCGCTAACAACACTTCACACTTTACTTTTACTCGGGAAGACATTTATTGCGCCCGCATAAATCCACTCGATTTATTGTTTCACCTACAAGTACATATTTAAACTTTTACAGTTCCCTTTATGGTTGCTTTGTGAAAATAAACATGCTTTTGTTTTGTTATGAGTAACTAGGTAGGCATTACTGGGGTATATGAAAAAAAAAACAAGTATGATGTTGTGTTGTGAATTTTCGGAAAAGCTCATAGGAGAATTACTACTTCTACTGTAAGAATAAAAAACGAGGATTGTAGCTGTATGATTACCTACCTATTTCTGTACCTAATGATGATAGTGATGTGTATTTCGGAATTTGTCATTGTCAGGAAAGCTGATTCAAAATGTTATTTTCAGTTAGTACCTATAGGTACACCACTAAAAGTAAACACCTACAAAAAATAAAGTTCTCATAGTACACGCAATAGCAAAAGTGTGCGCAATAATTGCTTTAAATTCTATATTGTTAAGTGTCAAGTAAAGCAAAACTGCGCTCGCGTGTGCGCCCGGTAATGGGCTATTAGCCGAGGCGAGCAAACACTGCGATTGTTTTCTGTCGTGCCTTGCCGGGCGGCCAGTCTGACGTGACGTAGGAATAGGCCGTAGGTACCGCTTCACGTGAATTTTAGATTATCTGGAGCATTTATTTATAAAGAACGCTAGGTTTCAGTCATATACACTGCATTGGTATTTATTTATTTAATACAAAGGCAGACTTAATGCCATAGGCATTTTCTACCAGTCAACCTTTGGATGATGCAGAGACAAACAGTGGTAGGTGCAATAAATATAAGCATAAACATATTAAAACTATGAATATAATATATTATACCTAATTACATATAAATATAAGCACAAATAAACATACATAATATATAAGTACATGAATATACTTACTAAAAAGAAATAAGACAACAATGAGAAAATATTACCGTTGTTATGATACTGCCAGCTTCTTGCGAGGACAATCGGTTGGTTGCCATCCTGATTTCCTGGGGGAGCGCATTCCACAGAGAGATAGACTGAACGAAGAAGGAAGAGTGAATGAAGTCTGTGCGGTATGTCATAATACGTAGCCAAGTCGGTCTATCTATGTCTTTTAAGGGTAATTACGTGTTTACAATTGCTTCTCCAACACTTGTACGGGATTGTACTAACGAAGCTTTCGGGCAGACTAATTTTAAGTACGAGCTAAGTATGCTCCTTTAACTCACATGAGCTGTGTCAGTTGTGTACGTAAGTAACTTGTTTCCAAACCTTACTATCCTTTCAAACACCCGTCGAAGCCGCAGCAGAGGTAGGTACTGGTCTGACGAAATACAAGTCACCGACACGAGAAGACGTAGAAGAAGGATATGTTCAGTTTCGTCTGACCCCATTGTACACACCTAAAACCAGAGGGACAGTTAGTCTTTGTACCTACTGTAAAATGGGTTCGGATATTCAATCACTGACACTTTCGTATAGCGTGCATAGATCGCCGATTTCTTAATCAACATCTTTAGAGCACAATGAAAATATTTTCTTTATTAGTACCTACCTAACGTAGCTAGCTATAGCGTAGCATGTCCACTTATACAAATAACTTTGACCATTTATCTACTTTAATGGAAGAAACCCATTACAAAGTAATTATAAATAAATATTTAATTACTTAGGTATTGTGTTTTTTTTCTACAAATATTTTTTACAGACATTTAATTTACTATGAAGCATTTTAGGTACTTACGTTTGTTTCGATTAGGATTGTCAATAAATAAAGCTATTGACTAGGGACTACATGCCCTAAAGCGCGGTCACTGTCGGACTGCATAGAAAAGAAAGAGAAGCGCAGCGACACAACCCTGGTAATTTATTGCAAAATATGAAACAATTATCCATTTACAAAAAATCTATTGCTTGGACTAAAAAATTAAAACGCTAGTACTTTAGTATCTTGCTTGTAGAATAATCTGACAAAAAATCAGAATGATTGTAGGTACCTATTGAAATGAAATTGTATGTTTTCAACACACTATCGAAGCATAGGTATACCCTGAAGAATATCATATATTTTTCTGACTTTGTTTACTGTAGTCATCATATACTTTTAGGCATTATAAAACTTGCGTTTTTTGCGTTTAGGTCCTGTAGTGAGTGGCCATCGTCCGCTGGTTCAAGGCTGGTTCACAACAATGAAACATCACCTGGATATGATAATTTATTAATCGTCCACTTCCTGGAGAATGTCACAATATGCTTTATTAACGACATTAAATTGTGTGTCGCCGAATTTGTCGTCTCTCAGCGGGACGTAATTCAATTTATTTATGGCTTACCAAAACATTTACCCTATTATTGTTATGTTGTTATGGCTGTATTAAAATGCCATAAAATTTATGATGCTTGCAGAATTTTTGGCAGGAGAATTGTATCTTTATTTGTAGGAGTTAGAGTAGCTTATTGTTTGCGGGTGGTTTTGCGGGGTAGGATGACAAAGGTTGTTCGTCCCCCTCGATTATAGTGTCGCGAGGAGGCGAGAAGTCGGCGTGACGCAGACTCAGCGTTGCCATATTGTCTCACTTGTGTTGGGGGAAGCCACAATGCTAAAGGGGTGAATACACGCTACGTGACAAATTGATTGTGATTTGCTGTTGTACAACATTGTAAATGGAATTGAATTTAATTTAACCGAAACGTTTTGGTCGTTTAATTTTATTTATGTCGTGACTACAATAATTTCTCTTGCTGTATGAGGTTATCGTGTTTTGTATGTAGAAACAGCGAATCGAATCTACTACTTCACAACAGATGGCGCTAGTTTCCTTTAGAACACTCATGTGTGACTCATCTTATAATTTTCGGTTTTCCTGTTTATTGCTAGCATTTTTCAATATTTTTACATAATGTTTATTTGTTTGGTAATATAAAATGCGGTTAACCACATTTATATTTGGTTAACCGATGTTTCATCAAGCAAATACCTACAGCATATCTGACGTAAAAAATAGTGACCAAATAATGAGTAACGTATGAAAAGAATCAAAAACAACGAGTAAATAAAGCTCGTCACAATTTGACAGTAAAAAACCCAATTATGTTACGAGTGTTGTTCAAACACCAAAGATCTAATAACGAGTTATAATAAAAACAAATATGAGCTCATCATTACGGTAGGTGCAGGTAAGGCTAGTGTGCACAGGCACTCTGTTGATTAAGCTTGTAGAAGATTCTAATCCAAACATAACAAAAGGATAGAAAAAAAAATTAAAACAAGAAAGCTTTAGGCAAAATGAATTGCTCTTATTCTGTCGTAGCTCGTAGCAAAACTCGTAGCCGCTCGTAGCAGCTACAGCAGGCTGTCATTGTTTAGTTACCTCTGCGTCCTTCTATTGGCATTGCATCGGCAGTACGTATATCGGCTCTTTCTCTGTGAGAAATGTTTAACAGACTCTCCGATAATAACTTGCAAGAATTAATATATCTACACTTGCTACGCCAATTCTTCTTAGGGTTTTTGAGCGCCGTCCTCCATTTAAGTAAATACACAACATAATTTCACGCCTGTAATCCCTGAAGGATGAGCAGTGGTGGCCAAGTGGTAACGGCCACGACTTACGAGTTGTACCTACGTCGTAGGTTCGAATCCAGACAGGCGTTTTACTTTGTGAAAATTATTTCATCACCAGTGCTCTCAAAACGGTGAAGGAAAACATCGTAAGGAAACCGGCATGTTCTAGAACCAATAATTCGAAGACATGTGACATCTGCCAACCCGCACTGGGCCCGCGTGGTGGATTACGGCCCGAGGCCTGTGTCTCAGCAGTGGGAACATTATAGGCTGATTATGTAATACCTGAAGGATTAAGCCTAGGTTTACACCCTAATTTCAGGTATGTTGCAAGCCTATAATATTGAACAACTTTTAGCGCATTTAGAAATGCAGTTGAGTTATGTAGCTGTAAGACAATACTCCGATAGAAAGTAGTAAGGTAAGAGGAAACTAGAAAATGAGATCTTTACTTTACTTACTGTTACGAGCCCTGATAAAGCTACGAAGGAGAAAGAACAATTCATTTGACAGTATGGAAACGGTATCCACCCCTGCTCGTCAGAATAAAACAGTCGTTGACGTGTTTCGCTGTAGCCAACACACGTTGACAGCCTTGTTGCAAGATTAATACAATTTTTATGAAAATATTTGATAACGTGACCTTAAAAATCGACCAGTGCACACATCTCCTAATAAGGCAAACCCAAATGAGTGTGGCGGCTAAAGCAACGCTAATCAAACAGATTTGGGAGCTCATCCATCATGTCAAGCGTATGGCTCATTAGGCCGCGGCTGTAAACGCGGGGCGGGTAGCGGGCGAGCGGGTTAATGCGCGGTTACTGCAGTTGCACGCTAGTGTGTGTGCACCTTATCTAACTGTATCAATCTGTTACATTTGATATGCTCGTTTAACTTTGAGAAAGCATTAGGTACTCTTATGAAAGCAGACGTCTGAAGCTTCTAGGTTAATGTACCTTATTTTGGAGAGGTAACAAGGTAGTTGGGTCGTAGTTTTTGCTGATACAGAAACGCCAGGAATGCTGTTTTGAATGAACTGCAACAGAGGCCGAACAAAATGAAAATCTAAAAAGTGCTGAGAGTCAATGCATTGTTCAGGATCGTTGTTCTTTGGCAAAGATTGTTCTAGATTTTTGTCTTATCCAAAAAGTCTATCTATAGTGTACTTAAACAATAAACTTATACCACAAGCCGATCGTAAACCGCGTTGTGTAGTAAGGGGGGATAAAGTTTTACACAACCCCTTTACAAATAAATGCCATGTAAAGTTATGTTATGGATAACATCAGTGTTGGTAACACCACCGTATATTTTTTATACCTTTAGTTTAGTTTTCTTATAGGCATCCTAGCGTTAACTTAGGACATCAGTATTAGTGTCTTTCTTGGAGCTTAGCATAAAATAGTAAATTACTAACAGTATTTATTAGATTTCCGTTTATTTTAATTTTACAAGTGGGTGTCAGCAGCTGATAAGCTTTATGCTTTTTCTTTCATTTCGTCGTAGGATACAAATAATTGATTATTCCACTTATGACATTATCTATGTCTGTTAGTTCGCAGGTGCAACTAAATCAATTAAATATAATATTTTTACATTTGTAACAGTTATTGAAATGAGTTTCTTTAAAGTGCAGCAATTTCAGGGCTGGAGAGCATTTATATGTACCTAGATATGCATGTAGGTAATTTCCGTTTCTAATTAAGTAACAGAATATATGTACTTATATAAGATACCACCAGCCACCAGTAACCAGTCTTATCATTTTTACGACCATCTCCTGCATGATAAGTATCTGAAAGAAAAAGAATTCTTAGTATTTTCGAAAGTCTTACATCCTTTTCTAGAGTAAAGCTTTGTCTCTCTCTCTCTGCGCCGGATCGTCTGCGAGGACGATTGCGTCGGCGCATTTGAAGAGCGAAAATGATCCTCCTCCGTGCCATTCTAGTAATCAAGGTAAAGACCATTTCGCCAATTTTAAAACATTATTGTGGATGTACTATTGTAATACTGATAAGGAATAATTCGTTTTTTTCCATGAAAAATGGACAAATACCTACCTACTTAACATGACTAACCATATTGTAATTAGGCAATTCCTGATATCCGATCAATATACATACATGGTTAACGCAAGAAAATGAACGTCCTTTGTCGGCGAATAGGTCACTAAAGACATTTTTATCCGCATTAACGGTAAGGTTCAATAACAAGCTAATAATATTGTAAAATTTATATTTCTTAGTAAATTCATTTATGCCCGATAAATGAATTTTGCGGCGTCGTCTGTCTTCAGCGAGGCGGCGCGCTCAAGCGAGCGTTTACGACGCACTTTAAGTGAAATAAATAAATCGCTACACTACGAGAACTTTGCCTTGGTACGGCGCTATGTAATTTTTGAGAGAGGCTCGTTCCATACGCTTGATGTACAATGTGCCCGAAGCGCGCCCTAACCAGGACTTCACGAGGCACCGCTAAATGACGGCGACTCCGGACGAGCACTAAGTGGTACTCTTGTACTTACTGAGCCTGCGTACTGGTGCTGTAATTAATTATAGAACAAAGAATGCGCCGAAAGACAATGTAAGGTATAATTATGAGGGACTTGATGTTAGGCCGTTCTGTATTTATGGATATACCTACTAAGTATGGATATTGCGCGAGTTAGGGTTTCCTTGCTAGTTCGTATGATAACAGGTAATTAGTAGGTGTTTGCTTTTGAATTGTTCAGTTTTATTTGAAATGCCTTTCTAATTTCGGCCAATCCCTGAATTGACAAGTAATTTTTCCCAAAGAATTTGACTCTGCTACGTAAGAAATGTTTTCATTCTACTTAATTGAATCAAATCAAATCCAAATCATCGTTAAAACCTAGTGCACTTCTTAATCTCGTTAAAACATAATACGTAAAGGATAAACCGGGCCGCGTATATCGATAGTAATTTCACGCGTCGAAGTGTGATTTTTCACGTTTTCTCCCGAGATGCTAACGTGACCCGGAGCGGGCTCCATTTATGATCGGTGCACCGAAATGGCCGACAAATGGCGGCCAAATGAGAGGCTTCGTCCGCCGATGCCGGCCGCTGTTCAATACGACTGGTCGCTTTTTAAAAACGAAACTACCGCATTATCGATTAGGACAACATACATCAGAAAGTTTATTGAGACTGATCGACGTTGTCTCGTAACAAACAAGCAATGGATGAGTGACGTCAGAGCTTGGATCCGCTTTGTTCTCGGTACCGGCGGCCCGAGGCACATTTGATTATACGTTGAGAGAGGGCTAATCGCGCTCGACGGGCGAACACCTCGAGATCAAACACGAGGCGCGCCGCCAGATATTTTTGTTTCTATTAAACAACACCCGACGTAATAATGTTTAACAATCGTGCAGCGATAATTTGAACAACAGAGACTGTAGAGTCGTATTCTACTGTAAAAATAATATGTACTTAAGATATTTTCCATGTTGGTTGTTTGTTAGATATCATCTTTATTGAAAATGTGAGCCCTCATTTACGAGGTTGTGTTAAAAATATGGATGTGCTCGTTTTAATTTAAACTTATATGGGTACCTAACGAAATAAACAAAATAATGCAGATTTATAATAAAAAACATGGAAAAATTAACACAATAGAGATTTATATAAATTAGTCTGACCCAAATTAGGTGAGTATTAATTAACCTGAAGTGAAAAATAAAAATTTCAAACCTTCTCCGTTCCAAGAATATAATCTTATTAGATTAAACAGCGACTCCATTCCTCTTCCTGCTCCAATTGAACAGGTAAGTGGTCATCTCAGAGGATCTGGGATTGTTATTAAATATTTGTGTTGTGGTGCAATTAGTGGCGGCTCACCGGCTAATTTATCCACTGCTTCGTAGCACTAACCTCTCTACTTATACCTTACGGATAACAAGCGCAACTACTGGTACTTGATGACATACTAGCACTCTTGTTTCAGGTAACTAGAGGATATAAATAGATTTTATTGTGATTACTAATGGCAGATGCTTGTAAGGATTTGAACGGCGTAGACGCGTTGCTACGTCAGTCGGTTTTTTTATTATTTTGTAGACCCTACGAAATTATGTATGTAAGTAACACAAAGTTGTCTTTTTTTTCAGTTATTGGTTAGAATATGAAAAAAAAATCTTAAATTAGGTAAGTATACTTAGCCTTGGTTTGGTAACAGTAAAGTGACTGTCGCTAAACCACTTGGACCCTTTTTACACGGCACGGTTTCATGACGGTACGGCGTATAAACCGCGCCGTATATAAATCGTATCTGTCAACAAGCTTCCACAGTGATCAATACAACATTGACGACCGTGCCTACACACGGCGAGTAAACCGTAGTTTTTCACGACGACAAAAACGTATGTGTACAAAGGGCCTTAGTGTATGTTATGACTGTTCGTTTCAAAGAAGACAGGTTGCATTGCTTGGTATTACGATGCAATGGACCTCATTTACTGTACAATGCATTCCAGCTGCATTTCGCAGTTAGCTTGCGGTTAAATACAGTACCGAACGAACATCAGCTATCTGTAATTTCGTAAACAGTCTTCATCGTCATTATTTACGCCAATACCTCATTAGGTATACTAAATTGTTCACGATTCTCCGCGAAATTATGTTATGCACACATATTAAATACCTACAAATGATGGTGGACCCTGGAATAACCTCGGGGTATAATCGAGTGTGACCAAGCGACAGTTGATGTTTGACGATGTAAATTGAAAAGTAGATGACTGTTGGCCGTTCATTTGCTTTATGAACATTGTTATTCTTTTGTTTATTGAATATTCTTGATTGGAGGTTTATTTGTTAGTGGAGAAAAAGGTATTTTGTTAACTTTTATTGGATTCGGAATTATTGTGGATGGTTCACGATTTCGAGTTTCGTTTTGATTTAGTTTTTTGTTTTTGATTAATTTACATGTATCTGGAAATATTTACATTCATTTCTACAACTGGTCCGTATTACGTACATTCTCCCATTACTAAGCAACCAATAACGTGGCATTCATGTTGCAGGTAATGAAGATAATACCTACACAAAAGTAAAAATATCCCCTCAAGCGTTGCCAACGCATTAACTTAATAAACAGTTTTCAAAGATAGCCAATCATGATTGCTCATCGATAAAGGAAAACGTGCATGAACAAAGCTACCATAAACTAGTGACGGGTCATCGACAAAGAGCATATAATCACTCCGTCTAAGACCTCCTTCCTCGGCTATCAATTGATTCACCGTAGCGTTCTATGATCAAGCGCTGACAGCCCACAGCAATCATTTGACAGTTGACGTTTATGGCATAGACAAACGAGTAGTTTCTTCAGGCATTGGTCAGTGCATTGTGCATCGGTAATGTGACAGACACGCGAGGAATTGAAGCTATAATGACTGTAATAGCTACTGATCAATATTCTGTAGATGTGACTACTTACCGTTTACGAATTAAATTCAGTTAATTCAATTGAAACCAAAAGAGTTGTTAAAGTTGCAGTAAGCGGTTGAAACATGCAAGCCATAAATATTTAAACATCACAGTTCTAGAACGGCGATGTTTTAATATCTAACGTGTAGGTACCTACTACATGAATACATTTAGGCATGTATTTAAAAAATAACTTATTTTAAATAGGGTCTACCGTCATGGGTCAAGCTATCTTTTCCTGCTGATTTGCGTAAATCTCAAAATGTAATTTATTGCACCAAAGTTACAAGTTGAGCATTTGTTACCGTGATTACTTGAACAGCCCTTTTATCTTGTCCTGGAATTTTCCCGCAAATCGCTTTAATATCGAAAGAGAAGCCGTGCACTGTTATTTATGGGACGCTTGCTTACCCAATTTCAAGTCATACATACTCGATTAGCACATCAATATTTCATACGTTAATTTTTTCTTGTTAAGCACCGCAGCAAACCTTCTCATATTATTTCTGGACATGATTACTTTAAATGACTCAGCGAAGACGGGCAATTGCATGTAAACCTTTTCCTCAAACACCCGAATGTTTATTAAATACCCTTCACATTAAGCATCATTAAAGTCTCGCAAAAAGAAGAAGGTTTAACATTTCGCGCGTATATTAAGTGGTTCGAAACCAAGCAATCCATATATCTCTCGCAAACCGTAGCATTGTGTTACATAAATAAAAGCGCTAAACGCCGGCTTATTGTCTATTAAGAATTACTTTTCTGGCGGCGCGGGCGGCGCGCACAATGGGCCGGCGCAGCACAAAGCCTCGGCGATGGTTATCGTTCCGCGGGTACATTAATACGCAACGAACACGCCCCGATCACGAAATACTAGATCCGTTTGTGTTATGATACGTATTTGTGTCTGTTACTTGCTCTTTATTTTCACGCCGTGTTAATATATCTTCATACGACCTTTGAGCGCCTGCGCAGCCTCGCTGTTCGACGCTCAGAAATAGCTCGTGGTAAACGAGACATTGTTTTCAGTGCGAATTGTTGGCCTGTAATCGTAAGGTGCCAGTAAATGTTTTTGATATTTATAGAGGAGGAAGAATAGTCCAGACATAAACAAAGCTGCGATGCACAAGCAATAACAATGTACTCTTCCGTGCATAATCAGTGTCGCGAGAGATGCGGT
This sequence comes from Amphipoea oculea, assembly GCA_945859645.1. NCBI lineage: Eukaryota > Metazoa > Arthropoda > Insecta > Lepidoptera > Noctuidae > Amphipoea > Amphipoea oculea. Next base: position 7,869,711 of record OX243862.1, read on the forward strand.
CGCACGTCCCCGTTTGTCAATTATTTGTATTACCGACAATTGGAAATTGAGCATATAAATAATATCGTGGAGACCGTATCATTGCTAAAGAATCAATACGTTGGGAGACACTGTTATGTCCATAGCGAAACACGGAAAAGGCATCTATCTATATCTCTTGCTGGATACCACGACATGCAGAGGGCTTTTCATATACTGAATTTAATTAAGGTAATTTTACAGATTAATCGTCAAAATATTTCAAATGAAGACACTTATAAGAGTTATAAGCTATTCGGTGTAGATCCAGAACTGTATGAATTATTATTACAGAAGAAAATACTGCTATCCATACTTCTTTAATATTCGCGTTTCTACGTCATGGTTTTTGTGGTATTTCATTCAATTGGAGATGACTGATTATTAATTACATCTTAGTCGTTATTTTAACGTCAGGTTTTTGGCGAGCGGCTTATTCGAGAGCAAACGATTATGTCACACAATGCCGGCGACGGCGGCTTCTCTGTGTCGATGCTAATTTAATTGTTTTACATTATACCGCTATTGCTTCATTAATTTACAGGGAAATAGTTAAATGTCGAACGATTAACGGGTACTTAACAAATATTCAGGATTTCTCGAAATTGCCTGATAAACTAATTCTCTTTTTATTTGTTGGTAGGTACTTGCGTACAACGACGATGATCTTTATTAAAAAAGAGCAACCATAAATTAATTCCTAGTCAATTTGAATTTCATAACATTATCTTAAAAATAATAAATCCTTGTTATAATTATAAAACTTGGGAGATATGATTAGAATATGCCATAAAACATAGGTCTGTAAGAAGCAGCAACAAAAACAAATTAGCCGTGGTTTAATTTCGGCCTCCTCTAAACACGTTCATTCAACCTAAATCACAAAAGGTTTTATTATATAATTGGTGCGTTTTACAACAAAACTCAATGAGCGCGCACGACACAATGTTCCCAGAATTAAGTACAATAAATTTGTAAACGATACCACAAAACTTCTGTGTGGAGAAAAAAGGCAAGTTGGAAACTTCTCGCGTCTTGACCGTCAGCGTCATCCCATGCATTGCGTTTTTCCTAACCATGTGCGGGGCCGGTTCTCTAAACCAAGAAGAGATGGACGCGCTTCCACTAAAAAGAACCGCCGCTAGCGGGGAATCATAAATGGTTTCACACACCTGTGCATCGGCCGGCAGTTTATGAGTTTATTGCATTACACCTCTCGGCTTAGGATAGCCCCGCGCTGGTAATTGCTCCATGAAAGCCTCGTAAACGAACGGTTTATTAGTCAAAAACATTGGTCGCATATTATTAGATACAAATAGTTCAATTATCTCGAGTGTCCGAGTGTTCCCATTATAAAATAACACGTGAGAATTAACGTTGCATCAGATAAGTTTCGAATTAGTTGCGTCAACTCTACCCGAATTAAACATACACGTTTGACTTTTTTGTCGCTCGACTTATGTTTACCTACCTGCTTACTCTAAAGGTTTTTTGCTGCTTTATTACCTTTACAAATTCGAAAATCCTATTATTTGAATGAAACCCAAAGCAAATAGAAGAAAAAGCGCTTTTCAACGTGGCCACACTGAGGCCGCGCTGACAATGGCAACAATGCAGCCGCGGCTTGAGCCGGCGTAATCTGTTCGTCATTAATAAGGGCTCTTCACACGTTCAGTGTTAACATGACAAATGCAAGCGGCGCTCACAAAGCCGTGCGGGCGCCCCGCTACGCGCACCATTATCATTTACACCTTACCACACAGATCGCACCACTGCTCCCTAAGGATTTTGTTATACTGTGCATTCTGTATAGGTACTTTGCTGAGTGCGCACAGTTTTAGGTATTGATTAAATTGGTTTATTTCGTTTAAAAGGCTTTTATAAAAGCTCTACAATTTATAACAGCTGAACACATCTTCGATGATACAACCTACCTCGATAGCTATGTTATTAAATACATTATCGTAGCCGAAGATTAATATTTACAAAATTATACGTTTGTTTTAAATTCATTATAAACCGTTGTTTTTACTTTATAAAGCTATCATTTTCAAGTTCTTTAATCCTTGTTTTGCTAAAAACTATAACTGTCACGATAAAGTTTTAATCGCATAAGTGGTAGTACCTACGTGAGCTTGACCGGCCGGACCGGGCAACCGGACCGGGCCGAGTACACGCGAGTGTCCGCTCGATGTATGTACAGACAACTCTAGTATGTCGTGTCGAGCCCTCGCCTGTCTGTCCCGGGGCTAACTGCAATTATTGCAAGTAGAAAATTAAATTAACACACACGCACATCGTGTAACTCGGGGGAGGGCAAACGTCCAAGTAAACATGACCTCCGAATATCATCGCTGTGCCCCCTCCGTCAGGTCCCGTCTGCTCCTGCTGAGGGGGCGATGGAGGTCTCGCAACACTGGTTGACTGGTCAGCCATTTTGCTTAGTTCACTAATTGTAGGCCCTTAGTAGTCATTTCATCGCTCACTACGAGGGACGTCTTTGTGCTCATTATAGTACACTGCGGTTTGTATTTTTCGAATTAGCACTTCCATGGCTTCCGTTGTTTTCTGTGCTTCATTGTTATACATAATTATTGGGTGTGTGTAATAGAACACATAGAATGAATACAACGACTGCTCGGTCGGTCGGTAGAAGCTTTTATGTTTGAGCAAGTATAAAGTAGCAATAATTACAATGCAACTGTATTGTATTCTGCATGTTTGTCGGTTGGAGGCACCGTACACATTGTTGAAGTATCTGAAAGAAATGCAACATCAATCTCGTAAATAAATCCTTCTTATTACCTACAGGAAAAGTTTTAACAAAAGATACCTACATGTTGTTATACATATTATTTATACAGGGTGAATTTTTCAAGTGGGCGTGGATGACCAAATCCGAAACTATGAGGACTAGCGAAAAGTACTCAAAGGAGTCGCGGGGTCGATTTTGATGAAAACTAAAACTGCATCATTGGATTTTTGAAAAATCAATATTTCTAGCCAGGAATCAAACCTGTTGATTCTGAAAAAAAAAAACACACACACTGTATTTTTACACCATTCGATAGTGTCGCTAATAAGGATCGAATTCTGGGAAGTAATGACATACGGAAAAAAAAATCGAGCCCGCGACTCCTTTGAGTACTTTTCGCTATTTCCTCATAGTTTTGAATTTGGCCATTCACGCCCACTTGGAAAATTCACCCTGTATAGGTAGTTAGATATATTTGACATAATCTGGTAATCTATATTCCGAATACAAAGTTCATCGAACCGAATCAAATTTTTTTTTTACATTTTCCCTGATTTTTAGAGGGAGTCAAACACAGTAGCCCACAGGCTGTTAGTGCTAGCATTTTTTTTATACTTGGTCGCACTTTCAGTTTTTAGCTAGTAATTTTTGCACTCACATACAAACACACATACAATCCCATAAATCCAACATGAGTCATGAGAAAGCAACACTCTCACACGCATTAATATCATATCCTTTTCAGTCAGGAATTTACCAACATAAAGATCCATGCGTGCCCATTTGTAATAATTTGCTTTACTAATTCAATTAACAATGGCGGATTGAAATTATTTCAAAATACAAGATAACGCAGCATGTCAACACATTACTCACTTCCATTTGTAATGAACAAAAAAATCATAAAGTGTCGACTCAAATTGAGCGTGGTAAGTTTTTAATTCGGCCCAGTCTCGAATATATTTTTTAATCGAGACCATGCTTGATTGGAACCAATAAATGATGTAATTTACAACTTGTGTTTATATCGGAGCCTGTCCAGTGTCCGAGGAGTGTTTTAAGCTGACCTTGACCTCGTGTGGGATGCTGAGCGGGTCGATAAGTTTAATCCTTCGTGACGAATCGTCGGTTAGTCACGCTGTACACTGATTGGATACCTAATGAAAAGCACGTCGACTGGAATGCAGTGAATAGACCATTGGGTATCTGGGCTGCGGTAGTTTATCCCGGAATGTGGCTAAGTTTCCAAAAATTTAGCGAATCAGAGCTTTTTAATTAGTTTCCCTTTCTCGCTTTCTCGTAGATTCGCATTTTGCGGCATCCGAATTACAATCTGTACCAGATAGTTACACGGCGAATGGATTTTGAAATCTGCAACCACAATCTTTACTGGGTAAGTTGGTCATTGGGTTACAAGATTTCCAGAAATACCTTTGCTCAACTACAACTTCTGAAACACTCTGTGAACCATCAAAATACACACTCTACATTTTTTTATTCTTTGAAACTGGTCGGTTTGCAATACTATTTATTATGCCGGCTACAAGTAAAAAAGAACCCTATTTAGTAATAAATTGCACTAATTGCGCATTTCGCAATAACTACCCACCTACCAATAATCATAGAGGAATGCATATATCAAGTACCTACTCATTATGTTCGCTCATTACTTCATTCTACTTGCCTTATTACTCCAATTAGGCTTCAACATTCATCTATCATCAATTATCGGACAATTAACCTTGGTTAGTTGCAAGTTATATAAATCAATGGTCAGCAACTCAGTTGTAGGACAGTAAGTTACATTCTGATACCTTGAGAATATTAATTAATGTGATATCAATCTATGGTGAATGTGCTCCCGGATGTAGACTCGCTATCAAAATAAAAATTAGACTGTTGAATAATTATAACACCTTATACGTCCGACTATGGAGGACCTCAGTACAATGCTCGATGACCTCAGTAGAGCCTCTGAAAGAGTGGGTCTGAAAATGAACATGGACAAAACGAAGGTCATGTCAAATGCCTATGTAACACCCACTCTCATGAAGATCGGAGACGCTACACTCGAAGTCGTGGAAGAGTATATTTACCTAGGACAAACTGTCCAGTTAGGTAGGTCCAACTTCGAGAAAGAGGTCAATCGTCGAATCCGACTCGGCTGGGCAGCGTTCGGGAAGCTACGCAATATCTTCTCGTCCCACATACCGCAGTGTCTCAAGACGAAAGTCTTTGACCAGTGCGTGTTGCCAGTGATGACATATGGCACTGAAACGTGGTCGCTCACAATGGGCCTTATTAGAAGGCTGAAAGTCACTCAAAGGGCAATGGAGAGGGCTATGCTTGGAGTTTCCCTGCGGGATCGAATCAGAAATGAAGAGATCCGCAGGAGAACCAAGGTAACCGACATAGCCCGAAGAATTGCCAAACTTAAGTGGCAGTGGGCAGGGCACATTGCTCGCAGAACAGATGGCCGATGGGGCCGAAAGGTTCTGGAGTGGCGACCGCGTACCGGAAGGCGTAGCGTTGGAAGGCCTCCCACAAGGTGGACCGACGACCTTGTGAAGGCCGCAGGAACTCGTTGGATGCGAGAAGCACAAAACCGGTCGAAGTGGAGGTGCTTGGGGGAGGCCTATGTCCAGCAGTGGACGTCTTTCGGCTGAAATGATGATGATGATGATGATACGTCCGTCTATAGCGATGTGGTTTTATTGCTCAGTTTACGTCAGATTAATCCGAAACAATCCAATATAAAATAACGAACTTTAAATATTATGTGTTCGATTCAAGGTGAATCTCTTCTGATAATATAACAGATAGATCATGGCACAATCGGAGGCCATTTGTCATGTTGCCAATCATCGACCGCGCCTGCGCCTGCGCCGACCAGGCTGAGCCGCGCTCACGAGGGCGAAGCGTTTATATTACAAACGAAACAAACACTGTGTATATAAATAATGATAAAAAAGCTGAAGGTTGTTGATTAACCCGATAATATCGCGAGATTGCGGGCGGCGAGATTGTTTTATACTTAATCAGCTGTTGCGGTGTCAGGAAAGCCATAAAGCGGCGAATTGGCCGAGATGCGGGCGAAATGTGATAGAATTAATTCTCAAATTGCAGGTTCGCCGCTCTCAAAGCCGAACCTGTTTTTTTATTATTATTTGAGCTCGACCGTACTCTGTTATTTGGGCATCAATTTGAGGCGTATTGCACCTGCTAACCTCTTTAAATATTTATTATTGTGCGGACACACCGTCCACGAATTTGTGTGGATAATTTGAAAACTATTTTCGGTGTTGGGAAACGTTCGACAAAGTTTTTCAATTATGTATGTAGAATATAACAGTTGGTTGTAAGTTGGTTGTGTTTAGTGTCCAAGTTTGTTGTAGGGAAATATACAACACATACCTAGTAGTTTTGTAACTTTACCGAATTATACAAACTCCCTCCTATATCATACATTCATGATACAGGAGGGACTGTATCATACATTCATCCACAAAAACATGAGGCAGTTTGTTACAAATATCAATTGGCATAATAATATCATTAGTGTGGCTTGTATTGTGCCCGCCCATACGTTTTGTATCGTTTTGGCTGTTCCCTACATCCGGTCGCATTTTGTACAACTTTTGGGGGAGCGCAACGCGAATAAGGGGCAGGCCACGTGGAAATGTTACTGTAATTGGTGTTTTATTTTAAATACATCTGTCAATCATATTCGTTAAATGATTGTGACCTTTTTTATTGTTATGTAAATTGAATGATTTGATAACATGTGATGCATTTTATTTGGCAGAAGTTTAGGTACCGTTTAAAAGTTTACGTTTTTTAAAGGCGACGAGAAGTTATTCATGAAAGTTTACAGAAATAATTGAATCAGACCGTCAATTAAGTTTATTTAAACGACTTGCTTTATTCGAAAATTCTTTATACATTTATGAAAATGTGATATTTTAACATGCATGTAATGTTTATAACAATACATCGGGTCTATCGAATCGTTGATTGCAGAGGACGCGGGACGCGAGTGGCGCGCACGCGAACCAAACGATCGAAATTCGATTACCGGCGATTGACCAAAATCAACCGGAACAGAGCCGTGGATATCCACCGACAGTTCCGATACAGCACGCGTTCTCGATTACCAACCAAATCGATTCGAGCGGCACACAGCGAGAGCCATACACACACCATTACCGACACCCGTGCCATGCACATTCCACTATTAAATAGAACGTTTTTGTTTAAATCCGAGACGAATCGGAAATTTGAATACTGTTGTTATTCCTCGGCTCGTCTTACTTATGGGTTTTATTGTGTTCTATCATGCGACGGGAGTGCCGAATGTGTTTATTGATTCACGGTACGTCTTCCGAGTTTTCTGAATTTCACACTATACTTTACAATTATGTTGGAAGTTTACTTAATTGCCTATCAACATACCATGAGATTATTCCGTGTCTAATAACGACAATATGTAACATTGTACTTTTGGTGAGTTTCTAGGTGTATTGTTCTATTTCCGTGTACACATAAATTGTTGTTATTATTATTTTACAGATATCTTTTATAACCGTGACTCAAAAGTGTAACAGAAGACATTAATAACAAAACATTGCACACAATCTACCCTTGCAGTACTGCTGACAAACATTGTACGTATTTTGTTATTGTTATGCTCAAATCGGTTTTTTTCCAAAATGCGAGTCTTGCTTCACGGCGCGTTACAAAATCATAAAGTAAAATGAAATAATGTTTGTTGTGACAGCGCTTCCCGCATGACAAAACGGGCCCATTTATTTCAGATAACAAAGTAGTAAATATATGTTTAATGATCGTGCACACAGTAGAAATTACCCTTGAAGATACATGCGCGTCTGTGTCGACTATGTTCTGTAGCTTATGTTGGTATGTCTCGTGTCTTATTATTTATGTATTGCCATTATATTGATATGGAATTTCCTCGATAAAATAGCATTTACATTTCATGTAGCTACTGATGCCAAATACCTTGCGCCAATGTTTAATAACAGAAGCTACAAACCATAAAAATCAATAATCTACAGCAAATATATAAGAAACAAAACAGCTGAGGGATATTTTGGGACTGCTACGAGGCTACGACATTCGTAGCACTGCTACGGTGTCGCTACAGTGTCGCTTCATATTGGTAAGTAATAGTAATCATAAGATAGCTTTCGTTCGTTCTACTGTCGTAGCATACCTTCCTCTATAAATGTAACAAACTAACTCAAGTACAAATATCAAAACCAATACAACAAAACCGCAAGACGTTACCCGCATGGCGGTGCTCGCGTCGAGAAATTTGTCACGGTGTGAAATACGGAGCACAAAACGGAACGGAATTGAATTTATTTTGCCCCGATGCGGTATAACGATCTAATAAATCGGGAGGATGCGGCCGTAAGTCAGGGTTCACCGCAGTGCCGTAACTCAGGCGCGCAATGTGCCGCGAAATCAATAGAGCTGACAATACGTCCCGCGGAAAAACTGCCACCCTGTATTATTTGTAGCCACATTCAAGTCTTTTATGGAGCTGTCAAGTCTATGTAATCGAACTGAATTTAAAGCGAACGGGAGCCACGATTGTTTCCGTTATACACTCTATATGGCGGCTCAGTGGGCTGCTTTAGTAAATATGTATATTTTATCTGACATAAAAGCCAAGCATACAATACTTAATAAACAGTAATCATCATCTATAGAGTAGTAATGAAACATCAGTACATAAGTACAGGGATATTTTGACGTGAGCCAGTGTAAATTTTAGTTAGATTACAAGCTGTCAATACTGAGAGGCATTCGTACCGCGAATCGAATAAACTTAATGGAAACACGGCGTGCAATCAAACGGCAAGAACAAGCATAAATTTATTAACGATGCTGAAATATCACCACATAAATCGCTATCTCTCCTGTCAGTTTATCGACAATTATTCTTAATTGGATTATGAAAGCGGTGTGCGCTGTCGTGCGGGCCCAGAGAACGAGCGATAAGCGTTTATAACAAGAACTGAGCGACGAAAGTAGATGAAATGTGAATTTGTACCAACCGTCTGTGTTAAACAAAGTTTTTGGATTTAAATTAACAAAAAGCCTAAAACACATACTAACAACTACGGTGGTAGTTAATGTGGTGTTTAATTAAATGCTTGTAAATACATACTTTAGCAAAAATAAACTAAGCAGTCTCTACAGGGTGGTCAAAAAGTCGTGGATCAAATGAAATAGGGAGATAAATGAAGTAATTTCCAAGGCTTTTAAAGGGGGAAATAATTTTTGGCAACGCTTCAAAATTTTTGGAAAAAGTTGAAATTTAGTTATTTAGAGCCGTAATAGAACTTTTTAAGTGCTGATACATTATCTAGTAATAATACAACACCGTTTGTTTTATTGTTTTCCATAACATTTTTTTTTAATTAGTCTAATTGTAAAAGAACTCGGTATACAAAAATATTCATAACTTTACTGTAGAGAGATTTTTTTTCGTTTGATCCACGACTTTATGACCAACCTGTATAAATGCAACCCATACAATAATGGTAAACTACTTAATTTTAACTATCAACTTATTTATCGGCTGTAACTGACAATCCTCACACATAAACATGCATATCTTAACTCTCGATCTGCCTCCTATACATATTCCGTTGTCGCTGTTCGCTCGTGTCATGCGCAGCTTTCTTGTGCGGGCAGGCGCCTTGGTGATCTCGCGGAGACACGACGGGCGCGTCCCATTGGCGGAGGAGAAAGGGGCGGCCCTCTGCGCGAGCGCGACCGCCTCGTAGACACTCTCTAAGACTAACACTGCATAACAAGGAATAGAAGATCCAATTGTGTACCTCCAGAAAATGTGCTACAGTGACAAATAGTAAGGTAATATAGCCACAAAGTTCTCAACATATGTAGGGTAGCAATTTCATAAATTATGATCAAGGAAACTCAAAATCCGCCTTTACCTTTTCTTACAAGTTCTTAAATCCCATACTTTCTATGCATTATGTTATTCTTTTTATGCATTTAAGAGCAACTGCGGTAAGATTATTAGGGGCTATAGGAATAGTTTTAGTCTGAGGAAAAAGTATGAGATTAATAAGTAAACAGCCCGCATGTGGTAAGATTAATATTAATTCCATAGAAGAATTTCAGCATGCCAAAGAACGCATAGCATTGCATTTTGGCCTATTTCTTGGCCAAAGAATTAGCATCGCCATACAACGTGGCAATGCTGCCAGCCTTTTGAGCACTGTTCCTGTTGACAGCGATGCGGACGAATTTTTTGATGCTCTATTATTCTTTTGCTTATTTTTTCTTATAAATGTAGGTACATATTATATTTTAAATGTTAGCTTATAGTTTGCATTTTCAAATAGATTTTCTTTCAATATTTGTATGGGCTGGTAGCCAAACATTTGCTTGAAGTACACCTTCTGTAATCACCAGTCTTCTCTGCGTCTCTTCACATCAGTTATCCTACTTCGTCGCTAATTGTAATTCAATTACATTCCGACTCATTTTACGATCTGATTAACTGCTTAACTGTCGTCACAGTAAACATTCAACATTCAGTTAAGTTAATTTGCCAGAACTTGGGACCGTGTGAGAAGAATCAGTTGTGATAAAACGAAACTTTACTGCAAATTGTTAATTAACTCATTTGAAGAGTAACGGTAACCTATGATTAAACATTACATTAATTAGGTACTAGTTCACGATTAAGTTTATTTGTTAGTTAAATAAAGTTTATTGTTCAGATTGGGGCCGCTTATTAAAGACAATAATGACTCATGATTTTAGCGTTTTTGCTGTGTACCTATCACTATTGTTCTAAATCTGCGGCCTTCAGATGTTCTGATGGCTTAATCTTTTGTGTCTGTTAGTAAATGGTGAAAAAACTAATTGCTTCATTATCATCATCTACAATAAATTTTGACCAGGAAGACAGTTTTATGTCGTTAATTGTTCATGTGCACGTATAATTTATTATAGGTTTTTTTTTTTGCAATAAATGCATGAGTTTGATAAAGGATTTTCTGTAGACGCATTTGTTTTTCTTACAACTTTATTTTTTATTAAAATGGCGAAGCACTGTACAGAAAACTGTACCATTGCTTACCTAATCTTAGCCTACGCTTCTTCATGGTTATGTATTCTGCAACCCCCTAAGTAAGCAAAACCAAAATAAAGTCCGCCTTTGTACCTTTTTGTGAGAAAAGTTTAAATAAATAAACCCAAGTACTGTAGCTTCTTTATCACGCAGAAAAAAAATATGTAGCTTTCTCTTCCCTCGTTCATGTTTATTAAACCTCACTATAGAGCTTGTAAATGCGTAAAAAAATGATTCCCGCGTTTTTCCCAAGGGGGTAGGTACTGTAGGCAGAAACTACAGAATGGCACCTGCTACGAGCCCACGACGAGCCTACGTAAATGCCTACGAATGTGTTCGCCTCTGGACATTTTCCGTCAATAAAAGATATAAACGCATTAAGATTTAAATACTGGTATTCAGCTGCATTCGGTTAGACTGGAAGCCGACCTCAACATAGTTGGGAAAAGGCTAGGCAGATGATGAGATGATGAAAAGATATAAACGACCTCGTTTATTTTCAACTTATTCTGTACAAGCCGTACACCTGATGGGATTTTTTCTATCGGCGAACTAACTATTAACATTCTAACTTTCATCCCCTCTATTTGACCCCTTTAGGGAATTAATTTTCCTTTCGTTATACAGGAAGATTTTTATGACCATCCAAATTTTTACAGGGAGTTCTACCTATGAATATGAACAACTTTCACTATGGGACCAACTCTGAAATCACGAAAAAGTATCAGCTGTTTCATACATTTTGGTCAAGTAGGCATTGAACTTTTGTATTAAACAGCAGATTTTTTTTTTTTTGTAGCAGGTTTTGTGCCATACTGTCGGCATTTTCCTCATCTGCAAAAATTGCATCTGCAACTGAATACACAAAAGAAAATACAAAGAAACATAAATCTCCATACCAAAATTCACATACAAATCAATTTTAGTATTTTAACAAAAAAAGGCGATTCATACACAACCTTCTTACTCATAGCAAGTACCGCGGAAAACAAAGGCTTTTTTTATGAAATTCTTCAGAGGATCGTACACAATTAATAGCGGAGTAATAAAACACGAGTCAAAGCCCGCCGGCAGGGACATAACATTAACAGACTAATGGGTTATGATTATGATATTTACAGCTACATGCGGCCGCCTTAAGCCGCGGTCCCACTAAGCGTTTACGCGCGGTCGCGCGGTAATAGAAACTTTTTACTAGCCGTGCGAGCCGGCGATATTGAATGTTGCAAGCCTTTTGTCTTCGTGACTTTATGTTCGATGTATGCTTTGCTCATCTAACGTAGTGTGACAGAAAAAGTACTCTCTGTTCTATAGTTTTGTAGCTCTCTAGTTATTTGATGTCTATCGGATCTCTTGTGGAAACTCTGATTAGGATAAATATTAAAATGATTTTCTGTTTTGATATTTCTGTAAATATACCATTACCACCATTTTCATTGAGTGGTAAAGAAAATAACGTTTTATTTATTTATTTATATCTAAAACTACTTTTTAAAATACAGCTTCCGAAGTTTCCAAATGAAATTAAACTGGATTCTTAATACAGTTTACATAATTCATAATTCGTCTAAATGACGTAAACAATAAGATACCGTGAGACTTCCACTGAAAAGTCGTAGTATTATGGAGCAAGACCGCACCTTATGCAAATGAGGCGGCGGCGGCCAAAGCGTTGCCTAAATATTAGTTTAATATTTGGAAGATTGTATCACGGCCGCACTAGAGCAGCGTTGTAACTCGTTTTATTGGTTACCACTTGGAAGTTCCACGGATTATACAACCTGTACTTAATTTAAATAGTTTGCCAAGAATTATTTTTGCTTTCTAGGATCTCATTCAACTGAATTACTCATTACGCTTCATATGCCTAGTTTGTTTGATTTCAGTAAAGGTGAATTTTAAACAGACAGTGGTGAAGAAGACGGGTGAATACTTTAAACAATATTGTGTAAGTACCTAATATTCCTATTCAGAAGAAATTTCCTGAATAATGAAATGGCAAAGGAAAACATTTGAAAATTATTATACTTCACGTCACATAAATAAAATTCAAGACTGACCAATGAAGAGTTAGCTAATACGCACTAAAATAGATTATTTAGTTTTCAAGTTACAACGCTTGGACATCGTAATGAATAAATTATGTAAATAGTATGAGGCGGGTTCTCGCTTTCTTGTAAATGATTTGGCGTTTTACGTCTAATGGTCGACTGACCGACGGCCAGATCCACGCACCCGAATCTACATATTAGTGCCACAAATTATTTAATTGCTATTTATAACGTCGCTCTGTTTACACGCGAACTTGACTACATGCACCCAAGCTAGACTGGATGAATCAACAACGGTAATAAGAGCTAGAAAATATTGGCAGGAAAACGTAAGTAATACTTTTGACACAATTAAATATTTTCCATTGTCGATTGTGTGAAAGAGCCTTCGGAAATTATTTGTTAAATTAATTGCAAGTTCAACATCAGACAATTTATCTACCCTAATTGCAGTATGTTATTACTACACCTAGAGTGTTACAGAATGGTTTTAATTAAAAGATAATGATCATCATGATTTTGTAAACATTTTGCACGGCGAGCTCTTTATACGGGCACCATTATCAAAACATTACGGCGATGAGTTTTTATATTAATCCACTTTTTCCACTTCGGTCCTCGTGATTTTCGTCAAACAGGCCACGCGTAATGTTTCCATAATTTTGATGACGGAGTGATTGGTTATGGTCTCAAAACCGAAACCATTAAGTTCGCATTCCGGCGGACGTTCGCGGAGAAAAAGAAAACGCCGCGGCCCGAGGTGCAAACAGGGCGGGCCGGTACTTTACTGCGCCACCTCGTTCCGAAAGTAGTGACAAATGGTGGCGGCATCTTTCATCTCCTTGCTTTTTCAACATCGCCACGCTTAAATATCGACCCTAACGATCAGATATAAGGCAGGAAACTCCCCGACCAACAACAGTGATTAACGAAATGATAACGCAATAATGAAATTCGGAAATAATCGCAAATAGCTTTCGAGTGGCTCGAGGGCGGGCCGCGTCTACCTGAATTGAAAAGGCCATTGAAGTATTGCAAATAAATTAAATGCATTTTTCTTCACAGAAGCGTTTCATTAATTTGTGAATTATTTAAATGGCTCCACGCGGCGCGTCGTCGCACAAGCGTCCGACGTGGAAGCGGCTGTCACATAATGATAAATTCATAGCATTTCCAGTTATTACACAAGGACTCCGCGTAAGGTATGGTTAACGTGCTCACGAGCTCATGCATCATGCATGCCGCGGATATTTGCGAAATTCACATTGTAGTATAATGTGTGTGCAATCCGGTGGCTATTGTCTAAGGCCGATTATTTAAATGGCGACGCATTAAATTGATAGTGCATCGTATACGATAATAGTCCCTAATACGAGATAATTACAGAGAGGAAGCTCGCTGGCTCACAGTAGTCGATGAAGATATAATTCTTCGTTGAATTAATGAGGGCGTCGTGCGTGATGCATCAGTTTGTCGTGCCGCATGTAGTACGCGGCAAACACGGCGCGGCGTCGCGTCGGTGTGCGCTCGGTAATCACTCAGCGCACTCACATAAGTGGCGCGATTTGATAGCTCCGAGCATTAACAATTGCTTGCATGCGATGTGACTCCACTAATTGAATACACATTGTATCATTAAATTACTCGGTAGCATGTACTCGGTACGCGTTTAGTTTCCCTTTATAAGAACTTAATAAAGGACTAGCTAGCCTGCTAGATTGTTTCTTAATTACTATCGACGATTACTGACAGGTTATTAAATTTATTATTTATAGCTCACACCTTCTTTATTAGATGAAATAAAAGTTACCTGTAAAGTTCTCCATAGTGGATGCATAAGGTAGCCTCAATTGATGGGCACGAGTAAATTAAATTCAGCCGTTCCCCTTTGTTTGCGAAAGTTGTGTGCTTTAGCAGCAACGGCTAACAGCTAATATCTACATATTTACCTCGACGTATTTCTGTTCGCTCAGCACATAAATTACTGCACTTCGTAATTAAACTTGTGACACGTAACACGATGTTTTCAAACATTGAAGATATATTGCCTAACAGCACTCAACTTGTAAATAAATATGGCTACTTAAAACATGCATGGATTACTAACATAATCGATGTCAGGCCGGTGCAAACATTTGCAATTAAGTAAATACAGTTATTAGTTAGAAAATACGTTTTCGAATATGTTCTACTTATATATTCTCAAATGACAGCTACTGATCTGAATACGTAATGAAGAGAAAGTAGATATAATAACGTGCAACAGGGCCCAATAGGCCCCTCATCTGTATCACAGATTGATATATTGACTCGTGATGAGAAGTGAATATCAGTGTCAATCATAATATTTTATTCTATGAGAGTAATAGTTAATTAATATGTCGTATCAATGATGAATTACATACAATCGTTGCTTCTGTTTCCTTTCGCTATTAAGGTACTGATGGAAAATAAAATGTTTTATATCGTTGTGAATTTATGATCATCAATACAAAAAGGAAAGTTTATAAGTTGCAGCTACCTTCCGTAGTACTTGCGAGTTTGATTTTGTTTTTTACATGTGCGATGAGCTTAGTAAACTACCCTTGCAAGAAACAAGCAAATCAGGTAGGCTAGAAAGCAATAAACTGACATCGATTCAATGAGAAATATTATTTAGATATGAGGATCTAATTCCCAACTTTTCTAATCCCTTGTAGCAAAGTACATGAGTAGGTGTTTACGATGCTTATCTATGCTCAGTCACAGCAACCATTTATAATGTTTAAAAATCGCATCTCATCGTGCATAAGTAATGACAGGTTGGTTATCGCCGGCCGCAAGCATTATAACAACTCGTTTCCTCGGTGACTCTTAATTACCGCTTACAGGGGATAATAAGCAGATATATACTCCATCTTTTACCTTCCAATGAACAGCAAGAAAATAAGTAACGATAAACAGCCTATTTAGCCACTTGTCACGGTGATTTATGAAATGAGCTGTTTTTCTTTGCACTGCATGAAAAGTTTTCGTATTTGAGCAAGAGTAGAGCATGAAATGTCGTATTCTGGAATTTCAACAGTAGTGTAGGCATTTGTTATGTGGCGGCATCTACAAAGCCACATGCAAACTACGCGTCATACTGACGTCACGCCAAAACCTGCATCACGCAAGCAGAGTTTACCGCGCGACTAGTATATATACAACGTCCCGACAACAATCCTCGGGCAGTAGCCCACCAGACACGACATCAGTCTGGTCAGAGGTTCCTCCCTTTTCTATGGAGGATGAGTGTACTTTATTTACTCCTTGTTTCTCACCCTCCAAAGTTATTTTAAATGCGAGAGTGATGATGTGTCTCTATTATAGAAGTTAAAAACTTTTGTACCTGAATATTGTATCGTAAATTTTATAGTTAGGCACTTTTAATTTTCGATTGCACATTGAGTTTCGCTCTTGCTTGAACGTCGGCGTAGCTTATACATTAAAGTGCCACAATTTTCATAAAATTCCACAACATGAGTGTCTACCAGCCCTGGATGTTCTCAAGTTACCTGCATTAGTTATTAAGCGGGCCCTTTGCAGTGTATCGCGCAATCTCGCCGGTAATTGCCGCTTTACCGGCGACGTCGAAATTTTAATTAGTTGGCGAAAATAAGCGAGCAGGAATGGCGGCTCATCCATCAGGGGATCAGTTGTAGAGGAACTTGTTTACACTGGACGCACTCTAGTGTAGTTGTAGACTTGTAATTATGATGCCACTGATATCGCGGATCGATTTTAATTGAGCTTGTGAATTTGTGATGGTTTATACTAAGTTTTTTAAGGCTTTATAAAAGATGAAGTATTAAGTCTATTAATAGTACTCATACTTCAATAGCGCGTTGTCCAGTTCAGTGATGACGTTTTGAGTATTTCCTTTATTCCTAGAGGGCATCTGCGATCCCTACAGAACATAATCCTAATCATGTATAATGTTTCTCAATAGAGGTTCACAGCGTCAACTGTTTATCAGATAGTCAACGAACAGTTTTGTATAATTCCAAGATGCAATTATTCGTTTATTCTGCGTAGACGTTGACGCTACATAGACATAGGTGCCGCGTAGACGCTTAATAGATGCTGCGCAAGCGCGAAGTAGACTGAATAGTTTCAAAGCTAACGTAGTCTTATCTGAAAAATGAGCAGTAGGTAAATCACATACAAAAATATATAATTTAAAATAATTATTAACAGCGGGCGCACGTGTGAAGTACCTACTTCGAAGAATAGGTATATGAAGTTCAATAAGAACCGGTTCCTATGCTAATACGTTTGCAGTTTCGACACGCTGGTAAAGTATCGATACTTGAATAAATATGCAACAGAGACCAATGGTTGCCTTTTTGTTCTCTACTTGACGCCTGCAGGCATCGTCTAGAATGTTGGGCTCTAGCTCAAGGCCCGAGTCCGGAGCAATAAAATCTTATAGATTCGGCGGCAGTAAAAAGTATACCCCCTATTGTGGATAGGGCATCGTTGGGGGAGGTTAACTAGGATCAGGTAAGGATTATTTGGGGGCGCAATTAAAGCTACTGGTTCTGCAGGGGCTGGCTTGAACAAGTATTCGAAACAGCTTGCGGTTTACTACTGGATGGCACAGGGATTTGCGCGTGTCACCAATAACGTTTTCCAAATGCGTCGGTGAAACGTCGTGCACACATTGTAACACATAATCAGCCTATAATGTTCCCACTGTGCACTGCTGGGTCAACAGCCTGCTCTCAGTGAGAGTGAGTGGGCCGTAGTCCACCACGCGGCTCCACTGTGGGTTGGTAGATGTCACATGTCTTCGAATTTTTGGTTCTAAGACAGGTCGGTTTCCTCACGATATTTTCCTTCACCGTTTTGGGAGCAGTGATGATGAAATAATTGACACAAAGTAAAGCCACTGGGCCACTGTTCACATTGTAGCACGGTCTCTGTCAAATATCTATTCATGTGGTTTTGTCGTGCTTATTTTCTATGCAATAAACACAGGTTCTAGTTGAAAGTTAATCAAATACGAGCCATTCTGGGTGAAACAGTCATTCGCCATGTATGGACACATACTCGATCCTACATTACAAAAGTAATTGCTAACTAGATACTCGTGGTAATATGACAGATATGAACCGAATGAATAAATTTTACAAGAATTGAGGTTGTTACAAACGATTAGTTATCATATTTATTATAATAAACATTTACGTTTTTATATCAATTCGTTTTAACAACGCTACAAAAATTGCAATTTATGGCAATCATTTTGGTATTTTTATTGCGAGTTGTATTGGGGTTGAGGTGGACTAAGTTTTGTTTTGTTGCTGTTACTTGCTGTTGTTAGTTGCTGATGTTTTAGTAATTATCAAGGCTAAGCAAAAAAAAAAAATATTTGTGGACCACCTATAAAAAAATAATACAAAAAAAAATATTTAAGTTTACGACGAACTTTATTCATGGCTTCTATTAACTTTCTAGGATATGCTGAATATGGTAAACTAATGTTTCACACAAATAGAGTCTTAGATTAGGTATCATTAGCATTAGCTAAGCAGCGCCTTGGTCTCGGCCTTAGCAGCCTATTAGTCGGTACGCGCACCCTCTAATGAATATGCGATATTTTAATTGAAAAGAAAATAATTACAAATGTGTCATGAGATTTCTCCTTTAAAGTCGTGTCGCTTTTATTAACATCAGTTGTATACCTACGCATAAAATCTCGATAACGACCTATTCTGAAGTCGAGTTTATAGTATGCCTAGCGAATAATGGATAAGTTGTTGTCGTGTCACCCTATGTAAAACCACTTTCGTATCTGTAATTTTTATGGTTTACATAATAGAGTATAATATAATTCTATTCTACTGTACCCTCCGTATATGTGTATCGGCACTGATACGTGAAAGCTAACAGGGTTCACGTAGTTCAACCCGCTTGAAAAACAGCGCCCTAATTGCGGAAAACACTTTCAATCACAATCTGAATCATTTTGAAGGATATTGCTAATCCATTGCTTCGTATGTTCGAAAAATGTGTGCTCAATAACGTAAATAACGCAATGAATGTTATTGAACTGTCAAAATGAAAACCATTGCTAGGTACTGTTAGTGTTTTACGCAAGTACACCTGAACTAGGCGAAAAGATAACACCTGCTTTACGAAAAGTCCTACATAGTTTATCGAGTTAGCTAGGGCCCTATCATTCCCCAGGAGGTAGGAATTGGCCAGTGGGCTGCAAAGTTGACTGGAACTAAAAACAATATCTGAAAGTATAACGATTTTTAAATCAAGCTTAGCATCCATTTAGCTACATTAGAGTTTTAGAGATTGTAGGATTTCCAACTATTTGACTGTATTAACTTATAAGTAAGGTACTCTATAACCCGGTTAGATATTAATAAATATGTTATTAAAATTGCTTTATTCGTGTTAGTGTAAGTTTTCAAAAAATATCCAAACACTGTTTTCATGACATTTCAAAGAAACATAATTTACCGCTTTATTAAATGCAATAAACTAAGACTGCAATGTTTTTACAAAAGTATACCCACACTTAAAATTCAAAGCGTGTCGCCAACTATCAAACAAGAAAGCATCAACAACAATGTAATACCTTCATTTCTATATTATTGAAACCATGTATTACATTTAACTTTTGACAGCGATGCGGACGAATTTTTTATGCCCAATGATTATATTTCTTATTTTTTCATATACATGTACCTACATATTATTATTGTGTTAAACAAAGACACGTAATATCTATGTGCGATATTTTTTATTCCAGAAAATGAGGTTTTTTCTACGTTCTATTGTTTTTGTAACTAAAATACAAGTAAAACCAAGGACAATAATAAGCTTTATATACACTGGGCCGCAAAGAAAGCGGGTCGGTAACAAAAACCTCAATAACTTCCAAAATATTGGAGCTAGCTTTATGAAATAAAGACTGTATTTAAGACAATTTTATAGTGCCTAAATCAATGTCATAAAATTTCAAGATTATGAATTTTATAAGTAAAGTAAAAATTACCATTTTCAATAGATTTCGAAAAATGTGCTACGGCTATCAAATATGCAATTTTTACACATTTTAGTATGTTGTATTGCCACCACGAGCTGTTAATACAGCTGTTATACGGTTTAGCATGCTTTCCACCAGATTTCTGAGTTGATGCTGAGAAATATTCTCCTATTCCTCTATGAGTGCTGCTTTCATTTCACGAAGCATGATTGGATGGGAATCCCGCTGGCGTAGACATCGTCCCAGTTCGTCCCAGGCATGCTCAATGGAGTTCAAGTCTGGGCTGCGTGCTGGTTACTCCAAGCTTGTGATAGCGATATCTTTAAGGTAGATAAACACTATCCGAGGTGTACGAGGACGAGCGTTATCTTGCATAAAGATGGCGTTCTCGCCTATGTTTACTAAAAATGGGCCAACATACTCATGTAATATTTCATTCACGTATTTTTCTGCAGTTAAAGTACCCTTTTCTATTACCACTAGCACGATGCGGCGTTCAGAAGAAATGCTGCCTTTCGAGTTTTGGACCATGTAGGTCTAAATGGCTTCAAGTTTGCTTCAGCAAGACGCCGCCTCACTGTACACGTGCTCGGTTTGCTCCTTCATGCACGCATAGGGTAGATTTTTGAACTTCAACAGCCGTTTGAAATCGATTTCTCAACATTGTTGACACCGTATATCGATGCTCCTGCGCTGTCGTGCACCTTGTTCGGCCTGTTCCTGGTCTGCGAATATTGGATCCAGTCTCTTCAAATCGCTGGAGCACTCTTTAACGGTTGGTAGTTAGCGACACACCAACAGTTCTCGCTGTACTGCGCCCGTCTTCAAGCACTGTCAGAAATCTGGTATATTCTTCAGCAGTTAGTGGAATGTTTTTAATTGAATTTGATCATAATAATTAATATGTATCTGCACAATAAAACAAACCATAGTTAAAAATTGTATAAATTGTCTTTATTTTTTATTTATGGTTTTAATAGATACAATCACCAAAAAACGATTTACTTCTTCCTACATTTGTAATGAAATTTCAATTTAGTTTTTATTTTAAAAATATTGCTCAAGTATTTGATGACCCGCGGCCCTTTGCGGCCCAGTGTATTTTTAACTAGCGACTCACCTCAGTTTCGCACGGTTTTTACGATTTGACAATAGGTACATAGAGATTTCTTTAGGTATATGCAAGTTTCATAATAACGTGTTATCCACCTTTCGGAATAAATTCTCTAAATGATTATGAAAACCGAATCAAAATCCGTTGTGAAGTTTAGAAAAACAACGCGTTCACAAAGACAGATACGAAAAGCGACTTTAATATTTTATAATATGTATCTATAGATATAGATAGCTAAAGATATAAGATATAGAAGTACCGAGTACTGATGGCGGCAGACGTGTTCTGTTTTATCGAAAAGACAGGCACATGCATGACGCACTTACCTCTAAACAAGCAACTGATGCAAACGTGTAATTTTCTGCGTGTTATCTATGAATATCTAATAAGATTCGTACCGAGTTAACTGTACAATTTATAGGCAGAAACCGTAGAAGCTGCGAAACGAATTTCTCCTTAGCTATAGGTTAATTGTCTAGACTAGCAGGCCGAAAGATAAGTTTTCCAAGCCATTTTAAGTTTAGGTAAGTTTGTTTTGTTTAAAAAGAACGTTAGATATATTTATCACCTTCGTCTAATGGTGGCAAAAGCGAATGCTGATAGCTTATACTATATTCTCCTGCTTATAGTGTCTGGGTTCCTTAATGATAGGACAAACTATTTTTTTTTTCCTAAGGATAGAACTCCCCAGCTGTTAGATTTGTTCCCGGGTAACGGTACCAAATAGAATCTGGTTAGCAACATAAGATTTAAAAGAGACTTGAACATCACTCTATTTTAAAGTGATAGATATTTTAATAACAAAAAAATATGTATGTCAAATTAGTAGCAAAACAGGAGTCACTGTAATGGCATTGCTGCTATAAATGCTTATTACATCACCCACATAACGTAAGAAATAAATGCATTCTTAAAAAGACATAAACCTCTATCGCTTGATATTTACGTGGTAACGACCTTATAAACCGCGGTATAAACAAAAATTGTCGACGCAGGCGCAGGTATCAAAACTTTAATTGGATGGTACCAAATCTAATCAAATTTTATTGGCGGGCAACACATAGCTAATCAAAAATAAACATAATTTCGTAATCACACCGGAGTAACATGTTTTATTCATTACTATAATTGTTTTAATGACGTGCCTCATACTAATTGAACTTGCGAAGCTAAAATAGCAAAAGACGTAAAAAACACATTGATTGATAATTTAAACACATTGATTGATAATTTAATTTGATTATAAAATTATATCTTAATCCTTCAACGTCTCGATATTGAAATGTTGACATTTAATTTGGATGCGTTATTATTTTTTATGTTAATTATAATTTAAAAGTCACAATTAATGTTTAGTCTGAGCTTAATCTAGATGGTTTCCATTTCGACAAGAACAACTGTGGCAAAAACATAAGCCGAATTAATTAAAGAGGAAAGTCAAAAAATAACCAATTAAGCAAGTCTGTACCTATTGTCAACGACACCAAGTACGGGAAATTTACGCACGTCGGTACTGCTTCTGATTTAATTTACAAATAAATAATTTAATTAATGTTACTGACTTCTCATTCCTGTTTATTTTAAAAAATATTAACGAATACAGGATAAATTTACCTTAATACACGTGTAATCATTATTACCTGCGGTATTAATTATATTCAACGAAGTAAAAGAAATTAGCGTTGTTTATGATACATATTAGAGAATGTGTATTAGGTACTATTGTGTCAGCAGAAATAAATAAAAATAAAATAAAATTTAATAATGCTGGCCCTTCTAGTTGGAATCGAGCTCGTCCCTTTATTTAGGTACTATTGCATTTTTGCTTACCAATCTTATGACAAAACTTTTTATTAAAAAAAACAATCGACTTAAAAAAAATAGGTAATACAACTATAAAATGAATGAAAAAATCGGTGTAGGTAATATTTTTTTTTGTAAATTGTTTTTTTTTTGTAAATTGTTTTTTTTGTAAATTTTTTTTTTTTTGTAAAATGTTTTTATTTTTCACTTCTAGCTGTGGTAGGTATCACAAATTTATGTACCACTGTTGGCTATGTGAATATTATAGCACCATCAACTTATAATACGTGGATTAAAAACATATTATTGAAGCTAACTATGAACTCCTCAAAGTAAAGTTTGTATGGGAGACCACCACGCGGGCTTGCTCTACCAAATAAAAAAATAATCGTAAATCGAGTCATCACGGGGAAATCGGAAAACAAAAATGAAAAAAAAAAGACGGGTTGCACTCCGGGAGTGCCGGCAGAAGTGAAAACTTGAATATTAACGTTGAAATAAATCAATTATTAATTTAATTAATATTACTCATTTTTTTTTCAATATTTCTGCGTCACTTTTTTCATTAATAGATGCACTTTTTTCAATTTCCATATTTTAAACACTTTCGGTCTTATTCATAAAAAAAAGCCTATTGAAGGTTTAAACCATTCATTAGTTAAAATGCTCAATAGGCCTTTAAAACATTCGATAAAATTTTGTATTCATAAACGCTTCATAAACGTTCTATAACTAGAATGTCCTACAACTTCTAAATGTTGCCATTATAATGAAGTCATCCAACAAATTGGCCAACACATTAAATCGGCATACGAGAATATCTGTCTACGAACCGAATATTTGTGTCCATAGACATATTTATTACGTATGAAAAACTAATTTATTGTCTACAGTTTCAACAGTTTCGACGCGACAACTCATGGTCGTCATGGAAACAATATGAATATATCAATGAATGAATTTGATATTGTATGTGTCAAACTAAAAAACTTTTGAATATTTTTTTTGTATTTAAAATAAATGAAATTAAGACCGGAGACTAGTTGCAATAAAGGGCAAAGAATTGAATATTGGTTGGAGGAGGATAAGGTGTGTACTAGGTACACACCTTATCTGTTACAGCTAAAATGTGTTCAAAGTAAGTTATGTTTTGTAAACATTCTCAATTTCTTATACTTATGCTTGCTTTTGCTTCTAATCCTTAGATTTTTTGGAAGAATTGGTCAGGGAGAGGTCTCCATAATAGAAAATAAAAACACTGACACAAACACTAACGCTAAACAGGGGCAGCCTGGCATGATTTACGAATTAGGTGCCTATCCAATTTACAATTTTACGAAGAACTTCGTTTGCCTGTACAACTCATTGTAACAAAAAAAACCCGCCATAAGAATAATAATGACTGTTATTTTGATGCCGCTACTGATTAATTAAATCAGTATAAATAAGATAATGAAGAGAAAGAATTTATAACATTAGTTTTGTATTTCAGGTCAATAGGACTAGTAAAGATGGTGCTTCACTACGAATAGCAGAAAATGAAACGGCCTACAGAAGAGATGGCACAGATGGCAAATGAAAAGCAAAACATTTTAAAAATGTTGTTCTGCTTGCACAAGTTTTAGAAGCCAAATTAGAGTTTAGAGTATTGTTCAGCCGTGAACAGGCAAGAGTTACATACGCCAGCGTCAGCATCAAGAGCGACATACATTCGTTCCACATAAATTAGTAATTAGTAAATGAATAAATTAGTCATCAAGCTGGAGTAGAGTTTGATTCATCTTCCATAATTCCTCTCACTATGGCCAAGACACCTTTAGCCATCACCAGTTCTATGAGTCTGTGGGACCGGCAATGACAAAACTATTTCCTGTGTACACATTGCACGACGTACACAAACCTCTATTCTTAACCAAATTCTGTCTGTTCCCGTAGGTCTCCCGTAGGCTTGTATGATAGGTTAGGGTGTTAGGATAACTAGGGTGTTAAGTAGTTGCTGTAGGTTTATAATCAGTAGGGTGAGGTAACCATAGATACCAGGCTCAATTGTTACAAACTTAGCCACACTGTATGCATTTGGAATAACAGCCGTACTAAGCTGCAAGTCCCGGTGCGTACAAGTATTATAAAAATAAACTGATATTCGTATACAAGCTTTTTATTAATGAACTACTCCCTAAATTTCTTCTCTTTTACTTTAGATCTTGTTGGCTCAAAATATTGCCACTTCCACGTTGTCGTCGGTGGCAGCGCAGAGGTCACTTTGACTGCATGTTTTGGGTAGGACAAATAAGGCAGGATAGGAAGTGGAGCATGTTTTGCAACATAGCTTCACAGCCACACCCTACTGGAGCATCTCCGTGCAGGGTGTAAACTTCCGTGGTCGACACGGAAGCATTGTTTTCACACAAAAGCAGCAATGTCCCACAGTATTTCTTGTTGCTATAATGTGCTTCGTTATATTTTTCGTCGCTTCTATTTTGTATTGTAGGTAGGTATATAATAATAAACTAAATTGGTTAAACAGAAGTTCAAAATAAATTAAATACAACTGCGGCTCCTCGAAGTACTATTGTTTACGAAACTGACTTTTCAAACATTTGTACGTCAAATGTCATTTTCTTCGGCCATCTTTGTCGTGTCTCACTTGGTTCACTTCGGTTGGCGCCGCCGTAGAAAGAGATGGGGGGAGGGGGGGGGGGGGGAATCTCTCCTGACGGTCACGTGTCCTGACGCGATGCCCTGACGCGAGTTTAACATTTTTTACCCATTACAAAAAGTGTTCAACGCCGCTAAAGAAGTTTTCACTTCAAAAAAAAACCTAGCCGAATGTGTAATCTATGCTTAAAGTATATTTAAAGCACAAAAGCAGTTTCCCGCTTTTATCAGCTACTGGAGGGTCTATCATAGTCAGGTAAATACGGTAGTACCTATCTACGGACTGTTGCTATTCTACGGCCAAAGGAAGTTGGCCTGACAAGTTATATGATTTGTATGAATGTTCTGATAATGTCAACAGTTGCTCAAAGTGCAAGATCTAGAGGTTGTGTTTAGAGTGGCTGGTTGTCATACGTTTTCACTTGATTCGTATCGACACGTATATAAGGAGATGAGCTACAGAGTCATGATGAGCAGCTGTCAGGTCGGTAATCAATTAAACTATCAATTAAGTTTGGTGTTCTTGAAGATCGAATTCAATTAAATGAATGTGTTGTGTGCGAGTAACTTTGATGACTAACGAGTGCCGCTTTATTCATTGGCAGGGAGACGGCTTTGTTAATAACAAAGTGTTCAAAGCGCACTTTCGATCATCAATCTCATCAAAACAATGAAATTAAATAATTACACTAGCGCAACAAATCGTGACCGCGTGCCGCCAATAAAAACTTGACTACAGTGCGATTATCCGATTACACACATAACACTCTAATAACAAGGTGGTGTCTGAAACAGGACCATTTAACAATATTGTCTCTGACCAATCGGCGCGTGGTGCGAGTGCCGGCATCACGCACCGCGCGAGCATGTCACTGCGCACATTTGCCGCGTGTTATTGCCGCCTCGCACGACTTTGCCGTCATTTGTATGAGCGTAAAGAAGGCGCTCGTTTATCGAGAGAGCCACGAACAAAAGCGCTTACGCCTCGTCTTAATTAATATGATTAATGAGCCGAGGCCGCGGCGCGTTTTTGAACTCGCGTTACTGTTGTAATCGAGAAATAAATTAATTTTATTAGTAGTCCTTCCTAATAGAATACGAGCGTCGAGGGCTGCGTCGCTCCCAAACGACTCTGACGATACCGTGTTTTCCCGGTTCGTTACGTTTCTCTAATTTAAAAATTGGGCGTTAAAACTCACCGATTATAATTTAAATTTATGACATTATGCATGATATAAAGGCATATAAAAAGGAAATTGTGACGAGTTATAGTGGGGAATCACTAACAAGGCACGTATCTGAACACACCTTAATGACTTTAACTATAATTTCATTTCATTAAAATTATTTTATCAAACTACTACTTAAGTACCCACCATCACTTTAGTTTCATTAATATTAACATAATTGTATTGCTCGCGTCCGAGTCAAAGCACTAATTTATTACAGCTTTGAATCTACGTCACTTGTATGTATAGCTAGGTATACATAACACTGATACCTAGAGCTACACACATTAGTGGTAATATAATTTGAAACTATTAGAGGAATTCGCAGTAAAACAAATAGTATTCGCGCAGACGTGTTACCCTTTCAAAACATAGGTATCTATTTATTTTCCCATGTTTCTAAGCTAACGCGGTGTCGTATAGTCAGCGACGGACTTTGTGCCTTTTGCGCTGGTGTTAGGGTGCACATCGGGAGTACGCGTGCGGCGGCGCGCTCGCGCCTCGGGCCGAGATCGTGGCGGAGATAATTAGAGGCCGCGGCTCTGTGGGAGCCATAAAAACGGCAAATTGACCGGCGGGATAACCAGAAAGGCACAATGTGTTAGATAATAATTTCCAAATTACAGGTTATGTTGGTTCGCAAGCGAGACTCGACCGGCTCTTTTTTCTCGGACGCCGACTGAGGTGCTAAGGGCAGGCTAATTATTATTTGGGTATCAGAGCGAGGATTTTAGTGCAGCTGCTACCTGTATAAATATTTATTATTAAAAAAGATCAAACGCCAATTTCGATGGAATCCAATTTTTATTAGCCAATTAATGTTGCAACAAATGACTTATCAATATCATACATTTATAAATAATCATACGTTTGTACGACAAGGAATAAACAATAAAATGATAACAATTAGCAGTAAAAAGTAAAAATACTCATGAATGATGAAAGTTACGTATACTAATCATTTACAGGTTTTGAAAATTAATGTGCATTATGCACTATATCAGACTGTTTTTGGTAAAAATCAGTAGCCTAAAAAGCTGTAACCTTCCCGTGATAAAATGAGAAGTCCATCCTTCTAATACAAGTAATTATAAAACACCAACAAAAGATTTTACGCAACATGAAAATGGCGCATTATCAGTGCAGAACCCAAGCAATTGAATCTACAGACAAGCAGACGCTACATTCCGATATAATATGGAGATGGTCCCCAATTCCCAAGAGCTTGTAAGACAATCGATGGCAGGACAGGAGCGCGGGGCGCCGGGCGACGAGCGCCGCCATTGGCGCCCGGGCGCTCCGCCCCACGCCTCCGACGACTCCTAGATTAATGTTTTGTTAAAGGGAGCATTATCTCCTAAGATGTGATGAAATATGCGAGCTGCAGCATCCGACACGCTAATGCGGGTAATGCCGCTCGTGAATCCATCCTTGTTTGTAGAGAACGAATGTACTTTAACTGTAGGTTGGCTTCAGGTTAACTTGGGAAGTTAGGATGTTTTGTGAAAATTGTTTTTCCTAGGTTTTAGGCTAACAATTAGTGCACTTTTTGGTTTTTATTAAGGTATTTCTTGTATAACCTTTCGGGGTAAAGGCGTGATGTTATGTTATTTCCTGTGTAGAGCAGATACCTACTCGTACATATCATCATATCTAGATTGATGTTTAATCTACTTATTCTGTTCCGATCTCCTGGCAGAATAGAGTTTTTAGCATGATTTTAGATTAAATGAAATAAATGACTACGATCAACTGAGCTATATATGAGCTAGGTAAATACCTTCCGTAACTGTTTACTGTTTTAAAGCTTGAGACAAATAGTCACGACTCTCAATTCGTAATTTTCTATTTATAAATGTTTTTATAAAAAGTGAGTAAAAGAGATGCAGTTTTTAAACTCCATACTACTTATTAATAATTCTTAATTTTATATTTTAAATACTCTTTATTTAATAGTCCTATCAAATAAAAAGTATTTAATTAAACTATGAATGAATTTTTTATCGCTGGTTGAAATTGGTAAAAATTATGTGGATGCCATTAACTTTCATTTTTGTTTTATTTTTTATTTCCTATTGGCATCAAAAAACTCGATATGCAAGTAGCCCTAGCCAGTATTCATTTCACAAAAGCATTTAAAAAAATGAAAGTATTTTTCATAAGGAATTGAATCCGTCTATTTTTTTTACTCCTATTTTTTCAACAATTCTTCAATTTTGGATAAAAAAATGATCTCTAATAAGAGCATAAAGATAATATACTTACTTATTTACCTACTTACTCAAAACACTAACTAGGTTTTCTTGTCTTTGATGCCTTCTGATATTTATACACTAAAATAAACTAAGCAGAATCTTTTTTTAAAGGCTTGTTACTAATCTCAATACCAAGTAAATGTAATCAAATAGGTATAGGAATCTCATTTTGCCCTGCATTACTGAAAAACATTGCACGAAAAGCCTGTCTAAGATTTTCTTTGCCCTAGCAAGCCCATAGATTACACTTGACTACGTCTTTTTAACCTGAAGGCTTAAAAAAAAGTTTAAAAACTAAAACCCGACTACTGAAAAACATGAAACAAGAAAGGACCTTCCCGTGGTTATACCAATTCTACCATAGCTTATAAGTTGTATATTAGTACAGCGGTATGCGACCACTGGAAGGCACTTTCTTGTTTCATCCTTTTCAGTAGTCGGGTTTTAGTTTTTTTTTTTTTTTTATTTAATTATTTTGGTGCTTATTTCAGTAATATTTACTTACGTTTTGAAATTTGCTAATTAAACCCTTTCATTTGGCATCAAGGCATCATCCTAAAATATTTATTTTTAAATTCATTACTTTATGTCCTCTAGAGAGCGCCACATTGAATTTAATGTGACGTCACATAGCCTTTAACCAGCGGACGGTCAAGACGCTTCTAACGATACCTCCTTTGTCAAATTATTGTGAGTACTTTTGAAGTTATGAGGGAACAGATGTACATACATACATACCGGTCAGTCGCCATCTCAGTAGACATCACACACACTCCATCCATAGTTTCTTTCGTCTTCCCTTACTTATAGCCATCGACAGTAAGTAAAAATACTTTCAGCGAATTCTTCTGAAAGGCTTTTGAATTATGACGATACAAAAAGACATTAAGGATTTTAAGGGAAATTACCTAATTATTTCAGTCGATATCAAATCATTCGTGTTTTTATTGCCAGCGCTAATTAACAAATCATCATCATCATCTGCCTAGCCTTTTCCTAACTATGTTGGGGTCGGCTTCCAGTCTAACCGGATGCAGCTGAGTACCAGTATTTTACATGGAGCGACTGCTAATTAACAAATAATTGTTAAAAATTTTTGTTATCTTTACTTTCTTTTAGTCAACAAAAACAACATAGGTAGGTACTCTATCTTACTCGAAATCTGGGAAATAAAACTGTGGAAAATTGACTAAGTTACACAGAAGTGTACCTACTTTATAGTCATAAGTTATTTGCTGTAGGTACCTATTACTTAATTAATCCTAAGATGATTGCGTGGTTCAACTGTTTTCATAAACAGCTGGGTATATAAGAAAAAGCTACCTTAACAAGTGAAAATGCCGTTTTAAGCTACTGCTTTGACCGAATGATAATTATGTAAAAAATCTACGTCACAAACATAAATAGAACCTTACCTACGCATAAAATCACAATGCATATCTTCGCGTATTATAAGCCACATCATCTCAATTCCACGTTGCAGCAGGGTCTGTTCGACTCCCTATAATCAGCAGATTCCAACGAGTTACGTCACGTAAACCTCAGTTCTAAGATTGTTTATCCACCAATTTCTCGAGATGGGACCCAATACAATTGTGTTTGTCAATGATAAATGGTCGCGCGCGGCGCTTTTCATCTCATTCGGTCAAAGGCGCCGCCAGCGACACGTGACAGATAAATTTAAATTCTAATATGAGACGCATAAGGTTTATTCCTGGTTGCATATAAATAATTACAACACAGGACTAAATGATACGGTACTAATCAAGGCCGGGAATAAACGCGGATAATGCGGTTTAATATCGTTTGAAAGGAACCTTTCGGCGGGTAGTCGCATTCAGCTATAATGAGTTTATTCAGAGTTTTAATCGAATGAATCGTGGTAAGCAAATAGTGGTTCAAAAGTATCAAGCCGGGGTCGGCTCAGCGGCACTCCGCTAGTTGCCTTTTCAATTTGTATAGCAATGATAGACGGGGGTCGTAGATCCTAAATTAGAAATATTCTTTTTTGTTATTTTAAGTTTCATGATATTTGATACGAGTTTTTACTATGATATGTTGTGTTCATACTATGATCTGAGCTTTTAAGGGACTTTTGAATAATCTTCTTATTTCTTTCTTTCGGTTAGCATTAAATAGTTATGTTTTAATGTAAATGTTAATAATGGCAATATTAAATTTTATAACCGCTATTTCAACAGCCAATGAAGGCACATGCGTCCATTGCATTTTTGTGGGAAACGACAAGATGCCAGATAGTTTTTGACTCAGTGTTTAAATTTTTGTCGTCACATCTTTTTATTAACTTAGATACTAGCATCTACCTATGTTTTTGATGAGTTTGTGTTAGAAAAAAACACATTATGCATCAAATACCTCTTTTACGACTTTCAACGAATGCAAAAGTAATTCTCTCAGTCTTTCCTACAAACTCATCATTACTCCCCAGTCTCTACACTGAAATGCCTTCTTCTTAGTAACAACCCATATTAAAAGGGAAGCACAAAAGAGTTTGCACATTATGTAAAAAGACTGACGACCTCTTTTTTGACATATTAACAAATAATCCTGGCTGATAATTCCAAAAGAATGAGCAAAGATGCGGAAAGTTATGGAAATAGCATTGTTTTTTTTTTTCAATCGTTGTGTTACACATTTCATGGCCAGTATTAATGTACTTGAAATACCAAGTCAGTTTTGTACATATTATTTCCATGGCGGTTCTTCATACAAATATTGCAATAAAACCTATTGCGTGCCATACCTTTGTATATTTGTGATAAAATAATGTAATAATTTTTGTATTCTAGATTCAAAAAAGTTGAATCATAGTTGAATAGATAAGATTTTATTTAAGTTAATCTCTATTTTGGACAAAAGCAGTGATTATTTGTAACAAAAAATAAATTCAAAGAAAAAAGTTCTGTCGTTTGCCCGCATATTCATTGGTGGTCTAAACTATTGGGTAAGAGCTTTTAATATTTTCTAAAATGCACAAATCATATTAAAGCGTAAAATATAAGAGGGACTTTAACTTTCACATCGTTTAAACGTTTTTTCACTCGATGTTACCATAATGTCCGCATTAAAATGCGAGTTAAAAATCCTACTCGACTACAAAACGTTAGACCGAATATTCCAATGCATTCAACTTAACGACGATACACATTAGGTCTAGTACGAAAGTTAATGTCTTAAATATCAGAGTATATTATACCTACCCTATGTGGCGCATGGTTATAAACACGACACAACTACAAGGTTTCATCATTAAAAATAAATCATCGGCATGATTCGGCAAACACGATTACGTCGACTTTAGTTTGGTATTGACAGAGTCAAGAATGTTCAATGCCTGGGGGAGTGAAAAAAAGCAATTGCCTGTACTAGTTTTTGTCGTTTACATCGATGGAACATTTAAACTGTGTCGTGCTATACCTACTGGGGAGAATGGTTGGAGGTGTGTCGATGAAAACGCTTTTGATTCGGCACGGCCGACGCCCGTGACATTGCCGCAAAGAGCACACACCACGTTAGATAAAAGATTAACGATGGACCACCTCGTGTGAGCGACGCTCGTTTGTTTTCAATAAACTTTCACCGCGCACGCTTAGACTCGACTATTATATTTTATTGCTCAATGAAAGGCTCTGCGATGTGAGGTTAGGCTGAATAGGCAACAACTTGCATTGTTTTCGGTTAATTAGAATATTGTCATGGGATGAGCATTACTGATCTACGCATATACTCGTGCATTTTACATGGTCGCTCCACAGAGAGAGCCTTGTTTCCACTGCACTAAACAGGGGCTCCGGAGGAGTTTCGGCCTTGGCAAATACTGAGGCTAGAGGGGGCTTGAAGCCTGATAAGTGTTGTCAATCATAATTATAACTATAAACACCGTTTGGCCATTATAAAAGGCAGTAGGCACAATACTGAAAAGTGTTTGAAAAATCGCACCTTAAGATTCTGATCAACTGGTTGATGTCGGATACGTTTATAGCTTCTTTTTGTCACTTTTTCCCAATAATGTTTTTAGTGCTTCTAAATGCCATAAAGAACACGCCTTTATGGAATTTACTAAAATAATGACGTAACCGTCGGTTATCTATGAAATCAGCCAATATTGTACGTAGAGAAGAAACTTTTTCCAATAAGTGCCGTGCTGAAAATGTGAGGAAATCTTAGCGGGCGATCGTGACCCACGCAGTAGTTCAGAGAAACTATAAAAATTAACACCGCGACCATTTCCTGGAAACATTAACTTGCTTAGCTTTTATTTATAGGATATTATTACAATGACGATTCTTACAGCTTTCATAAGTATCCATTTTAAAACTGATGGCCATTGTTGAAGCTCAAAGAGACAATGAACAATTAATGAAGTAACGGACACGACGTGACCACGAAAACTGATAAAATTATTGTTGATATGCAAATGTGGAGTTGAAGTAAAATTTATAGTGGCGGGCTTGTGCCTGACAATGGCGGGCGGGCCAGCGCGCGCGCACACACAATGCGGGTGCCGCTTCTTGCGGCTTTACTGCCGCCAATTACTGTTTATCGCTATTTTTACATCGCGAACCGCGTATTTAGTAAACATTGTCTGGCCTATTGTTTGTGTCAGCGCACCCTTAGTACAAGTAATTGTCACATAGCTATTAAAGTCACTCAAGCCAAACGAATAAAAATTATAGTGCTAGTACCTCTGTTACTCTAGCAACCTCTAATTATTTCTTTATAGACTCGTGTAAAACAAACGGCCCGACAAGAATCAACATGATAAGTTTTAGTAAATTACAGTTGTCAGTAAAGTACCGTACCTAAACTGTCTTTATAAATCGAAGATAATATAAAACCGAGTTAACCCCTGTAATTAGCATTCATCCCGCGCCGCCGCGCCGCCAAATGGTCTGCCAGCAATCAATTAAAACAATATTTGAAATAGTGCTCCCAAAAAAATTAAAAGGAAGTTCTCAGGCTATAAACATTGGGTATTATGTGAGCCGCGGTGGTTCTGTCTCGCGCTGACACGTAGCGGTGTCCCGCTCGCGTTGCGCCGGCGCGTCTACGCGTACCATATTACCGAGGAGGATGCGCGCCGCGATGAATTATGAGCCAGCCGCGTTACCGCCAAAGCCTTGTTTGAGAGAACCAAAGTAATTAACTTCGACTTAGTTAACATTATGACTTTGAAATTATCTTCAAGTTCTCCAAATTTAAATTCGTCGTAGCGCGTAGCAGTATGCTACGCCGTAGCATTTGCAAACATAAACGAAAGATAACAGTTTTATTGATTTGGCATTGGTTTGTTTTATCTGTCGATCGTATGTTTGAACCGGTTGGTGTTCAATACTCATTATGAGAAGTTGATATGGACAGATAAGTCATGTATGATATATCGTGTGGTCCAATTAACAAAATTGTTAAATTACCTACAAAAAAAAAATTGTTGTTGACCATAAGCAGGTTGTTAACAAAACGAAATAAGGAACAACAACAATAGGAATGAGCTTTTCTCCAAATTGTGACATTTAAGCTGTTAAATAACTTTAGTTAAATGGCGTGATAAGAATCATTAAAAAATATGCTGAATCATCAACGGACTGCGACTAAGTTAACTACGACTACTAGCACTATAGTAGATATTCATTATTTTGAACTGACATGGAAATTGCCTGACAAATTTAAATAATTCAGTGTCGAATCGTTTTAAACTTATAATAATATAATTGTACCTTGTTAGTTATTCTATCAATAAAATCGCTTGTGACTTGCACCGCGCCCTGTGAGAGTCAGTGGAGCCGCTAATCGAGTTTGTCGGCCGATGTTATCTCTAAACCACACGTTAATAGTACCAACGCCTCTGGACGCTGCCAGCCACGCTTACTCATGGACCATGCATGGTACACACTCCGACGATGCGTTTTTGTTTCAAATTGCCATCACTATTGTGTTTAATTTAGTTCCTGCTAGAATTTAGAGGGCGTAGAGCGTCGAAGAAATATTATACCTTGTTATACCTTCTATTGAATCCTTCACAGCTCTAAATTCAACCAGCTAAAGTATCGTTCATTGTACCTATATAAATAACTTGAGAGCGGCTGGACTGATTTGACTATTTTTGTTTTAAAATGTTCTTAATAGTCCAAATTAGGTTATTATGGAAATAAAAATTGGAAAAATTGCCTGGATAAATTGAAATTTGGGGAAAAACTGAAAGTGCTTTTTTCTATGGGATTTTTGTATGAACTCAAGACCATTTGACAGAACTACGTCTGTCAGGTCATCTAGTTTACAATAATTTCTTTACACCACCATTTTTAATGACGTCATTATTAATACTTAAGTTACTGAACTGAGTAACATCTGTTTATCAAAATTTTAAAAATAAATATGTTCTATAGCGAGCCATTTTATAAACACAGGCGATAAATTCAATTCAAAAATATGAACACAGAGTATTTAATTACAAATACACCACCTATTATTATTTATTATCGTTTCTAAATTGGGTTAACGTGTCAGAATTATATCAAATCGCCTCCACTAGCCGGAAGCAATGCTTTACTGTTATGGCACAAAAGAATCCATTTGTTTTGAATATAATAGCTATTGTTCTAAAACGCTCCAGAATATAATCACGACATGTTGATTTATTATGGAATCTATACTGCAACACCAGCTGGAGTAGTGTTTGATTTCCAAACCTTTGGAAAGCAAGCTCTAGATCATTTAAGACATGTCGTTCAAGTCAATTATAAGCCTTATATTCCTTTATTTGACACTTCCTTAAGTTGATGATATATTGTATAGTGAGTATGCCCTCAGGACATTGTAAAGGAGGAATACTAGTGCTCAGTGCTCGAACCACTGTCTGCTCAGTAGTAAAGCTACCCTACAACGTTGACAATGAAGCCATAAAGTGGCAGGTTCATAATGCTAACTAAACGTATAATCTTACAAGTAAATATAAAAGCATATAAACAGGATGCATAATGAATAGGTGCTCAGAGCGATCTCAAACGAGTGGATGGCATGCCAATACTCCGGCAGCATCGCGCCCCTCGCACATACAACTCACTTCCACCAATATTTTCTCTCAAAGAAACGTATTTTACTTGAAATATTTAAATTTCGATTGTTACCATTCTTTTAGCGTCCCTGTTATTGTTGGGGTGAAAAGGAAAATGGATAGATGATGTTGCTGCTTATTATTCATTGTTCAGAGTGCGAGGGGAGGCGCGCGAGGGCTGAGAGCTTTTCTTGACTCCGTGATTTAGCTCATTTTTTAAGTAACAAAACAAGTAACCGACCCTATTGGAAATAATGCGCTTTGTGAAAAAAAGAATGGCAAAAGTGACACTGGTTTATGCAAGTCTATTAGCCACCAAGAATATTTCTGTAATATCACCAAACTCCATTAAAGGAGATCGTTCTAATTCTCACTACTTCGAAAGGATTCCGATATGTTTAACCCATTGTCTAACAGTTCCGATACAAAAGCGTCGGTATTCAATCATATCAAAAGCTTTAATGAAGCTCGCCATATTTTAATCCAAACATTCAATTCAGATCCGATTGAATCGATCGGCCACGCTCATAATCAAAAGTTCGTGATGCAACAAAAAACTAATTGACAACAATCAACACTGTTGCAACAAAAAACAATATTTTCTATCATTGTCATTAATAATAGTTAGAAAAAAGTCATTCACACCTTGGTGCGCGCTAACATGACAAATGCGGGTGTCGGCGGCGCGGCACAAAGCGGCGAGGTGCGCGCGCGCCGCGGGGCGCCGCCCGGCTCTAAATATTAATTATCTACAACACTACGAACACCTTTTAGGAGATTATCGCACTTTTGTGTAGCGTAATGTAACAATCTTTAGATCTAGATATCGCTCGCCAAGCGCCCTTGTTGTGACCGCCGTATCCGGCTCCACCAAGCACTGATACACGTCTGTTTACACATTTAAAGCAATACCAAATAAAATACATAACAATGCCAGTATAATGACTTATTAAATCAGGGTGTTAAAATTATTTCTTGTAATTCTTTGCTCCTTCACTAAGTATGAAGTTTATGTAAGATTGACACAGAAGTTGGGTCACCACCACACTTCTGTATGTTCTTACATAAACTTCCTGAACGTACATATTTACATCCGCCATGGTTGCATCACTTATGTGATAGAATATTAAATTAATTTTGCGGTCAGTATAAAAGTTGCGTGGCCTCAAGCGACAGCACCATGTGGCGCTGGCCTGCCGGTAGGACTGAATTCTAAAAGGTACCTACAACAATATCAAATAATAATGGTTATCGCCCCGGGGCCGATTGGACCGATTATCAGGCCATTGTGTCCGTCCGTTTAATAATCAACGACAAGATTGCGTCCATTATGTGACTGTTATAATATATTGACCACAAACACAAATAATACAGTACTGAAAAGATTCAAACAAGATATAAGTACTTACTTACAAATGGAACGAGTGAGGGCTACTGAAAACGCAAAACTTCTATAACCGATGATTTATTGGAAGCGCAATAAATAACAAACCTTTATAAATTATAGGGATCTCAAAATATTTTAATGCAAAATGACCTTGCATTAAATCGTAAATATGAACTCAAAAGGATTCCATTATTCCCTTCGCCAATACAAGCGGGCGATAAAACGTATCGCTTGTTGGTATAAAATGCGTAAAACCTTAAAATACACATGTGAACGAAGAATAAATTACCTTTAATATTGGATATCTGTATATAGTGCGCGGGTAATGAATATTGGATTACTGTCCCAGACAACTTGCTCGAAGACAGAAATATATTCAAAGCTTTGTGCGGAGTCGCGATCATTCGCGTCGTGAGCAAAACGCACTCAAATCTTGTCTTGTCAACAAACAGACAACCCAAATCCTTATTTAGGAACACGTAATCCAACCGAGACGCTAACTGAATCGTACGCGTGAGATTTATAATCTCAATAGCATGGCAAAGAGATCAATTCCACCGTCTCGACAACAGTCGGAGCCGACGACGTAAGCCCTGACAACTAGTCAAATAAATAACCTTCAACAACAAATATTGTAATAACCGAACTCACGAAGCAGCACATGAAATGATTCTGCCCGACACAAACCAAATAAAATTGTGTCCAAGCAGTGGGGTGTTTAAGGACTAATGTCGTGTTACACTAAATACTAACCAGAATAAAGTTTCTTTAAATCCCGACGAAGTGATATACAATTTCAAGTCGCGAGCGATTCTCGATTTTAATCAAACAAAATAAGAAACATTTTTGTTTGGGAACACTAAAAACGTAAAATTTTATGGGTACATTAAAGTTAAGTGGGAAATCCGAAAAGGAGTGTTAAAACTCCAGCGAGCAGATGGCGGCGCGGCGTTGATACAAACTCAATTATTTACACTCAATAAAAAGGACGTTATACGAGTATTAGAAAATTACCTGCTAAACAGTCAGATGAGCGTTCGAGGCAGGAAGGCTATTTACGAGATAAGAAATTACCAAGAACTATAGATAAAGGCATTTGTATTCATGTTCCATATAAATACATTTGTATCTTTAAGAGATTTTCTAAAGTTAATTAAACATTTGAATCTGTTCTTTTCATTTGCAAAAGGCTCCATAGAATTAGAAGTATTCGGTAAAACAAGTTAGCTTGATTCTTAGATGACGCAAGAGCATGAAGCAGATAACATTGATATTCCTGAATCGCACCAACACAAAAATTTTAAAAATCCGTATAAGATCCGATACGTATTAAAGCACCATCCTTAATTCGCCGTGCTTAATCATATAGAGCTTTTATGATGTCCTTGATTCGGTCACGCCAAATGTAACAAATGTTGGTAAAAAGCCCAGGTAGACGCAAATATTTGTGAACAATTTGTAGAATTCACACTTAATAACAAGGTGGAGGTGTTT
Source organism: Amphipoea oculea (assembly GCA_945859645.1). NCBI lineage: Eukaryota > Metazoa > Arthropoda > Insecta > Lepidoptera > Noctuidae > Amphipoea > Amphipoea oculea. The sequence continues at coordinate 7,908,714 of OX243862.1, forward strand.
AATTTTTTTCGCCGTGTGTCCAGGCGGCGGCGGCCACAAAGACTCATCATTAGGAGATCGTAGTGAGCAAGGTGCTATGATTGACTCCATGGGATATTGCAACAGGTGACAGCGATCGCTGAGATAATAACCATATCGTTTCTACTTTTTTGAAAATGGAAATACATATTTGAAATGTTAAAATCAGATCATCATCATCGCAGAACGTTGTACACGAAACAGCAGATAATATAGATCAACCTAATCTGAAACACTAAGAATTTTCCGATAGTCTGAAAACAGCGATATTGATACCTCATAAACTCATTTAATTTTATTAAGAAATTGTTCAGAGCCACAATGAGAAGCAATTCTGCGGTGCGTTCTTTTTCTTTTGTTTGCGTTATGCTGTTCAACGTTAAATGATTTTATTTCTGTAAGTAGGTTTGTACAAACACTTTTACACGTCAATCATATTTTTAAAAACTAGATGAGGTCGGCGTTTCCTGTCTGACTACTCTGAGAAGAAAGGCCGAAACAAACTCAGAGGTCACAGTCTCTTTTAAAGTCCAGACATAATCTTGGTCAGATCATGTAATTAACATGAAGAGTGGTATCGAAAATGGTCTTTTGTGGAAAGAACCACAAAGATGGAGTGGAACTGTCCATTCAGTTCACGCAAAACTTAAGGAGCTCAATGATTCGACGAACAATACCAAAGAAAGGACATTTATGTAGGCCGCATAAATTACTCAAACTGCCGGACCATGACTAAAACTAAACTGAAGGGAACAAAAAACAAGGACCTACATAATCCTCACATTCACAATAATTAAAATAATATTATATTTTACAATGTAAATATTTATGTCTATACAGAGAAAAAAAAATAGCAAGCAAAAAAAACAAAATAAGATTCACTTTATTGAAGCTCAATCCCAAGCATTTTTGGCCTCATATAGTCTTTAACAGTACAGTTTCAACTTTATAAAAGATTGCCTGGCAACATCAATCGTTAGTAAAACGATAAGTAATTAACTTATCAGTAGTGGTAAATAAATATTTATACGTGTGTATATCCAATTAACTAGTAAGATAAGGAAGTAAAACTGATATCTATTCGTTTAGTTCTCGTCAATTCCTTTGTTTGTTCGCACATCACCCAAAACTGCTGAACGAATTTAAATGGGTGTCCGGAGTTGCTTTACTTAGAGCCTGGGAACGAAATCACCATGTTTCGTCTCGCTATAATATTAGTACCGATGAGTGGAATTGGCGTGAGTCATGTAGAACACCATATGCCAATATCGATTTTACTGCACATTGTTTCCTACATGAACACAATATTATGATGACAATATAAACTTCCCATAGAAATTATATCTCTTTAACCCAATGGCACATCGATTTGAAAGATAGTTTAATATTACCTACGGTATTGTTTAAATTAAACACACATTTATACACAAAACGTTTTGTTTGTTAGGTAGGTAAATTATTATCTGATCTCATGTTTAAGTTACACACGAAACTGTCACTGTTACAACCAAATTAAAATTCCTACAGTAGCAACAATGAACCCATTTTCAATTTCCCCTAAATAAAATGCGAACAAGGAAGAATCTCGCTTAATGCTCTAAAATAGGGTCTGGCTGGCATAAAAGGATTGTAATTGATTTTAAACCACAATGATACAGTTATTAATTATTTCATTGTGTAGAATCATTTTAATGTAACTATTTAATCGTACAGTTTGTCGTGTCATGTCTGCAAAATCGCGTCACCGTGACTAAAAGACAGTACAATACTATTGTAATTGTGTGTAACCCCTGCGCACTGCTTCTGACGGCACTTTTATAAACTTTTTACTGAATGATTTATAACAGAACATGTCGTTTAATTGCAATTTCTGTGTGAAATATTATGCGCAATATTTTTGTTATTACACATTTGGTATTTATAATTTGTCAGGGTATATTTCATAAGGTTTTCATTGTCATAACATTAAGTTTTATAAACGAAAATCAATTTGTTTAGTAACTAAGGAAACACCGTTTAAAGAACAATTAACATTTCCGCTCTATGTAAGTCCTCACCTACATACAGTTGCTAAATAATAAGAAAGTATGGTTTTCATAGTCCTTCGATTGCCATGTCTCCGATGTCTCGTTTCTAAAGTAGAATATAAGCGGACGGACGGATCGCAAAATGCGATAGTGATTAAACCATTATAATGTTTAGGTATGCCTAAAGACGTTCGTGCTATAATTATACCCAAGCTTACATTAATAAACTGAATTCGTTTCGGGCTCGGCTTATTATTGCCAAAGAGGCCATTTTAGATTTTATGACTGCTGAACGTTTCTGCCTGAGCACGACGCGGGCCTTCCCATAGCAGACAGACATATTTAGAATACAAAGCACCAGGATTCACCTTGCGGTCCTGTACCTTATGTGTTACGTTAATACCTCTAAATTATATAGGAGACGCGTAAGTGACGCTTCTGTCTTGTTGCTGCGCGACCGATTGAATTTAATGGAGCTATTTGCGAAGACGCCGACAATTTGGCGAGACGTGGTTAGCCTGCAGATCGATGGAACGATGTACGCCTCTATTACATCTATCGGCGGCGAGATGAAAGGCAGTGCCTTACTTACAAATGGCGTGATTCCCGAGACCAGATTACACCAAAATGAAAAAACTGCACGTGAGTGGATCTAGTTTACCACACCACGTAGTTTAAGTACCTACCTAGAGGAAAATATATTGCGCTTTTTTAATCAAGTTGCATATTTGTTTACTAACATCTTACTTTGTTTCAAGATTATTTATTTTATTTGGGAACCAAAAAGATGCAGTAACAAACATAACAATAATGTTTCAAAAACAATGTATGTATGTGTGTGTCGTGTATAATGTATCAATAACTTTACAGTCAAGGAAAAAATAAGCATAGGAAGCAATCGTCATTACATTATCATACTCCTTTCAAAGCCCGTTACGTTTGATGATTCATTAACCTCTAATCGAAGTATCGCAAACAGCCGTAAAAGTCGTGCATTAACTTCTGCAATTAACATACAGACGACTTCATTTTAACTACACCAGTTATTACATATGCCGACTACATTGTTGCTGTACCTTCCAAACGCGTTATAACTATATGGGATTAACCTCAGTAACCCGGGACATTATTAGTTTAGTATTATATTTACCACCAAACGTGATGGGGTAAATAGGTATAGGGTGGCCCCTACACCAACGCGCAACCTGTTACCGTGGATTCCGAACATGATTCTGGACGCCCCTGCGTTGAAATTGTACGTCCGTTATTAAAAAAATTATCTATGCCATACATTTTGACCATGTAGGTATTGTCCTTTTTTATGAAACTGCTGATTGTTTTTTTTTTAATAATCGACAAAAAAATTCTACACTAGGGTGTTTAGAATCATGTGCTGAATTCATTGTTATAGTTTACGCTTCGATGTCCCTGCCACCCTGTATATATGAATCAAATTGTAATTTTAAAGAAAGAGACTTTACTGAACCGAGCCTCACACTTATGCATAGACGCATAAAGAGTTAAAAAAAGTTATACCCAAATTTCTAACTGTTTATAAGTGCCTGAAATACATGTAGATACTGGTCCACTATTGACATCGAAATCGTATCAAATGCAAAAAGGTTTGATATTGATATTTTTTTGCTAACTTTAATCCTAAGCCCTAAGGTACTCTATGGCCACCCTACCTTCTGATTGGTGATTGGATCAGGTCATGAGGTCCTTCGAACCTCATTAATTTGTTAATTATTTTTCTTGTAGGTAAGCCATCATACCTACTTAATTATTTTATCATCACAACATGAACCTTTCTTAAATACAATATATTTTTATTTGGCTGGAGTTGGGTCTACTTTTGTTTCACTTGTTGGTTCTCAGTTCATCACAACGTAGAGATTAAAAATATACCTATTCTAAATAAATTCAAAGTCGTAAAGTTTCAAGCAAGTTAACATGTTTGGGCCCATTGAAAATGCATAGAAACGAATAAGACTATTGCTACTTTAAAATATTGCGCATATCTACAAATTGTAATCACAGTACCTACTCGTATGTACCACTTACAATCGTTTCATGGCACAGGTCTAGTGGAAAAGGTAGTTCAGCAATTTTCGTCTTCACGGGCTGATGAATTATGTAATGTATATAATAAAAATCTTAAATTCATTCACTCAGTGGCATACAACGAACAACCTAAACCCGCTGGGTCTAAAATCGTGAAATTTTGCATAAGAGTTCCTTGTATAAATAAGTGCGCACTTAAGTAGGATTTTTGAAAATTCATCCCCCAAAGGGGTTACTTAGGGGATGAAAGTTTGTATGGAAGTCCGATGGGAAATCCCATCAGGCACACGGCTTCTTCGTCTATAATTTCATACCAATTTACCTAAAACTGGCCTGAAAAAGTTATAAAGATGTAAGTGTGCGTATACTTGCAAGCAATCGTGTAGTATTTAAGTCCATCACTATAATATTCTTACTTATCATAATATACCATCATAATAGGTATTGGCTCTTTATTGTTCGTGGCCAATTTAATGTGGTCGATATACATATTAGGAAGACAGTTGGATTTTAAAAGATAGTATTGTAATACCTACATAATCAACCCATTACCGTTTTTTTTAATTTGGTGCTGACCATACCAACCACACCATTTTTAGGGTTCCGTACATCAAAAAGAAAAATGGAACCCTTATAAGATCACTTCGTTGTTCGTCTGTCCATCAGTTAATACCCTTTTTCTCAGGAACGCGTGGAGTTATCGAGTTGAAATCAATATCAAATACTCAATTGCTGCAATTCCTTGAAGCAGTGAAAAAATCAAACTTCTAAGTCAACGCAATCAAAAGATACGGGCGTTTGTATAATCATAACCTATAGGGTACTTCCCGTTGACCTAGAATCATGAAATTTGGCAAGAAGAAATGTCATGTAGCACAAGTAAAAGAAAAAATCCGAAAAATGTAAAGAAGAATGGGCGGTTTCGTCCCAAGTGTTGTAACATGTTTCTACCTATATCATATGGAAGATCTCAGTGAGTGTTATTTTTTTTTGTATGGGCATAACTCTGTATCTCGTGCAGGGAAAGTGTTATAGTAGTTTCATTTATTTAATAAAATATTAAATACAACCTAATTAGTTAGTCTTTTAATGACAAAAGGACTAAAACTATTTATAACTACCTACTCCTACTCTGACCCAACACCCCCAGCACCCCCTCTACTACTCTGCGCCGCGCACTGCTATTGTTTTTTTTATTGTAAGCGCAGGAGCAGCGAAAAATATTTTAAAAGACAGGCTATATGTTGGAAAGAGATGGTTGTCGGTTGTTGCATGGTTGTTGCAACTTTTTGTAATAAGTATATATATTTATGAGTTTTATTTTATTAAGATTTTTAGCTCTTTTATATTTATAGTTTTTTACTCTTTTTTACATGTCAAAATAAAAGTCAGTTGTGTCAGCGATTCGTAATTTCATTGATTTATGGTGCTTCTAGATGCTATTATTTATCTAGTGGTATATATGCACTTCTTTTGCGTATCTCATTGAGATACGCAAAAGAGGAAGACCATTCAAAAGCTGGAACGACGAAATAATAAAAACAGCTGGCAAAACTTGGTGCAGATTGGCGAAAGACAGAAGGGCATGGAAGCATTTGGAGGTGGCTTTTACCGCCTACGGCGGTCCTTACATAGAAAACTAATACTAACACTACAATTTAAGATTATATGATAAGTATCTACTAACATTTTATTTCAATTTTTTATATTTTTTTCATTTGTTAAGTAAGGAATCAATAAAAGCTATTTTATTTTTTATTTATTTTATTTTATATATGCACTTATGCTTTCAGTTTTTTATAGCTGTGCTGTACTACCGTATTTTAAATTGTTGCTCCTCTGTTTATTTACTGACGACTTACGCATTCCTAAAAGACCTCTGGTGTTTCTACGTTTACAACTATCGACATCGGCTTACTTTGTGGACTTGATATTGTTTTTTGATTGGTTTGTTACGATTACAAATTATGGAACATTTGTGTGTCACCTGTGCTCGGTTTTTGACTCGACAGCGAGTGCGACATGTAGTTTTAAGAACTATATTAGAAGCAAGACCGCGTTTTGCTGAATATATTTCAGAGCATATGAGAATAGAACAGCGTCCCCGTATTTGGAAAACTAAATAACTTCGTTTTTGGCGATTTTGTCTTTTCCCTATTTTTAAATAATCCAAAACATGACGCATGTTTGAGTTTTACAGGAATTTACTTATCTTATTCCGTTCCAAAAATATAGCCATTTTTGTCGTTCAGATGGAATAATGCATAATTATAAAATTACCGACACTAAAATTGTCTCAATTTTTTTAGCAAATGAACATTAATTGAAAAAAAACACTAAATCGCGTTTATCTCAAAACTAGAAAATCGGAGTTATTTAGTTTTCCAACTACGGGGACGAGGTATGTTATGTGCTTGTTTGCTTCTGATCTATGTTTGTGCTTTTTTCACGTTGCCGTCGCAACGAAACAATGAATCAATCGGTTTCTTAAGGTAACTGGGGAGACATTATACTTCCATACTTATATTATAAATGGCGACACGGTAGGCGCAGTGGCTGAGCGATCGACTACTGCGCTGCGTATCGCGGGTTCGATTCCTGCACGGAACAAATATTTGTATTGCCTACAGTTAGTTGTTCCGGGTCAGCGATGCGGATGAATTTTTCGACTCTTGTGTTAAGTTAGGTTTTAATTTTTTTATTTTCGATAGAATATATAGACTACTTAATTAATCTATTATTATATCACAAGTACCAATATATGTACGATGTGCATTTGTTTGAGGCATACTCCTACATAAGGGAATTATTCAGTGATAATTGTATCATTTTTTTTTGTTTATGTATTTTCAAATGTGCGTTTATTAATAACTGACTAAAAGTAACTGTTACTGCCTGTGATTAATGTAAAATTATTATAAATGTAATAATTATGTGGATATGTAACACAAAATGTAAAAAAGTATTGATTGATATTATGATTAAATCATTATTTAGTACGCAAAATACGCGCATTGACGTGTAGTTGCGGACACCAGCCTGTATTACCTATTACCTAAAGCATTATTTAATACAAAAACCTTTTTTTCACTTGAAGCCCGATTACTTTTGACCTGCACGCAATTGTAATAACAACTTGGATTATTATTCATAAAAAAGCCTAAATGAACATGTTTATACTAGTCGCAACTTGTTACAAGGGTTGGGACGCACCTCATATAATAACGCCCATTCTCCTTTGTAGTTAGGGTAGGTTATTTTTTTTTTTTTTTTGTAATAAACATTACAAAAAAAATGTTTTTTGTGATTACAAATTTATTTGCAGTTGGTAAACTAACCGCGACTTATAATGTCAATATAATTACCTATGGAGACAATAGTTTTCGCACGTCAAAGTTAAGTTTGTCCGTCAATCCAGTTTATATTTTCGTTAGAGCAATATTCAGTGCTTTCATAGTTGATGAACTTCACAAATGTTACCTAATTATTTTGGTGAATGTAGCTGTACATTACCTAACTGTTATATGTACTTATTATTATATAAGTACATAGATTTGTCTCTAAATCAATTTATAAGTAGTTAGATGAATATTATCGTCGTTTTGGGGACTGATTTTGGAGGGAAATTTAGAACATAATCGGAAAAAACGGGAAAATGTTCGAGAAAGGATTCCCGTGATATACTATTTACATACCTATAAAGGACGACGGGACTTAGCGTCCCCAAAATTGAAACTTATTCAACAGACTTGAGACCTAATTATCTCATTTACCTAAAAGGTCTAGGCTTACTGATAGTACAAAATATGTTTGATTACTAAAAAATTAGTGAAAATCGAATTGGTTTTTACCCGACTACGGCAAAGCAAAAAGGAGGGTTATTACTTAAGCACTTCATATTTTATTTATTTATTTCTACTTACATGTACCATTACAGGATATAGCCCAATGCGGTAAATGCGTAATGCGGTTTTATTTAATAGTCCATGGAATAACATATTCACGCTTGTATACCCTGTAGAGAGGAGGCCTGCGTCCCAGCAGTGGGAACATTATAGGCTGGTTATGTATGTTATGTATACCCTGTAGGCGTAGGTAGAGATTGTGTACGTACAACCTGGATTCAAAACTTATTCAACAGACCTAAGAAATATCTCATTTAAAACGTCTTGGGTTACTGATCATTCATACCTAATTATGGCGACAACCGTCAAAATTATGGGGTTTTCAGGGAAAAGAAGAAAATGTAATGGTACGGTAGGCTGCAAAAGTGCATGGGTAGTACAGAAACAAAATCGTATGAAGCGAGAAATGACGCCATCTAGCGTAAAACCAGTTAACGACTAACAAAATTTAATTATGCTGTTATTAGATGGCGTTGCTTTGCTTTATATGATAAAATATTTTTGTAGTTTCTTTTTGTCTCTTCAAACAATTTATAATTAATAGTTTCTTTTAAAGAAAATTGTTCCTAATTATTAGCCTACTATGTTAAAATTGATTATTGCTAAGTAACTACCAATTCGAATATTAAATTAATTATTAAAATACCCACTCGTTAGCTTAATAAATATATTCCTATCGGTTTCTTTTATTATTTTTATCATTTAAGCTACGTATGCTGGTAAATGTAATGTAATAATTAGATAAATGTATTAGCCTTGTAACTCCTTGCTCAATCCTACTTCTTCCTAACTCCTTACTTACGTTTCGTAAATTAGTCATAGTTGTGAAGAAACCAACGCCATCTAGTTTATTTTCGAAAACTTGAATTCAAACGTTCACGGGAAAATAGACACTAAGGTACCCATGCAATTTTGCTGGCGACTGTACAAGTGTAGTACAAAATATATTTGATTATTAAAAAATAAGTAAAAATCGTAATCATCATCATTTCAGCCCGGAATCATCCTCTGCTGGGTATAGGCCTCCCCTTTCGTCTGCAACACTTCCCTGTTCTGTGCGTCTCTCATCCAGATGTTTCCCGCGACTTTGACGATATCGTCAACCCGTATGTAGGTAAAATTAATAGAATAGATCACATCGCGAAATATGACGAAAAATAGAAAACATAGATACCATAATTATTTTCTTTAGATAAATGAAAGTGAAAGATGATTTTTTTCAGGAAACCCCATATATTTAAGACTAAACAAACGGTTTGTTGTTTTGTATCCCGTAGCGAAAAATATAAGACAAAAATAATGTCTGTTGGATCAAAAAAACTTGGGGACAGGGGTCTATAGCCCTTTGCCCATCGTCCTTTATACGGAACCCTCGGTGCGCGAGTCCGACTTGCACTTGACCGGGTTTTTTTTATCTTGATTGAGTACTCTATTCGCTTTACCTCTCCACAAAATGTATTTTCCACTTTTTAAGGCATTATGAAAATTTGCCATTTCAATTTTCAAAGATTTATATTCAAGCTGACTGAATTCCTTTTCGACATCTCAGAACAGTTACAATCAACTCGCTCTGTCAATATGATTCGAACTTCAATCATCTGTAACAATCTGAATAATATGATTTTGAACTTGAACAAACTTTTCCTATAAAGTTTCCTTTTATATTTTCCTTAGAAAAAGCAAGATAAAGAGATTATCATTCCCAAGATTAGAATCTACATACAGTCAAGTAAGTAGGTAGATTACGTTCGTTGACACGGCCCTAAGTATAGGTCTTTGGTTAATTTATACAAGCAACGCGTCATCATTCACACCTGAACGCTTCGTTTCGAACCCCCTAGCTACTCCAGTAATACGGAACCCCGGTATTTTAGCCGCTCCGAGCCATGGCGGAAATCTTAGCGATGCCGGACTGACTAGCCTTCCATCCACTTAGAGGGACTAGTCACAAGAATTGTTTCTAAGTTTTCTAATAAGAATATTTTACTAAACACTCATAAAAAATGTGAGTAGCATTCATTATGGCCCAAAGAATGTAATGAGCCATTGTGTTGAAATTACGAACTATGTATTTCAGCATAGATATATCTCACATGTAGGTATAGATAACTAAAAACAATATCTTCATTTTACCTTTTTCAATTTCAAACAGCGTGCATGCAGTCATATATGAAGCACTTTATATCAACCACCTCAGTGAAAAATTGATGTGCATGGTGAGCTAAGCATGGAAGCGCTATGTGCAAAGCTCTGCGCTCGCGCATACCTACCTACAGCTAGATAATGACTGCAAACTGGAGTTGCTCACAGATCAACGTAAGTACTGCAAGCGCACTTACACATCTAAACTGACTAATCGACACAGATTATTTTTAATTTATTTATTGAGAGGTGCCACTTATAATCTTTAAACAACATCCGTTGGAATTTGGTCTAAAAGAAGCTACACTTTTTACACAAAGTAATCTAAAATAAATGACTGATTTAATTATGTATCATGTCAATTGGTAGGTACTCTCTTATTCGTATCCATCGATTTGGCCAGTCATCAGTCTTTAATAATATCAAGCTTCTGTCTATTTTGCAGAACTAATGTGTGAGTGGGTATCAGCACTAGACATCATTTCTTTCTCTTTCTCTCCCGCACCATCAATAAGTATCTACTACTTTAATCATTGCAATTTCGAAACAAGCTCAAGCTGTTGTCGGTGTCGAATAAATTTTGTATAATGTAAACGTGATAACAATTTAAATTCCTCTGTAACGGGTCCGGAGCCGACAAAAACAACAAACAAACTTAGAGGCACGCGATTGGCGGCGGCGCGGCTGGGCGGCGCCGGGCGCGCGGCCACTCCCGCGAGCGCGCGCAGTCTCGCTCACTCACCCAGTCCTTATCTTCCACTCCGCTGTGAGAGACGTGTCGCCCAAGTTTTACTTCGGAGGTGACAAACTTGACATAACAGAACAGTATTGTGCGAAAAGATGCCTCGGCCGACACGTGAGTCCTACGGTGATCAAAAACCACCCTTTTCCTACATAGCCCTGACGGCGATGGCGATCTGGAGCTCCCCGGAGCGCATGCTGCCGCTGTCGGAGATCTATCGGTTCATCACGGACCGCTTCCCGTACTACCGGCGCAACACGCAGCGCTGGCAGAACTCGCTGCGGCACAACCTCTCCTTCAACGACTGCTTCGTGAAGGTGCCGCGCCGCCCGGACCGGCCCGGCAAGGGCGCCTACTGGACGCTGCACCCGCAGGCCTTCGACATGTTCGAGAACGGCTCGCTGCTCCGCAGGCGCAAGAGGTTCAAGCTGCACAAGGGAGAGAAGGACAGTTTGAATGCAGAATTGGCAGCGCTGGCCAGTTTCAATAGAGCGTTCCTGGCGCGACAGGCGGGTGCTCCTCCGCCCCCGGCGACGATGCCGAATACGAGTATGTACAGCCCAGCATCGACGTTCATTTCGAGACCCAGTCCAGAGCCCACAGAGGCAGTGGACACGACAGCGCTGCTGCCACTGGGTCCGCGGCCGCGCAGGGCCTTCACCATCGACGCGCTGCTGGAGCCGGAGCCCCGGCGCTCGTCCCCCTCCCCCCCGGCGCCGCCGCCGCCTCTGCCACCACACTGCCCGCTGCCACTGCCACCGCCCTACCTGCTGGCCGCACAGAGGTACCACGCTGAGCTGCTGGCCGGCCTGCAACAGTCCTGCTTGCCTCCTTTATGGACATGGCGAGATACAAGTCAATTCTCACATTATACGCTTAATTCATGAATGGTAAGTTTACTTATTTATAGAAAATATTTGTTTTAAGTTAAATTGGACTTCACTGTTAGATATAGATGTCTACCGCTAAAGTGAGTGGTCGAGTATAGCCATAATTCTCGAGGTTCAATAACGGATTGGTTATCACAGTAAATTGATCGATTTTAATAAGGCCCATTGTAAAACAGGGGTTATTATGAGTTGTTTTTTAAGATAGGTATCCTTAACAAGATAATGCGTGAACGACAAATAAAACCACCAGCCTCATTGGTTAAAAAAAATTTTTAGATAAAGAATTTCATTGATCAACCTACCTGTAATTTTTAAGGTCCAACGACTAATTACAAACATATTTTCATCAATAATTCTGCACAATCTTCCTCTTCCTTTGACCTGAATAAAATAAAAGACAATTACTTAATTTGTTCACGAAAAGTGTTACTGTAGAACAAATTATTAAGTAGCGAAGTTTCTCAAAATGTTTAAGTTTCGTGGAGCCATCATAATAATCTTGTAACCAGATGATGATCTTTGCATCTCTCCTGAAGATGATAACAGTCTACTAACATGCTGCAGTAGGTACGTAATATAATGCTTTCTGCCTCATTTACACAATGCAAGTTTCTTGGCTATAAAATACAATAAAGTTGAAGCAACAAATGGACTTGCATCGTCTAAACACTGTTAATACTGTACATCTTGAATTGTTACTTCTACTTAAGGTATAATCTGGCTTTAATCACCCTTTAAAGCTAAAACTGTAGCTCATTATCGATGGTTGGAACTGTTGAATCATGGCACTTCTATTCTAACCTTATAATAAGTATAAATAAATAATAATTAAGTTTATTATACAAAAAGTAACACATAAAGTTAGTCATACACTAAATATGATTGTACAGACGCCAACACATCAAGCTACTAGGTACAACCTGTCAAATTTCTTTAATAGATTTTCAAGTTTATCGCTAAAGCATAAGGTTTAAGGTTGATTGGGAAAATTTGACAGTTTCGGGAAGTTTGATGTGCTGGCGTCTGTGCAAGCAGTGGTCAAAAGCAGGTTGAACAGTTGGCTCCTAAACTGAGTAAAAAGACACTAGTATCTCAGAAGCCACTTTGAAAGGGTAATATAAAAACCCGCTTCTCTATCAAGATTTTGTTGATCTTAACATGACAAATGTCACGTACCTATGTTATCATCGGTGAAGGCAAAGATTATGGGAAAACCTGCACCCTAATTGCGTAACAAACTATCAATCGGAATCCGAATCATTTTGAAGCAAATTGCTAATCCATTGCTTCATAAGCTCTAAAAATTTGTCTGCTCAACACGTAAATAACGCAATGAATGTTGTTGAACTGTCAAAATGAAACCGATTCCGATTGATAATGTGTTACGCAATTGCCCCGCTGGACTTCAGTCGTTATCATGGTCTCAAATGGCCAACACACAGTGACCTAGTGTGGTGATAATCGCTTGTGCTTTTTCGGTATGAGAAGAGGCTTTTTCCCTGCAGAAAGTCATCTTACTACGAGGGATATAAGTATAGCTTACTATAATATAATCTGTTCCAAACCTTCACTCATAAAAAAAAATTCATAGGCATAAAAAAACTTCTCGTCTTTACAGAGAATTTAATCTGTCAAGCTCCGCTAATGAGACACAATTGATTTTCTATTGTTTCGTCGCCGATCGGCGAACCACGCCGCTTGACCGGTTAATGAGCAGAAATGAAACGGTAGGTAATATAAAATAGGCTAATGAGTAGGTACCTACCTCAGTTTTGCGTTTGTTCCTTTATTTAGTTTTAGTTGGGGAAGTAATATCTAAGTGAATGAGAAACATACCATCTTAACTTACTTACCGTATTCGTACTTAGTAGTGTTCCAAAAAGCTTATGTACCCTCCGATCCAGTGATTGCATCAAGTCTTAGAGCTCTATAACAAGGTTCATCAAACCTGCTTTAGTAAACATAATCATTTATATTTTGTAAAACATAGGTATACAATAGGTCATACATATAAGATAGTACGTTATGTATACAATAGTAATTCAAACCAAATGAAATAGCTTAGATAGGTATTCGGGTAATTGACAAGGATATACTGCACTTACCGCTTACTTTAATTTTTAATATGGGGAGCAGAATGATGAAACCGGTAATCATAAAAGGTAGGTAAAAGCGTACCTGCCTAGAAAGTTTCTTTACCTACCTTCTTCTTAACTTTCGGGATTTTCAATTCTTGTGTCAATACATAACATAACATCACTGGGTATATTCATCGAAGACATAGGCAGAGAGGTGCTGAACATTTCAACAGTTATTCAAAAGTTGAAAAACCCAATAACACTGACCGACCCGAGAATTCAAACCAGGGCTTGACACTCAGCAGTCTAACTAAAAAACTTAAAAACTTACCATAATCTGTAAATAAAAAGTATATATAAACATTATGTAAAAAAAAATTCTATGTTGAATGTTCTTTTGCCGCCAACGTACGACATCAAGTCATCAATATAATGTCGTTCTGTTTCGTTATTCGTAGATAAAATGACAAATGCGGAATGCCGCATCGGTTTTAGAGTTACCTATATGGTTTTATTTTACTTTTTACGATAATTTACGAGTAGTCTCGAATGAGAATATACAGAAAGAGGAACATATTCATTAAAATAAAATGGCATTGTGTCATTAACCATAAATTATAGCTAAACGTTATGATTAGTATGTAACCTGGCTATCCTTAAAAAATACCCTAGGTATGTGGTGTACATTTGACCATTAAATTATTATTTACAAGTCGAGGTAAACTTTATAATGGTAGGTAGGTACCTACCTAATACCTATATTAAACATAAAACTATTCAACACATGGGTCAAATATTTATATTGATATAATAAATAGGTACGTATTTGGTATTCTATCATTGCTGTGTCCACTTTTGCAGTTATTATTCCTTTTATTTATTATTAATTCAATGTTCATCTGTATTTACATATTGAAGTATTTTCCCTAAAGCGGGTTTTGCCAATAAAGACATGTTTTAATTTTATCTTCTGGAATGAATGATGAATAATCTTTCGATACACTACAATAAATTGTAGTAGGCCAAGTAAAAACATGGTCATCGAGCTTAAGTCGATCAATCAGGATCCCTTCCGTGCCACGGAAAACACGATAAGGGGGGTGGAGGGGGGTTCAAGGGATTAGATCGGAATAAATAGTTTTAATTCGTTGGTTCCGACTGTCATTTGTAGAATTTTGACAGTCGTTACGGGTAGTCAGAAGCCAGAGTCTAACAGTTTTATCAAGGGGTATCATGTTCCCCAGTAACTGGGTTGTGGAGGTGATAGGCAGTCGCCCCATGTAGAGTACTGGTACTCAACCGCATCCGGTTAGTTTAAAAGCAGTCCCTGAATGAGACCTACTGATGTTGGTAAAATACGGTTTTTAATTGATAGATAAGCAAACTAGCCGCCTAACCTCCACAAGGGAACGGTTGCCGCTACCTATATACCTGCCACACCAAGGGGCTCCAATGTTTTGCTAATCTAAGAGACAACATTAAAATGTCTCTCTTTTGTGCCTAAAGCATCGGTAGTTGGTAGGCATACAAATTCAGCTGAGTGTGGCTGATATTGTACAGTATCCCCTTAACAAACTGTATCCTTTAGATTAGATAATTGTTTAAGAACCATTGTACCTATAGGTACCATCTAAAGAGACCAGTGACATAACTGAAGACTTAAGTAATGTCACTGGTTAAGGCTCTTTCTTACTTAAGTCTTAAGTAACCCTGGCGCATATGTCGCAGGCCTACACCCTCGCTGCCCTGTTGCTGTCTTGCTAGTCCTAAGATGCAAAGGCCGTAATAGAAATTCTAGCCACGGCATAAGTAAACTAGGTCTTTCCGATACGAGATTTGAATAGAGTTGGTCGAGAATAAAATCATAGAATTTGGCCTCAAAAAATCTAAATTAGAATCTATTTTCAATAGCTCATAAACCTTGGCGTGCCATTACTATTATGTTTTATTATTTTTTTGCAATAAAACACTTCATATTTGCGAAATTCCATATTGACTTCATATTTTGATTGCGATCATCAAAAATATCTATTAACAGCAGAATCACCAGTTTTATGTTATCTGTTATTTTTTATTTCTGTTAACAAAATTAGGAAAGCTATTTTTAGATAATTGGAATTGCGACATTGCACTGGACCGCTTTCCAGAACATCCATTAATACCTTTTAATTTGTATCTAACTATGTCACACAATATTTAATGGATAACATAAAATATTTGTACTACATAGCTTATAGAAACTCAGAAAATATTCGTATCATTAAATAATGTCTTGGCAGACACTGACCACCAACGTTTGATGACTTTGTGTGTTTCTGAATAGTAAGAAAACGATAAAGTACAAATGAACCGGCCGCGCCGTCAAAGCTCGCGGCACAAAGCGCACGGGCCCTTTATCATGCTAAATGCCTCACAATGTTCTTTCAACACAACTACAAATCTCGATTATAGATAAAAACATTTCTTCTAAAATGCTTTCTTCCTTTTATTTCATTGCATTATCATAAAAAAGTAAAATTCATTGTATTACCTAACAATTAATTTCTGATTAACAAACGTGAAAATGATTCCTACATATATTTTATTGAAAAATAAATAGGTACATACAAATAAGGTGACAGGTTCAAATCTTAGAAAAAAACTGTCTTCTAAACTAAGAAATTCAATGACTTTGCAGTACGTGTTCTATCTTGTAAAGATTTTTTCTTTGATTTAAAAGATTAATGAATATTTCTTTGTCCACAGGTGTCGCAGATGTGTATAGACAGATCTCAGAGGTAGCTCTAGTTATAAGAAAATGTCTAGAGACAGTTCATGTATGCAAGTAAATTAGTTAGATGATTAGTGACCTGGGATTATTTGTGCAAGTTCGTTATCAAGTGACAGCTAATATACGTATGGAGATATTAAGGTGAGTCACTTCGTACCTATTTCAATTAATGACGCTAACTACAACTTAAAACATTGCCCATTAACGTACCTATATGTCACTGTTGAATTCCACATCGACAACATTACGGGCGCTTCAATAAAACTTGAAACCTAACCGAAGATGAAAGCACGAGTGAGCTTTCAAATGTAGGTAAGTAAGGGAAATACCGATATTAAGCATTTTGAAGACCGCAAAATGTGATGCTATCGTCATTTAATCTTTAAGTACATAAAGAACTAAATAGTGTGGGCAGATCGGAACTTAATAAAATAACAGACTATGACTATCTCACAATTTTCCGAAACAACCAGTTCCTAAAGTCAATTTTATTTGTTTAGTTTTATCAACGGAGTTTGCGAACATGAACAAGAATCGTGTGTGAAATAGTGTTTATGAAATAAATAGTCGGTGAAACTAGGCTACCAATAGTGACGAAAGCTTTTCGTCACTCATGTTAGACAAATTTTATCGACTCATAAAACAGGGTCCTGTCTCTTTTGCTTTTGGATGCACTAAATGACGCGCGTAAAACATAGAATCGTCGACTCTTTATCTGTTGATGATAGTTCGAGACTGTAAGATACCAAAAACAGCACGATTTTTTTTAAAGCATGTTCTAGTGTCCTGACAACAGATCTGCAGTAACATTTCATGTTTCATTGTTGTTGTGACTCCTTGACGAAAAGAACAACAGCCAATCAAATCTCACTTGGCATGATATTTTCTTAAGTTTAATTTGCATATTGATAAATCATCATAATATTTGCATTAATTGACCCAATTTCATGTAGACCAAGTGTGATGTAAAGACAAAAAAATCTCCATCTCCGAATTATCCAAGTTGCTGAAATGGAAACCTTATGCTTATTCAGTGCAGAGGTAGTTGCAATAAATCTGTAAAATATACCTACGGTGTTACGGTAGGTAAATCAAGAGGAAGGAAAAATAACATTATTTTATTTTGAAAAATATAATTATTTTATTTTTCCTTCCTATTCATTTATCATAAGAAGATGAATCATCGTATGGTAAGAGATGATGAATCCTCTTATGTAACGAAGGTCTTCTCACCTTCATCTCAGATACAGGCTGAATCCTCTACCGTATAGGAAGGAGAAAAAGAGGGACTACTTATTGGGAATGTCCGAAAGCCTTTTCAATGTAAATAAGCAATTGAAACAAGGTGAAGTAACTGCACGCTATCAAGTAACTAGAGCATTATTACCTACATTTTATTACTCTAATTAATGCTAACAGTGTTATCCCCAAGCGTATAATTTTGCAATTTATCTACAAATACAATTACTTAAAACTAGTATTAAGACAGTTTCTAAAATAAGCTGTGAGTTACCGTATAATTATAATAAGTATACTGCGCTGTTTGTGTAAATTATTGTGTTACCTAAACATGAATTAGACAAGATTTTCTTTTCATTCCAGGTATTGGCATGTAAGAACACAGAAGTTCATATCGAAGTCAATCAGAACGGTTCCCTACATTTGCTACGTAGATATAATAATTGTGTAAACTGTGATATAGGTTAGGTATGAACTGTTTGTAAATATGTACAGATTTAAACGGTATTATATGGAATTAACAACTATAATTTATTGCTATAGATATTAGTGAAAGAAAATATAGAAAAAACTGTGTTAACTGTTCTTCGGTGTTTTATTTTTATAACTTGCTGCTTATATAAATAACTTAAAGTAGCTTCTATAAACTAAAAAACTTTTCAAGAGTCCGCGAGAGAGATTAGATAGAGACTTAATAGCCCTAACCAACAATAAACTGGTAATATTACAATAAGAGAACATGCCTTTCTAGCGATATCGTCAAATCAACTATTACCATAATTTTAGTGTTCAACATACTGAAACCTCCTGAAACTATATAAAATAAAATAAAACAACAAGACTTTCAACATGACAGGTGACAACTCAAACTGACTGACAGATTACAAGCTTATGAAGTACAACTCAAGTCCCCAGCTCTTTTATATTGCTGTCACAGCCAGCGTTGCGCGACAAGCCACTGTTATAATCAAGTTAAATAGAGTTTTCATTTAGAGCATTTAACGTTTTACTTGACACACCTTATCAGAAAGTTTAAAGAGGCAGGAAAATAACAACTTCTGCTAATGATGTTTTAGGCGTTCCAAGTTATTTAGGCACGTGTGAACTATACCTAAACTGACAAATACTGGTACCTACTAATTTCAGCAGTTAGCAAACCACAAAAATGTGTAGTGGTGCCAATTTAAACATACACAGGGTGAATTTTCCAAGTGGTCGTGGATGGCCAAATTCTAAACTATGAGAAATAGCGAAAAGTACTCAAAGGAGTCGCGGGCTCGATTTTGATAAAAACTAAAACTGCATCATTGGATTTTTGAAAACTCAATATTTCTAGCCAGGAATCGAACCTGTTGATTTTGAAAAAAAAAAAAACACACACACTGTATTATTACACCATTCGATAGTGTCGCTAATAAAGATCAAATTCTGGGAAGTAATGACATGACATAGGTACGGCAAACTTAAGGAAAATATTGAATTTTAATCAACTTCTTATTTTAAAGTATTCATACCTACACTACGTACCTTGTTCGAAATGATGCTCAATATTTTTACTAACACACCCACAGTGCAGTCACCTTCACAACATTATGTTCTAAATTCAAATTTCTATTACGATCTTTGGAAAATATTCTAATGGAATCAATAATATTGTAATGCTGAATGCAGTACAATCCTCGAGACATCGAATCCAGCTATGTATTGAAAACAATGGTCATCATTTTGAGCAATTAATCAGTTAAGGTTTAGTAGGTAGGTAACAGAACCCGGGCCCGGCTAAATAATAACAGCCGCACAGGTCAATCCATCAGGTTAAGCTACGCTTGCCGCGGTTGGTCTGTGGATGGGTGACCATCTTTACATACCGAGACCCCCCATGCTTCGGAAAGCACGTTAAGCCGTTGGTCCCGGCTGTCATTCCTGGATCTTTGACAGTCGTTACGGGTAGTCAGAACCTCGAAGGTCTGACAACCAGTCTTACCAAGGGGAAGGGGTATCGTATTACCCTACTGGGTTGTGGAGGTCAGATAGGCAGTCACTTCATATAAAATACTGGTATTCAGGTGTATCCGGTTAGACTGGAAACCGACCCCGACCTAGTTGGGAAAATGCTAGGCAGATGATGATGAGGTAGGTAACATAAGAACAATAAAATAAGTATTTTGTTAAAAATGAGCTTTTTCCTTTAGTTTGCTGTATGTCATTACTTCCCAGAATTCGATCCTTATTAGCGACAATACCTATCGAATGGTGTAATAATACAGGATGTGTTTTTTTTTTTCAAAATCAACAGGTTTTCGATTCCTAGCTAGAAATATTGATTTTTCAAAAATCCAATGATGCTGTTTTAGTTTTCATCAAAATCGAGCCCGCACCTCCTTTGAGCTAATCCTCATAGTTTCGGATTTGGCCATCCACGCCCACTTGTAAAATTCATCCTGTATACCCTGGTATTTTTGATCATAGGTGCAAGTAGTGTAAGGTACCAACACAAAAGTGATGTAACGTGTGTATGACTGTGCACTATTAATTTAACCATATTTAATTATTAGGTTATTTTGTGGTATTCCCCTTCGGCATTAATTTCAATTAAAATTACATTATGAATGACATTTTCAGAATTTTAATTTAAAAAAGAAAATGGCAGATTTCTATTTATTTTTTTAATATCTACCTAACAGACCAAAAATGGTGTATGCTTATAAAATTGCATAATTATTGCAATGTTATGACCAAATAATTTATAATAACAAAGTAAAAAGCTATTAAGTTTTCCCGTTTTAATTGCTAGTTATAATATATTCTGCTCTATTCATTAAAACCACTTATAGATTTCATTTTTCAAAATTAATAGCTACTGGGAACAGGGTTTGTCTCAGAAACTAGTAACATTACATACATTACATCTCTTTTCTTAATTTTTGCCAGCGTATTTTTTTCTAGTTTTCCACGTTGGCATAAAGTACAAAACTTTTTCATTTAGGTATAAGGAAATCGAACCTTCACTTAAAGCTCCATTCATACTAATTTCCTTGAATGGATACGCGCAGGCGTTATAATATTATGCTCTTTTGTGAAAAAATATCAAGATTCCGCCTGCCCACCTCTGACGGACAATAGAACTTCAATGGAGTCAATAGATAATGCGATTTTAATTGCTTTAACGATTATGTGAATTATAAGTACGCAGACATTTACCAGATTAGTTACACCCAAGCGAGATTTATGCAAGACAGGGAGGAACATTAATTCGAGGCATGATTTTGTTTTTGAAAATAAATTTTGTTTTGCTATACTTAAATAGATAAAATAGAGCGTCTCATTCCCAATAAATTATAAAATATATCATCTTATTGCCAATAACAATTTTCTGTTTGCTTAGAGTGTAGGCCATGTGTAGGCAGATGCCTCCTCTAGATTTACAGGTAAAGTTAAATTAAAGTAAAACAATCATAGCAAAAATAAACGGTTAAAGATAAGCTGAATATATCGAGAAAAAGTAAGTATATTGATATGTGTAAAAGTAACTTACTAGAATAATGTTCTTCAGGTAAAGTCATAAACTGAAAGCGAGGAATAATTAATTTACCTAATGGCTGAACTAACCTTTGGACAAGTTCATTTCCAGTAAAATTCAAGACGTCATAGTTGAATTCAGTAAATTAGTAATTATTATTATTATTATTACTCAAAGCGCAACTGTAAGTAGGTACGTCAACAATTTTCCTTGTTTATATCGAAAAAGTATTTATGTCGTCTTTCCTTTTACGTTTCTCATTTCATGACAGTATTTATGTAATTAGTCATGCAAGAAGGATATGAAAATGTTCGAATGATATTATTGTAACGCCCGTAGATAAGGGTTTTAGAGGAAAGGCTAAAGTATTATTTTTTCACACCACCTGCTCGCTAACGTCAAATTATATGTCATGCAAGCCTAACCTAAAGCAAGTAATTTAAGCCCTAGGCTCTAGCCGGGCATTAATTTTGTACTTCATTATGACTCACTGGTCATCAGTATGATTTGAATTTGGAAAGTCAATTGAGAAAATCGTATGAAAACATTAACCAAAAAAAAAAAAAAAAACAAACATCGACCAAAGAGTTCTCACTTCATAGGTTTTAGGCGCCGTCGACCAACAAAATGATCGGTTGCTGTGGCGCGTATCCGCGTTAGAATGTTGGATTTGGACTGACGCTCAATTGAAGATATTATTTATTGTGTTTTTGATGAAAATGCATGAGGTAAGATTGAAAAAATAAAAAAAAACCGACAGGCAGTAGGTATGTTATTTTAGTTCAATCTCAGATTTGAGGCCACCAACTGTATCAGACTGCTTGAGAAGTGAGCTAGTTTTGTATCTTAGTTGCAATCAGGTTTTGATTTGTGTCATTTTATTTTTGTTTGAATCCTGTGTGTTATATTTTTGGAGCCGTCTCCTCAAGCCCTCTATTTTGATACCCCACATAGTAATGGTACTTTTTTTTCAAGACCTTTTTTTGTTTTCGTCAAAAATCCGCCATTTTAATTTTATAAAAACAAAACCTAGCCTAAAACATTCGCGCGACCCAAACGAGTACATAGACACCTCATGTATTAAAATCTATTCGGCCGTTAGGATGCTATACAAAGATACATAGTTAAGTACGCATAAAATATAACCCTGTCCTGTCACGTAGTCCGGTAAATAGTGTATGATACTGCATATAGTATTCCCCGGTTATTAAATAGTTTCATAAAGTACAAATTCGATAATCGAATTGGTTTTTATTACCTCGCAGTTGGTGCGAGAAGTAGAGTTTTCTCCTCGGGTATAAAGGTGCCTTCGTCTCAGGCGAGCTTGAATCCCTCACTGCACTCAGGATTCTAGTCTTAACTCCTGAGCGAAGCGAGGCAGCGAGGGAGAACTCGGAGCTCCCTCGCTGCGCTCGGGAGCGTTCAGGATTCCAAATAGCGCCCGCGACATTAAGACACTACTTTATCCCCTTAGTAAATAATCTACCTACTATTAATTAGTACATAGGTTTCACTAACAGCTAACCATATAGCGTCAAAAATATGTAAAGGAAATGACGTCGAAGATATAAGTTAAGTACTGGCAAAGTGCGAATCGCGTTTGCGTGATTAGTGTTCTGTCCCGTGTTTATTTTTCTAATACGTCACATAAGTTAGTACATATCGGCAACCACAAAACAGACAAAATTATCACTGTATAATGAAATCCAGAAAATCGTGTTTTAATTGTCAGTTATTTCTCAACGTTCGTGATTTTTTTTCTGAATAATGCTTTTGTTTTTTTTTTTTGTATTCGCGGCCATTTACAGACATTTAGGGTAAAATGGTTAAAATGCATACAAAGACCACTTACCCTGTTGAATTCGTGCTTTAATAAGCGTACATAATATGTTTGAAACCCTACACAATGTCCGCAGAAACAGTTCATTTTTTAAACTTGAAACCTCTGAGAACTGTAACATCACACTCTTTAAAAACAGGGGTCTTTTAATTATTTCAGTAACAAATCGAAGAAAATCGAGTGTCATTCCCACAAGACCATCCAATTAGTAGGTACAATAAAAAAGTTATTGTAAACATGTTTACGCTAAAATCTTTAACTCATTACACCTAAACATCACAGTCAATACCTCGTGTTATTGTCCAGTGACTTGTTAAAGCAAGTCAACATTTGATTTCTAGAATAAAGTTGTAATTACCTGAATATTTAGTGTACAAACATAATTATGCTCAACGGTAGGTTATTAAATACAAGTGCCTATGACAAATTGTATTACAATTGGGGCGTGCTTTCGTAAATACGTGCAATTTAACTAAGGGAACAACACTAAAAAATTCATCATTTCACACTAAGCAAAAAGATGATACAGATTCAGCTCGGCCATGTGTGACGCTTGCCATATGCATCGATGTGAGGCTCCGGTCACCACCCTATCACTTCCTTGGGATGTCCTCACTCAGAAACTTCAGCAGGTAAACGGCAGCTACTAGTACAGTCGAGTTCTTTAATATCTGAGCATGTTCATGAATCAAAAATATATAGGCAATTTCATAAAACTCTAAACAGCTTCGCCGTACAATAAATTGTAAACAATCTGTGACATCATAAATATGTGACTACATTAAATCAATAATATTACTACAGATAAAGACTCTAAAAATTGTGCGCAATCCCTTGTTCATATTATTTAGCGCAAAGTTAGGTTCACAAATATCTATACAATTATTTTTCTATGAAAAAGATCTTGAAACAAAATCAACTTGAAGTTGTCAGTTATGACATCCTTCAACGGCAATATTGCATTATTACTCGAACTTCTGCTCCGGCAAGCAAAAATAAATTTTATGGTAAAGGCCATTTAGTTGAATATTCAAAGCTGTATAGATATTTATGAATCCTAGGTTGCAACAAATATATTGAACACTAGAGTATTTAGATACTTATGTTCCGAAGAGTAGTCAGATATTTTTGACTGCACTACCGTAACATACTTATGAACAGTTTATATGAAAACATTTTATTGATGTCTAAGTTTGTATAGAACTATATGATCATTTTAATGCTTACAATATTTTGAAACATTGTCACTGCCAATATATTAATGAACTCGACTGTACCTATTGGATTGTATTATACAACGATGTGACTGTATGTATGTGAAATTTGTATAAATGCACCCAAGATACAGAAAAAAAATCATAGAGTAAAGCTATGCTTAAAAACATATTCATCAGCTGGTTAATGGCGTAACACACAGCATCACAGAAATCTATGACGCCCTTTTTAGATACGAGCGATATTTTTACCCCCTTACTAATAAACGTATTATAACAGGTGAATACTTACAGACCGATTTCTTTCTGTCAGTCGTCAGTAATTTGAGTTTCAAAAGAAGAAGACCAAGTGTTGTGTAACTATACAGACGCTATACAATGTTTATTAGTAAAGAGGTTAGACATTATATTCTTTGAACATTTTTAACAGTTTATTGCTGAGGCGGAAGGATGTTGTAAAAAGCTTGAATACATCAGTGATATTTAATAAGCTGATACATTCCGTTCACACCGGGAACCAGCCACCGGCGATCCAGCTTCCGAGGACGTTGACTGACATCACTTATCCATGTCCGACCACGTGAAAAGAAGATTTGGGGAGTATGTAGAGTGGAAGATCAGCTGACCGACGATGTTCATGAAAAACACGATTTATGAAATATAAGCTAGGTATATGAGAACTTGCAGAAGACGTACCAACTGAATTTCGACAAACCGTAATACGACAAGATTTTATTTCGAAAGAGACATTTTTTTTTGTATGCTTCCTATAATATATGAGAGCCTACACAAGTGGCAAACGCTTTCGCTTTCGCTTTCGTTTCATAAATTTACAACGACTTTCAGCTGGATCGACTTTAGCTTTTCGGTACCTCATGTCATCGTTATCGCTGATTGAATATCACATACTAGGGGCCTTTAGGACCCGCCAGCAGAAGAACTTCCCAGTGCCTATACTATTGCCTGTAAAAATAAATTACCAGCCTAAAGCAACTACTTTCCCTGTTCAGATACCTACCTATACGAGGAGGTAGGAACTTACAGAATCGGTACACTAAATGCATATCTTGCTAAATACGAAGCCTCTTTTAATCCCGAATGCGGATACGTCGGATTATTTAAAAAAATAGTGTTGTAATAAAATCGATTAATTTTGATTAATGGAATAATTAAAACAGCGGTGGAGAGGTTGCTTAATTAATCGATATTATAAAATTAACAGCTGAATCAAAGGTTTATGTAAAACTATCTATAGCTCATGGATTTTATGAATATCTGGTGTTTAATTAAATACGTTGTCTTCAACTTATCATATTTAGTAAATGCTTGGCCTTATCAGGCATATCATGAAGATTTTTTTTAAGAATAACGCTCTTTATATAATCATCATATCCCTACTTAACCAGGCTCATATAGCTCAGTACTAATGCTTATTAGCGATTATGAAGATTTAACAATAATGAAGGCACCACGCCTACAGATATGTATAATATCTAGTCGCCATACCTGAAGCACAGAACACTTAATAGTACTACGTACCTGAAGGTAAAATAACAAAAAAATATCGTAATTAATTTTTGAAATGGCAAAGTACAGGAAATAACAATGTGTTTTTTATCCATTTAAAATCTGAAATGTTAATTTTACGTCATCTTCCATCGTCATCACGTAGTCATCTGGCAGATAACGTCAAATAAAATAAGGTTTATTAATCTAATAATTAGATTAATAAACCTTATTTTATTTTACGTTACTAATTAAACAAAAATATGTAGTTTAAAAAAACTACATATTTACTTTTACTGTTTTTAAGATACATAATATTTTTATCTTTTGCGTCTTGTATATTCTTCATTAAGTTAATAACTATAAAGTCAACGAAGTTATGACGATTAGATTGTAAACCCCTAGAGTTTGCTAGTAGCCCCTAATCGTCATAACTTAGGGTTTGGCCTTCTAAAGGGTTCCACTATGCACCTCCTGGCTCCATCATCAGACCCTCGACTTGATGTCGAGGTGAAATATATTGGACTCGTCAAAACAAATCATATGAGCCCAGACTCGATGGGTTTCCTAGTAGCCACTGAAGAGTTCCACAATCCACCTCCTGGCTCCATCATCAGACCCTCGACACCAAGTGTAATATATTGGATTCGTCAAAAAAAACATATGAGCCCAAATTCAAAGGGTTTACTATTAGCCACTGAAGAGTTCCACTATCAACCTCCCTAGCTCCATCATCAGATCAGCTCCAAGATACCTAATCATAGTTTTGTCTTCTGAGCGACATATACGTGCATAGTTTCATTTCGATACGACAATTAGAAGTAATTTAAAATTGAGTCCTAAGATTTTGTTACATTGTTAGTTACAAGTGAAGCTAACAAAAGCGTATTCAAAATAATAAGGTTTAATCTGCTAAAAAGAAAGGAAAAATATATGTAGGCACTTGAATACACTACATGGTCGGGTTAGAAAGATTATACACATTTTTTTTTTATTGGGCCTTGTCGCTAGCAACAGCTTTGTAAATGCTTTATAACACACTGCCAATCTGTTCTCAACTACTGCATTATAACATGGAATTAATAAATAAGACACATCGAACGAAAGTGGCAACCGGAACACGGGAGGAATAGTCATGGTGTTGTATTAGTGCTTCCTCAGCCGACCTACTTGACAAAGAGCTCAACTACTACTAGTACCTACATTTTTGACGTAAAAGATGAAAAAAAATTTACTCAATTAAAAAAAAAAAAAAATTTAAAAATATATAATCTAAAAAAATAAGAGCAAGCAAGCATTGTATAAAATGTCGTGATTAATGTTGAAAAAAATTGATGTTCATTAAAAAATAAAAGTATTATTCAGTATCGTTATAACTAGCAATACCTACGGGTCTTCACGTGATTTCATGATTATTCGAAACTAGTTGACCCGGCGAACTTCGTACCGCTTTAGAATATGAATTATCTTAAAAAAATTTTTCGTGAATTTTTCCATTTTTTAATAGTTATTCTGCTATTCGGGGCGGAGACAAATCCGGCAAATCAAATATCATAAAAAGCGGTCCCGCCGTTCTTGAGTTATAAATAGCGTAACTAACCCGACTTTGTTTTATTTATAGGTCCTTACATATGAAATTGGCGTTTTTCGTACTGGCCACTTTAATCACGAATTTCTCCTCTTTGGTAAGGAATTCCAAATTCAAATTTGTACAGCTATTTACTCATGTATTTGTGCTTCGATGACCGTCATTCATTTGTTTTTTTTCTTCTGTTTTTTCTGTTTGCGTCACTCATTTTACAAAATGGAAAATTTAAAATATCGCATTATTTACGAGTACGAGTTCCGCCGTGGCACTAGTGCTGCGGAAACGACTCGAAGGGTGAATGATGTGTATGGCGGTCATGTTGCAAAAGAAAACACAGTTCGTTTTTGGTTCCAACGTTTTCGTTCTGGAAATTTCGACCTGCAGAACAAGCCCCGTGGACGGCCTGAGACCCAAGTTGATAATGGAGAATTGAAGGCTATTGTGGAAGCGGACCCATCGCAAACCACGTCCGAGTTAGCTGCAGGCTTCGATGTTAGTGATAAAACTGTTTTAATTCACTTGAAGCAAATTGGGAAGATTAAAAAGCTTGAAAGGTGGGTACCTCACGAATTGACTGAAGCAAACCGGCAAACGCGCGTCGACTGCTGCGTTACATTACTGAACCGGCACAACAATGAAGGTATTTTAAACCGAATCATTACCTGTGATGAAAAATGGATTCTTTACGATAATCGGAAGCGCTCAGCGCAATGGTTGGATCCTGGCCAGCCAGCCAAATCCTGCCCCAAGCGAAAATTAACCCCAAAAAAGTTACTTGTAAGCGTTTGGTGGACTAGTGCCGGTATTGTTCATTACAGTTTTCTCAAATCTGGCCAGACTATTACAGCTGATGTCTATTGTCAGCAATTACAAACCATGATGGAAAAGCTAGCGGCTAAACAACCAAGGCTGGTCAATCGCTCCACGCCACTGCTGCTTCACGACAACGCCAGACCACACACTGCGCAACAGACGGCTACCAAATTAGAAGAGCTTGAATTGGAATGTCTTAGACATCCTCCGTACTCCCCGGACCTTGCTCCAACAGATTACCATTTTTTTCGCAATTTGGATAACTTTTTGCAAGGGAAAAAATTCAACTCCGATGGGGCAGTCCAAATCGCCTTCAAAGATTTTATTGATTCCCGTCCGACTGGTTTTTTTAGTAAAGGGATCAATGAACTACCTATAAGATGGCAAAAGTGCATTGAAAACAATGGTTCATACTTTGATTAATTAAATATATTATATTAAAAAATATTCGACTTTTTGTTCCTTCCATACAAAACGCCAATTTCATATGTAAGGACCTAATATGTATAGAAGATGTTATCAAAATATAACGTACTCTCCGGTTTTACTTAAAATTAAAACAAATATAGGTACCTCATTCGCTTATTCAATTATGGACATTAACATTTAATATTATATCCTTAATTAACAAAAATAACAAAATTAAAACCTAACTTAACTTAAACTACACAAAAACTAAAATCGAGCAAAAAAAAGACGGGTTGCACTCCGGGAGTGCCGGCAGAAGTGAAAACTTGAATATTAACGTTGAAATAAATTAATTATTAATTGAATTAATATAACTAAGTTTTTTTCACTATTTCTGCGTCACTTTTTTCATTAATCGATGCACTTTGCTCAATTTCCATTTTTTTAAACACTATATATACACGAATTTTACGAATACACAGCAGTGTCTACTATAAGACGGTCGAGCCATCAGCTGTCCATCCGCGTCCGCGTCCGCGTCCACCATCACCATCACATCACATAACATCACATCACCATCGCCATCGCCATCGCCATCACTATCGCCATCACATCGCCATCACCATCACCATCACCATCGCAATCGCCATCGCCATCACCATCGCCATCGCCATCGCCATCACCATCCATCCATCCATCCATTATCGTGTCTCACTTGGTTCACTTCGGTTGGCGCCGCCGTAGAAAGAGATGGGGGGGGGGAATCTCTCCTGACGGTCACGTGTCCTGACGCGATGCCCTGACGCGAGTTTAACATTTTTTACCCATTACAAAAAGTGTTCAACGCCGCTAAAGAAGTTTTCACTTCAAAAAAAATTACATAAATAAATAAACATATTATGGACTGATAAAAATAAACTCTTTTATTTCCTTCTATACTTATGTAGTCTGAACACCCGTACCGGCTAACCTGTAGTCATAACAAAATAAACATGATAATAATTATATTACCTAAAAAGGAGCAAATTGTTGGTGTTTCCACGTAATTTCCCCCCCCTGATAACTGTACCCATGCTCACATAATATAGAAGTTGGTAAACAAAATAAGGTAACACTTAAATTCCCGGGAAAGATGAGAACTAATTAACACACTAGGTGGACCGACGACAGGCTAAAGGTCGCGTGAATTGGCTGGACGAGGAAAGCACTGGAACAGTCGATATAGCAATATTAGAGAGGCCTCTTTCTAGCAAAAGAACGACTATCCGTGTGTGTCGTGTCTCTATACTAATAATAAAGCTGAAGAGATTGTTTGTATGTTTAAACGCGCTAACTCTGAAACTCCCAGTCGGATTAAAAAAAAAATCCTTTTGAATTTGAAAGCCTAATTCTTGAGACAACATCACGCTAGGACCTTAAGGAGCCAAGCAAAAAGATATAAAAGTACTAAGAAGAACTACCAAGACCACTTACCTACTAACTACTTAACTAGTAAGAACTGTTTTTTTGGGTTCGTTGTTTCTTAGCTTTTTTCAGGCGATGCGATGCGCCGGGGTGGGTTTTTTTTTTTTTGTTGAATGGGCCCGCTCTTGACCTCGATCACGCCTGATGGAAAGCAATGTATGAGGACTATGATGGAACGAGCGTACCCAGAAGATGCCTAAGGTTTGGAACTCCCACGCATCGAAGAAACACAGCAGGTGAATTTCTCAGTAGCAGCTCGGAATCTGGATTTGTGTCCGGTTGATGGCTTTTGGTTTGCCCCCTATTACATGGGACTTAAACATAACTGGCGACATGTGGGTGTCCTATAGGTACAATTCTACCTGACGAATAAAGGCGTGATGTTAAGTTATTTATATTTAGCGATCGAACCCATAACCTCTCATTCTGCAACTGCACTTGTAACAAAAGCCAATAAGGCGATTACAAATCTTAACTAATCTAATTATGACACTCAAGTTAACCCACTTGAATATAATTAATTAATTAAATATCAAAGCTGAGTAACATTAGTTTATTCGTGTGGGAAAGTGTTGTGGAACATATCCGGTGTTGGAGTCATAAACGACTGTAAATTGATGATCATTTTGAATGAGTCACTTCCTGGATAAGGTTATAAGTAGTTATTTATATTTATTTATCCGTATACTATCATACTTAATATTATAAATGTGTAGGTTTGCATGTTTAGATGTTTGTTAACGGCAGAACGGATAGCACAGAGATAGCTTATAACCTGGATTATATTACTTTTATCCCGGTAAATGGACTGATCAATTTGTGATAAAACTAGCTTCTGCATTTTTCATATCTCTCCGGACCCTGAACAATTCTGTATTCTACGCAGACGAAGCCGCGGGCAGAAGCTAGTATAAGCTACCATAGGTAGATAATTAACCTTTTTTTAGCCTGAACTCTTCAACTGCCGGGACAAGCCTCCACCAAGTTCTTTCAGATACTCTTTTATTGCGCCATGCCCGCCCGGAGTTTGGAAGTTGGCGGTGTGATACCCTCGTATCTCGGAAAGCACGTTAAGCCACTGGTCCTGCGCCTGATCTCTCTCCAGTCGTGTCGGATTGCCGTCCCATCGGACTAAGAGAGTGAGGGAAGAGGGAGTGCACCTGTGTCTGCGCGCACACTTGTGCACTATAATATCTCCCGCGACGAAGGCTAGTCTCCGTTGAGATTGGCCGCTGTGGCCGAAATTCGGTCTGGAGGACTTTATTTATATATTGCGCCATACTGCCTACGATCCTCGTGCCACCCTTCCCTAAGCTGACCTCGGCAGAGCCGTCCATCTTCAGGACACCCAATGTGTGGAGCCTCTTACCGAATCACCCTTTACTAAATACATTACTGTTCTGAGTATTTTAATTGCAGTTGGGGTCGACTTGGGAAAGTTTTACCTATGTCCAACAGTGTTCTGCTATATGATGGTTTAATGAAATACCTAAACATACAACTATGTGTTATAAGGAAACAAGTCCTTGATCCAAAATGTGCTTCGTCTATGTAAAAGTATCAGGCAAAAACTCTTCAGTTGCAGTAGCACAGTCGCCAGACTATTGCCATAGGCATCCCATGAGTATCCCAGTTATTTCAAGAAAATAACTAAATATGAACATAATATACATAAATAAGTACGACGATGGACTATTCAAAGAAGCTTCTTCGCTACCCTTTTTTTTTTCTCGCGGTTTAAATCCTCGTGGACTTCCTCTATCGTGGGGGTGACAGAGGGGCATGCCGGACTCTTACCGGCTAAAACCACCGCGGTGTTCCACCTCTACCTATGGCCAGGGGTGCGGGATTCGCATAAGCATTCACCGCTTCTCTCCATGCTACCCTACTAACCTACTATGATTACCTAATCAACTCCTGGTAGGGGGAAACGAAAATCACTTGTTTGAAAATTCGTTGCAAAAAAGTAAAAAGCTACGTAGCAAACTTTTTACTGCTACGAGCTCTAATTGCATCATGCGTAGATGCAATTAGAGCTCGTAGCAGTAAAAATAAAAAGTCGTAGCTATTACGCGTTCGTAGCAATTGTCTACGAGCGGCGTAGCACTACACTACGCAGAGTATTAAAGTTAAACTTTGCAGGAGGATGCGTATTTGATTTTTTTTCTTTTAATTATTTGAAAAAATTACATATTAAAATATAGGATTATATAGTTTTCTGCTTAAAGAATACGCTTAAAAAATATGACATAAATGATGATCAAGCTACTATGTCCTAGATCATTACAAAACCATTTGGTTACTATTTTTTCAAAGGCGTACGCGACGTCAGCAAGCTGTTCAGTAATTGTAAATGGTATTATCTGTCACTTTATTGTACTGATATAGCTTAGTAAAACGATTTTTAAAGTCCCAACTTAATGAGTTTAGCTTTCCGTAAGTATTGCAACATCACGCGTCTACTTAGAAGTGTCATTTCAGCCCATCCTTACATAAACCGCACGAACAATAGTCGTAGGTAATGCCTAGGTGTTGTGTAATTGTTAACGCGACCCTCCTTAACATCCAACTCATTCAATGGCAACAAAGCTCAGCTCCATAAAACATCGTAAGTCATGGCTCAGCATCGTCGGCGGCTGTCCGACAAACGATATGTCACGGCACGTAGTACAATGCAAACAGTCGGCGTCTGTGTCGGCGCTTGTGATGCTCTGTGCCGGTGTCACAACACTCGCGACACACAAATGTGGCGGCCGCGGCGCCGCGACTAATCGCGCGACAATACCCGCTCTGGCCCGCTATGCCGCACCGAGCGATCAAAGACCAGCGGTGGCGACAAAGCCTTTGTGCGCGGGCGGTCGCTCCACCACCACCAACATGCACTTCGTCCACCACTCTAGTGCTGACCCGACGAGCTAGAGCAGATACGCAGACCGGCCTACGTCGCATCAATTAGTTAGATTTGTATCAACACTCGTAACACAAGTAGTATATATACGCGCCCGAGATACGATCTGTTGATGCAGCATCGGCGCGATTGCGAATCGAACTCAATCAACTGTCGGGTTTTATTAATCTATTCTTCATTAGACACTACCGTCTGATCTGCCCGCTTTCAATTGAAACAATATTTAATGCTTTGCCGGCCCAGGAATAAAATAAAACGGTAGAACCATAAACATTCCACATTTATATTCGACCTCTGCCGGCCGGTCGGTGATGCGTCTCCATCGCACGCGGCGCTGCGTCTCGCTCGCGCTGCGCCGGAGCGTCTGCGGGCTCCGCGCACCTCTCTGTTTAAAGATCCGAGAGGGAGATAAAAATTGTATGGCTCATAATGTTTTAACAGTCTCATCGTTTGAGCGCATCAAGCCGAGGTCCAATTTAATTTTCATCCTCGGGTTAGTAATAATTGAGTCGATTCGTTCTATGCGGCGAGGAGTTAGCGCAGAAGCCGGCGCGTCTGCTTCAGGCCCACGTAATCGATTCCTTTTAATTGATTATTTTGACTCTCACATCTGGTAGAAACGAGTACATTCCTATTCAAGTGTCTATAAATGAGAACCAATCTCCATTACAATTAACTTTGTACAAAGGTTAATACATTACACGATTGATCAATTAGGTATTAGTTTTCAATTATAAACACCTCTACGGACATCTAAGCTGCTAACAGAGCAAGGTGTAGACGGCGAGGTCAACGTAGGTTAACTTGTCTTATTTGTAATTCAAAAGTTGATGCTAAAACTTTTTACATTCTTTAAATAAATAAAAAAATAAAGGGAATTTCGCGATGTTATTATCTCACACACAAGAATTGGTCACAGTCGTCAACAATGGCAGCCATACAGGGCTCCGGCGAACCACCTACATCACAGAGAACGTCTGTCGGCGAGCCACAAAGCCTCTCCACATATACAAATAAATAATATCGGAACAACAAATATTTTAATAATCTCTAAAGAATTGTTGAACGCTTCGTTACGAGTACATGCGTGACACACAGGGCCGTCGCTTGTCGCGTAGCGGCGCGTACGCCACCTGCGTACCCTCACTCCGGCGACACCCACTCCGCAAGCCATTGTCGCCTCAAAGCACACACGCCTAAGTACTGATTTTGTATAAAGTTTTGCACGTGCAGATACGTAAACATGGACAGACGGCATGACCAATGTCAGAGTATATGGATTCAGTGGTGAATAGCGCTCTTTTCGAAAACATAAAGTTTTATAGCGGCATAAGAAAGAGCCGATGGAAAATTGGAAAGGTGAGCGTGAAATGTGGCAGATATGTCGTCATAAAACGGGCACACGTATCTCTACTACACTCGTAGTACTCATAATACAGCGCGAGCATATACTGGACTACCTGCTGTGAAAATATGGAACATAAACATAATTAGAATAGAATAGAATACTCTTTATTATGTACACCATATAAATTACAGACATAAATATAGAAAACTTTACAATGGGTGACACAATGGGCGGTCTTATCGCTAAGAGCGATATAATTATACCTATAATTACAACAGAAGCTTATAGCAGATAGAGACTTATAATTAAATGTACATAAATATAGTAGCTTGTATATATTTAAATTCTAATATATTTACCTTTCATTTGCATTGGTTTTATCACCCGGATATTAATTAAAATTGCCAGTAAATACGAGTTCACGTCAGAATTGCGCAACGCGGTATTTAGGTCCGTTATATCACCTCCACGTTGATAACACCTAAGCAGTTACAAAAATACTTTGACTTATAATATGATTTATGTTGTTGACGAAGCGCAGTCGCAGCCATTCTTAAAAATCTGTCTGTGAGACGAGTCCGGTATAGTTTAGTAGCAGCGGGTCTCAACACGATAACCTTTTATTATTTTTCATTAGTCGTTATTATCGTTTATAGCCTCAAGATCATTAAATAAGGCAGGAAAATGACAACCACACTACTTGAATACGTAATCAAAACTTGTATACTTTTTGTATCTGTCCGTCTGTATTTCATTCTCATCTTCATCCTATGTAGTTATGAACACAAACATATCCAGTTTGCCAGATTATAGGACCATTCTGCAACATAACCTACATTCGGCATAAAGAGCAGTATGTTTTATAAGAAGAGTCTACATCATAATGAATATGTAAATAAGTATCGGACATCTCTGTGGAATTGCTTAATTAAGTGGATATTAGAAAACTAATGGACAAGGTCTTTTGAATAAAATAAATATCAGACAAAGCTAATAAACCGGCTACCTACTGAGAGTGACAAGTATTTTAAATAATATATAATATGATATTGACAATAAAACTGATGTTCTATAATACCTTACGAGTATCTGCCTAACACATAATTCATATAGTACCTACGGACGGATATTCTATGCATATATTGACTGCCAGGCACACGCAGTGCAGACCACTGATGACAAATAATATGTAGTTTGAATATGTTCCTTGGAGGCTGCAAACACTTTTGTTTTCTACACAGTAGGTAGATATGTAATTTTAGTAGTAGGAGTGTATTTATTGTGTTTACTTTGTACTGTACACGTGCCTTACTTCGTAAATAATGTGTTTAACATTATAAGCACCTTCTTCCTTCATGAATGAAATATCATGAATCATTAGTAAAGAATTTATTCAGTCATATCTCTGATAATTCGTACGTCATACATTTTGGTTAGAACAAGATTGTTCGGGACGGAAGACATATTTTAACTATTTTACCGAAACTCAAAACTGAAAATACATATGTGTCGGGGAATCAAAAAACTGAAGAACATTTGAACAATTTAGGTATTTAATAATTTTATGGTATTGATGAATACATTTTAATCGCCTTCGCTCGTAGCGAATATCCAACGAAGGCGTCGATCTCGCGTAGACGCTACGAAATGAAACTACGTAGCGTTGATGCGTCTTATCGTCGCGTTATACAAACGCCTATCAGCGCTGATACGAAGGCAACCTAAGACGTTTGCTGGATTTCATCATGGGCACATATAATACAGTGAAAGAACGAAGAAATATATTATAGAATATTTAAATTAAAGAACAAAAACTGACAAATAACTTTCTATACATTAGCACAATCCCTTACGATCATCCACAGCAATCAGTCAGGTAACCGATATTACGTGTGATCCCTTGTTCGGCGTTTTTGACGCCACCCCTAATCTTATAAAGACTGTTACGTCATCATTTCGGCGGTAAGCACAATGGAATGGATGATACAAAAAAAACATATCATTTTGTAATTCATCCAAATGTTATTGGTAATCTCTGTAGGTTTTAGGTTCTATTAGGTTGCTTAGGCACCTACTAGGTCCATTCATTATCTACTAACATACATCCAGATAACTACTACTCATTTTCTTTCATGAAAATTATTTTGCGAAGTTAATCAAAAGTGCTCGTTCGTCTAATTGAAATAAATTGATATTTGACTCTCTAGTAAAGCTTAGTTTTTCTATTATGAAAACAAATTGCTCTTTAAAGACAGTTGTCTCAACTTAGTCAAGTTAAGTTATTTTAAGTCTTGAAAACATTTTATTATTAAAGAAACACACTTAAGTATATTTTGCTGAAACTTCAAACGAATTCCTAAAGCTAAAGAATACTATCAGAGATTTATAAAAATACTTTCAATTCAATAGACAGACGGTACTCAGCATTGCATGAGCTTTCAATAAAACAATACAGCCGGCTTTGTTGTATACATAGTTTCATGGCGAATTATTTGATATCAGCGCATGCGCGGCGAGGGGTAATAAAAAGTGTGCGGGGTCGGCAGACATGGCGGCGGAGGAGACCAGACGGGGAGGCACCGACTGTGTGTGTCACTGTATAAGTGCAATAAATGATATGTAAGATAGATATAAAAAAGTATACTTTGTGATAAATCAGCTTGAACTAAAATCACTATGGTTCTCTCATGTCTATGGGTCAATTTATCTTTTTAATCTTTTTTGTTTTTTTTCACCTTTTTTATGTTTTTTTTAATACCTGTATTGTGTCTTCTGTTGCACTGAATAAATGTTTTATCTATATATCTGTCTATCTTATGCAAAGTGAAAATCTACCTAGCACAGTCACTATCTCTATCTACGATTACTGATGCCAAAGTGTTGTTGATATCAAACTTGAAATCGATCCTCTTCACGTAGAGACTTACTTACTTAGTTGTCTTTTACGACATCTATTGGAAGAGATTATGTCGCTATCCGGTTATACTTAGTAGTAAACATTCAGCAACCCAACAGCCGACCATACATAATCATTCATGCACCCACGATCCTGCAAACATAAACAAAGCCGATGTGAGCAAATTAGAAAAGTCACTTAACACCTTACTGTTCAGTTCTCATTAACTTGACGATACAAAACAAAAAAAAACCCAAGGAAAAGCAATAGCTGATCGTAATAGCTTCGCTTACAAATATCGATCACGAAATAGCCCGCTTTCATCTCATAAGTTTTTCGCGTCTTTTTGGCCCCGAATCCATCAATTCTCGTGATGGATGGACCATTGGACCCGACTCGGGCAATCGAAATTCAAATTCGCTAAATCTTCCCACACGGCATCGAAAACAGGTCGGGTCGTTAACAGTGTACGCACGCCGAACCGAACCTTGTGTTTCTGTTTTTTTCTGTTTGCTCTGGAGATATTCGCCCCGGGGCGGTGCGGGGTGTGAGCAGGGCGAGCGGGGATGCGCGCGGCGTGCGGGGCGGAGGGCCCGGGTCGGCGCAGACGCACGGGCATCAGAGGCGTGATTACAGGGCTGTGCGCAGCTAATCACTCCAGCAACACGGCTCGAACGATACGAGACCTGGTATGGCTGGCAGAAATTGACCACTCTTTTCATTGTTGAAGTTCCGAAAAAACTTGAGAAAATACATGTTCAGGATTTGTCTCTAGAATCGCAGTTGTAACATAAAATAAACAAGTAAATCTTAAACATAATTTTATATTTCTATTTCTATTCTCTGACCTTACAGAAGTAAGAAGTGCCCCACTGTGAACACACACTCAAAATCCCCATACACTCCTAGTTCACAAAAATTTCATCCCGTACTTTCTCCCAGCCATGCACGGCCGTCCAGCTCATTGTTGTTAATAACAAACAAGACAAAAGTCCGCCGCTAACTGCACACGTTTCTCCACATCGCGCGTTTTTACCAGCGCGGCTCGATAACGCAGGGAAATATGATGTGCCTTGTCCCTTACGACCAGACACGCAGATTGCTTAAACAGTTTCAAACTGCCTATCGAACTTGTTTATGCCTTTGTAGACTTGCCCTTTTGTTACTTTTGTATGGAAGTCGCATATTTGTTGTGGGTGTGGGAGATAATTTGGAATGTACAGCGTTCATCGTGCTGGTAAAATATAAAAGTGAGAGAAAGAGGTTGTATGTAATGAGGTTTCACGTGCCGAGAAACGTAATTCTAAGTAGTGCTACGAGGTATGGCCTACGGCTGCGGCTCTTTGTACAGATCCGAAGAATAATAAAATTGTATGACGTCATTACGTAGGTAAGAACTCTAATCTTAGGTACTAAGTATAGTGGCATTTTAGAGGTAACTGGCGAATACCGAGCAGTAAAAAGATCCTCAAAATCAGTAAACTTGATGCCCTTCACAGACAAACTGTTGGGATTAAAGGTATATTTGTTTTATTACACAAGCCTTCACCGAAGTCTGTGTAATTATGTATATCAGCTACCCTACCTATTTACATAAACCCCAAATTAATAGTTATTGCCGCCTCTAAATTATAAATCACATTAATTTTAAATCGAGCTAGACATAAATAGATTGACATTTAATTCGATATTCTGATGAAATGATACTTGAACTTATCGGTTAGCGTCGTTGCAGAGGTAACCTATATCATATGTCAAAATCGTGCATCGATTGTCGATCTACGTTGTTCGATAACCATGTTTATAATATTTATAATGCTCGTAAGTAACGCATATATTATAATCAGGTACCTACACTTTCACTAAATTCCTTAGTGAATAACATTTTGTAAAGGTCCATTTTGAAACAAAAAGTACCTATTGATCTAAAGCCTTGAATTGGAACGTAAAACAGTTTTTCAGATTTCAGTACACTTTTATGCTAGAGGATGGGTGCTAAAGTAGGGTTGCCAACTTTTTCTAGAAGAAGTAGAGTATATCTGATTTAAGAGACAGTAAATAAAGAGTACAGAGTAATAAAAAAGAGTACCATTTATTCGATTTAAAAAAATGTATTTTTTAGCACTTATAGCAGTAGTAGTATATAACATTTTTTTATTGTTTTTAAAAGAAATGTAGGACTCCACACATATTTTTCTATATAGACAATGAATAGTAGATTGTACAACAAAGGCATAAAAGAAGCTATTTTACCCCGAGACGTTTATATCCACGCGAGCCGCAGGCGAGGGTGGATAGTTGAGTCGAGGGGTAAAATGGCTCGTTTATGCCTGAGTTATACACTCTGCTTTTCACTTCGATTGCGAGAAAATTAAACATTCATAAAGTATACAGTACATAATTAATCAAAAATGTTGCAAAGCATAGCTATTTCCCGCGACCACAGATAATACCGCCACGAAACTTTTTAAAAGTTGTTTTTTTTTTTAATTTCGACATTTGTCATTCGACTTGGGTACTTTACTGCCAAGTCAAAACGTTTCTTTGCGTTTTTAAATAATAAATGACAACTATTTTACCTGATTTTATTAAATTCTATCGTTCTATCGTTATAGAAAACACGGAAGTGGTATAAATTAATGAAAATGAAATAAATCACGACTTTAATCTGCGAAGTTTTATTGTGCGTGTGGCTGTTGGGCCTGATTACCTTAGTCTCAGAAAAAAAAATTACTTTATGCACTAGAACATAAAAAGCGATTTTATGTCGCCTAAGCACAACATAAAGACGAACTTTTAGAGCATGAGCAGTGAAAAAATTCTTATTAACTTTTTACCGACTTCAAAAAAAGGAGGTTATTCAAAGATTTTTTTTACTTTTTCGAAGATGATTGTTCAATGGATTTTAATTTCTGTTTTGTTGTATAGCCAAAATATTGGTCATCGGGTCGTCTTAGGGGCGGATTTTTAGGAGATTATCTTCGTCATGCATATTAAAAGTCAGTTTATGTAAAGAGTATTTTAGCGTACTCTATTAGTGTTATATATTATAGAGTACATCTATAAGAAAAAGAGTACAATACTCTATTTTAGTGTACGGTTGGCAACCCCATGCTAAAGTAATCACACTAATATTATAAAGGCAAAAGTTTGTGAGTGTGTGTGTGTTTTATGTTTGTTACTTCTTCACGCTCAAACGGCTGGACTAATTTTGATAAAATTTTGTATAGAGGTAGCTGCCACTCTGGATTAACATACAGGCAACTTTTTATCCCAATATTCCTACGAGATCGAAACTTATGCGGGTGAAACCGCGGGGCTCAGTTAATCTAACATAAATGCATTTAATACTACTCTGCAAGTATCACAGTACTATGGGGTGTGGGGATACGTCTGTTAGGGTTAATGGAGGAACACCAAAGGAAAGACCGTTCTAAGGATTTCAATAATATGTTTATTATCCTTCTATTTATATATTGGAAGGTGTGTTTACTAATATTATGTGAGACCTGTGATCCCACACAAGGCTAATAGAGTAGTAGTGTCACTATGCATAAGTAAGGATTTCGTTCAAGTGGTAAGGGCAGGTTCGGATACTTAAAATAATATTTATGAGTTAGAATGAGAAAGGCGATAGTGTTGAAGTAGGATCGATTTGTTTTTGCTATACTCCAACAACGTCTTACATAATATAAGTACTTGTTAAAATTGCATGGACACGGCCACTTGCGTTATGAATATTTATTGAATGAACACGTAAACAAATAATGTTATGTACATATTATAATGTGATGCATACCTATAGGTATGTATCTACGTACGTGACTATCATCGCAAAGTTGTATATAAAAACACATCATTGTAGTCTGCAACAAACATCAGATTATATGGTAGGTACATAATAGGTAGGTATACATAACGATTGTTTTCTTTACGAGGAGACTAAGCTAATACTCAAATAATAGCCGCCTTTTAATCTAACTAAACATAATCTCTGATAATCTGAATTAAACAAAAATAGCTTTATTTTCTTTACACACTTATTCCTTATGTATCGAATACTTATGTAACACTATCAACATAACATATATATTTTTTTATTGTTTTCAGTTTCATTATTACTATGGTGTACAAGGACCGCTATCGATAGCGGTAAAAGCCTCCTCCAGCCATTTCCAAGCTGTTCTGTCTCTGGTAATTCTGCTCCATGTTCTGCCGACTATATCTTTACAATATCGTCCCTCCATCTTTTGTGTGGTCGACAATAATTTTAATACCAGTTTTTATTGTGCAAAATTTACACGAATTTGTGCAATTAGAAGTTGTTCTCCTGTCCCAAGCGCGATCTCTTAATTTAATTTTGTTTAATGTCAGACACAATTTATGTTGAAAGGAATAAATCAATAACGTAATATAGGTGTAATAAATAAGTACACTGACATCGACACAAAAGTAAGAAACGAGGATAAACAAATAAAGATTTGAAATGTTAGTTTATAAATTTATAAATAAAAGGATGAATAATATTCCGAAAAAAAGTGAGAGCTCGACGACATTTTTGTTATTCAAATTTTAAAATACTATTAGAATAGAGAAACGTTATGTCGACTATAATAATAAATCTCATATAAATAATCGTATAAGTACTTAATAAATGCACATTCTAATTTTGATCAACAATCATTATGCTTTTATATATAGGTGCGTCGCACGGTGGGCTGAAAATCGGCTTTCATAGACTTAGGCATTTTATTTTGCAAGTGCCAGTTTTTATGCCGGATATCACTTCTATTAGTTATAACAATATACAAAAATGACACCAGAATTGATTCTGCACAAAAACGATGGAATTATAATTTTTTTACGAAAATTTTGTATGGAGCTAGTATGAAAAATCGAAATATCTCTAAAACGGCAGGGATAACCGTAATATCCTTATAGGAGGTTATAGTACTAATTATTTATGATTTTTTGACATACGTTACATAATGGTTGTAGATGCCGTTTTTTTTTAAAAAATCGTCAAAATATTTTTATTTATTTTTACATATGAAACTGTTCAAAACGATCCGTGAACTGTGTCAAAGTTAAGAACATCGTTAGAAAGCATGTTTTTTCCCCAAATATTAAGAATATGTGATAAAAATAGACTGTAAATATATACTTTTATTGATAGGTAATTTAAATAAAACAAAAGTAACAAAAATAATATCTAAGTGCTATAAATTCAATTATACAAAATATTTGAAACAATAATCTATGAAATTATTAACTAAACATATTGGTACAATAAACTAACATAACAAATAATTAAATTTTACAAATTTTCTTTACAACTTTCGTTGTCGGACTCCAATTCCAAGTCAGAATCCAGATTGGATATACCTACAAACTCGAACTCAGTTTCCGGAAACTGTATTAGGTCGAGAGTTTCAGCAAAAAAGGTTGTCTTCCTTTTTAACCGACTTCAAAAAAAGGAGGAGGTTCTCAATTCGACGGTATGTTTATTATTTTTATTGTATGTTTGTTACGCGATTACTCCGTCAATTGTGGACCGATTTTCAAAATTATTTTTTTGTTCGAAAGGAGATACTTCTGAAGTGGTCCCATAGTCACCAAGCCAGGATCTGATGATTGGATCCTGGAGAAATCGAAGGAACTCTTCAAATATTATAGGCACACCTATAGCGATTTGGGTATTTTTTATAGTAATTCGTGCATTTGCTCTCGGAAAGTACCATTTGGTGAAGTGGAACTGATGATGAAGACCACAGATGGACACCGGAACTACTCAATAATATTTAAGTATTTCACGGGTTGCGATTCGATTACTTTAATATGATTGCTAAGCAATTTATGCTCGCCACGATGTGAATGGTAATATGGAGCTGATGGTGGACCAGGAGAACTCCACCACCACCAGCACCATCAAATCCCCACTTCGATATCAGCTTTAACTGCTTATTTTCCACATTATCAGAAAGACTTTGAAGAATCCGCTTCACCGTGATGTCAAGTAAAGCTTGAAGTGTAATTCTAGCTGATGAATCTGTAACTGACACTGATCGATTAGGAGGGTAGCATGCAAGCTTAGTTTGTTGCAGTTGATAGTAGGATGGGTAAATATCCTTAGCACCTTCCCGAATGGCAGTCTCTCGCAACGTAATATTTTGCCACTTTGAAAGCTTAAGTGATAGAAGCAATCCAAGTGCTTTCTCTGGTGTAAATATTACTGTTTTCACTGGTTTCTTAATGCTTTCATAGATTTTAACGGCAGCTTCTGGATTTTTGATCATACATTCGATTACAGATACGATATCTTCATACCCTTCATCTTTTAAACGTGCCGCAGCTGCATATGCCAATTCAAAGGAATCCTCGCCTATGTGCTCACTAGATCTTCTCTTTTTCTGTTTGCTTCCCAGATCTTTGAATGGTTTTCGGGACCTTTTTGTCATTGTTCCAACAGTCGATGATGTCGAAGGTTCTGGAGAGACTGAGCGTGCTCTTGGTATCTCATCAATAGTTGGTTCTTGATTTATTAAAGTTTGCACGCAACTTGGCCAATCAATATTTGCTTGCAGTCACTCTCCGTACGCATTTCACATTCAACAACAAACAATTTTATTCCCCTATCTTTCAAAAAGAAGCGACAGCATGGGCACTTTGACATTGATATTCAACTATTTGGTATTGTTGGAAATCTTACAAGATCAACAAGATACTACACACCTCTGTCTAGTCCTTCAGGTCTATAGGGGTGATGCTATTTTATGTTAAGAGTTGTTAAAGCTCCTAATTCTTCAACTTAAACACTAAAAAGAACGTTTCATATGTAAAAATAAATAAAAATATTTTGTCGATTTTTTTAAAAAAAACGGCATCTACAACCATTATGTAACGTATGTCAAAAAATCATAAATAATTAGTACTATAACCTCCTATAGGGATATTACGGTTATCCCTGCCGTTTTAGAGATATTTCGATTTTTCATACTAGCTCCATACAAAATTTTCGTAAAAAAATTATAATTCCTTCGTTTTTGTGCAGAATCCATTCTGGTGTCATTTTTGTATATTGTTATAACTAATAGAAGTGATATCCGGCATAAAAACTGGCATTTGCAAAATAAAATGCCTAAGTCTATGAAAGCCGATTTTCAGCCCACCGTGCGTCGTCGGAGCCTGAGGCCGCTGCGCCCGCGCCACTGCGCCGCCCGTCAACGCGACAGGCGTCAGAAACGCTTGTCAAATGTCAACATTTTAAAGCCACAATATTGAAGCAATTTTAATTCAATCGTGCGACATTCTGTTCGCATTGAGGCGGCTCTGCGGTCGCACTCCTACTCATTACGACTTCATTTTGTTATAACAACAATGAAAGCCCGCGCTTTGCGTTTTATTCATCCGCCGAGCTTGACAGCGCCTTTGTGTGGGAATCAATCTTACGTCGCTTGTAATGATGCAAAATCGGTTCCAC
The DNA here is from genome assembly GCA_945859645.1 of Amphipoea oculea. NCBI lineage: Eukaryota > Metazoa > Arthropoda > Insecta > Lepidoptera > Noctuidae > Amphipoea > Amphipoea oculea. The sequence goes on from OX243862.1 coordinate 7,953,574, forward strand.
TGAATGACAAAGAAAGAAGCTGCCGCTAATGTTGTTGTTTATTCATTTTTTTACCCACGGAGTTACTTATTGAATAAAAATTTTACGGTGTTCTATACAATTTTACTTTAAGTTAAACATGTATAATGCGGTTGATTACTATTCAAAGTACAAAATCATATAGTAAACCGTCGGTATTTTACGCACAAGTTGATGCTCACTTGTTCACAATTAATTATTCTGCATAGTAATAATGTATAATGTTCCCATGGTCTCAGGAATGAGAGGATAATCTCAATAATAGCATGATCAATGATCGGAGTCATCTCTCATTAAAATGTATTAACTCAACGATAAGTAATTGAAGTAATCACTATACAAGACGCAAATAATACCGAGTGCTCAGATAAATTGTTATGGAGTCATGTTTACTGTAATATATCAGATTTAGACACTATTATTAATACTTCTTTGACACCTTTGCATTTTCTTGATTTATTAACGGGGTCTTCTTGAAGGTTCATTAAAAGATTAAGAATACTGGATTAATGAATGATTAAGTTCTTAATATCACGCATTCAACTTATTGCTAGGTTACAACATTCGCATACAGTTACACCTCTTTTATAAATCATGAACTTTTCGATTTTAATTTTTTATTATAAAATTTAAAAAAAAAAACTGTCGAAGATATATTAAAGCTTTCTACTTCGAAGGAAGGACCATAGAATGAAAGAAGCAATTAATAATCAGAAGAAATACATAAACAATGCAGAGACAAAATTATATAATAGAAGTAAGTCACATTGCACAAAAAAAACCTGAACCAAAAAAGCCTGAATCTATACTAATAACAAAGCTGAAGATTTTGTCTGGACGAGCTAATCTCGGAAACTACTAGTCGGAATTGCATTTGATAGCCCAAGTCTTGAGGAAGGCTATAAGCTATTTAACATCACGCTAGAACTCTAAGGGCCCCTGCGCACTAGGCAGCCTGGCTACGACAGCCAAGCTGCCTAGTGCGCGGGGGCCCTGGAGCCAGGCAGAATAAAAAAAATAATGAATGTAATAGCGGGGGCATGCGATGCAATGCGATGGAGTGGGTCGGGGAACAAGAAACTTCATGCGGACGAAGTCGCAGGCAGAAGCTACTAATTGATAATAAATTCATTAATCCACATCGTAGGTTTATAGAACATACAACATCTGCCTAGAATGTTCCTAGTTAATACCTGGTCCGTCGAGATACCCTAGTCGGCTTGAATGGACTACAGGATTAACCAGGCCTATAGGAGCGAGCCTATATCACTTAATTATATGTCATATTTGCCCCTTGGCTCAAAATAAACACGGTACAAGTCCGTAGAAAATTACCATAAAATTAAAAGTACGTGGTAATAGAAACTCTAAATGTGTGGCGGGTTCCTGCGGTAATGCTCGCAATCATCAGTGATTACTTAGAAACTAATTTGTGGAGGCGGCGCGAGGTGCGCGGGCGCCGCTGAAGGCGTAATGTGCAAATAAAGACAGGGTGCGAGCCGGCTCCGACGCGCGCCGTTTGTCAACCAACCTGTTTCTAGTCCGTTTGTCAATATTTGTTAGAGGTACCCTGTGTATACAGGGTACCTCTAACAATTAGGTGATTTGTGTCAATATGTGGTCAGCTCGCTGGCTTTACTCGATTACTTGCCTCTTGAGTTTGTTTGCCTCTTACTTATCACTGAATACATAAACACTTTGTACTAAGTTATTATGCACATATACTGGTTGTACTCCATGTAAAATACTGGTACGAGTACTCAGCTGCATCCAGTTAGTCTGGAAGCCGACCCCAACATATATAGTTGGGAAAAGGCTAGACAGATGATGATACTGGTTTAATTACCTACGTAATTAAACCAGAAGAGCAAATCCCGTAATTTTAAACACGTTAGCATGCTATCTAAGTTTCAATCTGTCAAAAAAAAACCTTTTATCGACAATTTTGACAAGTTATTGACATTGATCGTCTTTGTCATTGACTTTGGTTATATTTTGGCCGTGTTTAATTACGTGAACTGACCTTCAGACCTTGACCTTTGTCCTTGCTTGAGACCTTGTTCATTAGTAACCACTGTGAACATTCGTATCCTGTGAAGTTTACGTGGCCATCCCTGGATTTTCTTTTTAATTCTAATTATTTGCTCCTTTAAGACTTTATGTTTTAAGTTGAGGATAAATTATGCGTTTGAGGTGTTACAGAAGGTAAAGGGAACTCATATCTACATGTTTATAACACATACCGTACCAGTTAGTTATAAATCTTTGCATGTAGCAGTTAAGCGAAGGAGATTAGTTTAACGATAGGTACTTGCAGTAAGTAGTAGGTAAGTACGGGCTACTTTATTGTATTGATTGCCTCACTTAATTCCTACGGTTAAAGCTACTTACCTGGCACTCTATGCATCAAAAGGAAGTAAAGAAATATTAGCTGACTATTTTACCACAGCTTGATTAACGATCTTTTATTGGAAAAACAAAATACTTCCTATTTGGGTCGTAGCAGGTCGTCGTACAGTAACATTACTGTACTACATTATCTACAGATTTATGCAAAAAAAAACTCAATAATTGATAATGTAAAATGTCCATGAAAATGGGCATGAAAACTGAAAAAAATATTTCTTAGTACAAAAGACATAAACGAGAATTTTCCCTTTTTTTTTATTTTAAGATTTAGTCCAACCTGTATACAGAGACACCTTTTGTCATTTAACTCTATCCTTAACATCAGGATACGTAAGATAACCGTCGAATTATATTCTACTTTAAACAAATCGTCATCTGCTGTCCTCAGACGTATAATCAAAGTGCCATAAGTAGACGAGCTCATATGTTTAGGAGCGCATCCTTTCGCTTTTTTACTGAATTTTTTGTTGTTTCAAAACTAAGCGGTACGTATGAGGTTATTTTCACACTAAATTAACAAAACTCGTAATGCAAAACTAGTGTCAGTTTGGAAACACGTCATTATGGCATCAGTCGTTGAGCACATCTAACCAAGCCGACTCAATCAGGAGATTGCAGCTTACGCGAGAAAATAACAGCTAATAACTCTGTTTTTATAACAAGAAAAAAACAGTTGTATGTATGCAAGAAAAACACCTAAATGATACCAATAGTGATGCTGGACTAATCGATCCTTCTATTAATCCGGTAGTTATCAAAATAAAAAGCAATCAACATCGCCGAGTTCGCTAATTATAAAAAGCAGAAACGGTAGTTAACATATTTAGTTATTAGAACGTTTATAGATCCGTTAATTAATTGCAATAAAAACTAATAAAATCTACACTTTATCACTGTTTTAGAAACGAAAAATAACTTACACAATTACACGCAATTTAGTAATGATAAGCACTTAAATTTATGCAAATGTTTCTTTCAACTAATTGATAGACACCATTTATTAGTTCGCGTGCAAACATTAAATAAATCGCTGACCAGTGACTAACATAAAGTTACCAACCATTTGTCTAATGGATATCGATACCCACTTCCTTGCATGCAGCTATTACCGTTCTGAGAACTTTAATCGCGAAACAATTATAAACAATCGCTGAAGAAACAATGACAGAACAAAAAATATTACTACAAGTGAAACTACACAATACTGTGCATGTACCAAGTCTACACCACGTAATTAAAATATCAACCACATAAGTTATAGAATTTAAGTGTTTAACGTGATAAAATTAAAACTAGATACAAAAAACGAAAGCTTATTGTTATTATTCATTCAAAGGAAATCAAACAAGATGAGACTACACGGGGCAGCGCGGCGTCTTTCCATCACAAAATGGCTTATTACAAGGTAGGAATCATAGATTTATAATAACGTCCAGATTGAGTGTTCCGTACAAAACGCACCGTTCTTATTGAATGCATTTAGTGATACGCGTGTGCGTTGGTACCGCCCACCGCAAGTGTATTATTATCGTTTCTGCAGTTGTGTGCGTGACGTTTTCTAATACCAGCGCAAAATGATTACCCCAAAATGTGGGAAAATTCGTGTAGTTTTCTTATTCATATTCACTTAGGTAATTATATAGTTATTATATGTGCACAAAATGAAACCCGCCTTTTACATTCATACCGATTGACTCTTATGATAGTTTTTGAAGATTGTTATAATTTTATTTTTAACATGGTTTTCGTAAACATGTGTGAATGAACAAAAAACTTTTAATATCATAGGTACTAATATTATAAATCAGAAACTTTGTGAGTGGTACTGGTTTGAGAATTATCGCTAAACATACGTTAATGTGGGAACATTATAGGCTGATGATGATGATGATGATACGTTAATGTAACAAACATACCTAAAATATTGTTTCGCTCCAAATCCGTTTGTTGACACAATAATATCGTAGTATTAAAAAAGATGGTAAAAGTATTTCATACCCTTGGCAACCATTGATATCATTTTGTTGATAATAATAATGTTGATTTCGTAACATTATACAATATTAAAATATCGCAGCATAAAAAAAGGGTAAAAATATTTCATGCCTTACCTTGGCAATACTCAAATATTATGGCGTCGTTTTGTTTTTATTTTGTTTTCGTAATAATTTCAATGAAATACGTAGAAATTCATCATAAAATTGCAAACTTACCTGTGAAATGTGATGTTCGTATCCTTGTCTTTTTTTGGAGTGTAGTTTTTACACGATTTCACTGCACAAACCGTCATTTTTTCAATTATATTTAACAGCGTTTTCTGACGTACACGCGTTGAACGTCTGTCGCGTAATGGCGGCCTGTGGGCGGGGCTAACGAACGAATACACTATTTTGGTGTCTGTGAATTCGAAGCATTTTGACAGCGCGTACTAGGCATCTGGACGTTATTATAAATCTATGGTAGGAATGCAACAATAACAAACAGGGCTGAATTAACAATAGTTACCTACGTGTCAAGTCCCACACACTCGGCATTACAAACATGCTACAAAAAAGAGGTCGCATCCTAAACGCACGCCACAAAAACTACGACGTACAAAACGGTATCGGGCGGCGAGTTCAAACGCACCGGCGACCACTCATTTCACACCATCAGCCGGCCGCCGGCAAGCCATCTTCTACCCTGCCATACGTGACCTAATGACAACTTGACCACGGTAAACCACGCAACCGTCGTTCACGACGCACTACAATATAGACTCTATATACAACGACATAAAGATGTAAGTGCCACCCCAATAACTTACAGTTATGCCTCGGTTTACAGTTTTCCCGATAATGGAGCAGACACAATGCCAAATTTGTGCAAAAAGTGTTTTTAGCAAACAATTAGCAGTTAATGGTTTAAGGACAGTCTATCTAGATCGACGATTACTCAGTGGTTTCGTCAGACGTATTTTAGGATTCCGTGCAAGTACAAGTAATCATTTCATTTACAATTTAATAAACACTTTAAACTCATTTTATTTTATGAAAATACAGTTTTTACAGTCAGGTGATGTGTTATAGTTGTAAATAAAAGGTAGTTGATTCAGTACATTTGATCCCTTACTATAGGAAAATGCTGCTACAATGCAAAAATGACTGATTTAGGATCCTGACGTTTCCAGAGTTGCAATCTAGTTACTGATTGAGTTTAATGTTCCTGGATTATGAGACCAAAATCCTTGTGGATTAGAAAATGTACAGGAACTACCTAATTACATACTTAATAAAGCAGGTACGTACTCTTCTAATGGACACGAACACCGGACGTGTTCGAAGGGCTTCCAAAAAGAATTGATTTTTCGTAGGAAGTTAATACAAAGTATCAACTTCTTAATAGATAATTAGATAATAAAATAGTGTATTATGTACCGTAAAGTTGAATGCAGCGTGAGAAGTCAGTAACAGTGTTGACGGAAACGAGCGATAACGCATGACTGACCGGCGCCATTATGGTTTCGTCACAACCAGCCATTTAACAAGACAAGCTTACCGAATTTCACCATGTTAAATGTTTATTGTAAGTAATTAATTAGAAATCCTAAAGGCTGCTAAGCAAGGTATTTGCAATTATATTTATTTGTGTGCCAATAGTGTGGCCACGTTTTTTCCTTTGTAATTTTCAACTATTTTTCTACTTACTTTTCCTGTTAAAATTGCGCATTTGTTATCGTTGTGGCCAGTATTTTTGTGAATTGTTTGCTTATTTCAATGCCGAGGGTTTTTATATGTGTATCAGTGTGGACTCAAACGGTGTTTGTAAAGGCAGATACAGACATTGCGAGGCATGCGCAGCGCACGGCGCTAATCGCATGATTCGCAATGTGTGGACGTTCATATTCGTTCGTTCGTGGTGACGCATGTGGAAGCACATGCCTCATGCTGTCCGCTGCGCATGCCTCGCAGTGTCTGTATCCGCCTTAATGTTCACAAACACCGTTTGAGTCAGTATAGGTAGGCCTGTGTCTAGACCTCATTAGGCTGTAACAATAATTAAGTTGTATAATAACTAAATCTAATCAGAGTCTTATTGCATGCTTACCATGCAAGACACACGCGATTATTACAATACTTACTACCTAATAGGTAGGTTAGGTATGCTCCTATGACATATTTTTGCAACTGAAAATACTCGGCGATTGCTGCCCTGTGGTGTACTCCTTTTAATTGATCCAGCGGCAAAGTTGAGTTTCATCTCCGATGTAGATATAGAATTGCTTATAAGTAGCAGTACAATGTATTTGTCCTGTTTTAAATTCAAGGCACATACATACTTAATTACAAAGAATGTAATTAGTGAAAACGATCAACAGATTTAAGACTTAGTCTCGAATCTACTCTGAAGAATAGACTCTGAATCTAGCCGGCCATTTTCGAGGGAGTAATGTTTCAGCTCAACCATAGCATGTGCCGTATAGTCCTAGTCTTATTCTCAACCGGGACTCAAGGACGAAGTGGGTAATTGTCTAAATAATGACTACGTAACTAGCTCACCAGGTAAATCACCTACCAATAAACCAACTAAAGAGCAGAAATAGCGAAAAGGAGATATAAAGAGTATCTAAGACAACACATAATCAAAATAAGGACATTTTATAAATAGATGCGTATAAATCAGGTTTCGGCCAAGAGTTGTAGGGTTGGGGGCGTGCCTTCGATACAATCGCCGGAACCACACGGCGGGACGCCGCGCCATGACGCCGACATTCACCGACATTCGCCGACACTCGCCCATTCACCGACACACACCGACACCGGTGACAATACTCCGACACCTTGATCACCATGACGACATTGTTCTTCCTCTATTGGACGATTGATATCGGAGAGATGTGACATACATCTATTGATATTATATTGATAAGCGTATAAACATGAACAAAGGGATTCGAGTACGTGTATCCGTTTAAACTTATACGACGACGACATTTTGAGTTTGTTTCAATGGATAAATTGAAATTTATAATTACAGTACGTATTTCTTCTATTCACAAATCTCCACATTTTCTAATCTTTAAAGCACGTCTTGCAAATAAAGTGAAAGAAGCCTCTTGACACGTTTTAGAGACACCTTTAATGAAAGTCATGGAAAATGTTTGATCATAAACATCTTACATGAATCACATATTTTGTTCTCACAATACTTTCAAACACATATTACTAAGCAATCAACAGACGCCAAGTTATTCAAAAGTGTTGATTATTAAAGTAGGTACTGATTAAAGCAAAAACATAAAATAAAGGAGTCAAGAACACGAATACGAAGATCAGGATGTGTATTAAAGTATTCAAATTAATAGCTTATACAATTAAATAAAGTAAATTAGCAATTATATAAAAGAAATTAATTACGAAGATTTGATTAAAACAAAAGTTTGTAATTAAACAATAAATTAATTGCAGTGCTTATGTACCGGCCACAGCTACAATGACAACTTATAAACTACACAAGTAAATGCAAAAAAAGCTGCGTCTGCATAGAATTCAGCCAACGTGCTTATTGCACGAAATCGAAGCGGATATCGTTAGGTATAGGACCAAAAATTCCGTAGCGAATTCACATTTTACCCAGATTGCTGATTAAAACCTTTTTATTAGGGGCTGAACTTGAACCCTACATCAAAGAATTAAAGTTCAGATTGATTCGCTGATAAATTCGGGAAAGGCTCGAGGCGATGCCGCGGCAGATATAATTAGCAGTTACGGTGTCGGGAAAGCTATAAAAACGGCAAATCGAGGGACGGACGGATAGGCCCAATGTGTTAGATATTAATTTTGAAATTATAGGCTAGCGTTGCATGCAAAGGTGTTCGGAGCAAAAACATCAACAGAAGTGCTAAGAGAGGACGATTATTATTTTAGGTTCGTGTAATAATCCGTCCCAAACAGCTGCCTCTACAAATATTTATTGTTTGATATGTGATTTAGATTGTTTGTAAAAACTTCGTAAGTAAAGACCTCACAATCAGACGAGGAAAAAACTATTTAACTTGTCTAACACAAATAGGCATATACTGTATTGTTGTCTGTCTGGCCTATTTTATTTTTTGCGTTTGTTATAATTTATTGCTTCTTCGTATTCAAAATCAAAATATTTTATTTCACATAAACCTAAATGGGCACTTATGAAACGTCAGAAGCTAGGTGCACGGTTCCAATTGGTCGTTTCCTATGAAGAAAAGCCGGCAAGAAACTCCACGGTTAAAAATAATTGGCTTTTACAATGTTTTCAATTTACAATTATTTAATTATTGTCGCCCAGAAGTAGCTCTTGTTGCCTAATTTTCGTTCTTGTGGCTTTTCCGCTGCTACCTAACAGTTTCATAATTAAATTTCATCATCTTACTTTTCCATGTATCTCACATGGAGGTCAGAGCTGAACGGCTTTATGATGCCTACCTAATTGGTTCTGTGGCTGGTTGAATTCGTATACATAGTTGACTTGCCGTACCTGTTTATGAGCATAATTTATCTTAATTAGGATTAGGCAGTTATTCATATTCGATTTTTTTCGTCAACAAAAGCCAACCAAACTTCCTCATGACTATAAATAAAATGTTACAGCTTATGTTATTTTGTCAAAATATTATATTCGTAAACATGTAGTCGGTTTTAATATTATTTTAAGTAATATAATACGAATGAACATCCAAATTTCTAGGTGAACTCATCATCATCTGCCTAGCCTTTTCTCAAGTATGTTGGAGTTGACTTGCAGTCTAACCGGATGCAGCTAAAATGCAATTAATGTAAAATCAATAATGTAAAAGAAAATAATGTAAAAGTTTTGATGTTTGCTACTCAATCAAGGCAGAAAGTGTTTCGGTTTTTTGCGCGTAGGAAGACCATATCTCAAAAAAAGGGTAATTACGTTATAATTATACTTGAAACAGACAAGTTCATTCGCATAGGAATCATCCTATCACCTTTATGGGTATATAAATCAGGAGATATTAAGTAGATTTGTTAAAAAAAAATACAGTCACCAGACTGTAATAATACATTTTACTTCATACCTTAGTTATATATATGAAGTAACTATAGGTACATGCTTAGGAAACTCCCAAAGGATGAGTTACCGTGGGGAAGTAATTAAAACTTACTTACCTAATTAAAACCAAATATGAATGCTTAGGCTCACATTCAGTGACTCAGTACAATTAAAGCTCTGTTCTAAGAACAGGTTATATGTGGTCATGTCTCCTCAATTAATTTAGATTCATAATTCCTACCCATCGTTAGTTAGATATTAACAAATTCCATCATGAACCTAATCGTCTGTTAGTTTCATGTAAACTCCTTATGTTTTTAGAATGTAATAAAAACTGTATCCATTTCTAAGCTCATGGTAACTACTCTGTCTTGATGTTTTGTGAAGTCATTACAGCCCGATAGAAAAACATAGAAGACTTGGATTTGAAACAGAAGTAGTGAATGTATGGTCAAGATTAAGTATTAAGAAAAGTTTGTCAAACAATCCTATCTAGACATGGTTTTAGTCAGGATAGATTAGGCTTTCAATATCCAGCTCGACAGTATGTCGACAGCCCAACTAGGTTGATCAACATTCAGTCTAGAGTTTTTATTATTCCGTTTTTGGTCAAAAAAGGGTTTCTATAATGTTTATATTAGCCAGTACATTTTTACTTTTGAAGTATTAGTTACATTGGACCACCTGTTCTAAAAATATCCAGTCCATTTGGACTTTTAGAAGTTTGCCGAGAAATATTTTTTATAAATAAATATTATAATACAGTTTGTATGAACATTAATACGTTTTACTAAATATTTCCCTAATTTATGTGAAACTAGCGGCCCGCCCCAGCTTCGCACGACTGCAATTTTTTTTTCTCAATTTCCGAAATTTTCATTCATACAAACCTTGGCCTGGCAATACCGAACACAACAAAGAAAGAATTATCCAATTTGGTGCAGTCGTTCGGAAGTTATGCGCATACATACATTTCGGCGACAATTTTTATTTTTATAGATTGACTAGCTGCGCCCTGCGTTTTCACCCGCGTAAATGTCGATCCAGTGGGAAGATCGGGATAAAAAGTAGCCTATATGTTAATCCAGTATCGGCTACCTCCATACAAAATTTTATCAAAATTTATCTAGCCGTTTGAGCGTGAAGAAGTAACAAACATAAAAACACACACACACACACACTCACAAACTTTCGCCTTTATAATATTAGTGTGATAGAAGATGAATACAACTCACATCACTTAATGTATGTTAAATACTTAAATTGCCTAACAACCAACATTTCCTGACAAACAAGCGAATTCATTCAAACTTGACATACCTAATTATGAAGTGTGTGCCACAAAAGCCCACCTACATTTTTGTGTGTGACATCACCACATAATATATAGGCACGTTGTATATAAGTACAGACGGTTGACTCAAGCAAAGATAGCCTTAGTACTAGCTAGCCTTAGTATTACAGGAATTTCTACGATATTTTTAGATTTATAATAATTTTAAACGTCATCATTTAAAATTACTAATTTTTATATACCTAGTTGATGACTAAATGTAACATTCATTTAACGGCGACGCATTCCTAATTTAATATTTTTTTATAATAATATATTCATTTTTATTCTGTTTTAATTGTAACCACCATTTTTGCGAATTAAAAGTCGTGAAAACGTATTCATCCAGTTATGTTATTGAGTAATGACTAAACTAATTGCTACTTATGTAATTGTTGACAGTAATAATATAGGTATGTTTAACCCATCAAGCCTACTTTTATTCGTATTTAGTTTATACCTGACCCATACCGACATTTAAAGCCCAATTCTTATGCCAACAACGGGTTTCTTTTTAATAGTAGTGGAATTGATAGATTCCACTACACTTCCTTCAGTACTTCTAGTAATAAGTTGACATTTAAAAATTCTTGTTGCTAATAAGACGTTTGCTCGTCCGATGATTTCCCATAGGTAAAAAGAGTATTGTATTTTCAAAAATGTTTTCTTAGTGCTCACTTTCATTACATAAGGAACTCTTGTGTAAAATGTTATGCTTCTAGACCACGCGAGTTAGGCTTTGCGTTGACCGTCACTGAATTTAAATATACGGCAGCCAAGTGCTTACCTCGTAGAACCCCAAATAGGATAGAATGAAGTCTAAAGTTGGTTACATGCGCCTGTCTGTGTATGATAACGCTTTGAAACTTCTTGTTGAGTTTTGATGTAGTTACCCTCATCATACCGAGCAATTCTTGGGCAAGATGTATATAAGAGTACAGATAGTGCCATCCACGAAGACGCGCCCGACTCTTTTTCCCAAAGACTATATTCTCTTTACTTTTTCCTAATGCTTACAGGTACAGCACAAGTGTGCAACATTCCGCTAGTGTTTTATTTTTGTCGATACACAATAATTATTATTAGTGGGTAATTAGTGTGTATCGATAAAACTAAAACAGTAGCGGAATTAACTAGCGATAATCACAAACGATTAGGAAGACACTATCTGTAAAGCCATGACAGACCGCTATTTCTTTGTAAAATAAACGGAGAAACTCACATTTACAAAATAGACTGAAATAACACTTCATTTAAATTGAAGTGCACTTTAAATATAATTTAAACTTGGCACATTTCGGTGTAGCAATGTTTCACACATATACATTTGCTGTTTCTTTGAGTTGGTGCAGGTAGATATTTTTTCCGTCCTCCCCATTTTCTGCTTGACTCAAATATACCAACTGTTTACCAAAAACCGTAACCAGAACTCCCAGGTAAGGAGAATGATAATACATAGAATACTGCTTACCCTTCAGGATAGACAGTCTGAGAAATAAATATTTTTAAAAGACTGTTATTGGAAAATGACGTAGTTAGTATGAGGCAAGCATAGCCAAAATAATTCGATACACTTATATTACTTCCTTCCTTATTTGCAAAATAAAATGACGCAAGTTGCCTAACTTAAATGGCATTTTTTTCTAATACATCAGTAAGAAGCTTTAAGTGTTAAATTATTGATGACGGCTAACGGGCTAGAATGGAAGAGGAACCATTTTGCGCCGACCTCTTATTAAAATCGGACAGCGGCAGGCAGAAGAAGAAAATGCATCTCCAGAGTATAAATGTAATCTGTAGTCAATAGAAGTGTATTGAAATGCTCTAGAGTAGTGTGGATAACAAAGAAAAACCTAATTGATTCGGGACTGAATCTATCAGTAGAACATTCTCCTCAAATACTACCTTATCAGATATGCAGGTAGGATTGTTGTGACCGACTGTGAGTTAGGTATATACAATAAGTTTTATATGTAGGAAACAGTATTTTTGGTAGTCGCAAATACAAAAACGCCAAAATATTATTTTGTGTGAATTGTATGTTTCCTCGTGGCAGGTAGCATTTAATCTACTCGGAAATAAAAGACCACAGATACCTACGCACTTACTCGTATATCAACAGGTTTTTTTTTATTTCCACTCACCAAGTGCAAGGTGCAAAGCTCTACTACAGTAACCAAACCAGTTCCTTTATTTTATCTGAACCAAACGTATTTTATCTGAACCAAACGTATTTTATCTGAACCAAACGATTAGTACCAGTAGTTATTTTATCATACCCAAACCAATAAGATATTCAAAAGAACTCTTCGTTTTATTGCCCTGTTTTTTTTTCAATCCTAATTCCATAAATTGATCCCACAAAAAGGAACAGAAGAATGGAACCGCTCTATTGTGTCCTCCATCATTAGATTAAAGGTTTTTCACTGTGAAAGAGGGTCAAAATGTTGAACAAGCCTATAATGCGCATTATGGTGTGTAACGAGCCGGCGGGTGAGTCAGCACAACAGGCCGATATCAGGAACTATTAGCCCACGAGCGTGGCCCGACGCGCCGCGTTACACCGTGAAACAGACCACCAGGAATACCCCTTTTTACAATTTTCTACCACTTTTTTTCCTTTACCCCACACGAAGAATATCTAACCTACCAAATTATATGTAGGTCCCACTAAATATATACATATATATATTTCAAATAGTAAATGTCGTTTAAAAACAGCATTGATTAATGTGACCTTTTTTTTTTTTTTGAAGTGGCAAATTATTATGTTAAAATTGAGAAATTTGGAAACAAGAAAGTGTATTAAATAAAACCAGGAAATATAATGAATTCCATTTAATATTCCTACTCAATACTTATAACAATTTAACCAATATTTACACAAATAATTTGATCTACACTATGAACAGGAAAAGATTCAGTTCTCATCACTAAATAAATAACAATCTTATTCTACGTCAGCTACTTCTCATAAAACAATATACTTTTTACATTTATTGCTACTAATAATATGTTATTCCTATTAGAAAAGAAAGAGTGAATCTGTGTCTAATTATAGAACGCGACATAGTTTGCATTTTACCAAATATTTGTAACATTGTCTGCCGTCATAGTCATGTACTTGCTCTCTGGATTCGTTATTTTATATTTACACGCTTTTTTCACAATGGTAAAATTGTATTAACAGTTTTTCACATCTTTCGTTTATCTAATCAATTAATCATCAATAGTTTACATTAACCTTAAAGTGAGATCACTTAAAACACAACGATGATCCGCTCTACGTGAGGTGAATCATCTGCGGAATGTTCAACAGTAGGCCAATTGCACTTAGCCTCGATGTTACTCGCTTTAAGATAATAAATAGTTATAATACTAAATGCGTTGTCTTGTCTGTATGTAATCACTATTGTCTACTTAGTGATATACTTAGAAACCAGATACCAGCTCATATGGTAGGGACCCATGGGCTGGAATTAAACAGCCGTGTTTACAAGTGTTGAATTTAAAACTTTAACAATTAAATACTACGAAACGAATGTTCCACATAAAAATTTAAACACTATACAAAATGATGAATACTAGTGGTGTACTTACAATCTAACATTGCACGAAACATTGTCGCAGCTAGTGTGCGCGCGCGGTGGATGTCACGCGACCGGCAGCAGCGGCGGTGGCAGGTAGCAGGGGCGCAGCGCGTGGGCCGCCGCCAGCAGCTCGGCGTGGTAGCGTGCCACGTACGACGGCACCGGCACCAGCACCGGCTGCGGCGGCGACGGCGACGCGCGCGGCTCGTCCGGCTGCAGCAGCGCCTCGATCGTGAACGCTCTTCGTGGCCTCTCGCGCGGTAACATGGTCATAGTCGCCGTCTCGGGCAGTTCCGCCGGTTCTGGGCTTAGTTGTGGACCCAGCGGTGGACTGTATAAACTGGCACTTGGCATAGGCGGAGGCGGTGCATTCGCTTGTCTCGCCAAGAATGCTCTATTAAAATTTGCGAGCGCCGCTAACTCTGCATGCAGGCTCTCTTTGTCATCTTTCAACAGCTTGAACCTCTTGCGCCTGCGGAGTAGCGAGCCGTTCTCGAACATGTCGAAGGCCTGCGGGTGCAGCGTCCAGTAGGCGCCCTTGCCGGGCCGGTCCGGGCGGCGCGGCACCTTCACGAAGCAGTCGTTGAAGGAGAGGTTGTGCCGCAGCGAGTTCTGCCAGCGCTGCGTGTTGCGCCGGTAATACGGGAAGCGGTCCGTGATGAACCGGTAGATCTCCGACAGCGGCAGCATGCGCTCCGGGGAGCTCCAGATCGCCATCGCCGTCAGGGAAATGTACGAGTACGGGGGCTTCTGGTCGCCGTAAGATTCTCGCGAGGGTCGCGGCATTGTCACTTCCCCCGAAGTCCCGAAAGGACAAGTCAATGTTATTAAAGTCAAAAGCAACAACACACGGATGTACAAGCACGTCAGTCCGATGCGAGGTGTGGAGAGGAACTGAGGCGCGGCGAGCGCGACGCTCGGCCCGCCCGCCCGCTGCCGGCCGGACGCGGCGGCCGCGGAGCGCACACGCGATTGGCGCGCACGTCATCCAATCGGGCCCCGCCACTTTCAGGTATGATGTCGGCTTTCGTTCCACTAACAAGGAATTTAAATTGATATTATGTTTATATTGCCTCCAAAATCTTTTGTGATGACACCGCTTTTTATTTAGCATATGTAAATTACGATGATACAGAAAAAGAGATTTGAATTATACACAGATTTAATAATGAATGAGTATTATTAAAATCCTTCTCATTGTAGTTTTATAAGCGAGATTAGACAGTATAGTAATAAGATGATATGAGTGACCTTTTGTCTGTACGTGTATCATTTCGTTTAGATAACTAGATATTATTTAAGTAGGACACTTGAATTGGTCTCATCGTAACCCAAAAAAATAATAACCGTTTGCGTGAACACTAGTTTATAGTATCTACTAACCCAGGAAAACGAAGAAGATAATGAAAAACCACGAACACCTAAGAATGTTACATTATTTATTATGTCAACAGTAGACACACGTGACTTATATTCACAATCCTAGAGCTTGAGTTGTCAAATCGATATCCCCTAATAACAAAAGAGCCCAAGGACTGAATGGTGTAACGATCCCCAAGTCACGAGGACAATTAAATAACCATATTGTTGTGGCACCAGTGTTACATTTATAGCCTAATTTTAGTATTCGTTATGCCAAATAGCTTAACAACACCAACTAGCATAAATTATGATGTATATTAACATCAAATTCTTACCATGAGATTCGTAAAACTAGGTTTCTTTTTATTTATCCAGTAACTGTTGTTTTATTTCTACATGAAGATATAAAACATAATACAGTGATTACTAAAAGCTTTGCAACATTGTTTATGATGCCTTGTTAAAAACAACGGAACATCGTGCTTCTTAAAGATACGAGTATTCATGTTTGTTGCATTATTTCAGAGATTTATTCCGGTCGGTACCCTGAACCCCCCCTCCCCCCACCCCTTCCAACCCCCCCCCCCGCTTTCCTCGATCCCCTGCTAATTCGTCTTCTCTTTTAAAGCTACATTTACATTTTAGATTGAGATAACAGGTCTATTTATATTCCAGTCTTGTTCAAATGTGTTTTTGGAGTAATGCCACGAAATCTTTTGTTTTTAGTACTTGTGCTATAGGTTTCTTTCATCTGTATCGGCTGCTGCCAAGTGCCCATCACCTCGTCGTAATCGACACCCATATAGTATGACTGCAATTTTTTACTTCGAATTCTGTTCAGGAACCAAAAAGAAACGTAGGTGTACCTCTGACTACGAGATAATTTTGATGGAGCCATGCACCCATTTCGAAAACATCAGAAGTCATCATCTAGCCTTTTCCCAACTATGTTCGGGTCAGCATCCAGTGTAACCGGATGCAGTTGAATACAAGTATTTTAAATGTGTTCTGTCTTCTTGTCTTGACTTCCACAACCCAGTTACTGAATAATACGATATCCCTTGGACTGGTTGTCAGACTTTCGGACTTCTGAATACCCGTAACGACTATAAGATCTACAAAATGACTGCTCGGACCAACAAATTAACGTACCTACTTTTCGAGGCATCGAGGGCATCAGAGGGTTCTCGATATGTAATAGATGGTCACCCATCCACGGACTGATTTCGGCAAACATACCTCGTGCGGCTGTTCTAGCCGCGATCCTCTCGAAAATATTAGAAGTATTAAGTCTTTATTACTCACAGAAATCGTATTAGAAAAGTTAAGATTAAGAATCAAAAGGAGAAGATGAGCTTTTTATTGAATATCGTAACTCTTAATCTCCTAATATTGGCATAATCCCGCCGTTTCTAGCGACGACACAGTTTCCCTTTCTCAACGTCATAAAAAAATTACCATAATCGCACTTAAGAAGCTAAGCAACCACAAAGTACTAATTGAATATTTAATTGAATAGATATTCTAATTGGTTGCGTGGTTGGTGCTACTTGGCATGCTAATCTAACCTCAATTGTCCAATCCAACGATTGGACTCAGTATTGACTTTTAGAAAGCAAAAACGTTAATAGAAGCATCGATCACGAAGTATCGTTTTTATATTATTTTTTTATTGTTATACCGTTTAGTAAATTCGTGAATGGTTGAGAGGTGAACGATCTGCTACAAAAACATGGCGGTGACATCCGTCTGCCCGCGCAAGCGCAACTCGGCCATGCTTACTTACATATTTTTTATGATAGCTAAGATCTAAATAGTAGCTATCATTCTTGCAGATGCAAGATAAAAAAGGGATGTAACTTTATATACCTTAGTGGTCAGATATACCTACATGCCTCTTCAAATCCTGTATTTTAAATAAACATTAGAATAAAGCGTATCCCCAAATCGTAGTAGTATTCGGGTTACCAAAATACCATAAACAAGGGAATATGCTTCCGTTCCGTTAAAGAGTATTCTATTCTTCTGTCTTCCGTCATTGACCACAAGCCATGATTGCAAGTATATCTTATAATAATAATAACCCCATCGCCATATCGTTCATTTGGAGAAACATCGACGTAACTGCTACTTTATTATTTTTTTACGTCTTTGCTTTCCTAACGTAAATACGCTTTCTAAGTGCTTTGTCATATTTAACTAATTTTTGGGAAAAAATACATTTAGGTACACCGACGTTTCTCCAAATGAGCGATATCTCTACGTTGACGTCATGGTAGGTCTTAGGCGCTCCTATATAGGTATTATAGGCCTGTGCCGGTAGAATTTACTCTGCCGAAGCAGGTCTAGGGTGAGAAGCCAGACCAAGAGAGATACAAAATCTCGCTGGGCAGCATGTGGCGAGCTTTTGGGCACTGGTGACCCAAGGACCCTAACTTCCGGAAGAAGTCTTGTTCCACATCTCTGGCTTGCTTTTATTGACCGGTTAGAGTGAACACTGGCGAGGAACAGAGATCCCACCTCTTTTTTGTCGCGTACAGAGATTCGCAAGAGCAAACGTGCTCGGAGGAAGGAAATATTCCAAAAAGTTGCTAGTAGGGATCTTGACCATCTTCCGAGATTGTCCTGAGAGCCGTGAAATACCTTTCCAATTCTCAAGCACCTCAGGATGGCTAGCGACATTTTCCGGGGGTTCATTATTGAGTGTGCAAGTCACCCCCTGTCATTTCATATATGAAAAATTGATCAGGCAGGGGCCATAGTCTTTCCATAATTCTAGGTAGTTCAATTTAAGCCACCCAAACCTATCGTCCAATATCTTTTTTTCCATATCCTGCAATAGTCCTACACCAACCGGGGAATGTCCTTGGATGTTCTTGCATAGTGCTGACAGGTATAATTATAATGGCACAAACATGTTTAGCTAGAATAAAACATAGCATGCATAATTAAGGGTTTTTGAAAATGTTACAACTTACATCACATTTTTTATCCATAAATTGTTTCAAACTATAAAAACTACACTCATTCAACCACTTACCTATACAACTTTATCTTAAATAATATAGAATTCAGTGTTTTGAATTGACGGTATCTTGTTATAAATACGATATTTAACTTGCTGTGGTACCAGTGGTGTTTACTATGATTAATTATTTAATTTTTGGCCAAAAATCGTTGCCTGAAATATCTCTGTCGTGTATGATGACAATTTTTTTTCTTAGTTTAATCGAATCCCAACTTCAAAATTCCTAAATCGCGCTTGTTCAGACCTTTTTATATGTTTTCCTTTCTTATTTTCCTGATTCTCTTCGTTTGAATACCATAATCTATTGTAGTTATGCTTCCGAAGTCTTCGAAAATTTTCTTCCTAAGAAATTGTAACTCTAAAATCGTGTATAATCGTATCAGATTAGTTACGGTCTTCCTCCGCTCTAATTCCTTTCATATAATTTCAAATCGATTTTATTAAATCATAATTCTGCTTTGTTGTCATCGAAATTGCAATTATTAGAATTTCTTCAACAGTAAAATGTTAAAACCGTGACGTTACATTATACCTACCTAAAGGATGGAATCTACGTGACCAAAAACTTCCTCAAAACCCAAAGCCGATAAGTCGTTGAGGTAATGTTATAATTGGAATTAAAGTATCGATCGATACGAATATCTCGGACATTTTCCCTTAAACGGGAATTTACCGACTTTGCATGACAACCTGACCTCAAAAATAAATCTTGGCACTTGAATTTTAAGATTATTTCTGGTTGTTGACGGCGTATTATTAGTCGTTTTAATAACGTGTTTACGCGGCCATGCGAGTATCGTAGGTCCGAGGGCTCGTCGCTCGAATGGTGCGAATTCGTCACGGATGCTTATCGAGAAGGCAGTCGATAAAGGCGGCCTGTCGATGTTTTATTATTACAGGGGTCCGTGGTAATCACGAGCCCACGCTCTGCTTTCGACGAGACCTCATGGGACTCATTAAACTGTTCGCCGGAGCTTTTACAACAGAAACGTTCTCGAAATATAGGTTTAGTTACGTTAATGTTCTCCGAATTCGTTGGTAATCGATGAAAAATAATCGAATAACGATTAATGCCTTATATTTTTACTTTTGTTGGCTGAGGAGCTCGTGGCTAAATAATAGCCGCGCGTTGACCATTTTCCCATGAAGCCTCGTTCGTGACACGGAGAGCACACTAAACCGCAATTCCTTGTTGTCCGAAGCCTGAAAGTCTGACATTTGGTCTAATTGTAGCACATTGGTATTACCAGGTACAAGTCAGTCGTTCCATTTATAAAATATTGATATATTGAGCCACATTACATCATACCTAGCTGGAAAAATTCTACGTGGATGCTGACATAAATGCATATGCGTATTATTTTCCTTTTATTAAACCTAACGTTTCTAATCATTAATTTTGAAAACAGTTAAACCACACAATACTTAGTTGCCTCAAGGAAAACTAAGCAATTACACAGTGTCGGGTGCAATTAATTGATTTTCCTTAGTTTCTGCTTGTGTAGGTAGGTACTGTTAATAACTAACCTAACCTAATAGTTAATTTTGGACTAAAAAAACCAGAACAACGAACAAGTGTTGGCACTACACGGGAAACATATTTTAGTGACGGCGGCTATTGAGCGGACTGTACACAATTCATTCTAAGCAAGTCCGCAGCTACTCACAAAAGCTCTCAGGGTGCTTTCGCCATTACTTGCATATTTTTTGTTCCAAGTAGATCGAATTTTTTCGCGCGCCCTCGCGATTTAGCCACAGGGTGATTTATGATAAAAGTTATAAGCGGCACTTTTAATATCAACGAGCCTTAAAGCCTTGGCCCTTTGTAGATGCCGACAGGGAGATAACCTAATTAACAAACGTTATATATATCATTGGCAGAGCGAGCGCAAATATGAGATTTTATTTATTAACAGGTCTTGGAAAAGTGGTAATGTATGTGGGGGATGCGATGCGATGCGGGGTCGTATATTCATGGACTCTTAATTGCTTCTTATCTTGCATCTGCAAGTCGACGAGATCACAATTTGTATGTATAACGTGGTGCGGGTATCGATGGGGTCCGCCTACACCGCGCTCGCTGCGGAACCCAAGCCGCAGATACTCCCCTGGATACCGCTTGCGGTTTTATATTGAGCAACATCTATACCTATAATACATAATAAGTATTCTGAGTCATTTGGGAAACCTATTGTAATTTGAAATTACAATTGGACACTTAAATACAATATAAATGTTATATACCTACAATGTGGGTACGAACATTCAAATTCAAGTTATCATTGGTAGCCAGCATTTTTCGATTTAGGAATTAATCATGGACTTTGGTAAACGGAAATTGTAACAAAAACACCTCGACGCTCTATTTTTTAACGCTCACTGGATAGAATTACTTACATAACAGTGCAGTAAGACAATGGAACCGAGAGCACAGTATGGAGCAACTCACGTAACGAGTTGTTATTCGTATGCTCGACCAAACCATCCTATAACCGAATAGATCACTCATCAGTTTACCACAAACGCCAAGAAACTTTCAAGAGATACTGGCCCTTACGACTCTGAACATGAAAGTGAAAATTGTATGTTTCAAAACTGAGTTGATAGTTATCGCTGTAAGGCATACGCCGCATGTCGGTGTTAAAGAGAATCCGATTATTGAATTACATATCAAGAGATTGCGTGTACCCGGACACAGACACACAGTACAAAAAGTTCAATTACTCAACTCTACGAGTAATTAACAGGTTATCAAATTAGTTAAATGATTTATTGTCGCTTTCTGTCTAATTGTGTTTCTAAACATATTATTATAATAAATTGTATCAACGTCCCTATTTGGCAACTTCGTTAAATGCTCAATAGTTAATTTGGAGGTGGTAACTCCATCTCTAAAAATCCGAATACATGGTCCGGTATTTGGAGACAGTACTTAACCACCTTTTAATTCTACATTATCTCGTAAAGAATCTAAGTTACTTAAATGGAACTTTATTTCTTTAATCTGCATGAGTTCTAAGTAAACCAGCATAAACAGACCTTACATAAAAGTTGATAATTTTCATAAATACCGAAAACGGTATTTAATTAATTTTCACACTTCATCTTATTTTCAAATAATGTTACTTAATGTGGCTTGCACTGCTAAAAAGACGTCATTTAAATAATACCAAAGTTGCGTAAGTAGTAGCAGATTGCTAATTCATCGGCTCGCTCTGCGCCCGCGCCGGCCGGACTGTTTAGCTCAGTTGCACGAGCACCATGCAACGCCTCGCAAGCGTGGGATATGTAATTTTGTAATGGAACCTAATGATGTTCATTATCTGTTTAGACAATTTGTAAGTGCCTCAAGTAATTTCGAATTTACTTTATAAATTAGCGAAATTATTGTACACTTATCTAAACGAATTTAATTTACCTACACACTATTTGAAGGGCTACATTTACTTTATTAATAAAAATGTATTATGAATAGTGAAAGTTAATGTTCTATTATGCTGACGATATAATTAAATGAAACTGTAAAAAAAGCTGTATGTTTTGGCACGACGGACACAAAATTACTTGATTTTGATTAAAATTACAATCACATGAATCCAATAGTTTTAACTCATGTTCCTTATAATATTACCAGTGCAATGAGAGTTTTGTCCTACATGGTATATAAATATGACTGAACAGGTCCAATAATAATATATGTGTGGTTCATTCTTCAAAAGGCCATTTCAGACACCAATCTTCATGGTCCTCACACGATCTGACTAAGATTATGTCTGGACTTTAAGAGAATGTTACCCTTGACTTTGTTTCGGCCAAAGGAAACGGATAGGAAACGCCGACCTCATAGGTATCTAGTTTTCAAAATACGATTGACATATGTAGAAGTGTTTGTACATACCTCATTATAGAAATAAAGTAATTTATAATTTTGTATTTAAGTAAAATTTCAGTAAATCCAAAAACAAATATAAACTCAATACTAACTATTGAACCACTGCTTGTTCCTCCACTGTGACATTGGAGCGTGGGTAGACGAGCTCGTGTCAGCGTTCCACCTGCAACGTTAGTGCCCCGACAGACGGCGTTATTTATGTATAGTGGCCTTTAGGAGCCCCTCGAATGATATCTGTTATGAAGCTTCGTCAATAATTATGTAACACATGAGGAGCTATGTTCTAAAAGTAGATATTATTGTGAGCACCTGTTTTCAGCCCAGGTGTTCAGAATAAGAAAGACATAAATAAAATAGGCTTTTATTGGAAGAATGTTCACAGAAATGTAATTGATAAAACATGTGAAGTTCACATTGTAAAAATGGGATAGAAGTCTGATAAACTAATAATCCTGAAAAAGATATTTGTGAATAAAATTTTGTGGTAAATAACGTTAGAGCAGCTGTTTTTTTCGCAATTTCTAGATTAGCACTAGTTGTTCCATATAATAAAAGTTATTCATGATGAGTACGTACAATGATAACCCCTTTGAGCTGTTGTACTTTTTGTGACAAATGCGTGCACTGACTGGACAGGTCCACTCCATCTGTGTGGTTCTTTCCTCAAAAGACTATTTCAGACACCAATGGTCTTCACATGATTTGACCAAGATTATGCCTGGACTTTAAAAGAAACAGTGACCTCTGAGTTAGTTTCGGCCTTTCTTCTCAGAGTAGTTAGCAAGGAAACGCCGACCTCATCTAGTTTTAAAAATATGATTGACATGTAAAAATGTTTGTACAAGGTTTGTACAAACATTTTTATATATCATCTTATAGAAATAAAATCATTTATCATTTGTAACCAACATCTTTTGTTATAGACTTAAGCAAGGAAAACAGAACTTATATAATCTATGGCACATTGATAGATACTTACCAATAAACAATCGTTCCTATCTGATGCTGAGGGAAATATTTCTGGTTGTCAAAGATAATAAAGCAGACAAATAAAAATTGAAGTAAAGTAACTCAATCGATTCAAAATTAAATTAAGTACTTAAATTCTATCAAAAATAATTACCAAAAAATATTAAATATAATCAAAAAAATTATGACGCAACTGGACTGGAAGAAGTAGGTAATGCCAAGAAATCTCGTTAGTGTAATATAAATCATCTTCCACTTATGCATCCAAGAGCCTTATTAAACCATTAACTAATGAAAACATAATAACACAACTGTAGTTTACTGTAGCTAGGTATGACACTAAAAAAACATGAAAAAAAAAAAAAACAAAACAGTAGAAGTTTATGTTAGTTTTGCTCAAAGCAGCGGCTGAGCAAACGAAGTCGCAGTCACGTCAAGTCGATGTTATCGCGATCCTTACTCACTACCACATACCGGCAAGAAAATACTAAATTACGACAATTTAATCACTTATTTACTGTACATTGCGGTGCTAAAACAGGTATAGATAACTATTTTTCTAAGCAATGCAACAATGGATATCAAATTCAACACTATCGTTGCTCAACCCTAAGTTAGAAATACAGAGGAGCGGAAACGGAAGCGCCAGGTTGTACTGGTAATGAATTTGCGCGGGCGGGCGCCGCCCTACGAAAATAAATTGCCGCATAGTTTCCTTGTTTTGTTTTAAAACCTCCAGCTGACTGGAATGAATAACGGACTCGTGTGTGTTCTCGAAAGCGTATTGTGAACATCAGATTGCAATCGTAACCTCATTATTATTTGAAATAGAATGTTTTTACAGTTAAATCGCTGAAAAATTTATCTCCACACAAAAACAAATTTCCTATCTCATTGTGCAGAAGCATTGTGCAATCAAAACTGCAGTAATCTAAAATGTATTAAGCCTCTGAATGAAGCTCATAACCGTTAGCTGAAATAAATCTGCAATGAATTCATATTTTTTTGTTACTGATATCTGATTTATATTATTGTGGATTAAGACTTAGTCTTTTTATAACGTTATAAATTTAATTTGCGCGTTAAAAAAACGTATTAAATTGCTCTTTATAAAGCTAAACAAAAAGTGACTCACGTGATGGGTACATAAAAAGGTAACAAAGCGGACCGTTACGGCAATTGTACGAAATTCAATTTGTGTAGCCGGACCGCACCGCCGCCGCCGCACCGCACCGCAGCGCCAAACACTAGCGCCCTGAATAACAATTATTGTGTTGATTACCGCACCGCGCCGCGTCTAATAATTCACTCTATGGCCTAAACTCTGTAATTACGCGGATGGAAACGTCGGCTCACCGTTTGAGATAAAAATCGTAGTGGGCCAGTGTGTGCCGCGCGGCTCCGTTCCTACCGCCGCCCTCGGTAATTGCGGCCTTTCGTACAAACAACATAAACATTTATTTTGTTATGATCAAGCAAACGTTTTGTTTTACACAGATACATGCGATATTATTGTCTTACCTCTACTAACGTTCATGCACTCGCAACTCGAAAACGTTTACGAGGACGCTTTAAGTACTGTTGCGATCTTATTCTCTTCATTGTGTCGAACATTGTGTGAACGATGCTTCGATTTTATCATTACTGTGACATGTATTTATAATTTGACCTTGATTTATTGTTAATGTCATATAAGCATCTTATAATAACCTTATGTACATAGGTACCTATTGGAAAATACGTAGACAGGAATAGCACCATCTGTTTCCATTTTTTAGGCTCCAGAAGATGATTTAAAAAGCGGCAAGAAGAGGTTTCTGGGATGAACAGGCCACACTAATCGCCATTGTATGATCTAAAAACAAACCATTTGAAGACTAAAGGTATGATTCCGATCTCGGCAGCACGCAGCAGTGCTGCCGCAGCACTGCTGGTCCCCATATACTCTCTATAGGAATGTCGCACAGCATTGCTGCCGTGCTCGGAATGTAATCTATATATATAAAAATGAAA
The DNA here is from genome assembly GCA_945859645.1 of Amphipoea oculea. Taxonomy (NCBI): domain Eukaryota; kingdom Metazoa; phylum Arthropoda; class Insecta; order Lepidoptera; family Noctuidae; genus Amphipoea; species Amphipoea oculea. The sequence goes on from OX243862.1 coordinate 7,979,223, forward strand.
CCCGTTTTCCGTTGTCACGACATAACATGAAAACGGCTGGACCGATTTCGATGAAATTTGGTATAGAGATAGTTTGAGTCCCGGGAAAGGACATAGGATAGTTTTTATCCCGATATTCCCACGGGATCGACATTTACGCGGGTGAAACCGCGGGGCGCAGCTAGTCTCATATAAACCTATAGAAAATGTATGAGGACCAGTAGTGCTGCGACCGCACTGCCGCGGCAGCACTGCTGCGTGCTGCCGAGATCGGAATCATACCCTGCACACCAACGCCGACGCTAACCGCTGCGATACTGCGCGCGAAACGCGATATTTATTATAAGGCTTTGTTCTTCTACCGCTTTGCTGTTAATCTATGCTTGACGAAGTCGTGGCTGAGATATCCAATACGAGTTAAAAGTACCGTACCTAACGTTAGCTGATGCGTTTGCAATATGTACCTACTGTTATCTGTGTAACTGGGCAAACTGGTACACGTTAGCCAACAGGAAGCACCTTATGAAACATGAATGACGTAACAGTCGTATCACGATGTCAAACGTGTGACTGGAATACTAATAATAATCCTATACAGCTCCCAATTCATTGAGTTCGTTGAATTAATTAATTAATTATTTTAATAAATATATTATGCCTTTTCCTTGAGCCAATATACAAATAGTATTTTAGCGGAAAATACTAAAGAATCACTAACCAAATGTTTAAACGACAACGACCTATATAGGTACACTGGTACCTGAATGACGTCAAAATGTCAAAGTACTCGTAATTATGAAATCACCCGATCCTTACGATGAAATTCCCTTTTCAATTTTTTTTCAATAATTATTGTCCTTTTCGAGAATTATGTATTTATAGACTTCTATAAATACCTAATTCTCGAAAAGGCCACTTGGCCGTTTTGCTAATTAGTCCTTTATAGAATTAGGCATTTTGAGAATTAGTCATTTATTGAATTAATCATTTATTGAATTTGCCATTTTGAGAATTAGTCCATTAAAGACTCAGTTGTCATTTTGAGAAGTGGGCATTCTGCGCCTAAATCGTTTTTTTTATTATCCTATATTGTCCTACTGCTAGCTGCTGGGTCTTGGTATCCCATATAGTTTTCCAATTTTCCTTGTGTTTTGTCTTTTTGGGCCAATCGGTCTAATCACAGTTTAATTATTTATATATGTTGCAGTCAAAACTCATAATCAGTCAAAATTACTTTTAAATAGGAAGTATTTTTGACTTTTACTTTATTGTACACATCAGAAAAACAACCAAGAAAAACATTTCACACACTACAAAACGTACAATCGCTTTCTGCGATCTCTTCCAGGCAAATGAATGTCGAGACTGCATCCCCTGGAAAGTTACCAGTTCCAGTTTACCTACCTACCTACTAATACTAAATTATAAAAAGTAATTAAAAAAAATTAAATCTACTTCAATAAGAAATTACCTCTGAATTATGAAATAAATTTAATTACGGAAGTCGGTGTCTTGGGATCTGTATTTTAGTTTTAGTTTTTTGCCACCGACTTCTGAAATTAAAGTTATTTCATAATTTTGAGTTAATTTCTTTTTGAAGTCGATTTAATTATTTTTTTTTTAAATCCTTTTTTATTTCGTAATATTTAGTTAAAACTGGAATATTTGTTTGTAATAAGTAGGTAATAGTTTTGTTGTAAATATTGCATTAGAATTTGACCAAGGTTTTGACATTATTTTCCCTTTGACACTACACCCGTAGCTCGTATCAATGAGCCAGGCCGTCACACTTACACGTATTAGTCCATATCTTGAAAATTACTCAATCGATTTTGATGAAACTTGCACTGCTCCCTAAGTTGAAGTAAATGTAAGCCAATAAAAAAAATGGTCATGATCCGATTAATAGTTGCGGAGAAATGCGTGGACAAACATACATACATACATCTATAAAATTTTGTATATTTGTGTGTAACTAATAGATTGTCATATGTGAATATATTGCAGTTCCAATAATATTTTTGAAGTGAAACTTCTTTAGGCGCGCTTGACTTGGGGAGTAAACTGGCGAATGCGTTACGAAAACGTGTGATCGCGAGTAGGGAAGGTACGTAAAAAATAGCTGGAAACACCTGGTGTAAAAACCCGGTCCCGGTCGCATAAATATGCGACCGGGTTTTTACACCAGGTATTTGCTTCCAAGTACGCACACCGGGTACCGACTCAAAATACTTGCAAGACTATTAAGTATCTTATACGGCTACTCGCTCAAATACGTAGGTACTCAACCGCGTTAGTTTTCGCAAATGCGATCATGCTCCTTTTGGAACAATTTCGTATGCAAGTATTTTTTAACGACTTCACAAAAAGGAGGAGGTACTATGTTCGGCTGTTAGTATGTTTTTTTTTTTGTTGTTTGTTCATCGAATACTCCGCCAATTGTCGACGGATTTTCAAAATTCTTTTTTTGTTCCAAAGTAGATAGTTTTGAGGTGGTCCCACTGTCACCAAGTTAGGATGTGATGATGGGATCTTAGAGTAATCGAGGGCAACCTTTAAATTTTATAGGCTCACTTATTGATTTTCGCATATTTTACGAAGTATCTTGTGTATTTGCGTATGGTTGTCACCATCTCAGGTAGCTGGGCTGATGATGGAAGTTACAACTCCTTAACAGTAAGAAGTTACTCGAACAGGCAAGGACTGTTTTAGTCAATGGTTTTGATGTTTGATAGGGCATTTGCCACATTTGGTCTCATGATCATCAAGTCATGACCTGATGCTGCAGTCAGGATAGTCTGCAGAGTACCTAACTCCTCGAAAACTAACAGCAGATATATCGTGTTAAGGCTCATTGAAAAGGGCTCGATGTGTGGATAAACGTACTGTTAATGAGGAACACCGAAGTACATAAAGACCTGATGCTGAAGCCAGGAGCATTAGAAAAAGTACCAACCTTGAAATTACAGCACAGTAGTCGTGTTTGGGCTCATTTTAAACAGGACTTAAGTTCAATGCAATGTTGACAAGTCTAGCCTGATGCTGCAGCCAGGATTATCAGCATCTAGTCTAAAAACATCAGGGCAGGATTTGATGATGGGATCCTGAAGAAATCGAAGGAACTCTTCAAATATTATAGGCACACCTATAGCGATTTGGGTATTTTTTATAGTAACTCGTGCATTTGCTCTCGGAAAGCACTATTTGGTGATGTGGAACTGATGATGAAGACCACAGATGGCCACCGGAACTACTCAATAATATCTAAGTATTTCACGGGTTGCGATTCGATTACTTTAATATGGTTGCTAAGCAATTTATGCTTGTCACAATGTGAATGGTGATACGGAGCTGATGGTGGATCTGGAGAACTCCTCAACAATTAACTTCCCTGTATCGGGAAAAGCAATATTTTGTTTGTAAAAGGCGATGGTCACTACTTAGGCTATTGTTACTCAGATAAATTATAAACAGACCCACTAAAAAGCGTGAAATAAAAACGTTTTAAGAAAAAAAAAAAAAAACTGACTCAAAAAAACACTACAAAGTGAAAAATATCTTTAATTTCGGAAGTCGGTGGCAAAAAACTAAAATAAAGATCCAAAGACACCGACTTCCGAAATTAAAGTTATTTTTCATTTTGTAAAGTTTTTTTTGGAAGTCGGTTTTTTTTTCTTAAAAAGTTTTTTTTTACTTTAATGGTTTGCAAGTATTTATTTGTAAACGCGATTTTGCTCCTTATTTATTCGAAGTCATTGATCAATTTCCTATGCAAGTAGTTTTACTTCCAACGGGGCTTTTGAATACGCGATTGTATTTCTTATCTGTATGAAGTTATGGATCAGTTTTCTATGCAGATAGAAAATACTTGAAAGTATCTCGCTCCGTCGTGCCTCGACGCTCGAGTACGTAGGTACTCAAATAGTTCAACAACCGCGTTTGTTTTCGCAAATGCGATCAAACTCCTTATCAGTAAGAGCACAGAATACTTAATAGTACTACGTACAGAAAGGACACTCCCTTCCTCGCCCTCATATCAGATACCGCACCTCACCCCGCACTTCGAGGTATTCGTCGCCGACTCTTTAGCAAGGGTGCTCGCGAACCGCAGCGCTGTATTGCTGACACACAATTATGCGATTTAAAAGTTTTATTTGAGTTTTAATCACGATGGTTGGATATTGTGATGCTTTTCCGAATTCGTATTTACATATACTGTTTGTATGATTTCGCATTTTTAATAACATGCGATTTAATAACCCATTATTTACAGATAAGTCATTTAAACTAAACTATTTTAGTGTTTTTATTTCATTACGAACCCGACTATATAAATAAACAATTGAACTACATGGTCACTTCATAATAATGCACACGTTCGGGCAGCGCCGCCGCCGATGTCGTTCGGTTCCCCGACACAAATTGCTTTCCGCGCCATTTTTTTTTACGCTACTAGATTTCACGCACACATTTGCACGTATACAAACGTCATTTGTTTATGTAGTAGTAATAGGTAATTATTTTGCGAGCGTTGTATGGAGTGTCCGAGGTGTGGTAAGAGTCTACGGAACAATTTCGTATGCAAGTATTTTTACTTTAATGGTTTGTAAAAGTATTTATTTGTAAACGCGATTGTGCTCCTTATTTATAAGAATTCACGGATCAATTTCCTATGCAAGTACTTTTTACTTCCAACAGGGCTTTTGTTTGATTACGCGATTGTACTTCTTATTTGTATGAAGTTATGGATCAGTTTTCGATGCAGATAGAAAATACTTGAAAGTATCTCGAGCCCTGGTTTTAGGCCCTGGTTTCTTAAGGTGGACGTACTTGGAAGCCCTGGTACTCGATTTTGCAAGTACGACCCATGTCTAAGGGCTACGGGCGAGGCGAACGGGAGTTGAGTGGGGGATATAAGCAAGAGAAAGCAGTGCGCGCGCACATTTTCTTTCTCTCTTCCTCTCATAGCCAAATACGTTTCAAGTTTCACTTCAGTCGTGTGGTCATAAACACACTCGGTTTTTTTTTTGAAGTCGGTAAAAATGAATCTCCAATTTACTAATAGGTAACCTAACTCTACATACATTTGTTGTCAAACAATCACATTAATGCATGTTTTGTTTACGTATCAAAGCTTATAAGTAGTTGGTAACATGAAGCGTATCATAGTTTCGAATAGTTTCCGAGAAGGCCTGTTTGCGGCGCGGCGCGGCGAGTTTAAATTACAGGGGCGCACACCGCGCCTGGCCCGAATCTACGCTGCCCAAACAATCGAATTAGCTGTAATGACTCCCATGCACCTAGTAGTTTAGAGTTAGAAAGACCCCTTTATGTGCCAGCGACTTTCACTTGTCCGAGTAATATGATATCGTTACAATAAGAAATATTGTTATTGGTGTCAAGGACTGTTAAGATTTGTAAACTTACAATTAGTTCGACTGTTAAGGAAAAGCACTAAGTAATCTCGCATGAACACTAACAGATGTTTAAAGAATCAGAGACTCGCGTAGATCTCAACATAATATTATTCTGATCTATTTAAGCTTAGTTTACATTAATTTAGTTCGTACACCGATACCCATGATTAATGTTCAACGAAGCGGCCTAAACTAAAAGATAAATTAACGTCATTTTAATACCTACGCCCATACAGGCGCTGTATCCATACAAAAAATCCTATTAGCCGGCCGAGTTCGTCCAAACATTAGACAAAAAGCCGACATCGGCTACATAAATACATATGGGCCGCTACCAATAATTACCGTTTATTATAAAGGGTGAAATAAAGCGCATTCCAAACAAACGGGTACATGGAACATTCGGTAGTACGTGTCACAGGTCGTGTCTAAACTCATCAATCTTGGCTCCATTTAATGTTCGAATAGAACATGACAGTGAGTGTGTGAGTGTGCGAGAGTGCGAGTGTGTGAGTGCGAGTGCGAGCCGCGGCGTGAAAAGCTCCGGCGACGAAACAAAACTGGCTCGCGTGCACAATGAACGAGTGAACAAGAACGATGCCGCGCAAATGGAATACGCCCGGCGACGCCATTGTCGATACACAAAAGAAAGGCAATCATTCGACATGAATAAATATCTTTGAATAATGGGGGCCTCGATGCCTATAATGAAATGTTTTATGTATTGGAGTTATCGCGTATAAATCGCTTGTATATGACGCTACACTTCCTTGTTAATGTTTGATTCGCGGTTTCGTTATCACATCCAGGTTAATCCCTTAATTAATATAGGTACCTACCTAATCAATTACAATACCGACTAAATTATATGGTTAAACTTAACTTATTTAAGTATTGAAAAAGCTTGTTACTAAGTAAACAGTACACAGTTGAACGCCTTTAGCAGGTCGTTATTGATTACATCGATTGCACGCGTATTTGATCCCTTGGCTTTTCCCTCGCCTTTGACTATCATTACCAAGGTATTAGTACAACGCTTTTGAGTCCTCGATGTGGCATGGATCCTCTTGCGGCTCAGGATCAGCTTCCTGTCTTAAAAAAAGCAGTTCCTCATATAGCGAAAATGAACACTAAGGGGAACTCCTATCGTACGTACACACTGCTTGTTCTGTGAATTTGATACCTTTCGAACCATTATGTCCAATCGAAAGATTCATACACAACTAGCAGCGCCCCGCGGTTTCTCCCGTGTAAGTTTCGATCCCGTGGGAATATCGGGATAAAAACTATCCTACGTCCTTTCCCGGGACTCAAACTATCTCTATACCAAATTTCATCTAAATCCGTTCAGTGTTTTAGGCGTGAAAAGGTAACATACAGACAGGCAGACAGACAGAGTTACTTTCGAATTTATAATATTAGTATGGATGGTGTAGAGATACTGACGCGCAAATTGTAACCATTTTTTGTAACAACCTAGAAATTTTTCGTCGCTTACTAAAACAAACAATTATTCCATAGAAAAGTGCAATACCTATGCGGTCTAAATGTATGGAAAAGATAATATTTTTCTACGCAGGGGGTTCAGGATCATTCATTGAATCCATCGTAACAGGTTGCGCAGATGCCCCTACCATCCTGTATATATTATGTAAACTAAAGCTTACGTAAAAATGAGTACCTAAATAGAAACCACAGTTCCCAAATTGCATCACAATACTATCGTATAATAACATGGCAATTAATTAGAACCATTAGAACACATAACTAATTAACTTTATGAGCCTATTAATCCAAACAATACATAATTAACTGTTCTCAGTAAACAATAGTCATCAGAATTAAAATTTATCATTTTAATCCCAACATTGTTCTTAAATAGGTATCATTCAGCTTTCGTATAATATATGAGGAAACTGCTAACATTCATCATTCCGTGTACCTATAGCTGTTCGGTCATAAGATATAAAATAGGCCCATAGGGAAGGTGGAAAAACTCTAAACTAAACTCTAACCCCCTTAATAATAAACTTTGTATAGCATCTGTATAGTTAGACATTGCTTTGTCTTCTTCTTTCAAAAGTTAAATTACTGACGACTGAAAGAGAGAAATCGGTGTCTAACTATTCATCTGATATAATGGGTTTATTAGTAAGGGAGTAAGAATAGAAAATGTTTTGTTACAGGTAAGGATAATTCATGTGCATGGCTTTTTTCCTCTGCGGTTTGATGGAAAAATGGTTTAAAAGTCGAGTTATGAAATGCTAACGCACTGCTTTTAAATGAACTTCAAAACAGCCGAAACCATGCAGCACTGCATCTAGATTTGAGAGGCACAGACAGTATTGTCGTAAAGCGAAAAAGCTCCACCAACTGACTCGAGTAACTTAAAATACGATTGCTTCATTGCTCTTTAATCAAATCACGGAGCATCTCATCTTTCGGTCGCAGCGTCCATCAGTTAATTTTTCCGGTGTGTTTCCGAATCTAATAGCATTAATTAATGCTGCGCGGGAGTGCGGCGGAACGAAGCGGTGAGGAGGACTCGGCTCACGCTCCTCCACCAATAAATCAATTTAATCTAATTTAATTTGAGCCAGGCTTCCTCCGGACGGACGAACCGACGGTTTTCGAACAGTCACGCAACCTCTATAAGTTTTTTCAAGTAATCGGTTTCAGGCGACAGACATTGCAGTATTATGCCAAGTTATAATATATGTTACTATTGATGTTCTAAAATTATTTAGTTTTTAGGGTTCCGTACCTCAAAAGGAAAAAACGGAACCCTTATAGAATCACTTTGTTGTCCGTCTGTCTGTCTAGATCCTTTATCTCGGGAAGGCGTGGAGGCATCGAGTTGAAATTAAAATCATATACCTACTCAAGTCTACAGTCCCTTGAAGCTGTGAAAAAATCAAACATCTAAGTTAAGGTAAAAAAAAGATAAGGCCGTTTATGCTGCAAAAAACGCACTCTCAAGGGAATCAAAATTTATAGGGTACTTCCCGTTGACGTAGAATCATGAAATTTGGCACGAAGCAATCTCATGTAGCACAAGTAAAGGAAAAAATCCGATAAAACGTAAGTTTGCAGTTACATACCTACAAATTTGTACGGAACCCTTGGTTCGTGGACTCCGACTCGCATTTGATCGGTTTTTTTACAACATATAAAGACTGAGACATGTAGCTAATTATTTGATTAAATAACTTTGTTTTACTCTATCAATAGAATCCGTAGCGATGCGTAGCACCTCGTAGCACGTCGTCGTAGCACTATAATTAATTTATTCGCAAAATAACTTTGCTAACATGCATTGTCATACTCGTACCTAAAATATATTAAGCTAGATTTCAAGAAACAGGTAGTCCATAATAACAATCGGTTACGAAAATAGAATGTATTTATCTAAACAAAGGCGTTAGTCAGATCACGTCTTAACAATCTATCAAGCAAAAAAAAACACGAAAGTTCCATACAAGGCCAGTTAATTATAACAAAAGCTAGTAGACAGGAATTAATGCTATGAGTATCTGCTATTGAAAACAATTAAAGCACGTTTACCAACTAAGTATATAATATTCCTGGTTTTCTTGACGCCCGTGGCAACGTACGTCGTAGCTCATACCACGAATATTCAAATACTTTGACGCTAACAAGACACACGATACATGATGAAAAACTACTATTGAATCTATATCTCTAATTCTGATCAGCAAATATCGGACTTTTACAGGCTACTGCTATAAGGATATGAAGCAAGTCACGTTTGATGAGATCATGACCAACACATAAAAAAAACTTTATTAAACAGTAGCACAATCAACACACCACGTTCCCACATGAATCAATACATTCGACCGCTATTTAGATACTTGCTACCAAATAAATTACTCTCAAAACAAATTAGATCGCTCCACAGCGCGTACACCATCATTTTGCGCTACATTATAACTTAACAGTTCCCCAACAATAATAAGACACATCAATAGCTAATTCAATTTCTCAACAAATTGAATTTGTTCTACGGTGTGAGCGTACATTCTTGTTCGTACAATGAGTATACCAACAATAAAAGGCCGAATACCAACAGCGGCTACCGGGGCTAGGAGAGACCAGTGCAACCAGCGACCACACAGCTCGTCGTCACGTTTCCAATGAGATCGGTGCCGCGATGACACCCTTGAAATGTTTTTAATAGCGTGATTTATAGAGCAAATTAAACATTTGACTTGGCGTGAATTTGACGCTGAGTGGATCGGTCACGCACGGACACTGCGCCCGCGCTGCCTCCGCCTCACAAGTACAGGCGAGCACATCCTTCTTATGAGGTTAATATTGTTTTCTTGTTTCGTTTAACAGGCCCATGTTTGATAATAATAATTAAGGTAAAGTATGTACCTACTCATTTCCAAAAAATAACTTCATGCGACTTTGTAGCACTTTTCAAGCATTTATGTTGAATATTTAAACCATCATATGTCGCATATAATTAAAATTAATAATATAACGATATGTTGCTGTTCTACCGCTAGCAATATACAGGGTGACTGGAAATTAGTGGCGGAGCCGTTAAGGGGAGGTAGTCTAGGGTTATTCCGACAGATATCACTATGAGACCTACCGTCCTTACTTAACCCTTTCCAAGATATTCCTACTTTTTGTTTAGCAGTTTTTGCATAAAATAATGACAGTAGCGGAAATTTTACAATTAATATTACTTATTTAGAATATCTTTGTTGCAAAACAAAAAAAAGTAGGCCAAAATCACTTTTTTTTAGGATTTATTACTATCTCTTTAAGTAGGAATATCTTGGAAAGGGTTAAGTAAGGACGGTAGGTCTCATAGTGATATCTGTCGGAAAAACCCTAGACTACCTCCCCTTAACGGCTCCGCCACTAATTTCCAGTCACCCTGTATACTAAAATATGTTATATTACCAACGAATAACCTGAAAACTATCCAAAGTAACGGTACAGATACACTGTGAATGACATACCTAAACATAAGTACACCTTAGGATTAGCAGCCACTAGATACGGAGCCTCCAAAACTGTTTTTCCTTGACATATGTATCAAGTAAAACTATATATAAATTACTGAAAGCGTTCGATCTCTTCTGTTACCGCCAGTACATAGGTATCCGCGCGCGACAGAGCCTCCAGTCCGGTGGTCGCAGCTGATTAATACGCGCCGCTACCGTCTTCCACGGAAGGTTTTTTACATCGGCGACACCGTGCGTGCGCGTGAGAACCGATTTCCACCGCTGTTTTCAGCACCAACTAACGGTATCTGAAACCCGCCGCTGTAAAAGAACCCACTGTGAAAGTACCAATACCGAATAAAAACTTGTCTAAATCACGTAGGTCAAACCAACCGTGAAAATACGTTTGAAGTTCTGTCTATCGGCGAGGTTTTGTTAACTTATACCCTGTTGATGTGACAGCCTGTTGGTATTGCGTTTGGCAGCTGTCAACGGCCAAGCCATTGTGGAAAACGGAATAAAACAATTTATAAAAACAACGTTCTAAAAATGTTGTTTATGTGCATACAGGTGTGTGTTTTGTGTCATTATTTTTTTCTTTACACTTTATTTTGCCTTGACTTCTGATCGATGTTGTTCACCGTTCAGTGGCAAATTATACAAACATTGTTATGTTAGGACAATTACCTATTCATTTATTTAGAAATATACACAACACACATAAAAACACACGCCACACACATAAACACACATACAATACGTATATAAACTCACGCCTTCTTCTCAAGGGGGTAGGCAGAAACAACAGAACGCCACCTCTCACGATCCTTACATACTCAAAATAAAAATATAAATAAATAAAAGAGTGGTAATCACATCACACTATCACATCACACTAATATTATAAAGGCGAAAGTTTGTGAGTGTGTGTGTTTATATGTTTGTTACTTCTTCACGCTCAAACGGCTGGACCAATTTTGATGAAATTTGGTATAGGTAGAGATAGCTTGAGTCCCGGGAAAGGACATAGAGTACTTTTTATCCCGATATTCCCCCGGGATCGAGACTTATGCGGGTAAAACCGCGGGGCGCAGCTAGTTAAGTATTAAAGTAGAACGTTTATTAGGCATGACAAGCTCATCTTTATTAAGTGACAATCACCTGTTTGCTAGACCATAAGTACTTTACAAGTCTCTCTCATAGCGCACAAATACTAAATACTAATTTAAAAGTGGTTTCAATACCTGTGGGCCAGTAAAGCAGGCAGTAAAGTGTGTGTTGTAAAGGAGTTCAATCAGCAGCCTGTCGTCCAATATTTGTTATAGGCTGCGCAGCCGCAAGTGCCCATTGTACGGCAATATGTACCGAGCATTGAGCACCCACTCGTTATACTTACAGCCCCCGATTTTTAGCTACAGGGTGTTTTTTACTGAATTCTTCATCATCAACGCTCGCAAATTTAACTGATTTATTTTCTTAAAATCTTATTATTATTTTTGTCGTCTACGCGGCTGCGGTGCTATGAGAAGCAGTTGTTTGTTACATGACAACGTCATTGCCTGAAAACAAAGTAGTCTTACCTAATATTATAAAGAGAAAAGATAATATTTTTGTATGTTCGTTAGTTACGCTTTAACGCTAAAACGGCTGATCGGATTTGGATGAAATTTGGCACATCGGTAAACCATGACCTTAGGATATATAGGATACTTTTTATCCCGGTATTCCCACGGGATCAAGACTTGCGTGTGAAACCGCGGGGTGCAGCTAGTAATCACGGAAAAAAAATCTGTTGTTTCATAAACTTTTGTATTAAACAACTGATTTTTTTTTTCGTGATTTCAGAGTTGGTCCTATAGTGAAAGTTGTTCAGTTCGATGGTCTAAAGCACCTCTTATAGTTTTTCGGGTTAATTTTTTAACACTTTGTATGTCGTCATCTCGGTCTCCCTTTTCTAGCCATACCATTTTTCACACAGTTCATTCATCGTAGAACAGTCTGTCATAATGATGATTGTAGTTTTAAGTACCTAGCTTAGAACACCTTCCGCCAGAAATATCACACGATATTAAGAAAACACATGTTCATACTCCTGAAAAATATAAGTGACTTATATTTTTTGGAGTTTAAACATGTGTACTTCCTCATGGGTTATCCAAAACCAATATAGCCTCTTTGTAGGTATATCTATTTACGTAATGATTCCCAATAAAGGCTTGACGTAGTGTACCTCATTTCTGATTAGATACCGACGTCATTATATTGTCGTTAGCTTGCTTAACCTCTCTGCTCGACAGAATTTTGACATATGACACACCAGCTGACTCGACGGGGTGTTGCGAATTACGTCATGATAATCAGAAATTTTCTTTAACTTTCAGCATTCGAATTTATTAAGAAAACTGTGTTACCGCGCCTATTTTGTAAAATAAGTTTGTGGCAAATATCTTTAACTATATGCTGAGGTCGGTAAAACAGCGTCATTCTACTGTGAAAGTTGTATAAAATAGATATCACTACACCTATCCAAAAGGTAGACACCTCAAAATCGCTGAAAATATGTACATAAACCATCTAATCTCTTGATGAAAATATGCAAAAGGGAAAAATAAAGATATTGTCATTCTCTCTGCATTCTTACTTTTACCATTTTTCAGACATAAACTACATAAAAAACATGATCAAATCTTGATAAAAATTACTAAAAATTGTGTTGCGACGTGACACCTCTTAGTGCTGACCATCCACCCAATTTTCTTATTCCGATTCAAAAATGTCATAAAGCCTAATCGATAATCGGTATTTAAAAAAAAAATTAAAATAATTGTAGAGACTGAATAAAAACTCTTTGGTATATTTTATCATGAATTAATAGTTTTTTGAAATATAATCATTTTAATAAGTACAAACACGTACAGTGTGGATAGGGGTGTAACTTTTTATGGTTCCCTACGTCCGAATGAAAAAACGGAACCCTTATAGGATCACTCGTGTGTCTGTCTGTAGGTTTGTTACAATCGATTTGTTTCGAATCTACTGGACCGATTAAGTTGAAATTTGGTACACATATAAATTTTTGTGACTCAAATACGGACGTGTAACATGAATAAATTAATTATGAATATGGGGTCACTTTTTGGGGTCACATTAGATAAAAAAAAACACCATTATTATAGTTTCAAACTCAAATGGGTCCCGCCTGCTCCCAAATTTTATTTAATTTAAAATGGGCTTGTTTTTAGCTTTTCAGTTAGTTTTAGTACAAGGATGCAGTCGGGTTTTTTTAATTTTTCTAATTACTTTTTTTTTATTTCCAGCTTTTTAGTTTACAAATGTGAAAGATGTGTTTCGCAGACTATTTAGTTCTTGATACGTGTTTTTTACGATTTGTCACTTCGAATTTTTTTTAACCATATAAGTTGTATATATTTTTGTAATCACCTTTTAAAACCCTTTATTTTGATACCCCACTCGATAGGTATTGAAAAAAAAAAATATTGAAGGCATAATATGGCGCCAAAAATCCGCCATTTTGTTTTTTTTTTATTTTGATATGCCCAGTGTCACTCTTACAGTAAATACGAATCTAACGACACCTCTCAAGCTAAAATCATTCGAGCCGTTCAGGCCGCAGAGCGTGCCAAACAATTATACATACTTACATACTCTCGAAAAACATAACCCTCCTTCTGGCGCAGTCGGGTAAATAGTAGATCGTTATACAAGGGTCGAAAGGAATCTATTCCCATACGAGGTATTTAGACTATAGTCCGAGTAGGAATTGATGACTTTCACCCGTGTTAAACACTACTTTTCATTTCAGGAAAGTAAAAAATAGTGGTCTTTCTAAAATATTTATTGATAATAATAACATGAATAATAGGTACCTATTTAAAATTAATTGAAATATTAGAACAATTTGTGTGCTATTTTAAATATGGAACACACTGCGTCACTGCCGCAGGCCGTCCCGCTTGATAGGTATTTTTTTCACACTGGCTGTTTATACACTCACAAGACCGCAACATTTTTCTTAATTATGTAAAAATTTCGTAGCTGACTACTTAACCAATTTAGTTCTATTTTTTAATTCATTCCCGAACTAGAGAGGGAAGCAATTACTATGAGTCTTTCCCGCCTTAAGGTGGGAAGCAACGTCTTCCACCCGCTATTCGGATCAAACAAATATCTACTACTTTCCGAGTATGAGAAATGAAAAAGCTTTGCTTACTGTAAGTACCGCGTGATATATTAAATGAAAGGGTTTGTCGTGAAGGTCACAAACATATTTTTTAATAACTAAAAAAAGTTATTTGTTATTCTATTAAATAGAAACAATATATCTGAAACCACAGCCAAAAATAAAAAAAATAAAACTACAAAATATAGTTCTATGATTATTCTAGATTCCAAGAGATCCTATCAGAAGTCTGGTCTTCAAATAATATAGCAAATCTCTCATTCTATACTGCGTACATACTTAGGTACATTTGGTCACAGTCAAAATATGTTCGGGACGTTATATTCAATTTAAAGTTTTTAAATGTTATGCTTAAAACACTTGTTATAAGAAGTCGGTTAAAAATAAGATTTTTGGCATTTTCAATCTCAATAGTAAGAAATGCTCAAGATGTTATTCCCCATAAGAAAACAGTAGGACTTTTCTGGCTGGCACTTTAATTTTTGAGTAGGTACCTTATGAATGATGGGTTTATGAAAAACAAACTTATTTTTGCAGTCGATCAAATTAATGATGATGTACATTGTGCATGCGTGAATATTCAACCCTAACGGAACCTTTCACTGTGCGTGGTCCGACATAAACATGGAAAGTTTTTTTTAAATTTCGTTGGGAAACTACCACAAAAACAAACAATTACTATTACTCAAGTAAACTGATAGAAACAAAAACTACCAAGCTCATAAAACTAACAACACATATTAAAATGTAAAGTGATTGCGGAATACGCAATTTATACAACTAATTTATCATCATTCCCAAACTTCTGCTCAGCCTACCTAAAAATGTATACTGGGCATTCTGTAGCAAACTACTAGAAAAGTATCAAAAATAAATACTTAATTGTAAAATAAATAAAAATAATTTTATACGGCGAGCGCATTCGAAGATAAATTCAAATATAGAAACAATTCGGCGCGAAATTCAATAAATGACTGGTCTAAGGTCCTCAGTGTTATTGACTCAGTTCAATTGAATGTCCAAAAAACTATTAAAATTACATTAGAAAAGCATAAATCATTATTATAAACAATGCTTATTGTATTTAATGCTTAAAATAATTTTATTTCAATTTCTGAGTATCGATTTCCGATATTCGACATATTAATTACCCGAGTCAATCGAAATTTAAAAAAAAAAATCGTTTTGCATAATCGCTTTCGCACATCATTACGATAAAAAAAAACAATCATGGACGGCGATTTTGAACACAAATTGAGTAGTGGTAATGAATAATACGTGTTATTTGACCTGTGTTTCAATATTACGTTAAGATTTGGGCATTTTCGTGTTGTTAATAACATTTACAATAATATTTGTCACATTTCAAATCTTATCTACTTGTGTGTGTGTGATATTTGTGAAAAGTAAAAGTGTAAACACGCAGATTGGCGCGAAACATCGGCATTAGATATCAAAAAACTTCATTACCACTACTTATTTTAACTTGAACAATGGATGAATTCGTCAAATAATTAAATTATGTATTATTCACTGCCCCTGTGGTGGAGTTTGGATGTTCGAAATCCCCAATTTTTATGTTTTTTAGCCTCGACCACCACTGTCAACAAAATGGCGATTATCGCATTTACAGACTTGAATTTTATAAAGGTAAAGTAATAAGCTTGCGCGCTAAATATGAAATATTTAATGGCGTTAACATATGAGTTTTTTATCCAACTCTCTTAATTAACGCACATTCATAAGATTTGATGGGTAGCTTAATAAATATTTACATAATCAATGTAGGGTGTCGTATGTCGTAATTCTTGGGTCCTAAAGGGGTCATTACCGAGCCGGCGGAGGTTCTTGTGTTCGGGTCCTAAAGGGGGCGCTACCGAACTATACGGTTAATCTATATATTTCCATAGATTAAGGAATACACTGACCTCTATTATTACCACTGGACTGGCGGCTGTCAAAGTGCTTTTGTGCCTAATTGATAATCGCCATTTTGGCGCTGTTAGCCGTAGCGAGTGTCTGTGGTACTAAAACTAGTGATGTCGATATCAGCGAGCAAATATCGATAACTTTTGATAATATTTTAACATTAATAAACGTATCATCATAATTACTACTTATATTAACAATTTACAGGGAATAATGAATAATAATAATGGAATAATGAATGTATTAAGTAACAGTCGAAAAGGTAAAATAAAACACGTTTTATATATTTAATTTATATTTTTCAAAGTCAAAGCATTTATTATAAATAGTTCCCTGAGAGATTCGCGGCGACGTAGATTATAAATGGCTCTGACAGCTCTCTTTTGCAAAATAAAGATGGATTCAATGTCAGCAGCTCGACCCCATAGTAAAATGCCGTACGACATAATGCTGTGAAAGTAGCTAAAATAGACTAAACGCGCGGTTTCTACATCTGTTAACTGCCTTATCTTCCTAACAGCATAAGCGATTTTAATTATTGACGTGCCCAAATTATTTGACGGGTTAAGAAATTTCGTATACTTTGACCTGTAATTGACAAAGAGTAATTTTTCGTTGTTGCAAAAATTCTAACATCGATATACTTAAATATAATTTGTTAATTAATACATCATAATGACTATTTAAAGTTTGAAACATCATTGTTTCCAAAAAATGAACGCGTAGTTCTGGAAACAAAGTATTTGATTTTGGTAGCAATTCTTTTATAACTTTTGCTGTGAGAACTGCCGGAAATATTTTTTCCACCGGCGGCTTCCCATTGGACTTTTTGCATGCTTGTCGAAAAAGTGATTCCACTAACAAACATATAGAAACGATGCTTTGTGATGGAATAGTTAGTCCACCTCTATTTTTTTGAATAATTAGTGCGATACCGTTTCGTCGATCAGATATAGCATCGAACGGTATTGATTCACAAGCGCTCAAACAATCAATACATGTAATTTTGTTCTTGATAGATCTAATCACAAAACCTGCTATGTATCCCACACATTGCTTCGATGTTTCGTTTACATTGTTTGGAACAGCCCTACCAAAATGTAATATATGTCAAAATTAGTTCTCTGGACACTCGCTAGTGGCGCTTCAAAAAGACACAAAAAAATTGCTGTCAAACGCTTGGAACAGCCTGTCCAGTGGTTATAATAGAGGTCAGTGAAGGAATACGTCAGTAGGAATGTCGGTTGCTGTGCGAATTTGTGTGGCTAGGCCAGACCACTTTGAACCACAGAATAGGGAACCACTGCGAATTCACTCGACTATAAAGAAAATTGTCAGATTTAAATCTCTATAGGTACCGTTTGGATTTTGAAGAGATGTTTAGTGATCTGAACTCTACACTAATTTAAATAGGGTGAACGTACCAATCCCAAACCAGTTAAGAAGATATTTTGACTTTAATTAACTGTCATTTTAACAGATTTTGACGGAAGACCTTAGTTCTATGTTATTTTTAAAGTTTGCTTAAAGACAAAATGAGGATTAAAAATCATTGCAGCATAAGTATTTAGGAATTGCTGTAATTTTGAGTTAAATCCTGAAAGTTGGACTGTTCCTTAGTTGGACCAACATATACCCGGTTATTGACCAAGATTGAGCCAGTAATTGACCAACGTATTGACTTATACATGAATAAAATAAAAGGCCATCTATTAAATTTTAAAATCAACGTTTATTGAGATCTAACTTTTGTACAGACGCCAGCACATCAAGCTACCCGAAACTGTCAAATTTTCCCAATCAACTTTGAACCTTATGCTTTAGCAATAAAGTTGAAAATCTATTAAAGAATAGGTTTGCCTAATTTTTCCAGTCACTTGAATTTCTTCCATTGCTTTTTTACATCTTCTTGGTTATACTTGAATGTTTTTTTCTTGGGTGGCATTTCGTGGCTAAAACAAAGTAATCATTATTTGAAGTTAAGTAAGTATTCTAAAATAAAATCGTCCATAGAAAAGGTAAACATGAAAGGTTCACTCTTTACACCCTGAATAAGTATATTGAAAAAAAAAATCAAGTCAATTTTAGCAGGACGCCTAAAACATACAATGTCTGGTCAACTCCACGAACACTATGAATGTACCTATCCCAAACCACTGGTCAACTACTAGAATATGTTAATTAAAATCGTCAATTTTGTATTGTTCATCAATATAATCAAAGGGAATTGTTGAAAGATCAATAATAATGACAAAAAACGCAAGTTTAAGAAATAACCAGTAGTAAACCATATGGTCAACTATAGGCAACCTATACAACATGCGTTCCAGTAGTTAACCAGTCTCAGAAACCTATTAAAAACAAAAAATTTGTTCAAATTTATATCTGCAATCATTACACTGATAAATATATTAAATATATTTCACAAAACATTTACAATTTACTTTAAAAATATTACATTTTAAATGGATTGAACTTTACCTTTCATTGAGCGCTCCTTATAGCAATGGCGGCCGAACGGTGAGTGAACAAGACACGTAGCGACAAAAATTAAAAAGAAAGCTATATTTTTTTATTAATTCACCTGAAATTCACAGTAGTAGATTCTCAAAGATGTAATAAGGTAGCCCAGATTTTAAAAACCTATAGATATTGGCGCGTATTCTTAAAATGTTGACTTTTTTACGCAAATGGTCAACTACAGGCGACTGGTTTGGGACTGGTACGTCCACTCTTAGGGATTAGACTTGAGAGTCTAAAAGACAACTATAAGTAAAAACAAAGTCTTTGATCGAAAATTTAATGTACGGAAAAGTGTCTTAGTGAAAGAAAGATAAAAAGAAATTTTTAATTGCTATTGAAAATGAGCATTTGAATTGCGTATACGTCTAAGAGTGTGGCAATAGACCTTGGTAATTAATACAATGATGAGGTATTTTAACTATTTATTTGGTTCTTTGCCTAAAGATTGAACATTTGAACATACGAGTATATAATCACTAGCAGCGCCCCGCGGTTTCACCCGCATGAATGTCGATCCCGTGGGAATATCGGGATAAAAAGTATCCTATGTGTTATTCTGATGTATAAGCTATATTACTGTAAAGTTTCATTAAAATCCGTTCTGTAGTTTTCGCGTGAAAGAGTAACAAACATCCTCACAAACTTTTGCCTTTATAATATTAGTGTGAAGTGTGATGATGTGATTAGTGTGATATAGTAGGACATTAGTAGGATAGTAGGAAGTAGGATAGGAAGTAGGATTTAATATGCCATGCCATATTTGTCTATATACGACTCAGAATGTAAACGTCCTCTTAGCTCAATTCCGGTAAAGTTAAGTTTACAATTTAACGAGCTTTTGCAGTTAATCCTAGTTTGGATACATTAAAATATAAAGTGTAATAATTATGTTAATATCCATAGGTATTCTGAAAATTAGGACAAGATTTTGTTGTTTAATTTTATTTAAAAACCTGCTGTATGTTGCATGGGTACCTAACGTAACAACTGCTCTCATATCGGAGTTGGCCACGATCTGTCAAGCGAGCATGAGACGTGGTGTGAGGTTACTACCTACGTACTAGAAAGTAATAGGCTCTTCCTTAGCCCGCAAATGTGTCGCAAACCTTATTACTGACTTTGTATGAAATAATGGGGTTGTCGTGAGAGTTCATGGATGCGGAATAGACATGCTGCTGGTGCCTCCTACAAAGACGGTACCTACTGATAGCAGTATTTACCGTCTTTATAATAATTTGTTGATAATAGTATCAAGAAGTTATTATGTCAAAGGAGGTTAAAGGTATGATTCCGATCTTAGCAGCACGCAGCACTACTGGTCCCCATATATTCTTTATATGAGATTACATTCCGAGCACAGCACCAATGTGACGCAGCAATGTCGCGCAGCATTGCTGCGGTGCTCGGAATGTAATCTCATATAAACCAATAGAGAATATATGGGGACCAGTGGTGCTGCGACCGCCCTGCCGCGGCAGCACTGCCGAGATTGAAGTCATAGGTACCTTTACTCAAGCTATAACGGTTCCCTACGACAGCGGTGGCCGCTACATAACGCCCGCAGTGACAGCTGTCGTGAAAATAAGGACACCGGAGTTTGACTTTACGAAATCAAAAATGAGGGAAACAACAATTCAGTATCTCATATAACGCTTTAGTGACGTCATTGGACGGTAAATTTCGGACGGTATGTGACGGCCATCGCGGTCTTAGGAAACCCTAGGTGTAGTTCGGGAAACTTCTCCTCGATGAGCGAGACATTTTACTTACTAGAGGTAGATAATTAAAATGTCTCGCTAACCCAAACATCCAGAAAAATGTCATGAAATAGAAGCATTTATCTTGAGGATAATACCTATGTATGTAATACATTTACCCCAAAACTACGCAAAATTGAATAATAACTAGATAATGTTACGTCACAACTGATTCTTGCAGTTCCAGTAGATAACGCTGTTTTAATTTAGGTAATTAACAATTATATTATTTCAAGGAAAATGTGTCAGTTTCCACTTTAAAATAATTGGTAATATAATTAATATCTATCAACCCTAATTAAGATAAACCGGCTGAAATATAGGAAAAATTTAAGTTGGTATACCTACCTATAGGACAGGAAGATGTCTAATACTAGTTATTTTATTAGGTAGGCATGTCAAACTTTTTCCCATTATCTTTTTCAACACTGCTATGCACGGGGCTCCCAGATATAGCAGTGTTGAAAAGGATACAGATAAAAATATCGCTCTATTAATTAAAAACATTGAGGAAGTCTAGCAGGCTAACCATTTGCTACCTACTTAATTTACAAATCCTAATATATTCAAATATTTAAAAAATATGATTTAGGAAGGATATCCTACTATCCTACTTCCTACTAATATTATAAACGCGAAAGTTTGTGAAGATGGATATTTATTACTCTTTCACGCAAAAACTACAGAACGGATTTGGATGAAATTTGGCATACAGATGGTTTATAACCAGGATTAACACATGGGATACCTACCTTTTATCCCGATATTCCCATGGAATCGAAATTTATGCGGGTGAAACAGCGGGGCGCAGCTAGTAATGAAATAAAAGAAAGGTAAAAATATTATACCTACCTAGGTATTTCAGCATACCTTGTTTTTATACTAAATACCAGCTACAGTAAATAACTCGGCAACCAATCAGTGTGTAACTATATAACCTCCAGCATAAGTTAGGGTCATGTAACGGTGACAACGATGTTAATTCCTCAGCGATGCACACAAAAGGTGTTCGGCGGCGGGCAGCGGGAACGCCCGGGGGTAAACGGCACTCAATTTAACCATTTCTCTATATTAATTACCAAAACAGCCCCCGGCCGTTGCGCCGAGCATAAATAACAAAAAATGACGTGTACTTCACGCCGGCCGACTCCACCGATTACATTAGCATCCCCCTTCTCAAGCCTAAACGAGTTTAAGGGAGGCGATTTATCACACGTTCAAAACGTAACCTCGCGTATAAATTGTATAAAATCCATAAAAGTGGTTCATAGACAACACCTGTCCTTTGGATTTGGTCTTCGTTTTTCCTTGGTGTTACATGCAAATAGAGCATGAGAATAAATAAGGATGTAGCCATGCATGTAGGTCCTTTTATAAAGACTTCATGAATTTTTATGAACCGTTCCTTTTCATAAGCTATCGAATCTCTTTTTTTTTAATGGGTTTGTTTTGTTAAAGGATTTTGAAATGATCTCGGCAATTCAATTTTAAATATAGATTTATTACTTTTAATTATTTGACACAATTAACAAAACATTATGATAACACAATAAAGCTGACGTGAAAAATCAACAATAAAATTTCTGATAAGTATAGAATACAAGAAGAAATTAAGTTGTATATTTGAAAACATTTATTTATATTCTCCTACAATAGGCACAATATATATGACATTTCAATATTTACATGAATTCTTACTACACCTAAATAGTTATATTTATTACTACTACCTACTACCTACCTTACTTTACTATATCGAATTATATTAAGTAGGTACAGCAGCCTAATTGCGGAACGCCAAATCGTCAAATGATTCTGATCAGTTGGCTTCATTTCTATCACAATTGGCTTCATTTTACGATTTTCGAATTGCGAAACTCTAGTTTCTGCGCAGGGCCTTAACGTTCATAATTGGTTTCATAATAAACTAGAGTTTCGCAATTCGAAAATCGTAAAATGAAGCCAATTGTGATAGAAATGAAGCCAACTGATCAGAATCATTTGACGATTTGGCGTTCCGCAATTAGGCTGCAGATTACAATGCAAATAAAAATACTTATGCGAAATAAAGCGGTATACGCTTCCTTCTTTCTAGTCTGAGGGAACACCTTGACTTCATTCTACGCACCTGGTCATCTCTTTATTAATATAGATCAAGTCTCTAATATTATTAAACTATAAATAAAATAAAAGGCAACACACAGGGATAAGTGGAAAGCTGTTGGGGAGACCTTTGCCCAGCCGTGGGACAATACAGGTCGGAAAAATATATATATACGGTGGCCTCCAAAAGTTAGTTGACATTTTTCTACTTCAGCTGTGACACGCCACATTATGATTTAAAATCACAGAACATATCGTCGACCGTAGGTTCAATTGAGGTGAGGGATAAAATACCCAAAATTAGTTGAGTATACAGTTTTGTTCAGAATTTTTCGCTCTATCGAATGATGAATATGAAAAAATTGTAGCTTAAGAAAATGTCCCTTACCCTAATGATTTTTGGATCCAAATTTCGAATCAGCCCCATAATAACGTCCGAAAAAAAACTTTGTCGGCCTCTCCTGAAAAATCGTATTTTGTCCCTTACCTCAATTGAACCTACGGTCGACGATATAATTATACTGTTTAAAATTCTAGTGATTCAAATGTTTGAACTGTACCTACACTATAACGATTTTATTGAATAACTTATGATAAAAAATGATCAAGCAGGATTTTTTTTTTTAATTTTAAATCATTATTTGGCATCGCAGCTGAAGTAGAAAAATTTCAAATAACTTTGGAGGCCAATGTAGGTAGGTACCTAAAGGTAGGTACATAAATATTATACCTGTAGGTAGGTACATAAATATTATATTAGGTAGAATATGTGAAAAAGGCTGATGCGATTGATTAGTTTTGCTGTTGGGAGCATTTTGTAAAATATAAGAAAGTCATGTCTGAAAACTGAACGCCAATTCCCGTAATTTAAAACGATCGAAATCTAGTGAGATTAGAATGAAAACGTTCTTTAAAAATTCTTTCATTTATTATGAAGGCGCTTACCAATATACACAGCATAAGCCTTAAGACCTTAAGACCTTATAGACCTTAAGTCTTTGTCATGATATAATTTGTAGAGCTCGCATGTATTTAAATTATAGGAAAGCACGGCAAGCAAAAAAAATATATAAACATCAAATAATAATAAAGCAATAAAAAAAAATAATACCTACGTAGATGGTTAGGTTATAAATGCTGGGTCATGGGTTAATTAAAAATACGGGAATTTGCCCTCTGAAAACGATTACGTGTTAATAAACATTAGGTTTACCTACAGATTATTAATTAATGTCCCACCTAAAAACGCAATTACCACTAAAGTTTAATTATCTGTAGGTACCCATCGTTGTTTTATTATCTGAAGCTCATTCTGAAGCAATAATTGCCTTAGCGACACGCTATCATTATGAACAGAATACCTTACTAATTACATCGAAATCGAAAATATGTAGAAAATATTTTGATCGCAATATTATGATAAATTAGGTAATAACTTTATAAGCAATAAAGTGTTCGAATTTTTTTTCAATGTTTTTCTTTTACCTACTTGGCACTTTATAATGAACATGCATGACATTAAAAAAGTAGTACAGTACATAAATTATGTTGGGGTAAGATCGGCACTGGTATAAGACCGGATGAATCAAATTCCCACCTAATGTGGCAATGTTTTAATGCAGTAATAAACATTGGTGTTCTCCATCATTATTTTTATTCTGTTTAAAAAGAAGATCAGTGCAAAATTTAATTTTGCAGGCATAGATTTGATTCCTACGGTCTTACCCCAGCAACGATCTTACCCCAACATACCTAACTTACCGTATTTAGTGATTCCATCGATTTTTTTAAATTTTAGGCGTACCTAAGTAGGTACCTCGGCTGTGCCTAAATAAATATGTACCTACCTACCTATACCTAGGCTACCTACGCAGCTATTTTCAAACTTAGGTTGAACTATGAATTTAAAAAATCATGTAGTTTAATGATGACTATGTTTATGTGTTCTGAAACTATTCTGCACAATAACACCTAAATATAGATTATTTATTTAGCTATTTACTTATACAATAACAAAACATAGAAACTCTAAATTATAATGAATGCAATGGTTGCTGTAGATAAAAATGCAGATTATCAACAATATTCTGAAAGTTAAGTCTTAACTGAAGGTGTTCAAGTGACGATGGTGGCATGAAGGAGGGCCACATGGCCGCGCCCAGCGCCATCAAGTCTGGCCGGTACGACACCAGCGGCGCGTGCGCAACACTCGCGGGCACATCACTAACCTTGTCCACTCCACTGCTCAACAAACTATCTATAGAAAACGACTTCCTCCAACTGTCCTTTGTGTCAGTCACTGTATAAGAATTAGGAATCACTGGCGCTTCAAACACTTGTTGCAGAGGTGGAACCCTCATATTTAACTGACCAGCAAGGAACTTCTGATTGAAGTTTGCCAACGCAGTGAGCTCTGACTTGAAGCTGTCCTTCTGATCCGTGTGCAGCTTGAACCTCTTGCGCCTCCGGAGCAGCGAGCCGTTCTCGAACATGTCGAAGGCCTGCGGGTGCAGCGTCCAGTAGGCGCCCTTGCCGGGCCGGTCCGGGCGGCGCGGCACCTTCACGAAGCAGTCGTTGAAGGAGAGGTTGTGCCGCAGCGAGTTCTGCCAGCGCTGCGTGTTGCGCCGGTAGTACGGGAAGCGGTCCGTGATGAATCGGTAGATCTCCGACAGCGGCAGCATGCGCTCCGGTGAGCTCCAGATCGCCATCGCCGTCAGGGAAATGTACGAGTACGGGGGCTTCTGGTCGCCGTAAGATTCACGCGAGGGTCGTGGCATGTTCGACAGTGCTAAATGCTAATGATATGTGCCGGGGCGGCGTAGGCCAGGTGTGGCCCATGGGGCGGGGCGCGCGAGGCTCCGCCCCCGCCCGCTCTCGCCGTCAGATATGATAACGAGAATGCCACTCGCCGAGCAAACCACATCTCCCCCTGGGACTATCATTACTGACATGATTGACTGTGCACTTACCTCCTGTTGGTTTAAACCTGCATAACGCTAAATAGACGTTTTCTACTCGTAGCCTTCAGCTTAAATACACACCTATCAATAATTTTTTAAGAAGGTAGGTAGAATCTATCTATTCTACTTACCTACTTAAATTGACAATAAGTACTTGGTTTTTTATAAAAAATAACTTTTTAATATTTTAAATACCTAAACCTTCTGCTTTAAGTATAAAAAAAACTTCATAGGAATTGGTACCTAACTTTAAAATATTATTCATTTAAAATAATAGGTGCCATTCTAGTTTTATCTAGACAATGTAGGTACAATAAGTCACTACTAATTTATTACAATCTATTTTCCTAATTATTAAAAAAATAAATTCTCCAAGTAATGCAATACGATGCGACAGCGCCATCTGTTATCGAGTAGCAAAAACAAACGCGTTAAAACATTTAAAACCGAATTTATACAACAAAAAAAATGTTCAATACCTATAACAAAATAAGAGCAAACTTGAATTATTTTTATTTAAATATGTATCAACACAAAATATATGTACGTAGTTCGTAGTTTTGAAAGAATTGCTAAATGAACGCGCGCCGCGTTTGAATTGCTAAATTTGCTAACGAAATCATTACTTTTCTTTTCAAAGGTAATTTTAAATTGCAATAATATAGTTAAATTGTAATTCTTGGAGTATTGCCTCAGCTACACTAAAACTGATTAGTTTTCGAATGTCGCAAACAATGGCTTTGACTTAGGTATTCATAAGCGTAGGTACCTACCTTCAAATTGCGGACGGCGAGCAATGAGCAGCTCGCCGTCCGGTAAGGACCAGGCCCGGGTCGACGGCGCGTTGTGTTCCACGTGCGCCTCAAAGAGATGTCACGATGTCAGCACTAATTGACGGGGTCCGCTAGGGCCGATGCCTGCCAGGGTCGCGGGTTGTTCGAAAGAGATACCGTGGCCCCTGGCACAGGCAACTGAAAGAACATGCGTGAGTTTTAGTAAATGTCTGACACGCCCTCCAGCTCCACCCAGAGCGGGAGAAGTTATTTGATAATTTCCCAACCAAAAAAAAGGGTACCTTCAATCGCAACTCAACAAATAATTACCTATCAAGACATTTCGACCATCAAAGCCGGGCTATTCATTCCCTCGATTCAAAGAGTAATATAGCCTCCTAATCCTGATACAGTAAATACCTACCTGGCACTGGCACCTTGCCTACGAGTGCCACATAGCCTCGTTACCACAGTTCTCTTAACGAGTGGGGGCACTCGTGAGCTACTCGCACGAATTTTAATACTTGGGGCCCCGTAGCTAGCTGCTGGAGACATGCAATATCCGAAGACGCCCTAATTCTATACCAGAGTACAATATACTTGCGTGCAATAAAATTGGCCCACCCCATGCTCTCCATTTGAAACACGATATCTCAAAAATCGTAATGAATATAATTTATTATTTTATATTTTGTGAAAGTAGGTAAGGTACAGTTTATTTGAACATACACTATATTTTGATAAAAGCAATATTCTTGACAAGATCGACTCGATTCTTCAGATGTCCTCATCACCCACTTTTACTCGGAAAAAGTGCGTGAATTTTTTGTCAATGAAATTGATCAACGTTAAAGTTTGTTTATTTGTTGTTTAATCAAAATTGAAATTGATTTTTTTAACGAACTTCAAAAAGAGGAGGTTCTTTAATCAACACCCATATTTGTGAGTTCGCGATTTTCTCAAAAACTAATGAATCAGTTTTGAAAATTCTTCCGGTCTTCCACTAATGTAATCTACATACTTTCAGGAAGGTTTTAATATACAATATGGTTATTGTTAGTAAAACTTGTTGAATTATATTGTTTCAAATCGAAGAGCATGGGGTGGGTCGATTTTTTTGCACGCAAGTGTATATTCGTTATCCACTTTTGATTTAAAAAAGAATGTATAGTGAAGATGATTGGGAATTGGTTTTAAAAAGAAACAAAAAAATATTGTAACAATCTTTATTTTACATACATAATTCACTTACATATGATAAATTACGCTGATCAACAATAAAAGATTACAAATCTCGAGGAAAGGGGTACAAAAGTCATATATAAGAATATAAAGTTTCATCTAAAAATGTTAGACTATGTCCTTCATTCTCTCTATGTTTCTCTCTTTAATTTGTAAATGTTCACAACTTCGATGTGAGTTCAGGAACAGCCTTGAACAGGTCAGCGACGAGGCCATGGTCACTCACCTGAAAAAGAAAAATAAAATAATTTTAGTCTTGATGAGTCTATTATAATTGCAATTTAGGGATTTTGGTTTAAATTGCTAGCAACGGGCAACCCCAATTATTTATTTTATATTTTTTACAATTCACAATATTAAAGAGTCGTGTTGCGAAGCATGGCTTTGTCTTTGTCAGACTTTCGGGCTTCTGACAACCCGTAACGACTGTTAAAGATCCACGAATAACAGCCAGGGCCCACGGACTATCGGAACGGTGCTTTCCGAGGCGCGGAAAAGTCTCAGTATGTAAAGATGCTCCATCCACGGACCGACCGCGGCAAGCGTAGCTTAACCTGATCGATCGATCCGTGCGCCTATTATTACTTAGCCACGAGCCCCAGCGAAGATCAAAAGAAAATTGATTATGCAACTGCTGATTTCCTTCCTAAGCCAATTAATTTTTGATAACTTTAATCAATATCAATCTGTACTTGTTTGTAATAAAAAAAGATAAGGCACTGATAAAAAATATTCATCCTTGACTTGTTGACATATGGATAATAAACTTCACATAATATTGGCTATGTGTTACGAATATTTAAATATGACTATCGAATTTGCAGCGAAGCAGGCTTAACATTGTTGGAACTGAATGAATTATTTCAAAATCTGCCTGAAAACGTGGGCCAGATCTTTCGATTCGCCATTAAGGGGATTGAAGATTTTTAGGAGCCTGGCATACCTACCTGTCCGACAATTTGGAGGATTTTTTTTTACTGGCGCCATTTTCGCCAAATAAAATGGCGGAGGTATGCCACGGACCTTCAAAGCCCTTTTTTCTGTGATAACTACGAATAAGGTTTTTCTTTTAGTAATCTATATTAAAGAAATTATTATAAGTAGATTACCTGGAAGATAGGTGCCTCAGGATCCTTGTTGATGGCAACAATGGTCTTGGAGTCCTTCATACCAGCCAGATGCTGGATAGCACCGCTAATGCCTACTGCAATGTATAGGTCCTGTAGGAAAACATTACATTATGTACCTAGAATCTTAGCTATTCTTCTTACTTACTTACTACACCTTTATTTCGTAGCGCTAAGGGCGGTTTTTGAAGTTGTAAGTGTTACTTAATACTGACATGCAGTTCAGAGAATACTTTACCCTTTTGAAATTGCACGTCAGTTTACCATTTATTTCGCTTTTCGCCAATATCGTAACACTAAGTTACTTGACATTTCTCGACGTCTTGGGGTCCCGGACCTTTGGAAGGCGTACGACGGGCCGAAGCCAAATCGCACAGGCCCATCAGACGTTTTTGCTTAAATGAGGCACCAACCAATGATTATCCACAACAAACAATAAGTAGCTTACAGGGGCAACAATCTTTCCAGTTTGACCAATCTGCAGGTCGTTGGCGACGAAGCCGGCGTCCACGGCCGCTCTGGAGGCACCCACCGCGGCGTTGAGCTTGTCAGCTAAGTCATACAGCAGCTTGAAGTTGTCGCCTGACTTCAGACCGCGACCTGTAAGAAAAGATTCTTATTTATAGAACAGCACCCTAATTGTCTACACTATCAGTCACAATCTGAATCATTTTGATGGACATTGCTAATCCATTGCTTCGTATGGTCGAAAAATTAGTCTGCTCAACAACATAGATAAAGCAATGAATGTTTTTTAACTGTCAAAATGAAAGCCATAACTACTGTAGAGTTACACATTTACTCCGCAGTACTATTAGAACCAGCATTGAATTGGTGGCAGAAGAATTTTATTGTTGATTCTATTTCGAATTTATTTATTTACCGCCAATGACACAAAACACTGCTTTAATTCTGGCTCCTAAATCAGGGTAAACTATATGTCAGGAGCCACCCTACTGTGCCGTTATAGTTAGATTTTTTTAAGTGTTTGACATAAACTCATGACGTGTGCATTACTCGATTCTGTTTGGAATCTACTTTGGCTACTAACAAGTTTTCCTGTTGGAAGTTTCGAATGCAGTTCTTATAGGATTTCTTAAAATTCCTAAATCAAATTTAAATGGGTTTTATTACCGCCAGCAACAATATTCTTAGCACTAGTAAGTTCAGGTCGGTCAGACTTGGCGAGCTCCTGTGAGACGAACTGGACGAGGTCAGTCTTGTAGTCGCCCTCGGGCGCCTTGTCCACCGCCGCGGAACCACCCTCCAGAGGCTCAGGGGGGAATGCCGTGCTTCGGACTGTGATAACCTTGATAGCATCTTTAGCTTCCAACGTAAGGATTGCGTTTCCTGAAAAAATAAATGTCTTTGAGCATGTGTGTTTTAAGTAAAATATAGATTGAAAATTCTACTCATGTAATGCATAAGATTTATTCTTTTACTATATGGATTTTTAACTGATAATCGGTATTGTAAATATAGAGACACACAATACAAAAGAGACATCAGTATTCAGCAATTTGTTTTCAATTGTGTTCATTTAAATTACTACACTTGTATTAACATGAGCTTTACATAAAAATAACATCACTTAGCAATGATTTCTATCATTTGAAATCACTATACTTAGATACGAAACAAGAATACAGAATTTAGTTTACCTGCATAAATAGTTCTAATAAAGGTATTAGCATCCTTAACACCAATGATATCAGTGATCGGTGAGACGTCAAGCTTGGCTGCTACTCTAGGTAGGATAGCTTTGCCAAAGGCGGTGGCTGGGGCCAGAATGTGGGTGAACTTGAACTGTTTCTGAGTGGCGATGATGAGGGGTGCTAGAGACTCCGCTGTAAAACCCTTGAATGCATCACCTTCAGCCACCAGGACTTTGGAAATGCCCTTAGCTTTGGCTACAGCCTGAGCAGCCTGAAATGGAACATTACAGATTATAAAAGCTGCTTGATCAGTACAAGGATTTTTATACACTTCTCATTATCTTCTTATTATTAATTAAATATTTTGATTATTTTGGCAATACTTTCTCTATACAATAATCAACTAGACAATAATTTCCATGTCTAGACCAACTTACAGGGCCACACTTGGTGCCAACCACTAGCACGGAAATATCTCCTCCTATCTTCTTGGCAGCACTCAAAGTGTTCTGTGTGGCTGCTGAGAGGGCTTCATTGTTGTGCTCTGCTACCACCAAAGTACTCTGCAGTCGCCTCAACTGAAAAAAACAGTATTTTTTAGAAACTTCACATACCTACAGTAGAAGATAATCTCATGATTCTAAGGTAGTATAGCTATGATTCTTCCTGACTTAAAAGATAGCAAAAAGGTGCAATGTTTCAGTCGCTTTATTTTTCCTTTTTTTTAATGCAGTTCGATTTCTATGCCAACAATACATAACAATCAGAAACAAGGTGGTCAGGCTAGCCTCATCACAGATAAAAAGGGATCATAACAACACAGAATTTAGCAAACTTGAAATATTGAAGCAGCTTTTGTAGTTGTTATTACACGAGGAATAATAAATCAATTAGATGGCTTGTTAACAACCAAACTTGAGACACTGTTTTATAACATTTTGTTCCAGGCATGTACACAAGGTTACAACTGTATGGTTGTGAGGCTATAGTACGTTTTTTTTTTTTGCTATATCTAATATTATTAGATAAGCAAACAGGAATCATAGGACAAATTACTTGGTGGATGGGCAGACATGAAGGGTCAAGTATTAAATCTAACTAACCTGTGTTGAATAGAGCAAGTGTCTACTGCACGGAGAGAACATATTGTGTAATATAATAATATGCTGTAATATGTACACTAACTTAAATTAACACTATTTACAATATTATTTTTCAAAAAGGTTACAAAGTCCAATTCACTGGGTATAATATGCATAGACTGATAGATGGACAAGGACATAGAAATCTCATCATAGAACATAGATATCACACTTGTCGATGCGTTTGACATTGACATTAGTGGCACAGGCAGCAAACTAATATCTATCTCTTTCTTACAGCTTTGAAGTTTCAAGAAGGGAAAGAGACAAAATGAAGACAACGAATTCAATTTTTGACGTTTATAGTAGAGTCTGTGTTACGTTAATTTTGTTTAGAGTTGGAACCAAAGGGCGCAGTTAGTAAAACTAAATAAATCTTTTATGCATTCAATTGCACGTACAGTCACAACAGTAGATTTTAATGTTTAAATCCTAGCATGCATACGGGTTAGCTAATTATACATAGATTGATTTAAAGAAAGTACTAAAATAAAAAGTTTTTATAACCCAAATTAAGTTCATTATGGCAACCCTAAACGTGACAACTGACAACTCAACTCAAATGTAAACTTTTTAAAACACTTGTTGTTGTGCCCGTCCTGTCCGTGATTTCTTTCGTAAATTTTATTTTGTCTAAATTGTACCAAGTAAACTGCACCTTGTCATTTGCCACTTTTGCTTGCCAGTACCAGTATTCTATTAGCTGTTACTACAAGTAGTTTTCGACTTCCCTTTTACTTATAATAAATTATTTTACTAAGAAACAATGACACCAACACCGCTACCAATAGTTTCTATAACCAGGCGTGAAACCTTTAGTTCCTGCCACAGATTGCACAGGTAAGTATAATTATTAAACAAAGTGCATAATTGCATTAATACTTTAATCGATATAGGTATTTATTTAAAGTAACTTGAGATGGTTACACATGCAACAAGTTTGGCATAGATTCCGTATGGCGACTATCGATATTACTGGCGACGCATAGTAACTTTAAAACGAGGACTCCCGGTCTCCGTAAATAAGGAATTGATAAACTTAGGGAGGTTATCAATTCCTTACTACCAATAGAAGTACTTAGATACCATTCAAAAACTTCTATATTGTCATTTTTTGTTTCAGTCCATTTTTGTCTGATGAAGAAAACAAAAAATTATATGGAAAGTGCAATAACCCGAATGGACATGGACACAACTATGTTGGTAAGTCTATAATTATGTGACTTGAATGATTACAAAGTTATTGGGCTACAGTTAAAACATCTTGCCTTTTTCTCAATGATAATAAATTATTTAAATTACAGTTCTGGTAACAGTGAAAGGCCCTGTGGACCCTACCACTGGCATGGTCATGAATGTGCACGAGCTCAAGCAGTACATGCAGGTTGCAATCATGGACCCACTTGACCATAAAAACTTGGACCATGATGTACCATACTTCAAGGCTCAGGTAATCATCTTCATAAAATAGTTCTAAAAGTTATGTAACTAGAAATTATGATTCACAGCAACAATTAATGTATTTTTAATTACATTGTGGAAAGTTGTGTAATACTATGAGGGCAATAAGGTCAATACTTATCTGGAGTCTCTAAACCAGTTGTTAAGTGATTATTGAACAATTTTTTATTACAACCTTTGAACTCTTCACAATTGATTGAGATTGATTTCCTGTTTCCATAGACATGTGAATTAACTTTTTTTAGGTAAGCACAACAGAAAACGTGGCAATATTCATTTGGGAACAACTCCTGAATGTGATGGAGAAGCCACAGTTGCTCCATGAAGTGAAGATATTAGAGACTGAGAAGAACCATGTGGTGTACCGTGGGGGCAGCACTTATCCAAGGAAGAAGTTTGACTCATCTATCCTACATCCCAACCAAAATCATAATGTATCCTCCGACTCTGACTAATACAATAAAGTTTGTATCATAAAATACTATTTTATAAAAAATTTGCAAATGTTAATGACTATGTTAATGTTTATGGATCTGATTACTTATACTACTTATAATGTTGAAATTAAATGTTCCAGCCTTATATTCTCGTCTATTATTTTAATGCTTGGTACCTACAGGAGAAATAAATAAAAAAAATATATTAGTCACCAAAATATTTATTAAGTATTGATATTCCTATCTTTATAATTTAGACAAAACTGAATAGATAAATGTGGTCGAAGTGGAGGTGCTTGGGGGAGGCCTATGTCCAGCAGTGGACGTCTTTCGGCTGAAATGATGATGATGATGATGAATAGATAAATAAAAATTTCACCAACTAATATTACAAAAAAGATCTAAATATTCAGTATTTGCGTTTACTATGGCATAGCAGCTATAGACACATAGCTGAAGCTAGATTCAAACCGACTGATTTCAGACCAACAAAAATTACCTTACTGATAGGTACTTACACACATTGACATATCAAGCTATACAATACATTTCCAGTTTTAGCTGACCTCACATTGTTTAAATAGGCTTTCATGCAATGATAAATCAGCTTATATGGGATAACAGATGGCAGCAAAGTAGAAACGGATATCTACATTTTTGCGAAATTGCTTTTTTTTACAAAAATGAGCTTATTTCAACCCTATCTACAAGTCTGTATTAAAATTATTTCAAATTTCATAATAATTAAGAAAATCTGTAAATTATTTCATCACCACTGCTCTCAAAACGGTGAAGGAAAACATCGTGAGGAAACCGGCACGTCCTAGAACCAAAAATTCGAAGACATGTGACATCCACCAACCCGCACTGGGCCCGCGTGGTGGATTACGGCCCACTCCCTCTCACAGAGAGGAGGCCTGTGTCCCAGCAGTGGGAACGTTATAGGCTGATTATGTGAAGAAAATCTGCCTCGTAAATAAGGACAATTTTTAATTAATTTTTACTAAATCAGCTATCCTGTAAAATTGTGATTTTGTACATGTCCGTTTCTACTTTGCTGCCATCGATATCAAGCTATAAATACGCCGTGTGTACAGTGTTATTTCATACAATAATTTAGTAATAATAGCAATAAATTGAGATACCTACACAGTCAAGTCATACATATTATAAGTAATAAAAATAAATATTTTCGCGTTCATAGTAATAAACCAAACACACCTTTACAATTTTGGCAGATAGACCCTATGGTTAATATTGGTAAAAGATAGATGCCAAATAATATAAAATAATATTTTTTCAAAACAAATCGGAAATACTTTCAATTAAGTACTTAATAACATCACCAATGTCAGACACAAAATATAAATTATATATTTTGAAAATATAAAGAGTCAAGATTCTTTTTCACATACTTAATGAATTTTTGAATTCCGCACAAGTAAATTTTAGAGAAAAGTATGGATTTCTCGAGCAAATCCTGAGAATATTTGTGTCATTTGAATTTATTCTGTTTTTTTTTGTTACATACGTCGGTAAGTATGGCAGGCATCTCACTTGGTAAAGCTGATTCGAAACCTTGCTAGCGCTAAATGTTAAACTGACAGTTTTTTTTTTTGTTTAAAACTCAATACTATTTATTATCATGTTATACAATAAATTGTTTCAAATAAAATAATCTTCTTACATTCCATCATAACATCAATATCACTGTTATTTTGTACTACCCATTGTTTTAAATTTACACTAACGGTACACAAAATAAGTAGCTACCCACTTAAACTATCCTACATTAATATCTCAGATATATTTGACATCACATATTTTTATGTAAATATTTTAAATATACTGCTTTGAAAGCTCTCTTTATAAACATTTTCTGGTTTATTCAGCTCTACTGAACTGGCACTGATAATTTGAGCGACTTCTTTGAAAATGTTTATTTTTTTGTCATTTAGTTACAAACAAAATAAAATTAAAATATTCTAAAGTAGGTACCTATGTATATTTTTCCTTTTATAGTTCTTGTTTTTAAATATGTAGGAACATTCCTGCATATTTAAAAACAATAACTAAAAAAGGAAAAATATGTAGGAACCTTCCTACATATTTAAAAACAATAACTAAAAAAGTAAAAATATGTAGGAACCTTCCTACCTATTTAAAAACAATAACTAAAAAAGGAAAAATATTATTAAAATATCATATAAAAAGATACATTTTATAAAACAGTACAATCACAGTCAGCAGCTGTAGAAGATCAATCTTCTAAGATACCAAATACTTACAGACTTTTATAAAAATGACTAAAATATACGTGTGAACTGGTACTATAATTGGTACAGACGCCAGCACATCAACCTACACCTAACTGTTACATTTTCCCAATCAACTTTGAACCTTATGTTTTAGTGATAAAGTTGAAAATCTATTAAAGAAATTTGACAGATTGTAGTAGGTTGATGTGCTGGCGTCTGTACATACAGATTACAGATCTAAGTCGTGCTACACACGGGTTTGGTTCGGCACAGTCGGGCGGCAAAATATACATTCTATTTTGCTGCCGACCCTAAGTTCAGTCGTACAAACATCGTAACAATTTCTTTTGTTATAAAAAATTACTACTCATAAAATCGTCATAAAAGCATTAAAAATATATATATGTTGGCGTAATTATCATGAACATTTGATGCGATCTATGTACCAACATGTCTTTTGTTCCCATTACGCCAATCTCTTCAACTGCTAGATTTATTTATTATGTGCATTATAAACTAGATATCATTTCAATAGGGTCAAATCAAAGTTGACAAGTTAATCAGCCTTCTAAGAACTTCTAGTAGGTTCAGGCTCTGGATCTAATATGACTAGATGGCTAGATTTTTGTCTGTTTTGTAAGGATGTTTCATGGTTATGTATGGAATACCGAGTTCGAATTCGTTTACTGGCCAGTACTTGAGTTGCGGTTTCTGTTCGGGGCTCTCTTCATTGACGTTGAAGTAAGCGCCGAGTACGAGAGCAGTGTAGCCGGCGATGAAGATGAGTACGTGCCACACGCCGTGCATGTAGGGGAAGTCGATGGACAACCACGCGTCGCAGAACATGCGGTCAATGATCCAGCAGAATATTGCCAGGAGACAAGCGGCGACACAACGCAGACCAAGGCGATAGACGCGCGAACATTTCACTCTGGAATAAAGAAAATTAGTCATTAATTAAAGCGGCTATTATAAAATGATGACTAAATTAATTGCCCGGAATGACTTGTTGATCACTTGGGTCTTGTCGTCCTAAGCACGACTGCTGAACGTGAGGTATTGTATTTGGTACGATTCCCAGTTCCAGCAGTCTTACTCGTATTGGATTTTTTTAAGTCCGGATTTAAACACAACTGTTGAAAAGAGGGTGTACGCTTACCCATCCAGGGTGCCTACCTTTTCTATTGTGGTATACAGTATGGAAAACACACAAAAATGAAAGAAATCGGTCGCAAAAAAAAAAATCAGCTGTTCCCTTCATTTAAGTTAGCATAACTCGTCAAAATGTAGAGAACAGCAGATTTTATTTCGCAACCGATTTCGTTATTTTTTTGTGTAAGTAGGTGGGTACCTACTTATCGTCAGTAAATGCGATAGCAAGTATGTTATTGCGTATAATAATATTTATGGTTTCCATAGTGTATAAGCGTAATGTTATGTTTGATGTGAGACGTGTAAGATTATTATACCGAATGTTCAAAAATACCTGGTCATCTCTCCATATAAAAATCCAAGAGCAGGCAGAGCGAAAGTCATCAACGCAAAAGCGTTAGCTGCCGGGTGCATCACTAAGAAGCCAGAGGACAGCACCGACGCCACGACCGAGCAGATAGCCAGGCGTCGTCTGAAAACAAACAAAGAATTATTATTTTATAATAATGCTATTCAAGAACGATTACCCTAGAAACGTGTTTTGGCGCAATCAGAGCAAATGAATCATGCACTATCTCGTCATGCCAACCCGTTCACAGTAGGTTTAGTTGCAAATAGGGCTTTATACGCACCTACTGCACAACAAACTAAATGACAGCTGTTGATATATGTAATTCCTAATGTAAAAAAAATATCATTACTTACATTTATTTAAACTAGATAACGCCCTACGAAACGCATGACCTACTAGCGAGACCAGCGTTTTTATAATCGATTATTCATGACTAATAAAATTAAATAGTCATCTACCTAATTTATTTTCATGCTGAACCTTCTAAGTATTTCACATTCACATTATGTGAAGTAGGTACGTAAACAATATAATAGTGTAGAATAGCTCAGAGCTATAATAATAACTGTAAAACTCGCAACAGTACCTACCTACGGAATGTTCATTGAATGGGTCACGCAACTAATATCAACGATGTTTATGATCAACTTGAGTAACAAATGACCTAAAAACTTGTAAATTATTAACTACGTAAGCATAAATAATCAGCTTATAATGTTCCCATTGCAGGGCACAGGCCTCCTCTCTGTGAAAGAGTGTGGGCCATAAACCACCACTCGGGCGGGCGGGCCCAATGCGGGTTGTTGTTAGATGTCACATGTCTTCGAAAGTTTGGTTTTAGGACATCCCGGTTTCCTCACGATATTTTACT
The DNA here is from genome assembly GCA_945859645.1 of Amphipoea oculea. Classification (NCBI taxonomy): domain Eukaryota; kingdom Metazoa; phylum Arthropoda; class Insecta; order Lepidoptera; family Noctuidae; genus Amphipoea; species Amphipoea oculea. The sequence goes on from OX243862.1 coordinate 8,017,547, forward strand.
TCACCGTTTTGAGAGTAGTGGTGATGACATCAAATACACAAAGTAAAGTGCCTGCTTGACTTCGAACTCACGATCTACAACTCGAAACTTCGGGGCCAATACGCTCTACATATGTATACAAATATTTTATGTGAAGATATTAGGTACATAGGTAATGTTAACGTCAAGGAAGATGGTCAGCAGAAACTAGAGAATATAATTATTATAGAGAAAAAGGGCTCTTCTATCTATTCATTTTTGATCTATTGGTGAATCTTGTCCGTCGGGGCCAAGCACGAACTTGACAAATGGGGTCAGCCCACAGTTAGTCTGTCTCTGTCAGGATATGATTTTCTAGTTAGAGAAAGCCCCACGACTACCTACTTAGGTATATTCGCGTTTTCCTTTGTTAATAGCCCCATTTGCACTGATGACGCAACAAAACATTTTTAGAAACAAGTGATAAAAATAATAGAGTTGCAACCGTAGGGGTCGTGCAGTGACGCAGTTGAAAGTCAAGGTTTATTTGAGGCTTGAATGAGTTGAATCGACCACGTTCTTTTCACCTCAGGGCCGGAATATAGCCGATAGGTACATTTAGCATTACCATCAAAATGGCATTCGGCGATCTAAGATTTTGTCGATTTACGGAAGCTGAATATATACCGCGGCTGAACGCTATTTTAGCGTTCAGTCGCACACATTCTGATGCCAGTATCCGCTGATGAATAGGCGTCTCAGTAGCGGGGACCTAGTGAGGCTTTGGCATCTGCAGAACATGCGCAATTTTGTTACCACGCTCAAACGCGAGTCGCCAAAACGATGCAGCATCGATTGATAAAGTAGGTAGCAAAATTGTCGATGCTAAAAAGGTATACTTTTAAAGAATCGAGGCTTGCTATGAATATAAACTACCTACAATAGTATAATATAAATTGCATTTTTATTTAGATAAAGATTGACGCAAGCATGCATTGATGTAGGTACCTAGATTGACACTAAAATACCTTGGATTTTGTTTTGTGTACCTATCATAGGTTTTTGTAACGAGAGAATAAAGTTTTTACCGATTTTTATTGCATCGCAATTAGATAAGGTTTTAAATATTTATCAAACTTTCTAAATATTATAGGTAGGTACCTACTTTTAATATTACTTGGCTATGTATTTATGAAAATACAATGTTTTGAAATTTCATGACATACAGTAAATATGATGCAATAAATGCTAAAGTACAGCATAAAATATTATAATGTTTTATGGCTCTGTGTTTTTACAATTCATAGGTATTTCTTTAAGTAGGTTTTTTTCTCTTTTTACATTTTTATTGCTAAGGTAGGTAGGTACCTATACAATATGACATTTAAATAAAAATTGCAAATGCTGCAACGGGTTAAGGAAATAGTTAAGAATATAAATATTTAAAAGTATGAATGGTTCTCAACAAAATGTTATCAATACAGACTTCTAACATGTTTTCATAATTTGCTATAAGCACAATTATTTCATGATATTATGTAGTAGATTTTAGCTGACTTCGCAATGTACTTATAGGCTTTTTGTGACTTGAGAAACCAGCTTATACTGGAAATGTATAGCTTGATATGTCTTCATGCATATTCAACTCACCTGTTACCATCTAAGAATGCTGGGAAATGTCTCTTTGGCAAGAACATTGCAAATGCTGCCATACACACCCATAGTATAGCCAATTCATCCAAAAGCTGCCCTGAAAAAGTAAACAACATTGTTTTAAAGTATCAATTTCTTAGAAACCTCTTTGTTATTAACCTGCATTCTCCTCCTTTTGTCTTAGTTAAACATGGTAGGTATGAGTCATTTGAACTTAGCATTTATTTGAATAATTTGTGTCAGATTATAAATAGGAAGCAAACTTGATAGTTAATAATATTTTGTGAAATAAACACTGTTATCTGCTATTGTATTTAGATTTACATAATGTTATTTAATTGAAATAGGCACAGTCCAGATGTTCGACATACTAACACATTTACAAACATTTTTACATTGTTATAATAATTACTGTAACAAAGCATTTATTGACACCATATTTTGTTATAAGGCAGTTAACATGTTTGCGAACTTTTAAATAGCTAATAAAAAATACTTGTTACAGATCAGGTTAATTCAGTAAACATTTCTTTTTTCTCAATTGAATTTTTATGACCAGAGAAAACAATAATACTTACCAAATAGAAGAAATACTTGTGATCTTACCTACTAAACTCAAGGTGGCATGGAAATAGGCAGAGCTTATGCCAACCACCATCAACAGAATCCAGAGGACATTGATTGCTGGGTTGAACAACTTCGAATACTCTTGGAAGAGGTGAATCAGCACAGGTGGCAGCAGGAAGAACAGGACATTACTAACCTAAAAAAAGAGAAAAATTTATAAGTATGACATGGCACACTTCGGTAGGTTGAATAAATTAGAGGGCCAGGTTCAATGACCATTTTGGGCAAGCATGCATGACTAATCCATATCAGAGATTTTTACAGACATTTACTTATACTAAGCAACAAAACTCGAATTACCTAATACTTCTTTATAATATTTCAAGGCCGAATAACGAGTAATTATAATATAAAATAATAAATGCGCCAAGAAAGAAAATCCTTTGTCTTTGCTCTGAGACTAAAAATAGATAATGAGAAAAATACTTACTGTGTTAACAAATTCGGCTATTACCGGTGAAATAGAATAGTTAGATTCACACCAGTCTACCGGTGAACTTCCACGTTGTAAATGTGACCACATTGTTTTTGATAAATAGATTCTTTGTTTACAATCTTATAAAAAGACGCACAATAAAAATTCCAATTAGATGATACAGGACGAAAGTAAACCGAACTTATAATATATTATACATTTAGTTTTGTATTTTCAGTTAAACTTTCATGTTGTTTTATTTAAAACGTAGATTACGATAATTTTGTTTAGGCACAACAAAATACACGTATACTCCAGAATCAATGTTGACTTGGCACTGACAAGATGCTGACAAGTGACTGACACAGTGACAGCTGACAAGTGACACCAATGCCGCGTTCCGAGTTAGGAATGTAATCGATATAATCGAATACTTCAGTGCTGTGATGTCAGTAGGGACATTCTCAATAACAGACTGATGGACAGCCAGTTACTCGTTCAATACCATGGAATTAGAATGTACAGACGCCAGCACATCAACCTACACCTAACTGTCACATTTTCCCAATCAACTTTGAACCTTATATTTCAGTGATAAAGTTGAAAATCTATTAAAGAAATTTGACAGATTGTAGTAGGTTGATGTGCTGGCGTCTGTACATAATTAAAAAAAAAAAATGTACAGACTGCCCGATATATTATATTATCTCGGCAGTTGATGGCGGTTTTGGATTGGCTTTTGCAAACGTTTTAATTCTCTATCTCAATTCATAGCACCCTCCAGCATGCATGTTTCACATTAGGATTCGGTTTAAGTCAGCGTAAAACATGCCTGGCCGTTGTTAACGTCACTGGCAAATTATCATTAGATTTAACCATATTGCTTCCATCTTTAGATACCATATACCTATATACGTAATGCCTGCATAGCTACCGATGATGCCATAACACTAGAACTATACGAGTACGGTAAAGGTCTAATTCCAGCAGTTCCAGCACACAGCCGTCCGATATAATACAATACCTTATGCAGCCTTCGCAGGTAGACTCCCAGCCATCTAATAAAAAAAATAGTTTGCAGTTTTGCAATAGCTAACTACCTGTGGTAATAGACCATTTTCGTGGCTGTATAGATCTTCATGTAAGAAACACTTTCGAATGGTGACATTTATAATTTCCATAGTTTCATACAAAATTGTCTGTCAGTGAATATTTATTTATTGCAATATGAACTTGCGGTATTTTTAATTAATTATGAAAAGCTTTCGACTAAATTAAAGTTTCCAAAAAGTACTTAGTAGGAAACAAATCTCACACTTAATCGCAATGGCTTATAACGGTTCACATCAGAATTCAGGTAAGCAGCAGAACAAAAATGCAATAGGTTCTGTTTAATGTAGGTATAATATCGCTGAACAGCTGGTTGTAGATAACTTCTAATCTATTACTTTAAAACTAACGAATCATCGACTAAAAAAGGAAGGCAGTAGGCTTAGCTGGATACGATGTATAATTTGCAGCAGATGAATATACAGGAAGATTTTTTTATCACTATCTAAATTTTTACAGGATGTTCTACCAATGAATATGAACAACTTTCACTATGGGACCAACTCTGAAAGCACGAAAAAAAAATCAGCTGTTTCATACAAAAGTTCAATACCTACTTGACCAAAATGTATGAAACAGCTGATTTTTTTTTCGTTATTTCAGAGTTGGTCCCATAGTGAAAGTTGTTCATATTCATGGGTAGAACACCCTGTAAAAATTTGGATGGTGATAAAAAAATCTCCCTGTATAGAAAGGTAACAGACTTAGTCATAAAAAAACCGGCCAAGTGCGAGTCGGACTCGCACACAAAGGGTTCCGTACCACCGTACAATATTTAACACTACATAATAATATATAAAAAAGCACGTTTGTTGTATGGGAGCCCCCCTTAATTTATTTTGTTTTAATTATTTATTTTTAAAGTGAATATACAACTAAGTACCTAATCTGTAAATATTTCAAGCGTCTACCTGTTGCCGTTATTAATATCGAGCAAAAAAATCACGTCTGTTGTATGGGAGCCCTTAAATATTTATTTTATTCTGTTTTTAGTATTTGTTATTATAGCGGCAACAGAAATACATCAACTGTGAAAATTTCAACTGTCCAGCTATCACGGTTCATGAGATACAGCCTGGTGACAGACAGACAGACAGATGGACAGTCGAGTCTTAGTAACAGGGTCCCGTTTTTACCCTGTGGGTACGGAACCCTAGTAAAATCTGACCTGTGAGTCTGATGATCATCAGAATCACAGACCATGTAACCTTTTATCAGAATATAACAAAATACTGGTACCTACGTACATTGTCACCAGCAGGGTAGGTAGGTACATCATCAATTTCCTGTTATTCTACAACGAAATGTGCTTTCAACTTTTTTTGGAAAACTTGTCTTCATGATGAGTTTGTAGGAACATACTCGAAAGACCTACTCGAGTAAGTTGTCAAACGGTCTGTAAAACCGTTTGACCAACTACTATCTCCTCTCATACACCGGCGTGCATTGCATATAGGCATATAAGCAGTGCCTACCTCGATATATCTACATAAGTCTGTCAATTACATTTTAGTGTGTGTGCCCCACAATTAAGAAACTCACTAAATTATTTTCATTTTGAACTTCGTTCCTGCCGGGGGCGTTCCTGCCGGGGGTCCCCCGACCACATGTTTTTTTTTTTCTGATTAGTGAACGCGTCTGCCTAGACTAGACCCGGCCTAGTGCCTACCTATTTTGAAAACCAATGCACGCCACTGCTCTCATAATAAGGTACAGTAAAACGGGGCTATATTGACTTCCAGGGTTACTTTGACCAGGCCGATCACAACGCTATGACGCGTTCCCCACACCCCGCGCCTCGCGCAATATTACTCGAGGTCACGCACACTTGTTGAGCACACGTGAAAACCGATTTTGGCGCTCTGTCAAAGTAGCTACAAAATCTATCAAAGTAACCCTGGAAGTCAAAGTAGCCCCGTTTTGCGGTACAATGCGATCTATAATGGCAGATTGGCAATTGACGCTTGCCTAGAAGTAACATATTATTCACTCGAGACATAAAAATTTTGATTATGTATGTTGTTACTTCGCAAAACATAAGGAGTTCTTCTACCACTTTAATAGAATTCTATCCGTTTCATGTATATATTTCAGATACCGAGGTTTTCCTAGCAAAAACAGAACCTGAAGGTGAATCAAAGGATAATAAAAAAAATCTCGATAACGTCGATGACTGGCTTAACGGGCACGTAAACGTTCAAAATGAAATTTGGCGTGGTAAAAAGCTCCGTGAAAAAAAACCAAAAGCTGATGTAACGGAAAAAGAATGCATCGTACCCAATATCAATTTTTTTAACTGTTTTGTAAAGCAGCCTCGTGTAAGGTGCTGTGACCTCCTTGTTTTAATATTTAGATACGTCCCTAGCATAATTGAGTAGGTATGCTAGGGTATCTAGGTAGAATTATATAACATAAACATGAGAGATTCAATCTACATTTTTATTACATTTTTTATATTAACTGTCACGTTTGTATAAATCATAACGATGACGACGGTTCAATACCGGTTCATATGAATCTATCTATACAGGATGAATTTTTCAAGTGGGCGTGGATGGCCAAATTCTAAACTAATGAGGAATAGCGAAAAGTACTCAAAGGAGTCGCGGGCTCGATTTTGATGAAAACTAAAACTGCATCATTAGATTTTTGAAAAATCAATATTTCTAGCCAGGAATCGAACCTGTTGATTTTGAAAAAAAAACTTATGTTACCTACCTCAATGATGAGGTAGGTAACATGGATGATGACATCTGCCTAGCCTTTTCCCAACTATGTTGGGGTCGGCTTCCAGCTTAACCGGATGCAGCTGAATACCAGTATTATACATGAACGACTGCCTATCTGACCTTCACAACCCAGTTACTGGGTAATACGATACCCCTTGGTAAGACTGGTTGTCAGACTTTCGAGTAATCAGAGTTACTCGTAAGGACTGTCAAAGATCCTGGAATGACAGCCGGGACCAACGGCTTAACGTGCTTTCCGAGACACGGAGGGCTCTCGGTGACCATCTTTACAGATGGTCACCCATCCACAGACCAACTGCGGCAAGCGTAGCTTAACCTGATGGATTGACCTGCGCGGCTGTTATTATTTAGCCGGGCCCGGGTTATATTACCTATACCTACCTATTGAACCTTAACTGATTAATTGTTCATAATGATAACCATTGTCTTCAATACATAGCTAGATTCGACGTCTCAAGGATTGTGTACTGCTTTCAGCATTACAATATTATTGATTCCATTAGAATATTTTCCAAAGATCGTAATTGAAATTTGAATTTAGAACATAGAGCATCATTTCGAACAAGGTACATACGTAATGTAGGTATGAATACTTTAAAATTAGAAGCAGTTTATTAAGATTCAACATTTTCCTTAAGTTTGCCGTATGTCATTACTTCCCCGAATTTGATCCTTATTATGAACACTATCGAATGGTGTACTAATACAGGGTGTGTTTTTTTTAATCAAAATCAACAGGTTCGATTCCTGGCTAGAAATATTGATTTTTCAAAAATCCAATGATGCAGTTTTAGTTTTCATCAAAATCGAGCCCGCGACTCCTTTGAGTATTTTCCGCTATTCCTCATAGTTTAGAATTTGGCCATCCACGCCCACTTGGAAAATTCATCCTGTATATATAATAATAATAATAATAAATCTCAATTGTTTGTTTTGTTTGAACGCGCTAATCTCTAGAACTACCTGTCGAATTTGAAAAAATATTTTCGCATTTGATAGCCCAATTCTTGAGGAAGGCTATAGGCTACTTAACACGCTGGGACCCTTAAGAGCCGAGCAAAAATAAAAAAACACCGATTGCGAATGTTGCGATGCGACGGGGTGGGTCAGGGGCCGAAATTTTACGCGGACCTAGTCGCGGGCAGAAACTAGTACTAACAATATAACTGAGCATTTACCTACGTCTGCTTATTATGCTAAATTCAGGATAGTCTAGGGTAGGCTATGTCCCTAACTAGATTATTATTTTCCATCGCAGGAAAGGCCACCTAGAAACATTCAAAAACAATACAAGCCAAAGTGCTCCTAGATCAAGATGCCCTTGTACAAGAACAACCTATGCTGCAAGTAGTTATTTGGAGATCAACAGACTTTCAAGGACTACTGTACAAACGAAGGCCAAGAAACGTAAACGATGTCCCATGAGGATAGCTGAACTGGCTGTACCGACAAAACGACAATGCATTGAAACGTGGAGGAATAAATCTGATATATTACCTGCATTTATGGTTCGTATAAGTATTCTAAGGCTGAGCTTGCGTTGCAGTGTGACATGAGCAGTGTTGTGCGTTGTCTAAGGGTCAGCGCACACCGAACTGCAAAATGCTCGCGTATGGTCAAGCAAATTTTTGACTGCTCGACCATGCAGGCGGCATGCTCGCCCCTCCGTGAGCAAGCTCCGTTGAAAATGCTCTGGGTTACCAAGCGGGCGTGCATGACCGGTTTGATGCCAAAATGCGACGTTGGCAGACGTGTTCAATTATTCAATATGGTTGATTGGGAGTTTGGGACTTAGTAATTATCGCCCTTTTGGCAGAGGAAGAGGAACATGAAGAATATGTAAATAAAGTCAACTTTTCTTCGTCCATGATTTCCAACTGACGCCGGCCGCGCCGTAAGTAGTAAACACACGTCCAGACAGTAAATCTCGCTGTGGCAATACTGAGCGCGGGCGGCGCGCGGCGTCGGCTCGAGCGCGCTCGCGCATGTAGATTGTAGAACGCATACTCGAACACGCATCTTGCAAGCTCGAGCATGGTCGAGCTTGTACTATTTATTCTGTGGTCGAGCATCAAGTTTGGACGTGTATTTAATTTTGCAATGTATGGAATTGCCATAACATTAATGTTTCAATAGTTTCAGAATACGCTCTGGTCTAACTACTCTGAACTTGGTGTGCGCTGACGCTAAAGCGTGCACAGCGCACGCAACGAGGGACATACACACAGACACACATTTTAGAGGCGATTCACACAGCTTGAATGTCATTCTGATGTTGCAGGTAGAAAGATTGAAACAGCATGTTATGGACCAGATACCAACTGTTAAAATACCAGAAGCAATATATTGTTTCCAAAATGAAAGACGTGTGTCATCAAAAAAGTAATACCGAGTTAGACCTCTCTACATACAGATAAACCTGGCTATGCTTTACCTTCTGTGGCGCGTCCCTCGACAGTCGACTATTTTTTTATTAATACCAAATGTGTATGCATCATCTATGGCATCTATGCATAAATATTGTAGTATACCTAACTACCTAATGAACCTAATCTATTCGCCACGACGACGGGTGCCTACGGCTTATCTATACATATATGCAAAACCTTTCCTAGGGTATTTATATTTACACAGGGTCGGCATTTGGACTGCGCTTTGTATAGAATCATGATGGGCGCCGGCAATTTTATTTTCAGGGGGGTGCATCTTCAGCTCAACGAAGCAGGCTCGATTATTTTTGAACTTCACCTATGATGTAGTGGATATGTCAGGTTATTGTTTGACCATACATACAAGGAGTCACTTTGTCTATTAGATTTTAGAAAATAGGAGTTCGGTACTTTGTTGCCTAATGCAAATTAAAAAGGTTTAGAATCGAGAGATTGCAGAATACAATCGAAAATTTTAGGATCTCACCTCAAATAGGTTGAGTTTTCTATTATTTTATGCGTATTCGGAATTTTTAGTTCTGTATGTTTTTACACCTACATTTTATTTTGAAGCCAGGGAGGTGCAAGTGCACCCTCTTGCACCCCGCTCCCGGCGCCCATGCATAGAATTGATATTCGGCTTCAATTGACTGCGCCTAAAGTGCAATGTTACAACTAGCTTTTAGTAGAAATGCAGACCGTCTGCATAGGCATTATATTTCATGCAATTGTGTTAGTCGTCGGTGCCGCGTGTGAGGGGTGCGCCATTTTAGTATAAAGCCGTAAAACATAATAATCTGCACATATACGACTTGTTACTTATCTCTGTCTACAGTTGCTCTTTTAGATGGATTTCAAGTAAACATGAACACAAGGAAACCCTGCAGAAGTCCAGTAACCACATGGACACAAGGACGTTAAGCATAATATTTGCAAATAGAGTTGCTAAAAGATTAGCCAGACCGATGAATATAACGCTAAACTCGGAGTAAGTCCTCAAACATTAATCATAGCTCTAGGGAAGAATAGTATAGCAAACCAGAAAACCGAACTGCTACCCGCACTGTGGGCGATCCAGTGCGCTCCGGTCGGGCGCGGTAGGAGCGCGCTCCTCAGGGCTCAGGACTCAAACACATAAACACGTTGCGTCACGGTACCGTGACGTGGAAATCGACGTCGAGCAACGAAAATAATCACGTTACGACAATGCAACGTGCGTTTTTTAACTTTGAAAATGCTATTTTATTATTTCGATAGTTTATTGAACTGAAATCATAACAAACGTGTCACCGCACTACAAGGGTCATTATCCATTATCTGTAGTGTGTCTGTGCGCCTAGTACACGCACATCACGCCGCCGCGCGCCAGTGCAGCGCCATAATGTCGAAATAAAAAAAATATTAAGCATTTTCAAAGTTAATGCTTTTGAGCTGAAATTTTGTACAGAGATTCTAGACCAGATACACTCTTCAACCCGTTTGTATTGATATACCCTTTCCGTAACACCCTGTATAATTAATCGGCGTTCCATATTATCCTAATGAGGCGCGGAGGACGCCCATCGACGTTCGCGACGAAAACCGTCCAGCACTTGGCTAATAATCGTAATTTTTATCGCCGTAGCGAATGGGTTAAGTGATCATGATCAGGCGGAAAAGGCCGCGATGGTACATAGGTGCCGCGCGCTATCCGAGTACATGCGATGGAGCACGCGCTTCGTGGAGCGGCCGATCAACGATCCGAGCGTTGTCGGTTTTTTGACAATGCTCAACCTCAAAGGCGTCTCAGTCTTTTAGCGCGCTAGGTGTGTATAGATGGGACGGACAATCCATATCGAGCATGTGGTCAACTGAACTTAGGTAGGTAGGTAATCTAGCAAAAACGTGGATCGGTACTGGAGCGCGCGACAGGCTCGCGGGTTTCCTAAAGAATCTCAGATCCACGATCGGCGTTCTATGATTTTGGATCGTGGAGCGCCGATACAAATTTGGATCGTCTGATTTGGATCGTCTGGTTAGGACCCAGCTATTTATCATTCGTTAGACGCCAACGTCGCTCTCGTTATCTACTAAGTACCTAATATAGGAGTTTATTTATAGACGATAAAGTTAAGTGACGTTTAAACGTCAAAAATATATGGTTAAACAGTCGCTAATCACTACTTAACTTTAAGCAACGTTTATGATTAAAGGGGATTGTAGGTAATCTTTGTCTCATAGGTAAGTGTCCGTACTTCCGTATGTAGAGGTAGACCTACGTCATTCCATGCAAAAACGCAATTTACTTTTATTACTGTTCTTATGTGTCTGTTAGCAACCGAGATCACTGTATAAGGGTCAGTACACACCGCGACGCGACGATGTGCGCAGTTTTCAAGATAGCGATACAATTATAGACCTTACCTACCACACAAAAACGTACACAATTCAGTGAGGTAGGACGCGCGGCGAAGCTCGACGTAGTAGACACCACCTCACTGAATTGTGTACCTTTTTGTGTAGTAGATAAGGTCTATAATTGTATTGCTATCTTGAAAACTGCGCGTCGCGTCGCGTCGCGGTGTGAACTGACCCTAATTGAAATTTGCTAGAGATCATAAAACTACTTACTTACAAATTTCGTCACTTTTAGTTTGGAAAAATTGTCCGCAATAGTATCCAGTGACATTACAAAAATAATGTCTAAATGCCAGTGCATTACTAATGGACGGCAGTATAAAGCGATTCAATCAGAAGTATCGAATAAAGTAAGTATACTTAGATAGGCACAATTATTAAGTACCTACTTATTTGTTTTTCAATAAATAGACCTAGATAATATTTAGATACTAATATTCACCTACTTTAAAAATGTTTCGTTTTAAGTATCTAGGTGCCTACCAATACCAACTTTGCAGTCGTGTCAAAGATTTTAAATTAACTGGCTCATTTCACAGATTACAGTTTGGATAACAGGTATTCTCGATGAGTTATCTTCTAAGCTACTTGAAGAAGATTTGAGAGGTAATTATAAATTGAACTATTTCTAGAACGGTTTTATTTGGTTATTTTCACCTTAGACAACTTTTTTTATAGATACCTATTCGATGAATAAACCCTTCGCACGCATGATCTGCACGCCCACGGGCCATCCATAAATTACGTCACACGAATTTCATGATTTTTGGAGCCTCTCCCCCTGTCGTTGTCACAGGTAGTCGTACTTGAATGGCCATATGGACGACCCTATCGGCCCACCATCATTCAGTGGGTCACGTCACCATGTCCGTGTCCTGGAATCATACTTTCATAGACGTACCTACCTACCTACTTCTAGTAGTTTATTACTATCTAATTACCTAACTCTTTTCTCCCAATGATACCAACTTAGAATAATAACGCATAGAAGCAGCGTCTAGAACAAAACACGAGTGATATCGTGTGTCCACCTCATTTTCATTGTGTGCGTGAGCCGAATGTGTCAACGTTCTTCAAACGCACACAAATATGGGTTCCCTTTACGAGTACGAAATACTATTCTGCGAAAATTGTTACATCGATGTCTATACATCGATGCTTTGATAATGCGACGTTATGTTTTTACGACATCTTTTTTGTTCGCCGTTTCTTTATATCGATAACCTTACATCGAACCCTTGTTTCTTCGACGGACGACGTTTGTTTGTTCGAAGTAACGTTAGGTACCTACTTCGAAAATATTTAGCCAACGAGATTCTATTGATTTGTAAAGTAAGTGTTGCAGTTTGCAATTAAGCACCTATCTATTAAATTTTATAAAAAAAATAAGTTAGACAAATTATGTTGATAGAGGCGTTAAAGTTATTTAGTTTTGTAAAATATACAAGGTGCTATAAAAATATCTGCCACGGCTTCAATGGGAGACAGTATTTTGTATATGGATTACAGTAGCGAAGCAATTTTGTACCTAATAAACATAATTAATTAATCCAGTTCCATCTAATTAATTAGGTAATCATCATCCATTAAAGTTTTTAATTTTTTTTTCAAAAGCTTGTAAATTAGGTACTTAATTAAAAATCTGTTATACAATACCTAACTCAATAAAAGTGTTATATTCATCTTTATGAATGCTGGTATAAAACTTTCAGTTCAGTAACTGCAGTATAAACACTTACATGCGATTAATCGATTTAGCATGCTATTACAGATATTAACCGTATAGTACGGTAGCGCCCCCGAAAGAACCCGGACACACGAACGTCCGCCGGCTCGGTAATGGGTCTTTTTAACCGACTTCAAAAAAGGAGGTTCTGTATTCGACCCGTATGTATGTATGTTTGTATGTCCGCGATTATCTCAAAAACTAATGAACCGATTTCGATAATTCTTTCACTAATGTGATCGACATACTTTCAAGAAGGTTTTAGTATATAAGTAATACATTAGGTAATTATTCTTATGTACGAAGTTATATGCATAAATGTAGGTACTGCATCTCCGGCATTTCTATGCGATTTTTTATGATTCTACTAGTCGGTGTCTTTAATTCTTTAATGCACTAGTGTTAATTGAATTTGTGTGGGGTAGGTACAACTAAAAAGTAAAAAATAAAAACTTTTTTACAAAAAAAAAAACAACCGACTTCAAAAAAAATACTACAAAATGAAAAATAACTTTAATTTCGGAAGTCGGTGTCAAAAAACGAAAATGCGGAACCAACGACACCGACTTCCGAAATTAAAGTTATTTTTAATTTTGTAGTATTTTTTTTGAAGTCGGTTGTTTTTTTTTTGTAAAAAAGTTTTTTTAAGAATTACGACATACGAGACCCTATATTGATTATGTAAATATTTATTATGCTACCCATCATCAAATCTTATAAATGTGCGTTAATTAAGAGAGTTGGATAAAAAAACTCATAAGTTAACGTCATTAAATATTTCATATTTAGCACGCAAGCTTATTACTTTACCTTTATAAAATTCAAGTCTGTAAATGCGATAATCGCCATTTCGTTGACAGTGGTGGTCTAGAACTTACTTAGGAGTTGTAGAGGAAATTATTTTACCTACTATAATGCAGCATATTATTATGTAGGTAAGTAGACGTTATTTGATTATTAAAAGCAACAACAAACACAAAACAACAAACGCACAACAGCAAACAGTTTTTTAGGAAGGTGGTCTGAGACAGCATAGCGGCTGAGATGGCATAGTCTCAATATCTTTGCCATTTGTAGTCCAGTGGCGCCCCCACATTCACCCGTGCATTCCTAACGGAAACTCGTCGCGACACTCGCGACAAGCCGCCCGCCAGTGCGCGACATCAATCAACGCGGTCACTACGTCGGTTTTGATAAAAATTGCTCTCGTAAAATTTTATTTTTGCTGATGTCTATCGTGATTACAGGTGTTCTACATTAGCTAACAGGTAACTATCAATGTTTTCTTTTAGAGTAGAGTGTAAAAAATATGTAGCAATAAGCAAAATTACGTAGCTTGTCAAACAAAATTTAATATAATTTATTTTCTAGTTTATGTACCTGCCGGGTGAGATGGCATAGAGTGTATGCCATCTGACCCAGTAAGTGATGCTGAATGTTGAGATAATTTTATTTTGGTAATAAAACATAATGGGTCGTCTTTTTTGTAAGATATATATTTTAACAATAGGTAATTAGTAAAAATATGTACCTACCTGTTTGTTTTAGAAATGGCGCCATACATTCGTAAAACGACAAGGCAAAGTTGGGATGAAACAAATATGAGAGACGCAATCGCAGCCGTTCGTAGCCAGAGAATGAAGAGATCTTGGAGATTCTTCTGTACCTATCTTGCCAGACAATGCCAGAAATCAGGAGTCTCAGGATCTCCAGCTGAACAACCACGGCGAGGCACCACCTTTAGATGCAAAAACCTCCCGCCCGAACAATCAAACTGAGGAAGAGCCTCCAGTACATCAATTAAATGACGACACTATGGCAGGGCCTTCAGTGCCTACGAGCTCCCACGATCAAATTCAGTCAAATCTAACAATAGCAGTTATTTCACCTTTGCCTAAATCTTCACAAATAAAACGATCTGTTCATAAGAAAGGTAAATTCGGGATGCTAAATGCATCACCCGACATAGCATTACTAAAAGCTGTCGTTGCTGAAAAAGAAGCAGCCAGTATGAGAAAATCTGCCCGACAAGTTAAGAAAAGAATCGTGTTGGCAGTTTCCAGTGATGAGGAAGAACCGGTCGCATCAGACGATGAAGACCCATCCTGCATATACTGCAATGAGCCCTGGAGTCATTCTCGCTCCAGGGATGGTGGCTTCAATGTCAAGTCTGTCGCCAGTGGTGCCACGCAGAATGCATTAGGTTACCAAAAACGGTTAAAAATGTAATCTGCGATGTTTGCAAATAAATTATATAGCGCCTTCAGTTTGGTGTATGCTATCTTACCTACAGGGGTTGGGTGAGATGGATTTTCAAAACATTTTTATATTTAATTATTATCCAAATAAAAAATTGTTTTATTTCGTTTTGTTTATTGTTTTTATGATAATATAATAAACCACATTTTAATAAAAAATTGTTATTTATTTCTAAACGGTTACGAGTTTCCTAAAAATCAAACTTTTCAAAATCTATGCCATCTCAGACCACCTTCCCCTATGTAGGTATCATTAATTCGTAGAAAAATGTGTTGGCTAAATATTTTCGAAGGAACGTTACTTCGAACAAACAAACGTCGAAGAAACAAGGGTTCGATGTAAGGTTATCGATATAAAGAAACAGCGAACAAAAAAGGCGTAGTAAAAACATAACGTCGCATTATCAAGGCATCGATGTATAATAATCGATGTAACAATTTTCGTTAAATAGTATTTCGTACACGTATAGGGAACCCCACAAATATAGCTTTCAGTGATACCATTACCAGTTACCCACAAAAATATAGGAAAACGCACTACTATGATCGCCTCGCCTACCGCATCGTCGCGTCGTGGCCAAGCCGTATGGCTAAGTTTTAGTTGCCCCACTTTTTGCACTCGTACTAGGTTTCTATGCGTTATTATTCTAAAGATAGCGACTTGTGCCAACCGAAATAATTATACTGAATATTCAACAATCCATCCAGGGATACTATTTTTTATTTTTTTTAATTATCTACCTACTTATTTTCTTTATTTTTTAGTCAAAACGGAAACTGCAGCTCTAATAAAAACAATGCTCAAATTTTCTGAGCGGTTTGTAACGATTCTTGAACCAATTATAGAGCAAGCAAATTGTATGAAATCGAAAGGTTTTTAATTTGTTTTATTACCTACTTTTTGAATGCAGGTATAAAAGTTCAAAGTTGGCTTTTAAAATCACACTAATATTATAAAGGCGAAAGTTTGTGAGTGTGTTTATATGTTTGTTACTTCTTCGCGCTCAAACGACTGGGCCAATTTTGATAAAATTTTGTATGGAGGTCGCTGATAGCCTGGATTACCATATAGGCTACTTTTTATCCCGATATTCCCGCGGGATCGACATTTACGCGGGTGAAACCGCGGGGCGCAGCTAGTTATACATAATTATGTACTTACTTATTATTTTTTTAATCTCGAGTGAAATTAGAGTAGTTTGTAGCTATACATTTCCAAACCTTCACAGATTTGGAAGACGAAGAAGGCCTGATATTGGACTTTATTGATGACGTAGTAGACGCGGTTCTGGTGAGTGAGAATATTAGAAATAAGAGAATTCCTAACATGGCGGGAAAACAAGTAGGTAAACAATAATTTCGCGACAGCAAAAGGAGAGCTAAGGAAGACATGTTAAAATTGAAACTTACGGATTTAATGAGACATAATATGGCCACGTAGATCGTAGATTAAATAATATGAATTACTTTTTTTATGAATTACCAACAGAATGTCTGCATTGTCTGCGAACCGCCACAACTGCACATTGACACAGATTCCAATTTGTCTGGCTCTACGAAAGACTTGGGAGAAACATCGGTCAAGACAATTGATTCTGCGGATGATATGTCGAAATTAGAAGAAATATTCAATTCAGAAACATCCTCACGAGTTTTACCTGAACAAACTGATGATGGTTACGTAAATTTGACGGATTCAGAACATTTCCGAAACGAAATTAGTAATATAATCGATAATATTATTACCAAAGAATCTTGGGATGATATGAGTAATGGTTCAGGGGATGACTTAGAAAATGGTTCAAGACATGATGAAAATGAGGGAAATTCAACTAAGGCAGAAATTGAACACAATACCAATGACGAGAATAATGAGGTAATCTCACCCGAGGCAGGGATAGAACACGATGTAAATGACGAAATTTTGCCCGAGGCAGAAAAGAAACAAGATGACGAGAATAATGAGGGAATCTCATCCGAGGCAGGAATAGAACTTGATGTAAATGACGAAATTTTGCCCGAAGCAGGATTTGGAAATGATGTAAATGACGAAATTTTGCCCGAAGCAGGATTAGAAAATGATGTAAATGACGAGAATAATGGCGAAATTTTTCCCGAGGCAGGAATAGTACATGATTTAAATGAAGAAATTTTGCCCGAGGCAGAAAAACAACAAGATATAAAAGACGAGAATAATGTGAGAATTTCACCCGAGCCAGGAATAGAAAACGACACAAATGACGGGGACCTTGATCAAATCGTTGAAAATGGACCAAATGTAGACCAACATGACGAAGCCAGCGATAACGCTGCAGAAACTCATTCAAACGTGAGTGAACGTTTCGAAATATTTTCCGATGATTCTGATGATGACAAGAACAGCAAAAAAGTAATGTTTCCTAAAAAAGACTTGGGTAATTTTATTTTTTGTTTCTATAATTTTATTTTGTTTGCTTTCCATGTGGAAATGAAACTACAGGAATGTGCTATTATTATAGTTTAGAAAGATGTGTCAATTATTAAGAAAGAAATACATAGATTGTTAATTACATTTCAGTGAACTCGGATAACCCTGCCAACCAAAACAAAACCAGGTACCTAAAATATTAATTTTCACCATACTTATAGGTAGGTAAAAAAATTGCCCGAGAACACCGCCAAATTAAAATGTTCTTACGTTTTTAGCAATTTACTGGTTGTACGTTGATCAAAATATGATTCGCGACCGTAACAAATAATATGTATTTAGGTATCTACGCGTTTTTATCTCACGAACCGACGCGACGCACCCACGCGCTTTACTTCTGGTAACTAAGTGTAAAAAACACGCTATGAATGTGTGCGTGAAGACGAGTAGTTTCAGCTCATAACACACACTTCCACTCGGACTGCCGTCCTAGTCAATGGCGAAGTCGGAAGTGTGTAGCACCGAGAGCTCCTGCCTGCGCTTACACACACATTCACAGGGTGTTGGTACACTTGGTAAACAAAAATAAAGCGCGCGTCGCTTCGTGAGATAAAAAAACTGTACAGAATTAGTCATAAATAGGTACAACTCTCCAAACTATTGGCATCAAATGTCAACGTTGTTTTATTTCGCGGGTTACCTTAGCGCATCTCCCTTATGTAATCGAAACTATTTTAAATGTATTATTATGTTATAAATTGGATGAACACACCCACACCACTAGACGTTCACAAATTGAATTAAAACTCCACACGTTTATTTAAGCACTGCGGAGGAACCGGCGCCGGAACCCGATGAACATAAACGAGCCCAATCGATTCCTAAAACTAATAAGTTTAACATCGTGTTTGCTGAACCCAATCAAAATCTCCTTAGTAAGTAAAAAAAGTTATTATGAATTTAGGACTTATGTTGTAGTAGCTGAATACCATGTAAAATAATGGTATTCAGCTGTATCTGGTAAGACTGGAAGCCGACCTTTGCCTTTAGTGGCGCTACTGTTATTATAAAGTACAATTAAATTAAAGGCCTTCCTTGAAATGAAATACAATACTTAGCTAACTCCACTCGACTTCTTTTTTTAATATGCAAAGTTTAAAGGCACTTTGACATTGTAAAATGGAAGCGTCAATACCTATCGTTAAAAAAGCCAATACAAATCTATCGACGCACCCTGGCTTTCACGCACAAGTAGTAGAAATACAATATTTTACTCAAAACCTTAGCATTTCGACTCTTTGCCGATGTCCTTTCCCATACGTTTTATTCTAATATGAGTGTTAACGCAGGTGATGCAGACGAGTCTTGGCCTGCTGAGTTAGGCGATAGACCAATGTTGAAAGTCAGCGAAAGTGCAAGCAAATCAGTTTTATCTCTTGGAAGAATCACTGAAAATGATGAGAAGCAAATGTCGTCACCAGAAGACGAAGATAGTATGACCGACAAAGGAACGGGTGATACAATATTACTAGTTAATGATGTTATGGAAAAATTGGACAACATACTTGTTATCGAAAAACATGATACTTCAGGCGAACCAAGTGAACCACGGATATACATAGAAACTAGTACACCGGAACCCAATGAGACACAAACCGATTCAAAAATCCTAGATGAAAAAGATATGGGTAAAACTATAACCATTCCAAAACCATGTGATGATAAACCTGTTGAATCGTGTATAAAGCTACAAGAATATCAAACGGACAACGGGAAAAGTGAGTCCAAACGAACAGGGAGTACAACTGTTAGTCAATCACGAGTGGACTATGGTTGGAGTGAGTATTTAATTTTGTCCCTTTTTTAATAAAAAATACTTTATGACTGAAGGCACATGCAGCAGCTGGCAAGTAAAAGGGTAAATAGCATAATCAGCCTATATTATTCCTAAATCCTACTGCTGGGATTCATGCCTGCTCTCTGTGAAGGGTAGTGGGCTGTAATCTACCAAGCGGGCCTAGTGCTGGTTGGTTTTGGTGTCACATGCTTTCGAATTTTTCCTTTACCGTTTTGAGAGCAGTGGTGATGAAATCTACATATAAGTACAGGGTGTTACGGAAAGGGTATATCAATACAAACTTAAGAAATATTAAGCATTTTCAGTTACTGCTTTTGAGCTGAAATTTTGTACAGAGATTCTAGACCAGATACACTCTTCAACCCGTTTGTATTGATATACCCTTTCCGTAACACCCTGTATAAGGTCCCATTTAAATAGACAAACTTTTAGAAATCATTCAAACCACCAAAATAAGGATAATGGTAAAAAAGATATATGAAAAACGCATTAGATACTAGAAAAATAGTCAGCTAACGAAAATACACTAATGTGCCGGCAATTTATTATTTTAGGTCAAAATAAAATCACTTTAACCAATGTTTTTTTTTTTGCTTGAATTTCTTTGGTTAGACGTACTGAGCGCTGTGTTAAAAGTCCATCTATTTTAATGGGACCCTGTATAATAAATTATATAAAATTCAACGACCAACGCACAGCCTAAACCGCTGGTCCTAGGGACATGCATTTTGGGGGGTGTGTTCTTTGTGAAGAGTAGGTATCCAATAAGAAGGGGTTTTTAGAAATTCAACCTTTAAGGGGGTGAAAAGGGGGGATTTTGTTTGTATGAAAAATCTTATTCCTTGAGTTAATAATCTTGAAACTTCGCACGAAAACTTATCTAAGTAAGTAAATTATGAAGTTTGGCATTTTTCGTTTCTCTAGACTTACCCCCTAAAGATGGATTGGGGATGTCAAAATTTGTATGGAAGAATTTTAACGCGTTGTCCGATTAACGCGAAACTCAGTATTTATACTTAAGACTAAAAATTAAGAATAACGTGTATCAGGGTTTTCCGAAAATCTACCCCTAACTGCGTGAAAAGGGATAGTTAATTTTACTGGGGAGGATTTTACTGCGTGGCTTGATTAACTCGAAAATTGGTATAAAAAATCTTTGAGTCAAGTTATGAACACATCCTAAACGATTTTTCAAAATCCACCCGTGTAGGGGTGAAAACGGGGGGGGGATAGTTTATTTGAAAAATCTGATTCATTTGATCTATAAACTGAAAAAACTTTTTTCAAAAAAAACAACCGACTTTAAAAAAACCACTACAAAGTGAAAAATAACTTTAATTTCGGAAGTCGGTGTCGTTGCTTCAGCATTTTCGTTTTTTGACACCGACTTCCGAAATTAAAGTTATTTTTCACTTTGTAGTGTTTTTTTTAAAGTCGGTTGTTTTTTTTGTAAAAAAGTTTTTATTTTTCACTTTTTAGTTGTACCTACCCCACACAAATTCAATTAACACTAGTGCATTGAAGACACGACTCGAAGAATCATCAAAATTCACAAAAAATGCCGGAGATGCAGTACATTTATGCATATAACTTCGTACATAAGAATAATTACCTAATGTATTATATACTAAAACATTCCTGAAAGTATGTAGATCACACTCATGAAAGAATTATCAAAATCGGTTCAGTAGTTTTTGAGATAATCGCGGACATACAAACATACATACATACGGGTCGAATACAGAACCTACTTTTTTAAAGTCGGTTAAAAATTGGCCCGAATACTTATTTATCTAATAAATGATAAAGATCATACACATACATTTTCAAAATTTTAGAGGAAAGTACGAAATACATGCGGACGAAGTCGCGGGCAAAGTACTAGTTATTTATAAAAAGTAACGCGCCTGCCTTAGTTCGAATCCACGACTTTACAACTCGTAAGTCGGAGCCGTTACCACTGGGCCAGCCACCACTGCACAAAGGGGGAATATTTAGCGCTAAATAGGTATTGAGTTGCAACACTGTTGCAAGTTGCAACTCATATTTACCGCTAAATATTTCAACAGGTTATGTGACACAAACAGAGGTCCAAGTTTGAAGATTTTCATGAGTTAAATGTTATGAACTCTCATTTTGCGAGGCGCGTTGAAACTTGCGGGTAGTGAAGAATGTCACCCTTTGCATCGACGAACAAAGTACTGCTGACATGTTTATTAAACCGCAACGTGTTGCTCTTTTAAAACTTTTCAATTAAGTACAAAAATTAATATAATTTAACATTCAACAGAGGTCCATCCCAAGACAGCACCTTCGTGGGTCATTTCGTGGGGCCATGGTTGCGGTGAACCCAGTGAGGACTCTATACCAATTCAAAGTATGTACTTTATAATATACAAAGATTTTGGCTGCGTCTTCGCTCGTGAGGACGTCAGAGATAATCCGTACTACCGGGATAAAAAGTATCCTATATGTCCTATCCTATCCCAAGTCATGCCGTCATGGTTTACCTGTGTGCCAAATTTTATCAAAATAACAGACGGGCAGAGTTACTTTCGCATTTATAATATTAATTATGGATTATATTTTCTTCGCAAGCCCGCGCGTCCTCCCTCCAGTTTTAACGGAACCTATCCAGCTCGTCCCGCCATCTCCTACGTGGTCTGCCGCGACCCCGCCTCACTGTCTCAGGGCACCAATTCTGCGCTATTTTGCGCGGGCTCGCAAAAAATGGAAGGAGTGGAGGGAGCCCTTTGCCCAGGAGTGGGACAGCGCAGGCTAGATAAAAAAAAAAATATTTTCTTCAGTATTCTCAGTGCGTCATGAGTTGATGAAATTTTTTTTTATAAAAACTGCAATAAGTACCTGATTCATATTGTGTCCAACATGAATGCAAGCGCATTAAGCGCAACAATGTATTGAGTTTGTTTTCAGAAAGGCCTACAAAGGTGACGGAAATCGAACTGCGCGAATGGTGCAAGGAATTGGATAAAGCTTTTACAAATTTAGACATGTGGAGTAATTGGATAAGCGCCACTTGTAAAAAAGTTCTCTTCGTATTGGAACTAAAAGGTGATATTTTCATTGATACTATTACTAACAACGACCATTAGCAAAGACCTGCGTATTATGTTTACAATTCCAGCATTAAATTGTCCGGTTCTGGCTCAAAAAGGTGCAATTAAATGGATGAGACTCAAGAGAAATGTTCATAAAGATGCGCTTCTTTGGACAAAATTGTACCAACGTACGGATAAAAAATTTCAAAGTTTGAAAAAGAAATATAATAATATTGAGGTGAGCAGCACAATACGATTTAGATAGGTAATAAAAAAAGAAGAATATTATGTTTTTTTTTTTCTTTTCTTTTTTAGTTTTCGTCAAAGAAAGTGCCGTCGGTTTTAAATAGAACCATTTTCGAAAAGATGCGCGAGTTTGAGGAGCTTAGTGAGAAGTTACATATAATTGTGGGTATGCCAGATATTCTTCCACATAACACTGTACTTACTTAAGAGTAAACTAAACGCGAGCTCGAACTCACTGGTGGTCATGGCCAAAATCACGCTGTCTAACTTGGCTTCGTGTTTGACGGAGCTAGTATCAGTGATGAGCAGTTAGACGCTAATCTACACGCACAACATCTAGTTCTCACGCACAGAAACACCGTTTCGAACTAATAGGCGCATAAAAATATTTGAAAAGTGCTTTGGAAAATCGAGTTCTATGAAAAATCCACTACATAAATCAATCACAGATAAAGTTTTTTGAACTCTTTGACAACTGAGCTTTGTCGGTACGGATTTGGTTTTTAAGATTTTTCAGTTCTTTTATTACTTATTTACACCCAAAGTTACGTTAAAAATAGCAAGGAAAACGAATCTTTGTTGGCTCATAACTTTTTAATGGCTTGTTATTTTAACAATTCTGCTTCCGTACAGACACAATTAATAATTAGACAAAACGATACAATGTTTAACTTTGGATGTACAATGTCAAACAGTGGAGTAATAAGTACTCTCCCGAAACTGTATGGAAAAAATATCGAATAGTGGCACCTTAATATTAAATGCGTGATTCTTTCACTGGCAAATATATATTTTCTTTTTTTCAGATTGTGGCAGCTGAATACTGTGCATTGTGCACTTGTGATAAAGCTAAATCTAGATATCATCTAATAAATTCTTTCTTAAATCATATCTAGATTTACCTAGGTTACAGAACCAAATAGAATGATATACATAATAGATTCGTTAAAAAGCTATACTATGCGTAATAAAATATAGTAGCATATTGGATATTAATAAAACTAACATAATCAAGTGTCTCAATAGACAGGTATATTAAATCTTATACATAAATATTCTTATTACATACGGTTGCGAGAGGCGTTCACTTAAAATGAACATTGATTTGATTAAAATCATATTTCCGAACGTTAGAATCTCGACATCCAGCGAATACCCACTTGCCATTAAACGCGAGGTCTCTGATGCCATCGCAGTCTGAGCCAGTTAACTGTACGCGGAGCTTAGAGCCTCCTTCATCCAGCGACAACACCGTACAAGTGCCGTCTTGCCGGCCGACTACAAAGATGTTATTCGTCAGTGCTGCCATGCTGAGTACAGGGTTGGCAGATTCATGCCATTCTTTTAGTACCGAGCCATCTTGGAGATCAAATTTTGTGATCTGTAATAACAATAGTCGTTTTGGAACGTTCTTAAAATACAAAGTTCTTAAGCTAAACATGCTAAATTAGTCTTGTTTTCATTTTTATTAAACGCTTAGTAATAGTGAAACCAAATATCACAGGACGAATTATGATGAGTGGGTCATATAATATGTGATCTCCTACCGTCTTATTACAAAATGTGTTCTAACTATAGACCTCCTAAACCTTCGAGCTAGTTACTGTATTTTGAACTTTATTCAGATAAACGTAAAGTTCTTAATGCAAAATTGACAACTTATACTCGGGTATAATGTCAGTCTTTGTAATAAAAACTAACTTTTCTGAATTAAATTAATAATAATAAGGGCGACAAGGGCCTCACCCCGCTCTCCTTGGCTAAAGAGAACTGACACAAGCCAGTAGTGCTTGACATTAATGATCACATGAAGGTATGTCAAGAGTAAGGAGCTTCACGGACGCTTTTTTCGGACTCTACATGGACCCGATGTAGATCTACTATCGTCCGTAGCCTGGCTGCGTTTCGGTAACCTCTTTCGAGAAACCGAAGGTTTTATCTGTGCAATTATGGACGAAGTTATGATGACGAACAATTACCGGAGATTTATTGTGAAAGACGGCACGGTTGACATCTGTCGGGCATGCCACCGGCCGGGAGAGTCAATCAGGCATATTATCTCCGGGTGTTCTCATCTAGCTAACGGAGACTACTTGCACAGACATAACAACCTTGTAGCCAGGATAATCCATCATCAACTTGGTCTGAAATACAACCTTGTGGAATCGGAGGTGCCGTACTACAGGTATGTGCCCGACCCAGTTCTCGAAAATGGAGATGTCACAATAAGCCTGATATAGTGGTGATGGATCGATCAGAGCCGCGCGTAATGATTGTTGACAGAACCGTCCCGCATGATGAGAGAACCTCGTGAAAGCCGAGAAAGAGAAACAAATCAAATATCTTGACTTAGCTCACGAGGTTGTCGACATGTGGGATGTGGACTCAGCGATCATTGTGCCGATAGCCGTGACAGCTAATGGCTTAATAGCCAAGAGCCTCGACCAACACCTGAGGAGGCTCTCGTTGGGCAGCTGGATCAAGGGCTTGATCCAGAAAGCGGTGCTTCTGGACACGGCCCACATTGTTAGGAGGTTCCTCTCTCTGGAGCCCTGACCGCCGATAGCTTGGACCCTGTTCCCGAAACCGGTGGGCTACTATTTTTTTATATTTTTAAATGTTTTTATATTTTTATATTCTAATATTTTTAAATGTAGTCCATCCAACAAAGAGATTGTAGAGTGCGTGAGCAAGGCCCTAAGCAATTACTTCAGAAAATTGTTCAGGGTGCTTAGAGAGTTAACATACTAAAAGTCCTGACATCTAGGGGGTGAGGCGGAGTGGGGGGAGGGGGTTAAAGTTCCCATTTTTCAGTTTTTCGCTAATATCTTTTAAACGGTGCGTTATGGAGATAAAAAGTCTTCTACGCAATGAAAGCTTATAAAATTATGTACAACTTTTATCTTATACACTTTTTCACATTCCTACCTATTTTCGAACTACACATTCCGGAAAAGTGAAAATTGAAAAACTACTTGAATTGAACACTACCTTTTGTATACTACTTCCTTCACGTTATTTAGGGATAAAAAGTATCTTATATCTTAAATCAACTCCTACTATATCAATTGACAAAATTTTATCCAAATCTGTACAGCCGTTGGGATATCAAAACTTTTATCTACACTTGTCTTATACACTTTTTCCAAATTTTCACCAGTGTTCGAGTATCGTGCTCCGAAGAATGTGAAAATGGAGTTCATTTAGTGTGATGTGACAAGCATTACCGAATGTTAAATATGAGCTAGTATATATAAATGGTATAAATACTCTCCAAGCCACTGATGATGCCGACGTTCTTATCGTGAAGACTGTTGTGGAACTATCGACTCATAGTTCTGTCGCTGTCGTTGGTGAGGATGTGGACCTTGCTGTCCTTTTGATAGCTTTAACTCCTCCCACCCAAGACATTATTCTGCTGAAACCCGGCTGAGGAAAAACCAAAACAGTTGCACTGTCCACCCAAGAGATGCAGCAACATGGATTTGAGCACATCCTTTTCCTTCATTCATTTACAGGTTGTGACACAACATCTGCAACTTTCAGAAGAAGCAAAGTGGGTTTCTTAAAACTGTACTTGAAGTCAGATATTATCAAGGAAGCGGCTGCGATCTTTTACAAGCCCACCTCCACGCACAGTGAGGTTGAAGAGGCTGGGAACTTCCTCAAATGGTATGGCGCACCAGCAAGACTGATCTCCCTCAATGAGTACCGATACCAGTCATTCGTGAGATCAGTGGCAAATATTAAGCCTGATTTCAGCTCCCTCCCACCAACTGAAAACGCAGCTAAACAGCATTCGCGGCGCACTTACCACCAAGTGCAGCTGTGGCTCGGAAATGAGCTGCCTCCTCAAGAGTGGGGATGGAAACATGAAGGGGACAGCCTGGTGCCAATAACAACCGGAGATTTGCCAGCACCAGAGATACTAATAAAAACAATATTTTGCCGCTGCACGAAGGATTGTGGTAGTAGAAAATGTGGATGTCGGAAAGCAATGTTGAACTGTTCCGCGGCGTGCCTCCACTGCCAAGGGAATTGCCTCAACGGCGTGTCTGTTGACGTTGACGATGATGAAGACGACGTAGAGCCTCTTCAGCAAGTACCATCTACTGAGGATGAGGGAGCCTTGGAAAAAGAACCATTGTCAGGACCCTCACAGCCTAAACGAATTAAAAGATAATATGTATCAAAGATACAAGTTTTGATTACTCTAAGGCTGAACCGATTTGGATGAAATTCGTTATGATTAAAGGCTACTTTTATCCCGAAATAACGCAAACAAAGTAGCAGGCAACAGGTAGAGATTCATAAAAGTAGTTTTTTCGAAAATTTTCAATATTTTAGAATGTATATGTAAAAAATGGGTAGTAATTCGAAAAAGTGTATAAGACTAAAGTTGTAGGAAATTTTATAAGCTTTCATTCCGCAGAAAACTTCTTTTCTCTAAAACATACCGTTTTAAAGATATTAGCGAAAAACTGAAAAATGGGAACTTTAACCCCCTCCCCCCACTCCGCCTCACCCCCTAGATGTCAGGACTTTTAGTATGTTAACTCTCTAAGCACCCTGAACAATTTTCTGAAGTAATTGCTTAGGGCCCTGCTCACGCACTCTACAACTCCTTATGGGTGATTTATTGAATGGACTAATGTTTTTATATTTTTTATATTCTAATATTTAAAAATATAATTTATACATATGTATTTAGCTAAATAAAGGAAATAAGGGCGATAGTGTTAAAAATAAACCAGATATAAATTACCTTTCCATTGCTACAGCCCACAATGACTGCCTGGTCCAAAACAATGACGGCGTTACAAGCGGAGTCCAGTTGCTTGGTGTATAGCTGTGCCCTCTTAGCCACATGGGCACAGACTAACAGCCCACTCTCACACCCAACTATTAAGAGCTTGTTATGAGTGCCAACCTGGAAATTTATATTACAATTTACTGTAATAAAGTACATTTTTGAACGATAGTTGAGTTATTTTCAATCTTTCAGCTTGAAAAATTAAATTAAAACTGTTTTACGGTGTAGCAAAGTTCAAATCGAAATATTTTTTTGCGCATTACAACAAGTAAGGATCTATGCGCCATCGTAAATTGCGCTAAAAGTGATTCAAGCGCCATCTTAAATTGAGTTATAGGTGGGTTTCTCTAAGCGCCAACGTGGATCTATGCTCTATGCGCCATCGTAAATTGTACTTAAGGTTATTTTATACGCCATCGTAAATTGCACTAAAATTACTTCAAGCGCTACCGTATCGTAAATTGTGCTATAGGTTACTATATACGCCATCGCACAGAGCAGATAAAACCTCTTTTATCTGTTCTGTGCGCCATCGTAAATTGCGCTAAAAGTAATTCAAGTGCCATCTTAAATTGAGCTATGGGTGGATCACTGTAAGCGCCAACGTGGATCTATGCTACCCGGTATCTTATAGTACTCTTTGATCTATGCGCTATCATAAATTGTGCCAAAGGTTACTTTATATGCCATCGTAAATTGCGCTAAAAGTAATTCAAGTCAAGCGCCATCTTAAATTGCCCTTAAAGCTATTTAAAGCGCCATCACAAATTGTGGTTTTACTGTCGTACCGCCACGACAAAAGAATAACTCATGCTATGTTACAAACATTAGTCAGTCAGCAAGATGGTAAATGAAGGATAATTATTGTTGTTATTTTTAAAGGAGCAAATAAAATTATATTCACCTCTCTCTCATTTTTTACTTCGACTTCCTCACTCGTTGTTCCGATGGCACAGCAGTTGATCTGCCCATGCCCTTCAACAACATTGTCCAGGCACTTGGATTCACCAACATCCCATAGTTTTGCTGAACCATCCCTGTGAATCGAGAACAAGCCAATTGAATTTATAGGATACTTTTAGTTTTGTAGACAGGGTTACATTTGAAAGATGGTTTGGCTAGAAAGTGGATTAGGACTGAGATGATGGCTGATAAAACCATGCCATTTAGGTATTAACGAATTAAAAATGAGTTCATCATGAATCATGCCCTCTTACTGGCACATTATTGGTATTGTGCGAATGAAAGGCATGATAACCTCATTTGTTTAACCACCATTTTCGATTCCTTTTATTAATGGCGCAGATTATAGATATGTAGAGGCAAGCATACTGCACCACCCCCAAGTAAATTAGGAGAGGCACACGAGGATGATGATCATGATGACAAGGTAGGGGTTATATTTTATGAAAAATGTAGAAACTTAACAGGTCAAGCCCCGCGCGTTACCGTTCGGTGACGAAACAATAGAAAATCAATTGTGACTCATTAGCAGAGCTTGACAGATTAAAAAAACTAATTGTTAAAACATGCCTTACTTGCTAACAGAAACAACATTTCTTCCTTTTTCAACTATACAGATATCAGATATGGCCATAGTGTGTCCCTTCAGAATGACTGGATTTATTCCAGACTCGGCAGACCATATTCTACAAGAACCATCAGCTCCAGCAGACAAGACCACAATGCCAGATGGAAAGAATCTGCATTTGTATACTGGACCACCATGACCTTTTAATTCCAGGCTTACTTCACCTGAAAAATAATTAGACATGTATTTGTTTAAAAAAAAGGATGAACCAGTGTGCATGTATTAACATAAACAAGGCAAGACAAGAGGATTGGATAGTATAAGTTGGTGTTCTGTAGTTTCTGCCTATCCACATGAGAAGAAGGTGCGAGCTAATTTATGGACTTATGAATGTTTAAAAAATCTGGAGAAAGCAAAACTCTTGATGAGTTTCAGGGTAAACTGAGTGAGTCTGAGAATCTGCAACTTACTTGTCCTGCTATCCCAAATCACCAGTTTATCTCCTTCACAAGATGACACAGCCAATGCATTGTCTGCAACAGCTACAGACAAAACTCCTTTACTGTGTATTTTGTGAGCTTTTGTGGGTGCTACAAATGCAACTTTTAGGCCAGAGGGGACATGTTTCACTACCAAACTCAGCGGTCCATGAGAAATGTATTGATAATTATCTGAGAAATTTATTTTCACTCTTCCATCACTTAAAGTTGTTGTAAGCTTGTCATGGACACTTATTTCATTCAGTTGTTTTGAAGATATCCAAGCACTGCCTTTGGGTAATCTGTAATCATTTTTAAATAATACAATTACACAAAACATAATTCTATGAAGCTCTATGAACATAATAGTTAAGCAGATGCTGACAAAGTTGAAGGATGTTAAAAAAAAAATGAGTTGGTAAGTAAGGTCATCATCATTCTCCTGCCCTTATATTGATTTGGGGACTGCGCAACATGTCTTTATTTTGGTAAGTATGGTATTTAGTAGTTATTGAAAAAAACTCCGCCCCTAAAGGCGCGTCCCCACTAGGGCGGCTCCGTGAGACCAAGCCGCGCGGCCGAACCTCGTGAGTTCCTATAATGGGGCATTGCAAATAACAGCAAAAGGCTTTGAGGCCACACGGCACTAAAGGGGATGCACCTTAAGGCGACCAACTGACCAGTAAATGACATTCTGCCTATTCTTTGGTCTGGTTGTAAGACCATAAACATTGTCAAAAATCATTGGTTATATACCAAATTGATTTCATATTAGAAATAAAGTAGATTTAGGCCAGCCACACATGTCCAGTTTCCTGATTCGGAATTTAGATTCGGAGACCCGTATGCAAGCATTTCATACAAAATCGTCTCTAAGTGCACAAGTTCTTATATTTTCAGAACGGAAATAATTCCTGACGTTTGTTTCGGAATGAACCCGGAGCGTTCCGAATGAGGCCAGCCCCGCACACACGTTCTTATATTTTCCGCCAGGGTTTCCGATAAGGGGGGGATCCCCTTCGTGTTAGGTTACTTTAAACCCTGTAGACAGAAATAGGGGCCCCGCAAACGGGGCTCCGTTGACTACGCTTAACCACAAACTTTTGTGTCTATTCTATCCAAAAAAAAAATACCTACTATCAAAATGCGCCGGGTGTGGAAGTAACTACGTACTGGCAGTATAAATTCCGAATACAAAAAAAACGAACGTCTGCGCTAGTCTCTCGGAATTCCGAATCTGAATTCCTGATCAGGAAATCTAATCAGGAAACCGGCCGTATGCGGCCAGCCTTACCTTATAACATCGTTCCAGTCACATTGAATTGTGATAACCGGCAAAAGATTCGACATTTTACTGTATTATTTCTTGTAATACAATAAGACGACCACGACTTATTGTTCTGGATTCCACCAACAGATAAGTTGTCTTGCACTACAAGATATTTGAATAATTATTACACTCATCAAAATTAAAGAGGTATGCTGGATTTGCAGCGAATGAGTTGCTAAAATTACAAATCAAAATAAAACTAGAACTAAAGGCTACAGCTGACCGATGACAATATTGACAATGCAAGTGGTGTTACCAATAGCTAGCTCGAGTTATCCACAGACTATATCGGTAGAGAAACTGACTGAATGGTCTTACCATGGTATAATAAT
The DNA here is from genome assembly GCA_945859645.1 of Amphipoea oculea. Lineage (NCBI taxonomy): Eukaryota > Metazoa > Arthropoda > Insecta > Lepidoptera > Noctuidae > Amphipoea > Amphipoea oculea. The sequence continues at coordinate 8,048,925 of OX243862.1, forward strand.
ATATATTTTATTATACCATGTGTCTTACTGGCTTTTGGCTGGTTAAATACAGTTGATTGTTCTCCAGCCATTGAAACCTCGATTCATTGCACAGAGTACTTTTATATCATCCATTGATAGAGGAAATCAGTAGGCTAAGGGCTTATACTTCCAACGCCAGATATCTTTATCGGACGGCCCAATAATATATTTTTTTTTTTCCGCATTCAATTGATTTTGGATACCTAGGAAAAAAGCATTTAATTTAGGTGAGCCCTTAAAGCCGATTTTGCCACCTTCGATAACATTTAAATAAAGGTAAAAAAATGCGTTATGCATAGAAAATATACAAAACCGTCACATTTCTTCAGATAAAAGGACCCTTTCAAAAAAAACAAAAGAGAAAAGTTGAATGCAACATTGCTACATTTTGATAAAAAGTCAACACCTCTACAAAAATACCATCTCAAATTATTAGGAAGTTTTTATGCCGAATTAAAGAAAGATCTCCCTATATATTACTGTTGAGAGAGAAGAACTACTACTACTGAGAAGAACTCTTCAAACCATTTAACCTTAACTGAGTTGATGCCCATACCATTAATTCATCATCGGCCATTGTATACTCGATCCATTAAATAATTGAATTGACGACCTTGAGAATCAAGAAACTGGTTGCAGTCCATAATTGAGGACCTCGAGTTTGCTTTTGATAAAATAAACCGAAACACTTTTGAAATATGTTCCTGTGAAGTGTGGGGTTCAAAGACTACAATAGTATACTGGCTAGTGGGGTTTTAATGTGTCAGTCAGTGGTGTCCTTTTACCCAATGTCTCAGTATCGAGAATCGATTACAAATGTATCGATAGTTGTCTAAATAAATTCAGAAATTGCCAGTCTCTAATTGATGTTGAATGGGAAAGTCTGTTTTTGGGTAAAAGAAACAAATTAAAAGTGGGCGATTTCTTTAAGTTTATACAATATATGGAAGAAATTATTAAATAATCTCGACTATTTAACTATCAGATAATTGTGTAGAAATATTATGCATTCTTTGCAATAATAAAAATGCATTTCTCTATTCCTGATTCGCAACAATTTCATGATGACAATGGGATCTCTTACACGGTAATTTTATTTTAACTACTAAATTGTTTGTTTTTATTTAATAGAATAGAAAATCTATTGTGTCCTTTTTTAGTGCGAAAAAACGCCGAGAGTCCAAAGTTGTAATTAATTCTATTACAAAATTCAAGTTTGTTTTCTTTTTTTAACTTTTCAAGTCATTCTAAAGAATGCTGCCCCTAAGACGACCCACTGACCATGTTTACATAGATCAACATACTAATCATGTTTATTATTTACAATACCTATGACTCGTATCATTATTTTCTTTGCAGCTTTTGGTGGATATGTTATTGTTTGGTATGTGTACAACATATAATTAATTTTCAACCATGACTTAACTTTTGCTGTTTTTAGGGCTACAACATACACATCGACGGTGTCTTCCATTGCACGGCTCGGTATAAACAACTGCTCAGTCTCCATGAACAACTACAGGCACAAAACCCTTATGTTAAATTACCACAGTTTCCACCGAAAAAGTTGTTCCTCACTAGCTCACAATTGGAAGAAAGGAGAAGCTTATTGGAAAAATACATGCAACTAGGTAAATATTCGATGATGATGATAATATGATAAACCTATTAAGCCTTCACTAATGAGAAACAATCATCTATTGTTGTGCAAGCCTTGAGGGCCCAATACTCAATATGTTCTGGGTATACTTTGGCTATCAAAAATCCTAGTCAAGAAATTAATATGGGCTATGAATAGTACACCTCTCCCCATGAATTCCTGCTCTTTCAATCCAGGGCTAAAGTGGATGTTTGTGGTTGTTTGTTTTCTCCAGCTTGTCCTGCCATCTTCTAGACCTTTGCCCAGCAGTGGGATGATGCAAGCTAATAGTAACAGTATCTATAAGTAGATTGCAGCATTGCAAAATGTTTTTCAATAATAAAACAACAATAAAAAGACAAAGATAATGCTAGAGATATTGAGGAAAAATATTGCATATAACCTCATTAACATAAACAACACATAATACATGTAACCTCTTTTTCAGTTGGCCAGAACCCCTTGTTTACGACGTCTGACCTTTTGATAACATTCCTGTTTTCGGCTCAACAAGAAACGCATTGTGTTAAAATGCATGAGGTAGAAATTGAAATATCACTCATGAATGGTTATAGAATACCACTGTCAGTGTCATCTACTGATTCATCAAACACAATATTAGATATTGCGTGCACCTACATTAACTTGCCAAAGGAGTTGGTGAAGTATTTCTCCTTATATCTTTTTAATTGGAGCTGTGCAAAAGACGGCCAACCAGCACTGAAAAAGTTGGAAGAATATGAATCTCCGTATATATCTCAAAAATATGTTAGGCCAGAGGATAAAATTGTATTGAGGAAGAGGTAATTATAATTATTGTTATCAAATACCTGTTTTTAAAATACACATTAGAACTTCTAATATATGTATTGTTTGTTACAGTTACTGGGACCCATGTTATGATGTTAATTTAATGGCAGACAGGGTGTCCCTGGACCTATTGTATTTACAAACAATAGAAGACTTGGATTTGGGGTGGCTAACAGCTGAGCCAGAAACTAAAGAAAAGCTTTCTGCACATGAATCTAAGAAGCAAAAGAAAGAGGTAGGTGAGCTATATAGTCTTTAAATTTATATTTTACACATTTTATCTGCAATCGGCTTTCTAGCCATAATCAGATGCAATATGTTATCTCACAAAGGGGGCCCAAGAGGCCCTTTGTCCCTTTGTGAGATTGTATTAGTGATGTTTCATTTCACATTCTCTATTTGTTATCTTATTATGTCTTCTGTTGTACTCTGTCTTATGTTGTGTATGTCAGTAGGATTAACCAGTCAATGAATTGTGTATTGAATGAAAGACATACAAACAAAGATAAGATGATAAATAAAAGAGAAATTGGTTTTATTCTTGTATGCTGCCGAAGAATTCTCTTCACACCTCAAGTTTAACAGTAAACAATAACTACTTGAAAGATTATGGTTTGTATTCATGCTGTCACAAGTATGCTACAAAGTGAAGATACTATAAACATCTTTATCTGCAAAGAATGTTGGGTCAATGGAGAGCATTCCGTTTTACAAACATGCATAAGCAGATAGGTTTATCGAATAACTACCACTTCGCCCGCCACTTCGTTCGCGCAGATTTTGTACTTCTCCTACGAACTTTTACACCCTTTATCCACATCTTAAAGGGTGGTTTTGGAAAATTAATCAATACAATCTCTATTATTTACCTAAAGAAGTATTTGTGCCAAGTTACAAGTTTCTTAATCGAAGGCGTGAAATTCGTACAAACTGTTTACCATACTGTACCCTGCCAGGTGTTGATTTAAAACAAAATTTTGTGCTTTTCCATTTTTTGATTTACAAAATATTAGGTCCTTACATATGAAATTGGCGTTTTGTATGGAAGGAACAAAAAGTCGAATATTTTTTAATATAATATATTTAATTAATCAAAGTATGAACCATTGTTTTCAATGCACTTTTGCCATCTTATATGTAGTTCATTGATCCCTTTACTAAAAAAACCAGTCGGACGGGAATCAATAAAATCTTTGAAGGCGATTTGGACTGCCCCATCGGAGTTGAATTTTTTCCCTTGCAAAAAGTTATCCAAATTGCGAAAAAAATGGTAATCTGTTGGAGCAAGGTCCGGGGAGTACGGAGGATGTCTAAGACATTCCAATTCAAGCTCTTCTAATTTGGTAGCCGTCTGTTGCGCAGTGTGTGGTCTGGCGTTGTCGTGCTTTCAAGCTTTTTAATCTTCCCAATTTGCTTCAAGTGAATTAAAACAGTTTTATCACTAACATCGAAGCCTGCAGCTAACTCGGACGTGGTTTGCGATGGGTCCGCTTCCACAATAGCCTTCAATTCTCCATTATCAACTTGGGTCTCAGGCCGTCCACGGGGCTTGTTCTGCAGGTCGAAATTTCCAGAACGAAAACGTTGGAACCAAAAACGAACTGTGTTTTCTTTTGCAACATGACCGCCATACACATCATTCACCCTTCGAGTTGTTTCCGCAGCACTAGTGCCACGGCGGAACTCGTACTCGTAAATAATGCGATATTTTAAATTTTCCATTTTGTAAAATGAGTGCCGCAAACAGAAAAAACAGAAGAAAAAAAACAAATGAATGACGGTCATCGAAGCACAAATACATGAGTAAATAGCTGTACAAATTTGAATTTGGAATTCCTTACCAAAGAGGAGAAATTCGTGATTAAAGTGGCCAGTACGAAAAACGCCAATTTCATATGTAAGGACCTAATATTTATATCAACCCGTACTGTCCAAAATTTAAGTTTCTATCTTTAGCAGTTTGGGCTGTGCGACGGTCGAGAGTACGAACATACCCTTTTCTTTTATTAAATGTATGGATGAAATGTTTGTTTTTCAGATTAAAATACATTTTTCAGTAAATTAATCCATATTTTATATTAAATATGCTAATGTAACTCTGTCTGCCTGTGTGTCACTTTTTCACGCCTTAACGGATTTGGATGTAATTTGGCACACAGATAGGTACCATGACCTGGGTTAGGTCATAGGACTTTTCATCTCAGTAGTACGTTCCCGTCGGATAATTTCCGACCTCCACGCGGACGAAGCCGCAAGCATAAGGCTAGTAAACAAATATAGCTAAGCGAATTTTATATTTTGATTGATTTTAACATGGAGTAGTAGAGTACCAAGTAACATGATTATGTAGAAAAGAAAATAGGTAAGTTAATAAGAAAATAGAATTTTCCAGTTCATTATTTTTTTCTAACAAGTTAAATTTAATGGCGACTTATGGTCATAGAACGTTATGACTATGACCATAAGTCGCCACTAATTTCATGTCACAGCATATTATGCCATTATTTTTACATACACCACTCTATCACATGTTAAACTTATGATTATGTACAAAAGAAAATAGGCAAGTTAAATAAGAAAATGTAATTTTCCAGTTCATTCTTTTTTATACTTAACATTTAAATTGAGTTAAAATTAATGATGGTCACAGTCATAGTTACAGCATATAATGTTATTATTTTTACATAAAAAACTATCACATATTAAACTTATACAAGCAGCATATTAGTCAGTAATAATAGTGTAGATTATGTCATCAATAACTGATATCATGCAAAGTTAACAAAATGAATCATAGGACATGAATATTATTATACATATTACCAACTTTTACATAAGAATCTATTGAATAGGCAGGAATGCAGGATTAACAGTCATCTTTTGCAATAATTTAATCAATGATTATATTTTTTCCTATTATGTAACAGGCAAATGTATTTTGACACCAGCTTTATCATACTACAGTATACATTTTTTGTATTTGTCAGTGTTCGTATGAATGTTGTTAGTATTTTCAAGGATAACTTCTCTGAATTCCTTGAAAATGCTGCATTTGTGCAGTTTCTATCTTGGCTGAAACTATTTTCACCACACTTCTGAGCTAGTAATTTAATCCCCACGAATAAGTACATAAGTATATCTAGCCCCATCCCCTTAAGTGGGTTTTGGTAAAGGCTAGTAAAGTAAGTATGTACTACCTACATAATGGACGAGAATGATGGATAAGCGCTTTAGATTTGTTAAGCATGACGATAGTGGGAACATATTAGGTCCTTACATATGAAATTGGCGTTTTTCGTACTGGCCACTTTAATCACGAATTTCTCCTCTTTGGTAAGGAATTCCAAATTCAAATTTGTACAGCTATTTACTCATGTATTTGTGCTTCGATGACCGTCATTCATTTGTTTTTTTTCTTCTGTTTTTTCTGTTTGCGTCACTCATTTTACAAAATGGAAAATTTAAAATATCGCATTATTTACGAGTACGAGTTCCGCCGTGGCACTAGTGCTGCGGAAACGACTCGAAGGGTGAATGATGTGTATGGCGGTCATGTTGCAAAAGAAAACACAGTTCGTTTTTGGTTCCAACGTTTTCGTTCTGGAAATTTCGACCTGCAGAACAAGCCCCGTGGACGGCCTGAGACCCAAGTTGATAATGGAGAATTGAAGGCTATTGTGGAAGCGGACCCATCGCAAACCACGTCCGAGTTAGCTGCAGGCTTCGATGTTAGTGATAAAACTGTTTTAATTCACTTGAAGCAAATTGGGAAGATTAAAAAGCTTGAAAGGTGGGTACCTCACGAATTGACTGAAGCAAACCGGCAAACGCGCGTCGACTGCTGCGTTACATTACTGAACCGGCACAACAATGAAGGTATTTTAAACCGAATCATTACCTGTGATGAAAAATGGATTCTTTACGATAATCGGAAGCGCTCAGCGCAATGGTTGGATCCTGGCCAGCCAGCCAAATCCTGCCCCAAGCGAAAATTAACCCCAAAAAAGTTACTTGTAAGCGTTTGGTGGACTAGTGCCGGTATTGTTCATTACAGTTTTCTCAAATCTGGCCAGACTATTACAGCTGATGTCTATTGTCAGCAATTACAAGCCATGATGGAAAAGCTAGCGGCTAAACAACCAAGGCTGGTCAATCGCTCCACGCCACTGCTGCACGGTGGTACCGCCCATAGGTCATAAATGCAAAAATTTCTTCATCAATTCCCCCAATTTAATTACCTATAATGATTTACCGATAAACAAGCTACCCAAAAGTATAAATATGTCACCCATTTTACCAAGTTATCACTTATTTTTCGAGCTCCGAAGTGAACACATTATTACGTTGCACTCGCCTTATTAGTTACTCATTAGCACTATTGTTTGTGTAACGGTGAATTCTCAGAATTGCATTGTTTTTGAGTGGTGTTTGTGGCATGGATGTCCAAGATCAAGGTATGTTATTACTAATTAGTTATATTTTTTAATTTTATTTGACTTATTATGACGTATATTTACGTGCTACGCCACACAGTATTTCTACCAAATATTTATCTTATAGTTGACTTCACATAGACTTACAACTTTTTGCAACCATAGTCAAATACTCTCACATATCTGAAATTAAAGATTGAACTGTCTATTTTGAAAATATAAAAGCTTTTTTTGCGTCCCTTTGCGACTTTAGTTGCTATATAGCCTCTACGACTGCGTAGGCTCAGGCGTAGCACGGTCTACGAAACATACGTAAAATATTTAATATTTTTTTTCAGGTACTTTGATTAACTGTACTTTCTCAAGGATGCATTTCTTTGAGATTTGGTCTGCCGTAACTGGAAGTGTTCCTCAGAGACATCAACACGTGCTGAAAACTATTCTAGCTTCACTGAATGAGGTCGAAAAGCTAGACATTAGGAACTTAGATAGTAAGATACTCAGTTTATGTAAAAGTCTTGATAGATTTTGGAAAATTGTCTCTAGAAATAAATCAAAATGTTTGCATAAGTACTCAGATTGGTTAAATGAAATTGAATGTGTCGAATTAGTAAGGGGTAATGAGAAGTGCATTCAAGATAACGTGAACCAGCCCGGGCCATCTTGCGAACGCGGACGCCCCAGGAAAGATTTTTCAGAATTGTCTAAGCGCTTAAATAAAGACTTGGTTGAACGTTGTTCTACAATTTTATAAGCCTTGACCTCGGGTTTTAATATTGATTTGGATAAATTTAATGAATATGCTTTGGAAACCGCGCGACTTTTAATTCAAGAATATCCGTGGACAAGCTTCCGTTCACAAAGTCCTCATCCATGGTGCTGAAGTGGCATAGTATGCTTTATTATCTTTCGGGGAATTATCCGAAGAGGCAGCAGAATCTAACAACAAACATTATAAGGTCTTCAGACGGGATCACACGAGAAAAAGGTCGCGAGTACTTACGAATACGGACTTACTTAACAGACTTTTACTCAGCTCAGACCCATTCATTACTAGTCTTCGGAAACTTCCCCGTAAGAAAAAGAGCGTTATGTCGAGGCAAATCTTAGATTTATTACGAATTTAGTTTAAATTGAAATTAGGTTGGTTGTTGTAGTTATTTTAACTTAGTTGTGGTTATGATGACGTTTGTAAATAAATTGTAGTAAGTATTAGTTTTCTTGCTTTTTGTTGATGTATATATATAAAAGAATACATATTTAATGATATCCCCTTCATGAATAGCGTTAATATCATATCCACATGTATTTCCGAACGAGGGACAATCAATCTCAAATATTGACTATTTTAATTTATATAAACAGTACATATTGTACAGTTTATTGTATATTATGAATTAAATTATGTAAATAAAGCATCAATGTACATTTGTGAAGAATTTTTTTATTGTTTACCCTTCAGAAAAAATCCCATTTAACAGATTTAATGAAGTAAGGTATTTATGACCGCGCTTGTAGGGCGCTTGAACCACCGTGTGCTGCTTCACGACAACGCCAGACCACACACTGCGCAACAGACGGCTACCAAATTAGAAGAGCTTGAATTGGAATGTCTTAGACATCCTCCGTACTCCCCGGACCTTGCTCCAACAGATTACCATTTTTTTCGCAATTTGGATAACTTTTTGCAAGGGAAAAAATTCAACTCCGATGGGGCAGTCCAAATCGCCTTCAAAGATTTTATTGATTCCCGTCCGACTGGTTTTTTTAGTAAAGGGATCAATGAACTACCTATAAGATGGCAAAAGTGCATTGAAAACAATGGTTCATACTTTGATTAATTAAATATATTATATTAAAAAATATTCGACTTTTTGTTCCTTCCATACAAAACGCCAATTTCATATGTAAGGACCTAATATTTGGTCCCAAGTGTCCCAACCTTTTATTTTTATTTTATTTTTATAAAAACAGTCTATAAAGAAGTGACATATTCACGCTGACATAACAATAAAATATTCCAGTACATAGAACTAGCAAAATCGTTGCGGCATTACGGGAGAATACCGGCAGGGGAGGCGGTGACGGAGACAAGCAACGTGACGGACGGCGCGCCCGAAGGCACGTGTCGCGTGCGTGTTTCCCTCGCGTGCAAGGAACTCACGCTGTTGACCCTAACGCCCCCTGCACGGGAGCAACGGTACAAGGTCACCAGGATGCGTTGCTGGAGAATCACTACCTTACATGCTGTGAGTATTGACTAGATAATATATGCCCCTTTATTTATAAACCTTGCTTAAAGTTAAGACACGTTTAAACGTCAAAAACGTGTGGTTAATCAGTCGCTAATCATACTTAACTTTTATAAATAAACCCCTAGACGTTTATTTGTGACGCATGTTCTCAGGGACGCATTACATGAAAAAATAATCCCCGTTTTATTTAGAGATGTGACGTCATATCGATAGCAATATCCTTCGGTCCTAATGAATACTGAAGTATTTTCCCGGTAAAATAGAAAAATAGAGTTTTATTTATTTATTTAAATCATTCGCACAAATAGGTACAAAGGCGGACTTAATGCCTTAGGCATTCTCTACAAGTCAACCAAGGGTGGTGAAGAGATTAGATGGCAGGTGCGATTAGGTTTTCTACCGCGTTTAATTACTGTTAATTCTAATTGGAAGGCGCAGATGCAGCCCAAGTTCTCTCAGGATTATTAACAAATTACAAAGTCCCATGCATCATACATTATAATGATTCACGTTTTTTTTTTAAGTATTGTGTCAGAGACAGTCTAGGTGTCATACTTGGAAAAATAAATCATTTGCCGATAGATAACAGGTTGCTAAATTCTCCGAAATACACTATAGTTTGTTTGAGCGTGGGGTTACCCTTGGTCGCAGCAGTACTTATGGTTTTATTCGTTAGGTAATTCTCAGTAGCAGCTTGGAGTCTGGATTCTTTCCAGATTCTTCTTCGTGTCGCTGGCACGACTGTATTTTAAATCTTGTTTTCCCAAAACTTTGCCACTTCCACGGCGTTGTTGACTAATCCTTTCACCACGATGGCACGAACCGGTCTTTCTCAAGACCCACCCCCAAACGACTCATTTAAGAGCGAATCCCTGGAACTTAACTACTCCAGCCCTTTGTGTTATTTCAATCAATATCATACAAGATTAATGGCAATAGTCTTGGCTATCAAATATTTACAATTTTACACATTTTTCTTGTAGGGTCAATCCGCGGAAATCCACTAACGGCGAATATATGCTAATAATAAATTAAATATCATAGCTGCATTCTTTTTTTACTTTATATGACATTTCTTACATGTTTTTACGTATGGCGCCGCTATCTAAAAAAGTATAACACCTTTATTTAATTTATTATTGCAATCAACACGCACCAAATGTCATTACCATTTGCAAATAAAAGTCGGCCTAATTGAGCGGAATGGCCCACACACATACATGGGATTTATAAAATAACTGAAGTATTTGCCTCTGTCGACCCCTTCAAGGAATGCAGGCGTGACGTTATGTTAATAACTGCTCGCTTGTAAGCATAAATTTGTGAAATATTATCCTCTGTTACAGTCATCATGACTGATTACATAGGTAAATATGTGTTGACACTACTGTGCGCACCTAATGTATTACTACTACCCAACAACTATACATAAAACCATAAATAGCGACATTTATTATTTATCCTGTTTACATCAACCGAGATAAGCCTCAACTCAGTTACTGTTGTCTGTGGTTCAGGTCGCGAAGCTAAAACTGAATTTTAATAAGTATCGACTTCGGTCACTTGGCTGAAAGATCAAAATTTTATTTTCTTAGTAAAAAGTGAGTACCTAATGTTTCAACAAAAAATAAGAATGCAGTTATTTTTTATTGAAACATTACTCACTTTTTATCTGTCATTAAGACAACCTTGTACTGTTGCAGATTGAAAAGACACAAGCTCAAAATGGTCATGACTCCCTTCTAGATGATTCTAACAGGAACTTTGAGCTGTCTTTTGAATATCTCATCAGTAAAGACAACTTGAAATGGATAACCTTGAGGACGGAGCATGCAACATTTATTAGTGTTTGTTTGCAGGTAATTTCAGCTTGTTTAACTTTAGGTAATATTAAAACCTCATAAAGGTCAAGATTTTATACGTTTTGTTTCAACTTTATATATTTAAATCCATTGAATGCCACGGTCTTTTGAAACATTTATCAAGGCGCCGATTTTATATCATCTTATATTCAAGCCATTTTAAACTTTGATATATATAAGGTCACATTAAAATAGATGGACAAACTTTTAGAAATAATACAGACCACCAAAATAAGGACGAAGGTAAAAAAATATATAAGAAAAAAAGCATTAGATATTTACAAGAAAAATAATCAGCTAACGAAAATACACTATGTGCTGGCAATTTATTATTTTAGGTCAAAATAAAATCACTTTACTCTGTCAAGCTCCGCTAATGAGACACAATTGATTTTCTATTGTTTCGTCGCCGATCGGTGAACCGCGCCGCTTGACCGGTTAATCAGGGTTTTTTTTTTTTTTGCTTGGATATTTTTGGTTAGACGTAGGTACCTACTGAGCGCTGTGTTAATAGAATCATGGCAGGATTTGTACGAAAAAATTTAATTTTTTAGAGAAATTGCTATTCTAATTCTTATAATCTTGGGTGCCTAAAGAGTATCTTCAAGCATTTACAATATTAGGTCCTTACATATGAAATTGGCGTTTTTCGTACTGGCCACTTTAATCACGAATTTCTCCTCTTTGGTAAAGAATTCCAAATTCAAATTTGTACAGCTATTTACTCATGTATTTGTGCTTCGATGACCGTCATTCATTTGTTTTTTTTCTTCTGTTTTTTCTGTTTGCGTCACTCATTTTACAAAATGGAAAATTTAAAATATCGCATTATTTACGAGTACGAGTTCCGCCGTGGCACTAGTGCTGCGGAAACGACTCGAAGGGTGAATGATGTGTATGGCGGTCATGTTGCAAAAGAAAACACAGTTCGTTTTTGGTTCCAACGTTTTCGTTCTGGAAATTTCGACCTGCAGAACAAGCCCCGTGGACGGCCTGAGACCCAAGTTGATAATGGAGAATTGAAGGCTATTGTGGAAGCGGACCCATCGCAAACCACGTCCGAGTTAGCTGCAGGCTTCGATGTGATGGAAAAGCTAGCGGCTAAACAACCAAGGCTGGTCAATCGCTCCACGCCACTGCTGCTTCACGACAACGCCAGACCACACACTGCGCAACAGACGGCTACCAAATTAGAAGAGCTTGAATTGGAATGTCTTAGACATCCTCCGTACTCCCCGGACCTTGCTCCAACAGATTACCATTTTTTTCGCAATTTGGATAACTTTTTGCAAGGGAAAAAATTCAACTCCGATGGGGCAGTCCAAATCGCCTTCAAAGATTTTATTGATTCCCGTCCGACTGGTTTTTTTAGTAAAGGGATCAATGAACTATCTATAAGATGGCAAAAGTGCATTGAAAACAATGGTTCATACTTTGATTAATTAAATATATTATATTAAAAAATATTCGACTTTTTGTTCCTTCCATACAAAACGCCAATTTCATATGTAAGGACCTAATATTTTTATAACCCCGCAATAACAATATAATGTTCAAAGTAAATAGTTTAACGAGGAGCTCACTATTTCAGAACGAAACGGCGGCTGTCAGTGTAAACAGCAGTGGTAAAGATTTAAATCTGTACCGCGTCAAAACATAGTCGCATTTCTGATGCGGCTTGACACCTCTGATACACAATGCCGCAGTGACTACACTTAATTGTCATAGAAACGCTATTTAATAATGTGTGAGCTCACTCTTCTCAGTATGGTCACGTTTTCTTGTGACTAAGTACGGTGAGGACAAATCTAGCTATTTAAATCTTTTTTTTTTGTAATAAATATAAAATGGGCAACGAGATGAAACTAAAAACTGATATATTAATTTCGAATCATTTTGATTATGCGGGGTTTTAAAAATATGATAAGTATATCAATCTACTCCTGGTAATGTTATTCTCAACATTAGAAAATATTTTGAACCCTCTAAATTAACTTCTTTTAGTAGGTACAAATTAACGTAAAGATTTCGCCATGATTCTTTGTCCATCTATTTTAATAGGACCCTGTATACAGGGTTATTGGAAAAACACCAACAACCTCGTAAGAGGTCATTGTACTCATCTTTATGAATAACTTTTACAATGGGACCAAACCTGAAATCGCGAAAAAAAAATCAGCTGGTCCCTTCATTTATGTTCGTATATCTCGTCAAAATTTAGGGAACAGCTGATTTTTTTTCGCGATTGTAGGTTTGGTTCCATAGTAAAAGTTATTCATAATGATGAGTACAATGACCTCAAGAGGTTGTTAGTGTTTTTCCAATAAACCTGTATAATTATGTTCGTTAAAACAAGTCTGCAGTTAACTATTTCCTTTACTCATCATCTCCGTGACCTTGTCCCATGTTACTTGGAGTTGGTGCAACACGTTTTCTTCTTCCATTCTCCCCTGTCAATCGTCACGCTATCTTTCACTCCCTCTTCTTTTTCATATAATTTTTCACACAATCAAAATATCCATCCATATTTTCTTTGGCCTTCCTCTCCCTCTCCATACATAAACAAATATATTCATAACTCTTTTAGACAATGCGTTCCATCCCTCCTCATCACATGCCCTACACAACTATTTTCCTTTACTAATCTTGTAAATCTATATTTCAGTCGATAGTGGATGAGTTAATGCGTCAGAAGGCGGGCGCGGGGCCGGTGTCACCGCGGTGTAGCAAGCGCGGCAGTCTGACGTACTTGCGACGTGACGGCTCCAGTCAGGTCATCACGCCCTCTTCCTCCAGCGATACTCTTAGCTCCACTGTAAGTATCCATAAGAATTATAAAAAAAACAGCCTGTATCATCCCACTGCAGGGCAAAAGCTTCTTCTAATACAGATAAGGCACATGCATTGATCTCGACGCTTCCTCAAGATGAGTTGACGATTTCAGACTTATATTGGATTGGTCTAGGTTTTCTTACGATATTGTCCTTCACATAAATGAGTAATGTCCAAGATAAACTCGGTAAGTACATATGCATTGAAAAATCACATTAATACTGACCCGGATTTGAACCCACAATGATGTCCATGAGAGGCCTTTAACCACTAGACCATCACAGGGAAAAATGTTTTATTATGTGTTCAGAGTTTTTTAACAACAAACTGGTTTTGTTGGCATTTAGTTCACCTTAATAACTCGAAAATGTCTAATGAATGATGCCATAGGAGGGAGTGAAACATAGCGAATACTACACATAATAATTATGCACATAATGATGTCAGTTCGCTTTTTCCGTGTTCTATTTTTAGTTTATTTCTGTTGTTAAACAATAAGTACTTACGATCTTTTCAGAACGGAGATTCATCCGTTAGTTCGAGAGAAATCTTTTCTGTTCGGAAGTTGACAGAAAAGTTCGCGACTGTCTCCTTCAAGCCCGGCAGAGAATGCGTAGAGAACAACGCTTTCGAAGCTATAGGGGACGAAGAACTATAAGGGCTTCCTCTTCACTCGAATTTAACTACAATAATGTTTTCCAAAGAAAAATTAACAAATGGAAACAAAGTTGCCAATAATGTAAAAAAAAGTGTAAAAATTGTATACATATTTCGTATTTGTACAGAATATTTTTCTATCTAATTGTCTTTATAGTAGTTTATACACTTTACCTACTATTATAAGTACTCTGCTATGAATACTGTTTATATCAAATTGTACGTCATATCATTATTATTGAACAGTCTACTTGCCATATTATGTAATCGTATGTTCTAGTTACTAAGTAACATATTTCTTCTTGTAATAAGTATAATTGCTCATGAATTATTCTAATAATCATTGTATTATTTTCTTAAGTAAATATCGTTTATTGATTCTACATTGTTAAATAGTATCGGTTTTAGGATTTTATTATGGAATAGAATATGTTTTGGCAGATACCGAGGTTATAATAAATAATGAAATTGAAACCGACCGGAAAAATGGCAGTCCGTCCCATCCAGGTAACTCGCAGAAAGAATGAAATTATACAAATTTATCATAAATGAATTATATAATAAAAATATTTCTTATTCCTTCGTTATTAAATTCTCACTGCCTTCGACATTTCCATGCAGTTTTGTAGTATCTTCTCCATATTATCTTGCCTATGGTTCGAACAAGTTAGACATTATCTATAGTATACATACTGTGTTTTGAATCATGTTTAGTTTACAATGTATGTGTGCATTTACTTGTCAGAGAAATAGATACAATTTTCTTCTGTGTTGGTATCCTGACACAATGTGTAAATTACTTTTTCCAGAGCACTTATAGTCGTTTCTAAATTTGCCAAAGATGTAAACAACAATGGGAGTTTGAAATTGAATAAAATCGATATACAAGAACATTTATTTTAAGTAATGTTTGTTTTCGTCTAAATCTCCGAGCTAACTATACTCCATTTGAAATAAGATTATTATAAACCTTTTTTACAGTCCTTTCAACCGATTTTGACTTCTATACCATAGGCATGAGGTTGGCATTAAAAGCAAAAAAGTGGTTACAATACCAACTGTTTACTGCAGCTGCCATTTGTCATGCCACCAACGCAATAGAATTAAAAATCGGTTGAACGGGCTGTAAAAAAAAGGTTTATTTATGGTTTATTTATTTTATAAATGTCTAGTCTTATTTCAAATGGAGTAGGTACAGACGAAAACAAACATTACTTAAAATAAATGTTCTTGTATATCGATTTTATTCAATTTCTGCGGCCATTGTTGTTTACATCTTTGGCTACAAACGCTGGACTTTAGACAGTAACACAAACTGCAAAAATTGCCCTAACTATCACGTAATATAGGCGCTATCATTCTATCAAAGTTAAACAGCTACAATGTATGTATACAGTCGACCTCGTAATTGCTTTACCACCCTGTGGTGGAATGTCTCTTGCACGCATAAACGTCAACGACAGTTTGATAGTTTAAGTTACTATCCTTAGAAGATTCAATTTTCTGGCAGTTATTGCCGAAAGTGGTAAAGCAATTAAGAGTTCGACTATACGTGGTAGATCTCACCTAATTTTGTATTTTATAGGTACTTTTTAACAGATCTGAACCAATTGTCTTTAATTATATCATGTAGTATAGTTCTCGCAGAGCACGGAGACGCCTCGGAGGCCGTTGTTAGAGGCGGCATTGTCAACACTTTCCTTGTAAACCATTTGTGTCACCTTAGCTCGCAGTCCAACACAAATGACGTACAACTTACCTGCTGTCGGCTTTGAAGGCGGTCTACACTTACGGCACCACGACTTTTATAAGTAGGTACTGCTGTACCTATCTAGACACTGCCGTGCTGTGTGCGTAGTTCTAAGATAGAAGTTATAGTGGTATATAAATAAGTAACGAAGTCATCAAATGTAATAGTATTTTCAAATTAATCTTACCGACAAAATAGCAAATACAATCAATAATATTAGCATCAATTGAGTGTTTGACAATAATTCGGTACATAATATACATATGACGTGTTAAAGAACATATTTTGTGCTTTTCATTGTCCTACTTTTCTAGTGCGTTTTTACACTGCATCTGTTGAAATCTAGAAATGATTGGATTTGGATCCGAATTCCATCCGTTTGAATTTAGAACATTTTCAATTCGGATGGAACTCGGATCTCGAATTCGGATTGGACACAGTGTGCAAACGCTCTTAAACTTGAAAAATTTTAGGCCACTAATAACGTCAATCGTTGTCGAACACACTCTAGACACGACAGTTTGTCTGTAGTTTTACTACTTTTCCTCAAGTTCATGTATAGTAAGTTAGTGGACGAATGTTTGTGTGTGTGAAGTTAGTCTTCCGTAAATTACGCATACTTGTATAAGGGTCTATTCACACATACCAAACCAAAGGTTCGCTTCGTCCGGGCCGTGCCCCATCAGTTACGGGAAAAGATTGTTGGCACGCATTTTGTATTTACAAGCTCAAATTCAAAGCATTTATGTCAAATTAGCGTGATAAACCAATTACAGGCACTTTTGAATTGTCGAGGGTTCGGTCAGTCAGAAAGATGAAGCTAGTTGCCCATTTAAAAGCGTAGTATGTTCCTATGGAGAAGAACGGGCAAGATGGAAGTATGAAGATGTTCTCACACTGCTCATAGGGCAGAGCATGTTCTAACGTACAGGAACTCTGAGCCCGCAGCGCAGAAGGTCCTGACATGGAATGGAACAGTGGATAGATCGTTAATTTACCTTTTTTTTTTTTTGGTGCAGCCGCAGTCCTGAATTTTAAGACGAGGTAGCTGCTGCGCATTTTATATAATAGTACATTGTTTGCTAAGGGAGTAATCAACTATTTTGAAGGCGAGGGATTTAAAGTACCTCACTCGAGCTTAAAATAGTGTTGCTCCCGAGGTGGACACTACTTTTTATCACCCTTTATGTAAAAATAAGTAAATGCAACTTATGAATAAGAATAGTACATTTATTTATTTACATACAATTTTGTGTAAACAATAGGCTAGTTTCCTAAAAAATTCTAATTAGTCCGTCAGTTAGATTATCAAAAAATATTGGACCCATATTTTTTCTTTTGTCAATTATATAAAATATGATGAAGATATCGCCTGTTAAGATTCCGCGTGACGTCACGCCGTGCGACACTTTTTAGCACGGCGTGACGTCACGACCCCCCACTCCCAAATTTTGACGCGCTTTATCTTTTTCATTTTTTGTTTGATTGACAAAAGAAAAAATAAGGGTCCATTATTTTTCGATAATCTAACTGACGGACTAATTAGAAATATTATTTTTTTACCCAGGAAACTACCCTATTACGAACGAAGGCAAAATGCTTTTCGCGCGTTTTTAATTTTTTCATATTTTTTTTTATTTATTTGTCTTCCGCGCGTTGATAATTTATGATACAGCCTGTTACTTGTTCATACAATGTTCGTGATTGATCTCTTTAGTGATTGTAACTTTAACTTACAATATCCACATTCCAAATTCAAATCACTTTTAGTCCCTAGGGATTAAAGAGCTATTTTAGTCCCTGTTTACAAAGAATACACTAGCTCTTTTGGAACAGACGTGATAAAAAGAAATTTTTCTCTGATTTCCGCTGATGTCCATATTTATCTACATGTTTATGTATATTAACCCTTCGTATTCGTATTCGCCGAACGTGGATCCACGCGATACACAATAGCTTTTTAATTGTTTCTGTAATTACGGCATTCAGCCGGTTAGTCTTTCGATATAAATATGTACTAATTAATGCATCTTGGTCTTTACTTTTGATTATTAAGAAGTAAACTAATCTTGCGTTTATATTTTGGATACGCATCTCCAAATGAATTGTGATAAGTTGAAAAATAATGCCTTAGTTCATCAAAAATAGCGTTTCATTAAAATAATAAAATATGACTAATATTTTATTATTTTAATGAAACACTATTTTTTTTTTTCATTAAAATAATAAAATATTAGTCCTAAACATGGAACAAACTGGAATATAATCTCATTCTGGTCAACAACTAATACTGTTTACCATACCTACCTATGTATATTTTAACAATTAATTTATATACTTATTTGATTTATTTTTTTGTGATCAAATCGTTATCTTTACATACTTTGCTCAAGGAAAGAAAGACGGCAAGATCACTAGAATAATAAAAAAATATATTATTACCATCCTAGTTATTTAGTATACCATAAATGCCAATTGTTGACTTGAAAACGTGGAATTTAATTGTTGTTATAAAATTCGTGTTATTTTTAAAGGGACCACATATTTTTGTAATATAAAAATTAATCTTTCTTAGTGGCCATAATATATTTTGTTGCCATACTTTGTTATGATTCTCCTATTACGTCATTCTTCGAATATTATTATATTCTCTATATTTTATTATTATTTTGTACTTTGTAAATTTAATAAAAATGGTTTATAAATTCAGGTGTTTCATTATGATATTAATGTTGTTTATCCGGTAGTGTTTGGGATATGTTTAGTTGGTTACTCTACAGTCTACAGGAAACTATTTTGGAATGGTAATCCTTAGAGCCGGCGCAGTCCACAACTAAATATCAAAATACCATTCTATGCCAAAAAGTCGAAAACAAATAACCTGAAGCACACCTCTGTCAGTAGCAGTATTATAAAAGTGCTCTGTGATTCGTGGGGTGGATGCTCGGGTTAATGGAAGTTTATTTGTTTTCAACTTTTTTGAAGAACAAGGTTATTTGGCAATGTCAATCGTGCTTCGCCAGGTCTGCGGCCACCCTAATACAGTCCAGTTTTAAAATTAGTTACATACAGGTTGAAATTGAAAACATGCGACAAATCGAAACTGGAGATTATACTCATCATTATGAACAACTTTTACTATGGGACCAAACCTGAACACGAAAAAAAAGTCAGCTGTTCCTTGCATTTTGACGAGTTATGTGAACATAAATGTAGGGAACAGCTGATTTTTTTTTCGCGACTATGGTTTGGTCCCATAGTAAAAGTTGTTCATAATGACGAGTACAATCTTCCATTTCGATTTGTCGCATGTATTCAATTTCACCCTGTATACAATGAATTTATATGCAGCAGTATTGTAAATCAAAAATTCAGGAGCATGGTTTTGGTTTACGTCCATTGTGCTCCATAGTCCAGTGGGTATTTGGACGATAGAAACATGTAATTTTCCCCATAGTCCAATTGGTCAAATTCCAATTGGTCCATGGAGCACCGACGGAAAAAAAATAATAAAATTAAATTAAAAAGTAATTTAGGGAAACATTATTTACAATTTTTACATTGCTAAGTTTATTTAAATAATAATACACCAGATATTACATAACAGTAACTATTTAATAATCCTTCTCCCAGCTCTCCCGCTCTTCTCTCTCCTTCTTCACTTGGTCTACAACAGGTGTGAGGTAGAGCTTGTCTTCCTCCCACTTGGTCCACTCTTCCTTGGGAAGGATGGTCTTGGTAAGGGACAGTTGCATGGCACGCACAATCCGGAAGTTGCGCTCATCAACTACATGTTGGGGGATGCGGCGAAGTGCTTCCGTAACATCCGCGGTCTCATGGAGGCAGTCGTCACGAAGAAGACCTGTAACAGGATATTAAATTGACTTGAGATAATAAAATCAATATAAGCTTTTGGTAGTATTTCCCTGTTAGTTTAGATAAGACCCTAGATTTTATATCAATGTCACAATTTGTACTATTCTTTAAATTAGTTCCATTTTTGTGGAACTTTAGAATAGAAAGCAGTTTCTTCATGGTTTTTTCTCTTTTGCAGATTGTAAACCTCCATGAGTCTTGGCTACATAACATTTCTTTTTAAATGAATCTAATACTGTTATTATGACTATTCAACAGCAACACATGTCATAGTGAAAGTACTCTGTGTCATAGTGTCTCAAGTTTTATCAACATACAGGATGTCCTCCTATTGGTTTTATAACTGTCAATACATAAGGAAAAACATTAGACCACTAATGGCTGATTTTCACCAAAGTCTAGATAAAGATTATCTTTTATCCATGGAATAGAATTGACAACTTACAGTTCTAGTTTGGAAAAACTATCAAAAATTCAAAATTTATTTTCAGCATAACACTTATTCTAGGTGTAAAAGTTTAGTGGAATTCGCCCTAAGTTGAGAAGACATACAGTACCATAGTCATAGGTACTGTCCTCATGTTATTTACATTTTATATTTCTATGTATTATTGCGATTTGTTCGGAAGTCTTTGGGTAACCAAGGATAATGTTTGGGAATGTCATACTCATTTTTAACCTGTACAATAATCATTGGAGATAAGTGAGCTTAGGAGCATATCACGTACACACCTAGATAATAAATAAACTATAAAACGTAGGGTTAAGCGTACCGTATCGGTTGAATCCAGCCATGTTGTAGGCCCATTTCTTCATGTTGTCTGAAAATAAATAAGTTACATAACTATATTGTAACTACTGTAATGGTAGTAGTATGTAGATAATGTTGTTGAATACATTCTAGCACTAATTTATGTGTTGTACTCACTGAGGGCAACACTAGTGGTCCTAAAAGCCATTTTATTCGAAGCTGTGAATCTCAGTTGTTGAAATTATCACAATTCGATCGAAGAGTGTTCTGCTTCTGGTCGACCGTGCTTTTCCAATTTTTGTGACTGCAAATTCCGTCTATCAAAATGACATTATATGAATGATGACATTGACACATGGATTTGGGTTGCTAGACGATAAACAATTAATTTGGAATATAAATATACGGCGGTATTTTATTAGGATTCCAATATTTATATAATTTAACGGCATGGCCACGAACTCGCCGCTATCAGCGACAGCTTAGCGCGGGGCGGCGAGCGGTAAAAACAAATATACCAAAATGTATAAACCATGCCACGACGACGACGCACCGTTCGCAGCGTCAACGTTAGACAAAAGAAACCGCGCCGCTTGCCACTAAGCCAATAGTCGTGGCCGGGCGTTTAAAGGGCAGTTGCAGTGAGGTAACACACAGGCCGCGTTTTAACATGCCTGTCCCACACATATGCAGATTCCCGAAAATTAGAAAAATATAAAAAAAAATACCTACTCATTTTATTATTGATTCGTGTCGAGAATCATTAGCATAGTTACCTCCTTGAATTTGACGAGGATGCAAAACAACACCTTGTATACAGGGTTATTGGAAAAATAAAACAAATAATCACACAGATAACGTTGTATCTTTGATAGTGACCCTAGCGATATAGTACATACTAATTCCATGCCCTAACGACATTATTAAAGTGTTGCCCACTCCTATTTACTACAATCCTACCACAAGCTATGAGCGACTGTAGTGCGCTAAAATGAACTGCAGCATAAGTAAAATAGGCAGACCGCAAGTCGCAGTGGCGATGGCGAACTAAGCCTGTCGGGCGCAAAACAAAACGAGTTTCCCCCGGTCTTCTTAGTACATATACCTATACTCCATTTACTATAGCATTAGACAGAAGTAAAAAAGGCTCTTTTACGGGCACACTTTGTAATAAAAGTACAACAAACATTATTACAGTCAAGATTGATGTGGAGTTAAATACAATCAATAATAACAATATTCACACTTAATTGTACTTATTTAACCTATCTACCATCTGAAATTACAAGGCTTTCATTTAATATTATTTAGTTTTTACGTAAAATATTGGTGCCGATTCCCTTGTTCGCAAACTAAACTAAATTTAAGTTCAGTGCATCTTTTTCTTTCTATTTCATTAAGAAAAGGACAGAGGATAAATATTAGTTCAGTCCATGGAATTATTATGTACTACGTTGTACGTAGTACATAATAATTCCATGGTTCAGTCCTGTCAAATTAGTCAGCGTCTGACGTAAATTGACGTATTTTTAGTAGCTAATTTTTTAATCACGTCTAAACTTGTCTATGGAGTATCTTAATTTGACAGGACTAAACTAATATTTATCTTCTGTCCTTTTCTTAATGAAATAGAAAGAAAAAGATGCACTGAACTTAAATTTAGTTTAGTTTATGAACAAGGGAATCGGCGCCATTGTCGTGTCAATGTTTAAAATATAAAAGAAGCAGGGGCGGACAGTACCGGGAACGTTTTTCATGTCACTATACTCTACCAAATCTAAAATGTTACCTATTCCCTTCATTTTATTTTGTCGGTTTATATAAAGTTGTTTTTAATAAACTGATTGTTACTAAAAATTGTTTCATTTCATGTAGGTACCTATCCAAGCATCGTGACGAGTAGATAGATAGAATATGATTTATTGAATGCCATACATTGTTACTTACAAAAAAAGCACATACAACATTATACATTATTTATTAAAATTGTTTGAACTTAACTAGAAAATAAAAGGTTTCGTACTCCTGCTTCTACGAGCCTCTTTTTTCTAAAGTTATATTATATTAATAAATGGAGTATACCTAGGTATTTCTAGTAAAATTTTGCAAAAATTAAGAAGGTATAAGTAACATGTTTTACTTTATCTAAATCATGGGAGTCGTATGTACAGACGCCAGCACATCAACCTACACCTAACTGTCACATTTTCCCAATCAACTTTGAACCTTATGTTTCAGTGATAAAGTTGAAAATCTATTAAAGAAATTTGACAGATTGTAGTAGGTTGATGTGCTGGCGTCTGTACATGGCAGGATAATTTCTTTAGGGAGGTGCATTTTCATCATCAAATTTATTTTATTTATACATATATTTTACGCCAGAAAATATATAACAAAAAAAAGATATATATATATTTAACATTACAAAGCATACAATAGGCGGCCTTATCACTTTCTACGATTTCTTCCAGGCAACCTTGGAATGGACAGTGATTGAATAAGTATAAAGATACAATACACTTTAATACATACATAGATATACAGGCTGAATTTTTCAAGTGGGCATCTATGGCCAAATTCGAAACTATGAGGAATAGCGAAAAGTACTCAAAGGAGTCTCGTGCTCAATGTTGATGAAAACTAAAACTTCATCATTGGATGTTTGAAAAATCAATATTTCTAGCCAGGAATCGAACGCGTTGATTTTGATTTAAAAAAAAACACTGTATTATTATTACAATTACACCATTCGATAGTGTCCCTAACAAAGAGATTTAAGATAAAATTTTAATGTCTTTGGTCCCTAATAAGGATGACATTCTGGGAAGTTATGACATACGGCAAACGCTATTTAAATGTAGGTACCTATACATGAAAAATATATAAGCAACAAAAATAAATTATATCACATTACGCTATTCACGGACGTACAGACGCCAGGACATCAAATTACTATAAACTGTCAAATTTCTAGATGCAAAGCGAGCGAATTGAGCACAAAAACTATTATTAGGTTTATTTTTAGGTTTTCTTTTGAACATTTATACATAAATAGGAATTACTCTGTCGACTGATACAGAAAATTGTGATTATTAAAAGAATGTTGACAAGAGCGAGCACAGTGACCTCGAAAATTTAAGCATCCTGACGCGTAGCTTTAGGTGAGACGTTCCTTTGACTATTCGTACAGAAATAGGATAAATAATAAATTTGTCAATTTAGTTTTATGCTAAAAAGTTTGAGTTAGTAAAAGAATAATACCGTACACCCCGTGACCCCGTCTAAAAAGGTGTTTTTTTGAACATTTACAGAAGTTACCTACTAAGTCGACTTATGCAGAAAGTTGTGAACTTGCGACTATTAAAAGACGTATTCACGTCAAAAGTGGTTTCTACTGGTTTTACAACATTAAAAGAAGTAGCAACCAAATGAGAACATTGTTGCTGTCATTTCAGGTTTCTACTATAGATATAAAATTGATATTATATTTATAAAGTTGATTTGGAACCATCTTAGAGCATTTTTAATGCGCTAAGGGTACAACTGACCTCTATTATACAGCTACGCTAGTGGTCAGTGATGGGTACGCATTATCATTTATGGTAATTATATTTTTTTGTTCTTTGGTCTCTTTGGACTTCTTGGATTGTTGCCTTGTTGGGTTGTTCAAGGCTGTATATTTCACTTGATAATTCACAGCTGTTTTTGGCGGCTGCTGCCATGACTGCTGCATAGACATAGACTATCGCTGTATAGTTACTATACTCTTTGGACTATCGCAATGGGTTACTGCCATCAAGATCATTGACATAGAAAAGTATGGACTGGAAATACCTACAAAAATAGGGTGCATACCTACAACTCAAATTGTCTCATAAAATGGCTGCCATTGCTAGGGTTGTGCCAATCAAGGAAAATTGGTGTTACTGTATCGAGTATCGATATATGAATCTGCAGTGGCAAGAGAGAAACAGATCGTCCATAAAAATAAAAAACGAGTTATTTATTTATTAAAACCAGTACCAGGTACTTAACAAAATAAACATTGTAAAAGCCAATTATTATTAATCGACTTCAAAAAAGGAGGTTCTGTATTCGACCCGTATGTTTGTATGTCCGCGATTTTCTCAAAAAGTAATGAACCAATTTTTATAACTTTTTCGCTAATGTAATCTACATACTTTTAGGAAGGTTTTAGTATATAATACATTAGGTAATTATTCTTATGTACGAAGTTATATGCATAAATGTACTACATCTCCGGCATTTCTATGATGATTCTTCTAGTCGGTGTATTCAATTCTTCAATGCACTAGTGTTAATTGAATTTGTGTGGGGTAGGTACAACTAAAAAGTGAAAAATAAAAACATTTGTACAAAAAAAAACAACCGACTTCAAAAAAAATACTACAAAGTGAAAAATAACTTTAATTTCGGAAGTCGGAGTCAAAAAATGAAAATACGGAACCAACGACACCGACTTCCGAAATTAAAGTTATTTTTCACTTTGTAGTATTTTTTTTGAAGTTGGTTGTTTTTTTTTTTTTTTTGTAAAAATGTTTTTATTAAAACAGTAACCGTGGAGTTTCTTGCCGGTTCTTCTCCATAGCAAACGACCAATTTTATTGGAACCGTGCACCTAGCTTCTGAGTCTGACGTTTCATAAGTGCCTATGTAGGTTTATGTGAAATAAAATATTTTGATTTTGGTTCTGTGAACCACGGGCCGAACCTAGCAAGGTCGCTCGGACCTAATAAGACGCAGGATTATTTATGTTAACATCGCAGAAAATACCGACACAGTATATATTATACTGTGATACCGATATCTTTTCAGCGGAGGAACTAGATTCGGAAACTTGGCAACGGTACAACACTATTCCAATATGACATATTATTGTAAACAAATAAGTGAAGTAACAAAAATAATAAAAAGGTCTGTTATACGGAAAATAACCCAAATATCAATACTTTAGCCATAAATTCATGATCGGGTTACAATTGTATCATCGAATGTGTATTATTTTATGTATTATTGCATGAAAACCGGCTTTAACCTGTGCAAAGACAATAGAGATTGATTTTCATTATTTCTTGCACCACACTTCACAATACAACACACAGGCATGTTGAATTGCTGTTTTCCAACATTTACATACAGTTTTAAAAGGTAAAATTCTTGTAATTTTCTCACAAATCTCAATAATACAAAAAATAAACAACCATTTGACAGCAAAACTACCACGAAACTCGTCCACAGATTACTAATCTCGTCGCATAAGATGGCTTTTACGGCACTTACCTACAGCTGTCACTACGTCACGACAAAATTTTGCCATAATGAGCAACAACTTAAAATATTGTTGTCTCTTTTTTCAAATACGATTATCTTATTGGAAAGAATGAGACAAAACGATATTTCACATTCTGAATCATATTTCACTCATATTTGTATAAGCAAATGTATGTATAGAATAACGCGGCGTCTCCATGTTTTTCCTATCTCAATGATCAAGATCGATTACGTCACGTGTTGTCAATAATGTCAATGATTGTCATGTTTGATGGGAGTTTGTAAAAACATTGATATTTTATAGTAATTTTTTCCAAACGCAATTTCTGATTTCTAGAATGGCTTAAAAATCACCGTACTGAGTTTGTTGACATTTAATTGTCGTCTATGCAATTGGAAAAAATAATTGTAAAATGGTATGTACGTAAATACTTTGCGATAATTATTGTGGTTAGAAGTTACACACCACTTATCTGTTGTAATATTAAATGTCCAAGACAAATGTGATAAGGTTGCGTGCGCGTGGCTACTTCGTGCTTCTTATCAAGTTGTTTGTTTTCTTGTCTTGGAGTGAACTTCGAATGACCTCGCTCGACCTCCTAGTTCCAGTCCGCTTATCATTATCAGTACGAATAAAATGAGACGGCGGAAGGTATTTCATTTAATTCATCAGATATCGTGGTGCGATCACATACTGTTCTCGGTTCTTACTCGACAAACGTCGTAATACATTGTCGTTGTGTAGTACGCGTACACCTACCTACTATTTGTATCCTTTCGGGTTTCGTATTCGTGTGTAATAGTGTAGTGGTTTTTTTGTTCATCCTGCATTCAAGAAGAGGAATGCCAAGTGACTGTCGGGACTGTTTGGGAATTCGTTATCGAATTAATACCCTGCACCAAACGTGGAAGTGGCTGCATCAAACAATTGCCCTTCACGAATATCTGATCTCCCTCTCTTCGGCTGATACTGACGCCTGCTGCTCTTCTAAGCACTAGGTTATAAATTATAGAGACTATTTGAACTGTTATTAGTCAATTTACTTAAGTAACAATAACAAATAATTAACGTTTAACAAACTGTGGTTATAAAGTTCATACAGAAAAGTATCCGTTTGACAATTAATTTAGCTAATATAACATTTAAAGATGGCTCAGACAATGATGAAGAAGATAGTCGCAAGCAGTGCCTGCCTTGTGGTGGGTTTAACAAGAAGAACCAGCTCTCGTAGCTTGGTAACTGCAAGCAAGAACTTAAATGCAAAGAAAGAACGTGACTTGCCTACTGAGGGGGAGATCACCAAGTCTGTCTTCATGTCCCAATCAACGGACATCTATACTAACCTGGCTCTTGAAGACTGGATGTACCGTAACATGGACTTCACAAATCACCATGTGATGATGGTTTGGCGCAATGAACCATGTGTTGTGATTGGAAGACACCAGAATCCATGGTTGGAAGCTAATGTCCCACTTCTGAATGAGAGGGAGATAGCTCTAGCGAGACGCCACAGTGGTGGTGGTACTGTGTACCATGACCGTGGAAATCTTAACATCACATTCTTCACTCCTCGTGAGAGATATGACAGGAAATACAACTTGGAACTAATCAAGAGAGCACTCTTCAGAGGATTTGGGGTCAAGTCCATCATCAATGAACGTCAAGATATGATTGTTCGAGATAAATACAAAGTATCCTTTTTAAATTGAAATCAGTATACACCAAATAGTATTATTACAACAAAAATGTTATAATTTTTTGTAAGATTTGTTGCATTATGGAAATTCTATAAGCTTCTTAGAATTTCTTCATGATTTGTAATTATAGTACTTGTATCAACGCAATATTTAGGAGATTGCTTTGCCACACCCAGTTCCTTGTTCCAGTTGCTAAAAGTGTGAGATTAAAACCAATGAATTAATATGGGTGTTGCATGCAATTTAATAATCCAATGTAATATTTGAAGTTTTTGGAATTTATGTTTACAATGATATACACAAACTAGTTTCCTTAGCAACAATTCTATCAGGTATCTGGAACAGCTGCAAAGCTAGGCCGTCTGACAGCATACCACCACTGCACACTTCTAGTCAATGCCAACAAGGCAGATCTCAGCCGAGCCCTTGCTAAACGCGAGGTGAGTAAAACTATGACTCCCGAATAAGACCGGAACATACCGTTATTTTATATGTGACAGTTTCTGAGTGAAGAAACTTTATTGGTTGGACCTTTTTGACAACTTATTACATTTTATGCTACCTATAGAGTACAAAGGCATACTTTTGATACCGCTATTATCTAGTATAGTTCTTATTGGAATATGTGCAAAACCAACAATAAGGTTCCATTCCTCAGGTCTTGTCACAATTTTCTATCTCTATTGCTCTTTGACTTATTTGAACTATCTATCTTCAAAATAACCATTATTGCTTGTGTAGTTTCATTAAAATTGTTTGGTTGTTGACCTATTTTGCTGTCTGTAGTTTTTAGTCTCTTGTCATTTATTCATCAGGCATTCTGTGTGACAGTTTATAATGTATTTTTATTTCCACCCAACTTTAAATGAACATCACTTTACGATTTTCCCCCTTAAGACCTTCCTAACCATAACTTTTACTTTTTTATTGAATGTTCTGTATAATTTAAAATGCAAGCACATTATAGCTATGTATTCAGTATGCTGGTACCAAGCAGGGGCCCAGTATGCTTTTTTGCATATTCAGTAATGTCACAGGTCGTACTTGTTGCATTTCATTGTTTACGTGTGATTCATCACTTTATGTTGGGGGAACAAAGCGTCAATACCGAATTGCACACGACCAGCAATATTCTAGATTACACAATGTTTACCAAAACAATTGTATTCATAAAATTAATTGTTTTATTAACCTTTTAGTAGCTTGTTTTTTCACTAACTCTTTGTAACTGACCTTGACTTGATAGCTCCCTCCAGTTTATAAGTTAAGGACCTTTTAATTCTATTTAGCATGGCATACAGACTCAGGCGACTGCGTCGACGCGCTCTGAGGTTGCCAATCTGTCGGACGTGGACAACCTCGTCACCGTGGACAGTCTGCAGACTGCTGTGGGCTACGAGTACCTGCGCACGGCAGCCCTGAGCTTGGAAGACGGGGGCACCAACCAGATCTCAAAGCAACGAGGCTTCCAATTCATCAACCCTACTAATGACTGGTTCCCAGGTACGTTATTGAGCATTCAAAAAACAGTTCCCATGATACACAAAATAAATATTTTCTGTTGTTCAAAATTTGTCACCAATTTTCGCTTCATACCTTATAATGTCGGCAATTAATTAATTATAACGTTTTCCCCAGGTCTTGCGGACTTAAGAAACGAGCTTCAGTCTTGGGACTGGTGCTACGGCAGAACACCCGTGTTCACAGTGAGTCGCTCCTTCCCCGTGCCGGCGGAGCTGCTGGCTCCGTCCAAGGTTTACTCTGCGACACAAGAGTTGGTCATCACCATGTCGGTTGAGAAAGGTCTTATCGACGATGTCACCCTCAACATCCCACCAGGTCTAGTTGAGTCTGGATTCCACGGGGAAGCGTCTGTCATCACTCACCTTAAAGGAAAGAGGTTCACTTCCGAAGCTCTCTCCGCGTTGCAAGACGCGATGCTGACGAGTCACTCGAGCAGTGACGTCAGAAAGTTGGACGAAAAGGAACAGTTTGTAGCGAAGTGCTTCGACCAAGTTGTGAACACAGTGTAAGTCGCGCTGTGTCAGACTCAAGTTATGTTTAAACGTTGTAGGTGCTATGAGTACTGTTTGTTAGAATAAGTATCATTAAAGAAAATATTGTGGAGTCTATAAAGTAGGCATTGTTTAATATTTTCGTGTTGATTATAATGTATAGTCATCTTGAATTGTCAACATGAAAGAATTGTAATAATGTAAATAGTCTGTACATTGTAATGATATTTTTTATACAATTGGATGTGTTAAATTAACTAAAGATATACATGTTAGCTTCCCGTCTCTTCTATTAACCCCTCAATGCTTGTTAATATAATATTTCTCTTCGTTATTAACTTCCAATCTGCTTTATTAAATTACTTACGTGTTTTTTTAGTTTAGTATTATATTTATAAATATCTAGACTCTTAGCGTAATATTGTCGGTGTATTTTGAAGGATTGTGAATCTCCTACCACAATTAAATGAAGGCCTTCTTATGTTCACCAGAATATTACGCTAACAGGCTAGAGTTTGTTCACGCGAGTCGCACCCTAGTGCCGAACGCTACAAGAATGCATCATATCATTTGTTTTAATTAATTAAATTATAATTTCGTTACAGAATTAACGTACCCACGTAATGTTACTTATCAAACATTTTGTGTAGCATGTATTACCTACTGTATTGTAATCATTGTGTATACTTCTTTCGACTAATTTACCCATTTCATAATCCACGGAACCTTGTTTTCGTAAAACCACTCCGAAACGGGGACTTTTTTGTATGAAATGGACTTAGAATAATTTAATATAATTTTAGTTTTAATATATAGCTACTAAGTTTTGTTTAATGATGTCCAAAAGGTTGCTTTCTAGTAATAACAACATACCTAGTTTAAATCGCCCAGTTTTGAGTTTTGTGACTCATCAGAATTACCTATTTAGTTATAAAATAATGGTAATGTGACACAGATTTATATTATTATTAATGGGAGATTGGATTTGAAAGTTAACTCATTGAAATAAAAAAGTATGAGAAAAACTACAGTTTTTTTAAAACTCCTGTTCCTTAGTAACTAGAGCTACACTCGCTTTCGATTTTAGTGTTAAATGACTAAAATTAGCCCAGACTACTAAGTTAGTTGTTACACAATATTAACCTGACGAAAGGGGATGACTACCGAGATGACGACTAATAGAGAAGTATGGAAGAAAAAGATGAATAAAGGCAGGACAATGATAGGTGGCGATAACAAAATATACTCGACTCATCGACTGATGAGACGTCTCTCAATACAAAACATACGCAAATATACGCCAAAACCTTTCAGATACCTACTGAAAGAAACCTCGCTGCAATCAGATCGACCCAAACCATATCAAAGCGATGGACTCTTCGCGGAAGTTGCATAACAAGTGTCTTCAACTTGAACCAGCGTAATAGATTTTATCCATAATTAATTATTTGAGTTATTTAAATTGGCTGGAAATAAATGAGAGACGTCGCGCTAAAAGGCTCGCCGCCCAGTGTAGGCGCACTATGCATACAAATCAATGCTATACCTACTAATGGAAACGTGCACTTGTCCTCGCACAACTAAAACTCGCTTGGAGCCTGGGCTCTTCCTCTCGCTTTCTGAAGAACCGCGGTGGTGGTCGGCGTCCGCGCAGGCGCAGCCAGTCTGCGTTCGTTCACAGAGGCGCGCGCGCATTCGCCGCCATATTGTATTTACATACGTTACCATGACGACCGCGTAAACACGAACTCGTACATAAGTTTTGGTTGAACTTTACCGGTAAAGTTTAGTTTACTTATTGGTTGTATGTACTGTCAGACTGAAAGTGTTAGTGAGTCAGTTACTGTATGATTACAGGGTTCACTTGTAGTTTGTTAACGAATAAAAGTAAGTATTAAAGTTGTGTATTTCCATTTTAAGCCCTGCTTGTTAACATTTTACAGGTACGTATGTACTAATATGTATGTATCTCGCACGCAAATGTATTTAAGTAGCTGTTAATAACTAATTTCAAAAATCCTAGATAAAAAAAATTGTGTCTTTTATGAACTTTTCTCATTAGGTACTTAAACTTGATAGTCAAAAGAACTTAAAATAAGTCTCTGCAAGATGGACCAAAGACAAGGACTGCCTTGTCTTTGGTTCCGGAACATCTTAAATCCTACAAAAAAGGTACCTAGGTACTGACCTAGGTACCTTTTTTGTTCAACACTACCTATCACTAATTCCAAAAAGCCCTAATTCATTTGTGATGGTGTTAGTTAACATTTAGGTATAGGTACCCATAGACCGGTATTATACCTACAAAAATATAAGGGCTTTACCCAATAATCTTAAGGAACGCGAAATAGGTCTACCTGAAAATGAACTAAAGGAAAATAGACATATTTTTCTTTTATTCGTATTATTTAGGTAGATACCTACTTACATAATTTGAGGTCAACCACCATAATATTTTGTGGTAGAACGTACAGAACTTAAAAAAATATTAACATCGTAGGAGGTAGGTACCTACTATGTATGTAAAATAAAATCCTATAAATAAATACATTCTGATTCTGAACTCGGAAGGTTGAAAGTTTATTTATGTTTGCACTTAGGTAATTATATTTTCCCTATCTTCTGACAGATTAATTTAAAAAGCACGTTGGCACTTTCATTGTTCCTTTAATTTGGTAATATAGGTTTATTTAAAAGTACAGACGCCAGCACATCAACCTACACCTAACTGTCACATTTTCCCAATCAACTTTGAACCTTATGTTTCAGTGATAAAGTTGAAAATCTATTAAAGAAATTTGACAGGTTGTAGTAGGTTGATGTGCTGGCGTCTGTACAACTATCTCAGTCCTATGTAAAGTAGAGATGCTTACTAATCCAGCTATTTACCTACCTACCTTCTTATTAACTTAACTTTTTTTGTACTAAAATATTTTTAAATCTGTAATCTTATAAATAAGTAAGTGATGGTAGGCAGATTTGTGATGATATCAAAAAGCTGTTAACCGGACATCGAACCCTTGACTTCCATGCACAATAACAGCGATGCGCATGCAATGATTCTATCAAATCTCTTAGAGAAATCTTGGAGAAAAAGATGATTCTTAAAATGAGGGCCCAAACTATCATTGCTCATGGGAAGATAAGACTTATCCCCTGAAGAAAGTCTTACGTCCTGGAATAAATTCGCAATTATGGTTAGAACCGCATTGTTTAGAAGAACAACGTGGTCACACAAGCAGACACGAAAAGCAACTTTGATTTATAATATTTACCTATAGACATAGATTGTAGGGATAAATCACGGACTACCCTAATAGCTTTTCTAACAAAGAGTAAGCATCATATTTGTAAAAAAAAACCTAATGAGCCATTTATTCTAAAGGTAAATGGCGTTCCCATCACATAAAACCATAAGCAGAAAGAATTGATTATAACTTACTTATAAGTAATAATGATTAAGCGAGGTGGTTAGTGCCGTTGTGTCTAATGTCCTTGATTATGATGAATTAGCTAGTTTCCCGCTTAGAAAACGGGCATCCTTTTCATTCCGTCGATTCGTTATCACGCAGACTGAAGAAACGATTTCATAGGGATTGCAAAACAGCGTATCGCTATTAATTTCATATTAGTTCTAAACCGTTAAAATAATTGAATTTCGTTAATTTACCTGCAATTACACTTGTTAACTGTTTACTAGTTTCCTACTCAATAATCATGAATACCTAGTACCTACAACCTACCTACTGAAGAATTAACATTTTCCGGTAATATTATATTGGGGAACTTTTCTCGGACGACTGAGAACCCCTGAGCTTCAGAAACGGGACTAAAAAAAAAGGACATCATTGTGTAGATGTAGAGCCACAGACGTTATAGGTATCTAGTTTTTATCTTTATATACAGTTATAGAAAAATACAAATAGGCATAGGTACTAGGTACATACCCAAAGCGTTGACCGCTAATCGGGCTGTTGGCCCGTTTAAGAATTTTTAGATCATTTCTTTAGACAGCATGTAAAAATGTTTTTTTACAACCAATTTACAGAAATAAAATGCCATTTTTGTCATTATCATTTAGATTTAGACCAGTGAGTATTAACTTGATCTGCCTTGGTTCTGGGCCAACGTGTTCTTGAAGAAATGCAAGCCAATATTAGACGTACCTAAGCGCGTTCGCGCACGGCTTACTTTTAGTAGGTCCTACAATCGGTTAGATTTTTTCACCGAGTCTGTAAGTATGATCTACGTTTTGTAGAACGCGTCCATTGATACATTTGATCTCTACTGTTTCATTTAGCTCCTACAAAAAATAACTTCTATTTGGAAAAATATATAAATAAGTAGGAAATCATATTAGAGCGCAACAAAATATGTTATACTAAACGTAGGTGTATTAGTTACCTCGTTAAGTACGCATTCGAGCATTACATATTTATATAGGTCGCCAGATTAGCTGACAGTTAGCAACGAACATGGGTACATCGGTATGCGTTGCACAATTATTGTTGGTAACATCACATTACGTAAGACTGGACATTGCGGGTTCTTCGAGCGAATGGCTGCAGATGAGTCTGAATACGGAACGGACGAACAGCTACTGTGGACATTTTTGGAAACAATAGACATCTCATTATAGTGATTGAGGTTTATGCAAGCCATGTACCCGATGGATTTCTCATCGGCAAAAATGACGAACTTTCATATTAACCCTTTGCAGAATACATTTTCGAAAAATAAGTACTTCCTTATACCTTACCTTCGTTATATGTATAAGGAACTGTTTGTCAATGAATTTAAGATTTTTAATTCCATTTTATTGAACTATTGATTGAAAGATTACTTACGATTTTTTTGTAATGTAGGTGTAGGTTACCTGTTATGTTTAAATTATTTAATTCAAACACGCTTCCTAAATAATGTTGTAATTCCATGCAGTCAGCATAAAATGAACTGTGCGCTGATCAGGATCTAATCTTAAGCACCTTAGGTTGGTCAAAAATACGTGCTAAAGCTTTAGTTGGCGCAGATAACCACGTACCTATATATGTCTATTTTGTTGGTTCGGGGTGTATTGGCAGTTTGCCGGATTACCTACCTGATGTTGTGACTGTTGTGAGTAGGATGTAAACCTACTATACAGGGTGAAATTGAACACATGCGACAAATCGAAATGGGAGATTGTACTCGTCATTATGAACAACTTTTACTATGGGACCAAACCTGAAATCGCGAAAAAAAAATCAGCTGTTCCCTACATTTATGTTCGCATAACTCGCCAAAATGTAGGGAACAGCTGATTTTTTTTTCTCGATTTCAGGTTTGGTCCCATAGTAAAAGTTGTTCATAATGATGAGTATAATCTCCCATTTCGATTTGTCGCATGTGTTCAATTTCACCCTGTATATAGAAATTCCCTCAATATAAATATCTACCTGTATTTACACATTTGCACAAGAGGCAATAGCTCAAAGACTGATATAGGTCGTACTCGTACGAGGAGTCGTGAGTTCGAACGTCATCAGTTGTACCATTGACATGAACGTGAACCCACTTCTATTACAAACGTATCATGTTAGCCTAATCCGAGGGCTCAACCAGAACACTAGCAATTAATGCTCAGTCCACATTGTTAATACCTAGTTATTATTCTAAAAGCACAAATTGGTCGTTATAACAAAGTGAGATTCAGGTCAGGTCACTAGTACGAGTATCCCAATTGGGTTACACACTTCAATCATAATCCGAGGGATTCACTATCACGTTCCGATCGACCTTCGACTAGAGATCGAATTTCGATTGGGAAAAAATCTGCTGGGACATAGATTTTGTCTTAGATTCCAATAATCTAAGACAAATTTAAACAATATTTTTATTTATTTCTACCTTCAGCTCTACCTTGCCAACTAAAGTTTAAGGTACATTCTATAGAAGGTAAGAGCACATCAGACAATAATTGAAGTTGTTAGAAACTTGCAGGAAGAACGTGCAGCATACACAATCGACTTTCACCGTGCAACATCTTCATACTGCATTTAAGCGTCTCGTTGTAGTATCCATTTTCCTTTTAACTTATTATGTATGTATGCTACATATTCTGTATTCAACTGTGTGTCTGCAATCCTCTTAGTCCAGAAATTGTCTAAAATAATTATTTTGCATCGACTTTTGTGATTCAAAGACTGATTGAGTTGGGTCACCACTTCCCTGATCTCGCCAGGGATGTCTTAACTCAAGTACCGAATAAGTTTTGTGGTTAACAAAAAAAAAATAACAAGACATGACTTCGCTCTTCAATCTTTACTGATTCAAGTACTTAAATGCGCAATGATTTTGGTCCAGTCACGCGCATAGGCTACGTCTGTACGCATAAGTGTGAGATATTAATTAGTAGTTAAGAAATCGCCCCGTAAATATCAGTTGCATCGTTACCGTTTATATAAGCTCTGATCGGATTAATTACTTTCTACAGCTCTGGTTGTAATGCCGTGGGAAGCGATTGGTCCTGAAACTGTCTAAACCTTATTTTAAAGTGGGCATTATGTTAGACACCGGTGGATATTAACCGCATTAGGTAATCGTACAGCATAGGTGTTGGTCGAACGTCTGCGGAGCGCAGCGTATTTATTGGACGTCTGAGACGCGCATGATATGCCTACAAAACACAATACGAAATGTCTAAGATACTCCTACGAGCGGTCCACGTGACGTCTACGAGGTGCCTACGAGACGCCCATGAGATGTCTACGAGACGCTACGAGACGGGTACTGGACGCCAACGAGACTGCTACGATATGCCTACGAGACTGCTACGAGATGCTAAGAGACGTCTACGAGATGCCTTCGTCTAACTAATAACTAGTCTCTGGACAAACATGTTCTCTTCGTGATCTTATTAGTATGCCTGATGACTATGCATTCTACTGAACATTGTAGGTAGAGTGGAGATCTTGTTTAGCAACTTTATTACTGCAGAGCAACGTAACTATATGTTTATAAGCATTATTATGTTTGTCCTTTGGCCAGGATAATTCTTTTGTATTTAGGACTCATAAGAAATCGCCTCTTTTGAACTGATTTTATATTTAATCAACTGGTATTATGTAGTAGGTACCTCAGGTATTTAGAAAACACACATGCAACTATTATGCAGTTGTGTCAAAATCAAAATTGACAATATTTGTTTTGTAACATTTAAATAGCATTTACTTGTAATGTTAGATTTTTAACGAAGCTTCGGTCAAAGTTCAATGTTATTTACATTCGAATCAATCTGTAAGAGCTAAACGAGTCTTGTTAATCCAGTCGTGACGTTACGGCCATCCGTAAGTAAGTATCGCCGTGCGCAATCATATAAATTTTTATAGAGGTATATTGATGGCTATTCAAAGCCGTGAAACGCTATTAAGTGAGCTTATGGTTTTAATTTGAATGAGTGAAAAGCTTATATGATCAGTTTCTACCATTGATGTATGGAATTTTATACATTAATGGTTTCTACCTATTTATTTATCTCTATTATTGTATGTTGTACACGGCACGGTTTCTATATGGTACGGCGTCTGTCAACAAGCTTCCATAGTGATCCAAACAACACTGACGAACCTACACACGGCGAATAAACCGTAGTTTTTCACGGCAAGAAAAACGTGTGTGTACAAAGGGCCTTATTCAGACAATTGTAGTCCTTTTCAAGGTATAGCCTTGCAATTCTACAAATTGCATTACAAATCAATCAGATCAGGAAAGGGGAGAACGGACCTGTGTACAATCTCGTCATGTCAAATCGATGAATTACAAACTAATATTCTACATGCTTCCATTAAACTTCCATAATAGGCCTACCTATATGTACTCAGTAGATGCATTGCAATTAAATGAAAGAAAATTTAAAACTCACATTAAACGTACACTTTGTAAACAAGCATACTATAAATTAGAAGATTATATCCAAGATAAGAACGCTTGGAAACATGCTGGTCCTGCTCCATAGGACAATCTAGAGTCTAGACAAAATCAAACTGGTTGCTAATTTAATTGTAAATTTTTTTATTATTTTTTTTCACATTTATTACTCACACCCTGACTTATTACTTGTATTTTGTTTTTTAATTAAAATCGTTTTGCTTGTACCATGTTTGTAAATATGTGAGCACCATGTATCTATCAGATAATTAATTTATATGTTATGGTTTCGTTTTTAATTCTTTTACCTATTGTGGTATAGTAATTTTATTGTAGGTGCATCGTCCTCACATGTTATTATATAATTAATGTACCCATGCAAAATATTGTACCTAAACATTTTAAAAGAGTAACGGTGGAGTTTCTTGCCCGTTCTTCTCCATACGAAAACTACCTTTTGGAATGGGCGACTAGAATCAATTCTATTTTAAGATAATTTTTGACGTTCAAAAGTGCCTTTTATGTGCCTATTTGAAATAAATGCTTTGACTTTGACTTTGATGGTAGGCTAATTTAAGTCGAATGATTATGATGACAAACTTTTCTCAGAATAGAATAGTCTTTATTATGTATGTATATTAGAAGCCCGAAAGTCTGACAACCAGTCTTACCAAGGGGTATCGTATTACCCAGTAACTGGGTTGTGAAGGTCAGGTAGGCAGTCGCTCCATGTAAAATACTGGTATTAATTTGCATCCGGTTAGACTGGAAGCTGACCCCAACATAGTTGGGAAAAAGCCAGGCAGATGATGATGAGTCTTTATTATATACTTACGCCATAAAAATGACTTACCTAACTAATACTTACTATTACTTTACTTTCTTTTATTTTTTTTGTTACTATTTATTCAGTAAACAATAAACCCCTTTATATAAACGTTGCTTAAAGTTATTTAGTGATTAGAGACTGTTAAACCATACATTTTTGACGTTTAAATGTATCTCAACTTTCAGCAACGTTTATAGATATTTTTCGAGAAGACACTCTAACTTTTTGAGTTCTGTTATCTATAACAAAATTAATGAGAAATTAAATACCTATCCGCTCTCGTTACGAGAGTGTAAACTGAAAATTTAGAAATGGCTCCAAAACCTGACTTATGAGGAAACAGAGAGCCTCATACAAACTTAATTTTATTAATATCACATTCTCCGCTTACACATATACGTACCCTTCCCACACACACAGACGCACGCACCCCCACACCCTTCCTCACACACACACTCACTCACACACACACCCCCTCCCAATTGTACTGCTACAACTATTATTAATAAATGTCTAGTTCTAGTTTTATTATTATTAATGTTTATGTCTGTCTAGTTTCTACCTATAATTATAACCAAATTTGCTGTTATGGAACTCAGTGCTCCTGGGGTGGGCACTAATAACTGCGACGCAGTTACTAAACTAACGCAGTATTAACGTACACAAAATTGTAATATGTTTTTGTTCCAATTAAATGTTTGTATTGTATTTGTATTTGCATATAGGATATTCGCGTTTCTTAATTTTACGATGCGGTATTGAAGTTGCTATAATTAGATAACAAAATTAAGATAATTGAATAGTCAGCTGCCCACATATGATTGATTAATGAATATTCTAGTCAAGATATCTAAACCAATTAAATTATGCATCCGTTGATGTTTATCTATCGGTTTTTAATGAGCAATCATGCAGTTTTTTGTGGTTTGTCGTGACAAATATAATAATTAAAATACATAAGGTGACAAAAAAGTTTTGAATAACATCAAAATGTTTTTGTATGAAATAATAAATTAGGATTAATTAATCAAATGTTGGTACGAATATATCATTATTTACCAACAAAAATTATAATTTCTGAATTAGTTGGCCTCTAGGGAAAATATATGTATAGATTTGAATATAAAGCAAATCGTTAAATATTTATGAACTTTTGTTCTTATATTATTAGTTATATTTTATTTTGGTTTTGTTACAGAGCTGCAGAACTAGCCTAAGAAAACCAGATGGAAATGGAGAAGGACAAAATTGTGTTTAAGGTAAGTTTTTTATTTATTTTAGCCATTTTTTAAAACTTAGGTACAGTTTTTGTTCTAATTTCACGAAGATATTACAGTTTGTTTTTATCTTGTGCCATCGTCGCCAAGAAAACGCGTGAAACCGGTAAACATCCGTGTCGGTTGGTTTTTTTCGTTTTTGTTCGAGTCACATTGAACCAGTCAGCCGGTGGCACGGATTATTTACTGGGACGAGCTGACCACACTACTGTTTTTATATGCGGTTTTTTACTGAAATATTTTAAATGCAATGTTTTCTTAAATTAGGTCTGACTAGAAATATTTGTTACGAACTAAATGCCCCCACATGATTTCAGCCATGAATCGACCACATTCGTAAGATAGACATCTTTAAACACGACTCTTTATATGTCGGCATAGTAAGTGAATTCACTAATAGCCTATTACAACTCTTATAATATACCTACTCATACATTATCAACGAGCCTTCGTTGTAGCTCGGACTACTTAAAGGCGCATTCCATAAATAAGGGCTAATACAATGTTATTAAAAGCAACGCTAATAGCAGTGTCATTTATCATATCAAAACCACTTAAAAGGCACTTGTATGAACTTCATAGACAATAGAGCAGTTTATATGCAAATTAGATTGCTCACATTATTGCTAAGGTAATTCAACCGCATAAGCATGTGTTTTCGTGATCGCAATTTTTATCTCACATCTATCTGTTAAGTTTATTTATGGAAATTGTGTAAATTTACGTACACCTGTGGTCAGCAATCACAGGTTATGTTGCAATAATAGACCGTCTGTACTCTATGCCTGCGTGTGACCGACGCGACGGGTTGCGGAGGCCGATTCTATTAGCGGACCAATGATGAAAATCTTTCGACAGTTTCTATAGATAGATTCGCACTTTCAACCAATCACAATATTCCGGTCTTCTATTTCCTTAAGGACAGTTATGGTGTTTTTCAACACACCAGCATCAGCCTCTGTAGAATTCCTCAACCCACCGTGGTGTGTCATAGTCGGGCATGTCGTGCGCCTGTGACATTCCACTCATGCCATACCTAGTCACTAGTCGTCATCAAGGCTTCTCACTATTGTCGTTCCCACCACGTCCTGTGCTTCGCCTTCATGCGTATTTACCCTAATGTTATTAACCTTCGCGAATTAAAACAGGCTTAATCTGTATTGTGTTAGAGTGTAATCATCGTCATCGTTTAAGCTGCAATCAGCAAATCAAGTGTCGTGCCGTCGAGCGGCAAGCGAATTCATTTGTTTCTCACATTTTTGTTGTTTCATAAACTAGATATGCCGAGATGATTGTGGGAAAGGTATTTGTCCCCATTTGTTTTTGTTCGCTTTGAATCGAACGTCACGTTAGTGTGATACTGATACCTAGGTTGTATTTAGCTGGTTGTACTGGAGTTGTTAGTGACGTCGCCTTGATGATCGGCCCGACATGTAGAGAGATCAAAACAGGTTCGATGTCACGGCTGTCGTCGTGGGTCAAGGTGTCCGTAATCAGGCGCCGATCCCGAATACAAGTTTGGAGGAAAGAAGGTCACTTGTCCAATAGAGAAAATTCCTGTTATATTTTTATAACAAAGATTCGTTCAACACCTCGACTGTGCTTTGTGATCTTTCGAATACATATATGAATAAATCACCACGTCTTTAATATGTATGAAGTCCAACTTTAGGCTATGATTTCTCGTCGTTAGCTGTCGACATTACTGGTAGTTTTTTTTGAGAAGCCACATTGTCTAAGCAGATAACGTAATTTAGCAATGCATGTAATCATTTAATTACCTACAATAAATCGGTGAGCGCGCAAAAAGCGGGCAGAATGTTTAATATATACAAGAACGTATGATTGACTGGATCGCTTAGTTCCGACAGGACGTTTTTATTAGGTGTTTGTTACTTGTAGCGTGGTAATATAAGGTGTGGCCGGGCAAGCGGAGCGTGATCGTTGGCAGCACGTCATCGGGCAGGCGGGTGGATCGATCACGATGGCTTCGTGGCCCCACATTGTACCTAATGTAACCGAGCCGGCGCCGGCGTTCAAGCACTGACACCACTTTGACACATTGAAGACGACGTGACATGGTAATCGGATCTACCAAGGCTGAAATTATGGTCTTGTGAAGAGCTGTTAGTGTCATGTCAAGTTATTTGTACTTAGGTTAACAGTTACTTAATGTTGCTTCATTGAAGTCATGAATTGAGTGCATTCGATCATAGTAAAATCTGAATGCAAGTCTGATACACAATTTTGGTTCACTATGAAATTGACGAGGTCTTTTAACCGCCCGACTTTATATCAGTTGTCGTGCCCCCAGCGCCCGAAAAAAAAAGAAATATATACCGATTAAACGAGCTGTGATGATGTAATAATAATACAGATTAAACGAGCTGTGGTATTTGATCGTATTATACGATCCGGGCGGAATGGACACGAAAATATTTGTCGGATTTATCCGGCGTAAGCGGTTAAAAGATTAAACGGTGCAAAAATTCCTCGTATTTGTGTAGCTACACAAGTACCTGCAGACATATTCAAGGGGTAGAGCACTGCGTGACTAACATTAGACAAATATAATTGCGGCACCAGTCTCTTCGACAGGTTTCGGCACAATCATGTATAGGTTCCAATACATTCGCATATTAATTACTTGTAAGGTGTATAGGTCTATTGTATTCTAATTTATCTAGCCTGTTCGTGATACGAAGGCTGATCTCGTCACGAGTGTCCCGGTGACAAAGCAAGATAAACTTGGATCAGCTACTAATTCATGCACTAAATGATGGATGTATCAGACATGCGCAACTCATATTATTCAATCATAGGTTAGGTGTTAATACTGCAAATAATTAATTACTTCCGCTATGAATTATCTTTCACGTTACTTACCTAATTAGACAAATTACAAAACTGTTCATTTATTACATACTTTAAGGCTAGTAGAGCTACAAATCCGAGTTATGAAGTTGGTCGGCTGGGTGAGTTACGTAAATAAATAGATAATATTATTTTAGCGGATGTTTTTCTTCCTGTCCGCTCGAGTGGTATTAGTGACACTTATATCTTGAGTGGATGATACACGATACTAGAAAATCCTTTCACTTTCAGTGGCCTAGCTGCGATCGAAATAAACACAACGTGTCCCCTACTTGATGATCAAGATTAAATATACGGGTAGCAGGGACCTCGATGCACAAACTGAAATCATGAATTTCAGTATGTACAAGTTTCTAGACGTAGCATAGAAATATTTCGTCGGTTATAAAAAAAAAAAAAACATCTGCTGTTTTATAGAAAAGTGCAATACCAACGCGGTCAAAATGTATGGACAGCATTTTTTTTTACCGACCGTATTTTTCAGTATCGTGTAGGTAATGAATCCATGGTAACATTGGCAACAGGTTGCGAGTCGCGTCGATATCCTTACCACTTTGTATAGGTACCTATACTTTATCCAAGACTGTTTAGAATTTTCGATATTTACAATAAAAAAATGTTCATTAATCAAAAATATTGTTTCCTTATAAGTCCAATTCAAGACTTGATTTAGCCGATTGTCTGTCCAATCTGTTTACGATACGATTCGGGACAAGTCACGTTTCTGCTATTATTTGTTTCAATGTCAGAACCTCAGAATATAATAGATCAGTAAATTCTGTTCATATTTAATAACGGATCCCTGGCGGCTTCACAAAGGAATCTTTATGTGTGACCCTGACATTTCAGTGGCGTTTAGGTATTTTTTCGGTTCAGTGATCACTGAGAATTACTTGCCCTTTTTATAAAGATGCATGATGTAATTGTGATCGTAGGAAATCCCGTCGTACATTTTACAGGTCGCTGTTTATGAGACAGGTTTATGTTTATACTTAAAAATCAAGTAGTCAATGGTTGTCAGAAGCCCAAAAAGTCTGATAACCAATCTTACCAAGGGGTATTGTGTTATTCAGTAACAGGGTTGTGGAGGTCAGATAGGCAGTATCTCCATGTAAAATAAAAGTAGTTATTTAGGTACAGGAAATTAATTAACATAACGTTTGGGACGTTATGTTATTTAATATCCTGTTACATATCGCATTAACATTTCTCTTTTGGCACAAAGTCTGTAAACCAAGTTGATAGCTTTCATTAATTGCCTACATCTTACCATAACCTAGTGATAAGGGGTCTATCTCTTGGGAGATCGGTATTTTCCGTTCCTTTGTTGTGAATACTTGCGAACTACGGACGTATTTAATTAGCAAGTGACGCCTTTTGTGTAAGTAATAGATAGTGCATTCACTGCTGACGATTTCCTACATCTATCAGGGCATATAGCCTTCATATATTATACATAGAACACGCCCATACG
This sequence comes from Amphipoea oculea, assembly GCA_945859645.1. Taxonomy (NCBI): domain Eukaryota; kingdom Metazoa; phylum Arthropoda; class Insecta; order Lepidoptera; family Noctuidae; genus Amphipoea; species Amphipoea oculea. Next base: position 8,093,175 of record OX243862.1, read on the forward strand.
TCTTTATTTGTAAGGTACTTGTATCAGGAACTAATCTCCGACCAATACGTTGATAGGTACATAATAGTAGGTACCGTCATAATTACTTGGTATTTGCAAATAATTTCGCGTTTTATCATTGTTTATTCCTTGATGTAGAGCAAAAGCTTGTTATTGTATTTAAATTATAGACGTTTGATTCTAAAGTCTAAGTTGTTATCTTTGTAAGAGTGGAAAATATTTGCTGTGAAACCCTTGTTTGAGCCCAGTTTTGATTCATTTCATAATTACGGAATTAGTTGTGGTAGTTAGAATTTAAATCAAAACTAGTGCTTAGATACATTCTATAAGATGCATTTTAATAACGTTACGCAAATTTAGTAATTATAAAAAACTTAGCAGAGTCAACATGTAGAGATATTGAAAGTTTTTATCTACTTCATCCGATGAGGCACATATAAGCACTATGAAGACGTATCTATTGAAACAAAGCACAGTCGTAGATGTCTGTGCTTTGTTTCAATAGACACGTCTGCTACTTTATCACAATACTCGTTAGAGATAAGAGCTGTCATAATAAAATGCGAATGGAAAGTCTTAGGGCTCAATGTCTGTAACTAGTTCATTTCTCTGGTCATTTGATCACATGTCCGGTATCAGTCCGGCCTACTTGCAGGAGACGGGCTTATCTGATACGAGCTGTTTGGTACGTACCGATTTGTAGACCGTGCCAACATATCAACGGCTTTTACAGACATTACATTATACAGGGTTTATTTTCAAAGACCAGCCAAATTTAAGGGTAAACTGAAGAACTTGGTCCGTGGGACCAATATCGTAATCGCGAAAAAATTATCAACTATCCCATAGAAAACTTCAATACCTACTCGACCTAAACGTAAGAGACGGCTGAATATTTATTCGCGATTACGATGTTGGTCCCATCATCCCATGGAGAAAATTGTTCAGTTTGATGGTCTGTACCCCACCCTGAAATTTGGCTGTTTTTTAAAGGCTAACCCTGTATAAACTGATTATTTATACCTAAACACTCTTTAAATTAACCTAAATGCTTTATCGTCGTTGATTTTAGATCCAGTGTGGCAGAACGAGATAAACAATATTATAATTATCAGTCTGATATAATTCTTCCTTTTATTTTCCAGATAACTTATCGTTGATTAATATAACCTACCTGCCGGTTTATTCTGTAAAATTCTCACCGTGAAAACTAAGGTGAAGTGAGCAGTGAGATGTCATTCCACCTGATGCTAGGGATTGACACTATTGACAGCTCACTTCACGCTCACTTCATGACAGAAAAGATCGGCTGTTGGAATGTTTTGTTTTGATCGCGAAGAACTTCCCTATTGTAATCGTTTAGCATAAAATGATTCAGCTAAACAGGCAACAAGAAAACTTTCACACTCTAAACTGATTAAATCTTATTAGCAAAATTTATGAGTGCCATAAAATGACGCCTCGTCTTTTGCATTTACATTAAAAAAGTAAAATATTACTTCTGGTTCTGTTTTTACATGGTCTTCTTCCAATTTTAATGTTCCTTTTTGGGTCGACCGTCGTCATTAAACCGTATGTTAATCTAACATGTATGGCAGCCACCTGGCCAAGTCTCGCTGCAATTTATAGTGGAACTCTCAGGGACAGTGTTGGACAATATTGTACAATGGCCAGATTGTGAAATGTTCCTGTTTGTTAACTGCCCATTAGTACTGTGACATATAGCTTATATTAACCAGTTGACAACGTATTTAACCCAATAACATTTGATTTAATGACCATCCTTCGTGTAATGGGAATTTAATCATGTGCAGTTAATATTTTCGAAGGGCGTTGGCGCCTTTGCACTTTCAAATACAGTATCCATAGAATTAACGCAGTGGGAAAAACGAATGCTACTTAAAGAGAAACTACCCCGTCATAATAACAGTTCTGTGACTGAATGATAGAAAAACATAGAAGGTAAACCCACAGATATTTATTTCTTGTTCACCAAGAAGTCGGCAGATTGTCAAACAAACTTCAACTCTCCCTTAATCGATTTTTAAATATGCGGGCGAAGTCACGGACGAAAGCTGCCTTAGTTTATATCCCTTATTATGAACACCGCGTGATTCAGATCCACCTATGGGTTACCTAACTGTATCCAGGCGCCCGACATATGATAAGCCACAGAACTCGTCTGTGATTCTCGTAAACTTTCTTCAAGATCTTACCTCACGCTTGATTGACAAGTCTACTGACTGGTGGCTACTGACTACTGTCTAGTCGGCTGTCCGGCCACTTTTCCTGCACCACAACATGTATATAGGAATTTAATAATGTCTCTATTACATCTGTCATCGGCAACCACTAATCATATCTATCAATTACTCGATACAGCTACCTAGTTCTACTAATTTGGTGAATACAAGTTCCTTTGCGGATGTCGTTGGCACTTTAAAAGGTAATAACTTACATATTTCTGTGAAATTTCAATACTCTTGTTGGGTCACTAAGATACAGGCTGTACAAATGTCTGTCTTCTGTTATTGAGAATTTCATAACACACTACTTGTATATTTGAGAATTTTATGTACTTAAGTAAATAAATTAATTTGAACTTTGAATTTATTTCTTGCATTATATTGCAACGAAAGTGTTTGTCAGTCCCTAATTGGCTTTTAAAATGTTATTGGAAATTGATATTTCTTTTTAATCACGCTGTTCTGGACCAATAAACTTAATGAAGTAAGTACGGTCGGTAAAGTTAAGTAACAGGCTTTAGTATTTTTTTATTGAACCTTATTATTATTGTTGATTAAAGAGCAAAGGTCTTCTCTGAATACGATGATTGAATAATGACCGGAGGGTTTTTTTACTACTTACGATACTTTAAGGCAATTAATAATGAGTCCTTATTCAAAAAATACAGTTTAATGGTTGTTAAAGAATCGAAAAGAAACTAAATAAAACTAACTTAAAAGGCTTTCATGTGGATTGGAATGTTATAATTAAGATGTAAGTAAAACCCCACGAATTAGGTACATGGTCACGAAATACGTACTATCAAAAATTAGAATTAATTATCTTCACAAAATGGTTTATACCTATAACTTACGAGTATGTCTCGCAGTAATGCAACATCAACATAATCAGCTAATTTGAAACAAAATATGTTTCACACTTTTGTTTTTATTATTAATTATATACCTACGTGTATTATTAAATAATTTCACGAGTGTGCTGATTTTATCATGTTGCTTTTGCGCATTATATTTTTAATTAACTTCTTATCTATGGTAATTACACGCGCTACTGTATAGATCTGTTGAAGACATTTGGTTTTAGAACTGGCGTACATACAATGAGGTTCGGTATGACAGCCATTCTAACATAGACAACCGATGGAAAAGTCAAAAATGTATGAGACTGAAATAACATACCTAAAAGATTAGGTATGTCAATCCTGTTGAAAGTCGTTGTAGGTATACGAAACTTTGAAAGCGATTGGCACTCGTCTAGGCCCTCTGGGCTGGCTATTTATCGGTTAATACAAAGTGATGATCATGGCAGTGTTATCTCAGCCTTCCATGAAAAGTAACTAAGCTCAAATTCTGTAGTCAAGTTGATGATACCTAATGAAAGAAATGCAAGGTATTTACCTACCTACCTACAATACAACGCACTACCTACTTCGTTATTTAAGAAACATGTTTCAAGAGAACGGGATATGGCGACATTATTCCAGATTCTTTATGTAAAAAACGTCTTTCTCTTCCTGGCTGTAATTTCGGTAAAAAGGCGACTTTATAATTGTCTTCCTTTCCCAACTTCCTAGTCTTTCTTTTGGTAATTTTGTTAAAACGAAATCTGTGTGCGGCTTTATGTGCAGCACATAATTTTCTTAGGGTCAAAGGGTAGCACAGTCAGCTTATAAGCAGTTACAATACAGCAGTGGCAAGAAAACTATACACTGACTCATTGCAGGGAATAGTTCCACAACTAAGCAGTATTTTATTATCACGCGACTTAGAAACGGATAATGCGTGGAATACAACTTTTAACAGCTATATGTATCCGTCTCGTATTAACAGATAGAAGTAAGTCAAGACCCGGCCTCCCGACCAGGGTTATCAGACTGATAAAAGTGCCCCCGATGTGCGCCAATCAGTGGTCGCGACACCCGTCCTACATAACCATGTAGGTACCTTATTATAATATGAGATACTATTATAATACCTATAGTTATTTTAAGAATAAATTACCGTCACAATTAAGCATCTCGGTCAAAGGTTCGTGATGTTTATATACAGTCTGGAAAGTTTAAAAAATATTTTTAAAGATACACACACAAACATACACACAAACACAACAGACACACCAAACAAACACCCACCTACACCCTACCTGACATAAATATCAAAGTGGCCCCAGAAGTGAGAATCGTAATTAAATGCTTCTCAGAGGCAAAGCTATCGCTTATTGACACAGTGTTATTCCGAGTATTCATTGAACAAATGACATCTTTTACCTAAACCAATGGATAGGGAAATATGTAATTCAAGCAATCACAGATTTCATGGCATTACTTTGAAGTTCCCATGACTAACCCGAGATTTGGAAACACTTCCACTTCCAGCTTTTTACCTAAGAGTTGCGTGACACTTGTCACGTGGTCATGCAGTGCCAACATGACGTCTAATGTTATCGAATAATCGGCGGTACAGATAACATTAACATTTATGTAACGTCTTGTAACAACGTTTAGCTCACCATGGGACGACACACTTTATTGTTTTTTTCCACACGATTGCGTCCGAGTGCTCGTCTTGTTGTAATTGATAATTGGGATTTATAAATCACCAGTTAGAATGTTAGATCCATGTCGGGTTGAGACACAGCCCCGGGCAGAGTTGTAAAGCTATATAATGTTCATTAGGCAACAAGAGCGGGTCATCACTCACAAAATTTACATGTCAACAGCGACCAAAATATTGTGTACTGTTGCAAGATACCACAATCTATAGTAATAAGTAATATTGTTCTCGAAGCAATTGCTACACGAGTAGGTATAATGATAAGAGAATCATTAGCGATTATTTTTATAGGAAAATTGATTAATTGGGTATTAGTAATATATAGTGTAACGATATGGGTGAAGTAAAGATAGTTTCCGATAGAAATTGCATAGAGAAAGTGACGTAAGGAAAATATTAATTTGGGGGTATTTTTTGTATCATTAAACGACCCATACATTTTATGCCTGTAAAAGCAAAGATGCGTTATCGTAATGATTTTGAAATAGACCTCTTATTAGTCTTAACGTATAATTAAATTTATTGTTAACAATGATTCTATTGGCGCAAATGGTTTGGGAACCAAAAAGTATTTGATGAGCAATGGGCCGGGTCACGTAACGTTCGCTTGCCAAACGAGCGACTTGCACAACGATAGTGGTTACTATAGGATGCATTGACCGGTGATCACTGAACCCACTGGCGAAATGTCATGACATGCAAGTACTTCACAAAAGGAACTGCCTATCTCGTCATCTTTAAGGTGTCCTAACGTCGATCTGGACAGGATTCGCTTTACTGAAAATAATTTTTGTTGAATTGTTCAGTATATTTTTGCAAGCCATAACGATGAAAATTTTGAAGTATTTATATTAGGTCCTTACATATGAAATTGGCGTTTTGTATGGAAGGAACAAAAAGTCGAATATTTTTTAATATAATATATTTAATTAATCAAAGTATGAACCATTGTTTTCAATGCACTTTTGCCATCTTATAGGTAGTTCATTGATCCCTTTACTAAAAAAACCAGTCGGACGGGAATCAATAAAATCTTTGAAGGCGATTTGGACTGCCCCATCGGAGTTGAATTTTTTCCCTTGCAAAAAGTTATCCAAATTGCGAAAAAAATGGTAATCTGTTGGAGCAAGGTCCGGGGAGTACGGAGGATGTCTAAGACATTCCAATTCAAGCTCTTCTAATTTGGTAGCCGTCTGTTGCGCAGTGTGTGGTCTGGCGTTGTCGTGCTTTCAAGCTTTTTAATCTTCCCAATTTGCTTCAAGTGAATTAAAACAGTTTTATCACTAACATCGAAGCCTGCAGCTAACTCGGACGTGGTTTGCGATGGGTCCGCTTCCACAATAGCCTTCAATTCTCCATTATCAACTTGGGTCTCAGGCCGTCCACGGGGCTTGTTCTGCAGGTCGAAATTTCCAGAACGAAAACGTTGGAACCAAAAACGAACTGTGTTTTCTTTTGCAACATGACCGCCATACACATCATTCACCCTTCGAGTCGTTTTCGCAGCACTAGTGCCACGGCGGAACTCGTACTCGTAAATAATGCGATATTTTAAATTTTCCATTTTGTAAAATGAGTGACGCAAACAGAAAAAACAGAAGAAAAAAAACAAATGAATGACGGTCATCGAAGCACAAATACATGAGTAAATAGCTGTACAAATTTGAATTTGGAATTCCTTACCAAAGAGGAGAAATTCGTGATTAAAGTGGCCAGTACGAAAAACGCCAATTTCATATGTAAGGACCTAATATAAACGGCTGTTATCTAAACTGTTAGAAAAAATTAAGCATTGTTTGTTTATTAAATTTTGGTATCAGTAAAATATTAACGGGAGTTGCAGCTCTATACTTAGCCTATCAATGTCCAGTGTCCATCCTGGCTTATTCCACCTCATTTTGAAAAAGTCACCGCTCTGGGTGTTCCAGGTTGATCAGCACATAGCCACAGCTAGCTCTCTTGTTAATATAGACACATTTATTGAATCATGCGATAATAAAAACAAATGAATAAGATAACAATCAAAATCCTAAATGAAAGGAAGTTTGAAACAATCGAATTTTTAGACTAAATCGCAACTAGATTAGTATAATCGATCTACCTTATTTGATATCTTTCACTATCTCGTCGCGTGCAAATAGGTACATTATTTGCTATGCGAAAATGATATAATTTGTTGATTCTTTATCTCCAGACGGACTGTACTTAGCGAATATCGAACGTAGATGGCAGATAATAAATAATTAGTGCACTGTTCTTTGGGTTCTGCTGCTTTATTTACACTTTAAAAACAAATAAATTTTATTCATCAGAAACAAAAGAGATTCCATCTTTTTCTGTGCAGATCCACCAATCCACTATTACTTTATTACTATCAAAAACCCAGTATTTCAATACTGTTGAAATTGTAAATATTTTTGTGAATAATTATTTATCAGAGAGCACCAGTTTCTGTAGTAATGTTTATAGCCCGTAATCAAATTAATGTTTAAAAACTTTACCTAGTGTGAAAGAGGCATTGACACATTTGTCCTAATTGACTACGCCGGAGCTTACACGAAGCGCGTAGCTACAATCTGCAGGGTGAGTAAACTCTTGCAATTCATTTCATCAGGAACTGAACGTGCAGAACCTCATATTTAGCTTCAATTACACGGAAAAGACCCTTCAGATAGACCAAATGTTTGCTAATATGATTAATGATATAGATGTCTATCTATAAATATATGTGCAAAAGCGATAAAGACCAGAATTATCTGGAAAATATGACCTTCGAGACGGCTCTACGAATTATTAAAATCCTTTTGTATCAATGTTATCAGCAGTTACTATGCGGTAATAATAACAGTAATGTTTTTGTGTAAATATCTACTTCTGCAGTCACGAGGTTTATTTTTACGAGATAAAAATATCGCTAAGAGTGATATGTCTTTTAATAAGGGTCAAAGTTGATCGGAATGAAAAATAGTGCGAAGTGTTTTAGGCGTATCAACTGTTTTGACTAACATTCAGGTTATTGCGTGGATTATACAGAAAAAACATTCACGTTTATCATGTTTGTCATGTTATAATTGTTAGTTGTGAGCTTGTAGGTTACAAAAGACACCATCGTATGGTAGTCAACTAGTCAGCCTTGAAATACCAGACAGCACATTTAAAAGGAATAAAATGTCACTAAATTTTTACAAATTGCTTCAACAAATGTGAATTAGAGTCTATATTTGTTTAACAATTCTTTAATATTTACGACATTCTTGATGCGTGTTGTAAGATGCAGGAGATCTGTCTGCTGGGCGTGGCAGGCGGCTGCGCAGGCGCACTGAACTTTACCTGACCTCTAGTTACTAGTTTGCTCTTCGGCTAGATCTTTGTAACACTCAATTAGCTTATTTACTGCACGCGATATACAATTACAAGAACGAGGGCTTTGTAATTAGGGTACAATCTAACAGTAGTTGTAATTAGAGCAGTCGTGGCGAGTGATATAATACCAAGGTGTATTTTATTGTAGACTACTCGTACCATGTCAGACTAGTTATCCAAGTATTGTTTGTTTAAACACTTCATGATTCGAAATAAATACAAGATAAAACGATAAAACTGAAAACATAAGAACTAGCAGGGGTCGAGGTGGGGGGGGGGGGGGGTGCAAGGGATCAGGCCAGATTAAATCATTTTCAAGACGTAGCTGCGTAGGTAAGCAAACAAAAGCTGCGGTCACCCACCTGATATACAGGCGAAAATTCATGAAATTCGAGATAACAAAACTGTTATGTGTTTTGGAAAATTTCCCAGAAATCGTAGCTAAATTTCATTTTTCTCTAAAATCTCAAATCTAAAAGCCTTCATTGTTATTCCATTGGGTACCTAATACTTTAACACACGTTTCGATGTATCCAATGTTTCTAAAACTTCAAACAAGGAAGAAGTTAATTAACCATTTACAAAAATCATGTATAATGCAATGCAAGAGCCAATGCAATAGAAAATATTCACATATCTGAGGTGAACTCGTGTCGTGTTGACAAGGTCTCAGGACCTTGACACGTTACGCATCTAGCGCGTCTTGAGACCTTCAGGTCGCTTCTTTCGATACCATTTCTGATTTGCATATACTCGATTTTACGATGTCTTACCTACATGTATAATGGTAAGTTGTTTTTTTATATTTATTAATAAGGTCGTGTTGCGCCACAAGCGTGACCCGTGCAGCACCCTTTGTAACGGCCGATGCCGCGATTCGCCACGCGGATTAAACACCAGTGTCATATGTCACGATGCCTGCTACCGTTTGCGAAACTCCCAAATGTTGCCTAGCATTAATTACTGGCTTTTAACTACTGGACGATTATAAATAATTGCCTTCCGAACCTAAATGTCAATAGAATGGCGTTTATTTATTTTTATTTAGTTGTGGACACACCTACCGGTAGCATCAACCGAAGTATGGAGCTCTCTTTTGTAATATTTGACAATTTGTAACTTAATTCGTGAGGTGGGAACTCTTTGTAAGACAAGGAAAGTTCACTACGTATTTAAACTAGCTTTTGCCTGCGGCTTCACCCGCGTGGATGTCTGAAATATTCCACGGGAACGTAGGTAGGTACTACCGGGGTTAAAAGTACCCTATACCTTAATCCAGGTTATAAACTATTTGTGTGCCAAATTTAATCCAAATCTGTTCAGCCGTTTTTGTGTCAATCCGGAACATACATCCAGACAAGCAGACAAACGGACAAAAATTCTTCGTCTTCTTCTTAGCGTGTCGATGGAAAAAATAATATGAATAAAATATATGTAATTTTTTAGTTTTGCCCAGATTTCAGTAACACGAATACCGTTCGTCAATATAATTCTTAGTTAGGTACTATTTTATTACATATATAGATAATGAATTATATTATGTAGGCTTATTTGTACTGAACGTTTTACAAGTAAAAAATAGATATTACCGTCATTATATCCTTCTCGTAACACGCGTTCACCATTAGGAAGTAGTTATTGAACATATCAATTATGTTTACATAAATATCGTCTAGTGTTATAATTGCGATTATTCAATGGTTGAAAGCTGTCCAACAAGTTATGAGGATAAATGTAAGCCCACATAAATCACATACTCTCGTTGAACACATAGCTGTAACGTACGGTAATGGCATGATATGGATCCTTGAAGATAGCATCTTAAATAAAACGTCAGATGATAAATGATAAGTAGCCAACCAAAAACGAGTAATAAAACTGTACGCTGCATAAATTTTTTTTAGCTCTTAAGATATCCACTCAACCCCAGTCTTCAAATTGCGTAAACGTAAAATCTACATACAGATATAAATCGTGAGAACTTAATCATTTTGCTTGCATAGATAATTATCTAAGTAAAACTAGAATGATTTTGTGAATTATGAGCAGTTCTTAATTCGACAATTTATAGGTCATTAAAACTGATTGAAATCGGGTCTCTAGACCAATTTAGAAAGTCGGTATACATCTAGTCAGGCAGACTTGGGCAGTCTTCTCAGAACTCGAAACTTTGTCATAACGTTTGACATTTCAGACCAGCCGCCATGATGGTTTCATGACGTCATCCAATAGAGATAAGGATGCCCGTCATTAATTGTCTCCATGGTTCATTGTTAGGGCTATCTGGAAACTTATTGACCTTTAGAAATTTCCGCGCACTTGCCTCTAGCTAGGAAACGGATAGTTTCGTTGTTACTACGGCCTGTTGCACTAGAACTTACTATGACTTTACTTACGTCAGCTGGAAGATAATTCTTCATACGTAGTAATTTTTTGTATTAAATTACTGTTCATTATAAAGGTTATCACTTTGAGAATAAACGTTTATTTATAAGATGTAAGATGTAAATTGACTACTGATAGTTTAACAAGGAAGGCATCCAAATCTCCCAATCGCACAAATTGCTAATACCCAAATAGAAGTATGTATCTTGTTAAACATATACGTAACAATTTAATCTCATACAAAGCCTATTGTGTAAATAGGCTGACATTATAGTTCAAATAGTAAACCGAAACGGTGGCATCTTTATTTGGCATCATTACATAACTAGATCGGTCTTCTGTTTGGACGTGAATTACTATATACATAGGTAAGTATTCCATTGGAAATGTCATCATTGTTCTCCGAAGTTCCGGGGCACTAGATATCTTAGCAAATATCTTTAGCACACGTGAAAGTGAATAAAGAACAATGGAATCAAGCACAGGTCGAGAAATTAATCGTCGCCCATCTGTCTAAACGACTATGGATGCTATAATAGATCACTATGATGGATTATAGGCATCGGTTTACACCAGTACTGTACGCGATTAATTATGAAACCTTCTGGTTTCTGTTTCATAAGAATATGTGCCTCAAATAAATATAAGTGCTTTTTAATTGCAGTGCATATTTTCTCTAGCTTTTCCATAAGTCATGTTGTCATATTTCTAACAGTATTTTCACAAGAATTTTGTGTTAGTTATTAGCCCAGAAAACCCTAGGCTTATATAGCATAAAATTGGTTACTTTGTTACTAAATTATCTATTAGGACATTTGTGTTTCCAGCTGTAGCTGCCCAGCCGCGCCTACTTTCAGCAGGTGCAATAATCAGAAACCAGAACGCATTTACGATAGAACTATTACTCAAGTATGCAATTAATCATTTCGTTTGCGGGAGCGTCTCCAATTGATTGGGTTCGGCTTGTTTTGTTCAAGGCACTTCGACTGATCAGCTCTATTAGTATGCCTCGATAGATCGCAATTATCCGTTAATGTCATGCTATGGTTTTATCATCAATTTTGTTCGTGACACCTGTGAAAAGTGATTCGTTTTGCACTTCATCAATTAATTCCCTACGATTGTTTTGTCCCGGTATTTCTCAAATAGATATGTAGGTAGGTATGTCCTCCACGTTTAGAAACAATTACAAAATGTAAGGATAAATCAAGCGGTCTCGCCCTTGTGTCATGAATGCCATGACATTTGTGTTCGTACCAGAACGTGGCCCAACCTGCGCTTGCGCGAGATTCCAACCTCCTTCGTAGAGCATTGTAGGGAAACGTATGATGAATAACATTCATGTGTCTATTATTAATTTAACCAGCTCATTATTATACTGATTGACGTACAGGGTCCTTGTCTACCTGAATTTTGTAGGTATTTAAACATGTATTCGGAATTACTGATGGATGGTTGCGCTTGTACCTACATTATAACTATCATTATAGTATTATATGCTGTTACGTGAAATGTCAGGAATGTAATAGCGGTTGGATTACGGATATCCATTGAATTAGAGGAGCTAATGTATCTAAGAGATAAAGCCTTTGTATAGCATCACACCACTCTACGTAAATGTCGAATCTTATCCAACATTGGACCACGTTTGCAGAATGTGTTAATTGACGTTTGTTTATATGACTGGGTTAAGAATGGAAAGCTACAGAGATATAGATAGTGATAAATATTAATTATAGGTCTTATCTTAATTTGTATTAATCATTGGTAGCGCACGCGGCTGGTGCGTGTGCGCTGCTTTCGTGTGTTGATGCGTAGGTACCTACTTGGTATATTGAGAACTATTGCATATATGCGTCATCCCGTGACTTCTATCACGTTGCTATTATGGTTCTATAAGAGGGCATAGGATTAAACAAACTGACTCATACAGCACAGCCTACACCACTGGAGATAGAAGTATGAAAGTAAGACGATGATGGCCCAAAGTGGTGATTAGGTACCAATTGGTAACTTCGCCCCTGAATGGGTTACGGGTTCGAACCCGAAGTAGCGGGTAATAGCTAGTCTAAACATTATCATATACCAATTTAAATTAATGCATTTATATTTTATAATACTTACAATAATAAATTGAAATGTGAGGAAAATCCAACACTTACTTCCTTTCGTTGTTATATTTTTGTACCAACAGTCAAGTTTTTACTATATTCATAGCCTACATCGGACGTTATCAACGCGGAGTCATTGACTATTTGACAATAATTTCTATGAACTCCAAAAACGATTTGCCCGACCCAAGAATCGATTGCAGGACTGCATCAGCTTGATCAACTGCGCTTACGAAGTTACGACATCCATGAGTTAGTCATAATAACAATATATTTTAATTTAACTATTACAACTTGAACAATATAACTCAATTTATAGGCAACGAGAAATACATCAATTATTTTCATGAACGTACATATTCGATTTCATGCGTCGTTGCGATAGCAATAAAGTTTTTTTGGAAGAAATAAGAATAAATTGTACAATTCATATGTATATCTGGAAAGTTAGAAATATTTCCTAATATCATCCAATCAAAATTATCCATACGACCTAAGTTTTGACTCTGCATACAATAATGCAACCATGTCGCAACTTTCACGAGTGTTTCAGCTTTACTTGAGCTTACAAATTTTGTTTAGCAAAAAACTTGTAAAGTAATTCATACTCAACTCTTCTAGACACACAGTTGAATTCAGAGAAACGTAAGTAGGTACATCATAATGTCTATTAACCCCATGTATGGGTACATGCTTGGGGTTATGCATGAGGAATTGTTGTAAGAGATGAAGATGCTATGACATACATTATGCTGATATGGATCATTTGAATTACTATTATGTAAGTTGTTGCACCATACGTTGGGTTGTATCGTTAACCTGTGCCTGTGTATCGTTAACATTATTCTAATATCAGTTCTTATTGAATTTTATTCACTACAAACCTTGCTATTAGCATTGTTTATGGTGGCAATAAACATTTTTTACTACGCTAATGCCGTCAGCGAGTGATAATTTTCGGGGAAGATGTATGTTAGCTGTGCAATTTTATTTGTGTTTTTTAATGTATTGTAACTAATAATTTGGTACTGGAACGAATCACCGTGGTTTGGTTTTTAAAGTAGGTATAGGTTTAAAGGCATGATGCAAATAACTATGGCTTTACGAGTTATTAGGGGCATAGTAATGTTGAAAAACCTGTAGAGCTAAAAAAATCTGGTGACTTCACAGCTGTGAGTGATGCGTGGCTGATTTAATCAGGTCAATCTAGCGTATCTAACGAAACAGTTAGAAGCGTGAGAACCGAATTAATTGCAGACAAAAAATATACAGGCTGTCATTGAGTTAAGTCTTAAAAACGCAACCTAATCAAATCATCAAAGCGCAAGTTAACGACAGCTTCCACATCTACTTAGCAAATCCGGTGATTGTGCTAACGATCATTACTTTATGGCATGTTACGCCTAAAACAACGCATTACGTGCCCATGACCGCGACTCTTGCATCACGACGCTGCACTGGTTATCGGCTGCGGGTACCAGCAGGTACCCAAAGGTCCTAAAATTCCCACGCTACAGCCGAATACTCTTCATCATTAAGCTTTAAACTTGACTTAAGAGCCCCAAACGCGGCTATCTATCTCCAATCTTGAGCCCCATTGCTACGGTTTTAATGCTTTCGAAGATTCTATCTGTTCTTAAATATTAGTTCCCGAAGCATTTAATTGCGTAGACTGAGCGTATCGAATAAACTTTGCAATTTCGGTCGTAACCTTGTCATTACGATGTTAAATAATCGCACACTAATAATACGGAAGACGAAACTTTATAGTCGTTTTGACGACTGTCTTTGTTGATATAACTCATTGTACGATTTTATGAAGCGATTTATGTATTACTTTTAATAAATCCAATGTCGATTTATTGTATGACACAACAAAACAACATTAACTTTTGGAAGGTTTGAAAACCAATTGTTATTCTCATACAATGTACGATGACTGGATGTAAATATTCACGGAATGCTAGGTAGGGAGGTTGACTAATGTTTTCCATTTATAACTCCAATAATTAAGCAGATAATCAATTAACTGTGTGCACGGAGCATGTAGGTGGTATGTCAAGGTTATTAATTTATTTAATAAACATAATAATATTATCTAAGACTAGCCTATGTCGAGGACGACCGCGTCACTTGCCGGAGATGCGACCCGCTTTATTTCACACCTGTGTAAAACTTTAGTAATTAAATGGTGTAGTTACGTGCTTAATGATCTTGTCAAGGCACCATCCATTACTCGGTTTATGCTTCAGTGATATTTTCCCGTTAAATACGGAACGTCTTAATTATGCTTTTATAGAGTTGTCATTCAAGCTTTTAGTAGGTACGTTGACCTGTTAATGAATTAAAGTCGTTGGTGCGGTGCACTATGACTGTATAGATCTGTGTTAAAGGCCCGTAGTTGACTTATGACGTGTCCGTTATCTGTCAATGATCTGAGGGCTCAGGGACGGCAGACGGCGGCGTCTTTATCAGAAGACATGGCGGCTGCACGCCGCTGTCGCCGCTGTCCATCGCACCCGGACCCAAAGACCATTGAACTTCACGATTAAGATATAAATTACAAAGTACCGATTAATTTCGGATCCGTTCATTACGTGAGTGCGTGATTCTCAGCGTTTTGCAATCTGCGACTATCGATTGTCCTCGCGACCTCGCAATACTTCTAGAAAACAATACAAGTTTGATCAGGTACTGGCCCCGAGTTAGAGCGGTTTTGCACTACATCCGATCCGAATTCGAGAAATGCCGGTCTGAAGTGACCATAGTCCTATTTGTATGAGGGGTTGCGTACTAGATCCGAACTATATCCGTCCGAATTTAGAACATCCCCAATTCGGATAGAAGTCGGATCTTTAATTCGGATCCGGATCGGATATAGCCGCTCTTACAGGGTATCTAGAACCAGTATTTTCCTTCGGGATTCCCAGTTATTAAAAAGGCAATCATAAGGCTCTGAGACAGTTAATATTTTGTATTGTAAACTTAAAGTAAGATTAATTTGTTTTTTTTTTTGCTACACCATTTCATTAGGTAAAGAAGTTCTTGAATATCCAGTAATGATCGTTAATACTTTCACGGTGACATGAAGTTGACTTTCTGAAAATGCGACTAAAAATTTTCATACAAATAATAGGACTGCCCTAAAAACGTCAAGGTATCCTGTAATATAACACTATATGACTGGCGTAACCTATAGAGATCTAACGTCCAGAGGCGCGTCGTCGCACACACATGTGCTCCCCGCACATGGCTTTCGATTTTTTTTTGCATTGACTCTAGAAAAAATTAAGTGAGTGCCAGATCACACAGCTTCTTAGAAATGTACGCAAATTCACACGGCTATAGGCAGCTTGTCTATTTTGACTTAATAAAATTAACCGCTTGTGGGCGTAGCGTCATATCAATCACGAAAAAAAATACGCCTCTGGTCGTGATGTCAATGAAAGTGCTAAAAAGAAATGAAACCTAAAACGCAGTACTACCTTTTAGTAACGAGTAAGAAAACTTATTGCTAGAAACACAAAGTTAGTATAATATATATGAATTGTTCTGTACGGCAGCAGGGTTAGAATGCCGAGCTGTGTCGTAAACTATGCTCCACCTCCTGTCCTGCCCCAAAAAATGCAGTCAAAGTGACCTCTGCGCTGCCACCGACGACGCCTTGAAAGTGGCGAAGGGCCAACAAAATCTAATAAACTGTCGTGCTATCGTCACGAAGAAGAAGAAGAATTGTTCTATCGCTTTCTAGAACTTGTATATACGGTTGTCTGTAAATCTGGATTTACCAGAGATAATAATTTGGCACGAGGGATGGTATGCTGCATTGTTTTTAATCCTCGCATTAAGTTACAGTGATGGTTATCAATTTATTAACTATACCGCTAATAAGCATCTACACCTATGTACCGTGGTAAGTGCAGGTACAAAAGTCTGTAATCATTTTTCGATTCCGATTCAAAATCCGGTCTGACATTACGCAAACAGATACATTTTTTCTCGATCCTATCTATTTGGAACACTCCGGATGACCTACCTTAATCTGATTACTTCGAACAACATTAACATAAAACAAAGCATGACATTTGTTTCCATTCCCAAGCAACAGGTATTATGTACATACTTGAGTACAATACGTGTTAAAACATTTGCCATTTGAATGTCTATGAAGCATGATATGTTCTTACATGTCCATGTCGAGCGAACAGGGTGTATGTCGTTGCGAAATGATCTATTGTGCGCAGGCGCCACCTGGCATACGTCAGCACCGCCCATCAACCACTATCAGCCTATTTGAAATACGAACACGGGAGCCTTGATGTGTCCATCATTCTACGATGAATTATGTTATTGTCACTTACCTGTGTATGTACTTGGCATAAAAAGTATATGATTGTTGTGCAGTATGTACTAGAACATGCATTCTCAGTATCTGAGTCATGTTGTAGTTTTGTAGATTCGTTTCGATAAATTTTATGCCAAATGCGTATGCAACGGTTGTAAATCGCAAAATGAAGTTGTTTTAGGTAATTCTTGTTCAAAGCGTATTTAAATGCTTGTGAGAATATGTATAATATTAATGCTGAGTACTTTAGTACTTTGGTGTGTTAAATTAAGGGCTAAGATAATTCTAGAATAAATTACAAGCTTACTAAAATAGCTAGGTTATCAAGTGCACCAATTCCAAGATGGCTGAACATGAACACACGTAACGAAATGATTACAGTTTATATTTATGGCTGTTTCATTTCTTCTTGATGATGTTACCATAAAAACCGAATAAAATGATACTCAAAAGATGATAATATACTCGTCACGGTGGATGTGGCCGCACGACAGTGTGACGAACGAGGTTTTTATGGCCAAAGATGAAGATTAGATGAAAAAGCATGCAGCAATAACGTAAAAGCGAAAACACACATGTTACGTGAGCACTTTGGATGTAGACAGATGAAATGTAATGTAATGTACATTAAATTATAGATGCCTTTTGAACAATGCATTTGTTAGCGAAACTATAGATATTTCTAGTAAATGTTAATTAGTAAAACCAGAAATATCTATTGTGTCGCTACCAAACGCTTTGTTCAAAAGGGCCTTGCCAACACAAAAATGTCAACACTTGTCATGTCGTCATCACACAAAGCTGTTAGGTATCGTGCAAGCACTCCCAGAGGCAGGCACTCAAATTCAGTTCTGCAGAGTAAAGAGGAAAAACTGTGGGTACTAAGTCAAAACTGTTCTATATTATTCTCGATGGCCCGCGTAATGCAAGAATGTGCAATCATCCGAAAAGGTAAACCAAGACAGTACATGACTCAATGAGACTTGACAAAGTTTATTTTCAAAAAATTTCAGCTCCACACAGCGTGTTAATAACACTTTTTAAATTGTGTGATACGATACGCTACGACACACGGACTCCGGTCCGTATCAGTATCGAATAAAAATAGAAAACACATAATAAAAGTTATCACAGTTCGTGGTTGATAAATGCAAATGTACTCGCACAAATATTTACATCTTTGAGTGGTTCAATAAATATGGACACTGATATAGGTACCGTGGACGAAATAAGTTATAGGTACCTATAGGTATACGTATTTATTGTTTTGAGATAAAACTTGTTGTTGACTTTTATTCTCTGATTTGGGGGTTCTTATTCGATAACAGATGATGAGTTTATTTTTGTAAAATTAATAAATAGGCATGTCACTCTACATTAAAACTGACTACTTACCTACAGAAGGCTGGTAAAATAAACCAGCAGAAAACTTGAAGTTCTGTCGATTTCTGAAAACTAATTGCGTAAGACAGTTTCTATCAGAATCTGAATTATTTTGAAGAACATTGCTAGTCCACTGCTTCATATGTTCGAAATATTTGTCTGCTCAACAAAGTAGTTGAACCGTCAAAATAAAAGCCTTGCCTACTGGTGGTATGGTACGCAATTACCCCGCTGTTCGATATAAACTGCTAAAATAGTAGATAGATATTTTTGGGCATGCTACATAATAATTGCATACTTTTATTTTCTTCGCGAAATATTCATGTTTCGAAAACTGACATGAAACTTGAAAGGAACGGTAGAATTTCTCTTAAATGTTCAGATAAATACCAATTTAAAATGATTAGGTATTTCGGTACTCAGTTTTATCCACCTCTTATTGTTTACTTCAATATTTCTTATCAACGCTTTAAATTTTCCAACGCTCTTAAAGTTAATTATAATTATTGACAATAATTTAGTTTACCTATAAGAGCAAACAGTGACAACATGCCTGATTATAAAAATATATTTATTCGACAAAAACAAAATAATTAACTGTCTATTTTTTTACGGATAACAACAGTTATTCACCTAGTTAATTTTAATGATTGAGTGCGAAAGTAGCTTTTTACACATTATCAACCTATAATGTTCCCACTGCTGAGACACCATGCATGTTCCTCCTCTCTGTGAGAGGGAGTGGCCCATAATCTACCACGCGGGCGCAGTGCGGGTTGGTAGATGTCACATGTCTTCGAATTTTTGGTTCTAGGATGCCGGTTTCCTCACGATGTTTTCCTTCACCGTTTTGAGAGCAGTGGTAATGAAACATATTACACAAAGTAAAGCGCCTGTCTGGGTTCGAACCTACAACCAACAACTCGTAAGTCGCGGCCGTTTCCACTGGGCTACGACTGCTCTCACCGTTTGGGTGTGAAACGTAACATGACCGACATGTAACGGACGTTGAAACGAACACGTTGTCCAAAACCAAACATATGCAATGCAACACGAACAAGACATTGAAACAAATCCGCCTTGTTATTGTGTTAGGTTTCATGTTGCACTGCATAATACATGGGACGGCAAGATCGTTTCAACATATTTTACAATTACACCTATTATACATAATTTTCCGTAACTTGTTCATTTACCTACTAATAATTTGCTTAATATTTTCACACATTTTGTTTCGGGATTGCCTGACTATAGTCACCAAGCCAAAAACATCCCATTTTCATAAGCTCATCACGCGGTGAGGTTGCCATTCTCACTTGTGTTATTTTGAACATATTTTTTCCGGAATAAAACAAAAACTGATAAATAAGAAGTCAAAGGTCCCGATGTTTTTTATTCTGCGCCATTAGCAACAATGTTTAGGTACATACTAAAAGACAAATTATCGGAACCGGAATTAGCACTAAGAATTCTTCATGAGCACTAAAGGTTATCGCAAAGTGCAATAGTGATTGGAAAGCAATGTGTGAAGACTTTTACATATTTGTGAATTGGTGTGTAAATTGTTATAACTTTGAATGGAGAATTTTGTACGTGGTATTTTCAGTAACTTTGGATAAATTATTATCAGTTAGGTACCAATTTTTTTATTCGTACTCATGTAATAACAAACAATCTTCAGTTATTGGGACAAAGCTGACTCAAATATCATATAAAATCCCTCTTTTAGGAGTGATCCATTAGTGGTAATATATCAACACTTACGTTTGTAACAAATATTGCCAATTTATTTTGTACGTGTAAATGTCAAAGGATAGCAAAAGGCAATCGTTCATTGATACTTACGCGCAGCGAAATGAATTCCGTGAGATATCGCAACCGTGTCATATATGTTACGAGTATTTGCAATACAGATTTGTACTTGGAAGCAATCCATTCTTTTTAAACCAAAGTAGATAGGTATATCGGTATTGGTTCGGTCGGGGCTTCTTTAATAAAGATTGTTCCTTGGCAGCTCTGGACAGAGAGAGGTGGAAAGAGAGTAGGGAGGCTTTTGCCCAGCAGTAGGATATTAATGGCTAATTATTATTATTAGCCTGTGACGTCCCACTGCAGGGCAAAGGCCTCCCTACTCTCTCATGAGAGAGTAGGGGTTTAAACAAATTAACCCACCGCGCTTGTCTAGTGCGAGTTGGTGGGTGTACAGTGGACCGCCGTCCGTGGGCGCCGCCTTTGACGTGCTAAATGTTCATCAGCCGCCGCCCTGGGTTGATATCCTGCACTAATATCGACTGTTCCATCCGAGCCTATTTGGGTGTATTTATCCCATAGCCTACAGGTGGCGCTCTACATTTAGTTCAATACTAAATGCACGACAGTTTAAAGTCATATCGAGGACTGACTTAATGGCTAATAAAAAAGGTATATTGATCTCAAATTGTGCACTGCAGGACAAGTAGGTACAGTCAACAGCAAAAGTAGATGATGAAAATCAGAAATTCAATACTAATGAACGGAGTTCGCTTCATATATGGCAGCTGTACTAGTAGTAAATGTTTGGCATAATTTACAATCTCATACTTTTGAATCACTTCGACGCCACACAGTTCTGTTGATTGTCAATCAATATCCTCTTCGCATACCATTTAGCTCGTTGCGGATTGGCGATTTCAGACCAACACAAATCCTGTAACTGAAAATCTCAAAGAAAATTAATTTATGAACATAATATACCTAGATTGTATCAAAATTGCGAACAGGTTCCTTAGTTTGTTTTATTTTGAATCCACAATATATTAAACATGACACACTTACTTACCTACAGATAATGTATTCAAAATTTTCCGCAATGTAATCATGTTGCAAATAAGTACCTACTTGTGTAGTTTCATTCAACTTTTACATATCATATAATTGTTACATGATATCGAAGCTTCTAGATTCATATTCTGAGATAATATGGTAGGTATCTAGTGATTGCAGTGGATCACTGCAAATAATCTATTATACGCTTTCCGAATAATTTGGAAAAACCGAAACATTGCCTCTGCTAATGTGTCGATGATTGCTACTTGAATAAATTTATAGCTACCTTGCACGTTGCCTAATAGAAACATGAATGCTAAATGTTTACGAGGCACGCTGGCATTCAAACTTCTGGTATACCATTAGATCAACCTCTTGCCCTGATTAGACACCGTTTTCCTTTCCCCAAAATGGGAGGTAATAGGTACTTGTCTCTAAACATAAATACCACAAAGAATTTAAAGAATCATTTCAAAAGTATTTTATGTATCATGATACCTAAACTGGATTGTAAATAAATCACAACCCTGAACTTTTGAACGCCTGTATCGCTCGTGTTTAAAAACATTGTTTCGTAGAGTTGAACGAAATATATTAATGCGAAGTTAAATATTCATTCACACGTTTACAAGGAACATCACACTAGTGCCACTAATGATTGTTTATTTCGTAGTATCGGTAATTAGTTGGCCGCGGCTAGGGGAGTGTGCCAAGGTGAGAGCATTAATCTCGCTCGGCCGCGATGCCACCGCGCTGCGCTTGCGCCGACTCACTGACTCATCCCGCGACGTGGGCTCCACAACACCTATTGTCTGATAATTTTGGCAGGTGCACTTCATTATCCGTATCCACCTACAAGATTGTGTTCATCACATATGCAGCAATGTAATGGCGAAACTTTATGCCGAAAATGTTCACAAGCATAACATATGTATAATTACAATGCATGATGTGTGGTACTATTTTAAGAATGTTATCCTTAAATGGATAGGATTAAGTACACATAAAGAGAAACATTGATGAAATACCGAACAACAACATATTCAGACAATGTTCTGTAGATTTTGTTAGAGGCTTACACGCCATGAATTTTACTCGGTGAAAATGTCAGACATTTTCATATTAGAGACAAATGTCGGTTGCAGTTACGGAGATTGTGATTCACGGATTCGTTTGATTTCTTTGTGTGGTTCATCAGTTTAATAAAAGTTCGGCGAACGCAAACAGACGCGTAGAATGTTCTCCAACTTGTTTGTCGCGCGTTCAGGGCGTAGCATCTACACCGTTCGATGATTTTCCGGTCAGGACAAGGTCAGAAGCATTTTGAGTTTTGGGTGATGTGTTTTCATCTGGCGGATGACAAAAGGCTCACCCACACGGAACTCAACACTTTCAATAGGAAAATGTAGGTGTATAACAATACATTTCCACCTATTCCTATCACAACATTAGGATGTAATTACCCATGAACAAACCGTCTTCCGATGTACCTACTTAACTCTATGCGATCTACGTACCTGCCTACATTGAAGGGTACATTCCAATGTTTATATTTTGCGTAAAGTTATCTAGGGTCGAGCGACCCCTGCGCCTGCGGCACGATGATCCCACTGGTGTATCACTTATCACAATGTTTGAGGATCTAGCGACCTCGGATCATGCATCGCTTAGATGCCGCTGAGATGTCACACCACTCCGTTGTGAAAATGATGATAACAACTTTGTATACGTTATTCGAAATTCTACATGGTAATAGTTATCGCGGCACACAACGTAGTTGGACAGTATCATCACTTTTTTCGGTCTAGATAGTTCGTATTATTATATTATGTTAAGAGGGCGCCGACCACAGTCGACCGCACAGTGGCGCCCTCATCGTTTTTTACGTTATTTCTTTTATTTTAGAATGAAAATGCAGAAAATAAGCACGTTAAGTTGTGCTCCACAAGATTGTACGTTAATATTGTTGCAAACGGTAGTTTTACATTGTTTAGTTTTATTATAATCATTAAAACGGATAAAAGTGGCCACTATTATCCGTTTTAATGATTATAATGATACAACAATATTAACGTACAATCTTGTGGAGCACAACTTAACGTGCTTATTTCCTTCATTTTAATTCTAAAATAAAAGAAATAACCTAAAAAACGACGAGGGCTCCACTGTGCGGTCGACTATGGTCGGCGCCCTCTTAAGTAACAGTTATTATGTAGATTTTTGACAGTCGTTAGTGGTAGTCAGAAACCTGAAAGTCTGACAACCAGTCTTACCAAGGGGTATCGTATCAATAACTGGGTTATGGAGATCAGATAAGGCGTCACTCTATGTAAAATACTGGTATGCAGCTGCATCCGGTTAGACTAGAAGCCTACCCTAACTTAGTTGGGTAAAGAATAGGCAGACGATGTCGAGTTTTTGTTTGCAGTTAGATAACAGCATTTAAGTTGGAACTTGCTACTCGAAGCTGCTTATAAATTATCAAGTGAAGTTGAAGATGACAGCAAGTGCTGTATAATACGAATTAGTACAATAGTTCTTTACCCAGTCTTCCACCTGCCACTCGGTTATGAGTCATGACCCTTATAAGTAAAAGCTTTGGACTAACATACTTGTTCTTTATCTTCAGTCTTGTGCTTCCAGGCTTTTCCATCGCGAAAACTATTATTACGTATTGAAAATGTTTCGTATCAGGTGCTTATAAATATGTAAGTTATCAATATTTCAGAAAATGTAAATAATAATTCGACCTTTCTGCCATGTGTCCCCCTCTCCGTATACAGCGGCTGACCCTTAGTAAACTAATTTACATACCTCAATGTTATCCTTTATAAAGCCCTTCATTATACCACTATATTCGAGTTTCCCTGTCACCACTAGCCGGTGATTAAGTAACTCATTCTCTGTAATTATAAATGTAGATTCTATAAATCTTCCTTATTTACCCTGACGTGGCCGGCCTACCCAGCTTTACATAACCGGTCAACTACTTAAATAATCAAGAGCAAGACCAGTTCTTCTATTTCCATCTATGCTAATGTCTGATGTACTAGGTTCATCTATCGCCTGATACCAGGTGTATAAAATATTGAACTATTTGTAAGTCCTTCACACGTTTTAAAGGAGCAATGTATGTAATTACAAATCTGTCAGTGAACTATTGACCTGTGAACTCCTGTTAGCGACGCAAATTGGCAAAAAGTTCCCTACGACACGTTCGTAAACGTGTTCAATCGAAGAACTCACGCATTTGCAATTACACGACGAGCCACACCACTGGGCCATTAAGAATATCAACTATTAAGAGTACTCGCATACCTCCACGGATAACTACACAATTACCACGTTAATACCAACTTTATGGATGCTTCGTTAAGAGAACTATGCGATAAAAATGCAAAGGTATGGCTTTCCTAACTTTGAGATGTGTTAAATTGTACAATTTATAAAATTGTGTATATTTCTTCAAGATATTTATACCTACGTTTTCGGCGGACAGCGATGTATACAGGAGTATTTCGACGCCTAAGTGTTCTCTAAATTTGTATACAATATACATATAGTTAGTTGGTTAGTTGTTGGCAAATATGTAGGTAGATCTTTGGCTTTAGCATTCGCTAAAGCAAGCTAGTCATTTTACACTTCGAGTACCCAATCCTGAAGTGCGAAATTACTAGCTAGTTCATTGATGTTCACAATAATTCATAACCCCAGGGCTCCAACGAACTACAGTTTGGTCTGTGTACCTAGCAGTAAATGCTGTGTTCACAATCAAAATTAAGCCGTCAGTTTGCCTAGAACTGAAATATTCGAAGCTTTAAACAGATACGTCGAGTTTATGCGGAATAAACTTTGCTCTTGGAGTCTAAGAGTTGTATACTTTAAGTTTTCCGTTCCAAAATTGCTATATAAACTACATCATAATTTAATTCAATCCAATCTAATAACCCAAATCTGTGGCGCAAAGTTTAACATGCGTGTTATTACTTACATTTATCATTTACAGAGTAATTTACTCAAGTGGTTTGTAAAGTGGGTCAATATTATTTAACCTGCACTGTTCCTTTTGATCTATTTGTGTCTTATTATCCATTGCAGCGAAAGTCTCTCGATGAACAAAGATGCGTTGTTTAATGTAGGTCGAACTGTTTGTTGTGTTACATTATGTAACGACTATTACATTCTTGATTATGTTTAGTAACTAGGTATAGTTAATAGAGAAATGCTGAACTGAGTAGCCAAATAGCATTATTGCATGACTGCATGCTAGACAATTAGGATGCAGACACCTAGCTCCTAAGTATTCTTGTTAAGCTCACTGATATATTATTCAAATACTATGTTCAAATCTAGGCCAAGTGCTTTTACAGCGTGCGTAAAGAGCTATCCAAACATCTAACGGCCTGCAGTACACTCAACATCAGACAAAACATGAAGCTACTCGTAACAAGTCGGTGATATAGCATATACTCAAGGATTTCGCCTTGTTTGGATTGTATAATAGCAGACAAAAGAATCAACACAAATAAAATTAAGCTTTAATATTCATACAATTGAACTCAGTTTCAATGGGCATTGAATAGGGATTCTAATAAGGTGCACCCTCTGACCTGTGGGTCACGTCGGCTCGTGTGCGGCGGACGATAATTGTTGAACGTTCGTAGAATACACTGTATTGTGAGGAATATGCACTATACGATAAATTAATAATGACGGTATTCATGCGTGGCCACGCGCATGGATTAATGTGATCGTGTACGAGATGTCTTGTGTCTCATAGTTAGTTATTAATGATGCAGAATTTGTAGTATGTTACCCACTGCAAGCATTCTGGAGGTGTCACAGTGCACATAACTCACGACTGCGTTACGGGCAATTTACATGTGAATGCGTAGGTATTGTTTCGGTTTCACAATATCTGAAGAAACAACACACTTCGATCAGTGCGGATAATTTGTTATTTTGTTTTACAAGTTTACACAATTACGTGTAATGTTTTGTTTGCAGAATTCTTTGTAACTGAACCTCTGTAGCGCAGTTGTGTGCAACTGACAGAGAGGTTCTCGAACTTATATTTTCAGCTACATGAAATGTAGGAACTTATTGGATTATTAACATTAAGGTTATCGAAATTTCGATACGGGCGCGGCTGTCAACAATTAAAACCAATGCCATGAGTATTAAGTTAAATAAGTTATGTCCAGAAGCTTTTATGCTGTTGTTTATGTGACTTATTAACAGCTGCTGTTGCAGATGTCATGTTTAAACAACATCTTTTTTGGTTGTTCATATAGTCGCATGGTGGATCACTTGTGTCGGTCGTGTCATGGCCTGAACATTTGCGCAACTTCACAGAGACGCCGCAGACTGCGCAGGAGCGTAAAAACGTCAAAGATATTATTTTAATTGATTGTGTAACATAGTGTAAGGGAATAAAATACATGTATAAACGTTTAACTTAAGTTGTTCGGTTTGATCTTTTGTTACTGATAAAGTACGTTTCTTACTATTGTGTGTGTTTCAGGCATATTATTACGGGTTTATTTGCTTTGGCTCGTCTTTTGAGTGGGTGCATTTTATGCAGTATATTTTAGTTGTGAGTTTATAGCTTTCTTGCAAGTATTTTCGTACGTTTCTACGTTACCTATGTGTATTTTTATAGAGGACCAGAATATTCTTGGGCACCTCAGCACGGCTTACAAAACGGGGTAATTGCGTCACACACATTAGTGTGCCATTGCCATTAAGTAGCAATGGTTTTCATTTTGGCAGTTCAACAACATTCATTGCGTTATATATGTTGTTGAGCAGACAAATTTTTCGAACATATGAAGGAATGGATTAGCGATATCCTTCGAAATGATTCAAATTGTGCATGAAGGTGTGTTACACAATTAGAGTGCAGGTCTGTTTACAGAATCTTCTTAGCTTAGTAAACAAAACGTTATTTGAGATGGTTGGCTAGTTTCCAACCTGCCTAGGGAATGTAGATGTCTTATGTGACTTCATGAATGAAACTCCGACGCTGGCCAACATATTGGGAAACCTTTCAATAGTAGCTGCCAATGGCTGTAATTTTGTAAGTGTCCTATTATTATTTAATAGCAAGACTACACACAGCGTAATTACTCATTCGTTTTGACGATGATTATTTTGCTAGATTTTGCAATTCCATGTAATTCCATACATTTAAACAATTAACTTTAAATTACAGAAGGTCCTTTTCGACAGCAATTAGTCCTTATTTCATATCAAGACAAGAAATTCCTTGTTATGTGTCTGAGGATTTTGTGGTAATATTTATGTAAGTATTATTTGTATTATTCAAATGGCAACAATTGCTGTCGCGTGCCATCATGCATATGGCAGCCAGTGCCAGCTATTATAGTGCCATCTAAACTATTGGCAGTTTTGGGCACGTGAAGGTTATTCCTCTGATTGTCGAAGCCTCGAATGTCAGCGAGAATAATACGAAGTATTGTGTAGTTGCAAAAATTGTGTGAGATAATGTTATGACCCGTGTCACCTCTTTTTGTGCATCCCACAATCGACGCACCTTGAAATAATTGTATAAGCTATTATAAGTATGGGACTATGAAAGAGTTGTGATACTTGAAGGATACTAGCATTGCATATTATTACGAATAAGTTATATAACTTTACGTCTATTGTCAGCAATTAAAGATTGTTGTAAGTGGGTAAATGATTTCTATGTTGTATGTTAACGATACAATTACCTCATCGAGGAATTTATTTAAGGTCACATGAGTTCACACATTAAACGCTTTTATTTATTACAGATAATAAAATCAACGCTTTCGCGAAATCATGCGGTTTAGCCTTCTTCGTAGGTCAAATAATTCTCCTTCGATTTTTTAATTATTTTTTTATGACGGTGACGTAAGTCTTGCTGTTGTCAGAATCAATACCAGCTTTAATATAGGGCTCATAAATGCCTGTTATTAATGCATATTGGCCTGGTAGGTAATATTGCCCGTGTCGGTGCTAGCCGGATGTTATATATAACAAGTTGACCTCCCGTGCCATGATGCTTTGCTCTCGTTTATATTGTAAATCACGACTCTTTGTCCATTCCATTCATGCAAATGGGTTCTGGTATATCGTGACCGAAGATAAAAAATAGAGTGCTAGGTACAAGCACCCGTTATTAGTCAGCTGCCGTGGATTCAAAATGATTAGCTCATAAGTGGACAGTGATTTTTTATGAAACAGAAAGTCACGCAACGTATCAAACACTCGCGAAGGAAGTTGCATCGGTTTACAAAACTTGCAACAGATTTAATTGAAATTAAATCCTAAAAACCTGGTAGAAAATGCGTATGGCATTAAGTTCGCCTATGTACATTTATGTGCTTGAAGTATTAAATAAATTAACAAATAAAAACCTGCAATAAATTAATCATCATCATCATTTTAGTCCGACCACCGCCGGCGATTTGTCCACCTATTGTAAAATTTTCTACATATAGGTGCATCTTTAATTTATATGGTGTACATAATAAAGAGTATTTTATTCTATTCAGCCGAAAGCCGTCCACTGCTGGACCTAGGCCTCCTCAAGCACGGCCACTTCTAACTGCTCTGTGCTTCTCGCAACCAGCGGATTCCAGCGGCCTTCACCAGGTCACTGGAAAAAAAACGAGTGATTCCATTGTATTATATAACAAATACACCCAAAACTATTTATCAGTCATGATTGTAAACTGAGGTCACTTCTCGTTCCTGCGTGATAAAGATTAATTGACCAAGAAATAAGTTTACTTAGCGCATCAAGCGTAGCGTGACTGTGAAGAAATGAAGAAATCAAACTTTAGAGTTCAATTGTCAACAAAAAGTAAAAAAAAAGAACACGAATACTTTAATGCTTTTTCGAAATGGATTGCATTGCACGTCTTCGAGCATTTCGTATTATCTTTTTGATCGCCTCACATTTGAATGGATGCAATACTTAATTTAATGTCAATGTAGGGTTTTGTAATTGACATTAACCGCCATCGGGATGGTAAAACTGATAGCAATGTTGCGGTATGAATAATGATTGCGACAAAGTAGCTGTTTCGAGATATTTGGATGATTTATGTTTTATATTATGTACGGTAATCCACGTTCGTGTGCCCTGAAATTCTATCAAATACTTACCATTCGTACCTATTTACATACTTGCGCTGTACGGAAGAGTTTGGATGCATCACCCTTGTAGCTATCTAATAATAACAGCAAACTGCGATGACCGTTTAAAGTTCTAAAAGAACTCCCTATGACCTTATCTCGCGCTCCCGTCAACTTGTTGCCAAAAGATCAATCAGGCGTTTAATATTAAAATCAACTAAGTATAGAATAAGCGTGAAAAACCTTGAATAGAGAACAATAAAACTAAAAATAATAATAATAGTTTTATGTCACTGCATTTTTCTGCTTAGTAAATACAAATAACTCGATGTTCTGAAGTTTATACTTACTTTGTAGTAATTACATGACTTCGTCACTGCGGTAAGTCGTGGTCGAACCAAATAGTCTCCGCCGATGAGACTTGAAATGACTTTAATTTCGATTTCACTTTCAGGTTACGGGAAGTTATTATAGTAAAAGTTTTAATTATGAAAATACTTTGTTGTACTTCTTCACGAACCAACCACCTTCTTCATAATTTAAACCGTTTTGTCAACGTAAATATTTGCAAAGATTTATACACTTGAGGAACAATTTATTTCGTGCCATTAACGTAGGTAATATAAGACCCAATAATTTAGATATTCATCGATATCGTATGTCAGGAATCGACTCCCCAACAATGCGGACAGCGTTCGTATTTTCGTCAGGTACACAAAGTTCAAGCTTAACTAAAGAATTCGTGTATAGCACAAATGCCACACAAAGGTCGGAGGATGATCGGGTGCCATTGTCATAAGGTACTTACCATGATACAGGTTATCAGAACTCGTGACTTGTCGAAGAACAATCGAGATTGAGCGATTAAACCCCCATTTATTCAGTTATCGATAATCGTAATTGATGTCTGATGTCTCTAAAGCGGTACGGCGCGGGCGCAGTTTAAATAAATTAGGTTTCAAAGTCAAAGTCATGATGTAAAAGTTGTAAGTCATTTATCAAAATTTTATGGTTGCGTCGTCCTCTGTGCAAAGTATGTGACCTTCGGTAATATTTTGTTATTTATTTGCGCAAGAGTCGTGTGACTGCGGTAGCTCTGATAACAGATTGTTCAAAGTACAAAACTATTTTGTTTACTTATTGAGTGCGTTGTTTTTCTCATTACGTGGATCTATACCTATTGTAGCGAAATGGAATGAAAGACGAACACTTTTTGCTATTAAACACGTATAATTTTGGTATAATAGAAATATCAAATAGAGACGAGGTGATCTTATAAGGGTTCCGTTTTACCTTTTGAGGTACGGAACCCCAAAAATACAAGATTATTCTTAAGATTTATAGAAATCATTGTATTTATTATTCATGCATTGTTTTGGTTATGACATCGTGGCAATAATTAACACCTACAGACATTCATGGTTTTCCGCATTAAAGAATGTCTCTAATAATATACTATATAATGTTTACCACGATATTTATACCTACATGTTTAAATACAGGAACCATAGTTCACACCTTATGAGAAATGTCTAAGGCATTTAGCTTCGCAATAAGGTAGTTGCGGAGCGCAGGAATTACAGACAACGCCTACACCTGTTTCAAGTCAAAGGCACATAAAAGGTTAAGTAAATAATTTAATAAACAAAACAATGATGTTTCCGCTTGCTAAGCTCATAAATAAGCATAAAACCACGCAATCATAATCATAGGCTATGATAAAAAATTTAAAATATGATTAGCATGACATTTTGAGTCGTAGTAATTTAATAATCGCATGTTTGTAGTGAAAACCTCCGACGAACTCCGGCACAGCTTCCGATTACATAAATTTCGTAACAACAACATTCTAGTCCAGTACGGTAATGAATATTTGACTTTTGACATTGTCGCCTATTTTATGTTCTCTAGATTTTCTATTCCGTGTCATCGTTTGATTGCGATATCTACATAAAACGTTGCCACATAATGACAGATGAACTAATACGAGTATACCCAGAGATTTGAGTAGACAATAATTTGAACTGTAATGTTAAAATGCCATATTATTATTTGCATTTCAATTTACTGAGATGATGATAGGTATTATCTAGCTCGATCATTAATTTATTCTGTTGGTAAACATTTATCATAGAAGTCAAATTTTAGGCTTGACTCTTAAGTTTAAAATAAATTATTCCATTACGGATATCAGGCTTAGTGTCATATTTATTTGGCATGAAAACAAAGCTTAAAGTAAAAGCGGCTTTAAATATCATAACAATTAAAATCACATCATTATTTTAAGTGCTCGGGTTCGATACTTTTCCCGCAGCCATTTAAGATCAATAATTATGAAATCACATATCGAAGTGTGAACACAACGTTCACGATCGAGAGTTTATTTTTAAACGTTTTGGCAAAAGATATGGTCGCGTGAGATAGCGCTAAGTAGAAGTTGATCATAATGACCGACTGAAAGTTGGCGCCAATTTCGAAGATAAAGGCCAACTCACACAGGGATTGTAAGGGGTTTGAAGGTTTTGGCCCTAAAATCAGCCGCCATTTTGATTTTTTTTTCAGAATCGCGGTGCACAACAAAAGTTATATATTTAGATAGAGGACACTTATACAAACAAAAAATGTAATTAACATAATATCCTAAAGCGTCAGGTTTCAGAGTTATTCACCGAAATATAAGTCGAAAACAACTAAGATTTTTTTGTTTTTTTCCTTTCAGGTAAGCATATTGAACTATTGAGGTAATAGAAACGTTATGAAACCTTTATGGAGAAGAAACAAATGAAGAATAGACATTTTTTTAATAAATAGTTAAACACGGCAATTTATAGTTCGTTTTTTTAATCCCAGAGACTAATCTGACAAGTGTAATGTCAAACTTCTGTACAAAAAAAAACGAAAACACAAAAGACTTAACTGTCAGATACTCTCTGGGATTAAAAAAAGGATCAATAATTTGCCGTGTTTAATTATTTATTAAAAAAATATCTATTCTTCATTTTTTCCTTCTCCATAAAGGTTTTATAACGTTTCTATTGCCTCAATAGTTCAATATGGTTACCTGTAGGGGAAAAAAACAAAAAAATACTTGTTGTTTTCGACTTATATTTCGGTGAATAACTCCGAAACCTGACGCTTTAGGATATTATGTTGATTACATTTTTTGTTTGTATAAGTGTCCTCTATCTAAATATATAACTTTTGTTGTGCACCGCGATTCTGAAAAAAAATCAAAATGGCGACCGACCTTAGGGCCACCCTCCATACAAAAATCTTCTAACCCCTTTCCTTACCTTTCATTTCACTTTGTTTCTATCTTATTTACTACTCATGTATCAATTTAATTAAAATAGAATAGATTTCTCGAATCTAAACTATCGCAGATATGCATGAGTATAGTAGACCTACTATAGAACAGATCATCCGAAAGTTGAATGACTTGTAATGTTCCAGTATGCCAGCAATTTTCCAAGACTCCTAACGCTATAAAGCATAAAACAAGGAGAATATATGGCTAGTTCATTACAGCTAAGGCCCTGTCTAAAATAACTGAAAATGTGACGTATTTATCAAAAAAATCCAAAATAGACACATTTTCATGATATGTGCTGTTTAATAATGCTGAATAATGTGTTATTATTTAACGTAAAAAACTAACTTTTTACTGGTACTAGACACTAGTTACTTAGCCCTGTACTGTAGGTACATATTTGGCATTAGGCCCTATGAATCTCAAAGACATGTTTTGATTTTGACTAAATACCCATACTTTTTATTTTTTATGTATTACATTAATTTAATATCTTGCATTATTGAGCTTCACATGCCATACTTAGGCTAAATAGAATATAAGACCAAATAATGTAACATGTGGAACCACCAATTGTATTTAATCTATTTAAATGTGAATAAATGAATTTGAATTAATAAAACAGAAAATGTATAAAGGAAACTTGTAAAATTGTCAGATTGTCGCCGGACACCAGAAGGCTAATTCTCGTAAAATAAAACGTTAAAAATCTAGTTGCAATCTCATCTAGGCGACAAACAAATGTCAAAAACTTGTCAAAATGTAGGAAAATTAGAGGTATTTTTGACAGATTGCTTACAATTACGAAAATTGCCCCTCTGTCGCTTGTCGGTTTTATTAAAGAGGCCTATAAACTTTTTCAGAAAACAAATGACGATAGTGTAGTTGCCATTTCATTTCGCTCTTCTCCTATTCCATCGAACTGAATTAATCACTGGTCAGTGTAATCAAGCTACCAATCAGCTATTCAAGACAAGACTAACATGTGAACCAGCTTTTATCTTGACTAACGCGCGGATATAACTGGTCCCTTGTCTTTTGTCTCTGACCAGAGATATATGGAGGCGGCAAGATTAATAGCCCCCGCAAGTAATACAGTTGATTCACACATTTATACCTCATCATTAGAATATTCCAATCAATTATTTTTATTTTAGTTTACGTAACGACCGTCGACTGTTTTGCTTATTTATCTGTTTTGATTATAATTACATAGGAAACAAATTATTTTGGGCTTTAGTGGTTTGATGTCATAATATTAGTTTATATACTTATTGAATGGTTGAATCTACATTTTGAACCTGTGAACTGATGGATTGGAAACACTGCACATTTTTTCATTAGAGAGGGTATAGCAGACCTCGCATTTGCAATACAGCAGGATTTCCTGAAACTTTATACAGTCGAGGGGTTGCATTTTTGTAACTAAACAGCTATAATAATACTAAACTGACTAAAATATATTATACCAGTTAAATACAATGTAATAACATAATGGCATGGCGGGCATATAAAGTTTTTTCTTTTTTAAATTCTATTATATATATTTTCTCTTTGTGATTGTATGTGTTAATAACATTAGTTAAATAAGTAATTTCATGTCGATACTAACACTATGGAATTTAAGGTCTGCAAAAAAAAAAGGTATTATTATTAAACCACTTCATTCAAACTTGAGGTATAGAAAAGTTGTTTCTGAGGGTTCAAGTTTTGCTTTCAGAAACTCCGTCCCTTAGCGGGTCAAACTCTTTACAGTTTTTATAAGTGACTTGCTTCTGCCCGCGGCTTCGACCATGTGGATGTTGGAAATTATCCCACGGGAACGTACTATATACTATGTCCTTCCCCAGGTTGCTATCTATCTTCTTGCCAAATTTGATCGAAATTCGTTCAGTGGTTTGGGCGTGAAAAGGTAACATACAGACAGATTTACTTTTGAATTTATAATATTATACTAGTATGGATTCCGATCTGTTCCTTGAAATCTGAGCCATTGGTGAAAGCTAATTAATGGTGGATCTAATTTGGGGATTAGAGTGAAATAACTCGTTAATATGCGTATGAAGTCACGGATGGAAAGTAGTTAATAGTAAGTGTCATGTGCATCGCGTTGCGTTGGCAATTGATGGTGGACGGTGGTGTTCGGTTTCCGTGTTGTTCATCAACATACGCTGTGATGTATTGAAGCTGCTTTTTCTATAGGAACCGGTAGAAAACGCGGCATAAACTAATCGCTCCTGTTGACGCGGATGTTAAATTACAAGGCATTAATAAATATATTATTTATAGTTATTTATTATTTAGTGAAAAACTAAACAACAATGGTTACGTATTTTTGTCGTATCGTATTAACAAACATTTCGTCTTAAACTTTTCTATTTTCGGATACCTACAAAGTAAAGCGTGAATTTAGCGCAATAATTTAAAAAATATTCATGAAAAATACTACCAAACAAGCAGTTGTAAGTCATTCTATTATTGCCGATGACTCATTACTATAACGAATGTCAACCCAGACTAAATTTAAGATTATATATACATATTGCGATGTCATAACCATTCATTGATCTTCAGATAATTTATTCAACTCATATTGCAAGCATAGTTGCACACAAATCATTCTTCATTTAAAAAATACCTAGACATGTCAAAAGTGTAAAACACAATTAAAATCGTAATTAATTGCTTCAGATCAGATAGCATTATTCACTGTTTTGTGTGAGACATATAGACAATAGTTTTAGCAGTACGAAGAATATTTTCTTTCAACTTGATTGCGTTACGTTTTGTAAGGGTCATAATCTTAGGTATGAGATAAATACAGGTTATATTTTTTATTTTCATTTTCAGGTTTAAGTGCCATGTAGAAGAAGGAAGTTTCTTTATAGACAACTAGCTGCGCCCCGCGGTTTCACCCGCATAAGTCTCGATCCCGTGGGAATATCGGGATAAAAGTATCCTATGTCCTTTCCCAGGACTCAAACTATCTCTATACTAAATTTCATCTGAATCGGTTCAGCGGTTTAGGTGTGAAAAGGTAACATACAGACAGACAGAGTTACTTTCGAATTTATAATATTAGTATGGATAATATGGATGGATTATTGAGCACAATTACAAACACAGAATTGCTAAAGATTTCCTCACTTCTCTTGACCCAGGATCTCACATTCTGCAAAATCTACTGCAAATTGTACCCAGATAACATGAGTATAAATACCTGTGAGCAGGGATGGCCCATTGTGGAAACGGCCGCGTCTTACGAGTTGTACGTCGTCGGTTCGAAGCCTGACAGGCGCTTTACTTTGTGTAAATTATTTCATCACCACTGCTCTCAAAACGGTAAAGGAAAACATCGTGAGGAAACCGGCATATCCTAGTACCAAAAGTTCGAAGACATGTGACATCTACCAACCCGCACCGGGCCCGCGTGGTGGATTACGGCCCACTTCCTCTCACAGAGGAAGCCTGTGTCCCAGCAGTGGTAACATTATAGGCTGATTACGCTAAATACCAACCATCACATAAGAACATTCTTACCTGAATAACGAAATAGGTTACAGACGCAGAGAGCAAAATACTTGTCGTAGCACCCGTAGCGGTGACGCAACACGCAATGCGTTGATGTCTTTTGTTCGGTCACACGATGAGTGCAGTTAACTTCCAAAGTACACTCACTGAGCATGCGTGAATCTTAAATGCTTGTTGAAAGCACGCTTCAAATAACATAGTATTTTAGTAGGTACTGCAGTGATTGATGATACATATTATAAATTATGTACCATTTGCTGGCAATTATGCAAACCTGCGCTGCGCCTTATGTTTTCTGAATAGTTTTTAGCGGTTAAGTGTTGCCATTAAGTTTAATTAAGCATTGTGTTTTATTTCTATTTATATATTTGGAAAAAGAGTTACTATCAGACACATAATATGTATGTTTACGAACTTCAGAACTTGTAGTTTATTAATATAATTTTACGTGCTATTTTTGTGATGAATCAAATAATATATAAAAACAATAACTGTCACCAAATAAATGTCAAATACACATTTTGTATGTTTAATTATTTAGATGACATAAAAAATAAAATAAATTTATATTCTATTGGGATTTTTTAACCTAGAAATAAAATTGGCATAGCTCATGATTACTCATAAAGCTTTTTGTCTGTGTGTAGGTATGGTTGCACAAGTGTTGTTTTATTCATCTGTTATGGTGCGCGCGCGCTGCGTCTGCGCGTGCGACTATTAACTTACACGCGTTTCCACTTCAAAATATTACAACATTATAATAATAAAAGGTACCTATATGAAGTAGGAGGATAGTTTTGAGTATGAATGTGGATGGTTATAGGAGTAGGGGAATACCAAAGAAACAATGGGAGGACTGTGTGAAAGATGATATTGATAGAAAGGGGGTGACTTCTGAGAAAACGACTTTAGAGAAGGATGGAAGAAAAATACATGTTGCGCCGACTCCAAATAAATTAGGGGAAGAAAATGATGATGATGTAATATCTGAGATTTCATTGAATTAAAATATTATTTTTTTACCATTACAGTCGTCACGCGTCAGCGACGGTGACGACTTTTATGTTATTCACTGCACCAGCAAACCAATCGTGTATTACACCGAGGTAAATTAAAAGCTGTAAATCTCCTTGTTAGCATGTGATGACTATGATTCAGAATCATTTCTACATAAACATCCAAAAACAAAAGGTAATAAACGATACACTAATAGCGATTATGTACGCATTCCAGCCATAGACATTAGCATCGAAATGAAATTATATTTCACCACTACGAATACAAATTGTGGTAACGTTCACAATTTACCATTCACCTCTCAACTTGCTCTGTGACTGATGTGTCATTTGTTTTTGTTATTGTTTGCCAATTTGGAAACGTCCGCGGGAACTGTGTAACGAAGGTGATTACTTGATATTCAAGAATGTTACCAGACCACAAAAACAATGTAAAGTGACAGTAATATATAAAGCGATGTTGTATAAATTCTCCTTTGTGAATAAACGCCATGTTTTTGCCGAATGAAATGCTCTTTCATGGATTGTTCGGGCGGAAGCCGGTGTGCAATGGACACTCGCTCGCTCCCCTGCATGGGAACTGGCACATATCTTCTGAGAATTGGCGTCTTTTGAATTGTTTAGAACAGTTTTTGCTTGTAATTATTGTTGTAACATAATGTAGTGTTATGTTCTGTATTTCTGAAAATATAAATTATTCTGCATAGTTAACTGAATATCATTTTGAGGGATTGTTTTACGGACCCTGAAAGACAAATATCATGTGTGTGTGTTGTTGTTCTAGCAAACCATTCATTGCAGCTGACTTGTGATTTGCTATAGCATGTTAATTACTAATAACTGATCTCAATGACTTGATAAGGTTTTTGTAACTGCTGTTAATTAGTGGATTTTCTTGTCGGCTTTTCTCCATAGGAAACGACCAATTAGAACCGTGCATCTAGCTTCTGACGTTTCATAAGTGCCCATATAGGTTTATATGAAATTAACTATTTAGATTATGATGAAAGATTTGAGGGTTACCTCTCAGTGTTTATTGAAAACTGCGGTTAGGGCTGCTCATTACATTTTTGGAAGCAAATGGTGAAATTAATTCTCAACGTCATCTGCAGTCATTCAAGGGATTGCATACAAGTTCTCAGTTGGTTTAATGCTCACCCGACACATCTACTGTAGCAGCCTCCAGTTCCCA
This sequence comes from Amphipoea oculea, assembly GCA_945859645.1. Lineage (NCBI taxonomy): Eukaryota > Metazoa > Arthropoda > Insecta > Lepidoptera > Noctuidae > Amphipoea > Amphipoea oculea. The sequence continues at coordinate 8,131,545 of OX243862.1, forward strand.
CCTTATTTTCTTCATACTTAAACATTCAGACCAAAACTATTGTTGTGTTACCATTTAATTCGTGCACTGAGCAATAATAATCACGTTCAAAATTATCTAGTATCTTCTGTGTATAATAGATTGCGTAAAAGTGTAGTTAGCGGGTTTCCACGGTTGTGTTGACAATGCGAGGTGGTGCAACGGTGGTGAGGCTCATCTGGTGGAGCGGCTCAGTCGCACGCGCAGCCTTGCACTGTCAACTGCACATGCCAATACTTCACGCTTTACTTACGAACACGGCGAGCAAACGGTCCAACAGTAGTACCTAGGTACCTAGTGTAATGCGCGTTTCATAACAAACAAAAAAGTGTATGTTGTTTTGTTTTCCAAGTGTTGTGGTGTTATCACTGTGTTGGGTAACCAGATATTATAGAATGCTGGTTGTTTGTTTTTCATTCTTATGTGTTTGAATGTTCATCATCGAAACCAGTGGAGTAATTTTTTATTACATTTATGTAATAATCTTTACTGTTGAATGTGTACTTCATCCAAATATGGTGGTTGCTGTGTAACATATACCCTATATGCTAGCTTTAATTTTGGCAGCCTTCTCGCGACCACGATGGGCGGGCGCGTTTAGGGCGGGCGTTTGAAATGTATCATCGTTTCGTTGGGTGAAACATATATCATTACATCTATGTTATAGTGTGACCTACATTTGACACAGTTGCACTAGCTTACTGTTACTTTCAATTGAACTATAAATAAAACATAACACTAATAGAATGTTTGTTTATAAATAAACATTCTCAATGTTTATAAACAACAGCTCTATTAATCGTAGCCGCGACGGATTTCCCCAGTTTACGTCGAACTAGTAATAAATAAATATTTGCTTAGAGTCGTTGACCGAGCGTCGATTTCTCCTGAAATGCTACTATTAGTACCTACCATTAGTACGTACGTATTACCGCCAACGGTCAAGCGAATGCTAATTGAACATGTCACAGTTCAATGCTCTAATAACTCTGTGAATATCAATCTGTGCACGCTAATGATATACCAACCCCTTGTATGACAAACGTTGGCGCCAACATTGCGTGAAGTAACTATGCTATAGAGTACTATTCTCATAACGGTTGTCCAAAGACAATACTTATTGATCGTATTGATATTCGTTTTTACATCAAAACTTATATTGACCTTACTTTAATTTTATTGTGAATTTACTTTTTTAAGTTGTTATTACGTAGAAATAAATGTTTTGTAGAAATGTCCCTGTTTGAATGAAATGTACCGAAACATTTTCATGTTAACTGGGGCGAGGAAGATCGATTACATATTGAAATTTAACTACAAAAATAACATTTATAATACTTATGTAGTTTATTTAGACTGACGCAGTCCATTTTCATTTACAAATCCACGTGCGCAATATGTAGGTACATACCTACGTATAAGTAGCATTGAAATCGGTGTTAATAAATTTATCCAATTCAATTAACATGTCTATTGATTCCGGTAAAGACACACTAGTTTAATTTCTAATTAGGCGCAGTGTTCACAGTGATAATGCATTGTTAGGCGTAGCACACACGACCGCGGTGCGCGCTCGCTCGTGACGACTTTACAGTACGAATACCGCTACGCATTATGGGCTATTTGACGCCTAGCGTACTCTTTGAATCAGGCCGTTAAAGACAATAAACCTATCATTACTGTCTCTTACTAAGCAATTTAATATTTGTTTTGCAATAAGCTTTGTAGACATAGTCGTAGTAGGTCGTGATTGTCACATTTTCTTTTTGTTTTTCTTTCATGAAACTTGAGATAAAATGTATTGGCATGAATTAAAAATCATTCGTAGATTCAGAAAATGTTTAATGTTGACAAAAAAAATTACAAAAAAATGCTTATTAACATAGACATTGCCAATGAAGAATACTAACAGGTGAAGCAAGTAGTAGTAGATGCCACTCCAAAATAATTTCGAAAATAATCCACTCGAAAATAATTGTAATTAAAGTTCAATGAAGATTAACTTCTTATGCACTGTTTTATGATTCGCAGATTACTCATACTGAAAAGGTTTATTGTGTGCCAAAGTGCAAAACATAACAGGTTTGAAAGATTGCGCTACCACACTTAATAAACTTAGCTTTTTACTACTTAACTTAAACTTTAGTAAATCGCTAGTTACATTGGCACATAAAACGCAGATTGTAAATAAGCAAGCTAAAGTAAAACACTAAAAACGTTAATGATCAAAAACACCTATAAAGTTAGTAAGTTGGTTTGTTAGTAAGTAATAAAACAATTTTAATATGTAAATTGTACTACAGAAACTCGGAAAATACATGACCACGTCTTTGAAGAATGACTACACCAGAAAGGGGCTAGCCTAATGGGTTTCATATTATATCTAGACTGCTGTTGTGGTCGACCACTATAATCACAATAATTTTCACAGATGTAACAACAAATACTAAAAACAGAATAAAATAAATATTCAAGAGGGGCTCCCATACAATAAACGTGATTTTTTGCCGTTATTTGCTCGATATTAATAACGGCAACAGGTATACGCTTGAAATATTCACAAAATATCTAGTTGTATATTCACTTTAAAAATAAATAAACGGGGCTCCCATACAACATATGTGATTTATATGCCGTTTTTTGCTCGATGTTAATAACGGCAACAGGTAGACGCTTGAAATATTTTCTTTAAAAATAAATAATTAACATAAATTACTTAAATAATAACTTAAATGATTTTTTTATATATGTAGTGTTAAATATTGTACGGTGGTACGGAACCCTTCGTGTGCGAGCCCGACTCGCACTTGGCTAGTTTTTTTTATTATTACATTCATGGGCATGAAATATTAATATTATCTTGTTAGGATTGCGATTGCAAAAGGTCCAAATGATTATTTTTCCATGCACCATTCCTCACAGGTCATCAGATAAATAAATCTTCACCTCGACATTTAGGAAAATTCGAACACCAACTAAATTCCAATCACAGTTTTTTCACAAACTCAAATTACAGTTCAAAGTAACATTCAAACGAACAAAGGAATGAACTTTATGATATTGGAATTCTCAATATGGTGTGTAGGGTTAGGTCACAGATACAATGATAAAATACCATGAGACGATCCGACGAACTTCAAGTTGGGTTAGTATTATAGTAATAATAGCTTACGAAATGGCTGCCTCTGCCTACACATAGATCAAGGACTAGGTTCGTCATTACTGATGTTACAATGCGAACGATTATATGAATTGTAGGGTCTTGTCTTCCATAATTATATAAGTGGTAATGGAATTTGCATTTCGATAAATATTTTATTTGCTTGATCATTGCGCAGACGCATATGTTTCCTCTCACTGCTGATGGATGTTTTAACGGGGATATCAATCTAGACATCATCTTTAATCAATTTGCAGCTGGTACTTATCGGGCGTGTTGTAACTATATGGCTTGAAACGTGAATTACAATGCGCACTGCCTTGTTCGATGTGCTTTGAAGGATCGTTTGTGCAGTTTAGTAATCTTTCAGTCTGTCGTTTGTTTTCTTTGCAAGCCGTTAAAACAAGCAACGAGTTTATAAACGCCAGAAATATTTTCGCGTATAATTAATCTTTTTGCGCCATTGCAATTGGTAACTCGAGTGTGGGAGCTGTATCATAGTGTGTTGGAATTTTTTCGTATACTTTACTTGCTTTGGAAACAGTAGGTACAGTCACTTAGAGGTATGTGTGACGAGAGGATTGGATGCTTACCTACCTATCTTACGATTTCATAAATTCCTTTAAAGAATTTCTTCTTGTGATAGCTTTTAAATCCCGTCTTTGATGTCAATCATATTACCTACTTGCATTTCAGAACACAAAAAATCTAGATTTAAAGGGTGGATTTGTGCTTTAATATGTAATATATCCTTTGGTCAGACTAACCTGAAGAAAATAGATTGCGCATTTGATTATAGCAACATGTCCCACAAGTTCACGAATGCAGTTAGCCTCCATGTCACTTTACATAACGTTTTCTAATGAAGAGAAGAAACTATTTCGCTGGTATGCATCAGGAAATTCTAGTCTAGTAATAGATGAACCGAGTTATCAGTGCATCTGTACCATTAACGGCACATCAGTTGCATAAAGTACTGGCGTTCGTTGCACAATCGCAGCAATTCACTCTCGTTGCGTGTCCCGCGGCCGCCATTGTCGCGCACGCGCTTTACTGAGAACGTTCCCGCGTAAAGGGGGCAAAAAGCGCGGGAACTGCGCCCAAACAATAATGGCCGACATAACGCTACGAATGTTATCTGTTGGTATGTACTTACTTACTTGCCGTTTACAACATAGCGAATGTTCTCATTGCTTGTTTCAATGCAGTAGCTCATTACGTACGTAACTTTAGTGTCCGCTAAATGAAACAGTTTATAAATAAAATACAGTTCTCTCAACGAATTTGGTGATACTTTCAGCAATCAGCAGTGTTTGATTTCTTACCTGTGCCACTGAGAGTGTGCTTAGTGGCAAGGACAGTGGCGGATTTACACATTTGCCGCCAGTAGGCTATTCAAACTTTGCCATTCCTATCGAAATCTACAATTATGTCCCATGTCTTTTGTTTACTGCTTCGACACGCTTAATACCATCGTCGTTTCTTCAAAATACTTAAAATGTTCAAGTCCAGCTACGAAAAACTTGCAAAGAGATTTGTAAAGATCGACAACCGTGATCAAATCTACGGTAGAAGCCTGAATTTGAGCGTTCACTTTGTTTATTATTTTCATAAAAAACCACGGTAGGTATATAAATATTAAACTTTTTAATTTCAGTAAGACATTTAAAAAAATGTTCGCCCCAAATTTGCCGCCCCTAAAATTGGTAAATCCGCCACTGGGCAAGAAGGTGGTAAGAAGTCAAACATAAAGATCATGACCAAAATATTTGTCAATGCAAAGACTATATTGATTCATTTGTTTGAGTTGACAAACAATTAGTAACAGAATACATTTCATCCGGCCATTATCTGAAATTCTGTTTAATTGTTGCATATTTTACGGCTAAAGAATTCCACTGTTTCGCCAAACACAACAAACAAACAATACAATCAGCATTAGTAATAAGCGCCTTCATTCAATCTCAGTGATTTCAGTGTCGTCGCCAGCTTAACATAATTTTATTGTGAACACTCTAGATACAGCCGTCAGTAACATGTAGTTGAGATATTTAAGACATTATACAATAAAAGATTTTCAAGTGAAGTGTAGAGTTGGACAATGATTGTACGAAGTGAGAAATACTCAAAATAAGTTGAACCGACATAGTGATTTAACTATTTGTTGAAAATGGTAAATGGGAACTACGTGCTGTACGGAGACAGACCGTCCTCCGAGTCAGAGATAGTCGACGACCACGTTCATTCACGATCGCATGACCGTAAGAACAAACGCAAAATAAACAGGACAGCGAATGAACTACAACATTCTTTGAACTTGGCCCAACTAGACAACGAGACGGATTCAGTTAAATATGAAAAGACAATAAAGGAGCCAAGGTTACTGCGCTACGTGCCCACTTCAGAAGTGAAAGAAAATTTTGTGACTGAAAAATTTGAAACCTACGACCTGAAACCGACAGAGGAACGCCCGAGACGATACGCGTTTACGAAGAAGCCGAAGAATCCCGCGGACGGGTCCGTCAACTACGCTTACTCTCGCTCGAGCAGCAGCTCGCCGAACGGCAACCTGCCGACCATCTCGGAGCACGGCGAGCAGTACGGCACGTATCGGGTGCGTGCCATGTCCTCCTTGCCCCCCATGCCCTCCATGCCCAACCCGAACGTCAACGATCTCATCCCTGGCTACGACACCAAGCTGGACAAATACTTCGCCAAACCCAGAGATGTGAAGCCATTCTCTGCCAAGGTAGGGTACAGCGTAAGTCTAGTGTTCTATAATTCAAAAAAAAAAAACTTAAATTCACAAGAAAAATTCTCAATGTTGATTTATTCTTAAAGTGATTAACATGAATAAAACCCTTGCTCATTTTATGAAATAATATATCAATGGGAAGAAACCAATAGGTATTAATTATGTAAAAGTTAATTTATGTACTGTGAAATTTACTGTGAAACCATTTATATTAATGCAAATAATAAATTTATTTTTTGTCAGCGGATGCGTGGTTATCTAATAGAATCATTATGTAAATGTGTTTCACCTCGTGTGTTGTAGGTAACTTTATATTTTCAGTTCGTGTCTTGAGCTGATCACGAACTAATCATAAAAGAATCGATATCAATCTCTTGTGACATTAATATTTATATCCGTGTGTTACATTCTTCTAAACATGATTTTGTAAATAGCTATAAAACTAAATACATGTTACAATACATGTTAAAAATAAATAATGCGAAGTGAAATGTCTCTAGCACCGGCTGATCAGCTAATATCGATTAATCTCTTGAGATTATCTGGAAAACAGAATATTTTTGGTTAAATTCTTAATCCAGATTTATGTCTTTATCTTCATAATCGATCTTTTTTTAATTGGATGTTCGTGGTTATATAAAAATTTTTTGACTAGGCCGCAGATTAATCTTGCGCTTACCTAAGTTATGTAGAGGCCCGTAGAGAATCAGAAAATGTATTCAAAGATTTTCATTAATAACACTTTTTCTTTTGTATTTCTACGACGACTTCCCAACAGGATTGACATAAGCTTTTCGATAGCTATGCCAGTCGCATACATTTTTGACTTTTCCGTCATCGTTATCCGTACTAATATTATAAATTCCAAAGTAACTCTGTCTGTCTGTATGTTACCTTTTCACGCCTAAATCGCTGAACTGACTTAGACAAAATTTGTTATAGAGATAGTTTGAGTCCCGGGAAAGGACATAGGATAGTTTTTTTCCCGATATTCCCACGGGATCGAAACTTACGCGGGTGAAATCGCGGGGCACAGCTAGTCGCTGATAAAATTTCATTCACTCTAGGCCCTCAGCTCCATTACCTACTGTGTATGCAATATTTGTAGGTACGCCTTTCAAGGCAGCACATAGTGGCACAACATATATCTTTTTATTTTATACCATCATGTACCACTACATTACACCGATTTATGCGGCGTCTGATCCCCTGAACCCCCATGGATCTCCTGCTAGTTATTCTTTTGTTTTAATCTCTATCAAACAAATAAAATTGAAAATATCAAGCGTTAATAATAGTCTGGTTAAAAACAAAATATTCAAAGGCGAGCTTTTCACATCCGCAATAATTATACAAAATCGTATACTTACGATGTAGTAACAACTTAGCCGGTCAATTAACTATCTCGTATACCGGGTCTTAGTACCAAATACGACATTTTATGAGAGGATTGGCAATAAACTAATTATGATAGCAGTATCTCGACTGGCTGAAATTGGAACACGTGTAGTAGGTACGTTGATAAGTGACAACTTAACGTTAGGACTAAAATGCCTTCCGCGTCGAGGCGGTAAGGTACTACTCCTCTTGCTGAATTAAATACTACCTACTGCTACATGTGTATGTTGATTTATGACATTGATGTGAAAACAAAGCTCGGATGTTTTCGCGATAGCTCTGCAAATATTAACATAATTCACAGTTAACAATGTCTTGATTTATTAAGCTATTGCATAGCTTTTATCGCGGGCTTTGAGCGCGGCGACCGAATCAAGAAATTCCGTAACGAAAATAAACCTAACACCCCCACTCCGACCGGCACAGCGGTGCGGCGTTGAAAGCCGTGCATCGTCTAACGTCGTTTCAGTTCGGCAGACTTCGGCACGGTGTTTGTTATTGTTTGTAAATGTTTTAATTAGCTACATTCCAGAGACGTTTTAACTACATACTACGTGTTTTGTATGTACTTTTTCTGTGAAATGTGTAGCAATATCCGTCTCAAGCTTACGAGTTAATGTAAAATAGTAAATCGCGATAAAAATCGTAAAAGCGAATCAAATGATTCATCGCTGTTATATCTTTGTTATTTAACACCTTACAAAGTTGCCGATTTGTTAATAACTTCTCCGAATAAAGTATCGCAACAATAAGCAATTTTGTCAAGGAAAATGAGATAATGGATTACTTAATCTATCTATCTTCTTCTATCTATATCTTCTATTATATTCTTCTGTCCACCTATATCTATTAGATATATATCTTCTTCTATATCTACAAAATACATTTTTTTTTCTAATTTTCGGCAGTAAAAGGTCTAAATCAAAATCATATCTGAAGTTTTCGTCATGGGCGTCATCTTCGTAGTTTTCAAGGGCGCCGATGTCAAATATAACCAAAATAAATGGATTGCTTTTCACACGAGCAACTTTATGTACTTAGAAGCTCTTTCAAGGGGAAGGCACCCTTTCTAACATCGTTTACAGAGAAGCATTGTTTTGGTTAAGTACATAAGGTTTAAATTATGACTACTTTCAAGTTTTTTGCCTTTTTTTTCGAAATTCTTAAACCTTAATTTACCATGATAACGCTTCAGCACACTTCGCCAGACACTTGATTTATTGAGTAGTTACGGCAGTTGCACACCCAAGAAGAACTGCCATGTCATAAAAAGATATTGTAGATTATGTCTTCGAGACAATATCTAAATTCTTGGCCATTGACTTCGTTAAAACCATGTCGACTCTCAAGATATCTTAAGGCTATCCACCAAGGGAGAGTCAAGCAAATGTGGGCACAGGTTTACAGAATAAGTTAAGAAAGACTTCAAACTGCTTTTGAGATAAACTTCAGTACGATTTAAGAGTAACACAATTGATGTATTCTTCCTTTTATCTTCTTTAATCTTTAATATTCTAGATATCTCGAAGTTTTATAAGGCATAATGTTGGTATATAAGATATCTACAATACCATGTTAAAAATTTCTAAATTTACCGCAGAGATTAAACCAAGACTTAGAAAAACTAACTTCAAACGTCACCTACTAATCTTCTCAGATATACTTTAGATAAAACGGTGGTATAATTTTACAAATTAGTATTCTAAAACAGACGCAAAATAAAATGGACATATGGCTGTTTGGTCAGATAATCAGCCTCGAGCAGGCGCTTTCATTTTTATTTATTCTCAAAAATCAAAGTGACACTTCGTTGCATTATCATTATGCACCACGAAGACGCAGTGACTGCAGTCGGAAGGGCTGTGGTAGAGAACCCGTTGTAGAAAAGCGTTACCAGGCCAAATCCGAAGATTCTTCCTTTTATTTATTTATTTATTGAGGGATAACAAACAGCTACAATATAAAATATGACATGTTTTAAAAAATAGTAATACATTTATATATACAGTAAAATACTTTTAAATGAAGGAGTGGCAATTACACCTTTCCTAAGCGGCACATTATTGTTTTCCGACATCCACGCGGACAATGTCGCGGGCATAGCTAGTTGATAATGTAAACAAATGATTGTATTGTATTTTTGTTTACATATTTGCTTATTGTTCTCGCAGGACATTGATTTTCTTTGTCTGCTCGTAGTAAAACTGAACATCCATACTAATATTATAAATTTGAAAGTAACTCTGTCTGTCTGTATGTTACCTTTTCACGCCTAAACCGCTGAACCGATTTAGATGAAATTTGGCATAGAGATAGTTTGCGTCCTGGGAAAGGACATAAAATACTTTTTATCCCGCTATTCCCACGGGATCGAGACTTATGCGGGTGAAACCTAGGGGCGCATCTAGTTAACTATAAACACACATTATACATTAGGACATTGACATTAAACGTGTATGGGCGATTGTTAAATATTATGTTATCTGCTTAGAATTAAAATGGACTTTAAGTCCCAAGTCCTCGGAAGATTAGTAAGCTTTTCGACATTGGTGACTACTCATCCGGGATGAAACGTTTACCCTTTTTTAAAAAAAAAATCACTTTAGCTCCATCGCAAATGAAAAACTATTTATGTACCTCAGCCGTAAAATTTAACGCTTGAATTGCTCTCTTGCTTCACATTAAATTTCTATTAAATGTTTTAGTATTAATTTGGTTAAATTCATTTAAAACGAAGCCCGGTAGCAGCATTTTGAGTGAACATTGCGATGGAGCATCAATAGTGAAACTGTTCGTGCTGCGTGTTAATATATAATTTGTATGGATTAAGACGATGCGGCACCGCGGGAGCCCATATTACATGGAGATTCTACTCAAGATTATAATGTTACCAATATTAATATTATTTATAGCCTATTCGAATAAATTCGCTATTTGGTATATTATTTCTTAATAAATGCATCTCTGTTATTGAAATTTATACAGATTTAGTGCATAACTCAAACAAAATGCAACTTTTTTCTGTAAGCAAAAATAAACATATTTAAAAATGCCTTCTGTGTTACTATTTATTACCATAAATAAAATATTTTAACAGCATCGATAAATCACAACGAATTACAGTCGATTAGAGAAATTTAAATACCGCCCACATTCCTGTAGGTTGTTTATGATGGTAATGTGAGATAATTTGGCCCGTGGCCCATAACTGGCCCTATTAATGAGGTTTCCACATATTTATTATGAATACAATAGAATACTCTTTATTATGCCGTTGTACATAGAAATAAGTACGTGGATTATGTAACTTTCTTAAAATATGAAGTGGAATATAAGAACAATAAGAAATTTATTGAATATAAATTCTGTTAGTAGGTAATTCAAACTGTCATCGATCACATGGCGTCTGAGTTAAGATTGTCTTATATCGTGAGAAACGTCACAGTCTCGCTCCTTTGCATGAATTATACCAAGCTTCATACAGGACTTAACAAACGTTATATTCGCCACAGGAGCGGCAGTTTTCTTCAAAATAAATGACATAAAAAAAAAAATTATTCGACCAACGCGTAAAGTCACTGAGATAAACACAATATGCGTTTTCTCTTGAATAAATATAGAAAATCTGCCTGAAATGTTGGTATCTACTCGTATAATTAATTAAAATAAAAGACTAACTAACTTACAATACAATAAATAAAAATAAAAAAAACAAAGGACACTTAGGCGTCGAAGTATTCGTCCGCATCGCTGTCATCCGGAAACGTGCCCAGAAGACTGGCAGCATTTGCCCCGTTGAATGGCAATGCTAATTCTTTGGCCAAAGAACGACCCAGCCCTCTGGTCACGTGAAGTATCGACTACATATAAGTATCTACTTATATGTTTATACATAAACTGCTAAACTGTTACTATTAAACTGACTGAACTACTGTGACTGTTAAATTTTATTACTAATCTTCTCTTGGAATTCGGTACAGTTATTGAGCCATTATTCATTAATATTAATAACAGAGCAAATGTATAATATAACGATTGAGCGAATTCTTTTATGCAGTTCAATGCCGTTAGAGAATTGACAATATGTATATTAGTTTTCTAGAAATTCCTATTTCTAGAAAACTTGTTTCACTTTAGTTCTGGTAGTTCTCTAGAATAACACGCAAGTTGATCATAATCATTTATTTGTCAGAATATGGTACATTATAATTATGGTCTCATCTAAATCAACTTGCATTATTTGCTTTTGCCTAATGAAAGCAAACCAAAGTAAGTAATCTTGATATCTTCAATCTCTTACAAGTTAAGTTAAGTTAAGTTTATAGGGAAACCTTTGATGTGTATTTGGTACTACAGAAACTTTTGACCAATATACAAACCGAAGTCTAGGCAATAAGTTGGTTAAACCTCCATAACCAACCAATAATATTATTGTACGAAATTCAAAACAAATAAAAGTTAAAAATTTTGGAATAAGGAGGGAAAACTTTACTTAGTCGCAAGGCGTTTTGAAACTTAATAACTTTAGTGATTCTGATTACTGTCCATAATCGTTTTTCTTTTTCTTGGGAAAATAATTTTTGCTGCTTTATTGTAACTTTTGTGACTCTGGAGCGTTAAGTATGTCACATCGTCATTAAACGCGGAAAGAGATGCAGAGGTCTGTGGGGATGCTGGAAGCACAGACAAGCATAATTTTCCGATTATGGACGCGTCACAGGAGATGTTGCTGAACGTTACCAAGGAAGATACTACTCAGAGACTGCTTTCTGCAAAATTCTAGGAAGTAGCCTCAAATTACGACTCGCCAGCTGGTAGGAAGACTCCAGTCTCAGAACCAAATGGTCATCAGTGACCAAACCGCCAAAAGAAGATTGAATGAAATTATTCTACATACTCGCAGACCTTAGAGTTCCAGCTCTTTGACGCGGAAATCGAGGGCGTCGTTTATTGTGGGCTAACGCACATTTGCACTGGACCGAGACGCAGTTGGCTCGTGTTCTTTTTCTGATGAGTCGCTTTCTGGATTCCATCCCGATTCAAAAAGAGTGCGTATTTAGAGAGATCTTGGTCGCCAGAGTCGACTTCAGAATCCTTAGGAAGTTCATCCGTACCAGAGTGGAACGATTATGGTGTAGGCTGGAATTCACCTGGGTGAAAGAACGGACCTCGTTTTGATACAAGGCAATTTAAATGCGGAACAATACTGTGACGAGATTGTGCAACCTCATCCCTCGTCAACAGCAGTATGGCCAAGATTTCATGTTCATTCAAGATAATGCGCGTGCACATACAGCCAGGCAGGTGATGAATTTACTCTGCGAGAACAATATCACGTTATTAGAGTGGCCTGCTCAGTCCGCTGATCTCAATCGCGTGGAGCATGCGTGGGATTTGTTCGGGAGAAGAGCGTTCAGTGACCTTCCTCAAAATTTGAACACTGAAGAAGTGCTTATTGCACATCTTTCCAGAGTATGGAGCAATATTGCACAGGTTACAATAAACAACCTGATACTCAGCATGCCATGCCAATGTTGACCCGTTGCTAAAACCTTAGGAGATTCAACAGATTATTAAAAAGTGGCTAGGAATGTTTTTTTTTAATGCTATTTGTGCGTTAGTTTTTTTATTTATCTACAAAAAAGCGATTTTTCGCTTTTGGTATCTGCCATTTTGGATTTTCATAATATTTTTTAATTTTTTCACTAACTATCTTTTTAAATAAACCAAACAATTAAATTATGCTTCTATGGATATAAAATATTGTGTTACAATTAAAATAATTACTATGAATACTTTTACTTATATTCTACTCGTATCTACACCGGGGCCCCTTGATTCTTATGTGCCCAGGGCCTCCAATAGGTTAAAGACGCCCCTGGTTATGTAGGTACATACTGGTCAAATTTGGATGTATTATTGCCTATTCCTTCAGGGAATACAGATTTGATGTTATGTTATGATCAATTTATTGATGGTATGTGTCTTTTGTCCTTAGGGCTCCCATCCCGACAGTCTGTACCGCGTGTCGGCGGACAGCGGCGCAGGCGCAGGCAAGATGACGCGGCTGCTGCGCGTGCTGCGATGGCCGGTCGCGCTCATCCTGGTGTGCGTTGCCCTCGCTGTCTTCGTCTACTTCCTTATGCCTGGTGAGTACTGAGGATTATCACTCATTGAACTCAACTACTTCGAGCATTAATATCTAGCTGAGGAAAAAGATTCGGGATGATAAATTTCTGGATCCTTCGTATCTATAGATGTTGAAGTGAACTATTATGATGGATGGTCAGTTCAACAGACGATTGCAATAACTTTGAAATACTACAACTTTGCAGAAACTAGGAGGTTGTTGAGGTTAAAAAATAACTACTTACGGCTAGGAGAAAGTTTAAGATCTTTTACATAGACCATAAAAGTGGGAAAGAGTGTGTACCAATTATTCTACTAAGGAATAATAAACCTTATGACCTCCGAATATCTATGTAGGCTGCCTTAACAAACATTCATACATACTTACGTTTCACTTTTGTCTACTGCTGTCATAATTCAACGAACAGCATCAAGTTTACAATAAATGGACTCTACTGGGAAGTTCAGTGTTTCTATTGCAATTAAGTTAGTAGGTCTACCTTTTTAGAAATATTTGAAGGGAAAGTTATACTTAAAAATAAAGAAAGCGTTACTTGTCTTGATCTACATTACATTATAGCGTTGACATTTTTTATTAACGGCTCTCAAAGCTGTTATCACAAGGTTCTATCTTTTTGTTACAAATAAATACACCTTTTTGTAAATTACTGCCTTTCTATACCTTTCACCCGTTTACCTATTTACAATCTCGTGCAATTCTCCTTTTACCATTCTTGTTAGATACTATCTGTGTGATTTATTCGCTCTGTGTTTATTCTGTTCGACACATATAAAGCTCAAGTTTACACGCTACACAAAAGGCTAAAACCAATTAATAGTTCAAATTATAGAACAGTTTTTATTCAACAGTTTTTAGACAATCATAATCCGTAGGTATCAAAATTGTTCTCGGCTATAAAAGGAACAGAATTCCGATTAGCCATAGTTATTCCATGAGTATGTTCGTATATGGTTTGCACAAGGCTTTGTTGGATTGGTCACGTCGGAACTTTCAATTTCCCAAACATAATGCCCCAATATCTGCAGCTTTGCATCATACCGGGCATATTTGTATCGTGAGTATCGCTTGAAAGCTGTTATTGACACCATTGTTGGAAGTAACAACTGGATGTGACAGTTCTCACAGCTAAATCACTAATGTTTATGGACAAGGGACACTCTCGAACGGCCTGCAGACCATTCTAAAACAATTTATATTTTACAACAGTTTTATTATATCAATGATTGTTATGATTTCCGTTGAGGGATCGAAAGTTGCATGTTGTTATCTTTTTTCCTTATATCCTTATGGGGCATTAAAAAAATATGGATATTAGGTGTATTGGTAAGCGCGTGTGAGCCCACATAAGAATGTTAAACACGATGCATACCTAATTATCAGCTCTTAATTAAACGCTTTTAGTATTAATTAAGTTAAAGTTCTCAATTAACTTAAAACGTGTTCGATTTGACTACGATATTGACCGAGCCAGTGAAAATAAGATAAGGTAACTTCGTAGATCAAGTAAAGATAACAAACATCTCTTAAGTTGATTTTTGACATAATGCCGGTTATATCAGATGCTATTCAACATTCTTGATCGAAAGTCGTTATTATAATGTGATAGAGTCTGTTCACGTTTCGACGGAGATGCGCCGGACGGTCGGCACGAGCGCGAGCGGTGTCAGAGGTTGAATCTACACGTAACAGACACTCGTGTGGAAAAGCTCCAACAACACCGAACTGTGTAATAAATAGCTTTGTTATATCAACGCGTCACTACGTCGTGTTTGACATAAACTATACAGACACTCAATATTTTTATCGACGATCTGACTCAGATTTACAACATGTAATAGTATTTTTTACTGTTATCACCTAATAAACGTAATTGGATTTTAGTTGACTAGAATTTTTTATTAACAGATCTGTCATAACTTAATTCAATCACTATTTCTGATTCCTTTATCGATATGACGATCTAAAATAAAAGAGAATTTACATATAGAAAGTCTGTAATGTTAATTTTTGCATTAAAATCATTAATTGCCCTCGAAGCGGAAGCTTAAATACATCGTAAAATAACTTTCAAAGCAATTATAGTCCTTTTCATGTGCAAATTGTACTTTGATAAGAGTACGAGGCTCTCGAAACTTTTGATCTCTTCATAAATATTCAGCCACTTTCACATCTCACACGCGAAGGGATTCTTTAATAACAGATTTTAAATGGTAAAGTAAAATCGTGGTGAGCAATAATTTGATTGCGTGGGGTGTCCCGCCGGCTCGCCCGCGCCGCGCCGCCACCGTGCCACCACCGCGCCGCGCCGCATGCGACCGCCGGATGTGCTCCAGTCTCCTTTGTTGCTCTCATATTGTGTTTTTATTTGCGAAGGATCCGTAAAAATGAAAGTTGACCTCGCGAATTCTTTTGTGCATCCATAAAGGATGTGGGCAGCTTTATTTTTATACTTGCTCCGCTTTTTCGCATTTCTTTTCCTTTTTAGATAGATATAAGATGAATGCTTATTGCAATGTCGGAGTTTTTATGTAACATGCAAATTTTGCAACGCAATGAAAGTGCGTGTAAGTTAAGTGTTCACATAAATAAGATCACTTAAACTGACAAACGAATTATTAAGCATTTCGTTTGTCATTGTTTACGATTGTACCTATCCATTTTTATAATATGCATCATTATGTATAATCTATAGGTGTTAATAAAAATATAGAAGAGAAAACATGACATGTGTTCACCCGCGACGTCGCTTTCTTTTTATATTGAAACTACAATTACAGTCAACGAAGTGTTTATTGTGCTAAATAAAACCGTTTTGGTTGGCACAGTCGGTTAATTAATTGCAGTATGCAAAACGTGAAGATGTATGTGTATAATCATACGAATACACGTGAAATCAATTATGGAATAAATTGAAGGTTGTTGTTGCTATCTGTTGATGCTAATGACTGCTCCGCTGCATTCCGAATTAATAACGCCTCGTCGCAATGTAAATTGTTAAAACGTGGACCAGAAAACAATGAAACGACAAAATGTCGTATCGGCCAATGGCCTGATGGCCGAAAGCCTCGATCAACATCTCTCGAGGCTCTCGTTAGGCGGTTGGATCAAGGGCCTTATTCAGAAGGCAGTACTCCTCGATGCGGCTCGCATCGTGAGGAGGTTCCTGTCTCTGGAGCCCTAACCACAGGTACCTTGGACCCTGCTACCGATACCGGCAGACAACTAATTGCTATATTTTAAAATGTTTTTTTTTATAAAAATATATTCTTTAAATAAGAAAATAAAAAAACGATATAATAAACGATAAAATGAAATCGTCTATATTATTTTTAGAGTTTGCAAATCATCTAAGTAATGTCACAATTAAAAGTCCATTTCAAAATTAGCCTTCACCATTGCCATTACCAAATTTAAATTGATATGCCCAAGGGCATCATTCCTCTTTAATTAATATTTATAAGAACCATTATTATTGTGTTAGAAGTAAATAAATGAACCTACATACAAAATAATTATTATAGTAAATAAGGTATTTAAGCATGTAACATTCGATTTGCAAAATAATTTATCTTGCTGGGATTAATAATAAATGGTTGTAATTAAGGACGTTAATAACTAGTAGGACTAACAGCGACAGTTGATATGCATGTTTCGGCGAGGTGTGGCCGTCTGGCCGCCTGTAGGCTGTACTGTACTGTCGCTTAAACGCTTATCTCATGTGCACAGTTATCTACTAAATTACCTAATGACTCGTCAGTACATACCTAGGTACCTACGCTAATAGCCTCCCGCAGCGACTACAGCACTAGTTCACAAATTGCATTTCATTTGGCGCACGCCTTACTACGTTATGTAACATATAATCATTTTAAATACTCACAAAGTAGGATACGTGTTACAGGGAGCCTAAACTACATCCCGTACATCGGTTAGGTCACATTTCTGCGAAACTGATCGGTGTGCGCACGCGCAGTGGAGTGGAGAAACTAAGCCGAACGCGCGGCTACTGAATTCCTAATGATTGCGAAAACGTTGGAGCATCTGATGGTCCACAAATATAGATCGAACACTTACCTATGGCTATATTTACAGTTACTTATACCTATAACTAAGATGAAGTTAGTTATAACTATAAGTAACTCTATATCGATTCTATAAGGTCAATTTAAATAACCTAGCGAAACTTCACAGACGATGGGTAACGTAATCGTAATAAGATAAAAAAAAATAACAAGAGATTCTATAAGAACTAATTTCGAGTAGCTGGTAGCTTAGGAACTTGAACTTATGAGTTTAAGTTAAAATCTTTTTCTTTCGTCTTTAGATATCGATACCCACCACTTTTGGGAAGTTTCACCAGCTAATTTAATATGAGCCTGAAAAAAAATAAAACGCATAGTAACAACAGTCGAAAGAAATACAATAGCATAACCAAATCCGTAATGAAATGCAACAAACTGCATGCATAATAAAACATGTGTGACATAGGAAGTCCCAGCGCTCACCTATGACACTGACACGGTGGAACGGGAGCGTGTTTACCTACTATCATCACATTACTTATGTATGTATGTTGTGCAACCGCGATAAGGATTAATGGCGATACTAGACTGACACGGCCGGAGGAGTGCCGTGACATCTTGAACCAAGCTTTCACTGGCCCGCGTCTTCGCTCTCAAGAGATACTCTGACTTCCTACTACATTTACCGGTATGAACGGTACGGCGACGTAATGTTACCGACTAATCTTCTTTAGGTTAGTCTTGCTACCGGTTACTAAGGACTAGACGTAATACAGATAGCGTCATTACCTCTCCAGTAATCGCAATAATGGTTATTTAGATAATCCTTTACGAGTATGAAGTACAAATTAATATTAGAAAATTTATTAATATTAGGAAATTAATTATTATTAGATTTGGCTTATGTTTAACTTATCACCATATAAAGTAAAATATAACATCAAAAAAACACTTTTTACTGCCAAAAATAGTAAATAATCACCAAAATTAAAACTCCATTTTATTGTAAAATACCTAGGTAAAGGTATTTGTATTCTCATTTGCTCGCTCTTGCATCCTATGTCGACGGAGCCCCGCTTGGCGGGGCTCCTATTTCTGTGTAAATGGTTTAAAGTAACCTAACCAAACCTAACCTCGGGGCACCAAGCTAGAACTATTGTAATTTTAGACTTCATTTTTTGGTGTTCAATATATTTTTTTGTTGATAATTATATTTAACCCCGATTATTTTGAATTTTAACCCATTCCCTGTCTCATGAGTCACATAATAATATGGTTCATGTTGATTGTTTAACTATCGTCACGTCTACTTTGTGGACAGTGAACCTGTTAATGACCGCTTGAATCAACCTCAGTCTTTTTTACTTTGTTTGATCATTCCCCTATTTCATTACCTCTCGAACCAAATTACTGCGTCAGCGAACTGTATTCGCGTTGCTTAATTTTGGGTCAAACAAAGGACATCATTCATTTCGTACCAAAATTGAGCCGGCCAGAAAAAAAAAGTACTGTTTTCATATGGAAAATGACCTCTTGAGCATTTTTTACTACTTATTACAATGAAAGTCTACAATTAACCCCCTCGGGGCTGGTATTTGAGATTGAAAATGCCAAAAACCATATTTTTATACCACACTACATTAGCATAGATATTAGCATCATAACTTAATAAAAATCCATTAGAATCAATTATGTCGTATGAAACTTTAGAGTAGTTTTGAGGATTATAACATAAAATATAGATACCATATAAATTATATTTCAAACATTCACGTTTGTAGGTTTTTGGCACGCGTCAGAATTTATCTGTGCGTTTAATCAGTGGACGATAAAGTTATTGATTTATAACTTTGTATCCCGAATATCGTTCACTAACGACTGGGCAAAGGCAGTTAGCACGTTCTCTACTTAATTGCCCAATCACCAGTTATTCAAAATTCCTAAAAAATAATTTATTCAACGTTTTTATGAGATTTGATTTTGTTTATGATACGGAATTCAACGTATACTTGGAATAAGTGACAGACATAATTTTGCAGGTCTATTTTTATTTATAGCTACATTGTATTAAGTCGCCGTCATCTGCATACGACTTGTTACTAGGTAATCATTTAAAATTGCGACACAAATTTTTATATTGATTGCAAGCGCCTGTCATAACACCCGAGCAATACAAACAATGTGACGCGTCATAGTTATAATCTCAACCTTCTAGAAATATTCAAATATTGTTTACTAAATGAACTGTTATCACTTTCATACATATGTATATTTAGTTCATCTTTTAAACTAGCCGTGCGAGCAAATAGGATAGAAAAGGTGTAGGAAATCGTTTTTTTAACTTCCCTTCGCAACTGAATATAGCAACGAACCACATTTAATCGATCGTTAACCTTGCAATTCCAGACAACTTGGAGTCTCGGACGGGCGAGAATGGCACGTACTGGGAGCCGGCTGTCGCCGGACAACGGCCGCAGCACGACCGGGCACGAGGACACCATCACGACAAGAAACCGGAGAAGAACGAACATGGTATGGTTTCTGAACTAATTCGCATTATGAGCACTTACAATCAAGACTTTATTATTTAAAGGTTCTTTTTTTGGAATTTAGTATAGCTTAGGATATCAGTACTCTTTACGAAACGTTTTCTTAGGTCGACCTATGATTGTTTATATCCTACAAAACGGCATGGTTGATCGCCATGCATCAGTGGAACCTATACCTAACTATTTCTGTACTTTTATGTAACTCTTTTGTCTCATAAGAAGATAAATAGATTAGGTTGTCAACTTAAAAGTATGTTGTCAATTTCTCATTAGATACTAATCACTATTCCGATGTGATGCACGAATCAATGTGTTTATGTGTGTGTTTCAATTGATGTTAACGTGTTACGCGTTGAATGTTCGTCTTGTGCACCTATACAAAACTTATTTGTTCACTAAATATTTCGAAGTAATATTAAGATTTGTCAAATTATTCTAACTATGAGCTGTAAGTTCCACGTAATATCACCAACCACACTGTTCGTAGGTATGAGGAGCACAACTTGGGAATATTACTGTTAAATCACAATTGAATGTTTTATGTTACACAATAAACAACACGACAACATTGCGTGCTTAACATTCCAGACAAATAACCATGCATGTATGTATATGAATTTACCAAAAAACAACACTGTTCCGACGAATATTGTTCCAACACATAATTGCAGGTACGAAAACATCGGAAATAGATTTCTACGAAGCCGAAATCGATAAAAACACCGATTTACACCCTGCTGGCGATACGATGACAAATAAAACTCCCAAAAGAAAACTGCCCATACCTCCAGTCTTCCCAACTCATCTAACGCCTGATGTCCAATACGGCAACGAAAAAGCTGATACCGACAACTTAAGAACAGCCAAGATTTTGGACGACGCCGACACCGTCGACTCGACGTTGAAACCGCATATTACTCAAAAGCCTGAGAAGCCGCTAGCGATTTATTTAAAAAATGGTAGTGCAGCAACTACGGAGGTGATAACGAGAGCAGAAACAATAAATGATTTCACTAATTATGAACATAAACAATTAACCAATAAAAACTTGGAATACGTACAGAAGGATAAGAGTCAGAGCCACACAAGACACCTCGAGCATACCGCGCAGAGCGACCACGGAGCAGACAGACATGTGCCGCTTGAAGTACAAGAATTTTACGGTCGCCGCCTCAATGAAGATGTCAGCTTTACCTCAGGTCATTCAAAACTGTTTGGTATTTCTATAGAGGATGCAGAAAAAATGAAATCAACTACTCAAAGCTCTCTGTATAACACAAGAGTGTCCCCCACGCTTCCGACGTGGCGTGACGGAGATGACACCACCACTAAAAAGTATCCATCTAATATCTATGCAGAGGGTAAGTCTTTAACTTTTGTTTCGGGGGGCATGCGGTTCCATCACTAACGTTCAAGGTAAATGGTACGGACACTCACCTCGGGTGGTACTCACATTTCAATATTCACTTTCATATTGTAATTATATCGTCCATCAAAACGCGGTTATCAATTTTAGTACAGTAGGTGGGTGTAACTAACTGTATGTTTTATTAGCACAAATTAGGTATTTTTTTAAGCACTGGACCAATTTCTTCGTAATTTTTTTCAGTTCAATGTCGTTCGACCCGCATGTCTCTGTGCCGAGGCATCCTACCATACGACTTAGCCGGAGCACCAGTGAAGATCGGAAATGTCGAGGCGACATCTCTGCTATCCCAGATCGACTACTTGGTGGCAACCAATTGCAGTGAGCGTGTCAGGCATTTCATGTGTGCTTTGCTAGAACCTGAGTGCCACCCACCACCATACCCTTCAAAGATGCCATGCTACAATCTATGTAAAGGTAATATAAAGTTAAAATTCGATTATTAAAAGTTATCAATTATTAAAAGTTATCAACTTATCAATTATTTTAATTTCAGCGATTGTGGACTCATGCGACGGTCAGATTCCTACCGAGCTGACTCCGGCGTTCAACTGCAAGCGGTATTCGCGAACCAACTGCGTGGGAGCTAAGACCCCGTGCTACCAGCGTGAGTTCGCGTGTAGCGACGGGTCGTGTGTGCCCAGAGACTGGATGTGCGACGGCACCAAGGACTGCCCCGGCGGGGAGGACGAGGCGTCTTCGTGTGTCAAGTGCGATGAGTCTGAATACCGGTAATTTAATATTCAAATTGTCTCAATATAGCATTTGCATCGTCCTGCCATTGGCTATTATAACCTAATTTCATCTTTACTCTACCGATGTTGAATGTCCAACGCTAATAATTGGTCCCACAGCTGTAGTTCTGGTGGGTGCATCCTGAAGCGTTGGCTCTGCGATGGATACTCGGACTGTCCGGACGGCGAGGACGAGCACGTGGAGACGTGCGGCGCGCGCACGCAGCTCGCGGCCGCGCCGGGGCCCAGCACCGTGCAGGCCGCCGCCGACACGCACGAGCCCGGCGAGGAGTCGGCCGGCTCCGCGCCTGCTCCGGCCATCAGGAAACCCAACAGGGTTCCGATCAGACACAAAGCCACCAATCAGCGTGCTGGTATGTTAAGCACAGCAACGAGTTTATGACTACACAATAGGATATCCTTACAATTTTGCACGCCAGCAGTCGACAACGATGAGAAGGAATATTTCGATGCTATCTTTTCATGTCTATCATGAGTTCCAAGTGTTTCTTAATATCTCTGATATTTTACATTTGTTTTAGGAGAAAACGAAAGTAGCAAGGAGCTACTCGTTACGAGCGACAGTAATAGTTCTTTGAAAAGAAACTTCACACGCCGCCCCTTACCAGCCCGATTGTCTCAATACTATTACCCCCAACCAACCAAACCAAGCAAGCATTTCGTCCAGCCTGTCATCACCGACGCCACGATTGGAAAACCAAGTCCGAAGAAGCCCGAGGAAGAAAAAGGCGCTGGAAAACCGACTTTAGAAAAGGAATCTATCGAAGACGTCAACATGGGAGATCTCGGGTTTTTTGATGAGTTTGACAAAGAGGTAAAAGAACAAGAGCCTACTGAAAGGTCGGTGCTGCCCGAAAAGATGAGGTTCGGAGTGCCTGGGCCCAATATGCGACCCGTGCGGCCAACAGCAACTCAAGCAACTAAAACCGTTCGAATTGATAAAAATTCCAACAAGTTTGACAGAGTCATCGATGGCGCCGCCCTGCTGAGGGTAACACACAAACTTTATTTTGCTAGCCTATTTTATGTTCTTCTTATCAATATGTATACGTCCAGGTCTTTACGCCACATTCGCCGCGTTCGACCTCGTAGTCGAAGTCTTCCTCAGGCGTCCCGTATCTCGGCCAATCTATCAAGTGTTGTGTCTGGCTGGCACCCACCTGTTTCAGCCAGCCTGTCCTTTTACTGTTTCGTACCCAATAACGGAACCAGGTTGCATATTTGGAACTGTTATAGCAAGCAACTTGAAAGTTTTTACAAAATACGTGTTACTATGACCGCTGTAATGGCAAAAAAAGTCTAACCCGCACAAGAAAACATTAAAAACAAATCTTTTCTCATCCAACCCGTCCAACACATACTTGGCCGGCGTTTACTTCTAAGTAGTTTTCAATTTTATTAAATACTAGCTGCCCGGCGCGACTTCGTTCGCGTGGTGTCCTACTCCCACCCTTCTCCTACCTTACTCATACGCTACCCCTTCCCGACTCCTACCCTACTCCTACCCTACCCCTACGTCTACACGATCAATAGTAGTAGTTAAAATAAAATAAAAAATAGTTTACGTCCTATTCTTAGACCTATTGAATATACACACAAAATTTCATAAGAATCGGTCAAGCCGTTTCAGAGGAGTTTTGTTACTACAAACACTGTGGACACGAGAATTTTATCGCTGCTGTGGCTGCGTGGAACCACACACACCGGCGCGGCGCGGCGCGCGGCGCGTCGTCGGCGTGTATTTTTTTTTCTACTAACATTTTTAATTTCGTAATATCTTTTGAATGGAATGTCCGATTTCAATAATTCAAAAAGTAATCAACAGGTAGTGATAGGGTAGTTTTACCGACAGCGTTTTTAGAGGTTCTTCGCGTGAAATCACTGTGTAAAATGTTTATATAAGACCATTTTATATTTTTTCGTGTAATAAGAAAAGTAGCTCACATGAAGGCACTAGTATTAATAAAAATCTCTTAAATATAAATTTGAAAAAAAATTAAATATGTCTGTTTCTCAATAACGGTGGTATGTCCGTGATTAACTTTTAAGCGCATTTGCCTCTTTAAATACGTTGTGATGGAAATTTAGTACTTAAATTGATCATTATTATGTTGGTCTATGCATAAAGCAACCATATTTATTACTTCCTTTACTTCTGATATCATGCAGACATCAGGACCATTGTGATAAGGAATGTCCACGCCAAAAGTGCAATATCGGTGTGTTTTGTTGAAATCGGTCTATAACGTAAACAACTCTATTCTAACGAACTACCTCCTTACGCACACGGAGGCCCAGTCGTGCTCTTGCGTTCTCGCAGTAGTGACGTGTCCGATCCTGTCGAGGTTTCGCGCCAATAAGTAAGTAGTTTTTGAATCTAAGAGTGAATACGAAATTATGCAATCTCGGTGGGTTACTGTACGAATGAATGTTATTTTTTTACGGTACGGTACGCGAGTATGTTATGTGTTATTGGGTACCCTTAGCGACCATACATTTGAAATCACTAAAGCATAAATAGTTTTGTCTTTATTTAATTTTTTCTTCATGTTTCTAATTTCAGTGGTGCAATATCGGTGGTTTCGGTGGTAAGTTTATTGCCACCGATATTGCATCAATACTAAAGTGGCTGTGGGTTCATGTGACTTTGGTAAGATATTTACACCTAAAAGGTAACACAATTAATTGGACAAACTTTGGAGGGTAGTATTGTAAGTAGGTAGTACATATTTTACAAAAACATTTTTAACCGGCTTTTAAAAAAGGAACTAATGAAAAAATATTGTTGAAATTTTAAAATTCTTATATATTGTAGGTCTATGTGGCATTATACAGAATACGGCCATGGTAAAGGAGCCCCAGACGGTGTCGGCGGAGTACTAAAAAGAACTGCTGACCAGCTGGTTGCGTATGGAAAAGACATCGCCGACCTCGACACTTTTTGAACCTCAAAACTTCAGTTAAAGGCGTAAAAATAGAAGTAGTAGAAGATTACAAAATAATCGAAAAAGACTGGCTTCTTCCTGACCAATAAAAACGTTTCCGGGTACTTTAAAGGTACACCAGATAGTTTGGATGAAAGAAGAACCACGACGATTAGCTTTGCGATCATTGTCTTGTACACATCCTGACTGTTTGATTAAGGCAACAGTATGTCCTCATGGAAGACATTTAGGCTTCTATAATCTTGCCTGCAATGATAACTCGCAAGCACGAGACCAAAAAGATTGTTTTATGACACAACTTGACCTTCAACGATATTCCACAAGAAGCACTGAGTCTAAAGTTCAGATTTTAAGCGTGCAACGTTTTAAAGCTTCTGAGAGATTTGACTTAGTCAAGCCATCCATCAAGAAACTTTCTAAAGCAACCATTCCATCAAAATCATTGGCGACATTAGATGACTCATTGAGTATTGAAAATGTTGATTTGAATATCATCCCCACCACGTCGTTTTTGAAAACTTTGACAGCGCAATGTGTTTAGAATTTGAAAATTCAATATCTGAAACCGATTGGAAGAAAGATGGCAAAACTGAAAAGAAAATGGAATCAATATTAGCTGAATCGTCTATAGCACAAATTAAGAACTATATTGAAAATTACTCTGACAGTGATTTGAATATTTTTGATTTTTGTTTTGTTCACTTTAGTTGTTTGAGAGTTTATTATTTTATGTTTGTTTACGACAGCACAAATTAAGACCTATTTTGAAAATGACTCTGACAGTGATTTTAATATTTTTTGGTTTTGCTTTGTTCACTTTAGTTTTTTGAGATTTTATTATTTTGTTTGTTTACGAGTTGAAGAATTTGTATAAAAAAAACCCTAATTATTTGCTTAATTGTTAATAGAACGAAGATCTCATCATAACTTCATTTTATTTAGCACTACCCTCAACATATCACATTTAGCAGAACTAAAGTTAATTTAGTAAATCTGCTAAATGTGGTCTATGATCCATGTATGCAGTATCGAATACAGACAAATAAACGTATTTTACACCTGCTATACCCGCCTGTGCAGCCGCTATATAATGTTGCCAACGGCTAAGTTGTTCCATGGTACAATACAAAAATTCCATTTTGGTGTGATGCTGCAATTTCGGTGTAAGATTTGCAATTTCGGTGTACAGTTTTCAATTTCGGTGGGTTGGCAATTTCGGTGGCCGTCATATTTTCAAAACAACTACAGTTGTTTGTTTCTTACTAAAATATCTAGAATACTAATGTGTTCTAGAATAAGACAAGTTTATTTTTTCATCCGAAAACCTACTAATAAAAAATTCCACCGAAATTAGTAAAAAATTGAGCCTGCGTGAAATGACCCGATACAGTCTTGAATAAAAAATAATTTATTCGGATAAGAATTAAAACAAAGGTATGGATAACATGGTCTGATTTTGATCGGCATTTCTATCAACTTTTAAAATGTAAAAAAGTAGTTATAGTGACATAACTACAATAGTTAGACATATGGTCTCGCGAAGTTCTTTGTAGATATTGATATGTTCTATAATATAGAACATTTTTTTGTTCTATCATCAATACTTTCCGCAGCGCATGCGATGAAAGACATTTTATGGCTATTTTTTTTGCACCTTGGGTTGGTTTTAGTAGAATTTCTAAGGATCCCTAATTTTTTCTAGTAACAAATATAGCCTATGTTACTCAGTGATAATGTAGCTTTCTAACGGCAAAAGAATTTTTGAAATCGGTCCAGTAGTTTTTACGTTTATTCGTAACATACAAAAATACAAATCTTTCCTCTTTATAATATTAGTGTAGATTAGTGTAGATGTAGACTAGCTGCGCCCCGCGGTTTCACCCGCGGAAATGTCGATCCCGTGGGAATATTGGAATAAAAAGTAGCCTATGTGTTAATCCAGGGTGTCAACTACCTCCATACAAATTTTTATCAAAATTGGACCAGCCGGTTGAGCGTAAAGAAGTAACAAACATATAAACACACACAGACACACACAATCACAAATTTTAGCATTTATAATATAAGTGTGATAATATTATGTGTAGGTACTAAGTACTTATTTTTATAGGCTAAACATTTATTATCTTGTATATTTAATCAAATAAAAAATAATCGCGTTACAGAAGGCAGCGGCGGTGCAGGCAGCAGATATTGCAGACGACCAAGCTTTGAACGATTCTTATGTGGACGAGACACCGGACCCACCCTCCGCGGCTGATGATCATGATACAGCTGACAAACCCTTAGTGACCATAACTAAAAGCAGCTATGTCAACAAACCTATGCTAACTGGGCCACCTGATAACTATGGGAGCCCGATGACGAATGCTAACGGCAAGGGCTTCACTCGTGCGCATGCGTCACCTTGCCCTAGCGGGGAGCTGCGCTGTGTGGACGGGCGCTGCATCACGCTGGCGCAGCTCTGCGACGGCGCCATCGACTGCAGCGACCACGCCGACGAGGACAACTGCTACACGTGATGCCGCTGCCACACACTAGCGGTAAGAGGCAGTGAGTGCACCTCACTCGAGGGAAGTCGTTATTATTCCAGTGACTGACCAGTTACCGATGACTAGCTACGACATAAAAGCTTAAAACATTTGTAAAATGTTATGCTATTTGAGTGTGCTTTGATAAATTAGTAGTTTGATCTATAAATTAAAATGCTGACCGAGAGTCATAACACAGAAGTTATGACAATTAGAATGATTAAGTACCTAAGAAATTATGAATTAGTAATGTTGTAGCAAAATTTTAAGTATTTGTCTCAAAAACTACAGGCCCATTACTCATTGCAGCGACTAATCAAGCGGTGGTCAGCATAGTGCTTCAATTAGACAGTTGATAGGGTTGTCACCGATTTAGTGATACAGTCTAGGCCAACCAGCACTGGGAAAATACGGAGTATACATGACCCCCGTGTAACGACGTCCTTAAGTTATGTTTTATAATAGTATACGCTGTGATAAAACAATGCACGATAATGGTGGATTAGTATTC
This sequence comes from Amphipoea oculea, assembly GCA_945859645.1. Taxonomy (NCBI): domain Eukaryota; kingdom Metazoa; phylum Arthropoda; class Insecta; order Lepidoptera; family Noctuidae; genus Amphipoea; species Amphipoea oculea. The sequence continues at coordinate 8,159,766 of OX243862.1, forward strand.
ACCCGGCTAGGTAATTTCACTCGAATTGCCGTCCATTAAATACTTATATGTAGATATTTTTAAGTACCTGGGGAGCAAGACGTAATGTATTTAGAATTAGATTTTATATATCTATTGTAATAATAATGTAATAGTTTACAAGCAAATTGAAAAGAAAGAAAAATAATTTAGATGTGATGTATACAAATTATTTTCTACGATTCATTAAGTAAGTTTCATTGAGTAATTTAACATTTTTCTTGCTAAATTTTAGACCTTATCATCATTACTTTATTGTAAATATTTTTTATCTAGGTAACTACTTAGATATACACGGTTATAATGTCATACATATTGTACTCGAATCATTTAAAATATTCTTAACCTTTTAAGTGCTTGGCTAAATATCAATTGCCGTGCTCCTAGCGCGCGGCTACAAATCGACAAAATCAAGATAAAATAATACCTACAACAATTAATAATAAGGAGTAGGAAACGTTGTATCAATTAAATAATAATCAAGTTTTTATCGCTAATAATGGTTTTAGTTGTACCACGCAGTTAATAGGACGAACATAGAATGAAAAAAATCATGCATGTTCTCTGTCGCAGAAATACGACACGAGCGGTAGGGGCACGGAAATATGTGTCGCGTAAATGCGACACAAGCGGTCAAAAGGTTAAAGAGTATTTTACCGACTTCAAAAAAGAAGGAGGTTATCATTCAATTATGTTCATCGTCATTTAATTTTGCTTATTTCGTGTAACGAATAGAGGTGCGCATTTGTAAATAGGGCTACCGATGAATATTTTGTATCGATAAGTATTTATACGAAGGTAGAGTGTATTGATTAGAATTTTAATGTACTTTAGTGTAACGATTGGGACTTACTTGTCTTTGCGACTAAATAATCTAGTTATAGGTCTGGTTTGGCCAATGCCAATACAGAATAGACATCTGGGAATTAAATGTAGCTCTTCTATGGTAACGTCACCAACTCTGTGTTGTCGTAGAAAACCTCAATTGCGAATTTATGAAATATTTTCTGGGTTGTGCCTACATATTTAGGCATAGGTATTTGTTTAGTAGTGTAACTGTCAAAAGAGAAAACGGGATAAGAATTTCTTAACTGACTGAAACTATTTACTAATTGATGAAGGAATTAATTTAACCATATACTAAATTTAATGTAGGATTATAAATGAAACGATCCCTACATGAAGTTTCACCTACGCAGTTAACATAGGTTCACAATACCATTAATCTGCACTATGTTATCATCGTTCGGACAGAAGACGTAGCATTGGAAGGCCTCCCACAAGGTGGACTGACGACCTTGTGAAGGCCGCAGGAACCCGTTGGATGCAAGAAGCACAGAACCGGTCGAAGTGGAGGTGCTTGGGGGAGGCCTATGTCCAGCAGTGGACGTCTTTCGGCTGAAATGATGATGATGATGCTGTTATCATCTGAATAAAATAACTAATAAACTAAAAAACACGTTTTCATCGAATCGAGTAGTAGTCAGTTTTTAAAAACTACTGAAAAGGGTAATAGTATGGTACTTGAAAAATTGTTTTTATGTACCGTAAAATATATGTTTCTCAGATATTCTTTTTTTTTGTCAGGATTTTTTTGTTGTATAAGTCCTTCTGAAAATCCGCAAAGACCACGAAACTTTCGATGTCAAGTACCTATAGAGCGTAATAATCTAGTAAGCTAAGCTAAGTTATCCGTCCATAAATTAATAACGTAGGCTAATATAGTTTATTGCTTCATATTGTCCAAAGTAATGTCATAATAAACTTTTATTATCAAAATAACACCGACGCAGTTATTCGGTTTTCTCCACTCTGTCCGCTTATCTACTCACGTGACTCTGTAATTAATTTCATTTATATTGTGTTCTAAGGAATAAGGATTTAATTGTAAACCAGTTTACGTATTTAAGTTATCTATTGTTATTACTGTATTACAATTATTATGATGTAAGTTATCATTTTTATGATAATAAATACTATGCCATGTTATACTTCATTTGTTTTATTACATACCACTACGCCTGTATTTTCGCGGAGGGTTAGGTTACACACACATTTTGCCAGTTATGTTTTAGTCCCATAGGGGGCGACCACAGATATAGATACACCTAGATAACGCAAGAGCAAGTACTTCGCGTGCCAAAAATCGCACCAGCTTACGTACAAAAATCGTCACCACTTTCGCGCTCAGTCCTGTGTAATGGCGGGGTGAGCGTGAGCGCTGGCGTTAGGCCCCGGGCGTGGGGCGAGACGGGTACCACACGCGGCGGCACCTTTGAATCGATTTGATTTTCCCATCACTAAATAATGCTTGTGACGTCATAGTAGGGAGTCAAAAAATGGCACGCTTGGTTTTCATACAGATCGTGATACATGCAGTGGGGGCGACCCTATTGCCCAGAACCCAAGACCTCGTCCTCAGCAAAAGCGCTAGTGAACACTAGACCAACGAGACAGTTGTTTTATTCTCCCTTACAATACGCGGTATACAATCCATGTAACCGGTATGAAATGTTACTGGGTTAGGTAATGTAGACAAAAAGGTGTTACTTTCTGTAAGGCTTGGTATTGCTAGTTGTAAGGGCTATTTTATTGCCAGTTAACAGCCAGACTGTCTGCGCCTTAAAACACAAGCACTCATTATAAGCTAGTCGGGTAATTATAGTTGAATATAAAAACTAAGGTTGCGCAGACTCGTAGGTAACTGGTAAGTGTTAGACACTGTGATATTAACTTACGCAACAGTAGAATGGAGGCAAATATTTCCCACAGACTGTGGTGTGAAGTCTGATACTTTATATGTTTTATTGTCTGGTAGAAGAAGATCGGCACCGTGTTCCGGTCGGTAAAATAGTGAGAACTATAAAAGCATTGTGCCAAGAAAATGGAACGCAGCTGTCTTACTTTGACCTATATTACAAAAACCAGTCAGTTATGGGTGGATAATTATGTACAAAATAATAACTTCAGTCGGGAGACCGAAAAACCTGCATTACTTTTATTCCATAGCTTTTTATTTATTCTTTTCAACGAAACGTCATCTGAATGCATTAGCGCAGCCTGTGCACAGTCACTGCGCGGCGTCTACTCATTGCTACGCTGTGTCAACACGTCGAATAGCAGTCCTATGCCGCGAAGCAATATTACGACGCGTATTAGTACTACGCCGCGTAGCAGTACTACGCCGCGTAACAGTGCTACGCCGCGTAGCAGTCCAAGCCGCGTAGCAATGCCACGCCGAGTAGCTTTATTACGCCCCGTAGCAGTACTACGCCGCGTAGCAGTACTACGCCACGTAACAGTGCTACGCCGCGTAGCAGTTCAAGCCGCGTAGCAATGCTACGCCGAGTAGCTTTACTACGCCCCGTAGTAGTACAACGCCGCGTAGCACACCTGCGGTACGTAGCAGTCATATGCCGCGCAGCAGTCCTACGTCGCGTAGCTGTACTACTCCACGTAGCAGTAGTAGGCCGCCTTACTGTCCTCCGCCGCGTAGCTATCCTACGCCGCGTAGATGTACTACGCCACGTAGCAGTCCTACGCCGCCTTACTGTTCTCCGCCGCGTGGTTCTCCTACGCCGCGTAGCTATCCTACGCCGCGTAGCTATCCTACGCCGCGTAGCTATCCTACACCACGTGCTATCCTTCGCTGCGTAGCCATCCTGCGTCGCTTAGCTTTAATACGCCGCGCGCTACGCGCCGTAGTTACGCTAATCGGCGTAGGACAACGCTGTGCTACGCAGTAGCTAGATAGTGACGGAGGAAAGATAAAATATTTATACATAGATCTACTCGTACAATACTAGACTTACGCCCGCCGCCGTGTCGAGGAACCTTGGGTTTGTGCAGGTTCCAAGCCAGTTATTTGGGACTAGCGTTCATTAGAGACTAGGGAAGGACTTAGGGGGTGGTTATATAGTTGTTTTGTAAGCGTTATTTTTAGTTAGTGACAGTGATTCGGGTTTCATTATATTTAATTCGGTTTTGAGTGGATGTAAGAGTCGCTCTTCTTATATTGCTTGACCCGCCTGCGGCTGCTCTGCCCACAGGTTTTTACCTAACCATCATTGATACTGATAACTGATGTCACTTGGAAAGCTGCCACGCTAAAATGGAACTGGGCTGGACACATCTGCCGCATGTCAGACGAACAGTAGGCCAAACTTAAGACCCAATGGGTCCCTCGTAATGGCAAACGACATCGTGGCAGGCTCAGACGGAGATGGCGGGATGAGCTGGACTTGGGGAATGCAGAACCGGGATTTTTGGGACCTTCTGGCTAAAGAAGCGGGATTCCCGGTACTTTCGATACTTTCGGGAAATGATACTTCGCGTTTAGAATATTTCTAATTTGGCGTGGAATACACTTGCTACGTAGTAGTAGAGTTGAAAGTGTTGAAACGGACAAAGTAAGAGAAAGACGAAATGACAGGGCAAGATAAAAACATTTCGCGATTTCCCGGTACTTTCGGTTCCCGGATTTCCCGGGACTATTCACTAGCTGGACTCCTTCAACAAGAACTGGTCCTTAGCAGCTTTGAACAGAGAGAGGTGGAAAGAGAGTAGGGAGGTCTTTGCCCTGCAGTGGGACGTCACAGGCTAATAATAATAAATCAACCATCATTCAAGTTACCACCGTGGTTGTCCATATTCCCTGCTGGACAACTAGGTACCCCATCAGCCTTCTCATGACCCTTAAGGGGTTTCGCAAGACCTTAGGCCATAAAGTCTAATTCCTGATAGACTTTTAGTTCGTGAACATTCTAAATATAGCCTGAAATCATATACCGAGAAATTAAACACAACTTGAATACCTAAAGTTACGCTCAGTGATCTCCTAGTCATACATGAGTCATATTCTGTATCTGCTACATCTATTCAATGGCGAGGTGTCTCAAAATATCCACGCGCTGCTTCACAATCATAAACTATTTCTATTGCTGTTGACATAAGATTGATTTTTCTATGGTTCCTCATCGACCTTACAGTTAGCTTATTTTAGATTTTTTATATATTTTTTCATTCATAGTGTGATTACCTCATCGGCGCTACCGTTCGGTTTCGGCCCTCGTATTCGTTTTGCTTTAGTCATTTCGCACTTGTTTTTGAGGTCGGCCGGCTTCGTGGCGTTTCCTTATCCATTGTAGGGTTGTCCTCAACTAAACTGAATGAAATCGATCAGGAAAATATTTAAGGTTAATCATTTATTTTCGTACCTACTTAACAATAAGAACATGATAACAACCTAATTTGGCAGGAATTACTCCGCTGCTATTTAATGTCTAAAATTCATTGAGTAATGTTAAATTGTATAGTAAGTAGTTACCTTAATTTTGCACACTGATGTAGGTAGGTACTTATACACATGATGACCTTCAATATAATGTCACAATAATTATCATAGGATGGTACTTACGAAGGTGATAGTTCCCGAAGACCAGTGATCTTCACTATTCATACAAAACAGTCCTACCCAGACCCTAAGTCCAACCCACCGAATACCTATAAAATATTCCTTAGTCACTTGTTTACGACATTACGATTTTAGCACAATAGGTCTAGTACGAATGGGGAATAAACAGGCTGGTGTCATCGACCGCTACCCACCGGCTCAGGCGGCAAGCTGGTAGAAAGCGCAGTGACTCACCCGTGGCCCAACGTGTAGCCACTCCAGGTTGCCTTGACGAAACGGATATACTGTACCTACTTATGTATCAAGGACCTTTATATTGCAAGGAGAGATTATTTTGGGTCTCGTTTCCATGATGTGCAAAATGAAAATGAATAAACATTGGTAAAGTAATTTGTCTAAATCACGGACATTTTTAAATTCAGTTCACGGATGAATAATATCTAAAAACCCATGCTCAAAAAGAAGGTTTAAGTTTACAAAAACAGGTGGATTGCTGGCACATACGCCAAAAAACTGTGTTTTTTTTTTGTTAATTTTTTTTTTTTAGTCTAATGGCATTACGAGATTTTTTCGGAAGAAATGGCCAGTATTGGAGTTACTCGTGACCGTTTCTGATTAAAAGGTTGGACGACGAAGGTTTAATGCCTTACTGGAAGTCCTATTACCTACTGCAATTTAAAAATCTGGCTAATTTCAATTAAAGAAGCTGTGATAAATAAAATAAAAAGCGATTATTAATTCCTAATAATATCTACATAGATACTTAATAATAAAAATACACTCCAATTATTACCTATAATTATTGATTACAAATAGGTACGATCGATTACGAATACGACCGTTTCGTTACTTCCAGTATTGAAACGATCGTATTTTTAGAAACGAAAATGAATGGCGCTTTTGTCATTAAAAAAAACAAACTGCATTACAAAGTAAAATGTTGCAAGACGAGAATTTCAACAACACGAACATTAACACAACCTGAATGGGACAGAATTTTCTTATGGCTCAGTCAGGAAAGAAAAGAAATACCTTCTCGTGAATACAATGGCTGGCCGGGCGTTCTATGCAGAATGTAGACAGGTTGCTGGGAGACGAATGAAAGTAAATAAACATTGCATTCGTGAGGTAAACAAACTTTAAGACTGGTTTGTCCACTCGGTGCACTAGGTATAGCGAATGCTTTCTAAATAGTTAGGTCGAACGTTTATCTAATCAGAGGCGGAGTGCATACATAAAATGTCATCAGACTGAATTATTGTACAGCCCTTTTGTTTATCTCGGCGGGTTTATAAATGGCTTTGAATGGAATAATTTTAAAGGAGAGGCACCTACACAGAAGCCTTCATACACTGCTAAGTTAGGTACGTTATTCTCTCATTCTCCATATAAAAAACCGGCCAAGTGCGAGTCGGACTCGCCCATGAAGGGTTCCGTAGCAGCAAGTTACATAATATAAAAGTTCTTGTAGTTCGTTGTAACTTTGTGAAAGGTAAATTGCGGTTTTCGATTTATGACGTATTAAAAAAAAACTACTTACTAGATCTCGTTCAAACCAATTTTCGGTGGAAGTTTACATGGTAATGTACATTATATATATTTTTTTAATTTTATCATTCTCTTATTTTAGAAGTTAGAGGGGGGGACACACATTTTACCACTTTGGAAGTGTCTCTCGCGCGCAAACTATTCAGTTCAGAAAAAAATGATATTAGAAACCTCAATATCATTTTTGAAGATCTATCCATAGATATACGTACAGGTTTGATGAAAAAAAATTTTTGGAGTTTCAGTTGTAAGTATGGGGAACCCCAAAATTTAATGTTTTTTTTTTCTATTTTAAAAAATAGTATATCTATGGATAGGTCTTCAAAAATGATATTGAGGTTTCTAATATCATTTTTTTCTGAACTGAATAGTTTGCGCGCGAGAGACACTTCCAAAGTGGTAAAATGTGTGTCCCCCCCTCTAACTTCTAAAATAAGAGAATGATAAAATTAAAAAAATATATATAATGTACATTACCATGTAAACTTCCACCGAAAATTGGTTTGAACGAGATCTAGTAAGTAGTTTTTTTTTTAATACGTCATAAATCGAAAACCGCAATTTACCTTTCACAAAGTTACAACGAACTACAAGAACTTTTATATTATGTTACTTGCTGCTACGGAACCCTTCATGGGCGAGTCCGACTCGCACTTGGCCGGTTTTTGCCATTTGGCTACGGAACCCTAAAAACTCTTTAAAAGGACAATATAGGGACTAGTGAAAAAAACCGGCCAAGAGCGTGTCGGGCCACGCTCAGTGTAGGGTTCCGTAGTTTCCCGTCCGTCACAATAAGTGTTCCCACGTACAATTCGATAATACCCGACCCAATGTAATAAGTACCTACAGCGCCATCTCTCGGGGAATTGGGTTACTAATTAATACATAGACGTGCCAGAAGTTTTCGGTGGTAATTTTGGATTGCGAGAACCGATTTTAATCATTCTTTTTTTGTTTGAAAAAAGATACGTTCAGGATAATAAAATATGTAAACGAATTTTAAAAAAATGCTTGCATATACGATTATACTACGAACTTAGTCCAGAAACGATTTTGTACAACTTTTTGTCTTTTTTGTACAAAAACTGTTGTTTCTATCAAGTTCAAAATAATTTTCCTAGAAAGTCCTTATAAAGTTCTACTTTTCAGATTTTTTTCATATTTTCTAAACCTATGGTTCAAAAGTTAGAGGGGGGGGGGGACACATTGTTTTTTACTTTTGGAGCGATTATTTCCGAAATTATTGACATTATCAAAAAATGATTGTAGTAAACCCCTATTCATTTTTAAATACCTTTCTAACAATATATCACACGTTAGGGTTGAAATTAAAAAAAAAATCACTTCCCACTTTACATATAGGGGGGCTACCCTAATAAAACATTTTTTTCCAATTTTTATTTTACCACTTTGTCGGCGTGATTGATATACATATTGGTACCAAATTTCAGCTTTCTAGTGCTAACGGTCACAGAGATTAAGCGAGGACGGACAGACGGACGGACGGACGGACAGACAGAGATGGCGAAACTATAAGGGTTCCTAGTTGACTACGGAACCCTAAAAAGGGTAAATGAAATAATAGTATAACAGTAAATAATATACAACCTCAGTACCTTACATTTTTATTATCACAGTTTCTGTGTTAAGAAATTATACCTAGAAAACAAACGCTGACTAATATGTCGGTTATTTTCCTGTAAGTGAAAAAATTACCGAAGTAATGTATACCTAACAATTACTTTTTCCATACCTACTATAGGATACCTAACCAATAAATAAATATTAATAAATAAATATTTTCAGCAATAAACTTAGGTAAGTATGACGATATTAATGTTAAGATTGGACCTTGAAAGGACCTTCACCATCTTAGCGCCAGTGAAAACTCTACTCATCCGATACCTACGTATAAAAAACCAGTCAAGTGCGTGTCGGACCACGCACAATGAAGGATTCCGCAGTTAAGATTATTTTTTCCTGAGAACAAACGTAATATAGTAGTTGAAAAACATATTGTTTTCTATGCATTCCAACTGCAAATCTAAGTTTGTACGCACAATATTGAGAGATTTGCCGTGTTATTTTAAGACCATTTCCTGTATCTATACTTGAGTACTAGTAGTATTTTCTGTATTTCTATCAAAATTTTTGGTTCAGTAGGTTTGGAAATAAGGTACGGAGGTAGGTAAGGGAGTCAGTCATGACCAATTTTCATCTATATTCTTAAAGAACTTAAAAAATATTTATTTCAAAATATACTCGAGAGTCTTGAGATTCACAGTAAGCCCTTTCATTTAATATGTCAAACGGTACAGTTTGCAAAACCCATTAATTTTTTCAATTTTCTTATTTGCCTCCCAAAAGTGACCCCATATTCAAAATTCAATTATTATCGTGACTTATCCGGGTTTGGGTTACAGAACTGCTTATGTATACCAAATTTAAATAATCGGTACATTAGATCCGGAGCAAATTGGCTGTGACAGACGAACAGAGAGACATACACACGAGTGATAGGATCACTCGTGTATCTGTCTGTGCGTCCGTTCCATTTTCTTTCATTTGGACGTACGGAACCCTATAAACCCGCTTGAATGCACTAAGATCCACATTTCTCCGTCGTAAAAGTGTGGCAATATATCGGTATGCGAAAGGCGCTGCGACTAGACAAGTGTTTCTTAATCTAAGATTCGTACTTGGGCCCTTGTAAAATCAACTGACTCAGCTTACCTACTACCGAACTACGTGCCTGTATTTATATACATACACTACACTTACTAAACAAAACTTAGATGAAGTTTATTAACATTTTTTTGTTTAATTTTCTCTGCTCTTCCGATTTGCAACAGTCATAGAATAGAAGAAGATATAAATTATTCCATACGATTTAAATATTTACCTACGTACATACATAAAGTGTGGTGATTTATTCACCTGCATCCATCAGGAGGGTGATTCTACCCGTCATTTTAAACAACTTTCGCTACGAAACTCGTATCCAATTCCTGAAAAAAATACCAAATTCCTATACAACAGTAGACAGACTGTTTCGATGCATGTATGTTTTTTTTTTTTTACAATTCGAGTGTGAGTTTCATACCGGAAGTTGTTTAGAGTCCATGAGGATACGTAGAAATACAATTTTGTTTAGGTAGGTAACCGGCAACTGCATTCAGCAGTCGGTGAAAAAGATGGTACAAAAAATGGGCTAGGCTAACAAATTACAGGAAATTACGAGGGAGCCTACAAAACATTTGCGAAGATGTAGTCCAAGAATAGTTACCAAGAAGAAGTTCCCACACAAAGTTTTATAAAGAAAAACTCTGATTAAAATCTCAATAACTAGAGAGATATCCATTGGCGTATCTAGGGATTCTTTCTAGGGGGGGCCTGGCCCCTGACCTTTTTTTTTTCCTCCGTCCGGCAAGAATGTCGGACACCTTTTTTTTTCTCGCTGTGGAAATCCTCATGGACTTCCTCTATCGTGGGGGTGACAGAGGGGCATCGGCGACTCTTACCGGCTAAAACCACCGCCACAGTAGAAAGATACGATACTGTGCCACCGCGGTGTTCCACTTCTACCTATGGCCGGGGGTGCGGGATTCGCATAAGCATTCACCGCTCCCCCGACAGGCCTCGACCCGCTGTTTCTCAGCGGGTCCCACCTCCCCGTGCGCCCATTCCTATAATGGCCGCACCCACTCTCGAGTGGCGTGCGTGAAACACTGCAGCGCCAACTCGGGCCTGTCTGGTCGGACGACAGACGCCCCTAGTCCGCCGACCGCAGGCCATCTCTCATGGAGGTCGTAGATCGTTTTGCGCCCTACTCGGGCGCCCGGTGCATCTCCTGCGGGAGGGGAGAGAGGATGCGGCTTCTCTCTCCCGCTCGGCCGCCTCCTTTGCAGACATGACATCCTCGCAAAAGGAGGCAACACCGTCCCATGCGCTCCCGCTCTCGACCATCGATTGAACGACAGCCGGGAGCGAGAGATCGCTCCCGCCTATTGTCGCGAGAGATCACTCCCGCCTATTGCCGCAATGAGGTCACGGCGCAGCCCTGCCCAAGCTGGGCTCTCTTCCAACGTGTGCCGCACCGTATCTCAGGGCAAGCCGCACAGTGGTGACACACCGGCGTCTGCTCCCGACCATGATGTCGGACACCTACCGACTAAAACCCCACTATTGCGTGCCACTTCTTTGAGCCCGACTGCTCGAGCGATGACACGGCTCCAATTTCGCCGCCCGCAAGCCCCTTATAGTGGCCGGAAATCGTTAAGCACCCTTCGACGCCCAACTGCTCTTCTGGTGCTGGTGGAATGAGAGGTATGCTCTCTCTCCCTCTCCGCCGCCTCCTTTGCATGCATCAACTCCTCGCAAAAAGAGGCCACAGCATCCCACGCGTATTCGCTTCCGACCATGGACTGAACCACCGCCGAAAATGACAGATCACCCGCACCAAGTGTCGCGACGAGGGCACAGCGCTGTTGGGCCCAAGCTGTACTCCTCCAACGTATGTAACGCCGTGTCCTCGTGGCAGTCCACACAGTGATGACAAGCAGGTGTCCGCTCCCGACCTATGCGACGCAGGTATTTCCCGAAACATCCGTGTCCAGTAAGCACTTGCGTCAGCCGGAAGCTCAGGGCGCCATGCTGCCTCTCCAGCCATTCTTCTATAACAGGCCTTATCGCCACTATTGTGGCGAGCCCCCTCCTGGGTTGCGCAAGTCGCTCCCTCCATTCAGCGACTAGGATCTGACGGAGCTCAGTCCTTCGTGGATCGAGGCTGACCACGAGCAAGCTCCGCCTTCCGCCAGCGATATAGGGACGCATGGATTTTCGCGTCCAGATCCCAGGGCGTTGATCCGGCCAGGAGAGTTGCTGCCTCGTAGGAGATCGTACGGTATCCTCTTATCACCCTAACAGCTATCGCTCTTTGCGGCCTTCGGAATATTCCAACGTTGCGGGCCGTCAGAGTGTCCGCCCACACGGGCGCCCCATACAGGGCCATGGACTTCACAATCCCTACGTACAGTCTCCTGCAGGAGGCGTTGGGCCCCCCCAAATTAGGTAGCAGTTTTGATGAGCGTTGCAGCTCATCAACCTGGGGACCAGCCGCTGAATGTGCGGTCCGAAGTCCCACCGGCTGTCGAGGACAAGTCCTAGGTACTTCATCGTCGCCTCGACACCGATGCGGGCGCCTCCTACCGCTATGTGTAAATCGCGTGGTGGCTTGTTCCGAGGCCCATGGAAACAGAAGATCTCAGATTTGTGCAAAGCCACCTCGAGACCCAGGTGATGATGGGGCTCCCTTTTCCGCACTTAGACTCCCATTTGGTCCGTTGCGCGTGGCCCAGACGCTGGATCCTTCCAACGACCTGCGCAACCCCTGCCGTGGCCTGTATGGCCGATTGCCGATGCGTTAGCTCCCAGGCCGTCTAATCATAATAATACTCTAGCTTATTTCGTTGCTTATTAATAGATTCTATTATTTTTGTGATTTCAAAAGTAACTAAATGGAATGTATTATGTAGTTAATAATCAGTTTGTGTAGGTCTTGGTGGTAGATTATTTATTTGATTGATTTTGTGTGAAGTTATATTATGTACCTAAGTATCCAGCTTAAAATTTCGAATAGGTCCCCAAACATCCTAGGGTGGGCCTGAGACCATTCTAGGGTGGGCCGTGCCCACCCGCCCCCCCCCCCCCCCCCTATATACGCCAATGGAGATATCAGCATTTGAATGTTCATTTTTCTTATAACTTTTTTAACCGGTCCTTAATTAAGGAAAATTATGTAACTAAGTACCTATGCATTTTTATGAATTAAAACAATGTCGTAATAGTTCCTTGCCCTTCGATTTCTTTGTGATTGATGGCAAAATTAGGCTCTCACCCATTTACCTACTGACAAGAGAATTCAAACATATCGCTCATTTGAAGAAACATCGACGTAACTGCTACTTTTTTTATTAAGTCTGCTTTCCTAACGTAAATTTTATACGCTAAGTGCTTTGGCATATTTAACACATTTTTGGGAACAAGCACATTTACGTCGATGTTTCTCTAAATGAGCGATATAACCGCGAACAGTCGATGTGGGTATTGATGTACAATACCCACATCGACTGTTCGCGGTTATATCGCTGCCTACCTCGTCTGTGAATTCAAGCGTAACGATATGTGTAATGTCTGGAAAACTAATGTTGTTTCTTTGATTAGCTTCACAGATACTTACTTACTTAGGTATCTGACAATATTTGCAGATCTTGTGAGTGTGAGTCATCGCGGTCTTATTGCGAAGTTAGTGAGCACTGCGCAGGGTTGTCTCCGCCACTTGTTAAAACATACGTAGGTAACCACGTTTAATCACTCAGTCAATAAAAATGTAAGTATACCTACGTAAACGTAATGATTGTTTTTTCATAGCTACGTTACCCGCCGCAGGTACAGACGCCAGCACATCAAGCTACTACAATCTGTCAAATTTCTTTAATAGATTTTCAACTTTATCGCTTAAGAATAAGGTTTAAAGTTGATTGGGAAAATTTGACAGTTTCGGGTAGCTTGATGTGCTGGCGTGAAAATTGAGTACCTAGCTCTCTCGTGCTCAGTATTTTTCACAGTAGCTACTAGATTTCTAGTTTTTGACGATCAGACCACCACGTTTTATTTAAAGTTAGCACTATAGTTAGACTCAACCAATCTAATCCTTGTGCTTGTGTAGTAATGATGAAAAAATGTCATGTTGTACCATTAAGATATACATAGGTAGGTACCTTACCTATTGCATGTTCTATAATGTTCACTCTGCATAATAAATTATCATTTCACCTATTAGTGTATTTTTAATATTTTTGGTTTCCACCAATGGCACCGATTTCGTTGCTCGTTAGAACGGAAACTAGCAGAGTTACTTTTACATCGGCTCTACAATGAATGAATAAACTCTATAAAAAATATGTTATTGGATTAGATAGATACGTATCAAAGTGATGTTTCTAAATAATACTTAGGTAGGTACTACCTTGGTAGGTATACTATTATTTAGGTTTTATTTAGGTTCGTTATCAAGAATATTTGGCTAAAATCCTGTTTAAAGGACTAAAAATCTTTTACAAATAGAAGATGCGAGACGATTTACGTAGGTAGTCATTTATCTATCACCTATAGGTATGTACTTCTACTACATAACTAAAGGTAATTTATGTCTTTATTTACAAATTACAATAATGAAGCAGTGTTGTGGGGGAATGCGTACTACATAAAGCATTGTAGAACTGAGTACGTTGGTGATTCATTTCTCGGAATTGACCTTGCTATGAGTCATTCGTTGGAAGGCAGAGTCGGGGATACCGCGCCTGTCTGCCGGCTGCTTGCTAGACGCACTCCGCTCACCGTGCTGCGCTTTTTACGGAATACTTTGTGTTAACATAATAATCAGTTATATTCGTGATAAATATGTGTGCTTACAAGAAACGAAGAAGATTTAATTAAAAATTCTTCTTTCGAATATTTGTAAATATTTTTGTGTTGCCGAAGTTGGATATCATGATAACAACCATGACGTCATTCATACTGTTGAAGGTAAGTAATATTTTGAAACTACTAATATTTATAAAAGTATTCGTGATAAATTCTGTAAAATTAAATAAGATTAATAATGTGGATGAATCATCCCAAAAACTCTTATCAGTTTCTTATTTGACCATTGTAGTTGGTCTGACGTTTACAATATTATGCGGATAAATTAAAAACAAGAGTTCCACGTATAGCGATCTCTGTTTCACATATTGAAAGAACATGGTTTTAGAAAGAGAATAAAGTTTAATGTACGGGCATTTTAAATTTTTCGCTTGTTCGAATGCGATTTATGATGTGTGAGAAAGAAATAGGGAGAAACATGGCGAACAGTTTATAAAAGTTTATGTTGAAACGTATAGAAATCTCGTGTAGTAATTTAAATAAACAAAGTATATAAAACAACAATTCTCAATATTAATTATGATTTTTTTGTGATATGAAATAAAGATATCGTGTCGTGTAGCAAAATCCTGACTTGCACAAGAAATGTTCAAGAAAAGTTTTGTGTCGTCTGTGAAAATACTTGTTGAACAAGTTTTAAATTAACTTTTCAGACCAACTCTTTTTTGTTGAGAATGAACAGAGAAGATAATGTCAACTGGTTTCATGGGAAAATATCTCGAGACACGGCTGAGAAGCTGTTGAAGGAAGGTCGGTTGTGATTATTATTGTATGTTGTTATTGTTGTACCAATGTTTTGTATTATTGACAAACTTGAATTTTGTTGAAACTTGCAGAAGGAGAGGATGGTGTGTTTTTAGTACGTGAGAGTAACACTTCCCCTGGAGATTATGTGCTCTCAGTTTTGCACCAGGTCAGTTTTAAAAGTTTTTCTAACCTCAAAGCAGAACTTTGTTTTCTTATATTTATTACTGTCAAGGCAATCTATCATGTTTATCTGTATACAGAACCGAAAAAAATAAAACTAATATTATAAATTCATGCCCTAAGATTTAAGAAGATTGCTTCTGTATCTGCATTTTGTACCTATTGTACGCAGCTCTCACAAAAGTTTTCTTGTAATAAGTTTTTTAATACATTTTAATAGGGAGAAGTAGTGCACTACCAAATTCGGAGACATGGTGAGGATGCATTCTTCTCAATTGAAGAGCACACTACAGTGCACGGACTGGACACACTCATACAGCATTACCGAGGAGATTCCAATGGCCTCGTCACCAGGCTATCAGTTGTGTGCAAGGGACAGCCACCACCCCATGAATCTCGTACTCAGGGCACAACCAACCTGTTACACCGGTAAGCATTTTTAAACATACCTCAGTTTTATCTTTTTTCTTCTACAATTCATTTTACCTATGCATTGATATGCTTTCCGAATTTCTAGATCATTAATAAAAAATCTAAAAGAAGTTTTGAAGTGAAATAATACTTATACTTATTACTGTACAGTTGTACACAAGCAATTATGATCCAAGTGATCATACTGTGTACGTATGAGGAAATTCTGCAAATTATTTGTTATTTCTGTCAATAGGTTTATTCATCTCATGACCAGATATTATGCATGTTCTTGAACACATGTAATCCTACTAATATTATAAACACGAAAGTTTGTGAGGATGGTTATTTGTTACTCTTTCATGCAAAAGCCACTGAACGGATTTAGATGAAATTTGGCACACAGATAGTTTATAACCTGGATTAACACAGGATACTTTTTATTCTGGTAGCATGTTCACGTGGGATAATTTCTGACCTCCACACAGGCGAAGCCGCTGGCAAGACCTAGAAAACTTGTGAATATTACATGAAAGTCTGGCTTTTCAATTTAGAAATTAATTAGCACTCATATAGTATTTGTATTAATCAAATACTTACATATTATATTTATATACTATCAGGTGTAAAGTGGTATGGTGTCATAATATTGATAATGGTTTGGACTGAAGTGGGACAATGCTAATGTATTTAAATTAATAATATTGTGTGTATGATTGGTGAATGATTGTATTGGATAATATTGGTATGCTTCTAAGGTATAATTGACTAATTGTTTTCAAAATGATACCATACTAATTGAGGTTCAATATTAAAAAAAATATGGCTACAATACAATGTGTGTATTGTGCTTGTGCAACTATTTGTAGATTGGAAATGTGGCAGTATTTTTATTTATTTTAAAGTATACAGATACATTTACCTCTATTATAAAATACATTTACAAAGATAAAAGATCAAACTATTAAAAAACATAGTAACTTATTTTTTTTTGTTTCATCTTTCAAAGTAACATTCAGTAGGTACACACTCACTTTCCCACACTAGTAAACAGTAAATTGGTCAAAAACAAAATAATTGATACAAACATGCAATGTCAATTAGAGATAGAACATCTAGTTGAAGAAGGAAGTTCCATTAAGATGAGAGCCACCTAAATTGCCCTTAATTTATCCCTCTTGTTTTATTACCACACTGAATGGAGTGTAGTAACATTCTTTATATCATAAATGGATTAGTTTTCTATTCACTTCCTATTGTAGCAAAAGGCTGTAACTCAATGGAATTATTTTGAAAATAAATTCCTGGATTCCTGTTAGAGCTTTGCTAAGTATTCAATAAGAAATGCTATTGTCTTCATAATCACTTGATTTTTTCCTTAAAGGGGACCCCTTTCAGATGTCTTTCAGTCTATTTGTAAATGCACAATATGCAGATCTGAAAATATTTTCAATTACTGTAGTACTTCTTATGCACTTCATGTCCTTTAACACCCCAGGATGCCAGGTTGCTACTAAAACTCAACTTGCTCTGTCTTCCTTACAGATTAAACCCAGGACCTCACACATTGAATGCACTCTTGTCTTCATTCTATAAATAAATTCGAATCCATTAAAAGTACAATGACCATGAGTAAAATTAATTTCTTATCAAGTTTTAATGACCCGGCTTGTTCAAAACTTATATTTTTAAATTTAATCGTAAGTTAGATCACCCATAAAAGGGGTTATTGCACTGATTTCAACATGCTCTGCACTTTATAGGGCTTGTAATTTAATACAAGTGCTGACAAGCTTATTGACAATTTCCTGTTGAGCACATTGTTCAATATGTTTATCCAATAAATATCAAGAGAAGGCCAGTAGTTGTGGCCATATACTTGCGGCATGATAATGTCTACAACATGATGCTATGTGTAGGTAGAACATCAAAATTCTTTGCATGTTTTATGACAAGATGTGTTTGCAATGTTCACTGATTGGAATACCAAATGTGGTCCGAAATAATTGAGTCAGAAGTCACATGCCATGCCTAGTTTTGTAATCACATTCTTGAATCTTGTGTAAACTATTTTGCTAGGATTTGGAATTGTTATTGGTCTTATTAGGTACTAAACTTAATTAATTTTTAATATTACTCATTTTTAATATGTAATCTTGCTGTTTGGTTAAAATGATTAATGCTAATTAACTTAATTAAGTTTATGAAGTTTATGAAGCATGTCATTTCCGTAAATTGTAACAAAATAGTATGTTAACAGACAATAGTGACTCAGCTCAATGTTCTTATATTTGTCAAAAAATCTGCATGCATAAAAGCATTTACGAAAAAAAAATATAGTAATGTCGTATTTAACCATTATTAGTTCAAGTGAGCACTAAGTACCATAGACGCTGACATGGCTGACATGAGTCATACGGTCATACCCTGGGAATGTTTGATGGCGTTATGATGACAACTATTCACTTAGAGACATCTGTGTTTGGCATCATTGTTTATGCTAATGATTCATTGGCGCACACATTGTTCCTTAATTATATTTACATATTTTTTGTGAGCTATTATCAATTTCATTGTCTTAATTATTTTGTCATTAGCTATGGTAATGGGCTACATTGATTGGCTTAATGGGAGTATGCATTAAAACACTACCAAATATTTGAAGGTAAATGTTTACAAAGTTTTTTTCAGGGAATATTTTTGTTTGTTATTTTACAAAGTAACATAATTATATAATGATAAAAATAGCAGAAGACCAAACAATGGAACATTGTTTGGTCTTCTGCTATTTTTCATTATATATGTTAGTTCAAGTTAAACAAATATCAACTTAATAGCAGTGGAAATTAAGTTGATTTCAGAATGACTTTCAGAGTACTGTTGACATAACAATGTTTGAAATTGTAGCGTAAACTGAACTTTATTGTGTAGGTGTTAAAGTTATTTTTCCAATAACTCATATTTGTTTACATGTTTGGAAACTAAATCGCGAACGCAGATTACTTTAAAATTCTGTACCCAGTCCTTCAAATGCTCGTGACTCCATATCTTTCCGCCGCGACTTCATCTAAATTTGTATCTCCTCCATTTAATGAAAAGTTTGGCTTCAACATAAGTAACGTCATATTCCATTTCCAGGGCGACAGAAGCCGGCGACTTCAACATAGTGTCTCAGATGCTAGCATGCGGCTACCGCAGTCGCGACGCTAAGAATCAGGATGGTCAAACAGCCGTGCACATTGCCGCAAGGGCTGGGAAAGACAATATACTTGCCAAGCTGATAGAGAGTGGAGCTACTGTCAATGTTAGAGACTCCTTTGGGTATACGCCTTTACATGTGAGTTGTGTCTTTTGTACTTTCGTAAGATGAGCATTGACTTGGTCATAAAGTCATTCGTCGAGTACATATACGACGTCAATAATGACGGAGCAGTGCCGGGTCGTGATTTTTTGTATGTTTCTTTGTTACGCTTTCGCGCTAAAACAGCTGAACGGATAAGGGATGAAATTTGGCACACCTGGATTCTAATAAATGACTTGATTTTGAGCCTACATTTCCGCCAGTCGTACCTGATCAGTCAGCCCCGTTACCACCTTGCTATTCTATTCTATTTTTCTCTATGGCAATGGTGCCGATGTCGACAATAGGGTAGTTTCCTGGGTAAAAAAATAATAATTCTAATTAGTCCGTCAGTTAGATTATCGAAAAATAATGGACCCATATTTTTTCTTTTGTCAATCAAACAAAAAATGACAAAGATAAAGCGCGTCAAAATTTGGGAGTTGAGGGTCGTGACGTCACGCCGTGCGACAATTTTTAGCACGGCGTGACGTCACGACCCCCCACTCCCACATTTTGACGCGCTTTATCTTTGTCATTTTTTGTTTGATTGACAAAAGAAAAAATATGGGTCCATTATTTTTCGATAATCTAACTGACGGACTAATTAGAATTTTTTAGGAAACTAGCCTATTCTGCCAATGTCAGATGCAATGTGAGAAAACGCGGGGAGACAAAAAAAATTAAAACAAAAAAAATAAATAAAAATAAAAACCTAAAATTACCACCTTGCTGATTTACCAATATTTTTACCATGTCATGCGCTATTTATTTTTCCTGTAGGAGTTCCCGCAATCTGTAGCACAAACTGCGCCAACAGTTACCTACCGATCATTTCTTCAATAGTAATAATATTAAATTATTTAATCCTTTTTTTGTACCTATACAGTATACATGCCAGAACAACTTGCCGAGTACGACAGAGCTGCTGATAACGAAGGGTAACGCTAACTACCAGATGAGACATGCGCCTACAGGCAAGGTGCCCCTACATGACGCCGCGCAAAGGGGACATATCGAATGTATCAAGGTATGTGGACTGAGCCATAGTAAATATATTCATATGAAACAGTTTTGTGACAGACTAACAGAAAACACATAGATTAAAGTTGCACTGGAACCGGTTTACAAACTCATTCCCACAGACCTGATTATATTTAGGGAATGGAATTTATGTACCTATCTAAACGAAATCGCGACCTCCTACCAAGTTAACTATAACTTCTTGGTGAACTTGCACAATGTGCGCGAACGCGGAAGACGCGCGCGCAGCTGTCATGGGCGCCTAAAGTACGTGAGTGTGCAACATGCATACGGATTATTTTTCCATATTATGACAACAGTAAAGGGTACACAATACGCACCAACATCGCTGTCGAGATGCAAATGTTTGCTACTTGAAACTGAGTAATTTATAAACATACTACTCTGTCAAAAAAGTACCAGGAAAAGATCAATAATACACAAAATGTTAGTTATTCATCCAAATTTTTTTTTATCGCCTTTAACGTATGCTCTTTCAGAAACGATATAATACACTTACGCCAACGAATAATCTATTAATCAAAACATTTTTATAACGCTTTTCCCGGAATTGAGTTAGTTCTCGCCTCGTCCATTGAGGCGGAGCAAGGCTGCGGAGCGGAGAAATATTAACCAATAGGATTGCATAAAATCTCGAATGTCATTTTCTATTGGTTAATATTTCTCCGTTTCTCCGCTCCGCAGCCTCGCTCCGCGTCAATGGACAGGCAGCCTAAGATACTTTGCTGGCCGTCCTTCCGTCTATCTGTCAGTCTGTTAAGACTCTTTTTCTCAGGAACGCGCGGAGGTATCAAGTTGAAATTAATATCAACGGTCCCTCAGAGCTCTAAAAAAATCAAGCTTCTAAGTCAACGCAATAAAAAAAAATATGCGTCATATTCTCCCAATTTAATCAAAACCTATAGGTACTTTCGGTTGACCTAGAATCGTGAAATTTAGCAAGAAGCAAGGTCTCACAGCTCAAGTAAGGTAAAACGTCCGAAAAACGTTAATTAGTAGTTTAATCACATAAAAAAATATTTTTGCGATTACAAACTTACATTTGCAGTTGGAAAATTGACCGTGCGTGACGTATATCGATGTATGATTTTTCAACTAAAATGTTAAGATTGTTCTTGGGATAACAACATCCCAACTACGGAACCCTTCATTGAGCGTGGTCCGACACGAAGTATTGCGATTTTTTTTAAATACAAGTTTAAACATTATTATTATTTTGTTTGTAGGTTCTACTAAAGCTCAAAGCTCCAGCCCATGCAAGAACGCTGGCACACGACACCCCTGCTGACCTGGCGAAACATTACGGACACACAGAATGCTACCAGTTACTGAGTAATTAACTTACATTGTTCATCATTTTGTTTTTGCTGCGTGGTAGAATCAACATGCATTGCTTGAGTCTTGTTTTATTAGATAGGTTTTTATTGCCAAGTAAATATCATCATTGTATACTTTGAAATAAAGTCGAAAATAAATAAGCTTCATTCTGTTGTGGAGTATTGGAATTGGAAGTTACAAAAGCTTTTCTACCGGGTTTACTTACGAGTCCTTCATTCAAAACTTCATGTGCATAATGCAAACACATTCTTTACAGAAAACCACCAGCCAGATATTCCAAAAACGTCCAAAAAGTATTGGTACCATGGCACGTTAAACCGCGAGGAAGCCGTAAAGACGTTGGAAGAGTACTGCAAGCACCACAAAGTGGATGGCAAGGCTTCTGACGGGGTGTATCTTGTGCGGTATAGCGAGAGGCATACCGGCGCGTACGTGTTGACGATGCTCAGCGAAAACACGCCTTATAACTTTATTATTAGGAAAGAGGTGAGTTTTAAACACGGAGTTTGTATTTACTTCGTGGTTTTAAAGCACATGTTTGTTTATGGAAGCTTAAACTTTCGTACATAAAGCTCTGTCTGCTGCGGAATACTTAGCGTGAGAGGGAAAATAACTCGTCGATGTACGGTCGGGCAGCCTACTGTAAGTTATTTTGGAGCGTTGATCTACGCCCGGCATACGACAGGTTAAAAAAGCCCTAGGTTTGCATCAACCGTGAAATATGCACTGGCAGAATAAAAATTTTCTGTCTGCAAAAGAGTTTAAAGCACATTACGCAATGTTTCGCGTAAATGATTATTTTCACTTCTTACAGTTAAAAAATACACCATATCACATTAATTACAGGCAAACTGGTTGTTTATTGACGACGGACCCTATCTAGAATCTCTGGAGAGGCTGATCGAGCACTACAGTACAGTGCCGGACGGTCTGCCTACTCGCCTCACTACCGCTGTGCCGCCGAAACCTAAACCACCTCTACCTGAAGTAAGACCATTTATGCTATAATCACACTCCTGAGATACAGGTTTATTCCTAGTTCAGGTAGAATCCAATTATTTTTACCTACATCTAGTATAAGGCCCTATTTTTGTAAATATTTATGAAAATCAATTATTTCAATAACCAAATTCATTCATTTCATTCACACTCAATTGGTTCCTTACTTTTGAGGATCATGACTCTGCATACTTTTTTGTTTTCCTAATAATATTACGACAGATTGGAACTCTGCACTAACTGTTGTCGCTTCATAAATGCATTATGTAGGATTATATGAAAAAAAAAATGTTTGTAGTTCTGGATCTCCATTTGTATAATTGTGGCCTGTGGCTTTCAAGCCAGTTCAGCTTCAGCGGCACTTCTAGTCGCTCCGCTAAATCCGGATGCCATTTTTTTTATTCAATACTATTTTCCCTTTGTTGTTTCAGTTCTCAACAATGCCACGAACCAAAAAGCTGACATCGAGCCGTGCTACCTTGAACCAGTCGCTCTCTCTAGTAAAACATGACATACTGAGCGATAAACAAATGTCTGCACAGACGTCGCCGCCCTCCTCCATACAATCCAACAACAATATGTTCGAGTTACTCACAAGGAATCTATCATTCTCGTCAGATTTCAACAACGATAGTATTAATAACAACGAAGAACCGTCAGACGATAATGAAACGTATAAGGTTCCAGGGAATAATAGCGCGGTAGTAACGTTAGCAGAGAATTATAATGAAATATCTATCGATTCTGATGGCCAGCTTAGCACACTGCAAGGTAAGTTTCCTTTCAAACTTTGTAAAATACAGTAATTTTTTTTTTCATATTCGGTAAACTTTCCAAATTGAATACATAGTTATGAAATAGGCAAATTTTGATAGTTAAACTGTAATGCTTATAAACTTCGTTTCGTGATGCCGTCTCATTTAATAGATACAATCTTACAATGTTTTGGTCCGAGTGTTGTGAGTTCTATGATAGTAAATAATGCATACAAACAAACCCTTTGCATCGTTACTTTGTTTCGTTTAAAATACTTGCAATATTATCCCCCAGAATTCATCCCAATGACGGAGCTTACGCTAGGCGCCGTGTTAGGCGAGGGCGAGTTCGGTTCAGTGCTCCGCGCGACCTACAACCCTCCCGACCAACCGGCGCAACAAGTCGCCGTCAAGACGTTACACATGCAACACACAGACACCAACAAGAAGGAATTCCTGTCCGAAGCCAAGGTCATGATGTCCGTCCGACACCGATGCATCGTCCGACTTATCGGCGTGTCTTTGGTAAGTGGGGTATAACATTACAAGCACATAAAATTAATGAATGATCACGTAAAGCCGTTAGTGCTGCGCCAGATGCTCTCCCCGGTCGTGTCGGATTGCCGTCCCGTCGGACTATGAGAATGTCGAAAGAGGGAGTGCATCTGTGATTGCGCACACGCTTGTGCACTATAATATCTCCTGCGCACTTGGCTAATTTGAGGCCGTTAATATTGGCTACCGTGACCTCAATTCGGTCGGGAGGATATTATTATTACAAGCACATAAGATGATAATATATTTCAGCGTTGTCTCTGAGTTGGCAACATACTTGCGATGCCTCTGGGAGTGCAGATGTCCGTAGGTGGTGTCGACATCAGGTGGGCGTAGGGCGCACAA
Organism: Amphipoea oculea; assembly: GCA_945859645.1. Taxonomy (NCBI): domain Eukaryota; kingdom Metazoa; phylum Arthropoda; class Insecta; order Lepidoptera; family Noctuidae; genus Amphipoea; species Amphipoea oculea. The sequence goes on from OX243862.1 coordinate 8,183,944, forward strand.
TAACACACAAAAAGATGTTCCTTTATCGTTATCGGGCTATCAGTGATAGACCTGTACTACTAACATGTATGTGTCAGATAAAATTATTTCTATTTGTGTCACCTACTGCGCTACGTACATATTTTTGTGCATGTCACGATAAACAAAATTCACAGACAAGTGACATCTATCAAACTCGCACTGGGCCCGCGTGGTGGATTACGGCCCACTCCTTATCACACAGAGACCTATGCCCCAGCAGTGAATTGGAACAGTAGGCAGAGTAGACTTCAGTACTCGCTCGCAACCAATTATAGTGGAATATGTATTTTTATTTGAGTACTTCCACCATTAATTATCCTTCTTCACAAACATTATAGGCCCATTATGTTTATCCATGTTATACAAACAATAATGTTGTGAATGTTTTGAGTATGAATGGATGGTAACAATGAAAGACCAAGGAAACAATGGATCGATTGTATGAAAGATAATAGTTGTAAGTGTAGTGACGGCTTATTGATGTATGTAAGAAAAAGCCATGCTGCGCCGACCTCAATCTAATTAGGACAAGGGCAGAATGATGATGATAAAAACGATAAATTTCTTTTTTTTTATTCAGGGCCCACCATTAGCGATGATTCAAGAGCTAGTACCTCTAGGATCATTACTAGAGTTCTTAGTGCGTCACCCGGACAAGGCATCACCTGGGTACGAGCTAAGATTGTGGGCGTGTCAAGTCGCGGCCGGTATGCGGTATTTGGAGCGGCGTCGTTTCGTACATCGCGATTTAGCTGCGAGGAATATTCTGCTGTCTAGCAGGTAATTATCTGATTGTATTATAATCAAGAGCTTATTTTACTTTCCGCTCTTATCTATTAATTAAACCATTGGCCATTGAACTAGCTTTTACCGGTATCCTTTAACGCAATAAGCTCGACACACTCTTGAAAGGAAAGGTAGCAAAATACCAACATGTAACTGCATACTTTACTCTTTCATTTAGATTGACATTAGAACATAGCTGCACAGTAGGTAATAGGTCACAATGTATCTCCTTTTTTTTTTTTTTTTTTTTTTTTTTTTTTTTTTTTTTTTTTTTATGGATGGGAAATCATAAAATCACATATTAATCATTGTTTCCAGACACCAAGCTAAAATAAGCGACTTCGGCCTTTCCCGAGCTCTATCAACAGACAGTTCTTACTACAAGGCCAGCCGTGGCGGCAAGTGGCCCATCAAGTGGTACGCGCCCGAGTCATACAACTACGGCACGTTCAGCCACGCGAGCGACGTGTGGAGCTACGGCATCACGCTGTGGGAGATGTTCTCGTACGGACAGCAACCGTATGGAGATATGAGGGGGATTGAGGTTAGTTAACTATTAGTACGCCTATTTTATAGACATCAAGCACTTGACTCTTGTAAAACTTGTGACTTGCTTACCACTTTTGCCAAAAAAACCAGTAATTTGAAACTTCAATAAGAAACTACCTAAGGACAAATAGATCTTGCCATTTTATGATGTGACATTCAATCTTAGGGTGATTTAAAGCAATTTCGAGTTCGAATACCGCCATAGGGAATATAACCACTAGAGAGCGTATAAGCCGATTTCTACGAAGCACACGACTCACTACCACGGGTCGGGGGACGAGGAAGAACGCGCGGCTGCAATTGGTCAGTTCTTGTAGGTATGCCAATCGTTAGGGCTGCTCTACTTCTTTAAGGGAAAATAGTCGATATCGATAAAATGGATTTTAACATTATGAAAAATATTCAATTAAAATCATAGAAATAATATTTAATCAAAATCAATCATTTACAAAAAAAAAAGCATGTATCCTGTTATTATTGATTTTTAAAATTAATTAATTTGATATAATTATGTTTTTCGAATTAAAGTTTTAAGGTCCTGATTGTTCTTTGTAAAAAATGATAAACAAGCGTCTACATATTTTTGAATCCGGACCGATCGGTCCCAGCGGTGCCTGACGACATAAAAATTATCCTGGTCCCAGTCGGGGACACAGATAACAAAAAAAAAACCCAGAACATACAAAAAATAATACCGACCAACTGAGAACCTTCTCCTTTTATTGAAGTCGGTTAAAAGTAGGTAGGTATTTTGTTACAGTATGTGAATCGAATAATTTTTTTATTATTTTCGATATTAACTTTCAGCTATTAAAGGTAACAGCACAAATTTTTACGATACACATACAAAGGGAAAGAAAGGGATAGATGCATTAGAACTGTCTAATACAAGAATGTGACTTTACCAAAAGACATCAACGCTATACTCAAGAGTGTGCTCGTTTACCCAGCCACCATTTTAAATAGACCCCTGCGGTAGCTCATAATCTGATTAAATCAAAAATAATTTTTCGTACTGTTCATTACCGATGAAAAGGTATGCCATCTTTTTTGTAACTAGATGTCTTGGAATGTTTCCCACACCACTTCACCGCGCATGAAGGCATTTTGATGCGTTATAAAAATGTATAAAAAGCATAAAAAGTTATAATTTTTTTTATTAATATTTAGCGTGCACACAGGTCTAATAAACACAACTAAAATGGTTACTAGTACCGTAGCACATAGGCGACAAAATACTAATAGTTTTCGAGCGTCGGGGCACTGTATGCGCAGAGTTTTTGAATACCGCTGACAAAATCTCTCATCACAGATTTCAATGCAAGCATCATAATCATCTTGCTAGGGTGATTCTGCACTATTAGTATTTCTATAGCAATTCATTTTATGTAATATTTCTTACAGGCTATACAAATAGTAGAAAGCGGCAAACGCCTAGAAAGACCAGAGAACTGTCCAGACGAGATCTACCAAGTTATGTTGGACTGCTGGGCTTACACTCCTGATGCCCGACCGACCTTCAGCCAACTAGTGGACGTGTTCTCCCAACACCCGGACTACGTGAACATCAGCCAACTGGCGCTGGAGAACGAAGACGCTAGCGTGTAAGCAATAAGGAACAAAATATATTTATAATAATTTAGGTTCAATGTATTTGTAGTTTTCGAAAAAATGCATCGACGTGTTTTACGCGAATCCTGGTAACTGCATTTTGATTATGGCAAAACACGGTTCACTTATGCCTATCAGTTTGGATGAAGCAACCATATCATATGGTGTGAAGTGAATCATTCAGTCGCTTAACCCTTCGTAATCCCGGGAACATGGATCCACGCACGACACAATAACTTTTCAATTGTTTCTGTAATTAAGGCCGGTATTTAACCGGTTAATCGAGTCTTATAAAAAACCTTGACAGTAGTAACAATTGAATGAAGTTTTGAATTAATATCTTCATAAAAATCAAATGCAGAAATCAGATTATTGTTAAAAACGTCGATATGCCTCAGACAGTATGTTTGTTTATACCTCTCTATTAGTGTATGTGCCTACACTTTCCAAAAAAACATAGGCATGCACAATAATGTGTACAACGAAATAAAATTAGTTTCAATTCAGGTAGTGGAAATATTCGCGTGATAATCAGAAATGACATGCCATGATGTGCCTGATTACGTATTATAACTAGCCTTTAAATATATGTAAATAGGGTAGTATGTATGTCGGTTATTTTATTATAAACGTCTTTTAATCCGGAGTATATTGGAATAGCATTTGTTTAGGTTAAAGTATTCACTGTTTTAGTATTGTTTTTGGTTTACTTGACTAATCACGCATTTCCAGTTCATGTTCCTTTTAAAGCCAAAATGGATGTATATAAAACTTGTAATGATATATTATTTATATTTGTCTTTTTAAAGCTATTTAAATGAACTGTACATTCCATTTTCTTACAAATATACCTATTTTATTTATAAATCAATCGATGTTGACTATATTGTGATGCTTGCTTATCTGATTTACTTGTAATCTGAATTTGGTTTCCAATTAATTTAATGTTCACTAACAAAAATTTGGGCGCCTGTAAGTTCAATATAAAATTTTACCAGTGTTTGGGATCTACATATATGCCATGGGAATGCCATAGTTTACGAATATGAAATTGCCACAAGGTTGTGTTATGTAATGTACAAAATTCTGTAGTTACCCAAATTATATCTATTTTAATTTTAGAGAATTTATATTAAATTCTATGAGTCTGACTTAGCATATTATATTAACTTTTATATTATGACAGATCATATAATTATGTTAATGAATCAAATGTGATAATGGTATTTATAAAATAAATAACGATTTTATAAAAAACAAGTCTTATTATTTTGTTTACAGACTAACTTAATCTTAACTCATCTTTCATTCTGCCGACCCAAGTTACAATTTAAACACTTCCTGAACAGCAGGGTAATTGCGTAAAAGGTATCGCAATTTTGACAGTTCAGTCTCGTTCATTGCGTTATTTAATGTTGTTGAGCGGAACTTGTTGAATGGGTGTCAAAATGAAAGGATGTTATACAATTACCCCGCAGAACCATAAAAGTGATTAGAATGTACCGCGAAAGGCTTACTATACTATCTTATCTTAAACGTCATAAAATAACATAAAATCACAAGTTTCTATTTCCGACGACTTAATTCGAAATATCACAAGAGAGATAATGAACACAAAAAACATAGCTCACTCTGTCGCTCATATATTAATGCGGCAGTCGTTATACGGCGGTGGCGGTGTTTCCCCACGGTCCGGGAGACGAATCGCGTCTATTTGTAAGGGAGCTTCGGCGAAGCCCGGCAGACCATACGTCGGGAACGGTGCACTTCTATCGGGCAGAGACAGCTGCCTGCGGAATGAAGGCGGAGTCTCCAAATCAGGGTTCACTATCGTACTCCACAGTAAATTAGTCCTCATGTCCCCATCTAACCTCTGCATCCTTCGCCGTCTTTGTCTCGTCTGTGGCCGTCCGCAGCTTAGTGCACCACATGTACAAAATTTACTCAGCCAAATATAAGTTCCCACTATCCCAATTGCTAAGCCTATTTCAATACCAATAACGAAGGCTTTTACTGACGAGAATTCTTGGTCAAACTTCTCATACGGTGTGAGTCGCGTAGGAGGCTGTTCAGCTGGCACAGAATCGTTTTTGTCTGTAGTTATATTCCAAATGTCGCTCACGTCGACTTCTTTTTTCTCCACAACCGGAACTATGGATATAATCTTCTCAGACATTTGCGGTTGTCTCTTCCTGCATTGCTTCTCATAAGTGATACCTCGAGATGTGATCCAATTTTCAGCCGCTATGAAGTCTGTATTACATTGCCAATATTCATTACGTAGTTCTATTCGTTCTAGTTTACGTAGAGGCAGTAGAAGTTCAGTTTTCAGAGTAACGACGTAGTTTTCGCTTAAATCGAGTTTTCTTAAATTCGGCAGACGGTTGAACAGACGAGTCGGTAAGGCTTTAATTCGGCAGTTGTTTAAGTTTAACACCTGGAAAGAGGAAGACATAGTCCTTTAAAATAAATGAATAGAATGTGCAAAACGCTTATTACCACAAAGACTACTCCAAGCCTATGCGGAGAGGCTGTATCTATATCGAATCAGTATTCTTACCTTTAGTTTCGAATGCATCAGAAAAGGTTCATTCTTGAGGCTTTCAAAGACGTTCGATGACAAGTCCAATGTGTCGAGTTCTGGCGTATCCCAGAAGAGATCTGAAGGGATGAACCTCAGTCGATTACTGCTCAAATCCAAATGGACTAGTTTGTCTAGGCCTGAGAAAGCGTGCAGGCCAATCCAAAATATCAAGTTATAGGAGAGATCCAGTACTTCCAATGATGTGTAGCCAGTTTCCTAAAAATGACAATAATATCAAATTAAATATACCTACAGTACCGCGTAGGCAGTAGGTATTGAAAATATTTGCTGTGAGTAATATCCTTTTTCATTGTTTTTAATCAATAACAGACAGGTCAATCATTGACGATTGTAGGTATATCAGGCAATGGTTTCGAAACGATAAACAAATGATAAAATAGGTACCTACATCTTTGATTGCAACGAGGTTTGCGTTAAACTCAAGTGGTCGATACTATTTGAATAGGTACTTAAATAAAATTTTCTGCAAATAATTATGTAGAAAGCAAGTTTGAGCAGGAAATTGACCTCTCAAAATGAAGCTGGAAGTCTAAAACTGAAACTATTAGAAAGTTAAATAGTGATGGTGGCCAAAGAGTTATAAGCTTAGATTTCTGAAAAAAAATTATTCAGAATTGAACTTCTTTTTTGCAAACAGTACCTTTATACCGCCGAAAATTTTAGTACCTGTGCGACATTGAATTTGTTTTCGACAAAATCTTATTACATGTAAGTATGTCAATTAAAGCTCAGTAATCTAGCCCAGAGGTAATAAGTTCTGAAAACTTCCTTTCTAAAGTTGGTCAACCTGCCCGCCATAATCAATCATTACAGCTGAGTCACCAAGCAAACAAACATTCAGTGAGAGTATGACCAACTTTATTCTTTGAATTAATATGTAGGAGTTGTTTTATGTTTTGCCATTTTCGTCATTTTTATTGTAAAAGCTTGCTCGAGTAGGTAGGTACCTACTTACTAAGAATAGCGTTCACAATGATTAAATCATCCCTGAATAAGGTTAATTACTCACAAAAATAAAATACAATAATAAAGACGTACCTACCTTAAAACAAAAGTTGTCCAGTTCGCTAATAACATTATGACTCAGACTATACACTTGCACCGCTTTGGGCACTCCTACTTCTATGTTGATAATATTTTGATCGACGCACACGGCTCTGTTCAACCCATTGTCCATATCACAGTCACACTGCTTCGGGCACTTCTCACTCCACACGCCCGCACTAAATAGCACTAACATTAAAAAACACTTCCACTCCATCTTTCAAAGTTTCTTTTGGGTCCGACGTGTGAAAGTTTTCGCATTATTGTACGAATATTTAATATCAAATAACACGATGTACTAGAGGCGGTACAGTTCAGTTTCACATGAAAAATGGAGCAATGATACACGATTTGATAAAACAATCATTATCAGTGGAGATAAGATAACTACGTAGAACACAATCTTTCACTACATAAATGCTGCTGTTTTTATAAATAGAACAGTATGAATGCAGTTTATACGAGGAAAATAAAATGTTGAAATCACTAAAAATAATATTTTATTCATAAAATACAGCTGTTGTCATTAATATGCATAAAGGTTACACACAATACGGTATGTACAGGTCAGATTACAGAAATCAGTCTATATGATAATAATACTAAATACCTACAACTTAAGGTTGATAATGGCATGTAAATAAATTTTAAATGCACTTAATACTATCGATAAATTATAAGAGATCAATGGAAATATTTTAGCTGAATATATTTGAGTTTTGCCGCTGCTGCGTCGCTGTTGCGGGATAGCACCGTTTCATTGTGTAATCGATTCCAAGGATAGCGTTTCTGACGTCATGAACTGATGCGCTGATGGTCTCAAACGTTCCGGCTAGTCTGTCGACTGCGAGTGCCTGTGGAAAACATTTTCTATGTAGGTAGGTACTTAATAGCCACCTGGGTTATGTTTCGTACATTACCCAGATGGGCTCGGGGTTCGCGAAAATAACTATCCTTTGTTTTTAAACATAAGCGGGGAGGCATTTAAGCAGCAACGGTATTTTGAGGCGAGACAAACGAACGCAACAGTTGGGTACAAAAGTTTAGTGTAATTTATAGGTCTGCGGGAGCTGCTGTGCTGCGCAACGATCTAGAGACTGTATCACCCGTTTATGCTATGAGTATATTTTATGATAGTTGTTAGTTAGTTTATAATAGTCTATCATCTTAAATAGTGGCGCCCTTTAAAAACGATCGCAAAGTACGTGCCGTCGTTCAACAAAGAAAGCCACCGCGACAGCAAACGATACCGCCAACAACATTCATTCGTAAAAAACAAGGGCAGAGTATGTTGAAAAGACAGGCCTACTACATAATTATCATCTTACTGACGAATAATTGAAGATGAAGACCAAGCTTGAGATCTTCAGTTATAATAATATTATAGCCATAGGTATGGTTACATACCATACCTATGCATGGGCATGCAATCTCGAGTCGAGATTGGCAACTAGAGATCAAGCGTGCTAATTAGTCTGGTGCCGAGATTGGCCATTCCAGATCACGCCCGCGCAATCGACGGGCTCTAGTTTTCGAGGTTTTTAGATCGAGATTACTAGATTAATTTAAACTACATCTACTTAGTTTATCTTCGTTGTTGATCTCGAAACAATAAAATAAACGAAATTAAATGTTTATTTAAGTATGTAATAATCATCTGCACTTTATGCATACATAACGCAACAAATCAGCACATAGGTACACATCACGCACAATATAAATCTAAAAAATATTATATTGAAAATGGCTTCGTAAGTCACGTGCTCTCAGTATCGAATTTCAAGAACGAGATTGAATCACGAAAAAAGGCTCGACATCTCGAGAGGTCGAGATTGCATTCCCTAAAATGGTATGATAAGGTATAGTATGTAAAGTAAGTAAAGTTACTTGTATATGTGATGCTTCTGCTACTCGTTCTAAGGCTTTTGCGTTACTAAGAGATGCTTGCGCCATTTGCGTCAGGGCCGCTGCTTGTTGATCCATTACTTCAACCTAAGAATCAAGGAATAGGCAATCAATAAACAAGTTTAACATTTTAAGCGCTTGGCCAAATATCAATTGCCGTGCCCCTAGCGCGCGGCTACAAATCGATAAAATAATAGCTACAACTACGAATAATTAGGTACTTATTACTTATTCGTAGACCTACAATAAATAAGGAGGAGCAATCGTTGTATCGATTAAAAAATAGTCAAAAAGTTATTATCTATATTTAATAATGGTTTTAGTTGTACCACGCAGTTAATAGGACGAAAATAGAACGCCAAAATCATGCTATTCTCTGTCGCAGAAATACGACACGAGCGGTACCTAGGGGCATGGCAATATGTGTCGCATAAATGCGACACAAGCGGTTTAAATGTTAATCACATGAATGGGTTAGTTTAAATAAACATATAGGCTCTTCTCTTATTTAGGGCAAAATTCATAAAACATACATTGACTTTGCTAAGTAAAAAAAGCGTTGCATATGAATATGAACACAGAACATTATTAGTGTAAAGTTAACGTTCATATGCGTAGAAGAAAGCGTTTATGCAAATAATGTTCACATTCCCTAATGTGAACATTATTAGTATGAAACAATTTCTTTACTCAGCAAAGTCAAAGTGAGCTCAGGAATAAATTACCACAAACATACAAAAAATAAACAATTTAAAATGATTTTTTGCTGCTACCATGGATTCAGTACATTAGAAAAATATAGTTTTTTTAGTTCCTCTTACTACTGACAATAACAGTATGATTCTTGAGAGTGTATTGGATAAAAACTACCTACCATCTTATCTATCATAGTCAATTGTCGTTCTTCGGATTCCGTTGGGTAGATTCGACTGTTGTCTGCAGGACTGTAATCATCATCCTTTGAGAATGTTTCATCCAATGAGTCCTCAGAATCAACATTGCATGGTTCTTGCTTCACTGCTTTCTTTTTTCCTAGACAATATTAATTAACTTAACTTTATTTATTGATAAGAGTTTGCAATTGGGTAATTGCTGGTTACTGTTAGCCTGCATCATCCCACTGCTGGGTAAAGGCCTCTCCTTACGACTTCCAGCTCTTTCGATCTAGGGCTAAAGTGGACCACTGGGTAATTTGGGAAATAACAAATTGGGTAATTTGTTATCATTAATTGAATTTGAAGTACAGTGAACTTTACAGAAATATTTTAAAAAGCTAGTTAAATAAATATTACATTGCAGTGATAAAAAAAATTTATTAAGAACCGTTCTACAGGCACTTATTCAGAAGTTTGTAAAGTTACTTACTACTAGGTGTAGAGGATTTATCATCACAAAGCTCTAAAATCTTTACTTCTAATGGTGTCAGCTTGCCTTGCAGTTTTCCTTGCTCAATCTGCTTTTGTTTGATAAGTATACTTCTCCTTTTATCTGACCAAAACTAAAAAGGTACAATGTAAGCATACAAAAGATATTAAACATACACACACCACTTTATAAATTAAAATATAAAAAAAGTTTTTCTTTTCCTCAAATTGATTTGCTTACCAAATGTCAGATATGGAACTGATAACTCTTTGCCAGCTAGAATATGGTAGCATCTACATGATTCAAACATAAAAATTATGGAAACATACATTAGATAAATTGTTACCTTGATCCATCCTTTTGTGGATTTCATAGCTCCAACTATAGAGTTGGCAATGTTTGAGAGTTCTATCCACAGTTTCTTAAACTTGGCATGGCCCATACCAACTCGAAGCTTCCTGTGTGCCAGGTCAGGATGCTTTTCCATAAAAGATATCACTGCCCTAACTTGGGCCAGTGATGGTCTCATATTCTAAAAAGTAAAGAACAAAGAAGTGTAATTTTAGTCAAGTGGCAGCAAAAATCATAGTTTGGTAAGACGGAATTGGAGCTATAAGTTATGGCTATGAGTGGGAAACCTACGGGTTGGTGGCTTAGCAATAATGCCTTAAAAAGTTGTCGATTATAATGAAAGTAGTGCATCTCAGATGCCTGTAAGTACTGCCACGGTGCTCTTGACAATTCAAAAAAGTTTTAATTCTCATATTTATGAGTGCCATTATTATAGGTAAGATCTTATTGGATCTTATTATGATAGCACCAATATAAACAAATTAGAAGAAAACAAGTGTTAGTGGTACCCACCCGAACAGCGCCTTCACCATTATCTGTGTCATCTAATAAAATATCAGACATTTCTACCAATCTTTAATAAAATTCCGCGAAGGAGCTTACTAATTTTTTTTTGTGTCTCAAATATTTTAATTTTTGCTAAAATCTCAGCGTTTTCACAGCGAAAGTTTTCCAGACCTGTCAAGTGTCAAATTGGAATTTTGACAATGACGGGACAGATAAAAATGCGAGATTCTTTCGAGATTTTACGATAAATCTATTATTTTTATTATGCTGCAAGTAGCAGTCTTATTATATTATATCATGACTGCTCATTTATTGTCTGGATTTTATTACTTATGCATAAATATAACGTACGGATCGATTTATTTTATCTGTGGAAAATAATTATGGGGTTGCAGAAAAAAAACGATCCGTTCCCCAAAACCAGGAAAATATCATGGTGCCCAAGATACAGGCTAGCCTAGTTTGGGGCCAATGTAAAATCTCCGTATGTAATTTTTGAGTAATAAAGTTTATTATTATTATATTATTATCACCTGAAATGGCTAATATTTTAACGAATAAACTTCTATTGTTGTTTTCTAAGACTACAATTATCACCTGTTTACCTCTCAATACATATAATAATTTATAAGTAAAGTGATTAAAAAATCTAGAAAAGCTTTTATAACAAGGCCTGTAAAATAATGGGCAAAAAATCGGATCTATGTAAGGCTAATTTAACTCTTATGGGCTAGTAACACTCAAATTGTTTGCTGTCAAAGCCGAAATAATACTCATTGCGTATGAAGAAAACCAATAAAACTTGTATTTCATCAATTTGGTGTAATTTCGTATAGTGTATTAAATTCATAGAATCCTATTATGACTTTGTTTATTCATGAATTATTAAAAGATTATTGAGTTCATCTAAGGTAAGCGTGAATGACAATTTGTCACAAGGAAAAGTTCAGCTGATTGTTGTTTACAAAATGTTTTTAGTTTAATGTTTAAAGGTCGTGTATTCTGTTTTAGATATGTATTCGTTCGAGGGGGACTTCAGGCGCAAGCCCCAGCAGAATTTGGCTGGTGCGAGCGCACAGCACAAGACAGATAGAGACGCTTTGATATTGCAGTCACAACAACAAAGACAGAAAAGAGAGGTTAACTTGTACTATATTTCTGTGACTTTCACTTTAATTGCTCATGAACCATAAACAGTGCAATCAGAAGACCGAGCAATGCATGAAAAATAAAATAGTCATATGAATCAATCTACATAATATCTACCACTTTCTATACATCATTTAAAAAATAATTTAATCCTATAAAAATACAATTGGATATATGATGTGATGATTTACACTATTTGTCAACTTTGCATCGATATTGTTGATCACAGTCATGAAATATTTTAACAATTATTTTTAATAGTAAAACCATGACAACACATGAAAAAATGTTACAAATCATCCAATGATCAATACAATGACTTTGCAGTTTTCATATTGTTATGTTTCGCCTTACATAGTAATATCAGTTGTTTTAAGTATTTTTTGGTGCTGCTGTATAAACATATCTTCGAATTATTCCCATATTTTTTACCTTTAGAGTAACATGATCCTTTGCCAATTTTTTATGAATAAAATTTTTATAAGTAATAATTATTTTTCAGGAACATAGAAAACGTCTGAATAGTACAATAAAAATCCAAGCTTATGTGAGGAGTTATTTAACTAGAAAACACTGTAAACAACATGAGAGGGAACAGTTTGACAGCATATTCCCAAGAGTCAATCCTGATGACCAGCAGATAATGTGTGCACTGGTGGCTAAAATACTGTTCTTTTATGATGACCAACATGATTATTCTAGACTGGTATGACAATACTTTATACATATATAAAAATTATAAACGTAACTGGTAAATATTAAGGAAACATATTCATTAAAAACACAAAACTATCATTTATTTCCTATTTGGAGAGACAGAAAACATAAAGTATATTCAAACTTATGTTTCAAATTAATATTATTTCAAGTTCAAGTTAAACAAATATCAACTTTATTTTAATGAGAATTAAATTGATTTCAGAGTGACTAGAACTATTGAAAAATTTATAAAAATGTTTGAAGTTGTAGTGTAAACTGAACTTTAATATGTAGGACTTAAAATTATTTTTCCATTAACTCATATTTGTTTACATTTTTGACAAATAAATCGCAAATTCAGATTAAGAATACTTTTTATCACCAGTACCTAAACAACCACCACCACCACTCATTGTTAAAAACCCAGATAGACATTTTTCCTGTTTGTTATTGAATGTTATCAGTTTGAAGGAAATAAATGTAAAATATGGAGATTTTTTAACAGTAAACCAAGCAAACTGCAATTATAAACAAAGGGTTTTGTGAAGTTTAGTTTATTTTAGATTTTTGAACTTAGGCGACAATTTGATAAGAATTCAGAGTGAAATTTCAAGGATGTGTCACATTTTGTTACATGAAAGAGAAGAAAGATATAACTCTGTCTGTCTTTCACACTAAATCTCTCTTAATCTTTATTTTTTAAGTAGTTTCACTTCTATCATGTGTATGGTGATGCACACGCAATTTTGTTTTAACTATTAAATTTATTTTGGGTTTTATTGTTAGTAAGACAGAAACCTTAGATCAAATGAATAATTTGCCACACAGTAAACCAATGTCTTGGGTTTTAGACGGAGAAAATAAAGATTGCAATTATAATTATTTAATTAAGCCCATAACAAATTAATGTTGAATATTGGCATCTCTGTAAACTTTTATTTTTAGTTTCCTGCTCTCCATATTAACCTGTGATATTGACTGATACTGCAATCGTTATATCCATGTTAATAACTATTCCATCCATTTTAAATGTAACATTTGGTTTTAGGTTGCCATTTCACAATTGCTCCTTAAACAATGGAAGAAGGTATATCAAATCTGTGGCGCCTGCGTACAGATCAGAAGGTTGCTAGCATTACATCTGCGTTTGTTAAGAGAGAATAAGGAGGTGAGTGTTCATAATGAGCCTATAGGCGATTGGCACGCTGCTGCTTTTCACACAGCGGTGTGCGGGATATGGAGCCAAATTCCACGCGCGTGAGTGCGTTTTTATTGAATTTGGATGTAAAAAATCACGCACGTGGGTGCGTTATCTGCGCCCCGCTGCGTGATGCGGTGCAGTGTGCGAATCGCATTAATGTTCTTCTATCCCACCCTTTCTCTATGGGAGGAAATGGGCACAAAAGTGGTGAAGGTATGACTTCATGCATGTGGTAAAGATTTGTTATTACTCTGTATTTATTTTAGTTGAATTAAATGAAATTGTAGTTTGTTTGTCAAGTGTTGTTGGGGTAAACTTTGAATCGGCAAATTTTCTAGTTTTGACAATTAATGTATTTTACTAACATAACAAAACATACCTGTCACATCGCATCATGTGGTAATACTTATTCGTAGAGTAACACCCACTTTTCGCCAGTTGTGTTTTACTAGCTGCGCCCCGCGGTTTCACCCGCATAAGTTTCGATCCCTTGGAAATATCGGGATAAAAAGTAGCCTATATGTTAATCCAGGGTGTCAGCTACCTCCATTAAAAAAAATATCAAAATTGGTACAGCCGTTTGAGCGTGAAGAATTAACAAACATATAAATACACATACTCACAAACTTTCGCCTTTATAATATTAGTGTCATAATGTGATTTGATTAAAATACTAGCTTTTGCCAGTGGTTTAACTAATGGAGGCTGATTTTACCAACTCCTTCGCGAGCGTGCACACAAAAAACTTACCAAAGTTTAATTGCAATCGAAGTAATAGTATAAGCACGGATGTGAGATAAATAAACATTTTTTCATTTAAGTATATGAGAAAATCTTATGTTCATTGTATTGTTTTACAGGTACCCCTGGCCGTGCCACTTAGAATGTTCGAAGTGTTCACATCTACAAACACTGCTGAGGCTTCCATCAACTGTGATGAAGCTCTCAGTATTGTGGGGAACACATTTTTATATCTTGTCAAAAGAGGTAAGATGATTTTCATTTTTTCGTAAATAATATTTAATGTTCTTTTTAACACGCTTTTTTAAATCAAAATCTGGCAACAAAAGATATAACACAATTCTTATTATGTTGCAGGTTACTTTCAAGATCTGTGTAAACTAATGTGTCAGAAGACGCCGCCTTTATACGGGCCTTCGCCCAACCCTCCGACGCCGCTCAGTGGAGCCCTGCTAGATCTCATACAACGACCTCTCACGCTCACCTCGCGGGTCAATATTCCACATTACGAGTAAGTGTTGCTACTTTAAACTAAGCGTATTTTAACACGTGATCGACGAATTAGTACATGTTTAGGTACCATAAACATGAACACTATAAATAGTGTATTTTAAAGATTTTCGTCATTTAATCATATCAATCCATGAGCAGTTTCTTACTGATGAACCAATAATGGTATTATTTGATAAACCTGCCCCTCTATGTATATGTTCACCTATCGTCTCATGAAAGGCATAAATAGAGGAGTCCTGTGTTTGGCCAGCAGTTTAAATTATTTATTATATATTTTGTATCTTCCAGTGACCACATAATGACCGAGTTCGCGTCTGCCTTCCTCTGCAACCCGTATCCGGAACCTGTCGAGATGTACATCATACCGGCGCTCTCCCTCGACCCCCACAGGAAGTTCCCGTTCCTCGCACTTATACAGGCCCTCCGAGACGACTCCAAGTTCACCACACACGTGCTGACCAACGACTCGTGGTTACTACACTCCGTGCTGTCGTTGGAACCACCGGATTTTGGTAAGATTTTTGATCTAAGATCAAAAGTTTAGTAGTGCCACAGCAATAGATCTAAAAATAAGGGCCATTAGTCCATTAAATATCGCGCGTATCCTCGGCGATGTAAGCTCTATTTGGCATGTTACTTTAGGACCCTATCAGAATATCAGGGCTGCGACACTTATTTTTAAATGTCGCAACATCATGCTGAGATAGGAGCCTTTTGGCCTCGTACAGGACTTTCTGTTTTTCACTTTCTTATTAAATGTATTATTTTGTTTTATATATTTTTATGATTATGTTTAGTTTAGTTTGTGATCTTCCTATGCAAGTCACAATAAATACTTTGGCTTTCTTTCTATTATTATCAATCGAGTGCGAGTGCGTTATTCGCGCGTATCAGAGCTTATAAGCGTATCTCCGCCCGTATAAGTTTGACACTGTGGTATAGTTCAGCAATGGCGCGCGTTACAAACGTGCAAAACGAGCTACGTGCTGAAAAAAGATCAAATGTGTGATGTCACTTACTGGTTATGATAACGCCACATGTAACATTTATAAAATATAATACAAAAATTATTAAAAAAATAAGAAAATATTGTGTGTGTGTATTACATCAGTAAATTATAAATATAATTAGTTTAATTCCTAAATAGAATTTCAATGCGGTGCAAAGATGTTCAGAAATGCTGGGAGAAGACATAACGGTAAAAGCGTACGAAAAAGTTGCTGATCACAAGACGAAGAAGCAAATACTAATCACTTCACATTGGTTACAGTGAACATCGTACGAAACATGGACAACACAAGACTGCCGAACAATCCTATCGTTTTAGACTACTTTAAAATTATCGCTAAGTTAACTGTTAATGTTTGTAATAAGCAAATTACCTACGAGTATGAAGACTCGTTGTATAGTCAGGAGACTGTGGCTAATAAGGATGACGACAGTGATAGTGAGCAGGAGCCCAATCCTACCTCAGTGAGGGAACAAACGTTGCTGACGCGGTGTATAGAACTGTTGAACGAACCTGACCGGTGCGTGATGACGACTTGCTCACAAATTACTGAGGCTGATCTGAGTGAACAGTTCCTGGCCTGTGTGTCTGAGATATGTCACAATTTGTTGCTGAGTCACAGGATGGCGTTGCATAAGTATAGGTTGGTTGATTTTTTATAAATGTTTGCGCTTGCTTTTCTTGACCTCGTCTTTTGGTAATACTAAATTTTCTTACATTCCGCATGTCTTCCCGCGCATTCAATTTAGTCAGCCTTGTTGACAGTTTTTGTATGGCTGATATTTGTACGATGTCTAGTATTTGGTTGCTGAAAAAGTTTGAACGTGTTTTTTATTTTCCCACAGATTACTATACACGTTAGCCTTCAAGCCAATGTTCCTCCGCGGCGTGTGGGCGTGGGTGTCGTCAATGTCCCACTTGTCGTCGTTCGGCGGCCCGGCCACGCCGCTGCTGCAGGCCCTGTCCCGCGGCCTCGGCGCCGACGCGCATGCACTCAACGTGCAGCGACTACTAGCGCCCCTAGCGGTGTTCTGTGCCTTGTTCTCGCTTCTGATCGGGACACTGCATGATACCGAATTCTGCAGGGACCCTGATGATGAAAAGACGATTTGTTGTGAGTGTAATTTTATTAAATTATTTACTACATGTGCCTGTACTCAAGTCTCCCGTAGCAAAGCGACAAAGTAGTTTTGTAAAATTCTAAAAAGTTCCTAATACCGTTTTCCTGCAGCTACAACGGTTAGGGTATTATCGCGGACGCTCCTGCCCGACCACCACTCAGTTAATTTTTGCTTGCACTCCGCAGTGCAGGTTGCAACTAATTGCGTTATCGCTTTCCTAATAGGTGAAAACTTTAAGGGGGCGTGACTTGGCTCTTGATTTAGATAGAAGATTTAGGCGAAAAATTTTTTAAGTGATCAGGCGGAAAAGGCCGCAATGATACCTGCTCTTACTGCCCTTTTTAAAAATCCACCCTGTTATTATTTATTATGTGTCTTCACAGTGGGCGTACAAAACCCGAACACAGTGGTCAACTCAGCGCAAGGCACAGGCGGGCGCGTGCACGCCTTCGAGTTCAGCGAGTTAGGCGCTCTCTGCCGCACACTACGTACCGTGTGCCTGGGTCTGGTCGAGCTTGCCTACCCCGAGTCAAGACCGGCTGTGACTGGACACTACCGGGACGCAGTCCACGCCGACCATATACAGATCTCCGGGAAGAATCAAACGCCTGCGTGGTCGCATCTCTTCAAGGTACAGATATCAACCGATACGCCTTTAAAGCCATTATTCCAAGTATTTTTACTGTAATAAAAGTCGCGCCATATAGTTATTGGCAACATTGCGTCCAGTTATGTGTATTGTTTCGTTTCCAGCAACACAAAATCATGTTGCAGCAACAATGTTACACGACTTTTGTTTACCATGCTTTTGTTTAACCCAGTGATCGCCGGCTACTACTACTACTACTAATTTTGTAACGCTAATTTTTAACCCTTTGAACGCCAACGACGCTTACAAGCGACAAACGTAATCGGCCGCTAGAACGCCAACGACGAGTTTAGGTGACAAATAGATGATCTACTTTATAATCTAATATTATAGAAAATAGGTAAAAGGATTGTTTTTTAAATTTTGCCGTCTTCTCCTTTAACACTCATATATGGAAAATCGATTGTAGTGATAAAGGTTTATCGATATTTGTGAATACCCCATCACTAGCATTTTGTAGGTATTTAATAGTAAATAAGTGGCTCGGCGCGGCGTAGAGAGCATACTTCCTATGAGCTGCGCTTGGCGTTCAAAGGGTTAATCTAGTAACTCCTAATGTTATAAGGTTCATTTCCCGTTGCACGCAGGTGTGCACGTCCCTGCTGCGCGCGCTGTACGCGCGGGACGGGCGCCTGCAGTTCGTGGGCGCGGCGGCGTGGCCGGCGGCGGGCTGCGTGCCCGAGGGCGGCGCCGCCGTGCTGCTGGTGGCGGGGGAGCGCGCGAGGCACAACACGAGGCACCTGCGCCGACCGCCTAATCTTTCGGCTGCTTTGGCGCTCTCACATGGTAGGTCTTCATAAGTCCTAGATGAAAGATAATTGTGATTCTAACAACTCTAATTAACACCCATTGTGAATATTTTTAACCGACTTCTAAAAAAGGAGGAGGTTCTCAATTCGGATGTTTGTTTTTTTATATTTTTTTTTGTGTTTGTTCGCGCATAACTCCGTCGTTTGCCAACCGATTTGAAAAATTCTTTTTTTGTTAGAAAGGGTATACTTCCCAAATGGTCCCATGAAAATTTTATCGAAATCGGATGAGCGGTTTTTGAAAAATCAACAAAAATCTAAAAATTTATCTACATTGTCTACATTAACGATCTTTTTGTTTACTTTTTTGTGGGGTAGGTACAACTAAAAAGTGAAAAATAAAAACTTTTTTTACAAAAAAAAACAACCGACTTCAAAAAAAACACTACAAAGTGATAAATAACTTTGATTTCGGAAGTCGGTGTCAAAAAACGAAAATGCGGAATCAACGACACCGACTTCCGAAATTAAAGTTATTTATCACTTTGTAGTGTTTTTTTTTGAAGTCGGTTGTTTTTTAACTGACTTAGCTTAGCTTTGACCTAGCCAAAGTCATACAAATTTATCTGGCCCGGTGATAGCGTCGCTGGCTTCGAACAGTGAATGACAGAATTAACCTAGTGACAGTCAAAACGCCTTTGTCAGAAGCTAACGGTTCAGATAAGTTTGTTGCACATACTTGGGCAAAAACAACGAGCAAAGTAGATAATGTGTGTTTGTTTTTTTTTTCTGCTTTTTTTTAGTTTTATGTGTTACTAGCTGCGCCCCGTGGTTTCACAGTCAAAAGTAGCCGATATGTTAAGCCAGGGTGTCAGCTACTTCCATACAAAATTTTATCAAAATTGGTCCAGCCGTTTGAGCGTGAAGAAGTAACAAACATACAAACACACACACTCACAAACTTTCTCCTTTATAATGTTAGTGTGATATTAGGCACAAATAAACATATTTTCTTTCTTTCTTTCGTATCTGAAAACTGTTTTATTTGCATTTAAATCCTTTCTTATATATCCTTTCTTGTCCTAGATGAGGGGCCACCTTTAACTATTAAGGAGCTGAGGACGGTCACAATTCTCAGAGAAATTCCTTTCGTCGTGCCTTTTTCTACGCGTGTTCTTATATTCCAAGGGTTGCTAGCAAGGTAGTATACTTTAAATCATAGTTCTATGTAGTATTTTTTATTTTAATTTTAATGCTAGTTACTGATTTATTTTATTTTTATTTTAGAGAGAAACACGATCATTGGTACGAAATGACGAACTTTAACGAGGGGCCTTCAATTAACATCAGTGTTCGACGGACGCATTTATATGAAGACGCGTTTGACAAACTTAGTCCAGATAATGGTAATTATTATTATAATAAAGCAGCAAATAGAGGACTCGAGACAATACCATATTCTGTAGTCAATAAGATTCATATTCGATTGCCGTTGCTTGCCTCTCGTGTTGAGCTGAACTTTTCATTATATGCGTCTTTACCTTGTTACCGATAAAAGACTTTTTTATTTCTTCTAGAACCTGATTTAAAACTAAAGCTTCGAGTACAGCTAATCAACCAAGCGGGCGCGGAAGAGGCTGGCGTCGACGGCGGCGGTCTATTCAGAGAGTTTGTCTCTGAACTTCTCAAGTAAGATATTTGTCATACCCATAAGAAGAAAACATATAAGGTACTCTGGTGTGTATGTTGCTTCTTGCTTTATAGTCTTACTTTGAACACAAAGGACCACTAATTAAACGATAATACTGTAAAAATATAAAGCATCATAGCATAAATTAAAATATAATTGGTGATATTCTTTTAGAATTATCTTTCTGTATTGACGAAATGGTTTCTCTTCCAGATCCGCGTTCGACCCGAACAGGGGCTTGTTCCGTCTGACGATAGACAACATGTTGTACCCCAACCCCGCGGTACATCTGCTGTATGATGACTTCCCCATGCATTACTACTTCGTCGGCAGGATGCTGGGAAAGGTAATGTATTCCGAAAGTTCTGTTCAAGTTAGGTCCTTAGTTGTCTTGAACTTGATAGTAACTTCAGACTATCGTAAACAACTTTGAATGAAGCAAAAAGCGGCTTTATGAAGTCTTGATTCTTGGTATTTAGATTTCAAGAATCGATTCTATTTTGTAGATGCCATTAAGAGTTGAATTTGAGTTAAACAGTTGTATGCATTCTATCTAGCAACATTTGCAATTAATTTCAATATTAATTAATATAATTTAATTCGAAATTACGTCTCAGTGGTTTGTCATCTCCCAAGACGTTTTGGCCATAAAGTAAAACTGCCTGCTGCACCGACCCCAAATAAATTGAGATAAGGGTAGGAGAATAAAATAAATAATACTAAAATTGGACTTCTTTATCCTACAGGCGTTGTACGAGAACTTGCTAGTAGAACTACCTCTAGCCGAGTTCTTCCTCGGCAAGCTGTGCGGCTGCGGCGAAGCTGACGTGCATGCGCTCGCGTCTTTAGACCCCGCGTTACATCGCGGACTACTGCTACTAAGGGCACATGCGAGAAGGGATGTGCCGGACTTAGGACTGGACTTCACTGTGCTTACTGATGAGTTGGGAGAGCAGAGGGTATGTACACACGTGGGCAGAAATTTTTTGGCAATTTTTTTAATTCCATCCCCCTCTGCCATCAGTTTTTCGAATGTTTGTGCTATAGGTGCTGAATCTGTTTATTTAATCTGATCTGTCTATCACAGGAAAAGTGTGAAATGTGTTTGATTGCAGTTATGTGTAAGGAAATCTTGATCAATATTTTTTTATTACAGATAGAAGAATTAAAACCCGGTGGTGCAAACATTCCTGTGACTGCAGAAAATAGGATAGAATACATTCATCTAGTCGCCGATTATAAGTTAAATAAGTAAGTTATATCTTCTTCCTTATTGACAAGGTTTTAAATAATCTTGCGATGCAGAACAAAATACAGATTTTTTTAGTCACTTATTCAGGCTCCCCATGTGTTTCATGATGAAAACCATTTGGAAGGGGCAACTAGATTATTGTTTTTTTTTTTAATTTTGTCATTCAAAATTGCCTTTGAATCGTCTAATTCAAATAAACGATTTGTCTTTGAATAATATCATTTTTGAAGCATCATTTGAAAACAAAAAATATTTGCTCCGTTCTTCTCTATATCAATGTATTCTTTTTCCCAGACAAATAAGGTCTCAATGCAACGCGTTCAAGCGCGGCCTGGTGTCCGTAGTGAGCGCAGAGTGGCTGCGAATGTTCTCTTGTCGCGAGCTGCAGCTGTTGATATCAGGCGCAGAGGTGCCCATAGACATCGATGACCTCAGAAGATACACGCAGTATGCTGGTCAGTGTCACTATACTATTATATAATAATAATAAATAAATAAGGGCATAAAGTTCTCAATAAATACCTTTAGTTAGTTATTCTTCTTTTCGAGTCGATGGCCAATTATTAAATAAGTTGGGCCCAGTAGGAGGCCACGCCAATCGCGGCATCAGTGGCGTTTTTTAGGTCCTCAGAAATGCAGATGTATGGACAATTTGGACAATCCAACATATGGGGCATGGTTTGGTCTGGAGCACCGCATTCGCATTGGGTGTCAGTTGGATCAATAATTCCCCATTTCGTTAGATTGTGCTTGCGGCCTACTTGGGTCCGCAGTCGATTAATTGCTATCCATATAAGCCACTGCAGGTCAGGTCCGAGAGGCAGGTGCTCCTTCGTGCGCTGAATAAAGTTTTTGATACAATAAGGAACTCGAAGGTTTGGGCTTGGACTAACGTAAGAATTCGTTTTGTAATAAGACGGTAAATTTTATAGTCAAACTCTTCGTCATTAGTCAGACACCTAAATGACCGAATTAACAACTTATATGTGATATTTATGTGTCAAACAGGTGGTTTCTCAGCGCAGCACCCAACGGTGCTATGTTTCTGGCGAGTGCTACTGAACTTCACGGACGACCAGCGACGACAACTGCTCAAGTTCGTCACCAGCTGCTCTAGACCGCCATTACTTGGATTCAAGGTAGCCATCAGAGTTCCTGCGTTTTACAATTGTTTACAGATACATATAACTGTTCGTTATTTTTAAACCTATAGTAAAATGTTTTAATGCAGGGTAAAATTAAATTAGCTAGAGAAACTCCGCAGACGTGATGGGTATCGAACTATCGATATCTAAACACGATAAAAACAACCCTAATAATTAAGTATAATATTAAATTAGCCCTATCTTTCATCCATACTGTATGTAAGTAAATTAATACTGTGGTGTATATGTGGAAACGTTGTTGATTGTACGTTAACCCACTTTATTGTATACTTCCCCCCTTATTCATAAAACTTATCAAACCTATTTTAGTTAAAATGGGGTTTGTCTTTTTCTTACACACAGAAATGACAATGTGACAGATAAAGACAAACGTTCTATAAACCTATTTTAGCTAAAATAGAGATAAAATAGGATTATGAATAACAGGGTTAGATGCAAGACAAAATGTACAATTGTCTGTTTCCCTAAATAAAAAAAAAAATTTGATCAGTTGGTTTTTTGGGGTCATCAACCGAGGATTGAGTCACTTAAAATATAATTAAAAAAAAAATATTTTTCACACTTTACAGACGTGAAGGGTTTCGATATTTTAGACAGGCCTGATGGTCTAGTGGTTAGTGACCCTGACTGCTATGCCGGAGGCCGTGGGTTCGATTCCCACCCAGGACAAATGTTTGTGTGATGAGCACGATCATTTGTTCTGTGTCTGGGTGTAATTTATCTATAATATGTATGTATTTAGAAATATATAAGTATGTTTATCAGTTCAAAGTCAAAGTCAAAGTCAAAGCATTTATTTCAAATAGGCACATAAAAGGCACTTTTGAACGTCAAAAATTATCTTAAAATAGAATTGATTCTAGTCGCCCATTCCAAAAGGTAGTTTTCGTATGGAGAAGAACGGGCAAGAAACTCCACCGTTACTCTTTTAAAATGTTTAGGTACAATATTTTGCATGGGTACATTAATTATATAATAACATGTGAGGACGATACACCTACAATAAAATTACTATACCACAATAGGTAAAAGAATTAAAAACGAAACCATGACATATAAATTAATTATCTGATAGATACATGGTGCTCACATATTTACAAACATGGTACAAGCAAAACGATTTTAATTATAAAACAAAATACAAGTAATAAGTCAGGGTGTGAGTAATAAATGTAAAAAAAAAGAATAAAAAAATTTACAATTAAATTAGCAACCAGTTTGATTTTGTCTAGACTCTAGATTGTCCTATGGAGCAGGACCAGCATGTTTCCAAGCGTTCTTATCTTGGATATAATCTTCTAATTTATAGTATGCTTGTTTACAAAGTGTACGTTTAATGTGAGTTTTAAATTTTCTTTCATTTAATTGCAATATATCACAAGGTATTTTATTGTAACATTTAACACAGTACCCCATAAAAGATGTATGTACTTTGGCTAATCTGAAAAATGGTTGATGTATTTTATCTTTATTTCTTGTATTAAAGTTATGTCTATCGCTTATTTTTTTAAAAAGATGTAGATTTTTTCTTACATACATAATATTTTCATAAATGAATTGGCAAGGTACCGTCATAATATTAATCCTTTTAAATAGTTCCCTGAGAGATTCGCGGCGACGTAGATTATAAATGGCTCTGACAGCTCTCTTTTGCAAAATAAAGATGGATTCAATGTCAGCAGCTCGACCCCATAGTAAAATGCCGTACGACATAATGCTGTGAAAGTAGCTAAAATAGACTAAACGCGCGGTTTCTACATCTGTTAACTGTCTTATCTTCCTAACAGCATAAGCGGCCGAGCTAAGCCGCCCCGCAAGAGATGTTATGTGAGGTCCCCATTGTAATTTCTCGTCTAGCGTGATTCCCAGGAAAACCGTTTGATCAACAAATTCTAGTTTTTCTCCATTCAGTATGATGTCACATTCGCTACTTCTAACATTTGGTAATTTAAATCTAATGCATTTGGTTTTCTTTTCATTTAGTACCAAATTATTTACCGTAAACCAATCTTGGACCTGAAGAATAGAGTTATTCACGTCGTCAAGATTTTGTGCCCGTCTGTCTATCTTAAAGATCAATGATGTGTCATCTGCAAATAACACCATCTTCGGTTGATTTTGAAGTAATTGTGGTAAATCATTAATGTAAACTAAAAAGAGGAATGGACCCAATATCGATCCTTGAGGAACGCCCATTGCCATTTCAGACCCCAATGAGTTTACGCCGTTTACTTGAACTTTAAGCTTTCTATCTTTTGTTGTTTTGTCTAGTACCCATAACACAAGCTCTGCTTAGCTTGGGACTAGATGTCGTTGTGTGATAGTTGTGGCATAAAAAAAAAAAAATTGTGTTATCAAACACGATAAAATAAAAATAAAACAGTTATGCTCTACTCATACTTTAAGGAACATCATTAAGCGAGGTCGTTGACCCTAAAAAATATCAATTCTTTATAATTTTATTGTGTTTATATTATCGATATCCATCACGTCTGCGGAGTTTCGATAACTAATTTAATTTCACCCTGTATAATTTGAAGATTTGCAGAAAGTATTAGTTAGGTAGGTACAGTCAACAGCAAAAGTAGATGATGAAAATCAGAAATTCAATATCTACTAATGAACGGAGTTCGCGTCAGAACTGTGTGGCGTCGAAGTGATTCAAAAGTATGTGATTGTAAATTATACCAAACATTTACTACTAGTACAGCTGCCATATATGACGCGAACTCCGTTCATTAGTATTGAATTTCTGATTTTCATCATCTACTTTTGCTGTTGACTGTACACAAATTTTTTTGTGAACCTTTAACAAATATTAGATACAGGCAGACAAGATAAATTACTCGCGCAATGGGCTTATGCGCGTATTTGATGTTGCTTGCTAATTTGATGTTGTTATACTTACGTTGGCTTTACTTACTGTGTTAGTCTTAATTGCTTTGTTTTGCTTGAGTACATATAACTTATTATGTAAATCTGAGTACTTAATTTTTTTTTTGTAAACTTTATTTAAGTATATAGGTCTTCGCATTGTCCAAATGCAACATTATCTTTGTCCTAGGACCTACAACCACCATTCTGCATCCAATCCGCGGGCGCATCCGACCGGCTGCCTTCTTCCTCCACCTGTATGAATCTGCTGAAGCTGCCGGAGTTCCACACAGAGGAACAGCTCACTGAGAAGCTACTGTACGCCATTCAGGCGGGCGCCGGCTTTGAACTTAGCTAGAGTGAGTATGCACCATTTATTTTTAGAGAAGCCCACACAACTTATACCAGCAGGGTAATTGCAAACCCTAACACACTAAACAGTAGTAAACTAGCAATGGCTTTCATTTTGACATTAATTGCGTTATTCACGTTGTTGAACACTGTTGTGACAAATTTTTCCAACTTATGAAGCAATGGATTATCGATATCCTTCAAAGTTATTCAAATTGTGATTGAAAGTTTGTTACGCAATTAAGGTGCAGTTGACATGTCATGTTAGAGGTAAAGGGATCTTGACGCCCCAAAAATGACAAACCTAAAATGGGCACTAGACCTAAAAAAAAATAGAGAAGGCCGAGCGTTGAAAGTCCAACAGCGCGCTTTTATTTATACATTCATTTAGGTATCACATAGTGTTAGTGAAAATGGGCACTAACTTAGGGTATTTCGCATGGGAGCGGTGAATGCTTATGCGAATCCCGCACCCCCCGGCCATAGGTAGTTGTGGAACACCGCGGTGATTTTAGCCGGTAAGAGTCCGGCATGCCCCTCTGTCACCCCCACGATAGAGGAAGTCCATGAGGATTTCCAAATAGCACCTAAAAAAAAGGGTATTTCGTATGCTGATATTAGGGCATGATGTCCGCTGGATGGAATCGCCGGACCGGTTTTTGTTGCGACGTTTGAGGTATCCTCTGTCCACCAATGGAGGCTTTCAGCTGAATGATAAGAATGAGGCCTGTAACCTAAATAATTAGTAAAGTTGAACTAACTATTGTTTTATTTTCAGGTACAATTACAAACGCCACATATTTACGTAGTTATCTACTAAATATATGGAGGTATGTCGTTAGTTTATTTTCCCACTGTAGTCGTTCATTTACCACTAAAAAATCGCATTTCTTGTGATAATAGAATATCTGAAAATACTTTGTATTTGTAACTGTGCGAAGTGGTTGTGTTTGTGTAAATAAATGTTACCCTTACTTATTTCTTCGAGTTCTAATGTGTTTGAGAAACATATCTTCTGTATTCTAATGTACTCAACTTTTATTCATATTAAATTATTTATTTATATCAATGACTCATTTCTTCTAAATTGGTATTATATTTTAACTTAGTGAGCATAGGGCGTGTTGAGGTTCAATAGAGAAAATGTTAGTGCAATGTTGTTACATGTAAATAAAATAAAATGAAAAACTTATCGTGTCGAATTTATACACTATAGCTGTTTTAGATTAGGTACGTGGGATTGTGTAAAAGAGTAATAATATTTTATTTTATTGAATTTTGTAAATGTCCGAATAGCCGAATAGATGAGATGGACGGCAATGTTTCTATCGGCTATAGTGCGGTGTGCCCGGTCTTGTACAAAACTATTCAGTCGTGTCAAATTTGGGACTTTATATTTTAGTACCTATTGAATAAAGTTATCTGAATCTTGATAGATTGTTTTTTTTTTAAGAATTGACCCTTGATCAAACTACATCAGCATGTCACATCTACCTCGCATGTAACAGCATGCCTCATAAGAAAAACGAAAAGTAGACGACTATCAGGCCAGAGAGCACGTACACAACACTAACATCAGTGTCATAGCCCAGCGCTAGAGAAAGATAATCTTGATAACTAGCGCGTTGTGCTAGCGGGCCGACGTGCCGCGACCAGCGACCACCGACCACGAACACGTCACCACACAACACGGACCCCTAATATCAATTTTACAACTCTTGGCTACCTATGGCGCGCACAATGTCTTGATTGACGCACGCCACTTTATTGATCGTCGTAATTTATATCACCGGAACATTGAATGCCACCTTTTTAAACCTGCAAGATTGATGCCCGCTGTAAAATATTTATTGAAGTTATTCCAATTCGTCATGTTGTACCGATGAATGTACGGGGAACACAGGATTTCTCGGAGACCGAACGGGCGATACGAATTCAATTAAAGATTGATTGCAGCAATCAGTTTTACGTGACTGCCAACATCGCACCTCTTTAAGTGCAGCTGAGACCCAAATGTGGTTGTACGGAATCCTGTTTATACTATCTAGTCGGGTTAGGCAATACCTTCTTCGGATTAGTATTTGGGTTGCAAATAATTAGAAAAGAAAAATCAATTGGAATTCCAAAAAAGTATGACAAATGCAGTTGCGTTTAAATGGAATTGGTCGGACCATTATATGTTGAGTGCATCCGGAAACTAGGGTATAATCTTCACGTAGCAAAAAGCATACGCTGTAACCTCAGAACGACGACAGATCGACAATCATGCTCAGTAATCATCTAAGAAATGCTGTAGGAAGATTGGGCTTCATGGTGAGAAGAAAAAGCATTGGATAAAAAATACTATATACATACTTAAAAAGCAGACCCGAAATATTAAGAAAGTATGTTGAACGCAGAAAACAGTACGAACCTAAAGTGAAACATCCCGGATTATAAACAGCGAGACATATCTCAGCACCTCAGGGTTCGTCTGTACCTACCCTCGTTCGTTAACCAAGTTTTTACAGTCAGCTCATTACCCTCTTTCTAAACACGTATCCACAATGTTTAATAAATTACACATCTAATAAGTAACCGTGAACTTGGCGGCGGCCCATCAATAACGAGCATTAATATATTAGGTGCATTCATCGGGACCAATATGGCCGTACTCGCCGCCATTACGGTTTTGACAGTTGCAATCAATCAGAGCTGATGAACGAGGTTCGCGAGCGAGAGCAGTGTGCGCGTGTGCGGTAGCTACACACAAAAACTATAAACTACATTAATGTTTTGATTTCGAAACTGTATTTAGACATGCTATTTGGCCATATAAGTCCTGAGTATCTCCCTTATAAGCGTAGAGAATCTTGATTGAAAGCGTAGGTTGTGGAAAGGAATAATAGGATTGCTACTTATTTTTAATTTTGCGGTGGGAGTTTCATTTTAAGAATAAGTACAAGTGGTCCACAATTAAGTAGGACGACGAATTTTTACTTGTTTCTTCCATTTATACATATATCTCCAAAATACAGCTTGCTTTTTAACCGACTTTATTACTTGTTGCTTCCATTTATATATCTCCAAAATAAGCGCCATAAACCACAAGCACTTAATTAATAGTCCCAACCACAAAATATTAGTTGGCATGACTGGGACTACATCTCGTAGCAGACCTAATGTGTCTATGTCTGCATCAGTCTTTGTCGTACAGTTGTTGAAGATGAAGGATCGAGCTGACAGTCGGTGGCGTGAGTCACCGGGCCACCGCGCGCGGTTCATTCTCTGCCAATGAAAAGATTAAACGACTGTCCGTCAACCGGCTCGTACCTAATGTGAATTAAATTACCGC
Source organism: Amphipoea oculea (assembly GCA_945859645.1). Classification (NCBI taxonomy): domain Eukaryota; kingdom Metazoa; phylum Arthropoda; class Insecta; order Lepidoptera; family Noctuidae; genus Amphipoea; species Amphipoea oculea. The sequence continues at coordinate 8,213,186 of OX243862.1, forward strand.
TCCATATTACTCAATAGTCGGAAAACTTCGTGCAACTACTTATGCAATCTTGTATGGATCATATCTTTTAATTATAGGTAGGTAACTACTTTACTAATGACGCAAATAATTAACGTGAGGAAGTTCAATGCTAGAATGCATACCTACACAATTGTAGGGCTTTTTACCAATACCATAAATGAAATGTCCAATTTGTATGAGTAACTGCGTTAAACGCTCTTCAACAATACAATGTGCTCTCAAAACTGGTGTTGTAGTTTAACACGGCATTACATTGTTAGTGTTCGATGCACTCGGGATTAACCTCAACGACTTTCAAAGATGGATAGCCGTCATAAAGGCTGAACAACGCCGGCACTCGGTAGGCAAGTCACGCGTGTGTGTCCGTGCCGATTGTCGCGCGAATTCGACGGACGCCCATTTAATTTGCAACATTGTTCACCAAACTGAAACCATGGAAAGTTACGAAGTAATTCGGGAGTTGAATAAGAAATCAATACATTTTTGACTTGCAAATTAACATGTTTTTAGTATAAGCTGCCTGCTACCTGTTCTTTGGGCCTATAATTTAGTGTCAAACTGTCCAAACTCATAATAGATTTAACTTATAGCGTAGGTTTTATCTAAGATTGAATTCTCTTGATATGCTGTAACTGACAGAATGTAGGGCAATACATTGATTTCTATCCACAGGTTCCTAGAGAGCTCTCTCACGGTTGTAACCGCTGAAGGGTACAGCAGAAAGACAAGTGTGAAATTGCTGCTAAAATGAAACAAGTGCTATGTAAGAGCCAGTATGGACGCAATAAAGGCAAATAAATAACTATAACTAGGTAAGTAGTGTATTAAATATGAAACCAGGAAATCCATCTACGATAAACCGTCACCAACAAATCTCTTAACAAATAAAAAGATGAGAAGGATTAATGGTACTTATTGTGAATGTTGTTCAGTGAAATAATAGCGTCAAGTGTCGTACAAAAGATGTCAGCACAACAATACGTCGTGGGTGGTCGCGACACTGTGCCAACTGATACAGTTCTCGGAAGGTCAGGCGCAGGCCGAGTGCCCCCGAGCTCCTTCGAGGCTCGAGCCACTGGGACTAGAAGCTCGTAAACCTCTGGAGCCTATAATTACGTATGCGGAACTCTTTGGCCTGCACATGAGGAAGACTTCGAAGGTTAACCGAAATTCGTAGTAGTCTTGCTTATGCTATTGATACATTACGAGTTTACGAGTTGCTTTGCTAAGTATCTAAATACCAATTATTTTCCTTTTTAGGTTGAAATTGAAAACATGCGACAAGTCAAAATCGAACTCATCATTATGAACAACTTTTACTATGGGACCAAACCTGAAATCGCGAGAAAGAAATCAGCTGTTCCCTTTGATTATATAATACGAGTAATCAAAGACTGTTCTGACGAGTTATGCGAACATAAATGTAGGGAACAGCTGATTTTTAAATAATTATTGCATTTAATTTATTGCCATGGTTTAGCATAGTTATTTGGATATTTTTGCTAGTCAAAATAAACTAGGAAGATACATAATATATTTCATGGGTATACCTATGTATAGATTGGAAGAAAATGCGCAAGTGCGCATAGTAGGTAAAGAAACCAGCTTATCTACAATTGTATTGCCTATTGACACGCAGCTATCTCAGTGACCAGTGTATTAAATAAATGCGTCTAATTAAATTTAATATGCAGGCATTTATCCACCGGCTATGTGTAACATGTCGTAAAGCAAAACGTTAATTTTATTATCACCTGGGCGTTTCTGTTTATGGTAAATAATTAAAAGCCTGAATGGCGGCAGCGTTTGTTTAGTACCAACTAATTTTTGTATAAATAAGCAATTCTGTGTGGGAGTAATGATCATAAAATGAAATCGAGTGACAATCGATTCCATATCTTTTACCTTTTGCAATACAGTTTCAAGTAGGTCTAAATACCGTTTATTGGGAAATTGCCCAACGCTTGACAAACATTAAATTTATTTTAATGGCAATTCTGCCGGCAATAAAGTAGCTGTTGGACATAAAATTAAATCTAAACTGTAATCTTATACGATTTCGTCACGGCTTGTTGGTTGTTCGCACCGGTCCGTAATGGCGGCGGAGATATGGCCGGTAAATGTTCCGAGGTGACATATTATCTAGGCGCACCGGTGCACTAGATTCGATGTGACGCGAGATAAATCCCAACTCGCTATCTATTTCAATTTCATTGGAGCGCGCGATATCGTACAAATCTCGGCCTTATTCTGTCCGCCTGCCAGCGCTCGCGGCCGCGCGCTGCGCCGGCGCGGACCACCCAACGCGATTCACAACCACTCCTAAACATAGCGTCTGTCTATCTATCTGTTTATACTAAACGATACGAACAGATACAAGAATAACGAAATCCGAGATGAATGTCAGCTCATTCGTTTTATTATCGCCGTATACGTACATTCGTATTTTCAGCTCGTGAGGCGTCCGAAATGATATTCAGGTCTTTTATTCTCATTGCATGTTAACTGTGACGTATCAAATGATTATAAAACCTGATAATCACTTCATAATATCCACTTCTGGGATCAATAAAAATAACGTGTCATCATAAATAATACCTGTATAAATCTAAAGACGATTCATTATTATGAGGTCGTAAGAACTTAATTTACCCGAATAATAAAAAGAGGTATGTGCCTCAAGTCGTGCTTTTGCGGTAGGTACTTTATGTATAGGCTATATTATATACAGTGACGTTTTGTAAATTTGAATATGGTTGTTATAAACTGTTTTATTTTTCGCGTGGTGTGGCGACCGTCATATTTCACGATGTCTGGTCAAAGGAGATCGCGTTCGGGGTCTCGTGTTATACGGTCAAACCTCTGGAATTTTTGATTGAGAGTATAGTCAAATCATATCTTTAATAAAATATTTACCGATGAAATATTTTATTAATTTGTTAGTGTCGTTGATAAATTAGGGAGAATCTTGAATTATTATTCTAAAGACGATGTAGCCGTTGCTTGCTTGCTACGTAGTTTCTTAGCCATCTACGTGATTATTTTCGTGGGCTATTCTGATTGTATTATTGGCTCGTAGGAGCTGTACTAAGTAAGAATATGTCCCGTATGTCTTAAAGGAGTAAGGTGCAGTCGGCAGAGCGAGTGGGTGTAGTGAGATGCTGTCACACACAACTCGCCTCACTTCCCTTATCGCGACCGCAAAGTCGCGTGTCACTTGGTAGGTACACTCGACGAGAAAATTGTTGCTACATATAACTATTTTTTTTAAATATTTTCTTCAGTGGTGGTGGCACTAAGTGGCCCATCGGAAGGTTCTCTAGGACCTTATAGCTTTACCTGACCCTTTTTTTTGAATAATCATGACCACTTTTAGAATAAAAGAGAGTAGGTATAGATCTAAGTTTTGGTAAAGGATGTTGAAAGTTTCTAATTACATATGGTTTTTTTTTAGGTTTTTATAAGTACTACAGGGAATTAGGACTAAATTGCTACATAGCATGTAGTTCTATGTCGTACAGTCAGCCTCTGTAGCGACATTTACATATAAACTGAATAGATTTAATACAAATTCAGTGAATCCATGTTGTTAACAAGTTTAGGTAGGTACTCCAATTCCGTGTTCACTTACGCACCTGTCTGTACCGCGAGCTTTTACTCGACGCAGCTCGTAATATCCGTCTTACTCAGTGTCGTTCAGAAACAACAGTGTTAACAGTAATGCTTTTATTTGACTATATCACTCACATTCATGCGAAGCCTTCGTAAATCGTCGTGGGTGGTATCTCGCTCTTGTTTCCTCACAAAAACAAAAGAAAAAAAAATTAAATCCCCAAAGGAAATTAGTCCCTCTAAAACACGGTTTGGACATGTGTTACTTTTTTCGCTTTAAACACGTCTCTTGGTAAGATTTATGTTTTGGTGCCTCTCCGACATAAAGTTGTGGCACAGGTTGTGGTCAAGTAAACGTAAAACTTTAGAAGGATTAATTTAAAATAGAATGGAACTAAGTCTACCCACTCGTTTGCTCCGTGATCTTCAAACTGGTGTTTTTATTGCATTCGTTTTGTTTGATTTCAAAATCCTTCTTAGAGTATTTGCCGTTGGATTTTGTTGTATTTTATAGAATGATAAGGATTGTGTGCGTTGTGTAGTGTGACGCAGGTAGAGCGTAGCACAGGTAGCACAAACAGCTACTGTGCTCCGTCCTGAGTACACAACTACACAACTTACTCACACAATGCACACGGGGTAGGATAACAACGAGACGGGGGAAAAACTAGAGGTGCTTAGGTACTGCTCACCCACCGTTGACGTAATACGAAGTTGCGTGTCGCATTCATACTGATTATGATGCAGATGTAGGTATGGTACGGTTTGTTTAACACGTTGTAGTTACTTAATGATATTGTTCGTAAATTAAACAGATTGTTTATTTAATTAGCGATGTTAGTGCGTCTATAACATGCGACTTACTTGATAATGAGATAACTGTTAATGTTAATATTAGTGGCAATGTCTAAGCAAATAAAAGACTTCAACGACATACGAGTCTATGATTTATAAATTGAAATGGAATTTGGTAATCCAGACGTAATATCCGATAATCTTTCTCAAGAAATCTCAACAATGGCGCTTACTATAAGCAGATTTTTTCTTAAATAATCAAGTCTGCTCAAGAGCTCAAGTATGTCTCATTGTGGTCGTTATCTATGGGCACAACATCACGTAACAATGCGAAAGTGTCGACCAATTGGTCCGACACCGTCGTCTGTTATTGTTTATCCGGTGGCTCTCGAGGTAACAAGCAGCCGCTAACCGCGACTGCAAACAACGCCGGTCACTCTGCCCGACACCCGCCGGCTCTGTGCTAATAGTTCTTCAGACAGACTGTTGATACAGGAGCAGATTTCTCACAACTAACGATTACGACTCACCGGGCTACGCGACACAAAAAATGATGCGAAATTTTTGTGTCGTCCCGAAGGTAAATAGATGTCATGTAAAGGCGTGGGTTGCTTGCAGTCGATTGCTATAAATATTTTTAGGTAAATGCATCCATTTTATTTCAGTAGGTAGACTCATTTCCAAAAATGGAAAATGTGTTAAAGGCCTGAAAATAATATCAAAACTACAAAAAGAGGAATGTGCTTATTCATTCGTACCTTAAAAAAAAACATAAAACTATGAAAACACAGGGCGTACGTCAATCCTGAATTTAGAAATAATTCGATTTTGAAATTCAGTGTGAGCTGCGCACCAAGCAACGCTGGTTTTCAGGCCGCCCTTTTAAATCCACCATCAGAATGTACATAAATATAAATTAAAAACCATAAGAAGTTAGGATTCAGTAGCGAGCCCCGCTCATCATCAGCTGTCCCACGCGATGACAGCGCGACGGATTAATGTAAATAATCGCGTTGTGATCGCTCGCCGCGGCGCTGACTGGACTTACGCAGGAAGTACGCTTATCCTCGAGATTTGCTGTCACAGAATGTTGGTTTCCATTGGAACACCCTTTTTCCCTGACGATGGCGATAATTGTTGTTCAAACTAGTACAAGTTCATTTTCAGCCAGAACCAGCAACTCTCATGTAGGTCTTATTATAGGTGTAGTAGACACACACACTCATACCTAACTATCCTATAATGTTCCCACTGCTGGGACTCAAGCCTCCTCTCTTCGAAAAGGTATGGGGAGTGGGTGTAGTACGCACTTGTCCATCATTAGAACTCATGCATTGTAAACCAGAAACAATACAGAATAGATTAGAATAGGTATAAAATATATCTTTTTTCTGTTTTTAACCTTACGCATAGGGTTTTAAAAATATAGGTACAGGGATAAAAAGTACCCTATGTATTATTTAGATGTATAAGCTATATTACTGTAAAATTTCATCAATATCCATTCAGTAGTTTTTGCGTGAAAGAGTAACAAACATCCATCCTCACAAACTTTCGCGTTTATAATGTTATAGCTGCGCCCCGCGGTTTACCCCGCGTAAGTGTCGATCCCGTGGGAATATCGGAATAAAAAGTATCCTATGTATTAGGTATTAGCTATTACTGTAAAGTTTCATCAAAATCCATTCAGTAGTTTTTGCGTGAAGAAGTAACAAACATACAAACATAATCACACACTCACAAACTTTCGCCTTTATAATATTAATGTGATAGTAGGAAGAACTGAAAATTGCTCCCAAATTGAACTGAAACCGTGTCTTTGATACCTAGGAGTTTTTAGAAGCTTCCAGGAAAAACACACCTACACAAAGTTCATAACTTGTGACAGTGAAAACAGTCGATGAGATGTAGCGTAGATTGAAGAGTGAATTATCGATGTTGCGCTCCAAGCTAAGTTTGTTCAGCCGCCGAATGCCACCTTGGCTAAAGAACAGAAAAAAAAAAAAAAATCATCTGGGAACGGACGACATCCTGCCCTTTCATTAACTTTCAGTTTTTCTCAGAGCTGACCTGCGCCGCCACAATTATCCGTTAATGATTGATTATACTGTTTACTTTCCATTTTTGTAATGTCACTGTTTGGTTTATCGTGAGATAGTTTGTACAAAGTTTCAACTTTTTATCGCTATTTCCATAAACATCTTTTTCCTTTTAGGATCATAATCGGATGGTTCCACCAGCTCGACCCACGGCAATTTACAGCCTATTGTGTAGCCGGCCTTATCTCGTGCGTTCTGCTAATTGAGTCATTCTACACTAGGAATGGCATTGTTTGCAAAACTTGACCATAAGTTAGCCGCAAACTATTCCACGTGGGTGGTCTTCTGTAAATATGATCCGGACGTTGCTCCTATTTTATGATTATTTTCTGCATTTACTTACAGTAAATGGAACATTAAATTTTAATGTAAATTAGGAGTTACGAGTACAGTTTCTTAAAGATGTCGGCCATAACAAATCTGAAATGACATTTCAGTCATTATAATGAACAGCATAGGACGCAATCTTTGTTATTGTCTGAATTTGCAACTAGACTTTAGTAACACATTGTATGTAATTATAGTCTCAAAGGTCTTCAGCGTCAGTCTATTATGTAAAGTCGGGCTCTATAGGGGCTTTTAAAGCATAATTATGTGGCAACTTTTTGTACTGCCATTCTCTCACGGCTCGTCTTAGAAAGATATTAATAGACAAATGCGTACAGGATGCGTGACGAAAAGCGCATTTATGATGCGCGTCGCGAGTGTCGGGGAGTACCGCGCGGTGTGCGCCAGCGCCGAACGCCGAACAAATTGATTACAGCGCGCTGAGTGACAGCCGACCACCCACGACGCTGATGCAACTGCATTGTGAGCTGCGACCGACTACAGCCATTGTGAGCTGAGCACACAGCTAGCAGCAATTTGCGACCATTGAAATGTCATGCATTGAAATTTGAAAGATAATTCCGTTTATAATCTTATTAAGTATGAACACGTAGGTTGGGATGTTCTTCCTGAGATTTAAGTTGAAAAGCCTGAATACCGGTTAGATTAGAGTCACCAAAGCAAATATACACTACGCGTATTTTCGTAGTTTTTTTTTTTTTTGTTAATCAAACGTCAAGAAGATGCACAATAGGTATGCATATGCTACGAAAATTCGTAGCACGTTGTGTTCCTACTGAATATATGGTTCTTAGCTGACGACGCACATACTAAGACATTGCACCTCGGAAGAATTGGCTATTACTTAGTTTAAGGCTCTATTGAACCTAAATAAACTCTAGACTAGGTCGTTGCAAATCATTCGACCTGATAGTAACAGCTTGTGCCTCTAAAGGGAACCTAATGGCTCTATCAAATTGAAACCTATATTCAAAAATGGAAAGCTTATGTAAATATTTATGATCTCTAGGATCATAGAATAAACATGAAGGTCAAGTATCAGCGGGCGTGGAGCTCACGTACATACCTTACCTACTATCCTTTCCTGCTATTAGGCTCCTTAATTGTTCTCAAATTGGTCATGTTACTCTCTTTTATGGCAATGCGGTCAAACATAATTGTTTTTATGTGTGCCTGTTTTTTAACTCTGTATTATTAGTTTTGTAATCGGACGTAGGTGGTCTGTCATTAGCGCGGCACGGCTCGTCTACGGCATTTTAATAGTCTAATCGCTAATTAATTATTTGGAAACGATTTCAATGTCTGTTTTTATGGAAAGCGTGTTGACACTGAATAAATATAGATATTTTATGACATGTTTATATTTTACTGTTAATTTATTCAAGTCTCGCGTATTACAATGTTCGCTAGAATAGTATTATATTTTTATCGGAATGTATCCGCGGTAGTCACGGGAGTTCCTCGCATAAGCTAGATCTGTATCGGGAGCATGCCTATGTTCTGCAATAATGTTGATTATTTATTAGCGTGCAGATGATAAATAAAGATAATTAATTTTGCAGAAAGCCCCTCTATACTTATTTATAATCTTAGCCACCGACTAAGAATTTTCGCTAGTAATATGTTTATTTATGTAAGTACCTACATGTAAAATAATCATAGTTTATACTACAAGGACATAGTCTACGAACTTTACGGAGAGTGAAAGTTCAACGACAATGTTATTTAAACTTCATATCGTCCCCGTATTTGGAAAACTAAATAACCTCGTTTTTGGCGATTTTGTCTTTTGCCTATTTTTACCGACTTCACAAAAAGGAGGAGGTACTATGTTCGGCTGTTTGTATGTTTTTTTTTTTTATCATCATCATTATTATTTTTATTTTGTATGTTTGTTCATCGAATACTCCGCCAATTGTCGATGGATTTTCAAAATTCTTTTTTTGTTCGAAAGTAGATAGTTCTGAGGTGGTCCCATTGTCACCAAGTTAGGATCTGATGATGGGATCTTAGAGAAATCGAGGGCAACCCTCAAATTTTATAGGCTCACTTATTGTTTTTCGCATATTTTATGAAGTATCTTGTTTATTTGCGTATGGTTGTCACCATCTTAGGTAGCTGGGCTGATGATGGAAGGTACAACTCCTTAACAGTAAGAAGTTACTCAAACAGGCAAGGACTGTTTTAGTAAATTGTTTTGATGTTAGATAGGGCATTTGTCACATTTGGTCTCATGATCATCAAGTCATGACCTGATGCTGCAGTCAGGATAGTCTGCAGAGTACCTAACTCCTCGACAACTAACAGCAGATATATCGTGTTTAGGCTCATTGAAAAGGGCTTGATGTGTGGATAAACGTACTGTTAATGAGGAACACCGAAGTACATAGAGACCTGATGCTGAAGCCAGGAGCATCAGAAAAAGTACAAACCTTGAAATAACAGCACCGTAGTCGTGTTTGGGCTCATTTTAAACAGGACTAAATTTTAAGTTCAATGCAATGTTGACATAAGTCTGGCCTGATGCTGCAGCCAGGATTATCAGCTTCTAGTCTAAAAACATCAGGTCAGGATTTGATGATGAGATCCTGGAGAAATCGAAGGAACTCTTCAAATATTATAGGCACACCTATAGCGATTTGGGTATTTTTTATAGTAACTCGTGCACTTGCTCTCGGAAAGCACCATTTGGTGAAGTGGAGCTGATGATGAAGACCACAGATGGCCACCGGAACTATTAAATAATATCTAAGTATTTCACGGGTTGCGATTCGATTACTTTAATATGGTTGCTAAGCAATTCATGCTCGTCACAATGTGAATGGTGACATGGAGCTGATGGTGGACCTGGAGAACTCCTCAACAATTAACTTCCCTGCATCGGGAAAAGCAATATTTTGTTTGTAAAAGGCGATGATCACTAGGCTATTGTAACTTAGATAAATTATAAGCAGACCCACTAAAAAGCGTGAAATAAAAACTTTTTAAGAAAAAAAAAAAACCGACTTCCAAAAAAACACTACAAAGTGAAAAATAACTTTAATTTCGGAAGTCGGTGGCAAAAAACTAAAATACAGATCCAAAGACACCGACTTCCGAAATTAAAGTTATTTTTCACTTTGTAGTGTTTTTTTGGAAGTCGGTTTTTTTTTTTTTTAAATAATCCAAAACATGACGCATGTTTGAGTCTTACAGGAATTTACTTATCTTATTCCGTTCCAAAAATATAGCCATTTTTGTCGTTCAGATGGAATAATGCATAATTATAAAATTACCGACACTAAAATTGTCTCAATTTTTTTAACAAATGAACATTAATTGAAAAAAAAAACACCAAATCGCGTTTATCTCAAAACTAGAAAATCGGAGTTATTTAGTTTGCCAACTACGGGGACGATATATTCTGTATTAAATTGAGTATACTGCAGGAGACTACCTACCACGCGTGTATACAGTGCGCCGCTTATTACCTTTAATGAAGCTTGACGAAAGAACCAATATGAGTGGAGGCACGAAACTCAAACACCGGCCGTGCGACATTTAGCGTGCGATTTGGTACGAGTTTAAAACCCACACCTAGCGGTATTTCCTTTGTTCCGCTGTCGTCCTGGGAGGCTACTGGCCAATAAAACAGACCGTTGCGAACAATGGTCACATAAAAATTGGGACTGGGAGTGCTGAACAAATGACGTACAAGTGTGACGAAGTGATTCGTAGGCGACGAGTTTTACGCGCTCAATGTTGGGCAGTAAAACTTGACTTGTACCTGATCGTACTCATCAATGATTTAAGTAGAATTTCAGTAGACTGGTTCCTCTATTTTCACTCTAACCTCCTAGTTTTGTGTAATTTCTGACTTTGCCTTTCTGACTTGATATACACGATCAGCGCTACAAACTAGGCATATTAGGTAAATAGATAGTAGAAAACGAACTATTGGTAAGATTTAGAACTAACATCTAACACTGTAGTACATAAATAAGGAGACTATTTCGCCACACACGTTCTTGGTGATAAAAGTGACGCAAGAGCAGTCTTTGATCAAATTCAAGAGGTTCTATCAGAATGCATAGCCGACAATAGCAACAATGACTCAAATTGTAATGAATACAAATTCATTACAATTTGAGATAAAAGCTGGTTTACTACACAAATCCGGTTAAGTATTTGTTACCTCAATGCAAGTAACCGTTGCTGATAAGAATCTAGAGCATGATTGCGTAAAAATAAATCTATTCTTAACTGATAAAATAATACAGGAGTCACGTAAGTATTTGGCGGATTTTCCGATGGAATCGTCAATACTTCGCGAGAAGCCGGTTTCGGTAAAATATTTAGATGTAAAATAGCAAGGAACAGTCAGAGGTTGTTATATCACTAGAAATAGGGACCAATTAGTTCAACCAGGTTTCAGGCTGGCTAAAGTAGACTCATCTTTCATGGGCTACTGTCTAAAATGTTACAATAAAACACTACAAAGTGAAAAATAACTTTAATTTCGGAAGTCGGTGTCTTTGGATCTGTATTTTAGTTTTTTGACACCGACTTCCGAAATTAAAGTTATTTTTCACTTTGTAGTGTTTTTTTGGAAGTCGGTTTTTTTTTTGTTAAAAAGTTTTTATTTCACGCTTTTTAGTGGGTCTGCTTATAATTTATCTCAGTTACAATAGCCTAGTGTCAACTTTCTCATCGCCTTTTACAAAATATTTCTTTTACCGATGCAGGGAAGTTAATTGTTGAAGAGTTCTCCTGGTCCACCATCAGCTCCATATCACCAAATTCACATTGTGACGAGCATAAATTGTTTAGCAACCATGTTAAAGTATCGAATCGCAACCCGTGAAATAGTACGGAGATATTATTGAGTAGTTCCGATGGCCATCTGTGGTCTTCATCATCAGTTCCACTTCACCAAATGATGCTTTCCGAGAGCAAATGCACGAGTGTTACTATAAATAATTTTGAAAGAATTTTCTTTTTACTCCAAGCCGTTGAGGAGTTGTACCTTCCATCATCAGCTCATCCACCTGAGATGATGATTATCAGATGCAAATACACTTGGGAGCAAATAAATCGAGCCACTTGCTTTTTTTTGCACGTATAATGGTTAATATTTTTGGTATTATGGAACGTATCAAATCGAAACATATATCGCCTAAGAGCTTATTTAATAATCTTTACAATGAGGGTAAATTTTTGAATGATAACCTTATTTAGTGATAAATTATTGGCTCTGAAAGAAAAACGGTAATTTTGATAGAAAATTGTAGGATTAAAACAGTCCAGAAAATCTATCGAAATCAGGGCAAGGGGGGGTAATACAAGATATTAAGAATAAGTTTATACCATAATTTTGTTTTTAATTGTTTTTTTCTGGACTGACAATTTTCTATCAAAATTACCGTTTTTCTTTCAGAGCCAATAATTTATCATTAAATAAGGTTATCATTCAATAATTTACCCTCATTGTAAAGATTATTAAATAAGCTCTTAGGCGATATATGTTTCGATTTGATACGTTCCATAATACCAAAAATAATAACCATTATACGTGAAAAAAGGAAGTGGCTCGATTTATTTGCTCCCAAGTGTACTTAAACAGCTTTAGAAAATATATGAAAATGGTACTATGTGCCTATAAAATTTGAAGGTTGCCCTCGATTTCCCTGGGATCCCATCATCAGATCCTGACCTGATGATCATGCAACCACTTGGGAAGTATACCCTTTCAAACAAAAGAAAAATTTTCCAAATCGGTCCAGGCGTCTTCGAGAAATCGGGGAACATACATAAAAAAAAAAAAAAAAAGATTCCGACGAATTGAGAACCTCCTCCTTTTTTTGAAGTCGGTTAAAAATACCTACCCACATACTTGAACTGAATGAAACGAAATTTAAATCTTGTATAAAACGCACACTATGCAGCCAGGCATATTATAAATTGGGGGATTACATCACTGATAAAAATGCTTGGCTAAATGCTGGTCCTGCTCCATAAGGACGCACAAATAAATTGATTAGCATTGGAAAATACCTACTGTTGGAGCTGCTGAAGATTTTAAAATACTATTTTTGCATTATATAAATTCAATCTCCTTGTATTGTATAATTGCATAGCACATGTGTGAGTACTATGTACATACTATAAAGCTACCATTTACTGGGTACGTCTTTCATTGACTTGAATGTGCTCTGGCGGCTGAGAGTATGTCATGCTCACTCAAATGTCTCGCTGATGGTGGCGCATGTGTTGGATCATTTAGCTCCCTTCAAAATGGTTGAGCTGAATGGTGCTAATACATGCGTCATGTTCGTGAACGGGCGCCGTCAGTAGGGACTGGTCATCTCTTTGCTGCCACGGCTTATTTTAATTTAATATTTGAATTGTTTTTTCTCATCTTCTCATTATGGACGCTTTTAACGTTCTGCATCGTTCTCACATGTATAATTTTTAACATGAATGATGTAACCAAGACTTTGTAACCATATTATTTTGATTTAAAAGAGTGTCCATGGAGTTTCTTGCCCGTTCTTCTCCATAGGTACCTACTCTTTGGAATGGGCAACTAGCTTCATCTTTCTGACTGACCGACCCCTTGACAATTCAAAAGTGCCTGTAATTGGTTTAATTGAAATAAATGCTTTGAGTTTGAGTTTGAGTTGAATCTAAACCTAGTACCTATTATGGGTAAAAAATGTATCTTAGCAGCTGGTCTCTGATACATTTACTGATTGACCGACATAACAGTTTACTTTAAATTGCACCCTTTTACGGGCACTGGTATCATTAGAGCGAACAAGTTCTAGTTACACCTAGGCACTGCTAGTTACAATATACGCAGTCGCCGGCATCGGCTGGTTTTACTGCCTATTCTAGAGCTCGATTACGTTTACGATTGAATATTAAGTTATAAATCAAGGCGCCGACATGCGCCAACAGGCGTCAAGTTTTTGTGCCAATTATCTTTATATATTGCGGAAAGATGAGTAGAAACTTTACGATGTTTTTGTACTTTCCATTGAAGTGTATACCAGTGAAATATGCTTTTACCAATAAGTATTTATGTTGTGATTGCTTTATTTACCGCGATTCCACTTCGAAAACAGAATAAGTCAGTATTAATAGAGCTCTGCTGACTCCAACGTACATTAGTACTTATATCTTAAAGATTACGGACATTTTGTTCTGTTTAGTTCCATTTATATCGATACTGGTAATCCAGTTGATGTCGGTGGTCTACTGGATTTTATTGTTAGTTTACACAACAAATGAGACAAATCGTCGATTTGAAATGTGATACGAAACTTGAATGTTTACTTTGTAATTTGGAGGAGGTTTACGATCCTTAAACGCGACTTCAGACACTTCTATGTCTTTGAATAGGAAATTTATTCGTAGAATGTAAGCGGATTAGAAAATTAGCGTGCTTGGATCAGCTCGGAGCGTCGTAAAGTGGGTAGTTGGCGTCCTCCTACGCTGGCGGGGCGCGCGGCTGCGGCCGGGCAGCGCGCGGGCGCGTGTCACTCGCCGCGATTCCTGCAATAATCTCCCCGAGCGATTGCTCTATCCGGTGACGGAGTAAAGTATCGCTAGTTGATTATTGTGTTTATTTGCGCGTCGGGAGCGTGTGTTGGTGCAGCGCGCGTGTGTGTGATGCGTGCGCGCAGTAGTGGCCCACCCAGCGCGCGGCCACACAGCGCGCCCACCCACGTGGCAGGGGCGCCGCACTCGCGGCCCGCGCCCCGCACGGAGTCGTCCACTAACATACTTCCCTTACGGTTACGGCAAGCTAGCTACCGAACGACGACCATCGATATGGGGCTTTGATTGACATGTGACTGTCTCCGATACAACCGTCCTAATTGAAATTTGATTGGTGGGAGCTACTGTTACGCTACGCATGAGGAAACATGCAACTTCTTAGCATGAATGATTTATCACCCTTATTTCTTTGGATTCATCTATCATATTTACTTTCGAGTCATCGTTTCTTTTAAGAGGTTCCTTTAATGTTTCTGTTAAATAATGTATAACCCAAAATTCGAGCGTACTTCATTTTGAAGGAAAGGTCAAAACAAATGTAAAAGTCAAGTAACGTATGCTCATGTTTGTTATTCATCTCAAATATTAATGGATTTCGATAAAAAAAAAAACGCTTTTAAGATAACAGAATTGGTTGCATGAAATCTAGCTACGAAAAGACTGTGAAAGTTGAACTTTAACACACAAAAATGTAATGTTTGAGAAAATATATTGCTGAAAAATAAAATGTGTAGGTACTTGCAGTTATGAATGCGACCACGGATGTGTAACACCTGCCGCGCTACGAGTGAGCGCGTGCGCAGGCCGCTGCCGAATTTCGCGAGCGTCGCGTCGTCGCCCGCGCACCTCGCCTTCGGGCTCTCCATTCAGTAACCCCCATAGAAATGTATCTATGGTAACCCCTAACCCCTGCCACTTCACAACACACAGCACGTTAGATTTATGGTCTATAAAACACTAATGTTTATATAATTAAGCGAGAAATATTGTTCGCGCCTAACGTTTCGGCCAAATTACTGTGAATAATCTGTCATGTCATTTTATGTGATAATTTTACTCATGCGTGTTTCTTCATACACTATCAAAATTTATTAGGTGCAAAGCTGTAATTAATTTTTTGCTAATAAATAATTAAAGCTCTCAGAACGACGCAAATATTGACACTCAAAATAAATTTGAATAGGAATGATTTACGTGTACGTTAGCTGTCAAAACTTTGCATTTTCCGGTGAATAGGTACTATCTTAGCTCAAAGTTTATAAAAGCAGCTTTTTAAAACCTCATAATGGTCCAACAGGAAATTGGTAGAAATATAAATACGTACCTAGGTACATCTTTCTAGTACTTATCATCTTTTTAACACCTGAAAAACGAAATTCACATCAATATATTTTCCCATAGCAAATATTGAGTCCCATGTCTAACGAAGCTCATTTAAGTATTAAGTATATAAGATGAAGAAAAGAAGAACGAATGAGAAGAAGCAGAGCTTTTTAAATATTTATCCTTTAAAACTTATGACTTTAGGACATGAGGATATCTTCATCACCTTATATAAATAAATAACTTCTCCATCGACGACCACCATGAGGAAGTCCTCAGAAATCCCCTAAAAGATTATTTAACACACTATAAAGACCAAATTACAAGTTGACAAATTACAAGAATTTCCCTAAACACGCGATTCTTTGTCGGCGTGCGGTCAAACAGTCAATATTTATTGTGATCATTACCTGCGCCGATCTCTGCTTCACACCTTCCTAGAACTTGCTCATTAACTCCTGAAGTCTTAATGTATTGAAAACTTACGGTGAGAGACCACCATTCGTGTCGTGAGTCACGCAGACAATATTTATTTCTAACCTTAACCTTTAATTGCCTTGATTTGAGCGTACGTTTGTAGCCGCGAAGCACTATTCCGTTAAACAGATATTGATGATGGAAACTGAACCTTGAGACTGACATCGTCATATATTATGTTGATAGTAATGATGTTGTATAAAAGGTTGTTGCTCGTGAGTAAATGCCTTATTTCATGCGTGTGTAATAGATCGCTTGTGTCCCTAAAAGTTTTACCTTTTGATAGAACACAATCATGGCATTTCGGCATGACCATTTTCTAAACAGGGTATAAGGTTTGGGAATCTAATTAATGTCTTCCTGCTAATATACTATCATCTTCATTTATTAAAGTCCCTTTCTACTGCCTGGAGTTGGCGTTAAAAGAAATCATTTTTCATGCTAAAGACTTCTCCGAAACTCCCAACAGACAGCCTGCGTTTTCCTCTTATTCTCAGAATGGTTCGCAGTCACAACCACTTCAATAAGTGGCCAAACATTGCTAAGACAAACATCTTTAACCATTCTAGGAAGTGATATCTGCTGATGATGATGTCTCTTCCTTAATGACAGGTTGCATATGGCCTGGCGATAATAACATTGTTATTAGGCGATATTTTAGTAAGCTCATCAGTTCAGGTAGATCGGCTATACGGCCGGTAATAGGGGCTGTCGCCACGTAATCGCCGTGTCCGAAGATAAAGAGTATTTTGTTGCTGCGGACACTTACGTCATAGAACATAATATAGATGGAGAGGTGACATTTGATTGTACAAGTATTGATTTCTATCGATTTTCTCTATAGATTGGAAGAAACAAATGATAACGTAAGCAGATCAAAGAAGGTTATTAGTGTGACAGTTAACCTACCCAGGTTACCTTCTTCATTATAATTAATCAGAATAAATAAATCTATCGTCCCTAAGTATATCTTTGGTCACTGGGTTCACTTAAGTATACTGACATAACAAATTGTAATGAGTCAGAGTTCGAACTTTTCCAAGTTTTGCGTAAGTGTATGTAACGTGAGCAGAATGCGGGAAGCAAGCAGGTTGTTGCACAAAATGCAATTAAGTTACCATATTAGATAACTTTATAGCAGGAAACTGGCGTTCTCATCTGTGATGCGTTTATAGCTGAATCTATGTAACATATCGAAGGCTGTGTGTCTTTGAATGTAGCCGCCAGCTACCGAGAAGCGGTCGTCCGGCGGCGCACGGCTGGAGCCGTGGGGCGTGCCCAATCGCCGAGCCATCAATCTGCGCCACCCTATAGAGACATTAGCTCGACAGACATTTTCGTTGTGCGATTAGTCAGGAATCCGTTTCCGCTCGTTTTTTACCTATCTTCCTTTACATTTTTCACCGCCGCTTTGTTCTTTGTATAATTTTGGACAAATTTTTCAGCCCATAAATAAACGGTGGCTCCCTGCCTGTAGGGTAGGGAGGTTGCGAAATCGTTATAGATATCGTTAACTGATATGTTTAATAAGTGGGTACCCGCTTTCATTACACTATAAATGTTATCGCGTTTTCAGTTTCTTAGTTATTACTATGAGCTTTTTAAGTTGGAAGAAATTAAGTTTAATTTTATGCTGGAGTTATCTGGCTTGGTAGGTGAACTGACTTTTTGTTAGAATGATAGAACTCATAACCTTTTCAACAAGTTCGACGTTTTAAAAGCAATTTCAGATGTCATAAATTCATACTAGAAGGAAAACTTAATTATAAAACGCACGACTCCAGGCCTATAATTATTAGCAATAGAAACTCTTACTAGTAATAAACTTTTATGCAGTTATGCTCGGAAAGATAAAGGTTTGACATACAAGTTTCAGTATCTTTATAGCTGTTGTAACAAAATATTGCTTGTAAAGTTGTAAGACATAATGGCGGACACTCGTGCGCATTTAAATTTTCGAAGTACAAAGTGAGTTAATAAACTCAGTTGTTGTTCCGTCGAAGTACAAAATTAAGTCATTATACAGAACGACAAGTATTATTTAATTAATGCGTGGTTGGTACAAAACAATGGCTCGATTGTTCCACTGAGCGCTCTGTCAGCGCGACTCGTCGCCGCGCGCCCACTGCGCCGGCCGGCGCGCGGTTGGACGAAATTGTACATTAGACACGGATGAACTCAAATCATTAGATACATAATGACGATGGACCCAAATGTATGTTTTTATAATTCATAAAGTAATAAACTTCAAATTAATTATAACTGTAAAACTAGTTTTTATTTATTTGGTTTATGTTTACCTACTTAAGATGACTATCACGAGTAGTTCTAGGTAAATATGTAACGCTTTAATTGCTTCTTAATATAATGTTTACATAGGTTGTTATTTAATAGTTTTAAGATTGTCTTCATTGCAGATATTGCAGTCGGGCTAAGAGTCAGTCCGTTGCTAGAGTTAATTAAATTATTGTATTATATTGAACATTTTATAAGTTTTAGATCACGTTGTTGGAGCACTGTGTGGCGTTACAGGCGGGGACGCGTCTCTATGGCAACGGCTTGTTCCGCCATCTTGCCCGGCTTTTTGTGCCGACGACCACCCAACACGAACTCGCTACATTATTTTATTGTACAATAAACAAATTTATTGCTCCATATGGCTATTTATGTTTTTATTTATAAGGGTTTTTGTTAACAACCGAAAGAGATGTTAGTATCTTTCGTGGGTGATTGCGTTTTAAAGTCGTAGTGAAGCTACGGTTGTAACCATGACCCTTCATACATAACGCGAGTAATAAATCTTCAAGCGGTATTATACAACTGTGACGAATATGCGATGATGTTTAGCGAACTGCTCACTGTATCCGTTTCATACATTTTGACCACGTAGGTATTGCACTTTTGTAGGAAACAGCAGTTTTTTTTTTAAATAACTGACTAAAAATTTGAACACAGGGGCGCGTTCAGAATCATGCAATGAATCCATGATAACAGATTGTGCGTCTATGTCCCTGCCACCCTTTACTTATATCATGTAAGTTTAATTTATGTTACCAGTGGAATTTCAGTTGTTTTGCAATAAAGAAAATCTTGTAACTCGATTTGGGAGGGACCGCTTTCTGAAGCAGTAACCCCCAGCTCTTATTTGGAGATAAGGCCTTTTCAGGTTTATCGTTCTGAGAAATTACTGACTCGTGTACTTTGTACAATTCGGTAAGGGTGTTCCAGTCCACTGCTAGTTGTTTCAGATAAAAATGATTCAGAATTTTAGACTAAAAAGCTTAGGTAAGTTGTGTACCGCGCGCAAATTGAATACCCTCGTAAATAAAAAAAAAATCAGGAAAGCTTTTCAATCAACAAGCGTGTAGGTAGCATGACATCGAGCTTCCATTGATACAAATACGGTTTTACACGTTTTACACAACCGCAAGTAAATGAGCTCGTATAAACGTGTTTTTTTTCAACTTCTTAGCAGGTTTTTCTTTTATTTTACGTAACTCACCCGGCAAAATGAAATAAGGGATGCTGTTCACGATTTTACTGATGAGTGCAAAAACAAGATGGGAATTAATTAGCTAGGAGACACCAATGATAAGAAGATTGTAGAACTGGATGTTCGTTCTACTTTAGAAACATGTAACTATGAACGGTTTTCAATTCTACAGACTAACGCTCGATTACTATTAAAAAAAACGAATCGTTTTAGGTACTTACCAATGGTAGCATTTTTTATTGCCAAACCGGGCATATAAATAATGATAAGAGATTCGTAACTGTACCTTTCGTTACATTCGACGTGGCGGCACCAGGCAGAAATTTTTCACTGTCGTAATAAACATCATACAAAAGAACAAGTAGACGTGGCGGCGACTTGACGTCACGTAACTGATTTAGTACCTAGAAGTATTAAATCAATTTTACCTATGATAACTACTGAGCTATCATAGGTAAAATTAGCTTACGAATCTCTTATCATATCTTTACATATTAGTAGAACCCCCATATGGAAGTCCATATGGGAGGATTTGCTATGCAAAGATATGTATTTGCTTCATTATATACAAGAGTCTTAATTTTAACCAATAACGGTCCGTAGTCAGTCAGAAACCTAACTTATGAACGTAACAGTCGTAAGCTACACGATGGACGAAAGGTAATTAGGTACGTCTTTGTTAATAATAATTACGAAGATATCTGGGACAACCTCACCTACAAACGAAACTTTATCTCATACACAGAAAGATAGGTACCTATTGACTTTGTTGCCAAGCGTAGCAGTCAATGAGTCACTAAACACATCTAACAAAAACCTGCGCACGAATGACGGTTGTCAGTTTGTCAGTCACCGATGAATGATCGACAGCTATCTGGAATTCGTCCAACTTTATCGAGCAGTTAAGTTTGATGCCCTTATATGAGCACGTGTTTATGAATACTAACTTGCTTCCTGCGTACTAAGTTATTGTTCTTGTCAATGACTCTTACTTGTCGGCTCTTGTGCATTGATGAATCATTTGCAGGACTCTTGAGATTGCATGGTAGAGAATTATGATCTGTTTCATGAACTCGGGATCTCATGCCACTATGCCAGATAATTAATTTAACCGGAACTTGCCAGGAAGGAAATTTTCTTCATACTACATTGGTAGTAAATATTTACCTAAAGAAGAAAATTTGAATTAGAAAATACATTGTAAACCCACAGAAAAATAATAGCGTGAAAGTGCTTTGAAGATGTATGGCATAAAAATAATCCGTGAAATTATTTTTTAATCAATTTCATAGGCTATCAAAGGAAAGGATATTAATCAAGTCCCTTCCAGATTCCTGCTATAACATTGGAAACATACCGGTCTACCATACCAGCGGAAAAATCATTAAAAGGACGATTAAATGCTACTAACAGCCTCTTAATTGTCATCTTAATTACCTAGTTCGTAAACAATCATACTAGAAGCGGAATAAAAAGTACACAATATTTATTTTATACTTTGAGTGCGGATATTATCGCCGCCAGCAGTGTGCGGGCATTGATTAAAATAATTAAACTATCAGTGAGTACACGTTAAGGTATTATAAACATGCATTAAGTATTAATTAAGTTGGTAACAAAAAATAGATTCTGTATCATTAATGGAAAATATCAGTCGGGCTTGCATTATGGATGCGCCTGCGACTGTGGCCATGGGACTGAGGAATATTCTCAGGATATTGTGGGCGAGTTTAATTTTATTAGGGTTCTTCCAACGTACACCAACATTTTCCTAATTGTTATTTTAGCGTCGTAAAACTATTAATAACTTAGGGAAAAATAAAATGATAAGTATGATAAAGACTGATAAAAATCTCAACATGAATTTAATTTAGTATTGTAATTAAAGTGTCGTGGGGAACACCAAATACGAGAAATCGGTCATGAATGAATATACAATAACTCAATTGTATGCCGAAGTGTGACAGATGAATAGATAACTATCCAAATATAGTAAACAATAAAGTAGCATCGTAAAACAATCCTCCGCTATAAATTTAAAATAAACACTACAATGAGATCGCATTAAAAGATAAGCAACGAACGGTTGTCAACCTCACGGATACGATAGTAGCCCGTTTTCCTTTTACTTACGCAGAATATAAATCAGCTGATTCATTTTACTTTTCAGGTGACAATGGACGCAGTCTGCATATCCTGAATACACGTGGAATGTTGGTGCTCCTACATTGGAGCAAAGTGGCAGATGTAGTGAATTATAAGGACATTTAGATGCATGTCCATAGGCCGTCACATAGAGACGTCAGAGGACCACCCACCGCGCACCTTGCTACCAGCCATGATACTCAGAAACCGATTTATCGTAGAGAGGAGATATTATTAATATAACACTTAAAACACGTTGTTATGATTTGTTTGAATTGGACAACTGATATTTCTTTTTTGAGGTACGTGAAAATATGTTTATTTTATAGAGAGCAATTCATCTTTTAAGTGTTTTTTGGTGATACTTTCTTTTGTAAAGTAGTTTTATGAGGTGGCATTACACGACTTACATTCTTGAACAGTGTCCCAGTCAATACATTTTATATCAAAGTTGACCTCTATTAAAAGTTAAAGTGACTGAGAGCACAGTACCTATACATGTATAGGTGATTAATCAAACAATGATAGATATCACAATGACTTATTTTATTGTGTCAATTGAAAACAAATTACGATCGCGCTGTTGTAGCCATTTATTATAACGTATTCAACTAGCCGGTCAATTTGAGAGTTATTAGCGAGTCAAGTCAGCTTAAAATTATGAGTGCTTGATAAGTATTTCGCTTGACTAATTACAGTAGCTTACAAGAAATTTGGCCACAGATTTTATGATTAGGCTATAAGAAATCGCAAACCGTAATTTTTATGACTAACTGTAAAGTGTAAACTGTGTAGGTATATTAAAGTATACTAGCTGCGCCCCGCGGTTACACCGGCATAAGTCTCGATCCCGTGGGAATATCGGGATAAAAAGTATCCTGTGTCTATTATAGTATGTGTAATCCAGGTCATGGGTCAAATTTCGTCCAAATCCGTTCAGCCGTTTTAGCGTGAAAGCGTAACAAACTAAAATACAAAAAACCAAATATTTTCTCTTTATAATACTATTATTATATTATAGTTTAAACTTAGAGATGCTTACTTAAATCATGGTTAGTTTAACGTGTCCGTTAAAGTAACAGTTAGTAACATTACCTGGAACCACGCGTGGCGTAAATTTTATTTATTGGTCAACAGCTGCTGATAAGATCACTCCACGTCTGTGACAGTTGACATCACTATCTACTTGTAGGTACACTACTTCCCTTTCCTTTTGTCCACCTTTACGACTTGGCAGGTGGTCTGCTTTTTAACGCTTAAAAAAGTACTTAAAAAGAATTGTTATTTGTGGTTTACCTCATGTCATGATAAATTATACCAAACTGCAGAATAATTTGTGGATACTTCTTAATTGTAATTCCCACAATCTTATACTTAATCGCGCCAAACGAGTGACAAATTTTGTCGAAACCACTAGGCGAGTTGCCATTTAAATGTTTACTACGCGATTATAACAAAATAAAAACACGGCAAAATAAAAATGTATTTTTCATAAGTTTTGCAAATGTACAACGCGCTGTCACCTGTCACCAAGTAAGCTGTCTTATTAGCGCACTATTACGAACATAAATTGCAATTACTTTTTATAGGCCAGCGAGTCATTAGTCTACGAACGAGTTCTACGCCGCTACGCAGGACATTAGAAAAGTTGCATGTTTGTGTAATTGCAGGCTACGCCGTAGCGCCGTAGCGCGTCCGTTATGTGATAGTTACTCCACGGCCAACGTGCAGGTAAAATAACAAATTGTTTAATTCAGTGTATCGTGCGTCTAACTCGGCAATTTATCCAATTAGGCGTCCGCCGGACCACCCACCGCGCTCCACTATTAAACATAAATTATAAATAATTTGGTAAAGTTTATTTTGGCTCTCGGTCGTCACTGATTGCTGCGGTTAGGAAGCTAGTGGATGAAATGTGTTCGAAAGGATAAAGTTTTGTTTGGTTTATTCTAAGTTGGGTTTTATGGGTTTGGAGTGCTACGATAGAGTATTATAAATGCATATAGCCGCCGGTATATAAATGAAGGAACGATGTAGACTCATTTCCGGGTATACATATATACCGTGGAACTAAATTATTATGCCATAATTGTGCCATAAAAATTGTCAATATAGTAAAATATTCCCAAGAACTGCGAACATTTTACGACTTATTTAATGTATGTACAAACCATCATAATCTCAATAAAAACAGTGCAGTAATGTGTTTAGAGGTAACATTACACACGAGCACCATTTATTAATTTGTTGCGTGGAATCAAATACTTTCATCCATAAACATTAATATGGTTAATGATAGAGTAAACGATACTGCACCATCTGCGTGGCGCCACATAACGGCCGCTACTTAGAGGCTTTATAGTAGGCACGTAAATGAAGTGACAGTTAGTTCTAAATCAAACAATTTATAGCGGTAACTACTACATTATTTAACGAGGGTCCGCGTGACATGTTTTTATCAAGATGTCGGTGCGAGCGCGAGGTGCGAAACCGAAGAGCGTGCAATTAAAATACTCCAAGTGCTTGATTTACGCCCGACGCGCACGCGCATACATGAGCCGCCCTCCACCAACTAATGTATGTATCAACTGCAAACACACACGTTTTATTGTTCACCCATTCATAATGGTGTAAACACATTTTACGATTCACCCGGACGTGGGTTTTGTAAACGACGACTATGTATCACTGACTGATTCATTATTGGACTCAATACTCCCCCAAACTATGTAGCTTGCTACGGGTATTTTCAGGCATTTCATAAACCGCTAGCCGATACATCTTGTACATATTTGAGACAGGGTAACCAAATATGATGCTGGTGGAAGGTGCCCAAAGAGCCATAAATGGAACTTTGTCCGATATCATTAAACCTTATGTATTTCCCACTATGGTCGTTGATTTCCCAGGTGCTTGAAGCTGAGGCTGACTTTCTACGTAGGTGCAGGTGCTTTAACCCCGTTTTATTGCTGCAATAAGCCACTGATTCAGAATCTGGAAAGGTATCAATTCAGCAAATATTTCAAATATGAGGAAATAATTTGATTTGATAAAAAAAATTGCCGGATGCACGAAGTGTCAGCTGAACCAGCACTTACATGAATGAAACGTGAAATGTGAAAAATGTGGTCGTTTTAAAGACCGACTATTTAAATGCATATTCGCTGTCTAATAACTTACTCGAAGTGACATTCTGTCCTTGATCTGTCTAATAGAGTGTGTGTGCGGAATTACCGTATTTCTGTATCTAAATTCATCTCGTGACACGTTTTCCAGTTTACGAGGACTATAAAATGGTATGGCGACATGCGCGTCAGTCGCGCGCAGTCACAACATGTCAATGAGCCGCCAGTACTTCCACTTGGCGCATTCAAAAAATATCTGGAAGAGACCAACGCTCGATAATGATCTAACCACAGTATGCGTTAGCACGGTCCTACAAGTAAATAATGGTAGGTAATGTGTATTTAAAAAGCACCAAGGAAGTCTGACGCCTTTTCCAGCGGTATTTAACTCTGTGTACGCACGATGGGCTAAAATTCAGGCAGGCACGGTGCAGCACGGCGCCATAAATTTGTCAATGTCGCGCCTGTCGACAGCACGACTACTACTAATTTTTATTAAGCATCGTGATCGCTGTCTGGAATGCCAAAAGGTAATCATGAATGCGAGTTAGATGCATATCGCATACGCCATTTTAAAGCAGTACATCCTTTGGTGTAAAGATTTAATCTATAGTATAATCAGACAGTGAAACTTACTCAAGTGTAGAGAGTTTAATAATGATTCTTTTCAAATGCTTTATTACCCAGAAATTATTATTTTCTAAGGCCTCAACACATAATTGAAATGTTTCACAGGATGGTCTCAATCCCGTACCTCACGCGAGGTTCTAAGAAGATGTATAGAGCGACACCCCGCTGCGTCTTCGCCCGAAGTGTCAAAATGTCCAAGTTTAGCCACCCTTAAGAAACCAAACAATATGAGAACTTTTGAACGGACTGCTGTGGGATATTTGACTTTATGTTTAATGAAATACGATATATTGTGTGATTATAATCGGCATATCTATTATGGTGGTAGTATATTTGCGGTCCCTAATATCGTGAGATCGATCAGTTGCATTCATATTATGGGTGGAATGAATTCAATAGGGACGTTTACACCTCCAATGGTTCTAGGAAGGTTGTACACCCCGTGAAATCGAGTTGTCGTCGGGTGTGGCTCGAGATGTTAATCCGATCGACTTTATATTATCTCTATAATGCACTAAAGTTTTATTGTTGTTATTGGATCTTATCAATCAGTAAGATATCTTTTATGCTGCCTCGTTAAAAATATCTATGTTAATTCAAGATGTTGAAAATAATCTCTTAGAACAGTGATCTTTTAATAGGTTTATGAAAATCAAATTGCAGCTTAACTTTTTGCTGGCTCTACTTTTTTACCTTATGGTATGATAAAAAATGTAGCAGGAAAAAATGTTTTGAATGCTTCAAGAATTCAAACCGTTCACTGACTCAGTGGTTAATTAAAATAAATTTGAACAATAGTTAACTATTATGGGGTACCTAAAACACTTTTGTCATTAGAAAAGTGAAATAAACTACGTATATAATTTACTTGTAAGTGTAAATCTAAACCTAGATGCTGCCGCTGTAGGTACTACGTACATAAGTATAGCAAAAAAAATATAAAAATGAGTTGACAAAAATCAACAAAACACATAATGCGCACAGGGGAGAATCGGTAACATCAAACAATTCTGATTTGTTTGTAATGTTGAGGTGTTGTATTAGATTTGTTCGCTCGACATTATGTATCATTTTTTTTCATAAAACTTTTGTGCTGAGGTTTAACGGAATTACATACTGGTAAAGTTAAGCTTTTTTAAGAAAAGTTAACTGGACAACATAATATTATGGATACAGTCAAAATTCCAAAGACATGAGTCATTGTTACACGACTGCGATGTATTTATATTGAAGCATTAATTTCCTAAAGCTAATCAATGACACTCACCGTTAGGCCAAGTCACACATTAGTGGTGCGTACTATCTAGTTGCCAAAAGTGAAATTGAAGTTTGTCAATCATAATTTTTTTCGCTCAATCTAGAATCCTTGTTTTATTTTCTAGTTTTTGTACACAATGTCTCTGGATACCACATATTTTTCCAAAAGTATTGTTGAAAATCGGATACTTACAGGTGGCGAGGACATCGAGGCGCAACCTGTTACTATGGATTCAGTACATGCTTCCGAACCTGTAAAAACAAAAAATCACTGTTCCATACATTTTGACCGCGTAGATATTGCACTTTTCTATGAAACTGAAGTTTTTTTTTTGTATAACCGACGTAAAATTTCTACGTTAGAGGATCTAGAATCATGTGCTGGTTTCAGTTTGTGCGTCAATATCCTTGCCCGTCTGTTTTTTTTTTATTAACGTGTGTTTCATTCGGCAAATTTCAGAGAAAATTGGAGACAGTCGCGTCGGTAAATTAATTTAAGCAATCCTTTTCTGTTCGGATTACTTATTAGAACATAATTTTTGCTTCGGGAGATGGATCGATTCCATTCTATGGTGTCATTTAAACTAACTTGAAAGCTTTGGTTTACTTGTGTTTTTAACCGCAGTAAAGGCAGGACCCGTACCACAGGAATATGTCAAAGTAGTCGAACCTTTTGTTTTTGCTTCTTCTACTGAATTTTACATCCAAAAGCGGTATTACATGAATAGGTACTCACTAATGAAATACTTGAGGTTTATGGCTCGTTTACGTATAACTCCTACTTAAAGATTTCAAGCACACGACATCAGTGACGCCTTAGAATACTAATACGCGTCGTCTATATTTGGCAATCTCCCGATTTTGGATTATATTCAAGTCGCGTCTCGCGAAAACATGGTACGGTACACTTCGCTAGGTGAGGATTCACCCTGTGCTTCCCTTCCGCGCATCACCTCTCACTTGTCACATTTGTCATTTGAATAGAAGCTGAATTGGCACGTCAGTAGTTATGGATTATCGCATCGCTCTGTATGACTGCGCATATGGTTCACGTTATCACGTAGAAAGGCGTGACGTAAAAATGTGATGTTAAGCAATGGTGGATTACTTTTCTTTGCAGGTACTCATCGAGTCCAAGCTGACCTGCAGAGATGGGCCAGGCTCCTGAAAATTTGAACTGATGAGGAATTGAGGATCAAGTTCGTCTGCCTTCATTTACTTTGTAAAATTTTCCAACTGTTCCCAATTCTTAATGTTTTTGTTCGAAATTGTGCAACTTCCTGGTAATCAATGATCAATTACAACAGTGTCTAGTGTAGAGTGCATGGGGACAGGGCGGCAATCAGTCAGCGCAGCCGCTAAATAAATTCATTAGTTAAATCACCGTCGGCGGCGTTTTGTGTCGGCAACATCAAAGGGCCAGCCCGCCGCCCTGCCGGGGGCGCGCTCGTCCGACTTTTTACTCAGAAAACTCTGTAAACAAAATGATATGGTGCGTCCGAATGTTTGATCCGCCTTTATTATCTGTATACAGAGAGAATGTTTGGCTAGCAAACGTACTCTCTTTGTGGTAATTGTGGGGATGTAATAACTTTTGTGAGTGCGGGTAAACAATGCTTTGAAGTGTCTCTGAAACTCTGGGTCCCTCGTGAACTCGTAGACACCTCGTCTGTCGATAACAAAGTTCCCCATAGCTTTACTGTTTGTGCTTCGCAAATCCCAAAAGCCGCTTTTTTTATTTGATTTTCCGTGCCCTCATTTCCACCACGGTATCAAATTATACCGTCGATATCGGTAATGATAGTGTATTCGTTGTGATCCGGTGGCATTCGTAGCAGCTTCATTCAATGCTTTTATTTTGCCGCTCAGCTTCCCTCTTCCTCTCAATTGTGTGAGTGAGACAGCAACAACATGTGTGTGGTCCTCCGGCGAGGGGGCTCGGCCGTTTCCGTCGGGCTTCGTTCGTTCTCGGCCCCAAGACGGCAACATAATCGTTCGAATCATGATGGCGGCTCAACAAACATCCAGTGTACGCACTCGAAGCTCGAATCAGTATTGCCCGAGTCGCGCCGCTGTCGACACGCAAACGTGACGTAACTTTTGTTATGAAACTCGGTATCGTTCCGTGTTTCGTACGGTAAAGTGATAGATAGAAGTGACGAATCCTGGTGTACAAGTGTGTGGTTATGTGGCGGCGAGTGATATGACAGCGTGCGCCGCCAGACGGACCCCGGCCGTCTTCATGAGGATACTGGTGACAAGCCTGGCCCCGAGATCATGGTGGCTCCCGATTCCGAGGCTCCTGCGAATCCTCGGATAGCGGCCGCCGCGCACGAGAGCCCCTCCGCCGCCGAGGCGCGCCACAGCGCCGACCTGTACATCCGCACCAGCTGGGTGGACGCGGCCCTCGCGCTCTCCGAACTTGAAAAGGTGCAGTGTTCACTACATACACAACAGTTCAGTGTTGAGTTTCAATTGTCAATTGCACGTGTGATTGTTTTTCTGCGAATGCCAATCGCGTTGAGGAACGCGGCAGAGCAAAGCGGTGGCGCCGACTAGTGGTAACTGTGCGTACTATCAAGGCCGCGCGTATTTTGTAATGTAAAAACATCTAGGCAACCTACTTATTATGAAGATGACATTAAAACGAAGTTTGTCATAATGGTGGATAACATAACAAAAAATATTATATCGACTAATAAATAAAGTTAGTGTTCCAATTTGGCCTATTCTCCTCTTAAAGAGTGCTGTTAACTAATAGAAGGGGTGGAACCCGTTTGAAAGTTATTTCTTTATTATTCGATTAATCCAAACGAATCGTAAGACCCAACGAGAATATAATAGAATAGAATACTTACTGTTTATTATGTACACCATCTACGAGATTTACAATACATTTGTTCAAACGAAACCCATTATGGAAAACAGCTAAGTTCTTATAGAAATCTTTGCAATTGCCGAGTCGAGTAGGCACGTCGTGAATGTATACCAGTGGCAGACGGGTTCGGGGAAGGTAGCGCTTTCCTAGAAGGCCGCACGCACGCCCCGCGGTGGTCCGCACCCCTACCAGCGCCATTCGCGAAACTTCCACTCCAAAATGTCTCAAAAAAGCCTCCACAGAGCGCGCAATCAAACCTACAGGGCTCCGTATATTTACAAAACATTTTCTACTTAATACATTCGAAAAAAAGACATACAAAGGTCAACAAATCATAACAAAATAGGTACCCGACCACCTATTTGTAGCGATCTCCATAAGAAACATCTATGGAAATCGTAAAAAAACAGCTGTAATCTGTGGTAAGGTTAATGTAACATACCTCCAGTGGATGTGTAGTTACTTATAATGTAGGAACTTGGTCGGTCGTATGCAAGATGAAGCAATTAAGGCGCAGTAGGAGCAAGGCGCGCGGGGGCCTGCGCACGCGCATCGCATCGGCGCCGATAGAGACATCAACGCGGCCCGCACGCCACGACCCGCGCACACTTACAAAACACACACAGCCTTATTATTCAATATTTTTTGTTTTTGTAGAATGAGTCAAATTAATGGCCGGAAACTTTAGTAATTAATAAATACAAATTATTTTCGTACAGATAAATACTTCAAATAATTCAATCGTAGTCATTACCATAAATTAATTACGGAATTAACATTATAAAATATTATAAATAAAATAATGCTAAAGCCATTTCCAATATTTAAAACTAAATAGATATTAAGGCTCTTCTCAAATTATGAACAAACCTTTAAATTACATAACTGCTTCCTCAATATAAAAATAAAAGAATGCTATTCTACGAAGTTTTATGTCTGACAAGACCGCACAGAGCTCGCCTCGTGGAATTGAGACATCTTGTGGTTTCCGATCTTACATCTCGTTCCTTCGTAGCAAAAGGGCAGTTTCTTTCCTCTTCTTTAAGGTTTACATTCCATCTCTTTTCCACTAGTTTTTCCCACATATCGTCTGTCTTCGTCCAAACATTGCGTTCGCCGGCGGTCGGCAGCTGCGTTGGAGACCTATAAATGATTGTACATCCACAATTTTTAAAGGTGCGTTTGGTCTTTTAGGACGGACTGCTCGTTATATATTTTGGAACAAAACATGGTTTTTAAGTTGTCTTAAATCTTGGCAATATTGCTTTTTACACACAAGATCTTCTGGATCTTAATAACGAGGAAAATAGTCGATCTGACGACTCTGGCGAGTTAATAAAATCAGAGAAATTGTTTGCTAGACTATGAAATGCATGTGGTGGCAGCAATTTTGATATCAAATTACGATATGCACTGTGCGGGGCACCGCAACACGTGGCCTACACACATCACTGCACCTTCAGTAATTTTCCCCATCACTGACCGTTGCCTCCGTCTCAGTAGCTTTACAACACCAGCTGTTTTTCTCCGTGTTTTAGTAACCACTCAAGTGAAAATGGAACGTTCTGAGTTCCGCGTCTGCTAAATCTTTAGCAACTTGATTTGAAAATTACCTGAACCAACTCTTACATATGTTTTCAATCAGTCCGCGACATTGGCGAAATGACGACTCTTCCACAAAAACAATTATCCAGAATTGAAAATATTACTTAATACTAAAACTGACTTGAAAATTTTTCAATAATTTCACGGCTGTAGTTCTTGGAAACACACAACATCCATATCCATAACTTCTACACTGATATTTACCTCACAAAAATATTTGTTTTTGAACGTGTATTTACAAAACCCATAAACCTCCCAATAAGTCCTTACGATTTACATAACTTCCATAATGTTCCAATATAAGAAGGGAAGCCCGGTCGTTCGTGAGTACTTATAGAGCACAAGTTCAGTCACCATGTGGAATGTCAGGAATCTTCAAAGAGTTTAAGATTCGAAGAGTCGGTTTCTTTGATATAACGCCATTACCAAATTCCATTTCAAAGTATTGAGTTCTGAACAGCAAACTTAGGCTCATATAGATTTATAGTACGATGCTTTAGTCCGAGCATATATCTCGATTCAATAGTCCCAGTACCTACATATCTCTATTCAATTGAAACCACGGGTTTTGCTTGAGCTGGCATCGTGTTGAACACAGAACGAAGTATTTTGAGGTTCTTCTGCTCACTAGACAGAATCGAGGACAATTGTTTGCAGCTTTTGAAACTCAAGATTGTGACTCATAAATTCCTTCTATCTTGTGGACCTTGTTTGTAAGAATTTGGTCTGTTGAAGTCTGTTCGTTATTTTTGGAAGGAACCCAGAAATTCGACGGATGCAGCCAGATGTTGTGTATCTCTGGATCTTAACTATTAACCTAGTGCTTTATCGATATGATCGCTATCATATGTCCGTTGGAACCGGTTACGTTGTCCACCTAACTTGGCAACTTTCTCGATGTTATTGAATGCTTTCCGCTCCGGATTGACATTGAACAAATCTCTACTATTGATTCGCAAATAGCGTCTTATAAAGTTACTAGCAGTGCCCCGCGGATTCACCAGCATATGTTTCGATCCCGTGGGAATATCGGGAAAAAACTATCTTATGTCCTTTCCCGAGACTCAAACTACCTATCCCTATACCAAATTTCATCTAAATCGGTTCAGCGGTTTAAGCGTGAAGAGGTAACAGACAGACAGACAGACACACTTTCGCATTTATAATATTAATATGGAAGTATGGATAGCAACTTTTAAGCTGTAACTTATCAAGGGATCTTTGATTATCGCTTCTTTAATTAAGATGGAAAACGGAGAGGGAAGCCTTTGCCCTGCAGTGGGACAATACAGCCTAGTTAGATAGATAATTACAATATTGATAGCGATACTTACGTGAGATAATTATCTTTTTTTGAAATCTTCACCTCTTCATAATAAGCATCACGTTTCAAACCCCCAGATCTTCAGAATTTTGACGTGATTACTATGCATAATTGATCAGAAAACAGCTATTGCAACATTGGCAACTGTTTCCCTGTAGCCGGTCCCCCACATACAGGTGATCGTTTGTCGTGAAACAGGAAATGAGATTCGACGTTCTCTCGGGAGAATTGCCACATTCACAGCTGGTGTTCAGAATTTATTCAATACTGACCGCTGTTGAAGCAACTCATGAGATTTTAACGAGCAGATGATTAATTTTATTAATTTGAACCTTGAATGTTTTTGGGTCTAAAATCAGTTGGGTGGTCATTATTTTGTACCGATAGTACGGTAATCAAATGCTATGGAGATTGCAAAAAATTAAAAAAAACAGACTCATTTATCCGTTTTCTTTTATAGGCAGTGAGAATTCCTTATTCATATTTTATTCAGTTACATGAACAACAATACAAAACCTATTTCCTAGTATAGCAATAGGCTCCTTTGATGTGTCCTAGTGTTTGATAAATGTGCGTAGAATTACGTAAAGGATTTAAAAATGTCATTGACATTCAGTGGCATTGGCAAGTGGCGCGCCGCCGACGCCGGTGGCCGACTGGCCAATTGGCCAAACGTGATGTCCTTGACGAGGGCCATTCGAATCTTTAATCATACATGATGCATACTACAAAGTAGGCTGGAAGTGATAAAACATGTCATAAAATTTCTTTTTGTCCTATAAACTGCTTTGTTTTTCTCTCGTGAGTTATTTTCGGATAAACACCTCTGTAACCATCTTGCCGGAAAGTCCTAAAGGGTTAAGAGTAGATCATTGCGTTTCGCCAATTATCGGCCACAATTTGAACCTTGGACTGGCCGTAACTATTAATTACAGATTGTTTTATTAACGCTCATAAAATAGGCAAGGTAGACGGACTCTTTTAGCACTAAGTTTCGAAATGGTACGAGTAGTCGAACTTTCTAGAGAAAAGTTTAATTGCAACACTTGCTAGCTAAAGTACTTTTACATCATTCGCTATAAGAGATTGTGAAATCGTTCAAAAGCGTAGACGTTTGAATGTTGATGGAAAGTTTGAAACACAAGGCTCATGTATTGTAATGGGATGATCTTGGGGCGACACCCACGTCCCATTATATGCAGATATAGGGAGCCGTCTGATCGGGGCACGTCGATGGTACGCCACACAGGATGTCAGGAATCGCGCCAATCATACCACTCACTCCTCTTGTTGCTACGCTCAACTGATAAACTCCGACATGACAGATTTGAATGATGCATCGACTTCACCAGCAGCGGGACGTGGCGCACATTCCTTACATACTTTTAATAATAAATTCAAATCTAATGTTGAGACTTGCAACTTGTCAATCAAATCACAAATTAAATCCGTTTGTCAGCTTTATTATTATAATTACAGTACGTATTTTCCTTAAGCGTAGCACTGCGTAGACCGTAGCAAATGCAATTTTTTTCATTTTAGTAAATGGAGAACCGCAGATCATATTGTTGCGCGCCACAATTGATGGCGATATTAGCTACCACTAGCGCCATCTAGTATCGAGTAGCAGAACTAATAGTCGCGACCGTTCTAGAAACTTCGATGATAGAACTTTCCAGAACTATCGATGTCTGGTCGGACGGGACCGACATGTACTCGAACATTCTAGATGTTTCTACGATAGAAGGTTCTGGAACTATCCGAGGCCTATATAAGACCGGTGTCGCCGCGTCCCGGGAACAGTGTTGGATAAGCGATACAAGCGATAACATCGAAGCGATCTTCAAGTGCGACTTTCAAGTAATCAGTAGTGCAATTGTGTTTTATAATTAGCGTGTTAAAGTTGTAATTGGTGTTTTTAATTAAAGTGTCTAATTTTCGTTATTAAATCGGCAGTTTTTATTGTCACGAACCCCAAGCTCGTAACAATTGGTGTCAGAAGCAAGGATTAAAATCATGCCGATTCTACCGAAGGACGACACGGAGGGTATCCGTACCCGGAGTCAACGCCAGCAAGAGACGGACCAGAGGCGATTCGGTGGAGCAACGCCACAGACGTCGGAGGGCCAACTACCAATCACGGAGGCCGGCCCGTCCACAGCTGCTCCAGCATCATCAGCACCAGATTTTGCTGCTCTGATGATGATGCTGAAGGAGCAGTCTCGTCGGTTGGAAGAACAGCTCCAGCGGGACAAGGAGGAACAGGCCCGCCGACAGGAGGAACAGGCTCGTCGGCTGGAAGAACAGCTCCAGCAAGATAAGGAGGAACAGGCCCGCCGTCAGCAGGAGCAGTCCCGCCGACAGGAAGAGCAGATGCTCCTTCTGAAGGACCTTCACGCTACCTTCGGGAAAGACATGAAGGAGGTGAAGGATAAGGTTGCTCAACATGACAACCGCCTGTTGGAAGCTGAAACCCGAATCGACCAAGTGAATAATCGGGTTGATAACGTGATGGCTGATGTGAAGGAAACCGTGATGGCTGACGTGAAGAAAACCGTAATGGCTGACGTAAAGAAAACGCTGGATTACCTTAAACTTGAGGATGGAATCGCAGCCCCCGTAGCTACAACACCTTCGCTACGTGGATTTAAAGTGCCACCGTTCGACGGAACTTCTTCCTGGTCGGCCTACAAAATTCAGTTTGAGGCTGTCATGAAGGCGAACGGGTGGAATAAGAGTCAGGCCATGACTGCCCTCACCCTAGGCCTGCGCGATCAGGCCTTAACTGTGCTGGAAGCTCTTGGAAAAGAAGTGACTTACGAGCAGCTCCTTGAGGCATTGGAGGCTCGGTATGGCGACGCTCACCTGGAACACGTGTTTCGTGCGCAGCTCAAGGATCGCGTGCAACGCAATAATGAAAACCTGCAGCAGTGGGCCCTTGAAGTTGAGAAGCTGGTTCGGAAAGCATACCAGTCTGTACCTGCGCTTATTGATGTGAACCTGGTGCAGGTATTTATCGACGGCATCCGCGACCTTGAAGTCAGAGCTGCTGTAAGGCTCGGTCATCACGGGACGCTTAAGGACGCCTTGGCCCATGCACTGGAGGTGGAAGCTGTGCGGCAGGATCATCGTTCCCATCGCGTCAGAGAGTTTGCAGTGGCTACAGTTCGCGACCGCAATAGAAGATACAGCCCTAGGTGCTACGGCTGTGGGGAAAGGGGCCACCTTCGATCTAGTTGCCCGAAGCGAACTGTAGAAAGGGAAGATCGCTGGTCTCCAGAGGGTAGTGCGGCTAACAGCACTGCCCAGCAGCAGCAGGGAAAACGAGTAATAGCCAGGACTGCGGGGCGGGTGCTGTCTGATGTTCAAAGAGCCCCGAGGATTTCGATCACACAAACCTATGACGGGAAATCTCATGGCAACGCAGATGCATCGTCTAGAAGACCTTGTCCTGAAGACTGCAAGTTTGGTACTAGGCAAGAGGGTAAGGAAGTGGTACCTGTAAGGATGTTCAAGACAGACCTCAGTAACGAGTGGAAGGAAACCCTACAACGTGCACAGCAGGAAGATCCAGACCTCAAGCCGATTCTTGAGTGGATAAAGGCCGGTGCACCTAAGCCCACGTGGAGCGACGTTTCAGCGATGAGTTCGATCACAAAAAGTTATTGGGCCCAATGGGACAGCTTGGTGATTGAGGAAGGAGTCCTGTGCCGTAAATGGGAAAATGCTCGAGGAGACAGCTGTCACTTTCAAATGGTTGTCCCTAAAGCTAAAGTACCAGATGTTCTTCAGCTGTACCATAATGGTTGTTCAGGAGGCCATTTGGGAGTTAAACGGACCCTACTGAAGATACGAGAACGGTTTTACTGGGTCCACTGTCGTGACGATGTTGAGGACTGGTGTCGCAAATGTACAAGTTGTGCGGCTGTAAAGGGACCTCAGACGCGTAGTAGAGGTGCATTGAAATTGTACAATGTTGGTGCACCGTGGGAGAGGATAGCCCTAGATGTTGCGGGACCGTTTCCGGAAAGTGAGAGTGGTAACAAGTATTTCATGGTTGTAATGGATTACTTTACTAAGTGGCCGGAAGTCTTCGCCATTCCAAACCAAGAAGCTTCAACAGTTGCAGATAAACTGGTTCATGAAGTCTTCTGCCGTTTTGGAGTACCTTTAGAGATTCGCAGTGATCAAGGAAGGAATTTTGAGTCCCAAATATTCCAGGAAACTTGTCGAGTTATGGGTACTCATAAAACGAGAACAACTTCTTACCACCCAGAATCGGATGGAATGGTGGAACGATTTAATCAGACATTGGAGAGATACCTGGCAAAAGTTGTGGAAAATCGGCAACGAGATTGGGACAAGCACATACAACCGTTTTTGTTGTCATATCGAAGTGCTGTTCACGAAAGTACATCGGTGACACCAGCTTTCGCAAACTTTGGAAGAGAATTACGGCTGCCTGCAGACCTGATCACTGGAATACCACCTGATGCCCCACGCAGTATAACCGATTATGCGAATGACTTGCGGAACAAAATGAATGACATCTATGAGCACGTCAGACAATCGGGCCAGCAAATGTCTGAGAAGATGAAAACCCGTTATGACCGCAAAATGAACAATAAAGGGTTCGACCAAGGTTCACTAGTGTGGTTGCACAATCCAGTCCGCAGCAAAGGGAAATCTCCTAAGCTTCAAGCTAAATGGGACGGACCGTACCGGATTGTGACAAAGATCAATGACGTAACCTACCGGATACAGAAAGGTGCGAGAGGTACTCCTAAGATCGTCCATGTGGATCGACTGGCGCGTTATCATGGGGCCAATGATGCTCGGGACGAGCATGTTTTAGGAGGGGGCAGTGTTGCGCGCCACAATTGATGGCGATATTAGCTACCACTAGCGCCATCTAGTATCGAGTAGCAGAACTAATAGTCGCGACCGTTCTAGAAACTTCGATGATAGAACTTTCCAGAACTATCGATGTCTGGTCGGACGGGACCGACATGTACTCGAACATTCTAGATGTTTCTACGATAGAAGGTTCTGGAACTATCCGAGGCCTATATAAGACCGGTGTCGCCGCGTCCCGGGAACAGTGTTGGATAAGCGATACAAGCGATAACATCGAAGCGATCTTCAAGTGCGACTTTCAAGTAATCAGTAGTGCAATTGTGTTTTATAATTAGCGTGTTAAAGTTGTAATTGGTGTTTTTAATTAAAGTGTCTAATTTTCGTTATTAAATCGGCAGTTTTTATTGTCACGAACCCCAAGCTCGTAACAATATTTTATTGTGACTAATTACTACACCATTCACTCCCACGTTATGTGTATTTTATAGGTGAATATTTGATTACCAAACGCGTAGCCAACTCGTGTGTGGCCTACGCGATAATTTTGTCAATACTTAACAAAATTTTTACTATTTGGAGACACTTTATGGAGTAATTAAATTGAGACAATAAATACACCGCGTCTGACCTCAGATAAGTAACAAAGTCAGCCGGCGAGTACTTGCCAGCGTATCATTTGCTATTCATTACTAAAATTATCTCAGAACTGTTTCCTGTAAGATGATAAAGAGTTGTTTATGTAATGGTTTATTAATAGCTAGTAAATTATTTAGAAATCATTGGAGACGCGCATGAAGTACTGTCAAAGCATCCGAGATTCGGAGTGTACTGTCGAGTAGGTACTTATATGTTGATCCTAGCTGGCAGCCACGATCGTGAGAACGTGCTCCTAGTGGGCCAATCTCTTATCTGCAGGAAGCGCGGTCGCCGGCGCCGGCGCATCGCGGATTATACATAGTAAATAATCCCGTAGCACTTGCGTCAGCGGTTTACGTGCGCGACCATCGTCCATCGCATGGTTGCTTGTTGTTGGTTTGTAGGCCACCGGTGCAGCCGTACTCGAGCTTATCACGTTGCACGTTATGTACATGTGTGCCAAATTTGGTGCATGAATGAAGGAGTGTTGGTGGTGGTGGTGTTGCGGCGTGGTGGCGTGTTGCGTACGCTCCACGTGGGTCGCCGGCGCGGGCGGGAGCGAGGGCCGCGGGCGGCGCGGGCGCATTCCGACCGTGACGTCACGCCCACCCAGCGCGCCCGACATTCACCTCGCCGCCGTTCGCCCGCGCCGTACCCGGACCGTTCTACGACTCTCCACTGTATCTGCCATTATTGCTGCTACGATTTATTTATTTACGCTCGGTCGGAAGCTAAACAACACGATTTCGGCGGGAAATATCGGACAGTTCAGCGAACCCACCCCACCAACTGTAGTAAATCAGGATGATTGGCCATAAGCGCCTGGAACTTGCTGAAATCACTAATGATATTTTGATTGCTACGTATTTTATATCGCTACGGTTCGAAGTCTCTTTATGCGAGTTGCTGTGTTTTCGCTTCTACATTATTAAGTCAGACGTTGTTTTGTTTTATTTATGTGGTTTTATTTGAGTTATTTGTTAGTTTTTTTTTTGCGCATATACGCTGTTGGTAAAAATAAAATAGGTACCTACTTACTTAATGATGTTTCTTGTTCATTATAAATGAATCAAGCTTTTGGGTAGGTACGGCCTACCTTCAACTTTTTGACGGGTAAAAGAGGAAATTAGTAACATATTAAAAAAGTAGGTAAATTAAAAAACCGAAACTGCTAATTATTTCCACATTACTGTTCGTCGTCTTATTGAAGTGACCATTACTAAAGGGCAAATGTACCCTTGATCGCTTAATCGCTAAGTTCAACACGAGACGTCGATTGAGTTATTATTATGCAATTAGTAAGCGCTTCACGAGATTCGGAGTGCATCGGCTGTTCTCGCGGGGCCCCGACTGCGCCCGAGCGGCCGGCCAGGGCGCGGCGCCACCGCTGCGGGCCCCGGCCAGCCCACTCTCATTAATCACAATCAACTCAGAAATTATTTCGACGTTTAAAGAGTTCGATGTTATTATATCTACCGCCAAAGCGATCTCATAATCTGTGTGTTTATTGATATATATAAGATCGAAATATTAATAAACCGACATGTCTGTGGTGACACAGCATGTATGGCGGGCATGGCGGCCCGGCTGCCGTTCAATCTATACTTGCCACGGCTACCGAATAATGTTAACCAAAAAAAAAAAACATGATGAATAGTAGATTGATTTGAATGTTGCATCAATGTGTGTTTGTTATTTTGCAGGGCAACATCGAAGGCGGGCGCACGTCACTGTGGATCCGCGCGTGGCTTCAGGAACAGCTGTTCATATTAGGCTGTTTCCTACAGGGCGACGCGGGCAAAGTCCTATTTGTCGCGATACTCGTGCTATCCACATTCTGCGTCGGCTTGAAATCCGCGCAGATACACTCAAGGGTCGACCAACTCTGGGTTCAAGGTACGTTAAATTGTAGTGTACAGTGTATCTTTGATCTTTACGAGCCGTGTACGTCGGAAGGGTGAAGCACATCACGATAGAGACATTGTGGCACATTGTGCATCTTGTGGAATACCAATGCAGGGTGACAGGCGCGTCTGTGGAGCCGCTTCCGTCTCGCGTACGTGCGCGGCATGCGCGCCGAGACTACACAGCGCGCCGCGGTGTGTAAGCGCCCTTATAAGCTCTGTAAACTTGAATTTAAATTCGTCAATCAACAATCTGAATGGGCATTTGCGTCCGGTGCGCTACTCGATTTAGTCTAATTGTATTTCAATGTCTTTGTATTGTATTAAGATGTAAAGCTATTTACATATTTTTATGAATGGTAAACGTTTCCAACCAACTCATTAAAATGTCGTATTGTTCAATTGACTTTGTCACAATAACTATTTACATATGCGCAATAACAAGCACTTTTAACGCAAAACATTTATTACACAACTTGAAAGATTATTCAAATGAAAAGAGTTTTCGAACTTGCTACGCCGTAGCCAAACAAACGTGGACATTTATGTCAAAATTCATATTTTAGGAATACATATACAATATTTTTCAAAAATTATTACAATATTCAGGACTGTTTCTACAAAGATCTAGTACCGTGTCTCGCTTTGCCTATGCGCAGATTGTAAGAACTGGGTTTGAAAAATTCTTAGTAAAGAGGTCTACGAGTGCTACGAAGCGTTTAAAAATGTGTCAAACTAGCATTTAATCTAAATGTCAAAATCTAATACTTTTTCTTAATAAATTACATTTTTGACCATAATTGTACTATAGTAGATTCTTGAAATTCCTTTCGTACGACCTCTACGAAAAGAGAAAGTCTCGTAGCAAACATTTTTGCAAAATATTTCACATATTTTCGCCAAATCATTGTTTATGTCTACAGTCTTAATTTTAATTAAGATTTTTTTTAATTTTTACAGTTTTAATTTTTTTAATATGTATGTATTTAGAAATATATAAGTATGTTTATCAGTTGTCTAGTACCCATAACACAAGCTCTGCTTAGCTTGGGACTAGATGGCGTTGTGTGATAGTTGTGGAATATTATATATATATTATATTACTACTACTTAAAAAAAAAAAAAAAAATACCTTTTTATTTTTATTTAAACTAAGACTTTCGTTTTTTAAGTATTCATCATATTATAATGATTTAATGATGCGTAGTCTCGTAGCACTTCGTAGACATTTGCAATTAAGTACCATATTAGAAGTCGTTTTTTAGAAAATCAATGGGCAATTAATATGATTGTGTATTTGACTTAGCAACCTTGTAATTGAATCTCCTGCATAACACACGACACGAGAAGCGTAATCAAGTCAGTCACGTAAGGTCTACGCAACTTCGTAGACCCTTACATTACCTTCATAGCATATTTTTTTTGCCAAGAATATTGTTGTTTCGCGGAATTGGTTCTTTGATATAGGAAGCCAATTATTCAATGTCCAGCATTCCAAAACATACATGTTAAAGCGTTGTTACTCACGCACGTACCAAGTCGTAAACACTTGCCTTCGTATTACCTTCGTTAAAAGGTATTTTGGCAAATACATTTGTAATAAATATAATTGGCGATTTGTTCTGGAAAACCGACAATCACACTAATATTATAAAGGCGAAAGTGTGTGTGTGTGTGTGTGTGCGTTTATATGTTTGTTACTTCTTCACGCCTAAACCACTGAAACGATTTAGATGAAATTTGGTATAGCGATAGTTTGAGTCCCGGAAAAGGACATAGGATAGTCTTTATCCCGATATTCCCACGGGATCGACATTTACGCGGGTAAAACCGCGGGGCGCAGCTAGTTTAATCATAAAATACAACCGTAGTCACCTACGTAGCACTGGTAGCACCATGAAGACCTTTAAAATTATTATCGGTTAAAGAATTTTTTTTTTTTTTGCAATTTCTTTGATAAAAACAGCGATCTGTTTTTTGATGTAGGAACAGAATCATACAATCTCCCAATA
The DNA here is from genome assembly GCA_945859645.1 of Amphipoea oculea. Classification (NCBI taxonomy): domain Eukaryota; kingdom Metazoa; phylum Arthropoda; class Insecta; order Lepidoptera; family Noctuidae; genus Amphipoea; species Amphipoea oculea. The sequence continues at coordinate 8,255,269 of OX243862.1, forward strand.
AGAAAGAAATTAGTAATGAATATTGCTCATGCGCATTGTAACAACATTCGTACCCGATGCACGTACGCTCGTTGCACGTACCTCGCTTGATTTATATTCATTGACGTGAATTATTAATTTACCTCACAAGCTTTTATTGATGTGGGCAACAACGTGTGTAATAGTGTATTCACTTTTCCGGGTTGGATAACTATTTATTTTATCTTTTTTAGACTTAAGATCCCGAATCTTCCGCTTATTTAGCGTAGCAGAAGTTTATAACATGCAGTTTCCTTAAAGATTAACGTTGTGTAAGTGATATAATATATCGACATACTATGTCGTAATGGCGCATTGTTCGCATGGGCTTCGGTTTTCATGCACGAGGCTATGGGCTAAAATCCGGGCAAGTACCAAAGTTACATTTTCAATTCACTTGTATTTTAATATCCAACATTACTGAGCGGTGAAAGAAATACTTACATCGTGAGGAAACCTGGACTTATAGTTAACTAGCTGCGCCCCGCGGTTTCACCCGCGTAAATGTCGATCCCGTGGGAATATCGGGATAAATATCGGGATAAACCTATATGTTAATCCAGGGTGTCAGCTACCTCCATACAAAATTTTATCAAAATTGGTCCAACCCTTGAGCGTGAAGAAGTAACAAACATATAAACACTCACAAACTTTCGCCTTTATAATATTAGTGTGATTAGTATGATATACATACATACAGTTTATGTATATTTACTATCAGTGGCGAAGGGTGAATTTATGACAGAGGTAAGCCGGAGAAAAAAAATATGCCAAAAAAAATTCAATTATGAATTGACTATAGTATGGTTTGGTTATGTTCTGAATTTTCGAAGGGAAGCCGGTGGGAATCGAGGTGTATGGTACCTTCGCCACTGTTAACTATTTCAGAGTTCTGAAATCGCCAACTCATCTTCAGTACCTAAGCGTAGTGATCAATCCTCGGGGCATTCTCTGTATGAGAAGACGTCTTTGCCCTGCAGTGGAACAATGGAGTACGGGGCAGCAATGATTGGCTGATATTATAAGTGAAATAGCCATCGAAGTTGCTCATCCAAATAGCTCAGAGGGGCAATTCTCGTAATTTTAAGAACGTTCACAGTCTGATCTCAGTCTCAATCTGTCAAAAATACCTGTAATTTCCCTATATTTTGACAAGTTGTTGGCATTTGTTTGTCGCCGAGATGAGACTGCGATTAGTTTTAAATTACGAGAATTGGCCTTCAGATCTCAGTCTCAATCTGTCAAATATACCTCTAATTTCTATACCTAGCTCTATTGCCCTACATTTCCGACAAGTTTTTGACATTGATTGTCGCTAAGATGAGATTGCGACTAGATTTTGAACGTTTTTAATTGCGAGAATTGGCCTTCTGGTGTCAGCAGAGTTGCAGGCGAAAAGATTGGCGTTGATCAAAGAACCTTACACTCTCTGACGAGAGAGTTTAAGATCGAAATTACCATCTCGCTCGTGACGGTCTATTTCACAGCATTCAATGTGATTCAATGTGTCTGAGGTCCAATGTTGAATTCGTAATATTATCTTGTATTTCCAATAGTCCACTGCTTACTCCACAAGAAACTTTCCATAGATTGAAAGAGGAATTTCCCTAATCATCCTACTTAACAATTGTTAATTAGTACATGCAAGCTTGGCTAATTTACAGTATAATCAGCCTATAATGTTCCCGCTACTGGGACACAGGCCTCCTCTCTGTAAGAGGGAGTAGGCCGTAATCCACCACGTGGGCCCAGTGCGGCTTGGTGGATGATGTCACATGTCTTCAAATTTTTGGTTCTAGGACTTGCCGGTTTCCTCACGATGTTTTCAACCGACTTCAAAAAAAGGAGGAGGTTCTCAATTCGTCGGAATCTTTTTTTTTTTTTTTATGTATGTTCCCCGATTTCTCGAAGACGCCTGGACCGATTTGGAAAATTTTTCTTTTGTTTGAAAGGGTATACTTCCCAAGTGGTTGCATGATCATCAGGTCAGGATCTGATGATGGGATCCCAGGGAAATCGAGGGCAACCTTCAAATTTTATAGGCACATAGTACCATTTTCATATATTTTCTAAAGCTGTTTAAGTATTTGCATCTGATACTCATCATCTCAGGTGGATGAGCTGATGATGGAAGGTACAACTCCTCAACGGCTTGGAGTTAAAAGAAAATTCTTTCAAAATTATTTATAGTAACACTCGTGCATTTGCTCTCGGAAAGCACCATTTGGTGAAGTGGAACTGATGATGAAGACCACAGATGGCCACCGGAACTAGTCAATAATATCTCCGTACTATTTCACGGGTTGCGATTCGATACTTTAACATGGTTGCTAAGCAATTTATGCTCGTCACAATGTGAATGGTGATATGGAGCTGATGGTGGACCAGGAGAACTCTTCAACAATTAACTTCCCTGCATCGGTAAAAGCAATATTTTGTAAAAGGCGATGAGAAAGTTGACACTAGGCTATTGTAACTGAGATAAATTATAAGCAGACCCACTAAAAAGCGTGAAATAAACACTTTTTAACAAAAAAAAAAACCGACTTCCAAAAAAACACGACAAAGTGAAAAATAACTTTAATTTCGGAAGTCGGTGGCAAAAAACTAAAATACAGATCCAAAGACACCGACTTCCGAAATTAAAGTTATTTTTCACTTTGTAGTGTTTTTTAGGAAGTCGGTTTTTTTTTTTTGTTAAAAAGTTTTTATCCTACACAGTTTTGAGAGCCGTGGTGATCAAATAATTTACACAAAGTAAAGCGCCGAACGGGTTCGAACCTACGGCCTACAACTCGTAAGTCCCCTCAATACCACTGGGCCACCACGCTTGGCTACCTGACTAGGTCTCAAATATTTTTCTTGAACCCATTATTAACTCGGTTTGTGCATTTTGTCCTCGAAATGCGTCATACGTCAAATGAGTTAGAAAACCAACCAGCTCATTATTCTGTCAAAAAGGTTGTCTCATCGTTCCTTATCAACAGCTAAAAGTTTTCAAAAGCGTTCAATTTAATTATACAATAAAATAAACAGAATTGAGTCATACACTGGGATCAATAACAATTAATTGGTGTTTTTTATGGTTTTATCACATTGCTGTAAAATATCGCGTCGCTCTGACGGTGGTTGTATTCTTTTTATTTGTTAGAATTTTGAAGTTGAAGCTTTTAAATATGATTATCTTTATATTTGTTTTTATGAAGTTTTGTTTAATTATCAGGCTTTTTGTTTTTTGAGGAATTTTCTCGTTTGAACATAAATGCGAGACAATCAATATTGATTCATCAACATTTGATATATGTATTTGATAAAATTTTATAGCTTTCTCAAACCTATTGTTCAGAAATACAGAGCAAGATAAAAGTCGTCCCATAAAAATGCTATGTTTAAAGATGCACGTATGTTTAGTTATGATCCCGGAACCGCGACAGACGTGAGCTCCGCGCATGCGCGCCGCCACACCAAGTATCTCTTACGGACACATCCCCCCATTAAACTTTACTATTTATTATCTACCAGCGTTTGCTTTTAACTTCTTTGATGTAACGTTAAGCTCGTTAATCCATTTAATTGATATTGCACAGGACACCATTTACGCACTGTCGCGAGGATGTTATTTTAATGTACTCTTTATAGCCAGTAATGTGCCTTTATTTGATTTATTTCGTCGTGAAATCAAACGTATACTATACTTCATTATACAAAAAAAAATTGTGCGCACCTAATTAAAGAAACGACCTTACATAAATGACAGTTGATGCCATCATATTATCTATACGCAGTTAAATCAGAGCCAATTTTATTGACTTACGGAAAAATATTATTAATACAACGCGAATAAAATAAGAAATTAAGATAACAGTCGTAAAATGTTTCCCTCTTTATAAAGAAGCATAAACAGCTAACGTTTATGAGTGCGAATGGACGTAAGAGCCATATTAATCATTCTCATAACCGTTACACTGAAATTACGAAAGTGTTATCTGCCAAAAGTCGTATGAAAACCACATTTTAAAACAAATAAAACTCTAGGTAGCATCCTTGAAACCAACAAGGATACAAAGCAGTGAATAACTGAACCTTTTTTTCTTATTTCGACCCTTACAATGTTGGGTGGTCTCGGGCTTATGAATGTAAGAAATGGTACACATTAATCGACTAGTATTTTTATTTTTCGGAGTTCGTTTTTAATTGGTTGATGACGTCATGAGTTAGGATGGAAGGAAGTGCACGAGTGCAACTTCCGTGATTGCAACTTCCCGTGGAAGGTGTACTTGATCACGGAGATAATTCAGAATTTCAGAGTAACGTATTCAGATTCGAACAAAAGGTTTTTTGTGATTTTATTATTCTATTCTGCGAGAACTAAGAATTCGATTCAGTTTTTTTTTAAATTGGTATGTTTCTGAAATTGTATTTGCGTAAAAGTATTCACAGAACAAATACGTATTTACTTAAGTTTGCCATTGTTCAATGCGTTTTCAACTTTGGTCTGTTTAGTTCATGCTTTAGGGTTTGTTTTTTCTAAACAATAAGCCTATAAAAGCTTTATGCTATAAGTTCTTATCCAAACTTCAGCAGGAAAGGCATCTAAAAAAGTCGCAAAAGGGCGGACGTAACAAAAACGAAGCGACCGATTTTATTGAAGCACCTGCTTCAACACCGGCACAACACTACAGCACAGATAACGAAACTTTATTCGCGGTGCCCCAAAGATTTAAGGGCATGTGTCTCCTACACGATGAATTTTATCGAATTTATAAATCTTAAACCTTTCCCCTAAATAAAACGATTGAAATGTCAATGTATATGAAGTCGTCGGCTACTGTCCAAACAATACCAACACATGAAAGGTAAGTGCCTCCCAGACGTTATCGCGGAACAAAGCCGGCACAGTTAAACAATGCCGAAGGTCCCGAGTCGCCTAACAACTTAATTAGGTGGCCCGCGGCCGCCCGTAAATATCCCTACGTAAAATTACGACCAATAAAACTAAAAAAATGTATAACATTTCTATTGACTCACAAAAAACGAGGGATCTGATTGTCCGGCCGCTTTTGTGTGAAGACGCCTTGCTGCGCGCCACGCTCGCCCATTGTACCGCGACCCCTCCCAACCTGAGCTTTTCCCTCTTTTCTATTGACGATGGGATGTGGTCGAGTTCTATGTAAACTGGTGTTTATTTGTGCAGCGTAGAGAATCATTATAGTACCTATTATTTGCGGTACTTGAAAAGACTGACTTATTCGATCTGCTTGATAATAGAGAGTCAGTTTCCCTGTTTGGTAATTAAATTCTAAAGTCCAAAACAATATTTGATATCCGTACATACTGATATTATAAATGCGAAAGTGTGTCCGTCTGTTACCTCTTCACGCTTAAACGGCTGAACCGATTTAGATGAAATTTGGTATAGAGATAGTTTGAGTCCCGGGAAAGGATATAGGATAGTTTTTATTCCGATATCCCCCCGGGAAACTTAAGCGGGTGATACAACGGGACGCTGCTAGTATTTGATATAATATCTTGTTACTTTTTCATGAAAAATGTTTTTTCATGAAAAATGTCAGAGAATAACTTACAGCAGTTCAGCAAAATAGGAATACCTTTACATATCGATGGAAACATGAATAAACAGCTTATTTCTAGTAACATTATGGTACAATAATCAAGCCCGGCCATAATGTTAGTCTTGTAACATGTGCTACACTACACTCGACCTACTAAAGCTTAAGTAAACTCTCAAGTGCATGCCAATAAACTGACAGATATAAGGTTGTATAGCCGTAGCTAAAGTAGGCTTCAAATCCCTTCAGTTGAGGCTCGAGGTGCAGTTACGTAGTTACTCAAGTCAGTCTGGTTCGAATGTCAAATGAGATGTGCCACACGTGTTATTTGTAACTGATACATAATACGGCACGGTATAATCTGTCGGTTGATTACACGGCGGCCCGGAGTGGGTCACGCCACTGCGCCCGCGCCGCTTGTCTCAAACCTCGTTCGTTACTGGCTATGGACTTAGAAATGCGACTAGTTTTTGTCCAAAAACCGGCCTCAAGCTCGATGGATTTAGCGACCATGACCGAAATGTTACACATTTCTCTTATTCAAACTTTGCGTTTGATGTAATCTAGAAGTAACTTTTCGTCTACTTTCGCTTTGGTAGAAAGCTATGGAACCAGTTCTGAACATTGTATTGAAATACTTTGTGTCGCACTTGATGTGTCAATTAAAGGTCCGAAGAGCGTGCGCTAACAAAGTCGCGTCATGGCTGTGCGAGCGCTCGCGCCGGCCGCAAAGGACGCGGTTTGTTTATTCCGCCATCCATCTGTTGTCTACGCTCTGGCTAATTTGCATAGAGGGCCGGCGGGGGGGTGCGCGGGGCGGGAGCCGGACCACACGGGCTCGGCACGGCGGCGCGCGGGTGGCCACAACCACATGCGCGAGCGCACGTACCGCCGCACTCCCCTCGTCCTCGGATCCTCCGCGACGTCATTCATTGCGATTGTCCACGCTGATCGTCCGCTACCACATCGAGTAGAAATGTTGTCATTATCGACGCACACGCATCGAGAATGCAATAAAAGGTTTAAGATTCGCATTGATTATTTCCAGCGTACATTGATAGATTTAGATACCTTTCAAGCGGTCATTACGCATTGTGTTGTCAGAAGAAGTGATTGTAATGATGACTTATGCAACGACTATGTGCATTGGCCGATAAGCGCAAATGTAGCTAAACTGTATAAAAGACACCGCCACCGCTGGTCGCTGAGCGATAAGGCACGATACGGCGCGGTGAGTGTGAAAGCTGTACTCTGGTAGACAGTCGCGATAACCCCGCGTGACCTTGCGATGTTTCCGCGCTTACCGCGCGCCCTATGGCGTTGAACCATTTGTAACAGAAATCTACTGTCTCCAACGCATATCATTTAAACTGGCGTTGTATAGAAAAGATGAGGAGAGGCATGGTTCCCATTCTCACAAGGCAAAAACGAGTAAAACTGTGTAAACCGAACGCTGACGTGCGGAACTTCATCTTAATTTTGCCACAATATGTAAGCAGCACTTGGGTGTGGGCTTGGTATGGGCATCGATACCGATACTTAATCCACGCTGACGCGATCCAACACAAGCGTGGCGCGATGCAGCGTCGTAAATCGCGCCCACGGCCTGGTAGGTGTTAAAATAGAGGCGCCCTGTGCGGCCCACCGGCCCAACAGCCCACCACCTCGCCACCACGCTCGATTCCATTCCACTTGCTTTATGATAATCCCTAATATCCGGCACGAGTGGGGCTATGTTTAGCCTGAATGATTACGAAACCGACGCCCGCGCCCTTCACTTGGAACGACACTTCCAATGTTGATTTTTCTACGTCGATAGTTTTAACTGACGCTTACATTTTATGTGGGTTTGTTGGCTAAGCTAAACGAACATGCGTTTTACGAGTCTTAGAATATCACAGAATATGGCTGTGCGTGAAATAATAGTTCTTGTTTTGCTTCGAGTCAGTTGATTATATTATCTAGGTAGATATATTTTTGTGAATCTCAACACGCTCAAATGTGTTAACGTCTTAGGCATTAGATTGAATTGTCCGTCTTTGTATAAATACAAATAATAAACATTAACTAACACAAACTGTATACATTAACACGCTACCATTAGCGTTGTGTCACGAACTAAAAACATTTTTCAAATTCCTGTACCTGGAGACTTCATTTCACGCAGTTTATTTTTGAACAGAAAAAGTTTATTCTTTACCTTTCCTCTTGAAACCCGAAAGTATTATTAGTTGAATAGTGTTTTAAAGTGTGTTTGGGGTCGATTGTTGAGCTTAAGACCTAATTATCTTGTTAACATTTATTTAATAAATTGAAAACCTTGTTGTATTTTTTAAACGTCCTTTGAGACGTTTGTCTGTACCGTCAGCATCTGAGGTAGGTAACATCAAATCGTTTTGTTGCAAAAACTCATCAGTTATATAAAAACTTTTTTATAATACCGTTGATTGCTACCCACTGATATTGTGTATGTTACCTGTACTATAAGATAGAATTCGACTGTAGATACCTACATTCAGTGTACTCGTATACACAGTTACACACAACGGTGCGAGGTGCACAAAAAGTCTTGGCACGTTTCATCAGATTTTTTGTTCATACTCGTTTTGTAATTTTTAATGCTTATTAAGCTCATTTACATACAAAGTGTTCTGCGAAATGTTGATGGCATTAGCATTAGTACAATATCTGTAGCTGTGAACAAATGACTGGCGACTGACAGTTGCAACACTTGCCGAGTAACCAGAACCACCAAGGAGAATACTCAGTAGTAGGTAATATTATACTGACACTGAACAGTTACCTATAGAAAGTCTGCATTAATGTCGCCCATGTGAGGTCTTTATAACTTACTGAGTTTAATGCCAATCTCGAAATGAAAGAAAACCGTAGTGTGTGGCTGTTCAGAGATTTTCCAGAAACTTGTCGCTAATTATGCGTAAGTTATTTTCTTTAAACTTCGCATGTAATTACTATTGCTGTATCTACAATTACTGTAGCTACGAGTATATGTATAAAGCTACGCAAGCTAGCAAGTGTTAATCGTGTGGTGTTCTGCTCATTAAAGGTAACAACCGTGAAATTGGTACACTGACCCTACTAGTAACCACTGGAAATAAATCATTAGTGTTGGCAATATGCAAATAGCATCGTCGTTTATTTGCAAGGTGCCTGCTCATTGTGCTGCGTGCACTTTCTATGCACTACATTGACCGGTCACGCTATAAATTAGCGACGAAAATAAAATAGCATTCCGAGCGAGGAGCGAGGGCGTTAACTGCCACTGTTTCACTGTTCCACGGAACACATGTGAGAAATAGTTCCAATGTGGGGAGTTGGAGACCGGGTTTCAAGTGTCTAAAGTCGCGGTAGAACTACTTTGAAAGAAAGGTTTCTGTGAACGTGCTTGAACTTTTATAGAACTTATGAAACATTTTTCTAAAGCGTTTCTGCTGCTATAAAACTATTTTTGTTTTTTGAACACAGCACTTATATTTTTGGCTTTTATAACAATGTTACGAGCCAAGCCTTGTGTTGTGTAATCTCTAAATGCAGAATGTGCGTGCGCACAAATACGCATAAGTATCCTGCTGTTTTCGTTATTATTCTGATGAATTTACAAATGTGTACCCTGAAGCACATAAATACATTTTATTTATACATTATACCCACATAATATAGTGTGTCTTCACAAGATAATTTAAGGTTAAGCGAACCTGTCAAACCTTTTTTTATTCTAACACGTCGTGCACCTAATTCGGCGCAAAAAATGTTACAAACCGGCTTATAAATCAGCGGGACGGGTGTTAATTGGAACGAATTCTCTCGCCGATTCGCTGACAACATGCGAAATGACTCCGGCTTTACATGCGACAATCACGAACCTATTTCAATTTATGTTGAGTAAGCCGTAGCAAACGACAACCATAACAAGGATTAAAAATACTTGGTTACTTATAAATTTATTTATATTGACCCCAAAATAAATAAAGCTTCAACACGTCAAAAACGCAATAAATGGGCGTTGAAACGTTCAGCATCTGTTTTAATTAAAATAAATGTTGACTACTTTAATTAAAGGGTGTCAGGCGACGATGGTGACAGTCGGAACACAGGGGCGTTGGATAGGAACGCGGTAAATCACGGTCCGTATGTGTTAAGTATCACCTCGCCGCGTAACTCCTTCCGTGGTACAAATGTGTTGACTACACACTGTAAACCCGCGTAGATGGGGCGTTCAGGCTATATTTGGATGTTTTTACACACTGGCTTTGCCTATCCCCTATTTAATGAGGAGAAATGCTACCATTTCCACACATGATAAATCTTGTTACGATTTGTTATAATTACTAATTACTATTGTTAGGTTTCAACTTGAGCGTTATCTTGTTTAGTTGGAATAATATTAATTATTTTGACTTTGAGAAATATCAAAACAATTTTATCAGAAATATGCTACAAATAGAAATTACAAAAATATTTTGTTATTCGTCACCAAAACACATCGCAGGAATGTAAATAAATGACCTTGTAGGATATGATCTGTACTTGTTACTAACGGGGATATGAATAGAGGTACCTACCTAAGTAAATTAAGAGATCTCGGCACATAACGAGTGTCGCGTTAAACATAAGATTTATTTTAATGAACATAATTATGAGGCCAGCACGCGATAAAGTAAAATATAATATTAATTCAATGCAAAGTTAATTACTTTTCCATCGATACATATTAAAAGTTTTTGCTGGACTCGCAAATTGCGCGCTAATTTGACATTGATGTGCAATTGTGCAGTCGCCCACCGGAGCGAATCTTATTGAAGATATATGTTATAATTTTAATTGGATCGCGATTAAACATACTTTTTAAAGATACCTAGAAGTTCTTTTGATACCAAGATCTCATTCAGCCTATTTAATTAAGTATTCCTATAATTAAGTTTTTTCTTTTGTTTATCTACAGAGGGCGGTCGATTAGAAGCAGAACTAAAGTACACAGCGAAAGCTCTAGGAGAAGCTGACTCCTCAACGCACCAGCTCATCATACAGACTGCCAAGGACCCTGACGTGTCTCTACTGCACGCAGGCGCACTGCTTGAACACCTAAAGGTAACTTTCCACATAAATCTGAAGTTTATCGTTGTTTCAAGTAATATCATTGTGAAACCGTTATGGCTAGAAACCGCTAGACGTGGTTTTTAGTTTCGAGTCGTGCTAATACACAAGACACATAAATTACGATGCAATCGCGTGCATACATATACAGATGGAAAACTTATACGAGAGATGAACGATATACTACTGCAGTTGCTGCAAAGATTTTGAAGTCTTTAGTCTACCTAGGATTCCCAAGAAGGGACTTTTTGACTAGTCTTTTAGCAAATACCAATACAACAATGCATGATAGCCGGCGTGTCAGTTTCATAAATCCATGGTCTTTCTCCAGGTGGTCCACGCAGCAACTCGCGTCACAGTTCATATGTACGACATTGAGTGGAGGCTAAAGGACTTATGCTACAGCCCCAGCATACCCGACTTCGAAGCTTACCACATCGAGAAGATCATCGACAACATCATTCCATGCGCGATCATTACGCCACTCGACTGCTTCTGGGAAGGATCCAAGTTATTAGGACCTGACTATCCAATTTATGTTCCGTGAGTACCATACTTTTGATAACAGCTTTCAAGCTTATTCCGTTCCAATTTTGAACATGAAATTCATAAGCAACTTTACTCCACAGTGGTCTTCAGCACAAACTACAATGGACACAGTTACACCCTCAAGAGGTTCTAGAAGAAGTAAGGAAGCTGAGGTTCCAGTTCCCGTTCAGCACAATGGAGGCTTACATGAAGAGGGCTGGCATCACCTCCGCCTACATGAAAAAGCCGTGCCTAGACCCCACCGACGCCCACTGTCCAGACACGGCACCCAACAAGAAAACAGGCAATGTGAGTATTCGCTAATGCACCATTTTATAGTTCCCAAAACTTCAGGTAGTATTAATCTCCTTTGTATAGTTAGTTGTTGTGTATGGATCATTTGTTACGACTCCGTGAGAGACACATTAGGGACCATTACGACAACTCCCGGTCCTTTTATGAAGACTTCAATTTACGACAGTTTTACTGGCACATAAATAAAGCATGTAGGATCACGACAAATAAAATATCTTTATCGAGACGAACGCATAAAGTTTAAATACTTTCCATAATAATAAAATATTTTTGGAAACGGTAATAAGGCAGGATGAAAGCGGTCGCCGCCGGGCAGATGTGCGACTACCTGCCGCCGGGGCTCCGCCCTGCGTGAAAGTTATGTTACCAGCTACGTGATAACATCATCACCAAATATAGGTTTCGCAACGCAACTGAACCTTTACTCGCTACTCATCAATTTTGTTTTGACACTTTATTTTTTCAAGAAACGTTTCAATCTGAACGGTTCTTTAAGTGAACAAATTGTCTTTAACAAATAGTACATTCGTGGCGGGTACTCAATTGCATTGGTTTGGTTTTTGTGAGTTCGCTGAGTGTCTGTCGCCACCCACGTTCGGCGAAGGGTCGGGCGCAGATCGGGCGCGCATTGTTCGGCGCGCCCGCGCAGCCGGACCGCCGCATTATACGGGCGCATTGTACACGCTTCAATGGGCTTCGTTTGCCGCAGCTATAGCCATCACAATGACACTATTATATCAATAATGCTCACCATCCGATGGAGGCGAGTACTTCCACGGAATCCTCAGATATTTTGAAGTTTACTTTGTTTCATTATCATTGTCATCATTGTTCCAGGAATTATTTAATTTGTTTTGATCTTTACAAAATGGGAAATAAAAGAACAACCTTTGATTTATTACATTTTACCGTCGTCAATGGCACGCACAGAGTTAATACTTAACTTGTCTACAACAATCCATTTCTTGTTCAGATTCCAGACGTAGCGGCAGAGCTATCCCACGGGTGCTACGGTTTCGCAGCAGCATACATGCAGTGGCCAGAACAGCTCATAGTAGGTGGCGCCACCAGGAACTCCACATCAGCGCTGAGGAGTGCGAAGGCGTTGCAGACGGTGGTGCAGCTGATGGGCGAGCGAGAGATGTACGAGTACTGGGCAGACCATTACAAGGTGCACCATGTCGGCTGGACGCAAGAGAAAGCCGCTGCCGTCTTAGATTCATGGCAGAGGAAATTTGCTGCTGTAAGTTTTCACTTTTAATTCTAAATTCTAAAACATTGAGATAAGATATTTCAAATATGATAGGCAAGACTCCTTCTTCTGGAAATTCTCCCTATTTCTTTTCCTTATTCTGGTTCTTTCTTAAAAAAATTCGATCCTAAGACATTTTAGAAAAAAACTACAAATTTTTATTAAATAGTTTCGGTCTGAAAGTAATAAACGTTTTCTATCTGACCAACCAGCAATTAGTACTAAAGTTGCGACTTTTCCATTAAATATTAGATTTATTTTGCGTTAATTTCCAGGAGGTGCGAAAGATGACAGTGACGGAGTCTGTGTCGCCTTCGTATACTTTCTACCCATTCTCTACGTCAACACTGAACGACATTCTGGGCAAGTTCTCCGAACTGTCGTTGAAGAATATCATGTTGGGATACATGTTCATGGTAAGTCACAATTTCACCATTTACTTGCACCTTTCCAGTTAATTATTCTTGTTTTTTGTTGCACCTGTTTTGTAGGCGCTATTTTAAGTTTGTTTTTTGTTTCTTTCAGTTAATTTATGTAGCCGTGACACTAATGCAGTGGCGAGACCCCGTCCGCTCGCAAGCCGGTGTGGGTATAGCAGGGGTACTGCTGCTTTCGATCACTGTCGCAGCCGGATTAGGCTTTTGTGCTTTGTTAGGTGATTATTATTTTATTTTGGTTCCATTTTCCACGCACCGCTTGCACACCATGTAGATTTCATAATTATTTTTTTTATTTGTTTTCAATCATAGTTTTTTTTTTATCTAAGGCGACAAAATCTATTTACTAACTTTGTTTGTTCGATCCACAGGTATACCATTCAACGCATCAAGTACGCAGATAGTGCCGTTCCTAGCGCTAGGGTTGGGCGTGCAGGACATGTTCCTTCTCACTCACACGTACGTGGAGCAAGCGGGAGACGTGCCTCGCGAGGAGCGGACTGGCCTGGTTCTCAAGAAAAGTGGCCTCAGCGTGCTGTTGGCTTCACTTTGCAATGTCTTGGCCTTCCTGGCAGCGGCGTTACTGCCAATTCCTGCTCTGCGTGTGTTTTGCTTGCAGGTAAGATTGCATATTACTTTTATAACATGTTGAAAATTATTCTAACTCGCACGATTCATAATTTTATTACAGTGCTCACTGGTAATTTTTATGAAACGTTGTTCAGATATTTTTGTTCAGTTGTTTGTATAGAAATTATTGATCTGCTCAGATATTAATGAAGTATTGAATGTTCAGATATTAATGGTAACTTGTAGTGTATGCAACTTATTGACATTTTAAATTGTTCAGAAGTATTTGGTCACCTTGTTTGCTACAATATATCTGACGGCGACTGTACCAATAATCAGAAAAAATATACACGACCATCATAATTTCACGAGCAACTCATTTATCCCCCAGGCGGCCATCCTGCTCCTCTTCAACCTCGGCTCCATGCTGCTGGTGTTTCCCGCGATGATCTCGCTGGACCTTCGAAGACGGTCTGCAGCCAGGTCTGACCTTCTGTGTTGTCTGACGCCAGAGAGTCCCATGCCTAAGCGAAATAAGAAGATTGCAGACCGGTCCCGCGGTAGAAGTGGAAAGACTGATAAGGTTTGTTGACACCTGTTTTTAATCTTTAAAGATATCATGAAATTGAAAAGCTTTTAGGATAGTGTTACCAAAACACGGTTTTTGGTGTAATGAAAGCTTAGCTGCAACAATAAAAAAACACAAAAAATGGTTTGACATCACAAAATGGGCATTTGGGCAAAAAAATACCGATCCTGTATTAAGAGTACCTATAATAAATAATGGACTAATAATAATAATAAGTTAATGTTATTTGCAGAATAATTGGAAAGATACGACGAGACAACCATTGGATCCTGAAGATTTGGGAGACCAGTCAAAGGTGACGTGCTGCCTCAGTCTGTCGCTCACCAAGTGGGCGAGGAACTACTACGCACCGTTCATCATGAGACCTTCCGTTAAGGTATGATATTTTAAATCGGATCCACAACATCTGTAAATAACTTATTGTAAAACACAGAAGCTATAATGTATGATTCATTTTCAGGTAACATCAATGCTAGCGTTAATCGCAGTAATCCTGGCCAGTGTTTGGGGAGCTACGAAAGTCAAAGACGGTCTAGATCTCACAGACATTGTACCAGAGAACACGGACGAACACGAATTCCTATACCGCCAAGAGAAATACTTCGGCTTCTACAGCATGTACGCCGTCACACAAGGAGACTTTGAATATCCCACCAATCAGAAGCTGCTCTACGAATACCACGACCAGTTTGTTAGAATACCGAATATCATAAAAAACGACAATGGTGGACTTACGAAATTCTGGCTGAGCCTCTTCCGAGACTGGTTACTGGACTTACAGGCAGCTTATGACAAGGAAGTGGAGAGTGGGTGTATAACACAAGAGTACTGGTGTAAAAACGCAAGTGACGAGGGCATATTGGCATACAAACTGATGGTGCAGACTGGACACGTAGACAATCCCATCGACAAGTCACTAATTACGACCGACACGAAGAATGGTCATAGATTGGTGGATAAGGACGGTATCATTAATCCGAAAGCGTTCTACAATTACCTATCAGCCTGGGCGACGAATGATGCCCTGGCGTACGGAGCTTCACAAGGAAACTTGAAGCCGCAGCCGAAGAGATGGACGCATTCGTCAGGAGACGTTGAGTTAAAGATACCAAAATCATCACCACTGATCTACACGCAGCTGCCGTTCTACTTATCAGGTTTAAGTGACACGGAGTGTATAAAGAACCTGATTATGTCAGTCCGGGATCTGTGTTTGAAGTTCGAAGCGAAGGGATTGTCTAATTTCCCGTCTGGTATTCCTTTCCTGTTTTGGGAGCAGTACTTGTATTTGAGGACATCACTGCTCCTAGCCCTCGCCTGTGCTTTGGCCGCTGTTTTTGTGGTAAGTTGAATTTAACATTTACTAGCTGTGCCCCGCGGTTTCACCCGCATAAGTCTCGATCCCGTGGGAATATCGGGATAAAAAGTATCCTATGTCCTTTCCCGGGACTCCAACTATCTCTATACCAAATTTCATCTAAATCGGTTCAGCCGTTTAAGCGTGAAGAAGTAACAAACATATAAACACACACACACACTCACAAACTTTCGCCTTTATAATATTAGTGTGATGTTTCAGAAAAAAAAATCACATCGTAAAAAAAAAAACACGTATTCCTTAGCCACTTGACTTCAAATCATGTACTGAACCGTATTTATTTTCTGCAGGCTGTAATGGTACTCCTCCTGAACTTCTGGGCAGCAGTGCTGGTTACATTAGCCCTGGCGACGTTGGTGCTACAGCTGCTGGGTACGATGGCACTGCTAGGAGTCAAACTGTCTGCAGTACCAGCTGTCTTACTAGTCCTTTCCATAGGCAGGGGCGTCCACTTTACTGTGCATTTGTGTTTGGTAAGTAATCTTTTATATTATTTCCAGTTAAATAAAACTGCTTACGGACTTATTTAGCTTCCCTATCTATAGTCTTTCTTTCGCGCCTCGGAAAGCACGTTAAGCCGTTGGTCCCGGTTTTCAATCGTGGATCTTTGACAGTTTTTACGGGTAGTCAGAAGCTCGAAAGCCTGATAACAAGTCTTACCAAGGGGTATCGTATTACCCAGTAACTGGGTTGTGGAGGTCAGATAGGCAGTCGCTCCATGTAAAATACTAGTATTCAGCTGCATCCAGTTAGACTGGAAGCCGACCCCAACATAGTTGGGAAAAGGCTAGGCAGATGATGATGATCTGTAGTCTTTCTTTATTGCCATATAACGTACGAGTATATTCAAATTTAGTCATTTTTATCTTAATAAAAATGCTAAAATGTACATATATAACATCTTACTCAATTAACTAACTATACACATTAAATAACAAAAAAAATATTTTCCTCCACTAGGCTTTCGTAACATCGATCGGATGCAAGCGACGACGAGCATCTTTGGCCCTGGAGTCAGTATTAGCTCCGGTGGTACATGGCGCTTTGGCCGCCGCTCTGGCAGCCTCCATGCTGGCTACCAGCGAATTTGGCTTCGTGGCAAGACTGTTCTTAAGACTGCTGCTAGCTCTGGTACTTCTCGGATTGATAGACGGACTGCTGTTCTTCCCTATTGTACTCGCCATATTGGGACCGAACGCTGAAGTAAGTTTCTATGACTGCTGATATATCAAAATCAATCCCATCGATGTCCAGCATCTAGAAGTGGCAAAAACTTTATTTCTGTTTCTTTACAATTTGACAAAGTTTCTAACAATTGCTTTTTTTATTCAGGTCCGACCGTTAGAACATCCAGAAAGACTGTCGACGCCGTCACCGAAAAGTTCTCCGGTACACCCTCGCAAGTCGAGTTCAGGGTCAGGAGGTGGCGACAAGGGAGGACGCGGTGGCAAATCAGCGCCGCGACCCTCAGCCCCCTCTCTCACGACCATTACCGAAGAGCCGCCGAGTTGGCACTCTTCCGCTCCCTCCGTACAATCCTCGATGCAGTCCATCGTCGTGCAGCCAGAAGTGGTCGTGGAGACAACGACTTACAATGGCAGCGATTCGGCCTCAGGACGATCGACGCCTACTTCAAAGACACCTCATCCGGGCGCTATTACTACTAAGGTTAGTTTTCGACTTGTAATTTTCCAGTAGCACGAATGCAAGCCATAAGATTACCTTACATAAGCAGTTACTTTCTTCAATAATTGTCTTTTTCGATATTTCGATGTCTAACTTACCTAAATCTTTGCAGGTAACGGCGACAGCGAATATAAAAGTAGAAGTAGTAACACCAAGCGACAGGAAATCAAGACGGTCGTATCACTATTACGATCGACGTCGGGATCGCGACGACGATAGAGAGAGAGACCGGGACCGAGACAGAGACCGGGACCGGGACAGGGACAGGGACCGGGAGCGAGACCGGGACAGGGACAGGTCGAGGGAACGAGACCGAAGGGACCGGTTTAGAGACGAAAGGGACCACCGCGCCTCACCTAGAGAAAACGGCCGAGATTCCGGCCATGAAAGCGACTCCTCACGACATTGAAGACACAGACTGTCTCAAACTGTGTGTCACTTGAACAACGATCCACATCGTGTCAACACGCTGTGAAGACTAGATATACTTGCATGAATGCAACTAATTATACTGTATGTAATGATCTGAACGATTCGACATCTTTACCTAAAGTTACGGAGTTTATCTCTTATAAGCTGAGCAATCGTACGTAAAACATGTTTTAAGGTTGGCAATACCGCTTATAATCAGTACCTTAAGACAGTATTACGAGAATTGTAATTTTAAGTTTACTCTTCATATGAATATAGTGGAGGCTATATTTTTATTCGGTACATGATGGAAGTGCTAGTATCTATGTCAGCATTATGTGTAACTATTAGTAGTGCATACAGGCTGGTACTGAAATCATTCCATAGCGGGGCACTAGTACTTCTATATTGCGGTCCAGTATAGATGTGTTCCAGTGTCAAAGCTAGTGAATTATTTACTGTATAAAACCAAATATCATTTGTAGACGTCATATCTATACATTTGTTTGTGTGTTCCTATTTTAAAGACATTTCCATTTGTCTCCAAACTCTTTGTTACATTTATACTTCTAAAGACTGTGGTCAAATATTATTAATTTATAATATTATTTATTTGTATGTCTATAATTATTCTGTCACCAGGAAAATCTGTGGAAAATCTCAGATTAATTGTACAAATTATTTAGGTAGTTGTAACTGTAGGTTAGACGGCTATTTATGAGATTACGTAGTTATGTTTTATACCTAACTGTATTGTTGTGATCTTTAGGTAAACTTAGTAATTGTGAAGACTGCATTTAAAGATCAAAGCACAGTATTGTGTGAATATAAGGCGAGGTGACGCGTCGGTGCCGCGGTACAGCGACGCCGACTTGAATACTGACCTCACGTTATGATCGACGAGTTACGTTGTAACGTTTTGTGCAAAGTACTTAGTAGCATATATTAATTTATACGTACCTATATAACTTAATGATATTCTGTAAATATAGCTGTAACTGTAGCAAGTAACTGTGCTCGTAGGCAGCGCCCCCGTGCGGCGGCTGCGTACATTTGTATCATTTATTTTTATACAATTTTAACTGACATATTGTCGAAAAACTGTAGGTTGTAACTGAAATGAAAGCGTTTATTAACTTTTGTAGGTTTTTTAAAAATTAACAAATGAAATGCGGAGAAATATAATTATTTTGACAGTGTTCATTAATAAGTATCACGTAGCATTTATTTACAACGAGTATATAAATTATATCATGAAAGGCTGGATTTATGTGGAATTTTAAAAGACAGCTATTTGAATTCATCATAAATATGTTTTGTGAGCAATCGTAAAGCACAATAACTGAGCTAAAAAATAGCTCTGAAAAACAAAATATTTTTATTAGAAAAATTACTTTGCCATACATCTGTGACGATAAATGTTATTGTTAAAACAAAAGTTAATGTCGACTGTAATGAGAAAATAAAATACTTTTAAACTGTACAAATTATCTTATTTTATTGACCACCTTATCAAATCTGGAATCCTTGGTAAGAAACCTTATGAAAATATTCTCAAACACGAGTAAATCAAAATCAAAGAAAAACATAAAACATTGCTTATAAAGCAGCGGATTTTCCAATACAGATCGCTACAGGTTGACTACGGAAAGAAAGGGTCACAATGTGTTTCCTTATGTGTGAGCACATAAGTTAATACGGGGATATTTTTCCCGCACCGATCGGTACCGACTTGTCTTTACCGGGAACCCGCGTCTTTATGTAAGCACCCTTACTCAGCTTTTCGTTATGTGTGTAGTTATGATATGTTTCGAGTCCAGTGCCTGTGTTTGGCACCCCTATACCGCGACCCAAACACGAATGCTGGAAATGATACAGAAAACCTTCCTAAGATCCCTCTTCCAAAGATTAGACCATTTCTTCCCCTATATGTACCCTATCAACTATATTTTAAATTAAAGGCGTTGGGCTTTAACTCGTTGGAGGTGGGAAGAGGGCTTGATCAGCTCATGGTAGCCTATAAGACCTAACGGGGACGTATCGACTGCCCAGAGCTCCATGGCCTTTTCTACCGATTATTTGTGCTCGACAAATACATCGGACACCGTCAGAGCCGCCGGCACAATCTGTTTGCACAACCGTTATCCAAAACTATAGCCAGAGCGAATCCCCAGTCTGTCCTACTAAATGCCCTTCTGACTGACAACCCTGAATGTGATTTTTTTGCAGATGAATGGAGTCAAATATGCGTATATGTCTGGTGTTTTTGAGAGAAAGTATGCAAGGGAGTCCATTGTTCCATGTTAGTTATAAATTAAATTTTGTACAACATAATAAAATTGTCAACGTTATATTAATGGTTTCTATGTTAATTAATGCAATTGGTATTGTACCGCTTTAATTAACTATTAAAACATAAATAATAAATATGTATCATAACACTCATGCTTTTATAAAGCTCTCTCTCTCTACTAAACTTTTCTAAACTCTATTATTATAGAGTACATAAAAAACGATTAAGTAAGAAACATTGCTAAATTATACAGTTTGGATACTATTATTAGGCTGTAGCCAACAGACCGCCATCTATTTTTTCAAATCTTAAACATGGCCAACCTATATAAGTGATAAGTTTGCAGAACTTTGTTCGTTCGTTATAACTTACAAAATGATAACTTTATGGAGTTTGGAAAAAATATATTTTGTAAACAATTATTTTTTGCTTCAGGGAAAGAAATCCCTAACTTTGCAGTGAACATTTTCAATAAAACCGCTGAAGAAACAAATCAGCATTTTGTGAGAGATCAGTTTCAACCCTTACCCGCCGATGTAATCGTAGATAATGTTGCGTAAGTAGTAGTAAGTACCACGCATGGCCTAGGTTACCTGCGCCTCCCAGACGTGTCATACTGATACCGTATTATCCTTTGAAGTTTCTTAGAACTTTGTGAAAAATTTTCGTAACGAAACGGCCAGGACAGTTAAATGTATCGTTCGTACTTTTACAGACATCTAGGCGAAATATTTCTGTAATGCGAAAAATTTCAAGCAATTCCCTGAAGCAAAAAATAATTGTTTACAAAATATATTTTTTCCAAACTCCATAAAGTTATCATTTTAATGATATGATTCAAGAAAATGCTTACGATGAAAATCCCTAAAATTCGTTAGGTGTAATGAAAGCAATCCATGGAGCGTACAGTGATCCGCTTAGCTCAAATTATAATAGTGGGAGGGTGAAATTTTGGCGGTAGCAACGCCTGCGACATTCCTTAGAAAGCGGGAGCGCGGGAATCAATAAAGGATTTCCTGGCGACTTGCCCACGCATGTGCGTGGCGGCCGGTGTCGCGGCCGGCATCACCTCATGCCACCAGCGTTCCCCGAGGCGCCTGCCAGCCGAGCACTCTTGCAGCAGCCTTGTCATCAGCTCGCCTGCTGATACCATGATATCAGCTGGCCGAGCGCCGGATACTACTCGCTTCTCGTAATACTAGGCCGGATGTTGTCGTAGAGCGGCTTGGAGGCGTTCGCATCGGTCACTGACCATCAACCTTATGTATGAGCAAATAAATCTCAGTAATAAGTAGTAGGCCGCTGCGTTATTGGGCGTATGATTCGCGCGCAGCGTCAGTGCGGGCGCGGGGCGACGGGGCGCGCGGGGGGCGGGTGCGCGGGCCGGCGCGGCTTGGCGCGCGACACGCTTGTCCTCGCCTGCGGCCCGCCCGCACGACACCGGCCCCGGTCCCTAACCTGACTGACACTACCACTCGATGACTCATGCACAAACGTACGCCCCTGTGTGACACTGTCAGGAGAGTTTAGTGCCGTGTGTTGTTCCATGTAGGAGCGGTCAGTGCTGTGTCGGTTGTCGTGTGCCCTTGTCATGTGGGGAGTGCGATGGCGCTGATGGACAGCATGTGTCCGCGGAGGCCGCTGGGCCTGCTCGTCGCGCTGCTCGCGGCCGCTGCGCTCGCCAACCAGCTCGAGGACATCCCGCACAATGAGTAAGTGCCCTCATATCTGATAACCTAGCGCCCGTAGCAGAGATACAGTACCTATACGTAACAGTGCTGAATCTTTGAGCGTTGATAATATAAAATGTATTGTAGGTACAATTCCTGGTATTAAGATAATGATTTATCACAACAATTACTTTATTCCAAGAAATGTAGACAACAACAAGACTATTATTGTAGTGCATTTTCAGATAATAACTATATTATTGAATCATAGACCAAGTAAACAACACTATTTAATGAGATTTATAGTCTCCCAGTTTCAGAATGCTTCAACAGAATTTTCCTCTATTATTTTCACTTTATTCACCTGAAGAATTAGCTTAAAAGGAAAAATGTTACACAATCAAAACAGTAGCTACATAACAATATTGTACATACATTATTATAAGTTATACTGCAGTTAACCTGAACCTTTAATTAAACCTGTTTTCCAATTTATTAGTTATCGTAAGCTAACACACGGAAAGCTTTTTCCATTAATTGCTCCAATAATGCTGTACCTTTAGGGTCACTAATGTACCTTCTGTGTAAGAAAGCTTTTCAGATAATAATTAACATCCTTTCAGGAAAATGAAAGGAAGCAGAATACACGAAAATACAATCTGACATCCGCAAAAATAAAATACTGTAGTATTTAGAAAGGCTACAATCGTGTATTCACCCACGCTTTACTCAATGTGCCGTAGTAGTATCAAATGAAGCGAAAGACTGATTACATTTGACTACGAGTGTATGCACGAAATTCACTCATCCACTCAACCTCTTCATCATCCAAGGACTCCTTGAAGAATGGTAACAAGTTTATTTCATCGTATAGATATATTTATAGATTCGTTTCATCGCAACATTTGATAACTTAGATGAGTTTGTCAAATGGAGCGGCGAGTTACACTTCAATAGGTCTTTATCATGAAGATATCCTTTGATACGTTCTATATATAACTTGAAATTACATTTTAAGTTTATATATAAGCACCTATTTAAAGTATTGTTAGGTATATACTTAATATATGCTTTAATATAACGCGAATAAAATCGCAGCAGAATTCGCGGAGAAGACAGAAAATGTTGAAGATTGACACGTAACCACGGCTGCCTACTTTCCTGTACATTAATCATATTATTTGCACCTGTTGCGACTACATTCGCGCCATTTTTTTCCTGTAATTCGTATGGTGATATTGTTATGGTGAACGGAGTGTGTCATCCCTCATAACTTGCAGAGTTCATGATAGAAATAGGTTGCGTTGACAATTGTTAGCAATGGCTGAACACCCCGCATAGTTTAGACTTATTGTTCTGGGGTTTAGACGTAAGTAATTAGTATGATCTACTTGTAATTGCTCGATATGGCGTCGGGCAACATACTTAATATGGCCCGTATCAGTAATACTTTTAGATATTTTTGAGTGATCAAAGATCAACCTTAACAATAATTAGACCTCGAGAGTTATCAAGACGTTCAGAAACCGATTTGATTGTCACTTACTCATAACACAACCTCAGGCCGGTTTTGCCTGAAGGGGTAAGCAGAGGTATAGGTTTTGCCCGCTATGTTTAATTTCAATTTCATGTCTTGAGGGCGAGCTTTTTGTCCGGCACGGTTTTCGGAATGGCTGAGCGATTGAGTTATATGTGACGCGGGTTCGATTGAATTTTCGTTTCACACATTAATTGTAAAGCCCGTGGATAGTTAATGTTTGTTTTTTCAAGTGTTGGGAAAGGTTTGAAACAAAAATGTGCTTAAACCTCTTATTCCGGTAAAACGGTTTCACATGGTAATGAAGATAGGTTAAAATACAAAATAAAATTAACTCTAGACAAGGCATAGAAGCAGAAACAGAATCGGAAACAGTTCTAATTAAAACATTCCAAATAAATAGTTTTGAAACTGATTGAACAGAACAATAGAAACCATGTTTAATCGTAAATTGATAAAACATATTAAAAAGTAAAAATGATCTGTATCATTTGTGTAATTTTGGTTTCAATGTAGATACATAATTGCGGTGGGCACGCTACCAGTAGATGGATGTAATATAACATATTACTGTAGCTCATACCTGATATTATGTATTATGCCTTTATGTATGTACATACCGACCAATCTTCTAGATGCAATGCAGGCACATAGGCTCATCGTTTATATTATACTATTGTATTGGTTTGTAGTTTTACAAAGGCTAACAAAACGATTCAGGCCTCCTTTTTTACCGACTTCACAAAAAGGAGGAGGTACTATGTTCGGCTGTTTGTATGTTTTTTATTATTATTTTGTATGTTTGTTCATCGAATACTCCGCCAATTGTCGATGGATTTTCAAAATTCTTTTTTTGTTCGAAAGTAGATAGTTCTGAGGTGGTCCCATTGTCACCAAGTTAGGATCTGATGATGGGATCTTAGAGAAATCGAGGGCAACCCTCAAATTTTATAGGCTCACTTATTGTTTTTCGCATATTTTATGAAGTATCTTGTTTATTTGCGTATGGTTGTCACCATCTCAGGTAGCTGGGCTGATGATGGAAGGTACAACTCCTTACAACAGTAAGAAGTTACTCAAACAGGCAAGGACTGTTTTAGTAAATTGTTTTGATGTTTGATAGGGCATTTGTCACATTTGGTCTCATGATCATCAAGTCATGACCTGATGCTGCAGTCAGGATAGTCTGCAGAGTACCTAACTCCTCGACAACTAACAGCAGATATATCGTGTTTAGGCTCATTGAAAAGGGCTCGATGTGTGGATAAACGTACTGTTAATGAGGAACACCGAAGTACATAGAGACCTGATGCTGAAGCCAGGAGCATCAGAAAAAGTACAAACCTTGAAATAACAGCACCGTAGTCGTGTTTGGGCTCATTTTAAACAGGACTAAATTTTAAGTTCAATGCAATGTTGACATAAGTCTGGCCTGATGCTGCAGCCAGGATTATCAGCTTCTAGTCTAAAAACATCAGGTCAGGATTTGATGATGGGGTCCTGGAGAAATCGAAGGAACTCTTCAAATATTATAGGCACACCTATAGCGATTTGGGTATTTTTTATAGTAACTCGTGCACTTGCTCTCGGAAAGCACCATTTGGTGAAGTGGAACTGATGATGAAGACCACAGATGGCCACCGGAACTACTCAATAATATCTAAGTATTTCACGGGTTGCGATTCGATTACTTTAATATGGTTGCTAAGCAATTCATGCTCGTCACAATGTGAATGGTGATATGGAGCTGATGGTGGACCTGGAGAACTCCTCAACAATTAACTTCCCTGCATCGGGAAAAGCAATATTTTGTTTGTAAAAGGCGATGATCACTAGGCTATTGTAACTTAGATAAATTATAAGCAGACCCACTAAAAAGCGTGAAATAAAAACTTTTTAAGAAAAAAAAAACCGACTTCCAAAAAACACTACAAAGTGAAAAATAACTTTAATTTCGGAAGTCGGTGGCAAAAAACTAAAATACAGATCCAAAGACACCGACTTCCGAAATTAAAGTTATTTTTCACTTTGTAGTGTTTTTTTGGAAGTCGGTTTTTTTTTTCTTAAAAAGTTTTTTTAACACCCAATTCGGTGCTGAGAAAAACATTTTCAATAAAACTAATGTT
This sequence comes from Amphipoea oculea, assembly GCA_945859645.1. Classification (NCBI taxonomy): domain Eukaryota; kingdom Metazoa; phylum Arthropoda; class Insecta; order Lepidoptera; family Noctuidae; genus Amphipoea; species Amphipoea oculea. The sequence continues at coordinate 8,280,764 of OX243862.1, forward strand.
GCCGGGCGGCCATCCTCTGTGTCTTGCACAAGGCCTTGCGATGCAGCGGTATGTAGGGCAGGACGTGCCGCGCACCGACAAGCAGCTTATTGACAGCCAATTACAGAACGATATTCAGCCCGCTTCCTCCCCCGCTCCCGCGCACGCTCCCGCTACTTTGATGAATTTTTGTAATGACATTTCGTCGCGATTTGCTAAACGAAAAAGTTCACAAGTGACAGTTGAAAGTTCCGAGATGGATCAATTCGTGATAAATGGCGCCACAGCCCGCCTGCCCCGTGCCGCCTACCCCAGACCACTCATACAATGGAGCGGTTGTAAAAACTTTGAATTATTAACGAGGATTTCCGGTTAAAGTAATTACGAATCCGCGCCACTGATTAAATGTATTGGGTTGTTTCATTAATGTGTGTTACGATGTGCCCTTCTACGAGAACTTATACTTGTGGATGGGTTTTGAGGAAAACATAATTAATTAGAAAGCTTTTATGAGTGGTATACAAAGTTATACAGTTTGCCAGTTTCTTCCTTCTTCCTTACTTATTAGCAATTTGATCTATTAGACTATCTTCTCTGCTACCTTATCAGATGTATTTTATTTGATCAATTAGGTACTTACTGCTTTTTTTATATAATTATTTATTACAATATAGTCTACCAGTTATTTCAGTAAGTTCTTTGGATTAACGGTTTATCTAACATGTTCATTACGTTTATAATCTACTTTCATTTCAAATAATGGAGTCAATTTGTACTCATCATTATACAAATGAGGGTTCGTCTATAGGTGTGAACGAACGTGGGAATTTCATTCAATTTCCCCACACATCGGAGGGGAGAAAATCTTTTTATCAAGAGTGCAAATGTAAAGCTTAAACGAAATAAAAAAAAAAATAGCAAGCTAAGGCCCGGAGCCACTGTGATCACGCGCGCAAACAAACTCCATTAGCTATGTGCGAGTATGGTACCTGCATTTTAATTTGTATTAAATTCAGTTGCGGTTCTAATGAATAGTATTACGAAAAAATTGCAAATCAGAAAATGAACACCCACGTTTTATATTGTTTGAATTCTGAGTTATTAATGAGGATAAAAATATATAGATACACTGGATAAACTTCTTATACTTACTAAATTACCTAACAAACTATAAAATAAAAAAATAAAAGCCGGATCTAACTAAAACTATTACCTAAAAAATTAAAATATAGCGTCGAAAAATTCCTCCGCATCGCTGTCGACTGGTAATGTACCCAAGAGAGTGGCGGCATTGCAACGTTGTATGGCAATGCTTAGACTCTGGCCAAGGTAAAAGACCATTGGGTCACGGGAAGTGTCAACCAGCCGTTTGGAGATTTTGTTGAACAAACCATGAGCACTTGGACCCCATGGCCTGAGGGTTTCAACCCCAAACGGCTCGTATATAACTAGCTGACCCGGCAAACTTCGTACCGCCTCAGAATCAATAAGAACGAATGTACAGACGCTAGCACATCAAGCTACCCGAAACTGTCAAATTTTCCCAATCAACTTTGAACCTTACAATTTAGCGATAAAGTTGAAAATCTATTAAAGGAATTTGACAGATTGTAGTAGCTTGACGTGGTGGCTTCTGTACCTATGAGAAAATAAATAATCTTCATAATTTTTTATTGCGTGAATTTTTCCCCTTGTTTTTATACAGGGTGAAATTGAACACATGCGACAAATCGAAATGGGAGATTGTACTCGTCATTATGAACAACTTTTATTATGGGACCAAACCTGAAATCGCGAAAAAAAAATCAACTGTTCCCTACATTTATGTTTGCATAACTCGCCAAAATGTAGGGAACAGCTGATTTTTTTTTCGCGATTTCAGGTTTGGTTCCATGGTAAAAGTTGTTCATAATGATGAGTATAATCTCCCATTTCGATTTGTCGCATGTGTTCAATTTCACCCTGTAGTTATTCTGCTATTCGGGGCGGAGACAAATCCAACAAATTAAAGATCATAAAAATCGGTCCAGCTGTTCTTGAGTTATAAATGGTGTAACTAACCCGACTTTGTTTTATTTATATAGATTACAGATAAGGTTATTCTACTTTTGCCGATTGAGGTTTTCCATAGCCGTTTTGGATGTTTACAGCTCACAAGTTGCTCAGGTTGATTGAACAGTTCTTTGTTGTTGTTTTCTTTTTTTATCGAACCCATAAAACAAGTCAATTAGAAGAGAGCTATCCGCATTTCTCATTATCCCTGCACGTAGAACGTTAGCTAACTTACATAGCCATTCAAAATCATCAATAAATGATATCGTAGGAATCATCTAAACACCGTTTACAAGTCCAAAACCCGAAAATTTTGTCAGTTTAAATCAAATAGACGACCGCTATTCTTCTGTCAGCTGTTTGCTGTCGGGGCTAGGCAAATCAGGTTATCGAAATGTGTCATTTTCGATACGATATCCTGTCGGATGGTTGTGAATTGCTGATTGGCTTTCCGGCTAAGCTTCACATAGAGTGTATTTTAATCGTCGGAGTTTATTGTACACTGCATGTAACTCCGGAAGATTAGTTGTTTATTTATTACTTGTCCAAATTATAAGAACATTTACACTAAGTACCTATAAGATATTGTAAGCGCATGTAGCCTTTAGGACGACACAGCTTTGCCCCACCAGTGGGGCGGCCGGTGGGGCAAAGTGGAATAATCCAGAATTTATCGTAATTTCATTATTTTTATAACTAGGTCTCCGCCAAATGGATATAAATACACTATGATAAGAAGTATAATTATACTGTGTAATGATAAACGTTTCGTACTGAACAGTTTTATACCCACCACACAAGTCCATCGTTTGTACAAAATGCTTCCACAAATAAGCCTCCACAATCTCCACATGTAAGCAATCCTGGGCAGTTAGCCCCTCGGACTTTGATAATATTTTTACTACGGCATCAACCTATACTTATATTCCTAAATAACTGGTACCGAAACAAGAGAACGGAGACTTTTAATGACTTGTCTAACCCTGGGATCTACTTTATTAATTAGTGTCTATTGGAAGACGAAAACCACAACTAATAATAGACACCATATTTTAGTGCTGCTAAAAACAAATAATACAAAACATAATCATGTTCCCACAGTTGGGGCACAGGCCTAGGAATTTTTGGTCCTAGAACATCGGTTTCCTCACGATGTTTTCTTTTATTGTTTTGAGAGCAGTGGTGATTAAATAATTTACACAAAGTAAAGCGTCTTTCTGGGTACGAACCTACAATTCGTAAGTCGCGGCCGTTACCACTGGGCTCTTTTAAATTATACTTGTCAAAATTGAGGATAATTAGGATAAAAGCTAAATTAATGTTTAAACACAGTACCTATACACGTAGCAATGTAGATTGAAGAGGTACGTATATATAATAGTTCTAGAACTAGAGCCTGAAGGGCCCAGCTACTTCAACGTTATATTACAATCTTAAAACTACACACATGCCTCCGGCAATAATAAATTAACTGATGTCATTATCTCTACCGTTTTTTTTTGGCTGATAACATGATAGGCCTCTTTTATTTAGCAAAGATGTATTATGTAGTCCTTTATACACGTGTATACCTACTTATGACACGTTCTTTTGGCTTTTGTTAGCTTGTGCTATTTGAAGGTTCTTTGAAGTCTTTTCTTTCAACAGAAATTCACCTGAGGCGATATTAAATTAATTGGTATTGTACTATCACTTGATTGTTTTTCCGAGCTGTTAACAGACGTTTTCAACAAAGATGTTTACGTCGTATTCATATGTGACCTACACATGTTTCTGGCTCGCGGTTCTTTTGTAAATCTCATATTTCTGTCTGTGAGAAAATGAAGATCTCATGGATAAATGACATACATGTGTCTTTGTTGTAAAAATATACAGGATACTAATATAATGTGCCAAACACATTGCTTGTTAGGACTTAATCTTTTTAATTACTTTATTATGATCTTAAAAGATTGTGTGTGATATTTTTTGTACTTGTATACCAACATTTTAACTACGACGCGGTAGCCGAATATTCGGTATCATAGTTACAATAGTAGACCACATTCATCCATTCTATCCTTCCTTCGTCTTGAACAGTACACTGGTCGTTTGCAAGCAACATGTGGGCAGCTGCAATATCCGCTCTCCACCGCGCTGAGCCGCTGCAGCGCTGTAAACAATAGCTTTATATGAGATACGGTCATAGTTCAGCGAATCGCGATGTAAGCACATTGATGCAGCTTTCAGCGCTGTACCTACCTACTATACAGAGGTTATATATAACGTATCTTCGGGCTTACCCGGTGTAGTGTCGGGGATCAAAGCGTGGGACGCATTACAACATGACTCCAACCTACGTCTCAAAGGTATTGGACATATTTAATATTTTCCTAAAGGGAAAAATAAAAGATAAATAATAATAAAATATGGGTTTGGGTTCAACCGCACAAATCTGTGAAGCCATATTCACAAGCTTTGGAAATCATTTTTTGATAGACAAACTTAGAAGTATTGGATAATAAGTAAATTACTAATATAATAAATGTAAAAGTTTGAACATATTTGTTATATAATCTTTATCACGGATGAACGAATTTGCATGAATATGTATAATGTATATACCATGTCTTGGGTTACCACATTAAATACTTTTTGCCAGGTACATGATTTAATTTCCGTGGTATGCTACTAAAACCGGGGCAACAGCATAGTACATATACCTACATATTATTTGTATTATGGGTAACGATTCAGGTTAATCCTTAACCTTAAGACGTTAACACGCAACTGTTAGACCAGTGAGTTCACCGTCGAATACATCATAAATCTATTTCAAAGATAAATATTATCGACCTGAACCCATGGTCGGTAACGCAAAGTGCCGACAGTTCACTAAATTGTAATATTAGTTTGTTCTCTAAAACCACACTGACCTCTGACATGTGACATGGATATCGACCTTGACTTCTAAATTATCCGTCCTAATTACAAGTTATTCTGGCTTAATTTGAGGAATGAGTTGATTGAAATATTTCTCAAAAGAAATGTAAGATTTTTATATGTTCGTGTAGTCATATATTTCTGACCGAAACCAAAAGAGGCTGTTGGCTTATCAGTTAACTTTTACAGGTTTATTGCACCGCATATTACCTAGTCTGACTCAATTCTTCAATTTAGACTCAAGCCTCACTTTTGCATTTACAATAAACACAATTTGATAATGAGAAGAATTCTTGCCGGATGAAGATTCAAATTGTTGATTTGCACTCACCGTACTTAGGTCGCTCGAAAAGTGTACATAGTGAGAAGAGTGAGCTCACACATCCCGCATGGAACGATAGATACGACTTTCAGTATGATTGAGCAAAACAAAAATTGTTCATATTTATAAAACAAAACAACGACACAGAAACGTGACTATCTTTTCACGTGGTCGGGCGAATCTAACGATATAAATCTTTGTTGTCAAAGGAATCTTAATCTATTAATTCAGTTTTCTTTTACATTGAGATAACCTGCTTATCTTTGCTTCATCATCATCATCATCTTCAGCCTACAGCAGTCCAGTGCTGGACATGGCCTCTCCAATTGCAAGTCATCTCCAAGCCAGCTCGATTCTCGGCAACTCTCATCCAGCTGCCACCCTGCGAAGATTGTCACTTTACCTATCTTACGTTTGCTGAATTGCGGTCTCCACTCAAAAACACGTCTACCCCAATGGTCTCTGGTTCTACGGTTAGTATGGCCGGCCCATTGCCACTTCAGCTTTGTCAACAACTTTGGTTCTCTGATGGATCACCTCATTCCGGATTCTATCCCTCAGAGAAACTCCAAGCAGTGTTCGCTGAGCGACCTTGAATTTATTGACTAGTCATAACGTGTCTACGTTTCGGCTTCGTAACTCATAACAGGCAAGACGCACTGATTAAAGAATTTAGTCTTTATAGGCTCTGCAGAATACGCGACGAGAAGACTCGACTAAGCTTTCCAAACGCCCATCTGAATGCTTCTGTTAACCTCCTTCATATTTATCTTTGCTTACTAGTTATAAAATTATCATAAAAGCTGTGTCGCCCCTCGGCTAGTCCGCGAGATTGATCACAAAACTTTGTCTAGACATAGCGTAATTATATAGCCTGGTTCAGAGCTCTTAAGGATAATATAAATGAAAGTACCATTAAAACTTGCCCAGTAGTTTTAAACATCGCTAAGGAAAAACGCGCAAATGTTGTAGTTTTTAGTTCGCTCCTACTAAGTGCTTTGGTCTTATGGGTTCAGTTTTCACTTAAGGAATGGCGAAATACTGGAACTAAGTATGGCATAAACAAATGGTACAGCATATTTAATAATGATAGTAAAAGTAGCATAATATTTAAGAATTTCTTACGAATTTGTCAAAAATATAAGATTAGTAAAATATATAAGACACCAATAGGTTTCATAAATAATGTGATACGATTACGTAAATGAAAGCAGTGTCTTGTACAGACGCCAGCACATCAAGGTACTACAATCTGTCAAATTTCTTTAATAGATTTTTAACTTCATCGCGAAAGCGTAAGGTTCAAAGTTGATTGGGAAAATTTGACAGTTTCGGGTAGCTTGATGGGAAACATAACACGCCTGTAATCTCCGACGAGTTATGCAGAGGTGTACCTATAGGACACCCACATTTCGCCAGTTTTGTTTAAGTCCCACACAATAGGGGTAAGTCTATTGCCATCAACCAGGTAAAAATCCGGGATGCTACTCAGAAATTCCTGATGGAAAACCCAATAACGCTTTGCCCGACCCGGGGATCGACCTCATGCTCAGCAGTAACGCTTGCGACCAGAAGGCCAATTCTCGTAATTTTAAACGTTCAAAATCTAGTCACAGTCTCATCTCGGCGACAAATAAATGTCAAAAACTTGTCAAAATGTGGGGAAATTAGACGTATTTTTGCCAGATTGACATTCAGATCAGAAGGCCAATTCTCGTAATTTAAAACGTTCAAAATCTAGTCGCAGTCTCATCTCAGCGACCAACAAATGTCAAAAACTTGTCAAAATGTAGGGAAGTTAGAGGTATTTTTGACAGATTGAGACTGAGACCAGACTGTGAACGTTATTAAAATTACGAGAATTGCCCCTCAGACTTTAAACGTTCTTAAAATTACGAAAATTGCCCCTCAGATCAAAGCAGTCATGGGAAAGTGTATTGTTAACCTGCTAACGATGATTTAATTAAATTCTACTGCTGAATGTATTTGAAAAATGCAAATCTTTTTTGTTGGAGTTTGTCCCGCAAGTTTTTGTTTCTGTTTTGACACATGCTTTGCAAATATCAAACGAAAGGCCCTTTTTTTGGAAATAAATAAAACCATACAAAACGTCCGGAAACACAATTTAATTGGCCAGTTAGGTATGACAGACTAGCCAGTTTTCAGTAAATACATTTTAAAATACTGTTATTCTGTTTCAATTTACATAATCGTATAGTAACAAAACATTTCGAACAATAGATTGCTTTAACATAAAAGCACTATAACTAGCAACAACCTTTAATGACGGTATTAAAGTCCGTGCCAGTTACAATCGTAACTCAATTAACTGTTTCGTAGAAGCGTAGACAATTTGCACAAGCGGCGTAGGCTCGTAGCGATCGTAGCATCTCGTAGCAGTCAATGTGCTACGCCGTCGTTGCACTATGTACCGAGTGCGACATTCAATGCGGGTAGAAGATGAATACTTTTTCAGTTCTAGTTAATTATGCATGAATAGTAATAGTTAGTTTTTTTACAAATCCCTTCAGATTAGCTAAATTACTATGAATAGAGACGAGGTCATATCAAAATATTACCCTAATTTCACGCTAGAAATATGTTAAACTTAAAAAGGGGTATGCTTTCAGTAAACTTCATTTTAATAATACCATTAGGAGACGGTTCAAAACTAAAATTAAAGCCAAAGCCATGTTATCATTCGCAACACGTGAATATATTTAAAATAAAGCTGTACATTTCACGTTAATTTAGTTAATTCAGAGTACAAATTAATTTGGGTTATTTTATCTGTTGGGTTGCGGCTTATCAATGATTGGCCGACACCGCATGTGGTATCAACGTTTTAGTTAAAACTGACTGAACCCTAAAACAGTTTCATTTGAATTAAAATGATAACTTTTGTGTTTGATGTTAATTGAATATACTCATCAAGTTTTAGCTCATCAACTGAACATTAAAAACCAGAAACTAGACCGCAAAAAAAAGCAATCAAGTAAAACTAATTGAGACATAAAATAGACGTTAGTCAATTAAATTGGTTTTTATTGTGGCTGGTGTGTCGCGGGTGGCGTACAAACAGGCAAATGAAACTAGTTATGATCTGTTTCCACAACGTAAATATTTGCAGAGCGGCACGCGGCGCGGGGCACATGTCAAAGGCGCCGGCTCCGGTATTGATCTAGAGCGGGGCACGGGGGGCTCGAGGCCCAGGGATGGGAGGGGAGGCGGGGACGACGCTCGTACTACGGATTCGGAGGCTGCCTTACGTAAGGGCGCAGCGCGTCTGACACCCTGTCTACCAGCACTCGCCGGCACTGATTAATAAAGCAACCGTTATCGACTCACTGCAACCGAGATATCATCGGTTTCTATCTCTAATTCATTTACTTTGACACCTAATTGAATACGTCGGCTCCTAATTCGTATCGAAGAGATTTCGCGTTCATAACAACACCTTTTCAACACTTCCTGCAAAATATGGAGAGTGAGAAATTTCCTTAATTCTCTAAACTTTTAGGAGCACAATCGTTTCTTGTTTAATCATAATAAATTAAAAGGTCCTCGTTACGATCAACCACTAATTAAAAAGCAATCATAAATTAGATAAGTTATTTAAAAGGACGCTTTGATGTCGCCCATTGCTCTGGTTCAATTTTCCCACGTTTCACTAAGTCCCAGTATTTTAAACACAAATTTGTCATACGCAAAGGAATGATATTAAATTCAGGTGAAACGTAAATCGGTTTAACCCCCCCCCCTCCCCGCCCCGGCCCACGAAACCCTATGCTCAGCGCCAGGGTTAAACCGATTACAGTAACAAGATATTTTAAGCGGATCACTGCAGTGTTAAGACCCTTTTCTCCGTTTTGCAAACTAATCGCACAGTTCTAATACAAAATACAACTACGAGTACAAACAACATTTTCTCGTGAGTTCAATGAACTGAGATGTGAAATGATATCAAGTACCCTATTATGAGCCATATCAAAATATAAAATAGTTCTAGATTCGTTTTATCAGCAGTGAAATTATTGGGATTTTTAAAAGAAAGCCCAGTACAGTCATAACAGTCTTAAAAGAGATTTATTGAAGATGCTGGAAGCTCCCCGTATCCCGAGTAACGGCCCGAAGAAGGCGCCGGCTGCGTGCCGCGCACCTGCCGGCTACCAAACGAACGTTTTAAATAATTCTAAATTCCGAACCGGTGCCGGTGACGGCCGAACTTGGGCGAACAATGCCCGCGAAACATTCCCTGATTGCTAATGAGGACATTGTGGAACAACTTGAATTAAACGAAACGGAATAAGGAAATAAGAACGAAGTTTTGCCCAAAAATTCACTGAACCGTTTTCGTCTTTTACATTTCCTTTATTATTACTTATGTTATCAGCGAGATCTTTTAAAATAGATAGGAACGTGATACGGTCAGAAAAGGCATGAATAAAAGAATGCGAAGGGTAGGGCAGAAAACATTGCAAACGACTCTGAAGACATTTTTATAAAATACACGAAAAAATCACTCCATTAGCTATCTACAGGGAAGTCAAACCCTTATTATTTTCTTCCCAGTTGCTTTTTCATATCAGTGATAGAAAGATTGTGACAATATATTCAAGGTTCAGAAACCCTAAAAGGATAGATAAAAGCCATCTCTTTTGGAATGTAGGTACTCTCAAAGTTGAGACATTGCATATTAGAACTTTGTAGCAAAATATGAAACGATTCAAAGTTATTCTAATCTTAAGAAGACTAGTAGCGAAGGGTTTATGGCATAAAGTCTAGACGTCTACTCGTTCTTCATTTCAGTGCAGCGCAGTTTTCATCGATTTCTCATCACAGGACTGCTCAGGGCAGGGATAATCCCGCATAGATAGACTGGTTTAAGCTCTACTAAATACTAAAGGACGGAAGAGCATTTTTACTATGTATAAAATTGGAATTTCCTCCACGTAGATTGGAATTTTTAAGTCAGCTCTTAGAATTTTAATCCAAAAACATGTAAGTAGATTTAGCCTTAAAATATTTTTGACGTAACATTTTCGTATTTGGAATAGTTTAAAGTCCACATACTCGCAATTACTTTTTTAATAAGTATTATAAAACTGTACCTATGTAAAAATTACTATTATGCTTTATTTACGTTAATTTTCGACTCCATTTATCATTTCATACTTGCACGCAGCAATGTGCCTAAAAAATGCGCTATTTCCATGAATAAAGTATAGAAATTTAGGTAATTGGGGCACGCTGATTGGTCTAAAGGAACTCTTGGCAACTAGTAAATCCATTAGTGAATACGTTAGCGGAAAATGTAAATGGCGTAGTAAAATGTGGCTGATTCACATAAAACTGAGCTACAATAAGAACATGCAAATGTTTCAGTGGTCCAGTTCGGACGAGAGAGATTCAGACTATCACGGGTAGTATTTTAAAATAGCAGTGTCGTAACCTATTCCTGTAGCAGGATTGGACTCACGCGAACTAGTGAATCGTAACTTCATATATTTGAACAAATGCTAACCTAGTTTGAATGCATATATTAGCACTTTTATCGTTAATGGCAATTAATTTTTCCTGAAACTATAAAACTGCACTTTGTTACCTAATGGTTACGTGATTGCTAGCCTGACGTTTAAACTTATAATTACCTTATTGTGTTTTACATGAGCAGAAAAGAAGATGCATAAATATCAAAACAGTTTTCTTTTAAAGTTAGATTAACTTGGAAAGTACATATTGTACCTACTCCTTTGTTGGTCGAAATAAACGTTAATTATTATTTAAGAAATAAATACCTTCGTAAGCTACTGTGCTTTCACATTGCAAAGTAGTTTATTAAAAACTCAGATCCCATAGAAAAATACCATCAGGTAGAATGTTGCAATAAAAGTCCTATATTAATAGTAGCTACTATTAATTTAAGATTTTTGTTATATAATTCTACTAATAGGTACATTTTGTGTGGCGAAACGACGCCGGCGCGGCGCCAGGTATTGAGATATTAATTAAATTGGTCTCATCCTGTGACAATGGCTATACGTTTGTACGTGTTATGACAAATACAATTTGTACGAGTAAGCTCCTACCGAATAAGGGGTGCTTGACGAAGTGGAAAAAAATGCTTAACCTGCTTCCCAACCACATTTACTTCCCCGTCACAGACTTATGATAAATGTTTAATTTTTTCTGGGAATTGAGCGAATTTGTTTCCTCCATTTTGTAATCATTTTTCACCATTCGTCTTATTCCTTGAATACTGATATAAGCCTTAAGCCTTCATTAAAATTGTCATTTTTGTTACAGAGTCAAAAACTGGGCGCTAAAATTCGGCGTTGACTTATGGGAGTTCGGAAGGCATTTTACGAAAATGAATCAAATTCAAAACGTAAGTATAACCACACACAAAATATGAACCCTTCCTCCCTACATAGGGAATAAAGGTTCTCAAAAACAGAAGTAAACGTCAAGTTCTGCAGTCATAGTAAAAGCCGCACGTGAAAATCGGACTAAAAACAAAAAAAAGTTTCCATTTCCTGAGAGTCGTGCGTGGAAGTACGTGTGATGTTTCTCTCTTGAAGGCGGCGAGAGAGCGTGTAGCAAGTAAGCCGGATCGCCGGTCCGACGCGTACGTACAAAAACTACGAGTCCGCTCCCGTGGCGCCCCCCCGCGTCCCAAACACCCCCGACAACCCCGACAGCCCCTGGCACCCCCACAGCCCGCGACCCAGTTACGTGTCCGACCAGAGATAGGGATACAGCGACTGTTACTAAAGCATGGTATTAGTCACTTATCGATGCATCTTGATCGCTTATTGGGCTCAATTAGATGCTATTTGTAATGTTTATTATGTGGGGACTTTTACTAGTTTTTGTGGGCTTAGGGCTGCCCCTGTAGAAATGTGTATGCAGATGTTGAAAATAATATAACTGATTAACACAAATTATAGTATATTAGTATTATAGTATATATTCATACCTACTGCATTTTCATTTCATCATTTGCAATATTATGAAACTCTAGCACTGAAACCCGACCAGGGTTACTTAATTAAAAAAAAAAATCTTTAGCTAAAGTATCGCGTCATTCTCATCCTAGTAGGTACTACAAGCTTCTCGACGCAATAACTTTTTATTTTAAGGTATTTTGAAAAAAATGTAATACATTACTTGTCTGTTAAATTATTTATTTAGTCTAGACACCATTCGGGTTGTGGAACGAACTTTATTCCGCTACCTACGTATATGAGTATTCAGGTAATATGTATGAGTATTATAGTACGCTGAAGTTAGTAAGATAGGTGTGTGTATAGTTATTTCAAGGAAATTCAATTTCCTTTTGTGTATTTAATGTTACCAAACTTTAGCTATAGGTAGGTAATAGCAAAATTACATCAAATACCATTAATATCAACTTTTTTACATTGAAAATTGAAACTCATGATGATCATTGAATATTGATAGCGGTAAAAATTATGTAAATAATCAATAAAACCTATTGAAGAAATATAAACAAGGGCAATTTAAACTTTTATAACGAATTTATTTGGAAGATTATATTACAAACATAACGGATAATGTTAGCACTAGAGATAAACTACATACACTATTCGTGCAGACGTCCATGTCCATACTTAAATCATCCTCTCCTGGACGCAACCGCTTCAAAGTCAAACCCATTGATGTGGTGAAAACCTCATGCACTGGACGATGGAGCCCCTTTGTTAAAGCATCAGCGACCATGTCTGCCGTTGATCGGTATCGAACAGCAATTTGATTAGCAGCAACCTTCTCTCGAACAAAGTGAAAACGAACATCGATATGTTTGCTGCGTGGATAGTGTTACCTGAAAGACTAATTGCACTTTGATTATCACAGAAGAGTGTGATTGGCGTACCTTTCTGTTTAGGCGAGAATTCTTCTTCCAGCTGTTTTAAATAAAGTGCTTCTTGTATTGCAGAAGCCAGTGACTTATATTCAGCCTCTGTGCTGGATAATACGATAGTTTGCTGTTTTTTCGAATTCCAGGTTATGGCTGCTCCCTGAAATATGAATATATAGCCTGTGCAAGACCTTCGGTCTTCAACATCATTTGCCCAGTCTGCATCACATAGCCATAAATATTTTCATTCATATTTCTCTTGAAAGTAAGTTTCATATTGATTGTACCTTTCAGGTACCTTAAAAGTACTTAAAACCCGTTTCACAGCTGCTCAATGTTCACCAGCTGGGTGGTTATTTTATCTGCTCAAGGAATTTACTATGTAGGTTATATCAGGCCTGGTTTTCTTTTCTTTTATAACCTTTAATTACAAGTCTAGCTTTGTAACGTGGTATGGACCCGTTTTCATCTATTTTTGTTTTAAAAACCCATTTACAAGGAAGCGCTTCTTTTCCTTCTTGTAAGTTTACTGGTGTCCAAGTGTTGTTCATAGCATTTTTCCATTCATCAACCTTATCACTGTTGACAGTTTCTTCAAGGTTCTGCGGAAGTGGTCTCATATCCATGTTATTTTGCGGTAAAGATTCCACTGATTCAACAGGTAAGTATTTTTTTTTATCCAAAACACCTTCAAATAGAGCCGTGTCATCAGAAGAAACTACAAGAAAATGAGAGGTAAGTTGTGTTTCATTTGTTTCATCTATTTTTCTTTTCTAGATTCTTCGTGATCTTCAAATAAAGGTAGGTCCACTGTTTTCTTTTCTTTTACTAAATTATTGTTCTCCAATTTATTCTTCTTTTTGTCAGTACAAATTTAATTCTCTTTATTATTTTCTACCTTTTCCTTTTCTTGTATGTTAACGACTTTGTTTCTCTTTACAGTAGCTTCTAAGAATAGAACATCATCATCTGCCTAGCCTTTTCCTAACTATGTTGGGGTCGGCTTCAAGTCTAACCGGATGCAGCTGAATACCAGTATTTTACATGGAGTGACTGCCTGCTCCACAACCCAGTTACTGGGTAATACGATACTCCTTGGTAAGATTGATTGTCAGACCTTCGGGCTTCTGACGACACGTAACGACTGTCAAAGATCCATGAATGACAGCCGGGGTGCTTTCCGAGACACGGAGGGGTCTTGGTTATGTAAAGATGGTCACCCATCCACGGACCAACCGCGGCAAGCATAGCGTAACCTGATCGATTGACCTGTGCGGCTGTTATTTCTTAGCCACAAACCCCTCCTTCTAAGAATACAACATCTCTACTTATAATTCCTTTCTTTTTTCAGGGTCTATAAATCGATAGCCCTTAGTAGTCACTGTACCCTACAATAATCAAATTACGTGATTTGACTTCAAGCTTCGTCCTATTTTCTTAAGGGATATGTACCATTTGCGTGACATCTGGAAATCCTCATATGACGCAAATTAGGCTTAGACTTCTCTCCAGTGGATACTTCATGTGGGGTCACATCGGATAAAGCACGAGTTGGCGAGCGGTTGACAACATAAGCGGCTGTGACTACTGCTTCCGCCCAGGATATGTTTTGCAATTCAGCATTAAAAATTATACATTTAGCACCACGGATATCTATGTTTAGCACGCTCTATGAATGTTCTATTCATCCTATCGTTGGGACCATTTTGCTCGGGAGTGTAAGGATTAGATGTCTGGTGCCGTATTCCATAGTTCTTAACCTAGGCTTCAAACTTATTATTTTTGTATTCGGTACCATTGTCGCTTCTTAGAAGTTTATTTTTTTTTTGTTCGTTTCATTTTCTACTCTATTCTTATATTCCACAAATTTGTCAACAACTTCGCCTTTACTTTTAATGAAATATACATTTACACGACGGGAATAATCTTCAATATGTAACAAAATACCTGGCACCTCTAATAGAAACATAGGTCCACATACATCACAGTAAATGAGCCCTAGCAGCTCCGTTGGACGCGAGCCTTGAGGGGAAATGGTTGCCTGAGGGTCTGCTTGCCCTCGAGACAAGTTATATATACTATTTTCCTTTTCTGGAGACAACATTTCTCCCTCTGTATGTTTTTTAGGCATTTTGCTAATGTCTGTGAAATTTAAGTGGCCCATCTTTTGACAACGGTAAGTATCATAATCAGTCTTTGCTGACATTGCTTGCATTTCTTCATTCTTACAAAATTTTACTTGATATGTTAAAATGTAAAATGTATCATTAATGAGATTTGCTTTTGCAACTAATTTATTATTTTGACCTTCATTAAACTGGATTTTGCATCCATTTGCTATCTTGATTACTGATAGTAAATTTGTTTTTAATTCTGGTAGGTACTTATAACGCTTTTCTCACCTGTAGTCTCGGTGCTGTTATTTGTATTCACTTTTATAGATACATTACCACAGCATTCAATTTTCAATACATTACTGTCGGCAATTGTTATATTCTGTACAGGTGGAGCCGTGAAATCACTGAGCCAATACCGGTGCATGGTCATATGCATGGAGGGGCCTGAGTCAACATACCAGTTCACAGAGTCATTCATTGTGAATGCGGAAAATGCTGCTACAAATCCTGTGTTATTATCAGTTTTAGCATTATTCTTCTTGAACCAACATTTTGAAGTGAAACTTCTTTACGCACGCTTGACTTGGGGAGTAAACTGGCGAACGCGTGACGTAAGCATTACGAAAAGTGTGATCGGGCGAGGCGAACGGGAGTTGAGTGGGGGATATAAACAAGAGAAAGCAGTGCGCGCGCACTTTTTATCTTCTCTTGTCCTCTCACAGCCAAATACGTTTGAAGTTTCACTTCAGTCGTGACGTGGTCATAAGCACACTCGGTTTTTTTTTTTACTTAACTTCTTGTGATAGTTTATTCTTTATCAAATCAGCACTTATTTAGAACATTTCAACCCCACAATCATTGGCAAGCCAAGCCTGCCGGCATCAGAGTACCTAACCATTCGTCATTTACATTGAATTTTATATTCCTTAATTTGTGTTCTGCGGACATTATTTTATTCACTACTTACTTACTTGTTGTTACTTATTTAGAATAATGTATTATTTTAAATAAGTAACTCGGCTATGTGCCAGGTTGTATCAATTATTCGTGCAGGCTTCCATACTTTCATCACCAATTATGCAAAAGTGGTGTAATGTTTACTTTCTGTTGATTTTATGGCAAATTGGTCGGTACTTCAAAAAAATCTTTACATTCTACTTAGCGTAGACACCACACCATTAAATCGATATGGACTAGAATCGATGTGTGTTATGAAACTCTCTACGAAGGAAAAATAGATAAAATGGATAAATTGAAAACCCTTCAAGAAAGTAACACCGTGATAACGTCTCGCCCGTTGTAATAAAACAATCAAAATTCCATGTACATCGCGCCGTCCAAGTAATAATGTGATGTTTCGCGAGAAACTTCGCCATCGCAACTTATTCAATATTAGAGGCCTGATCGACCCCCTACCCTGTGCCCTGGCCGTACCCTGCCCGCTATCACTTCAATAAATCATTTATATTATTAACTTTGCTATTTATTTATTAGCTACTCCATTGTTGTTGTTCACTCCTACGTGCCTTCGCTTCTATCTAATGTAGTTTCTTTATTAATGTTTGCTTATACTTACTGATAATAAAAGCTTTTGGGTCGTTACTCTGTTGATTAAAATAGTTGTTGTTAGGCAGACCTAAAGAATATTTTTCTGTAAATAGTCATAAGTTTTAAAAGGAACACTTCCCGAAATCAAGGGTACATAAATGATTATAATTATTTGTTTGATCCTGTTTTTCTTATTACATGGCTAGTCACAATTTAGCTAATCCCACATAAAATCCATGAGCACAATTCGACTCCCCTACACACATTAATTTCTTCCCATATGTCTGTTGCTTACCTTGTCCCACATCTCACAAAGAGAGGCGAGCGACCTAAACCCACTACTCTGTGAAGGTCCAGGCCTTCACTATTCACTCTACAATCAAATTAGGTTAAACTCTGCGCGTCCGCCAGAGTGCGCTAGTTGCGGCCGCGCGCCGGAACCGGCCCGGTATGCCGGAGAGCGACACTCGCTTCAAAAGATTACAAGTGGACAATTGAAATTAGCGGAGTTTGTTAAGCTTCGTCTCTTCATTTTATTAAGGTAATTACTGTTAGGGTTTAATTAGGGGTAATCTTAATTTATTGTAGCGTTACAGAACTGATGTCTAGTAGTTCGCAAGACATTGTTTCAGTGGATATAGAGTACAGTTGTTGTAGAGAATAACGGTATACGTGGATGTAGTTATATCTGTCAAGTTTTGCGAATAGGGTTTTCCTTTGACTATTCCGTTGGATTATTAAGAAGCCAGTATACAGCAGTGGACGTCTACGCGTAATATGTTTACTACTCACTGTGTAAACGCAAAAGTTTTTAATATTCTTCCTTCCAATATACTCAGCAAAATATAAATCCTTCATAATATGAATCGGAAATTGCAGAAGAGCGACTCTCTGCGAAATAAAAAGAAAGAAAAAAGTCGATAAAAATATTTCAAAAACGCATTCACTGCAGCAATAATCTGATTCAAAATGAAGTTTTACAGTGAAATGAATCTTCAGCACGCTCAATCTCAACATTCTAACGAGAATATGAAATTCCAAGACGCTCGGCTCGCTTCGCTCTTGCCTTTCGGAAACTTAAATTTCATTAGTAAGTAATACATTTTTAATTAATCGCTGCTACGTATTAAAAGTTTGGCATTTTGGCAAGCCGTCGCAATTAAAATTTAATTGGTGAGGACGACACTTTGTCCCCAGAGGTGAATTACCTGCGTAATACATTTTAACGACAGGTTCATTGAATAGGGCTGTGATAAGGTGCATGAAAACATCGCTCTTTTAAATGTTACACAGAGGCAATTACTGGACTTTTTCACAAAATGTTTCAGTAACAATTAACCAAATTAAGTGACTAATTAAAATGAAGAATCACTTTGAACTTCACAAAATATTAAGTGCGCATTAGCATATTAAACAGAAACACCTGCAGGTAACAGATATAGATCTTGTACAGCTATCTAGAAAAGCCAAAGTCATACAAGAGTAAAGTGCGTACTAGCTGGGGAGCGTTTGTTTTCCCGGCCCATTGTAGTCCACAATAATAGCAACGAACACCTTTCATTCTTTTTAAAACTTCTGCCAAAGAAGAAAAGCGCCCGTCCTTGTGTTACATATCGGCACTCACTTTATGGTCGTATTTTCATCGTTTAAAGAGTAAAAAGTGTATAATATGCCTCATTCTTTCGATATTTATAGTTTTAAAACCTATTTTAAAATTTTGCATTGATTTGTTTTTTTATAATTTTCATCTTTTGATGTTCACTCATGCTGATCGAGCTTATTCATTTAGGAAATTATAGTTAATTTGTTATTGGTACACTTATGAAATCTCAATTCAAAATTTTTTAAGGAAAACTATTCTTGTTCATTGCTAATACTAATTACATCTTTTAATTATAAATGTTTCTCAATTCACTAGGCACTTTTGATAACATGATGAAATAGGTGTTTTTGTTAAAAAATGTATTTAATTTTCATCAAGAAAATATCAGATATTACACAGGAAATATTCTGTTCGGTGTCTATCCAAAAATTTCTTAATAAAAATTAAATACATTTTTACATCAAAAATATCTTCCTACTTTAATTCACAATGTTTTTAATTTTTAACAATTTCTTGTTGAAAATTAAAAACATTTTTGCATCAACAATGTCTTGCAACTCCTTTATATAATATTTTAAATTAATATTCAGTACAAGTTCTGAATTTTTCAATTTATAACGACTTCAAGAAATTCTTTTCACAGATGCTTCTAAAAGTATTAAAAATCACAGTAAAAAAGAAATTTACTGCAAAGGATGCATAATGCTTTTTTCTACACGAGTGCTTGGAACATCAGTTTAAGTATTTCCACATACTTCTAAGCTTTAGTTAAAATGTAACTAAGTGAAGAAGCTCCCAAGGGTCAAACGTCCCGAGGGTTACCCAATCACACAGAAATAGACCCGCGGTCGTCCTATTACTGGAGATAGTGTCTTCTGCGAAAACTTATTAATCAATATTCAGTAACAAACGAATTATATTTCGTAGAATTCAATCATAATTTTACAAAAAATCATGAAAAATATCCCAAAAGTGTCAATTTCATTTCAAAAAAGGGAAATCGTTTTTAAAAAACATTGTGCAGTACAAACATTTTCCCTATAACAACAATAGATTTCATTACAAGATCAAGTCCATCCATGTTCATATATCATGTCGACATACAGGGTGTGAACGGATTCGATCGGGGCTCGTCCACGACCACCGCCATTAGTTATTTCCATCCTATGTATTCGGAACTGTTGAGAGGCGCGCCCACCTAATATATTTCGCATCGGCTCGTGTTTTGGAATTCGCTTAGAATTGTACAGCACATAAGGCGATCCTGCCCTTTTCACTACATATTTTTTGCTGGCAAATGGAGTTCCCTTGTGCGTAGTACGCACAAATGCGGCCGGGCGAAGTGGAAAATCCTGTCCGGTGTGGGCAAGAAACGCCGGACCGGCGAACCGGCCGCCGACCGTGACGCCGCGTTTTTACCGCTATTATTTAACATGGTTGATTATTCAACTATCCCAGATATGGGTCTATCAACATTTTGCTGTTGAAAAACCACATACAGCCTTAGTTCAGGGAAAACCTCTTAGCGTTTGTCAAATTCATAGGTACAGATCTAAGGCGTTATTTTAGCACTCAAAAGTCAACCAAATGATCCCATTGCATTTAATTCATATTGTAGGTATGTTCAAACAGCACATATTGCACAATACACAACAGATACGTAGCCTCGAATACAGCCAGCAAATACTTTGTAATACGGCTATTCAGAAGCCATATTCGCAGATGAAGCAAATCTCCGACGTATATTCCTATTGTAGGTACTACAAGTTCCTATAGTACGGCGACCGTTGGACGATGACCCCTTAAAATGCTCGGCGTGCCATTCATTCAGCTATCCATAACTCGGTTCAGTTCAGAGACAAGACTTTTTTTTATTTTACTCACGGCGTGTTGGCGTGCGTGGTTATTTTTTATTGTAAAGTGGTTTTTCAAATCAAATCAAGTCAAATCACTTTTATTTGTTAACACAGGTAAAGAAATACAGATCTTGAGTATGGTGTATAGAACGCTGTGTTATACCAGGAGACGTACAAATATGGTGTGCATCTAGCTCAATATTACGAATTAACATCAACATTATCATCAAAATAAAACAAAGATGTTTGAAAATCATGCAGAATTAAAATTTCCGAATAAATTATAACAATTATATAATATTATTTAAAAAATTCAATGATGTCAGATTTAAATGAAGAGTTATTTAGTTATAAATGTCAAAAAATAAAATTAAGAAGAAAGAAAAATCTAAACAAGTCAGAATAAATGAACATGTCAAAAATGATTAAATGTCATTATTAATAATAAATTACAACTCCAAATTAATTCATCATTTAAGTTTTTTTTTTTTTTTTTTCTGTAACATAGATAGATATAGCTCAATTTAATATTGAGCCATCATTGAAAAATTCATCCACTGTGTAGTAACATTTGTCACTAAGCAAGCTATTAAGTGCCTTTTTGAATTTTATTAGTGCATTTTTTTAATGGCATCCGGTATTTTATTATAAATTTTTGGAGCGTTCCCGAAAAAGCTTTTTCGCATTAAGGCTGTTTTACATTTAACGTTACATAGTTTGTTACAGTATTGAGTACGCAATGGATTTCTTTTGACTGCCGATAAGCTGACAAATAAATGCGGGTTTTTTTTTTTACAAACAATGGAGTTTCCATTATATACATTGCTGGCAGTGTCAATATTTTTAGTTTTTGAAATACGGAATGCAGCTATCTGTCGTTTTTAGACCTCACACAGCGTTTCTGCATCCTAAATACAACCTCCCTATTAGCCGACTGCCCCCAGAAAATAATACCGTACCGTAAAACAGAAGCTACAAGTCCATGGTATGCTATTATCAATGTCTCAATATTAACCTTTTTTGAAAGTTGGAACAGTGCATACGCAGATTTACTTAGACGTTTACATATTATGTCAGTATGAGTGTTCCAAGTCAATTTATTATCAATAGTTATTCCTAAAAATTTAGCACTATCAACTTCCTGAATTTTATGATCTTTATAAGTGATATTAATGTTATTATTTTCACGACGCTGATGGTATTGCATGATGTTGGTTTTGCTTAGGTTAATTTTCAAATTATTATCATTAAGCCAGTTTATTATTTTAGTTAAAGATTCATTAATATCATTTTCATAATTATTTATGTCATTGCATTCTATTATCGCCGTGCTGTCGTCTGCAAAAAGAACCATCTTATGTTGAATTGTTTTTGGGAGATCATTGATGTAAATCAGAAATAGAGGTGGTGCCAACACGCCACCTTGTGGTACGCCATATTTTATGGCTCTTTGTTTTGAGTAGTATACAGTTTCTAATTTTGTTTTGGGACATAATCGAGAAACTTCGGTGCATTGAACTCTATCAGTTAGATATGATTCTATCAATTTTAGGATGTTTCCCCTTACGCCGTAGCCATATAGCTTTTGTAGCAATATTCCATGGTCAACATAATCAAAAGCCCTCGTCATGTCAGTGAAAATAGTACAAATTGGATTATTTTTATCAACTGATGTCATAATATTATTAATTAAATCAAACAGTGCCAAGTTAATATTTGTGTTTTTGCGAAAACCTTTCTGTTCATTGCAAAATAAATTATATTTTTCAAAATATGTGTACATGGAGTTGTATATAACGTTCTAGCGTCACAATGATGCTAGCAGAAGTGTGAGTTAATAGGTAGCTAATGATGACACATAATGTTATGTGAGCAGCTGTTTGTATCTTTATCTACACCCATGCTATAAATCCTCTATAAAAGTTTCTGAAACAGTTAGCTTATTGTCAACATTAAAACAACCAGTGTCATAGTAACCATAATATCATCCATACGAGTGTTATAATGTTGTTCTAAATTTCATTTTCAAAAAAAGAACATTGTCATGCACGCGCGTTTTACTACCACAGCGCCGTAATTTAAAAAAATAACTTATAGGTTATTCGATTTCACGTCGTATCCCGCCGGTCGCCATTTTCGTTCGATATTAGTATCGCAAAAAAACTGTTTCAGAACCTTTTATAAAGGATTCATATCATGGGTGTAGATAAAGTCTCGTGTGCAACTGTACATACTCGTAATTAGGTATTAAAACACTCATGTGATAAACCCACATTCGTATTTTAATACCCCTTATTATACAACAGTTGCATAATAACTATTAAGTCATGCTATAATTGTTTTTACTCTAGTTTTTACAGTAAGTACATTTTACCCCTTCGTATAGTAGGAAACTCATTACAAAAAAAAAAGAATGAAAATGAATAGTACAAAAATAACGCTTACAAAGTATCAAGTCGTTTTGTTTTCGATTTTATTCAAGCGATAATTTTCTTTTTCAATTTTTAATCACCTCGTTACCGTAAGTAACATTAGCAAAACATTATCAAATTGTACACCAACTCCTTAGAATAAATTAAAATAGTTGAATATATAGGATTAATCATAGGTCCGCGAGGGTGGTGTTGACACACAAAGCGGATTAAATTAACTGCCTTAATTGAATTTAGGTTCCTTGTTAGCCAATGTGTCCGGGCGTCCCTCGGGCGGGGAGCGCGGGCGTTATGCAACCGCGCGCCGCAGTGATGCCGGAGTGCCCGGCGCTCCCCCAACCAACCTACCGATTAAATTACGAATTAAATACAACACTACCTAATAAATTGTCTATTTTGATGATGTTCGACGAGTTTTGGCGTTTATTACTAAGACAGGGATGTGCTAGGCTGTGATAGAAAGTCTTAAATTCGTTTTAAGGCAGTATTTTGTCTATTATCGCTATGTACTATGTATTAAACGTTATCTTAAAAGCGTTTCCGATATCCTATTTACAGAATCAATAATTTCATTTCATTAGTACTTATTCTTGCATTTTATAATAATTTTCGAGTTATCTATCCATTAAGTTGCACCTGCCATATTTTGTATAGTGCATCACTATAAGGTAGGCTGGTAGAAAATGCCCAAGGTATTAATTCCACCTTTACACAGTATTTTTGACTTGTAATAAAGTTAAATAAATAAATTTATCTACCTATTATTCCGCCTCGATTCGGCTTACCTTGGCTTTTTGTTGTAGCACTCCAAATATTTAAATTAAACCACAAACTTCATTTAATACTAATAAAATAGTATTTTCAATTAGTAAGAGGTAGATAGAAGATAGAAGCCGCTGAAAAAAAAATGGAATCATTTTTTTAATAATATAATTTTTCGTCGTCTCATGTCAGTGAAAATCGTTATTACTATAGTACAGTCTGTTATAGCAATTAGCTGACCCCTTAAAAATTAAACGAATTTGAACCTTCTGCTTGTTAGCAGTAAGCTTATCGAACTAGAACAGTTCAACGTCTACGATTAATAAAACAGTTATTCGAATTTGATATTTAACACGCAGTGTTAAGGTAGGTATGATCTTGAATATTGTTCTAACTTGTAATATATTATTGCTAATTTCAACGACAATCACCATGTTCGTGTGGTCTAGTGGTAGCTGCAGTGAGCTGACAAGAGCGTGGTTGCGAGTTCGAAACCAACATATTTTCTGCTGCGCATTTTGTTTTATAATATTTTTTTTTAAGTTATAAATAATAAATTATAACTTTAGCAACAAAAAAAAAAGCTGAACGAAAATAAAAAAACGATAATGATGGTAAAAACGATTTTATTTTATAAAAAAAATTATTATAAGAATAACGTAAATGATATAACAGTTACTAATAACGTTGTTACATACTTCACAGAGTTTAATGTAGTGAATCAACATGTTATAATATTTAGAAATATATAGGTATGTATTTCTATTTCATAACAATAACATCACCACATTAAATATCGTTGAACTAAATAAAATAGCATTATACGTTGATGTTTTACCTACTAGGTATACTATATATCAATTTGTTTTGTATGTAGTTATGTATAGTTATAAATAAGGTTTTGACAAAGACTTCTCGTCGGTAAATATGACAACATAATCTTCCCAATTAAAATTGAGATATTCTTGGGCAAAGCGGACCCTTGCTTGGCGATGTGCAGCAGTCAGTTAAATTTTACGTGCTGGCTTGTATTGTTTCAGTCCAGCAACATGCAAATGTTTTCTGACCGTCTGAACAGAAACATTATACTGCATTGAGTAGGCAAAAATGGGTGTTCAGTATGCCTTCTAACAATTGCTTGATGATGTTCTGACACAGGAGTAACATTGCAGGTTTTGGTTCAGGACGATCCTTTTGAATATTCCCTGTCTCTTCAAAACGTCTTAGCCACAGTCTGACTGTATTTCTCTGAAACAACACAATAAGCATAATTTTAATAACCCGGTAATCATAATGTTTCGAATAAGTTTGCAAAAATACCTTTAGATAAACCACATTAGACCTATAAATGATCTCATAATGAAACAGTTAATTTTCTATTATTCTATACTCACGTTTTTAAGCCAACTAACGAATTAAGGAAGTATAAAAAAGAATACACTTACCGCTATATTAAGTTTCCTAGCAATCGCTTTAATACCAACATTCTCCTTATGCAAATACAATATTTTGTATTTTAAATAATCACTCAACTGAGACATGACGATTAAACTATCAAAACCGATAATAATAATTAATAAAAAGGCGTGGATTTTCGCAACTTAGTAAGGCAATATAAAAATGTTCGTGCGTATTCACTGCTATTTGTGCATAGAATGTCTTGTTCAATTTATTCTTCTACCTCATATTCCTAAAATCATTTCAATAGCAGTTTTTGTTGAATACGCATATTGACGTCGAACTACCCACTTATTGAAAAAGGTGAAACGTTTATCGTTTATCAACTTAATTGATATGCTTGTTCTTTACAATAATGCAAACAATTTATATATTGAAAACAAAATTAAACATGAGACTAGATTTGAACTCGCATCTTGCACGTCTCAGCCTTACGCATGAACCACGACACCAGATTAACTTGAGTAAGATAGATGAAATAAGGTATTAGTAGCAATGACACAAATTATCACAACATTAACCTAACCTTTAAGTCTCGCTGATTAAAAATTAAAATTGCGTAACAAATACCCATACATAGTAAATGATCTAACACCAACATCTTAAAGCTCAAATTTGCGTATCAAAATTATTTATTGTTTATGTTCATCGAGTAGTGTTAGTCCGATTAACTCATACATATTGAATAACCTTTAATGTTATGAGAGGAGGGTGCAAAATCGAGTAATTTTTAGGGGGGTCAGCTAATTGCTATAACCCGCTGTACATACTAATTCCATGCTTAAAACTTATTACAAATTACAAAAAAATACTGACCACCATAAAAAAATTAAGTCATTATTTGACAGGAACACAAAATTGGCGGGAATGTCCAATGTTTGGTTTTGTTTGTTTACGTAACACAGTTCCGTAATTAATTTTAAGGCTAAAATAATAAGCGACGGGGGCGATTAACAGCCCCGTCCTTACATAATGCAGGTCTGCGGGTTGGACCCAAGGGTCAGTAAATTCTCCCATGCCATGAGACGCCCTAAACTCACGTAAGCACATTTTTTTTTGTTTATTGACTTTGACACTTCAATTTTTAACGAAGAACCAGTAGGTCCTATGATGATTTTGTTGGCTATGTCATAGTTTCACTATCAATAAACTCAATTAGTAATGTGGGTTATATATTTGGCTATTTATTTTTATAATACACTATATTATTTCCTCTTTTTCGCCTACTTTTATTTCAATGTATGAGTATCAGATCGTATGCATATTTGAGCTTGTAATTGTAAAGCTGCTTATTTTTGCATTCAATCATTCAAAATTCATCAAGATCCTAACTAAAATCCACAGAGCTATAAGTCTAGTATTGACAGCCCTACAGCTCCACAAATAGGCCGCGTGTATAGGGCGGGATCAAATCAAATATCCGTCGGCCGCGACCCTTCCTCGGCCACTCGGCTCCGAATAGCGAGCCACTCTATTTGCGCAATTAATATGGCTTTCCTTGATAAACTGGGAATGAACAGATAGGTAGGTAGAATATCAAAGTTAACGTTATGACATTTTCAACTTTTATTACATAAAGTAAATATTAATCACACTAATCTGACACGCATTTATTTGTCTGATGTATCTCCTACACGTTAAATCATTGTCTTTGATCATAAATGTTATATTAAAGCAAGGATTTCACTAGCCATTTCCCCCCATTTTAAAACTCAAGTGGGCTATCGATTAAATGGGATCTCCGGGTGTCGTTGAAGACAATGTAATATGAAGGGGGTGTCGTCGTGGCCAGCGGACGGACGTCTCTATGGCGCGCCGCCATTTCCCATCCGCCGCCGATGGCACCCTTAAAACGAACTTTATTGGCTGAGTGGCAGCTGGTTTCCCGTAGAATGTATTACCGCCTATCTATAAGCTGTGTTCCTTTTTATTTCCTCGCTCATCCTTAATCTAAGAGATGTTCAAAGTTAACTCTGTTATTGCAGGCTCACGTTTCCGTAACAGATAAGCGGCGGTTTTGTCAAAGCGGTCGGTGGAAACGTTAATAAAAAAATATTAAAAGCACAGTGACGCATCTCGTTAGATTTGATAGTACAACAAAGGCGACATCGGGCACATCCAAAATTCAATAACAAGGCAGCGCGGAGCGGGCGCCTCTGCCGAATAACAATAATTTGGCAGCCAGCATCCGCCAAATTCCGGATGTGTTCGTTCCATTTTTAAATTTGACAGGTCTCGGCCGCGTCGCGCGCGGTCCGCCCCGCGCCGCCGCGCCGCCATGTTGGGAACCAATAACTCAACGCGTAATGTAGCGCGAATGCGACACGATTGTTGTCATTTTCACAAATTATGCGAACGCTACATGCCTGCCAATGTTTATCTGTGCTCGTGAAAGCATTAAATTACGCGTGCTCTACGCAGATATTACTTGCACTAGTCTATTTGCTGTGAACTATTGTTATGTTTTATATGTATTTGCTGATGAGAGATAATTCGGTTGCAGTTCATGACATCTCTACTATATTGGTTAAACTACGGTCTACATAAACTCTGAAACTTTGTGTTCAGATTTCCCGCCAAAGGCATTTATGGAATGTTGCCATAATTACCATCGTGGTAGACAAATCTGCATCCTATATGAATAAAACAATGTTCTCTCACGGAGCCTGTTTTCGTTTAAAACTGCAAAGAATTTCATTTTTATCATAACGGAACTAGCAGCCTGAAACACTGACCGATTGATCTGTGTATTTTAGAACAACATATTAATTTGTAAATATTGTTCGCACAGAAATACCACGAGTACAACGTGGACGTGGTGCGCAAGGATGGACTGCTGCTGGTGCGCGAGCTCGCGGCAGAGGTCAAGAACCACATGGACTTCAAGATCAACGCCGTCATGGTGAGCCACTAATCTTTACATACATATTATGTTCTGAAATACCTACAAATACAAAAATCAGTGAAACTGTAATATCCATAAAACTATTTTAGTTTAATACAAAAACCCCCTAGTTCACAATACTAACCGTTCAATACACTTGCTACGCCAAAAGTTACGGCGTAGCACTCACTGCTTCGCTACGCTTGCTACGCTATAAGCTACGGCGTAGCACGCATTGCTTCGTTGTAGCTTTATTTTGTCTGATAAATTTAAGCTTAATCATTTATTTTCGTTGAATTTATTTCTTGAGCCATCTTCTATAATGTTCTAAATCTGTCGAATTGACCAAAATACCTTTGTTCAAAATTATGTGTAAAAAGCAAGCAATTATATTGTATATATAAATAGGAATTGAACACTTGAAAACAAAGGTAAACAATTTGCGCTTCAAATATTTTAATATTTATATATCAAACTCAGAACGTATTTTATTGTGAGTTATCATGAGGTGGTCGAACATGTAAATTCATGTTATGCTTACATGTTATAACAGTAAACCGCAATCAATTTTCTCACTCATACTTGTTTTATGTTTATGATAACCTAAAATTACATTGTTAATGTTTTCAATAAAAATCGATCTCGTCTATCCCATCTCGTGGTATAGCTACTTTCTTTACGATGCAAATGCCAACAATATGTAACAGTTAATTGTAGAAAAAAACTGTTATAAAGTACTTACTGGATAAACGTACGATACAAGGAGCTAAAAGATACAAATATATGCTTCATATCAAACGAATGTCACTGAACTTGATTATATTGAAGGACGGATTGAAGCGTTGTTCGCACACGGGGACCTATGTTAGTGTAGTTATGGAGAGTACTCGCGTATTCAATATAGTTCTAAAATCTTCTAGACGAATGCTTGCACATACAATGTGTATAGCTCGTCAATTGAGGATGACTTGAGTTCTATTAAAAGCATAATAAAATATTAAGTACGCCTAAAATGACGGGCCTAAGATAAGCTTCTCATTTGTATTTTGTCATGTCCCTTTGTTTACACTCCCCAAAAGCACTTTTTTATTTGTCAGAAAAAGCGAAAATAATTTCTCATTGTGACATTCTGGCTCAACAGATCTTAGATTATGTTCAATTAATTTGAACATTCTAAGTTTTGCGTGAGTGAAGCACTGACGTCATTTTTATGGGGCCTAGTCCTTTAAAATGTACTAAGTAACTTTTGCAAACAATGCAGATACTGTTAGCTTTATAAGTATTTGTCCGGTAAGCTTAATACAGGGAGTTACGGCTACTAGGATACCCATCCCTCTTTGTATAAAGTATTAAACATCTTCTGCGGGCCCCAATATAAGATTGACCTATTCTCCTAGCCGGTGGCTGCAGCCATTTCAAGAAAAAATAAGAATATGTACAAAAAAAAAGCGTTATATTAGATATAAAAGTTACAAGGTTTAGTCACAAAACATAAAATATCTCAAGCTGCCTCCTACGATATCTCTCCACAACATATTCTCACAGTTGGAAATCCTTTATTAGTTTCGGTAGGTAGGGTACACTGAAGCATCCCATGCGATGATTAACCAAATAATCCCTACTAGGAACTGGAAGCCTGACTACGTAAATAAAATTAGGTAATTGAATTTAATTAATACAGAGTAAAATTTACTTAAGCTGGAAGTTTTGCATAGTGAGGGGACAAGTGGATGCTGTGAGCGCGTCGTATAGGCACAGCGCTAACGTACGGCCGCGCCTGTGTTTGTGAATCTAATGCACAATACAGAAATCCTTTCAAAGTGAATTGTCATGCGAGCCGAGATCGAGCGACGCTTACATTGCCTGTTTTGTATAGACTCTAAATGGATTGTTCCCGTATATTGACTTATAATATCTGTACAATAGGTACGTGCAGAGTAGCAATTTTAAACAGGAATGAAATGAATAACATATGATGGAATAGACTAATCTCAATAAAGAGAATTAACAACATGGCTTAGTAATAAAGTTAAATCTTTCATTCAAAATGTAACCCTGCAATTGTCACGTATTTTAATTATACATGTCTAAGCACAAATAGGCACTTTCCACTTTGCGTAACAAAAGCAATAAAACCGCTGAGCTCCATTTCGGTATAAAACTCAATAGGAATGTGTTAACGATGAGGCGGGCGAGTTGCGAATTGAAAGTAACGATATTGCGGCGACAGCAAGCGTGGCGTCTCCGACATTAACATATTCAGCAATGGTCGCTGTCGAAGTTATGCCGCGCCGCCGCCTCACCGCGCCGCGTCGCGCTCTGCTCGCGCCCGCGGACACTCGTCTTCGCGATTTGCCGCTCCCACTGATATTGGAATTCTTTTGAATCTCAACTAGTTCTCTGTCTGCTGTTGCCTGGGCAACTTTCAGTCGAATGCTAAGTTGACAATTTCGAGGGAATAAATCTCCCCGCGAGCTCTTTCTATTCACTATATGCAGCATTACATATTATAAGTATGAAAGGCTTATTTGAGGAAAGTTTTGCATAAAACCCCGTCACCTCTTTGGTGTTTGATTGCGTACACAGAATGACACGCGACAAGTATTTAGGTACCCATGTCATCTTTTCACTTAGACAAAGTTTGTTAAGCACTTACGTTTTGGTAAAACATGTAATAATTCAGGCAGTGAGAAGTCTGTTGTACGCAAAGTTTTATGAAGGAGCGACGATGTTTGGAGTGTGAAAGCCAAGTTGAGCATGAGCCGCGCCGACGTAATTATTCGATCCGTGCCACCTCCCGAATGTCATTTGTGGTTTTTGTTGGTACCCCGACGTTCTCCTTTCCGTAAAAGTTCGTTTTTGTCGAATCGTCCCCCGCCATCTCTAATGAAGGCCTACAGGATTCAATTAACCGGAGGGATTGGAATGTTTTGTGATTTGTACCCGGTACGGAATTCTATCAACGCGCTTCAATTCAATGCCTAGCAGCCTTCGTGCAAATTAAACCGATCAAAAACTGAAAGAAATTGCTACGTCGCCTACAGTCCACCTTTACTGCGATGGTAAACTACAAGACGAGGAAAAACCCCTTGGATAAAATAAGTAATATATGCTCATCTCTTTCTTGTGATTTTAAACCGTCGATACTTAACAACTTGGGTACTATCTACATAAGTATACATAGATAGTTTATAAAGGGCCGGTGGTGCTTGAGCGCGATATTCAAAGAGCTGTATAAGGCTCGGCGCGGTGCGGCGCGGCGTCGGCAGATCTCGCTGAATGCACTCGTTCCTCTGTCGCTGTGTTTGCGTTCTGACTATGCACTTCCAATTTGACGCATTGTTGAATGAACTCGAACCTTGTGCTAACATTGGGCTTCTGAGCTGCAATCACTTCTTGTTAATCGAGTTTTGAATATGATGGTTTTCAAATCGCCATTTCATCTTTTCAACTTGAAAGTGCTTCAAAATAAAGCAAAAAAGCATCATAATACAACTATTCAAAAATACTAAATCAACAAACAACTGAAAGACGTAAGCGGTGTGTACACAAGAGACAAAGCATATTATTTTAGGCTCTCACCCTCACATAAATTCCGCTTTATTTTTACATAAACTATTTACCAGTACCTACCTTTACCGTATCAAAGCATCTGATTCCTTTAAAGTTGAAGCATAGTTCAAATTCCTTTATGTACATGAAGTTTAGCAACATTTCGGTGAAATTACCCGAGTGTCTGGGGCGGGGTGGCGCATCGATTGAGCAATAAATCATAATAATATAATAGGTATAATGTAAACAGTGGCCGCGGGTGATGCCCACCCTCTAACCTCTGCCGCGCGGTCCCGCCTGCCACCATGCTTTATTTAAACACACAAAAATTTACAATGGAACAGGTTAGATTGAAAATTCGGGAGCTATACCAAATATTAGCCCAATATATTCATACACTCTGTATGGATAAAAGTATAGCTACATTTTGTTACCAGGGGTTGTATTTTATTTTGTTACCTAATTTTCCAAACTGAGTTAGTGTAAATGTGTATAAAATTTAATAATAAATATTGTCTATTGGATCCTGCAGCGCCTTCAAAATTGATGGTTAATTATTGACTCATCATCATCATCATCAGCCTATAGCAGTCCACTGCTGGACATAGGCTTCTCCTATAGGACGCCATTCAACTTGATTTTCGGCAACTCTCATCTAGCTGCTACCAGCCATCCTGCGAAGATCGTCGCTCCACCAGCCTGAGGGCGTCCCATCCTACGTTTACCGATTTGCGGTCTCCACTCAAGAAAACGTCTACCCCAACGGTCGTCGGTTCTACAGCTAATATGGCCGCAGGCTGGCCCATTGCCATTTCAGCTTGCTTATTCTGTGAGCTATGTCGAAAACTTAATTGATTACTAAAATCTGAAAATGAGACATTCTTAAGATCGCGGTATTTCACTGAAAATTTCAGTGAAAGTGTAGTTAGTACAATCAAGAAAGATTTGCTTCACCGAAAAGGTACGTATATTACAAAATTATAACTATCGTGACTAGTTATATATTACATGATTAGAAAATCCAAAACAGCCATTAATAATTTCAATTTATAACTATTAACGATCGTAGCATATAATCGAGGTTTCTTGGCCAGTCTACGAGATCGCGTACCTTAATGTCTATGACGCATACTACGGTCTTTGTATATCGACTACTTAATATATTATTTTACTCATCAATGTCAATGAGATGAAAATATACATAATTATATTAATTAAAGATTTTGAATGTACGTTTGTACGCATTCATGTCATAATTTAGGTGGTGCAATGAACCGATGGTCGCAACACAACTAACGGCCTAGTTTCAAATGCGCTAATTACTTCTGTTCTGCAACCACGAGTATTTAATTACTGTGCATACTTACTTGTAAGGACTGCATAAAATTGTTTGTGTATTTACCCCGATAATTAATAAAGAACTTTGTGTACAAATATTAGCATAAGCATAATCAGCTTATTATGTTCCCACTACTGGGGTACAGGCTTCCTCTCTGTGTAAAAATATTATTAGTATCTAGTTAAATAATATGTTTTTTTTAAATGTCATCTAATATTTCACTTTGTCATTCAAATTTTTTCCCATCCATTCCATCAAACACCCAATTAAAGGAAGTTTCGTTGCAAAATATGCAGACATATATAAAAAAAAGAATATGTAGGTATTGCTCTTCCCGAGCCATTCTCATCAGTCCAACAAAAATGCAGATGAAATATTAAAATAAGTATACAAGCATTGTTACTCAACATTCACTTACCAATAATGAAATGAAACAAAATCCAAAACCATACCTACAGTTTAAATACACTCATTAAATCAAAATTCAAAGGAAACCATCTCGGTATTTTACAGCTTTGCACATGTACAATATGTGCAAAGCTGCAATAATTGCATTGATTACCATTTAATAAAAACACCGCGTTATTCGCTGGTTTCCAAAATTAATGATATTGCCTGCGGTAGGTAAGCATCGGTAGTATATAAATAAGTTCGACGGAACCACGGCTGAATTAACACGAGTTCGTTGCCAGCTCGGTATGTGAAATAGAATTATTTCGCTTTACTCACGTTTGGCTGATGTTTCTCTCTTTCAAATGTATATTGAAGCAATGTAATTCAAAGAATCTTCGATGTAAATTAATTGCAACTGAAACGTGTTTCAGGAGTAATTGAACCGATAATATTTGTTCTGACCAATTAATTGATCATTATATTATTCTCGTTAGGAAATTTCATCTACGTAGACAAGATTTTCGTAGGCTAATACTAAGTTCTTGTTACTTAGAAACATCTAATGGTACAATGCGATACATATCGATGAGGTCTAATTAAACGATATCTAATATTGCTTAACACATAAATTAAATTCTCCAACAACAGATTTTAAAAACAATGTCTTGATAATGTAATGCGATGCACAGCTTCATAGATGCATGCCTTTGCGAACTATGATAAACTCAATAACTCATATAATGTAACGCCAACAATTCATCAAGTGAGTACACACACCCGCGGGCTTGTCGCGTGTTTGATGCAAGTTCCCGACGTCGCACGACACAACTATGCGAACCCAGGTGCTGCCTTCAAACACTTGGAATACCTGCTTCGACTACACTCACCAAATCAATTTAGAATTCAAAACAATTTGCAACTATGTCACTTTGCCTCATTTTCCACCATCTACGAGCATTTGTAGCAAGAAATTTATTCGTAGCGGTAGCGTAGCAGTACGTAGCGGTAAGCGTAGCAGTTCGTAGCAACTTACTGGCCACTCATAAATCTTTTCGGCAGTGGTTCGCATTAAAAGGAAATGACTAGCGTTGAAACTAAACACTAAAGCTTAGTAGTATAGTGGAAAAACAGTGTTTGTGAACCAAATACATTGCTAAGTACCGTAATATAGTATTGCTGCCACCATATTTCACAACTTTGTTGTGACAGTTCTTTAATTACATAACATACATAATCAGCCTATAATGTTCCCACTGCTGGGACACAGGCCTCCGGCAGCCTCAGGCAGGTTCTTTAATTATGTCTCCTCAATATAATGCCCAGTTATATAATAATGATAGCATTATTTAATGATTACTATCAATAGAGGTTACCAATTATGCAGTTAACTTCTTCAACTATGCTAAAACGTGTGTTATGACGTTAAACTTAAACCAGGGGTTTGAACTCACGACGACGTCTCGCTCACTTGCCAATATTTTGGCTTTGTTACTCTTCTGAGATATCTTGAGAGTTCTCTAAGGTCTAACATATTATAGTGAACAAAGACGGGCATCCCATCAGCTCTAGCCGGAAGTAAGAATTATAATATCACAGGATTCATGTTTAGAAGCAGCACCAGATAGAGAAGCCAGATGGATTTAGATGAGCAAATAAATTCGAAATTCAACAAAATAATTATGGTTAGATACTAAAGTTATAATTCCCAGCTTAGTATCTTATGTTACTTTTACTTATGCTCCGTTCAAGTAATCTGTTCAACATATTTTATTTTTATTAAATCGTTTGAGAGCTAAAGGGTTGGAAGCCACACAAGCGAGCACAATATCCACCCGGCTTGTAAGGTAATACGTTACGCTTCCCACGCTATACGATACAACATGTGTATGCTTAAATTCCGGAGCAAGCCTAAGTGCAAGGCGCACCGCCAAATTCCAGCGGCGTGCCGCAGGGCGAACGGGGGCCCCACCGTGTGGGGGGCACGCGGGGGGAGGACACACCAAGTAGACCGCTGCACTTGCCCGACCTTAATGCCGCCATCAGCAAATTGCGAAACACCAGCTGTTTGTGACAAGAAATCTCTGACATAATTCACGCCATTGGACCGCAATCGGTGCCGGAAATTGCTATGACAATCATCTCCGATGCGACACTTATGACGACGTCGTCGCTCACGAACCTCCTCCTTGCAGCCCGTTCAAACTTAAAAATGCGAACGATAAAAACGCGATCTCAGTATTTATCATGTCATAACGATTTGAAAGCGCATTTAAAAATCTTTCCGGGCGCTCCATCGCTTACATTTAAACACGTCGCGGGCGGAAGGAGGATCGAGTAATATCTGTCAGAGCGTGTAGAGGGTTATTAAATACCATCTCGGGGGCTGAGTGCACCGTGACCCATATCCAGTCGCTGCACCGCCCGACTTATACGAGTGGACTTTATTGATTCGCAGTCTTGAGACGGTGCCCCGTCCCGCTCGCACGCGCCCCTCGCGCCAGGATAGAGGGCGGTGATTCCTGTAGGCTACTTACTCAATATTCTAAAGCGCGCCGCGACGCCTGCACTACTACCACCATACCCGATACTCCGATACCACATTTTATACGTAACAAATGACAACACAATTTATAGCGCGCTAGTCCTTGCTAATGATAAGGACGGAGATGAAACAGCATCCTCGACTAACGCAATAATAATAACAGCGGGATAGCAGAAAATGCTTTTAGATATTACAACTTAAGAAAATAAATAGAATCCGTCCAAAGATTAATGGAAGTAGTGCGGCTTTTACATTTTTGTTCCTTTTCTATTATGACAAAGCGCACAATGCGGTGCGAGTGAAGCTTAAAAGAATTACAAGTCAGTCCTGAGACCCATGTAACAACACATTTGATTAAAATTTCTTGAAAGGAAAATATTATTTTTAAAGTAGCTTATGTATTTTGCTGAAAATGTAAGTGATACGATGGTATAGTTTGAGCGTGGGCGCAGGGCCAGCCGGCGGCGCCAGAGGTCGGGGATCATTGACCTGCACCGCTACCTTCAATATAAAACTCAATTTAGCGACCACTGCCTTCTAATAAACGTTACAAAGTAATCATGTTATTGTTAGACCCGCTTCCCGGGCTTTTTCTTTAGAACAAAACCCAACTAGTTCATTGAGATCAGACATGCGATCATTTACTTGAATAAATTGCAAAGAAGATTGACATTGTGAAAGGCCATTACAGTGGAAAATATTGTTCAGTGGCTTTTTTAAATGTTCCCTTCAGTTTCATAGCTACTCTCGCACGAATCGAGCAAAATAACGTAAATATTCTGTGACAAGTATGTCGACGCTTATACGATTACATCTGAATTTAGTAAAAAGGGTGACTATAGCAATGAATTTTTATTTCTCACTTTAGAAATAAATTAGCGGCTACATGTATATTATGTGAGGCTATCAAATTGGTACGTTACATGAAAAGGTTTATTTAATTAAGATTTAACCATAAAAACAGTCTGCTCACTAAAATGCAAGTCGAACTTGTCTTGCTTTTACTTTTTAAAACCCGCTAAGAGCGTCTACATTTTAGAAGATATATTACGAGTATTTCACATTATTGACCGATTACATGAAGTCGATCGGACATATATTAAGTATTCATATTCAAACAATTTCACTATTACTATTTTATGTAATTAGCGCAGTTTGGTTTAATTACTGATTTACATACCCACATAAACTTTATCAACCCATTCACAGTCGAACGCACGTTTTCAAATTACATGTTGTAGCAAAAGTTTCCGACATGTGAAACATAAATAGATTTAGTTTGCTCTAGCGATTTCCTAGAGTTGAGCTCTGTCGACACATCGGATTACGTTTGTTCATATTCCGAAGCTAGGAATTCAGTAGTACCTACACCCGTTAAACTACAATAAGCTGTACACAATTCATACTCCAATGCATTTTTTGATCTCGCGGTGGCCTGGAGGCTAAGAGGCTCTAGCACCTGGCAAATATCAATATTACTTTTTAGATGTCATATAACGGGTGTAAAAAGACACTTAACGAAGCCAAGAGTCACTTGTACTCCCCGTCAGTATAATCATTTTTTTTTGTACTGGACCATACCGAGAACTTTCTGGTTACAAAGATATTGAAGATCGAAATTCCAACTTTTACTGACATTTTTCACGAAAACTAGTTTTTAGTGTTATAACACATTTTTAAATACCCCCACGACTCCTGTACCTACCGTTCCATGCACCCATAAACACAATGTTTTGCGTGCGTTACATTGCGAACTACCGCAAACAGCAAATTTTCAAACCAAAAATAAAAGTCGTTTTCCAACAATAATTTTTGTTTTTTTTTACGTTTTATGTACAGAATGCGCAGTTGACGGCTATGTGATATGTCTTTTTACACCCTGTATAGGTGTAAATTTATTGGTGTAAATTCGCCAACCCGCAGTGAGAAAGCGTGGAAATCTGTGATC
Organism: Amphipoea oculea; assembly: GCA_945859645.1. Lineage (NCBI taxonomy): Eukaryota > Metazoa > Arthropoda > Insecta > Lepidoptera > Noctuidae > Amphipoea > Amphipoea oculea. The sequence continues at coordinate 8,318,355 of OX243862.1, forward strand.
GTTCCTTTTTTTGTGTGAGAAGATCCTATGTCTTTGCACAGGTGTGGGTCTCTTACACGCTTATATCAATATCTTGCTTGATCGCGTGGTCATTTAATCAGTTTGTCCATTTGATTTACTATAATCTGCAGTCCCAAACGAGATTGGTTTTGCACTCATTAACAGACCAAACAGTTCCTACAGACGTGATTTAGCGCCGCATAATATTGTCATGGTATAGCGGTACCTACAGTAAAACAACATGCCACTAAGTCTCCGTACAATTTCAAGTTTGTAACTTTGAAACCTATATCTTGCGCGCAACTGGGAAGTGTTTGCACGTGGGTCGTAATAACTGTTAGGTATTACTTATTCCGGAACCGCCGCGAACTTGATGTACGGGGAGTACGCCGGTAGACTTGTCACTATGAAGATAACACTTATGAGATCCGTGTCTTCTAGCGCGTTTTATGTCAATAGTTACACGGGCAATTAGTTTGCAGTTTCATCATATGAGCCTATAGTAGCCCACTGTTGAACATTGGCCCGTCCAATCACATGCCATTCAATTCAACTCCTGGCTATTCTCTTCAAGCTACATCACATAAACTCAGCATAATATAAGTCAGACCCATAGCTTTTTATTTCTAGGCATAGTAAAAACTAAAGAGTTAAAGCACCACTTAACGCCACGTGTGAAAGCAGTAAATGCTGAGTTAAGATTACAGTAATCCATTAATATCAATGAGGTTAACTCGCCCATACCTTCCAGTCACTATAATTTATTTTCCTCGACTAACCAATTCAGCGCCCTGAATCAACGTGAAATTCATTGGAATCGAAAATTGCATTTGAAAATGCTTTGTACTTGTATATAAGTTGGTAAATAATAATTAAATGTGTATAACTGTTTACTTTTTCACTTCAATGCTTTTAGCTTAAAAATTACAAAATGGAAAAATCTGTGAAACTAACTAAATAACAATAATAAACAACTGGCTGGAAGGCATCAAAATTTTTTATTCAAACTTTTATTGTCTCTTGCACTGAACTCATGTACCTGTCCAAACATTGCACACATCATAGAGCATCTATGCCAAAGTGAACACAAACGCAGTATCGGTGTGTGCAGCATAATCGGATTATTCATGTGTGCACGACAGACGACCGCAGCAGCATGCTCATCGCTGCAGACTTATTGCATTAGGTATGTCACCGCTCCGCACCGCGTTCTGAAACCACGTCCTCCGTACACACGCCGACAGCACTCCACAAGCACCCAAATTAGATGCTACACCATGACGCGGAACTATTCAATTATGAATTAAGTCACGTCATTAACAGAGGTGACGAATGTCTCGCCTTGCTGTTGTGATTGTGAATTAACCGGAGTATACTAATATGCACTACTAAACTATGATGTTTCAGTATAATGGTGACCGTATATTAGAATGCTTGGTAACTGTATATTTGTATTGCCAGTGCATTATTTGTGCTGTGTACGTCAGTACGTGCATGAAGGACATATATGTACATATGTATACCCGATAGTATAAAGTGACATGAGTAAAGTTCACTAACCCCGTCTGAAAACATGTCGCTCTTGACAAAGAATGGCAGCTCTTCATAGTTTGAACATGTTTCAAAATTATTTTGTAAGTCATTATTGAACATTTTGTAGTGACTTTGAGATCGCAATGTTCTTTACGTTTCAATTCTAGTTTGCAAAGTATTTGCTCAGCCAAACAAAGCTGATGGCTCGAGCAGGCAAAAAATGTTCCATATATTTGTCATGTGGTAGTTATTTAAAGGCGTCGTGTATAGCGGCACATTGAGCGCCAACGAGACGGAATCATAGTGAATACGTTGAGTTTATCTGAGGCGTTTATCTTCGCTTTATTCGTCTCAACCCCTCATCTTTACCGGTTGCTACAAATGAGAGTGGCGTATCGACGCTAGCTCTGAATTTCTCTTTTTACATACTTTCATGAAACGGTCTTTACGAATTTTCTTGCAAGTAACGCCTCTAATGAGACATACATGTTATAAACTTAACTATGTACTTATTCAAATTGAAGTTATTATACAGCCCGCGCGTTGCATTCCTTGCGGTTAATTAATTCTGTCTCTACTAAAACAACAAACTTGAGCAAACATTGTAAATAACGTTGCAATTATTAAAATATAACAGCACAACATTTGCAAAGACTCCATTTGTCTGCACAAGAAGCTCGCAAACAGAATAGTTCGCATAATAAGTTGGGAATAGGACTCGGCAATAGTGGGCCGAAAGCGGCGGAACTTAGCTCAACAATAAAGTTGAAAAATCGAGGGGATTGCTGCGCTGCGGGCGTCGCACGGAGAAAAAACGACGCCAACATTTCGCACTTAATGAAACTGTAGCTGAAACAAAATAAAGGAATGTATTTACGGCCGGCACTAAGCATTGTTCCAAGAATACTTCGCTTTCAGAGCCGCTCCTAATGGCCGAGATAAAATATTTGAGGTGTCTTGTAATTATTTAATTGCTGCTTTTCTCTATTAGCCGTGCGACTTGAATTGCGGTTATTCACAGCACACTTTTCGTTTGTTTCGTATGTGTTATACCTACATATTTTTGTATGTTTAGTGCCATAAGTAAGCTGCGTCATAATAAAGACGAGTTTCAATTTGGAAATATGTATCGCGTCGCACCCAGATTAAAAGATTTTCTCCTTATTATCAAAGGATTAATTTTAATAAAAAATCCTTTTGCGTGGAGCGAGGGGTGTCGGACGCTGCAAGTGCGGTGTAGTGGTGTAGGAGGCGGGCTCAGCTCAGTGCAAGTTTTAATTACTTCGCCCCCACTTCGCGAGCTTGTTCCTAGGATGGGGCTATTTCGTCTCACAACTAAAAACTCTCATTTATAAACTGTGTTTTCTGTAGACCTTTTTTAAAGCTTCTGAATACGTAATAAGAGCTAGTTAGAATAATTTCAGAACTACTGATCGAGTACGCGTGTCGTATTGAAAGTGATAAAGTTTCCATCGTATAGGTAAACATTAGCGCATATTTTCAACTAAGTTGTTTGTTTGAAACTATAAACGAGCTGCGGTTTGTTTCTAAAACATTTGAGTTACCTAATTGTGTGATATAGGTGTGCCCTAATGGCCTTAGATGTTACAATAACGAAGTTTATACAATCGACGTGGAACAACATACAGCTATGGAGGCAATCTGTTCTGGGTCGTTAAGATCACGCAACCCCTATCATTATTATCAAATACTCAGAGGTCAAAGGATTGCCAAATGTCTGCATGCAAGGTAACCTGGAAACGACCTCACTTATCTACGATATCTTTCTTTTAAGATGTTGTCTGAGTATTATATTTTACTTGTACATCAACTTAATTCGATATTTTGGCCTTACCTAATTTAAACATAGGCTTAACACGTCTTCTGCGTTCAGTTTAATACCAAAAGTCCTATTTAGCTTGCTAATCCTATATGGCCAAACAAAAGGTTAATAAAATCAAATTAAGAGAAAATTGACGTAGCGGCGGTTTTTTAGAAATTGTGAATTTTCTGACTAAATTAACTTTTTGTTATGATGCTAAAATGAAGGAAAGACGGAACCTCTCCCAAAAAGCTTATAAAAAGTCTGCGCTAGAGAAAACACGTCCTGTCTTCAATAAAGCAAGAGAAAGGTGTGGCGGGGGAGTGGAGCTGATTATTTTTGATCGTTCGCTAATGCCTGGCTGTGGGACAAAGGCAGCTATCGATCAGCCCAATTCCACGCCGGCTAATTGCCGACAATTGTCTACCGCTTTTATCCGGCCACTCTTTGTGCTCGTGGGCCGCGGCTCGCTCCATGACTTGACTGTTTCAACCCTTGTAAATCATACCAAAGGGAAATGTTGACACAAATACAAACTTTTATTTTAAACCAGCGTGCTTTTAATACTTTTACTTGTCGCAATACAGCCGGTAGTTTTTTACAAACGCGCGGCTTAACAATTGTCGTCGTTAGGGACTGATGTTGGCTTACGTTAGACATGTTGTTTTATTTATTGTTTGTTTGCCATTGTTTTAATCCGGTCAATATAACTATGAACTCATATTTGTTGCTTATGCATTAAGTACCATGTTAGCATGTCTAAAAGATTTTATTTTCTGTTAAGTGCCAAAAGTAAGCGGTGTTGCGCGTTATACAATGTGTAACTAAATTAATGCACGTTATGAAAGTAGTTTTTTCAGAATCAATTTCAATAATTTTTAATATTGGTCATTTTCATCCCAAAAATAATTAAAAATGCCTAATTACAGTCACACTTCCGTTGTACAGCCTAATCAAACCAAAATGGATGAAGTACCATCTACACTAGATCCTTATACAGGCTGTTACAGAAAGGGTATACCAATACAAACGAGTTGAAGAGTGTATCTGGTCTAGAATCTCTGTACAAAATTTCAGCTCAAAAGCAGTAACTTTGAAAATGTTTAATATTTTTTTATTTCGATAATTTATCAAATTGAAATCATAACAAACGTGTCACTGCACTACGAGGGTCATTATCCATTATCTGTAGTGTGTCTGTGCGCCTAGTACACGCACATTACGCCAACGCGCGCCAGTGCAGCGCCGTGATGTCGAAATAAAAAAATATAAAGCATTTTCAAAGTTAATGCTTTTGAGCTGAAATTTTGTAGAGATTCTAGACCAGATACATTCTTCAACCCGTTTGTATTGATATACCCTTTCCGTAACAACATGTATATGTGTGCGACAGTATGCGTGCGTAGATTTTTAATGTGACCACAATTTGCTCCCACAATCAGTATAACTAATTTAATTAATAAACATTTTTTTATACATAACAGCAAAAATTCTGTGTAGGTATCACAACATAATATTCTAATTGGGGAGGTTGGTGGTGTGCATTAATTCCGGGACATGTTGTATACACAATTAATTTTATACATGTAGGTACCTACCTACATGATTTCTTCGAGTAGGTAATTGCTAGAACAGTAATACTCTAAAACAACAGCTCATCAACCTGCATAGCAAATCTAATATGATTTTTTTGTTACACAGCGCATAATGGACAGTGCAGAAGCGGCAGCTTTGTCAGCCGGCAATGGTGGCAGTGATGGGACACCAGGATCATACTATGATGCTCGTTGGCTGAATGTGCACGCAGACGACGGGACCCTGGCGGCTAGGGCACGACGCTTGTCACTTACGCCTAGTAGACACTTCGACCACATCGCCGTCAACACCAGCTACAGTGCTGTGCTTATGCCGCCTTATATCAATACTGACGGTTTGTACTCTTGTATGTAATGTAATTTCTGAGGCAAAAAAAAGCAATTTTTAAAATTCACATAAAGTTTGTTATTCAAAAGAAGCAATCATCGAAAAAAACCTCAAAGCAAATCTGTTTCTTAAGGTTTTCAAATATGCGTGACAATCTAAGAATGTAATTAACAGCGTAATTACTCACTTAAAATAAAATAAATTAGATAGACATAATAATAAAATTACCTGTCTCCTTCAAAATAAATTCGTACCAGTATTCAGGCAAGTCCTTTAAGTATGCACCTAGCGTAATTTAAAATAAACTGCTATTTTTCTTACGCAAATAATTAATTAACTACCGAATAGTCTCCTTCGAGACCCAAATCAATTGCCATCAAACATCACAGCAGATTACAAGACATACACACAACAGTTTATACTCGACCTCATGTTTTACGCGGAAAAATAAAACGCAAGCGAAAAATACAACTCCTCTCCATCCCTAAATAATGGAAGCTAATATATTGTTGACACACGGGAGGGAAGAGGGAGGGTCTCAGGGTGGCGGCTACTGATGATTAATGGACACATTGATGTATTCCTCACTATTTAGTAGCGCTCACTCGAACAAACGTTATTTCAAATCTATGATGAATTATTGTTGACGAAATTACGACTTGCTCGTACTTTTAAACAAAGAATATTCTGAAAGTTAGGGTACGGGAAGGTTTTTCGATTTGGGATTATAATTATGCGTCTGTGGTTTGATGAGTTCTTTAAAAACGAATCTAGTTGAAATTGGAAATGATAGGATGAATCTTTATATTACTTGCATGAATCAATGTTGCTAAACCAGCAAAAAATACACACAGGAAACTTCCCGCAAAATCCTTCACGCTTCCGTAAACCCCAAAATATCGTTTGGCAGCCCATATTTAATTTAAAGGGCGTAATTACATAGGGCCTGGTACGTTTATTTAACAAACCCATAGTACACAGGCGAACCATTAATTTTTCCGGCCGGCGGTCCGGGAGAAAGCAATCACGGCTGCCCAATGAACCAAGTTTGCCAATTACACTTCTTTTAATGGGTAGTTAAAGAAAATCTCCCTAATTGGTGGACAGAGTGCCAACAGTGTCGCGATTATCCTCTATTGTGTTACGAAAAGTTACTGCATTCATACATAATTCATAAGTTTAACAGCACGTGAAATAATTTACATATAATAAGCTGAATTTAAAGTTGTTCGTGCTTGCGGCCGCTTCATAAACAGGTTTATTGTTGTCTATAAAAATGGTCGGCAACTAGAATTCAAATTAAATTATATTTTTAAAACAGGATGGATTAAACTGTTTCCGTCAGTCGTAATTTAAGCCAGTTGTAGGATATTTTTATTCTATTCTTTTGTTGAATGAATTAGCTGTTTATTCTAGGTTTTATAAATTACTTTATACTGGACGTTTATTTTACCACATTAAAATTAAAATAAATAAGTCTCAGACAGTAAAATTTATATCTCTGGTAAAATGCACGTCTTGTATGTATTCATCGCCATTTATTTTTAATATCTAATCGTATCTCTACGTAATTTTCTAATTAAACATTTCCGGAAGAACGGTTCGCAATAAACGTAGCTCTAAAATATTGTCCAAGTTGGAGACAAGTTAAAACTTGGCGTGTTGTCGCAGATGGCGAGGTTCAGAACCAGATCGCGTGGTCGGAGCACTTGGACCCCCTGTTCGTGAACAACTACGAGATTGACCCCACTCTGTCATGGCAGTACTACGCATCGTCTTCTGGCTTCATGAGGCGGTACCCAGGTTTGTAAAAAGCTAGCGAAACATAATGTACTGTCTATTTTTCCTTACATGTCTCATTTAGTTAACAAACACAGTACCTACATAAATCACACACTTTATGTTAGATAAATACGCCTTGATATTTTTAAGAATCATGTTCTGTATGATCTGCACATTTTTTTTTTTCAATATCTAAAGCTCAGTATATTTGTTAACCATCAAGTAAAGAAAAATACACTTAATTTTAACCTTTCTATTAGAATCATTTATCTTTGCTACGAACGCTGCGTGTGCTACGAAAGCTATGCGCGCTACGTAAAATATTTATCTATCCAACTTCGCCGCCGATGAAAGTCAAACATTTGCCTAATCTCGTCTCATATTAAACTTACCTAGAAAAATTTGATTGATTTTAAAATAGTAGCAAACTTATATTTGTATTCTAAAGTAATATTTTATTTGTTCGGGACAAACTACACATTTATTTGAAAAAATTTTATAATAAAAATATTTTACTAGGCTTTTTCAAATTCCTTTTTGTATCTCGCAGCCATGTCCTGGCCACCAGAAGACGGTTATTCGCACCACGCGAGAGACTTCTACGACTTTAGGTCTTCAAACTGGTTCGTGGAAGCCGCGACGTCTCCCAAGGACCTGGTGATCTTATTGGATGACTCCGATGACCTGAGCTCGTCCAACTGGCGGCTGGCAAAGTCTACCGTATCTGCTTTACTGGACACTCTCGGACCGAATGACTTCGTCAACATCTACAGATACAGCGACACAATATCCGAACTACATTCCTGCTACACTAAAGTTTTGGCTCAGGTAAGCATTTTACGTAATATTTCTGAAACATTTTCCCCTAGTCCTCGAGATTGGAAAACATTTAAAAGATCTCGCTCTTTACCCTCAGATCGAAAATACATTTATCACTGGATATTCCACAAAAATCAAATCTTATTTTAATATTAAAAGTATCCTAGTTCTTGATCTGAGCTGCGATTCATCTTCAAGTTGGCAAGCTTCACTGAAATCGGTTTTAAAGTTCCAACGATTTGAATTATTAAGAAACGTGAGCAAAATAGTAATAAATGATCGCATGTTCTTGGAAATATCAACTAAATATAGTAGTATTATCTGAAACACATACAATGTGTGAAACATGTTACCGTATTACGATGATACATATTAGATTAATAACGCTCGCGTTATAAGCTTAACAAAAGTTCAACACGGTCAGGCTCGAAGCCCCGACCTTTGGATCCAAAGTTCACGCCCTGGACGATGGACTATTGGCTTTTTATTATCGTTAGTTTCAATGTTATCGAATCTTAGCACCTACACATGAACAGCTTATAACTTTGTGAAAATTTCTTTCTAACATATATATAAGATACGTATATCGAGACGTCGAGAAACTAAGAAGGTACATTTCTCGCTCCTCCGTGATTAAGATGTGTTCACAAATATCAAGTAACGATGTTCCCAATTGAGTAGTGAGTAGGAGTCAGATTTAGCAAAAACAAGTATCAGGGATGTCCGTAGGCGTTCGAATAATCCGTGAGTATTTATTCGTTTAAGCTCTATTAGGATATTCGATTATCTGTGAGCTAATATTGTGTCGGTGTAATACCCACGTACTCGTATTTGGATGTAAAACGTTTATACTACATAAATATTAGCGTAGATGCGTACGGATACGGGAATCACTACAATAAACAGAGTTATTTTTATGGATTGCAGATTTACATTTTGTTTTTGTTATAATTGAAAATGCAATACGCGAGACAGTATAATGTGACTGCGAGTAGATAAATTGAAGCTTTAATTCGCGTCGAGAAGTATCCATTACCTCCACTCAAATGGCGTTATTCTAACAAGCGACATGATAATTAGTAAGTGTCGCTAAGGGAACGTTTTATAAAATATGAAAACGCTGCTAATAGTTTCCAACACATTATTATCTAAGCGCGAACAGCAATCAAGAGTAATTAGACGACATAAGTTTAATTAAAACAAGGGTTGCAGGTACGTGGGCGAAACAAATTGTTTCATGCCAGCACTGATTTAAACATGACGTAAATTCCTTTTTGAATTACCTATAACCTACCCACGCATAAAGCTTTTAATATCGGTTTATGCGGGTCAATTACTGGCGGGGCACATTGTCCACGACAATGCTGGATTTGGGTCATGCCAAGATAACACCACGTTAAGGATTAAACATCAAAAATTGTGAAAAAAAAAATCTGACGTGCATGGCAATGCTCGTGGAAATCGAGATGAAATTAAAAGCTCGCGACTGTGACGGAATGGAAGCTGAGTACTCGTGTGTTATTAATTATTGCGAATTTCGTGGAATAAAACCGATTAAAATTGGTACACAATCGAAAAATCATAAAGAATAAGCTACACTAGCGAAATAAGCCACCACACCAATTTCACAATAATTACAGCAATTATTCTGAAATCATCACTTTTTTAATTCCATTGACCTCATTATTATCAACACGTAGGTACCTAATATTTAACTCCACAACGGCTTTTGAAAGCTGAAAAGGCGTTTCAGCTTTTAATCCTCTAAAGACAATGAAGACGTTACGACGTTAGACGGTTAGGAATCCTAGGCTCTAGGAAGGCCTAGTTAATTAAAGGCTAACTCAAGACTAGTCTTCTTATATGCGGGCATAATTAAATACCAAGGCCTATTTGGAATAGGTTTTAATTAAGAAACGTCACCACACAATACCTGAAGTGGCTAGGTCAAGAATGGCTTTTGATGTTCCGTGCAGGGTAAAGCTTTGCTAAACATAGTTATCAAACTCCCTTTTATATATATTTTCAAATTCGAATCTAAACTTTATCTTAATGAAACAAAAGGTTGTTTTTTTGATTAAAAAAAAATACCTCACAAAACATAGCTGGGAATTATGGATGTAAATGCCGTCATAATGACCAGATGGAGTTTTGAGGCGGATGCTTTCAGGCTCTACCCCAACCAACAGCTAGTCGCGGTTGTTATTATATTTATAACCACAGGTTTTTCATATAGAACTAGCTTCTGCCCGCGACTTCGTCCGCGGCAAATTTCACCCTCCCCCCATTCACCCTCTTAGGGGTGGAATTTCGAAAAACCCTTTCTTATTGGGTACCTACTCTTCACAAAGAACACACCTTTCAAATTGCATGTCCCTAGGACCAGCGGTTTAGGATGTGCGTTGATAAATCAGTTAGTCAGTACTTTGAATTTCATAATTTGACCGCTTTAGCTAGCCGCCGCCGTGGCCTCAGCAATGTGGCCGAGATATAAATTAAAACATACAGAAGCCAAAAAAATGATGCGATAATAATGAATACCGCGGCAATAACAGTGACTGTATGAACTGTGGTATGAACGGAGCACATAGCGAAGCAATTTATATGAAACTTCATAAAAAGCGGATCAGAATTTCGGGTCAGTGGAAAACTTAATAATATTTATACATATATTACAAGGGAATGCGGAAATATCGACAGCGAGTTTTAATATCGTCGAATCAAAATACCATTATCTTTGTGACCTACTGCCAAGACGAATACAATATGGTTAATTACAGAATATAGTGAATATACAGGTTGCTGACGGAAAGTTTATGTTAAACAATCTCACTGAAAATTCCGAAACTGAAAGTAGTAGTATTCCGAGTATAAAGTTCATAGAACAGTATAACGGAAGCAAGGTTGACTGTATGAGTATTATACCTACGTCAGAACTATGTATCCCATAACAGTAGGTACCTCAATAAAATCCGCCTGTAACTACACAAGGATGTAAATGATGGCGACAAATGCAAGTATCGCGTGTCGGCGCGGCTGTTCGGCACCGATACTCATCTGTCATCGTGTGTACGCACCTTAATGGATTCCATGGAGCCGACTTTAATGCGAAGCCATTAATATTGGGTATCAGATCATTTTAGTTTCACTGCACACAAACGCCACAATTAAGTAAATTATTGAAGCAACGTTAATAATTTGATCGTGATTGTTTGATTACCATTAATTTAATCTGCCTACCAGTAAAGGAACATTTATCGCTATTCATAAAATAGATTCATATTAACACGACCGAAACCATCCATAACCAAAATTATAGGTATATTTGTATTTACGCACGTATAATTAACGACCACCATAGTTATCCACAACAACTGAAATACTTATCCACATATTAATGTGACACGAAATTATACACGTACCACGTTGTGGTTGTTAAACAAATAAATCTGGTGATCTTTAAAAACCCCCTCGGGGGAAAACATTAGGGGTTCGTACAAAACCACTTCATTATCACGGCGGTGACACGCGAGCAGCAGAAGAGCCAGGAGGACACATTCATCAATCGCTGGGTTGACTCACGCACTACCCACCTCGGGTCTACCCAATGTTAACACGACATTCGTTAAGTGACAGACAACATTTAAATATTTATGCCCCAAGCTTTTCAAAACCCATTTCCGATTGTACGATCAACTGGTTCGATTTATTCTTTGGTATTGAATTCAGCGGCTTTTCCTCGTTTAAGGTACTTACATAGGTTACACGTGGTGACGGTAAAAATATGGGGCAGTGTTTTACATTTATTAGTCCATTGACTGATAGGTATCTTAAATATAAATAACGACAATATGTACCATATGTAACTTATTATATTATTTCAATAAATTTATTTATTATTTATTTATGTCCGCTTGTAGAGTTCCGTAAACTCGGATAAAAGAATAAAGATAAAATAAAATAAAAAGCTACCGACACATTCGAAGCCGCCTGTTGTCGGCATCAGCTTTCGTTGTTAACTCTTGATAAGAGATCCTCGCATTTCCCGAGGTGTCCGTAAAGAACTATATTTCAACGCGAATATCATCTTGGCATGCTCACTTTATTCAGTTCATAAGTCTCCGCAAAGTTTAAAGATAAAATCAACGATACAAAGAAGAGAGCGGCGCGTAGCTCGTGACAGGTGGGAGGGAGCGGCCGCGCCCTTATCGCGCGAGCTTGCAACTTTGCTGCGATACTTGCACACTTTCTCCAAGCGGGTCGAGCCAAGTCACAAGTACGATCGATGACTAGATAATACTCCAGCTCCAGCAGATATATGACTATATTTTCTTGGGAACAATAGCGACGAAAACAATGTTCGTATCTACTAAAATAATAGCGAAGTTAACAAAAATTCTTAACCCTAAAATTAAACCAACACTGATTACATGACATCAAAAATAGATACGAGTCGATACATGAAGCCTACTTGCAATCGTCTAAAAGGCTGGTTCGCTCTAGAGCCCGTAACTTCGCTATTATATGATCCAACAATTACCTTCATGGCAAAAATTCCCGGCTTTACGTCGTCTCGGGCGAAATGAAACTTTGTATATTTAAGAGTAACACGCACCATGTTTCATTAGTATATGTGTTTGTTCACATTAACGACTCGGCGAACGGTGGATTTGTTATCTTATGCCTTATTTACTGTTTAGAAGCAATATCGGTTAAGTTATTTGACACGTTAAATACAGATTAGAGATCTGTTTTCAAATCACACCAAAAATAATCCGATTTAATTTCATAAAAGAAAAGTGGCAGTGCGTGCGTGTTGTATAATAATTTTATTGTTCACACTCGCTACATTTCCTTAACAATGGGTAATTAAGTTACAACTTGCATGAGTAATTACATAAACAACTCAACGTCAGCAGTTGGGCGTACCTACTTCCTTGTTTTGCATTAAACTTGAAGATAGCTAAGCAATAAACGCTAAACATGCTGGTGGTAGTTGGAACTCATAACAATGGGCCTTCGCAGCAACTTTCAAGGTTGTTTTCCTGCACCCAGCTGCAGCCTTCGTCCGCGGTTAGACACAACTTTAACTCATCGGTAGTTGAACACGTAACTTGGCTGGTTTTATTAAACAATACGAGCCAAGGTGAGACCTTGCAGATTCTTTAGAAGATAATGCCGACGTAACATCATTTATCTACTGGCGCAATTTCTAACACAATGAAACAAAAAAACTGACTACATTTTGTACTCTTTTACAAAGAAATTCGGACGATTTTGTGCTTTTGCTTTAACTTACTACTACTTTCTATCTTACTCATAAAAGCGGCAAACGGGGCAGAAGAGAGGGCGAGCAATTAATAAATTAGTCACATTCCTAATCTCAATGGCATCGCCTAATGAAGAGAATGTAATGAATATTCATATTTTCAAACATCTCTACGTTTTACTACCTTTTGATGTCAACCAATAAAATTGCAGGATATCTCTACAGCACTTGGAGCCACTTTGTACGAATTATGGACAAAGGGGTATACTCGTAGTAAAGTGAACTTATTGAGTTACTTCAGAATAAGTACCTACATCTCGGAAATGTTTTCTTTCGTAAGGAATGCATAGGAAATTCGGAATAAAACACTCTTCCGGAATAACAGTTTACCAGCAATGCTACCAGTCCTAGTAAAGGCCTGCGCAGACGAGGGACTTTTGTCCGCGGAGAAATTGTCCGCAAAGATAGAATGTATGGAAATCCCAGCAGTCTATTTGTCCTTCGTGTGCGTTATTGCATAGATTTCCTTACGTACTATCGCCAAAAAAATCCGCGGACAAAAATCCGTCGTCTGCGCAGGCTATAAAAGTAAATAGTGAGACCATATCTAGGTTTGTGTATATTTTACATGCGTGTCTGACGATAATAATTTTGTTACAGGCTCTACCAGAAACTTTAAGAGAACTGAAGACAGCAATATGGAATGCTGAACTTTCCGGAGGAATAGCCAACTTGACCGGCGCTCTCACTACTGGCTTCGAGATCTTACATCGGGTAAGAAATATCCATATTCTAGAGATATTGCGGAAACAGAAGAAGGGGTTTCAAAAAGCAGAGATACCTACCAATGATATTGTAAGTGTAAAAACACTTATAATATCATTTGTACCTACCTAATAAAATTTTATCGAATTGCGTCATAAACTGTTGTCAGGTCAAATTCATTACATTGTCCTTTTGGTGCGGAGCCTATAATTTTACTAGTATTGTGAAAATAATATAATATTTAAATAATACAGACATTACTTTGAAAGGTAGATTAAACAGACTGATCTATATCCTTCGTTATATTTCCATGCAGTACAACCGCACAGGTCTAGGTTGTCAATGTAACCAAGCCATCGCAGTGATAGGCGCCGGCGGGGGTGCGGGCGGCGTGAAGGGTGTGTTCCGCACGTGGAACTGGCCGCACATGCCCGTGCGCATCTTTACCTACCGCGTCGGTGGAGATGCCAACGCTGGCCATAACATGAAGGATATGGCGTGCACGAATAAAGGTATATTCATAATTAATTTCGTTTGTGGTAGTATTAAAAGGACTTGGATGTCCTATTTGAACAATTAATTATTTTTGGCTTAGATTGTGTGAGAGATGATGAACGAAAAGGGAGTTAATGTGATGTGACGGATAACAGGGGATAATAGAACAAACAACAAAACATACTGCGCCAACCATTCTGCCTGGCCCAGTCCGAATTGCTTCTCCACATTTTAGTACCTAGACCTTCCTGGAGTTCCTGTGGCCCTTCATCGTATTCTGGTGATACTTTAGCAGCATAAATTTTCTCCATATTATTATCCCACATCCCTATAAAATGATTATCCCACAGGTTTCTACGTGACGATAAACGAACACTCGGAGATCAAGTCAAAGGTGCTGCATTTCGTAGAGGTATTGGCGAGGCCGCTCGTCATGTACCAGACTGTGCACCCGGTGCACTGGAGCCCTGCGTATGTCGGTGGGAGGGTACGTACACTTTATAGCTACAAATTGATGGCCAGAAACCCATGAAAGTAGTAAGTAGTACTTATACTTCAGCTGGATTCACGAAATTTCGATCGCAAGACAAGGTGAGACAACTAAAATGTCTTTCGAACTTTGTTCTTTTGCATAAGAAATCTTATCAAATATTCTGAGTTTTTGCAAGACCTCGAATAAGATGTTCACTCTAATCCAGAATGTAATTGTTGTGTTTTCGTCATTACAGAGCAGTAGCCTCTCTGATGATGGAATGGGCCAACTGATGTCCTCCGTCACCGTACCCATCTTTGATAGGAGAAACCACACGGTATGTCTCTCCTAACCTTGTATCAATAAAATATATAGTCTTATAATCCAATCTGTTTGAACGTTAGACTAATCAACATTTTTAACTGCCTCTATTTCTTGTACTTATTCCAATCTTTTTGTTTTCAGCAAAGAGAAGCTAATTTACTCGGCGTGGTGGGAACCGATGTGCCTATCGATCAATTAAAGAAGCTCGTGCCACCATATAAGGTAAGTAAACCACCATAGCTCGAAAATTTGTACCCATATACAGCCTGATCCAAACTATATATGGCGGCTCTAAAGTGTGCGACCCGTTGCGCAGTTCCTCACCCCTCACCCCCCGTGACAGGTGAATTTGCTACTGCGCCGCGATTTACCTTATGTTCCGAGCTTCCATAAAGTTTAAATCGGGCTGTACTTTAGACAAGTCATATTTGACTTACCAACTGAACTTCGACAAACTTTACTACGACAAGATTTTAATTCGACACTACGGAACTCCGACACGTCTTCATTTCGACAATACTTTACTTCGAAATGCCTTAAGTCCGACACTACTGTACTCCGATAAGGCGTTTCTTCGACATGACTTAACTAGGAAACGATGCGACTTCGACGACGTGCTACTTCGACTACTATGGTAGTCCGACATGAGTCAATTTCGACATAGGTACTCTACTCCGGCATGCTGTACTTCGACAATATCTTACTTCGACGTTATATATCTGAGACACGATGCTACTTCGAAATTATTCTGCGACATTAGGGAACAACTAAATTTGTGAAAGATGATATGGCTAGAAAGGGGGTGACTACCGACTACTACTAAAAAAAAATGTATAGTGCTCTTAAATAGAAAGAAAATTAATATTTTTAAAACTATTATAAATAAAGTTAAATAAAGAAAGAACAAAGGAACACAGAAAATGAAAGAACTCGAAATATCTGAAATATCTGATATTGTCGAAGTACAGCATGCCGGAGTAGAGTATGTCGAAATTGACTCATGTCGGACTACCATAGTTGTCGAAGTAGCACGTCGTCGAAGTCGCATCGTTTCCTAGTTAAGTCATGTCGAAGAAACGCTTTATCGGAGTACAGTAGTGTCGGACTTAAGGCATTTCGAAGTAAAGTATTGTCGAAATGAAGACGTGTCGGAGTTCCGTAGTGTCGAATTAAAATCTTGTCGTAGTAAAGTTTGTCGAAGTTCAGTTGGTAAGTCGTCATATTTGGGAACATCATAATATTTATAATAACTTATGTATTTTCAGTTGGGTGTGAACGGTTATTCGTTCATGGTGGATAACAACGGGCATGTATTATATCATCCAGATTTGAGACCATTGGTATGTATTTTTTTTTCATTTTGAACCACAGAAATCAATAAAATGTCAAAAACCACTTGGTTATTATTTTCGTCTTAAAACTTATCTATCAAAAATATCTTGTTACAGCATACGAACGAGGAAGTAAGTACTGAAAAAAGTTATCATAAAGAATTGTTTTACAGTTTTAATTCTTTACCAAGAAGGAATATCAGAATATGAATAGTGTTAGTTGAGTTTAGTCGGTTATACTAAATGTGGCTACTATACTCCACAGTACACTGAGACGCTGCGTCCTCTGTACTCGAGTGTGGACCTCACGGATGTGGAACTGCTAGTGGATTCGGATGAGAACTCCAGGGTCAACCTCACTTCGCTACTGCTCGATGTAAGTCACCACTTTGTTATAGTTATGTGTTAAGTAGTACCCCAAGGATCTACATATATTTGGTACTCGGTTATATCAGGATGAAATCATGCTAAAATGGGAGTACCGTGTACCCAAAATATCTACTTTTGGGTCCAGGGTTACTTCGCTCGTATACTAAATTGAGAGTACCCCAACGGTCGAAATAGGGTTATCGGTTATTTCAGGCTCGTTTGCTAAAATGGGGCCTAGCCCATAGAGTAGGTGCCAACCCAAGGATTTATTTGGTCCTCGGATATTTCAGACTCGTTTACAAAAATGGAAAGTTACATTTAAGTGTCTCGAAAGACTGTATTAATTTTTTTGGTACTTCACTATTTCACCAAAAGTGACAAATCTTAAATATTGTTTCGACAGTTGATTTTAACGTGATTATTATTCTTTACCCAACAAGAGTTTTCATTGTCAATAACCTTTCTAGCTCCGCCATGACATGATAGAACAACGGGAAGGTGAAACAGAAATCGCGGTAAAAGTCCAATATGACAACATGCGACGCGTGGCGACCAGACGCCAGCGGTACTTCTACAGTCCTGTGGATGGCACGCCCTTCTCTCTAGCGGCTGTGCTGCCTGACGGGTACGGCATGTATGAACTGCAGGCGGAGCAGGAGGTCAAGCATAGTCCTATTAATGGTAAGTAGGTCGAGAGATACTAAAGAGAAGAGAAAAATAAAGGTGGGGTCACAGGTTGTGACGCTGAACGAACGTTTGAACACGAACTAATACTGTTTGTCATTTCTGCAGTCACGGAATACTTCAAAGGCGAAAACTGGAAAGTTCACCCAGACTGGTAAGGATGTCATAAATATATTTTTTATCATCACGTAAAACTTCCAATAATATACGTCGGATTTATAAATTGTCAACCTAAAGGTCCTCCCAGTTCAATAATGGAAGTAAAAGGAATAGGTAACAGGTAAAGCTATAATCTTTGGGAAAATTACTGAAGAAAACGACCATCATTTACTAACCAAGTGTAACTTGTAGGGTTTACTGCGAATACGCGTCCACATCCGAGCAGTCGTTCAACTCCCCGGAGGAGCAGCTGCTGCACTTCCTGTCGCGCGCGGGGCGGCCCGGCTGGAAGTGGATGTCGCTGCGCCCGCGCGCGCTCACGCTGCACAACGCGCACAAGAAGCAGGACAGGGACTCTTATTACTGTGCGTATTCACATATAAATAATACCAGCCTATTATTGTCCCACTGCAAGGCCTCTTCTCACACTGAGAAGGCATGAGTGAGAGTGATTAATCACCCCTCTTCCTCAAGACGGGGTGACGGTTTCAGACTTATATACAAATACAAGGTGACATTATATTAACTGGCGACTGACTTCACATCGCTGCCCAATACATCTGCGAAATTTCGTCAGTTAATTTAATTTGACCTTGTATTTTTTAGGACTGGACTGGACAGGGTATCAACATTAACGGCGAGTACATCTCCCATCTTCGATTTGCCGATGACATCGTCATAATGGCAGAGACGTTGGAACAGCTAGACCAAATGCTGCACAGCCTAAATGGAGCCTCCCGGCGTGTTGGCCTCGCCATGAATTTGGACAAGACGAAAGTCATGTACAATTCGCACGTCTTGCCAAGTCCAATCTACATCGAAGGGTCGCTTCTCGAAGTTGTGAAGGAGTATGTCTACCTAGGGCAAGTCATCCAGCTCGGTAGACACAACTTTGAGAAGGAAGCTAACAGAAGGATCCAGTTGGGTTGGGCAGCATTTGGAAAACTCCGTCAAGTCTTCTCGTCGCATATCCCGCAGTGTTTGAAGACTAAGGTCTTCAACCAGTGCGTCCTGCCCGTCATGACATACGGTGCTGGACACTGACGGTCGGGCTGGTCCACAAATTCAAGGTCGCTCAGCGCGCTATGGAGCGAGCTATGCTCGGAGTCTCTTTGAAGGATAAAATCAGGAATGAAATTATCCGGAAAAGAACCGGAGTTACCGACATAGCTTGCAGAGTAAGCAAACTGAAGTGGCAGTGGGCTGGCCATGTCTGTCGAAGGACTGATGGCCGGTGGAGCAGGCGAGTCCTGGAGTGGAGACCGCGTACCGGCAAGCGCAGTGTGGGACGCCCCCCAGCTAGATGGACGGACGACCTAAAGAAGGTGGCTGGGGTAGACTGGATGCGGAAGGCGGAGGACAGGGTGCTGTGGCGCAGTCTGGGAGAGTCCTATGTCCAGCAGTGGACTGCGATAGGCTGAGTTGATTGATTGTATGTTTTGGTTGAATGTAACCCAACCTATTTAAATCTAAAATTATGTATTTAATTCTCCAAAAAACTTTGGCATGAGAGATAGATTTAATCTGAAAAAACCAGGGGTTACGGTCCAAGTCACAGTGTGATGGAAAATCCTTTTTTGGAATATAACATTGAGAAGAAATTCCACAAACTTTTTAAAAAATAGGGTATTTTAAAACTAAACCCACCCTTTGTTTCTAGGTGACAAAACTTTAGTGCAATCACTGATTAGGGATGCGATGGTAATCAAAGAATTGGACGCTCACACTGGACACGCGAGTCACCACTCCCAGTAAGTACAACTCATAGTAGAGCATGATTTGAAGCACTACACGAAATAATTAATTAAGTACCTACATATATTCAATCTCGGCAAACACCTTTTGTTTTTGCATCGAAGGGACAAAAATCTTCAATTTTATGTGGCACTACGAGAACATTGGCGTTTTGACTATATCCGTGATTCTCTCTCGAAATCTCCATTAAAATAGCCAGAAGGCAATATGACGGTGCCTCTTCTAAGACAATGAATCTACATAAAATTCTTGTACTGCCACTAAAAAGAGGACACCTTTCAAATAAAGTCACGCAATGATAATAAGGCCCTTTTTGCATGACAATATAGCACCACCACCAGCAATAAAATTACAGCTTTTTTATGTTATTTTATGTGGATGACTAATTTGTTTGTGTTTGTCACACAAATAGCCCGATAGCGACTTTAATGGCACTACTTACAAGGTAACGTAACTCTTCAGATTGGTTCAACTACAAGTATTTAGAACTATTAGTAATATTTAACTGCTAAGGACAAACGACTGCACTTTTACTACTAGGTGGTAGGTATATGCTATAGGATTGAAACCACCGGGTGAAGAGTTGTACGCAAAAATGTTAATCGCTCTTGAATGCACAAAAAGACGGTCAATTTGGAGAATTACACTATGGGTATGCTATTTTGCAAAGATGAAGAGAGTATCCTATCATGGTTGTCAACTACGCAATGACCACAAGTAGTAATAGAGTAGAGCTCTTTGTGGACGGAGGCTCATCCGGCACAATAGGGGGGCAACCTGCAAGCTTACACCAAAAAGTTTGCTTCGAAGCAAACATTGTGTGAATTGTAAGAGAGTTCAAGCATAGTCAAGACTGAAGAAGTGGAAGTAGTCATTAGACACTAAGTAATTTGATTTCTTAAAATTATTGCGATTAATTTAATTTCCCGTGTATGAGTTATTAATTCATGATGTGTAGCTATAACGAGGAACAGGTAAAGTGGTTTCGTTCAAATGTTTTGTGTGATTTTTAACCAGTACGGATTCTTCCTTGTGCTTTTCTTAATTTTATTTATATTTTTTTGCGTGGAGTTTTAAACCTGCCTAATAAAAGACTATCAATGAATTCAAACCCTGCTCGAGGTGATACTGGAATATTTATATTTACAATGGAACTCATTTTAAAACTCCACGGCACGCAGACTTGCATATAAGTAAGAAATACGGTGAAATAAAATCCGTGGAGAGTTAAATAGCATGGTGAGTTTGATGAAGAAAACCTTTAGACTGCAAGAAGTCAACCTAAAATAGTGAAATGGAAATTGTAACTGGGCGCCCATATCAGCCCTAAATTACATCTAAAGAAAAAAAGCAACAACAAAACCTAATCAATATGAGATGCTTACCTCATAATATCTTTACAGACAAGGCCGTTTCCACAAGTTCGTGGTGACGCTGTCGTTTATCGCGACGCGCTCCGGTCTGTTGCGGTGGACCGAAAACGTCAACACCTCCAGGAATACTGACTCTGTTGAACCGTAAGTCACTAATCTACAAACAACGACAGTGAAATGAGATATAAATTAGATTAAAGGAGGCCATATCTTAAGTACGATTTGTCACCATGAACTTCAATGATTAGATATAACTTAGATACCCTTTCTCCCTTGCAATAATCTTTAACAACCTTACCTTACAGCCACTTCAGTGAACGATATGCTCGAGCCTACGACTCCGAATGGTACCGTCGGGCCGTAGAACACCACGCCATCGAGCCCGAGAGCTTCGTGTTCTCGGTGCCGTTCCGCGACGGCTCCGAAGCGGAGGAGCTGAGCGGTCGGCCGCCGCTGGTGCTGGCGACGCACGCGGTCTTCGTGGAGTCTCGAGGGCATCGAGCCCCCGCCGCCGTCGTCGGCCTGCATTTTCAGCTAGACTCACTAGCAAAACACTTCCTCAATGTTACTTCTGCAGTAAGTCATACTCAAACCGACGACCCTCTTTTCGACCCAATCTAATCTGTCATTTCTTCTACAGTGCACAGCCGGTACGTCGTGTAAGAAAACCTGCGCGGGCGACGAGTTGGATTGCTACATTTTAGATGACAACGGATTTATCATTCTGTCAGAGGACGTCTCACAAACAGGCCGGTTCTTCGGTCAGGTCGACGGCACTATTATGGATTCTCTGGTGCAGGATCGGATATACAAAAAGGTGGTTGTGCACGATCATCAAGGCCGATGTCCGGATTCGAGGAACTCGTTTAGCGGAGATGGACATAAAATTACGGTAAGATGTTCTTAGAAATGTGACGTAGAGAATCTCTGGTTTTTATCCTAGTTACCTACTCATGTTTTTTTTTTTTTTTAATATAGCCTCTAAAACCACTCTCATGGCTCGGCGGATACCTCACCAGTTTGATTGCAATGTGGTTCCCGCTTTGGGAGCCGGTACGTGCACATGCCAGGCCTTACGCCGAGGAAGAAGTTGGTAAGCAGGCAACACTTTCAACGAACATAACTTTGGACGTTAGAGCATACATTACTGAGGACCGATTTTTCATCTACATATAACATAACAGTTATCCGAGGAATAAAATAACAGTTTGGTTGCTTTTGTATAAAAAAATATGTCAAACAGCCGTATTTATTCTTCAGATAAAACTTACCTACCTGACGATTGATAAGTTGGCTCTCGGCCTAATTGTTTTGTGGTAATAGATTACGAAGACTACGAAACCGAAGACATGGAGAACGACGACGACCTGGAGAGGGACCGCGGCACCTACGAGATCATCATCGACGGGCTGGGGGACAGCTCCCGCGACGGGCCGCGCGCGCCGCCCCCGCCGCCCGCCGCGGGGGGCGCGCCGCCGCCGCGCGAGGCGGCGCGCTCGGCGGCCGTGCGGCCCTGCGACACCAGCGCCGAGCTGTTCACGCTGCAGTCCTCGCGGCTCAACACCGCACAGCCGCTCAAGGGCAAGCTCACCAACTGCCATAACTCTGGCTGTGAGAGGTAACGATCATTTATACATAATTCCAACCCTGGCCTCTTCTCCGCTGAGGGGTCTAGAATCATGCGCTAAATTCATAGTAACAGTTTGCGCGTTGATGTCTTTTACACCGTGTAGGTTTATCTTTTTTAATAATATTATATATAATTAAATTGAGCTCCAAATAAATATTGAAAGCTATATTCAGTAATATAATGGTCCAAGATTTTAAGAGACATGTTCTTTTATCTCGTTAAAGTCACGTATTAACCGTACCTACTTAAACCTTGAATTATTCAGTCTTTGTGGAAGAACAATAATAATTTATTTTGTGTGCATCAGGCCGTTCAGCGTGCAAAAGATCCCGCACAGCAACCTGATCCTACTGGTGGTAGACACGCTATGCCCGTGCGGCGCCAAGCGGCTCGACGTGCGGCCGCGCGAGGCGGGCGCGCGCGCCGCGTGCCGCCGGCCCAGCGGCCACCACCGCCGCCGCCCCGCGCACTGCGGCTCGTACCATCCCGAGGTAATGTCAGAAGCCTTAAAGCGCTATCCACACATTTCCGGGTCAGGGCTATCCGTGTTCCGAGTAGATCGTTTCAGTGTTCCCGTCAGGGACGTGCCATCCGTCACCCGTGTTCACACATATCAGGGAAATCGGTATCAGTGTAATCTGTTTCGTTAGCTGATACGCACACAACACGATGTCTTTGTTTAACCAAGAAGAGTTGGCAATGATTGCAATATCGCTAGATGAAGAAGAAACCTACCTTCACACTTTAATTATTTTCCTATATTATCCCATATGATATTTTTCTTCTTAGAATTCAAATAATGTTGATTACGAAGATCGTAAAGTATAGCATTCTGCCGTACAAGTTCTATCAACCTTTCTGTATTCATGTTGCACTTGCAGATAAATCATTAACTTTAACAAAAATCGGATAGCACTGTCAGAGCGTCCGTGCGACCGAGCGTACTCCGGGACACTGACGCCTGACACGGAGCTGTGTGAACCAGTTCATACAATTTGTACGTAACCGATTTTTTCTCCGTCCCTGACGGAACACGGCAGGGACGATTTCCCGGAAATGTGTGGATAGCGCTTAAATCCGCACATACAATACCTACAACAATTTTTCTAGAACAGTTACTTTCTGATTTTGACAGTTCGATGTCCAAATGCTCGTGAAAACACTGAGATCAATGGGTTAAAAAGCTAGTTCTTCTAAATCTCATCTTTAATGAGATATCATCCTCGCTTACAACACACATGACAAGCGAGATGGTGCTAGAAGAACCTACCGTGTTTCACGGTAGCGTAACTGCCTGCTCCCAATCTGAAGGTTATAACATTTTCTTTCGCTTTCCCCAGGAAATAGAGATCCAGTCGTGCGGGCGCGGCGACCGCGCGGCTGCGCAGGGCGCGACGCTGTGTGCGGCGGCGCTGCTGGTGCTGCGCACGTGACTGCGCGGCGACAGCTAAGCGCGCTGCCTGCAGCCGGACGCCGCCGGCCTGTCGTGAAGCTTTCTGTATCCCACTCAGTTTCAGTAACCGGTCGATTTTTTAACTGTTATCTCGTAGTTTCACGACATCTCCAGGGAAAGCTTCTACCAAATAAGGCGTTCGAGTGTTCTTGCGAGTTATGTGAGTGGAGCGGAGTGCGGTCTGTATGTGTGTATGGCGGGCTGCGGTCTGCGGGCTGCGGTCTGCGCCGTGGCGAGCTACAGTTTTGATCAATTTTACCGACTGAAGTTTTGGTCCGACCAAGTGAACTTTTGATCTTGTTTTGAGACAGGATTATAGTCGAGTTAGGGTACGATGATTATTGAAATATTTTCTCCTCTCTGTTAAGTTGTCACTTTCATATTGTAACTGATGCAGACGCATACAGTAAATAGGTAGGTAACGAATATCTTGTTAAATTTAAATCGAGGATTATCACAAACTTGGAGATCTTATAAATTATAGCTAATGTTAATAGGTATTGAAAGATAATTAATGTAAAATATTAATATCGTTTAAACTGTTTTAGAAAAATTTACCTATGTTGAGACCTAATTCGATTTATTTCTTGATATCTGTCATTTAAATTTATCGCAAACTTATTGAATAGTTGCATAGGGGTTGATGTAAATAAGAAGAATATTTGTTTGTAGGGAGATTTCTTTGCTGAATTTATGTGTGCCTGTGTAATGTAAAAAGTCGTTGTGTCGTCGAGAAGGCGTCGCAGCGCTAACACGCACTGCCATACAGGGGAACAAACTTATTGATAGCACGTTGTTGTTGCGGGCGAGGCGCGTGGGCCGGTGTGCCAGCCGTGAGCCAGCCGTGAGCCAGCCGTGAGCCAGCCGTGAGCCAGCCGCGAGCCAGCCGGCCCACACGCCCACGAGGCGTGTCCCCGAGCGCGGCGACGCCTGCGTCTCTGACGACTTTCCATTCTAGTCGTTAGTGATTTTCTCGCCTAATCTTCGAGTAATGTCGTAAAGAAACTGTAAACAGTTTCGTATTTTTATTGTAAATATTTTACTAACTTTAATGGCCTACTACAATTTTAAGAAAGTGTGTTGCTAATATATAGGTCGTTCAAATTCGACTTCTGCTGTCGTAAAGGATAACTTCGTCATATCGATCTGTAACAATAATTGTTTGCATATCAAAATAATCTCTTTCGGTTGTTTCAAGTTGAGAAGCCAAGGCCTCGGGACATTGGATAAGTACTGACATAATACTTTCATACGTAAATTTCAAATTTCGGAGTATAAGAGAATAAGCGTATTTACCTATTAACTTGTTTGTACCTAACCTAAATGTGAATGTTACATAGGAGTAATGATCAAATCCACATACTTACATTAAACATTAAATAGAGTTTTATATATCATATATTGAATAGTCATTAATGTACACGAGTATACGGCTTGCTATTGTCCATTTTATTGCAAACTTTTGAAATAGTACAAAAGCCATACATGCCTATACAGATATTCCTAATTAACATAGCTGACAGAGATTGAGTGCCAAACCACTGTATTACAATATGTGTCACAGTTCACACGGATTTTAGTGTATGGAAGCGATAGTGAGTTTATGTGTCTACCGCGCGTACCTCGCGTGAGTACGCAGGACAATAGCAAGCTAGACATTCTACATAACGTAGATTGATTACAGTAATCTCTTGATGTGTACTTCGCGTATTATAATATTAAGTGGAAAGAAAACTGAGCGGGCTTAGAGTTTTTAGAGTCGCCCGATATCGGGCATTGTATACTTATGCAGTTTTACCAACATTTATATGGTACAGTAGTTAGAATACATTACCCACGAAAGTTTTAGATATTACAATTCTATTACATACAATAGAGAAATACTAGCAATTTAAAGCAATAATAAAGTTAACTCGGTATATTCCCCAATTGAGTACCAGCGAGATTACTGTGGTCAGTGTGCGCATATCACCGACAAGCTAACATAATCATATCGTACACGGCATACTAACAATATACAACAGATATCGTTGATTGAAGGCGCTTTTGAGAAATTGTACATTTTGTATAAATAATACAGTAAGGAGTCGATTTAATGGCGTAGAGATTGTTGAAACTGGTGAGTGGCGAACGACTGGTAATGTATTGAAAGTGCTTCTAGTAAGCGTCGAGTCTTCCATAGCAGTCGAACGCGGGGCGAGTGTTTACTGTTACGTCTAAGTATTAAACGATAATAATAGCGTATACTTATCATAGCATAGGCGGAGCTCGCGTCTTGTATCATGTGCAGATATTTTTACTTGCACTTCGCGGGATTTAGTTCTATGTAACTATAGACACAAAACAAATACCTCGTTTAGTTACTCAAAATGTAATAGTTAGACAGAGTTAGCGTTTATTTCGCGTTTAGTTCTTGGACATATCAATTCAGGCACCAAATGAGACTATAGCGTAAGCAATTATTAAATTTTTTCATGTATTACAATATTGATATCGATTATTTTAATAAGGTCTTTATCAATGTTTTGTAGAGTCGCGGGACTGGCGCGCAAGTTAATGATCCCACATTGACAGGGTCCTCGTTAAAATAGTTGTGTAGTGCGGCGAGCGACGCCGACGGAAAACGTGTGAGTGGACTCTCATGTCTAAACTATGCCACAAACACTTTATCTCTGTATCGTACATTTTTATATAAATCCAAAATTCTTGATTTTACTTAATAGATCTGTCAATTCAGTTCTAATGCTTTTTAGAACTATAATCAAAATTCGTGTGAGTAAATTTTTAAAACTATTCGGATTGGAAAGCTAATTTTGACGTCACTGTTTGTAATAATTTTCTTTGTCTTAGTTAAAAGTTGTATCATTCGACACGGCAATCTGTGTGAACATGGTTCTCTAGCGTAATTCTAGTAAAATACTGTTCTTTTTGTTACTTGCCAGTTCATGCTATAGATATACAGTAATTACAACAATAAAGTTCTCTTATAACATTGTGACTATGTGCTTTATTTCCTTGTGCTTTCCCTACCTATTTATAGAATCCATATCCCAGATCATGAATAGTGCTGTTTTAGTAATTGATTTAACCCTTAATGCAAATGGTTGGATATGCGTAACGAGCGTGATTTAAGAGTTTCTCGCTTCTTCTTCTTAGCGTATCGATGATAAAAAGTTCAAACATCTTTGGCCGGAACAGTGGTTAAAAAGTTGCAGCAACCACGACACAGATACCGGAGCGAGGTGTTTCAATTGTTCGACTGATACGTCATCCATTCCGGAGGCCTTACCAAAATTCAATAGTTGAAAGGCCATTGTTTATTTTGGGTATTCTTCCTGGGCGTTTTGGTGGTTTGCC
Organism: Amphipoea oculea; assembly: GCA_945859645.1. Lineage (NCBI taxonomy): Eukaryota > Metazoa > Arthropoda > Insecta > Lepidoptera > Noctuidae > Amphipoea > Amphipoea oculea. The sequence continues at coordinate 8,345,670 of OX243862.1, forward strand.
ATTTCGGAGGAGTTGGTGAGCAACTTGATTAGCCGTTACTGTGGTGAGTTATTGAATAATGGTCCACGCTTTCTTGCTATTATGGGTCATGACGATATTAGTAACCGTTTCCATCCATTTTTCTTGGAGTCGCTAATTAACGAGTGAAAGTAGTTTTTCACCTTTCACCGGCTTCAACGGTCTCCTCTGAGAAAAGAGTCATTATTGTAGAGATGTTCGTATATCTTCAAAATTTCACCACATTCCGGTGATATACCGGGGATGTATAATAATATGCGACATCCGCGAGGGATATATTTTCGGGATGTTACTGTTACTGAGACTACGATCACGAATTTGTCGCAATTTTGTAGGGTAGGCGCGATGGTAAGTAATTCGGCATTCACAGACTTTGAAAATTGTTCCCAATGAGCTTTTAGGTAGTTGAAGCGGCGTTTGAATGGCATAACCACTGGGTGGACAGCGAACTGGATATGGCACATGATCAGTCTATGTTGGGTTAGGGGGATTGGTGGGCAAATGGTTTTTTTTTGCTCTGGGTACTGATATTTAAGCTGACAAATACAGGTCCGGATTGTACCCGTGCTTCCATCGTCCGCTATTAAATGATGCAGGTTGTTTTGGTTCCCTACCCCGGTACCTTTCGAGATTACACGCAAGGCTAATTTTGTCAGTGGACTGTTTGGCTGTGTGGCTGTTTGTTTGTTTGGCTGAGAAGGGCCAATTAGGACGGACGTATATTTGCAATCGTGGTGAAAGGATTAGCCAATCGACAGAAGTCGATTGCCCAGGGTGCGCCAGACGTACCAGAGGATCGGAGGGTACGTCGCTCGGAGAGGCTCCTTTCATGCAGCCACCTAGCTTACACAGAGCTGCCACAATAGTTATACACATATTATCGATGTCACTACAAAGCAAAGTAACTATTCTATTATATTCTACCTTACTAATAATTTCCGCTACTTTTTCAGCGAAACATAAGAAATAAAATACAGCATTAAATTGGAATACTTATATTATTACAGTTCAAAATTACATACATAGCTGTTACATGTACAGACTGGCCGCAAACACGATATCTCTCTTGAGCAGTTTGATGGCTTCACTGAACTTATTCTCGAGGTCTGTGTTGCCAATGTTCTTCGCTGCCTGGCATAACTGACGTAGCACCTCTTCCAGACGACGCATGCATCTGATTATGGAACCTGGAGATAATGGAAAGTTATGTTATTGCTAGCCTTAGGGATAATACATTTTTGAAGACATTGTTATTGTACAAGTCTTTTTGATATTTTACCTTTTTGCACCTTTTTGTTTATGCTTTTTCTACCTTTTGGTTTTTGATTGACTTATTATATTCTTTGTTTTACTTCCGAACCAGCGCCTTTCATTTTGGTAGTTAATAGTTATATTCAATAAAATTGTGAAAAATAAAGTTATTGTTGTGTGCAGTCACACCAACACTTTTGTGATTAATCATTTTTTAACCAATCTTGTGCTACCTCCAATTTTACGATATTGTCATAAAAGCTAAATCATGGAAACTAGCCAGCAAGAGAAATATCGGGGCTGATCGCCCAGGGTCCTTACATATCATCACTTGCAGAGGCTCTTTTAACCGGACCATATATTGAAAAGTATCTAAGTACACAATTCTAAGTATGTAATCTCCTTACCTTCAAACACGTCAGTCATCTTGCAGATCTGCAGGAAGGAGGCTCCCTTGGCCCATGCGTGCACCACGTCCATGAGCGTGCACTTGAACTTGCCCACGTACTCGTCTTCATCCACATCCAACTTAGCGTCTAGTGATACCTTCGCTATTCGGCGGGCGAATTCCTAAAGAACATAATCATCATGTGATTTCGATAAATAAAATGTCAGCACATGGATTTATAGTAGTTAAATCAAAAGTGGTTTACGCCGTCAATATTAGTCCATCCAACAAAGAGATTGTAGAGTGCGTGAGCAAGGCCCTAAGCAATTACTTCAGAAAATTGTTCAGGGTGCTTAGAGAGTTAACATACTAAAAGTCCTGACATCTAGGGGGTGAGGCGGAGTGGGGGGAGGGGGTTAAAGTTCCCATTTTTCAGTTTTTCGCTAATATCTTTTAAACGGTGCGTTATGGAGATAAAAAGTCTTCTACGCAATGAAAGCTTATAAAATTATGTACAACTTTTATCTTATGCACTTTTACACATTCCTACCAATTTTCGAACTACACATTCCGGAAAAGTGAAAATTGAAAAACTACTTGAATTGAACACTACCTTTTGTATACTACTTCCTTCACGTTATTTGGGGATAAAAAGTATCTTATATCTTAAATCAACTCCTACTATATCAATTGACTAAATTTTATCCAAATCTGTACAGCCGTTGGGATATCAAAACTTTTATCTACACTTGTCTTATACACTTTTTCCAAATTTTCACCAGTGTTCGAGTATCGTGCTCCGAAGAAAGTGTAAATGGAGTTCATTTAGTGTGATGTGACAAGCATTACCGAATGTTAAATATGAGCTAGTATATATAAATGGTATAAATACTCTCCAAGCCACTGATGATGCCGACGTTCTTATCGTGAAGACTGTTGTGGAACTATCGACTCATAGTTCTGTCGCTGTCGTTGGTGAGGATGTGGACCTTGCTGTCCTTTTGATAGCTTTAACTCCTCCCACCCAAGACATTATTCTGCTGAAACCCGGCTGAGGAAAAACCAAAACAGTTGCACTGTCCACCCAAGAGATGCAGCAACATGGATTTGAGCACATCCTTTTCCTTCATTCATTTACAGGTTGTGACACAACATCTGCAACTTTCAGAAGAAGCAAAGTGGGTTTCTTAAAACTGTACTTGAAGTCAGATATTATCAAGGAAGCGGCTGCAATCTTTTACAAGCCCACCTCCACGCACAGTGAGGTTGAAGAGGCTGGGAAGATGTGCTTCCTCAAATGGTACGGCAGCAAGACTGATCTCCCTCAATGAGTACCGATACCAGTCATTCGTGAGATCAGTGGCAAATATTAAGCCTGATTTCAGCTCCCTCCCACCAACTGAAAACGCAGCTAAACAGCATTCGCGGCGCACTTACCACCAAGTGCAGCTGTGGCTCGGAAATGAGCTGCCTCCTCAAGAGTGGGGATGGAAACATGAAGGGGACAGCCTGGTGCCAATAACAACCGGAGATTTGCCAGCACCAGAGATACTAATAAAAACAATATTTTGCCGCTGCACGAAGGATTGTGGTAGTAGAAAATGTGGATGTCGGAAAGCAATGTTGAACTGTTCCGCGGCGTGCCTCCACTGCCAAGGGAATTGCCTCAACGGCGTGTCTGTTGACGTTGACGATGATGAAGACGACGTAGAGCCTCTTCAGCAAGTACCATCTACTGAGGATGAGGGAGCCTTGGAAAAAGAACCATTGTCAGGACCCTCACAGCCTAAACGAATTAAAAGATAAAAGATAATATGTATCAAAGATACAAGTTTTGATTACTCAAAGGCTGAACCGATTTGGATGAAATTCGTTATGATTAAGGGCTACTTTTATCCCGAAATAACGCAAACAAAGTAGCAGGCAACAGGTAGAGATTCATAAAAGTAGTTTTTTCGAAAATTTTCACTATTTTAGAATGTATATGTAAAAAATGGGTAGTAATTCGAAAAAGTGTATAAGACTAAAGTTGTAGGAAATTTTATAAGCTTTCATTGCGCAGAAAACTTCTTTTCTCTAAAACATACCGTTTTAAAGATATTAGCGAAAAACTGAAAAATGGGAACTTTAACCCCCTCCCCCCACTCCGCCTCACCCCCTAGATGTCAGGACTTTTAGTATGTTAACTCTCTAAGCACCCTGAACAATATTCTGAAGTAATTGCTTAGGGCCTTGCTCACGCACTCTACAACTCCTTATGGGTGATTTATTGAATGGACTATATGCATATAACAGGTACGGAATTACTGTCAGAAAAAAGTGATTGTTGTGATTGATTACACCCTCCGCTTGATTGTCTCGAAAATAATATCACTTTGGGTTAAAAGTATAAAAAAGTTATAGTACTTATTTCATTTAAGCAACCCTAAATGATCTGAATAATTAACAAGAACGTCGATCGGTCCGATTAGAAGCGTTGAGCATAGTCTTGAGCGCGATCGGATCGAGAGTGGCAGTTTTCCTCTATCCATTAATTTTCACCTTTGTGTGATCCTTTATACTATTCAAATTATTACTAAGACTACACTATAAACAAACCTGCAATTGTCTAAGCACTCCACGCAACTCCTCTCCTGTAGAAGACGACTGCGAAGAATTCTCGTCGCAAACGAAGCAGCTGACCAGCGACGCGCTCTGTTCAGAGGTCAGACCGTTGAACACGCCGTTGAATATCAACTCCGTCAGTAAGAGTTCGTCAGCACTGGAGGAGTTGGACAAAATTAGTATGATATATGACCCAATAAAGTCGTAACGAAAAATTATTATTGTCTGTTTGTATGTGGAGGCTTCTCGTCAAAACGTCTGGACATTTTTCAACAAAGTTTAGCCAAGTTAGACCTTAAACACTCCCGGAAGAATGACATTAAAAGATAATTTGTAGACAAGTCCTGTATCAGGCTTTCTCGATAAGTAACGGACTCAATCAAAATCGTTTTTCACGAGATTTGAACGTAGCAAGGAAGCGAGCCAAACCGGGTAGATTTTACAAGACATATCAAAGAATTATTTCTAACAGTTTTATCGTCATGCAGACTATGCAGCGTATACATAACCCTAATAATATAACCTTGTATACCCTATTCTAGTTTATTTGCGAGCCCCTGCTTCGCACAAGTACAATCTACTGATGTATTAGCAAAACATCGATCTTTCTGTGCTATATCTAAGTTAAATATTACGGAATAAATTATCATAATTATGTTGAAAGTCGCATCAAGATCAATTTCAGAATAACTAAGGGCACCCACAAACATGAAAATCTAATATATTTTATACTATTTACAAGGGTTGCGCCCGCCCGACGTGTTTTCTCGTCGGCAAAAATCACCAAATTCTGTACAAACTTTCATCCCCTATTTAACTCCTCTATAGGATGAACTTTTAAAAATCCTTCCTTAATGCTCACTTTTGTTATTTAATTAAGAAACTCTTGGGCAAAACTTCATGGTTCTAGATCCAGTGGTTTAGGCAGTGCATTGTCTGTCAGTGAAAGAATGAATGAATGAATTTAAGATTTTTATTAAGTAAAACATAGATTTACTAACCTGCTCAACTCGCAAGCAATGCGTCCCTTAAGTTCAATAACATCAGACGCGGTACAGTACCCCATCCTCCGCAGCACTCGCTTCCTCTTCTTCAGCTCATCCATCTGCAGTATACTCTTAGCTTTCCTCAGCTCGGCCTTGGCGAGGGTCAGCTCTTGGTGCAGTTCTTGTTTTCTGTCGTATGCCGCGGTTAGAGCGCCGCGACTCTTGTCGTTGTGTAAGGGATGGGAGTACAGCCTACAGGAAATTGGGAGCAAGTTAAATATAAGTATGATGACGGCAGGAGCTAGATAAAGTAACTAAAAAATTTTCTGAAAAATCTGTAAATCATGGGAGATTTTTTGTTCTTTGCCCAGCTGTAGTAGGCAGGTATATGCTAACATTTACATAGTACGCACGATGCAGGTTGCATAAGGCAAAATTTGGCTGTTAGACAGAAGAAGCTAAACAGTTCATAATCATATCTCACCTTTCTTCTAACAATTTTATCCTTTCAACACATTCTTTAAACACAGATTCATTGATTTTCATATCTTTTAGAGGATTCAATAATGGCGGTCCTTCAGGGAAGCGCTTTTTAACTTCACCAATAGTCTTCAGCACAGATTTCCGGTTGTCTGCGGGTCTCAGATCCTTGGGGTAGTATACTCGAAGAGAGCTTATTTGATAGATTAGTGTGTGAAGTACTGGGACCACTTCCACGTCCCCTGCCTGTCAGTAATGACACAGAAAGATTAAATGGATGAAAATCGCAGTATATAAATATTAAAGCAGAAACATCTGATTACATTAAATTGACTGATAGCAGTTTTGGAAGCTGCCTTTTTTCCAAAAGCAAAAGTTTGAATTTAGTCTTTAATCAAACGAAATAAATGATCAACAAAACATGTTCGTCTTGCATTCAACTGTCCAAATAACATTGTTATTTCTATTTTGTTTGAAATGTTCTTACCTCGCCTGGTAGGCATGGCACTTTGCTGTCCGTATCTTCACCAGTCGGTTTCTTCACATGCAGCAGTATGTCCACTATGATGACAGTCTCCGCTGAGAGCGGGTTGTCTTCGCCTCTCTTTCCTTTACCAGTCTTGTGCCTGAAGTTCACTATGATGCCCCAGTCGAACTCGTGCTTTTCAGTTTTTATCTATTTGATGACAAAAATGCACTTCATAGTGATGTAAAAATAGTTTCGTCACTAATGCTCAATTCAACAACAACAAAAAGGCGCTAATCAACGACACATTATGGTCGTCTACTTGACTTCCTAAAATGGCCTCCAGTAATGTAAACATCGTTAAAATGTAATATTTGCAAAGCATAGCCAGTTTAATTGAAGATAATCTTTAAAAAAACTGTCTAAGATTTGGAGGTGTCTGTCTGAGTTTGTTTTCTGTAAACATATTTTGGATGATATGAGAGAAATACTAATAACTTCATTTCAGAATCTTAGATAGACAATTTACATTCATTTCTACTTAAGTCTCTAATATTATATAGTCTAATATTACATAGTCTAAAGTTTTTGAGTGACTTTTTGCAATAAGGTCAATTTTTTTTTTATTACAATGGATTTGAACTGTGTCACGTGAGTTTGTGGTTCCAAAACATGACAATCAAACGTTTAAGATTCTAAATTCAAGTTTAATTACTTATTTTGATAAATTATCAATGATATTATACTCGAATACAGCTAAAATTCCTTTATATAACGCCGAGTAAAGTTATGCCAAACTGAATCCACGAAAAATGTATGGTTCTAATTGTATCTTTATTTCGCGTTTATTAATAAAGTGTATTTTATAAGGGCTATTTTAGAACAACTTACTTTAACGAGTCGTCCAGGCTGTAGGAATGGCTTCAAATACTCCGGCTTAGTGATGAAGGCTCTGAACTGCGCGCCCAAGAGGTCGAGCTGTGACCTGATGGCGCTGTATGAAGCTATTGAGTGCTCCTCCGCGATGCTCAGGGAATCATATTCTTTCTGCTTTGATTTCACTTCTGTTGGTGTGCAATGGAAGATATTAGAATAGCATAAAAAATGTAGTGCGAATGTAGTAAATGTAGGGCTAATTTCTTACAAAAATTAATTAACAGCTCTCACTAATTTACAGGTATGATATAGTATAACCTATAGTTTTAGTGCGTCATGGTAAAGAAAAACAAATCGAGCGCCAATATGTAATCGAACCTTGAGCAAATTACACAAAATAATATTGCATCATATCAGGCAACATTTTTTAGTTTTGTTACTAAACTTTTTTCAAGTAAAATACCTCCAGATTTTTAGAAATACATTACTAAAATCAATCCAATCAAATTTAAACTTACTATCTATAAGGTCTGGTATAGCCGCCTGATTTTGGAACTGGAAGAAACTCCTCTCTAACATATACTCCGGATTTATTTCTTCCACTCGTAACAAATTGAGTACCTACAAAAAATCACATTCCATTACCAGCTCTGGCAACACTTTTTTTATTATGGCAATATTCTTGAGCAATAGCTAACAAATACAACTTACCATATTATATGTAAGATGGAAGGCCGAGTTGATAGGGTCAGCCTTACCCTGTACCATGCCCTTAACAATAGCGGGCGTGACCTTCTCATCAATCATGAGGATTACGATACCCTTGTCATCGAGACCTCGCCGACCGGCGCGGCCTGACATCTGGATGTACTCGCCTGAAGTTATCTACAAATGAGGATAGTACTGAAGTTGCTGCGAGCCATTTGATTAAGAAACTTTTAATAATGTTATAAATGTTAAATATCACAAAAACCACTTTATAGTCCATTCAATAAATCACCCATAAGGAGTTGTAGAGTGCGTGAGCAAGGCCCTAAGCAATTACTTCAGAAAATTGTTCAGGGTGCTTAGAGAGTTAACATACTAAAAGTCCTGACATCTAGGGGGTGAGGCGGAGTGGGGGGAGGGGGTTAAAGTTCCCATTTTTCAGTTTTTCGCTAATATCTTTAAAACGGTATGTTTTAGAGAAAAGACGTTTTCTGCGCAATGAAAGCTTATAAAATTTCCTACAACTTTAGTCTTATACAATTTTTCGAATTACTACCCATTTTTTACATATACATTCTAAAATAGTGAAAATTTTCGAAAAAACTACTTTTATGAATCTCTACCTGTTGCCTGCTACTTTGTTTGCGTTATTTCGGGATAAAAGTAGCCTTTAATCATAACGAATTTCATCCAAATCGGTTCAGCCTTTGAGTAATCAAAACTTGTATCTTTGATACATATTATCTTTTAATTCGTTTAGGCTGTGAGGGTCCTGACAATGGTTCTTTTTCCAAGGCTCCCTCATCCTCAGTAGATGGTACTTGCTGAAGAGGCTCTACGTCGTCTTCATCATCGTCAACGTCAACAGACACGCCGTTGAGGCAATTCCCTTGGCAGTGGAGGCACGCCGCGGAACAGTTCAACATTGCTTTCCGACATCCACATTTTCTACTACCACAATCCTTCGTGCAGCGGCAAAATATTGTTATTATTAGTATCTCTGGTGCTGGCAAATCTCCGGTTGTTATTGGCACCAGGCTGTCCCCTTCATGTTTCCATCCCCACTCTTGAGGAGGCAGCTCATTTCCGAGCCACAGCTGCACTTGGTGGTAAGTGCGCCGCGGATGCTGTTTAGCTGCGTTTTCAGTTGGTGGGAGGGAGCTGAAATCAGGCTTAATATTTGCCACTGATCTCACGAATGACTGGTATCGGTACTCATTGAGGGAGATCAGTCTTGCTGGTGCGCCATACCATTTGAGGAAGCACATCTTCCCAGCCTCTTCAACCTCACTGTGCGTGGAGGTGGGCTTGTAAAAGATCGCAGCCGCTTCCTTGATAATATCTGACTTCAAGTACAGTTTTAAGAAACCCACTTTGCTTCTTCTGAAAGTTGCAGATGTTGTGTCACAACCTGTAAATGAATGAAGGAAAAGGATGTGCTCAAATCCATGTTGCTGCATCTCTTGGGTGGACAGTGCAACTGTTTTGGTTTTTCCTCAGCCGGGTTTCAGCAGAATAATGTCTTGGGTGGGAGGAGTTAAAGCTATCAAAAGGACAGCAAGGTCCACATCCTCACAAACGACAGCGACAGAACTATGAGTCGATAGTTCCACAACAGTCTTCACGATAAGAATGTCGGCATCATCAGTGGCTTGGAGTGTATTTATACCATTTATATATACTAGCTCATATTTAACATTCGGTAATGCTTGTCACATCACACTAAATGAACTCCATTTTCACTTTCTTCGGAGCACGATACTCGAACACTGGTGAAAATTTGGAAAAAGTGTATAAGACAAGTGTAGATAAAAGTTTTGATATCCCAACGGCTGTACAGATTTGGATAAAATTTAGTCAATTGATATAGTAGGAGTTGATTTAAGATATAAGATACTTTTTATCCCCAAATAACGTGAAGGAAGTAGTATACAAAAGGTAGTGTTCAATTCAAGTAGTTTTTCAATTTTCACTTTTCCGGAATGTGTAGTTCGAAAATAGGTAGGAGTGTGAAAAAGTGCATAAGATAAAAGTTGTACATAATTTTATAAACTTTCATTGCGTAGAAGACTTTTTATCTCCATAACGCACCGTTTAAAAGATATTAGCGAAAAACTGAAAAATGGGAACTTTAACCCCCTCCCCCCACTCCGCCTCACCCCCTAGATGTCAGGACTTTTAGTATGTTAACTCTCTAAGCACCCTGAACAATTTTCTGAAGTAATTGCTTAGGGCCTTGCTCACGCACTCTACAATCTCTTTGTTGGATGGACTATTAACTGCTAGCAAATTTAGTGATTTCTCCAAACAAATGCATGTATCATCATATACTTTAACAACATAATAATGGACCTTAGGTACTCTAGCCAGAAACATGGCAAGAAGTAACTGAACTATACTTACAAATCTAAAATCTTTTCCATCGAATTTCTGACAGTTGGTGAAGACGACAGTTCTGGCAGGCATGTTGAGACCCATGGCGAACGTCTCAGTCGCAAATAGCGCCTGTTAACAACAGAATTAAGAAACTTACGAACAATTTGCTAAAAAAAATATATGGTCCATTTGAAAAAAAATATATGGTCCATTTGAAGTTGTAAACTTGCGATTTGGTAAATCAATATGTCATACATAGTACATATTGATTTACCAAGTACTACATGGATGACCTACTCCAAAACTACAGAAGAAGGGCTCGAGAGACTAAAGATAGTTCTAGATACAGAGGCGCAGGTATATCGCTCAACCTGATCCCTGACAATGGAAACTCGTAGAAAACAGCATAAGCCATCTGCCATTACGACACTCGTAGAAGTAACCAACTGCAAGATTTTTAAGAGATTAAGCGAAACTGAAGTCGTGAAGCTTTAATATTGTTGCTATTTCGTACCTTAATAAGTCCCAATCCGAACAAAATCTCAATAGTTTCCTTGAGTATAGGCAGCAGTCCACCGTGATGTATACCAATGCCACGCCGCAGCAAAGGGATCACGTTCTCAACCTGAGGCAGCTTGCGATCCTCTTCGGATAATACGTCCATTGCGTTGTTGAATACTTCATCTACTAGCTTCTTTTCTTCAACTAAAAATATTTTTCTTTGTGTACAAAGGGTAAGCAGTGTTGGAGTGATGGAGTGCTATTGAACCAAACTGATTTTAATTTTAGACAAAGATAAAATACTATGAATAGTCGAGTAATCATAAAAGAATGCCATAATTATTAGAACAAACACTTTCGTAATAATCTTTACTCACTTGTGTTAAAGTCCAATTTAGCCATCTGCATAGCATAAGCTTCACAGTCCTTTTTACTGAAACTGAAAATGATGACAGGGGCGAAGTTCCTCTCCATGATCATCTTGACGATATTGAATATGTTAGTTTGATTGGCGCCCCGTGGACCACCGCGGCGTCCACGCTGGTCGCCTTTGGCCGCGTCACCCGCGTTGCTGAGCACTGCCATAGCAGTGTTAAAGTTATCTTCTTTGAATATACCCTGTTTGAGGAATAAATGTGTTGTAGTTTAATTTTATTTTTTGAATAGTTGAAACTTCTTGTAGATGCTTAGACATTTTTTGAGAGTACAGAATGGTGAAAATTAGTATTGCCTGGCTACCTGCTTACATTATTTTGGGGAATGTCGATATTGTGATAAAAGATCTATATGAGAAACAACATTTTCAACAACTCCAACTAGGTTTGATCCTCACATTGAACCAGCTCCTGTCACTTCATAGATCTGACCTTACCTTTTCGTCCACCACAAGATGTATCCCATCTCCTCCAGCTGGGAAAATGTAATGCTGTAGCGGAGTGGGACGGAACTCGGTGTACACCACGTGGCAAGGTTGGGAGTGCAGGCGGCACACCCACTCAGCGAACTGACGCGCGTTGGGAATAGTGGCCGATAGGAACACGTAGTGGACATTGTCAGGCAGCAGGATCAACGTTTCTGTGTATTGGAAAAAATATACTGGTAAAATATGCTGGTGGTAGATGAGTGTATTATTGCATTCATAGGGAAAAAACTGTTCTCTGGGAAAGTTATAATATGTATATGAACACTCTTACCCAATCTTGTAGACTCTCATTTTTTTATTTATTATTATCAAAATGGACACCAACAGCATATTTTTTCATAATTTACCTACCTTCCCAGACAACGCCTCTCTCTTTATCTCTCATGTAATGAATTTCGTCAAACACAACCCATCCCACTTCGCGCATGATTTCTGATCCTCTATACAACATATTTCTTAAAATCTGAAATGCATACATAGGTTTATAATATAGTATAAATATTAATAAAATTAAAAGTACAGGTTGTGAGAATATTAATATTTTCATGTTTTATTTTATTAGCTTTAAATACTTTTTAATTCTTACCTCAGTGGTCATAATAAGACAAGAAGCAGAAGGATTGATGGTCACATCACCAGTAATGAGACCTACGTCATGAAACTCTTCTGAGAACTCTCTGTACTTCTGGTTCGACAGGGCCTTTATAGGTGTAGTGTATATGACCCTCTGTTTGTTCTTTAGAGATAATGCTATAGCATACCTAGAACAATGAAAACAACAAATGAAATGAAACATATTCATTAAATTATATTTTGGTGCAGTTTATGGAAGTGCCACTCTGAATTTGTTTCTACTGTGTGTTTAGAGAGTTAAAGACATGATAAGTTCAACAAGTTTTATAAACCAATTTGTTTTGGTATGGAGTTCAACAGCAAGATTGTTTGTATTAAGTATCTAAAGCAAAAATAGGTGATAGTCTAAAAAAAATTGGTATTTAATCAGAGAACACAAAGTTCAAATTAAAAAGTAACTTACTCAGCCACAACAGTTTTACCAGCAGAGGTGTGAGCAGAGACCAACACAGACTGCACATTGTCTATGCACGTTATAGCCTCCTTCTGAAACGGATCAAGGATGAATGTGTACTGCTTGGCTGGCTCGCCTGTGATTGGCATAAGAGGTACGTACTCGTGGTTGGGCGGTATTGCCACCTCGTGTGTACAACCCTCATGAGTCTCTAGTGTATGTATCACTATGCGGGCATTGAGGAGGTCCAAACTGAAATAGATGTTACAGATTTGAGATTGTCGGTAAATAGGTAAGTATAAGCACGAATATAACCACATCAGTTCTGTTCATTAAGTGGTAGACAGTAGACTAGCTATAGGAACTTACTTTATGTCACTAGTGAGCTCTGAATCATCTTCCTCCTGTTTCTGTTTCTTCGTGGTTTGTTCAATTATCTCCACCTCTTCGTGTAACCGCTTTAGAGTGGTACCTTCTGTTTCAGCGCTTGCTTCTCTATAAAGAAGCACAAAACCGTCACATGGAAGCAAGAATGAGAGAGTAGAACAGTAACATTAGAGGTTAACTTACGCTTCATCTTCTTCTTTCTTTATGTTTGGGAATTGGACAGAGGCTTCATTCGGCGCCACCTCATCAAAACAATCGAATAAACTATTTACGTCTGCCATTTCTAATTACTTGTTGCAAATAACAATAAACCAAATAAACATAACCTCATGATTTCATGACATTAAAACATATTTTTAATCTATGCTATAATGCTACTACTATGGTATAAAATACCGTAAATTCAGATTCTAGTGATGTTCTTAACTTATTTGATTATTATTAACCGATTATCAAAACCAATAATTTTAATTATAATAATACTGTGGTGTGACCGTTCATATAATTCTGTGTGCCAAGAATCCTTCTCCCCTAAAAATAACGTTTCGTGAGTTTGACGTTCGACTAGTGCTGGGTCGGCAGACTCCGGCTACACCTTAGACCCTAAATATTCTAAGGGCTACACGATCCTGCCGTCTTCTCCGCCGACGAGGAAGAGAGTGTAGCCGGACCATGATGGTGGGACTGACAAAATGATAGAGAAAATGGAGAGTGTAGTTGGCGCAACTCAACCAAAACCGGTATTATTAATTGATAAAAACCTGGCAACATTTGTTATGAGTCAACGGTCACGTGACCACACAAGCTTGGGTTTATTGCGATTTGATTGGCGCGTTGAGCGTTTGCTTGCTTTTCGAGAGCTCTACGCGCTTGGCTGAAGGAGTGTACGCTCGTGTGCAGTTAACTTATTTTGTGTTGGTTCTATTTATTGTGACAGAAAAAGAACAATACAATGTCGTCAAAAACGAAAAAAACTGTATCATCGTCCTCTTCTAATATAAGTGTGGTGTCATCAGTGCAAAGCCCGCAGCAGTCGAGCACTCCTGTGGGAAGCCGCCCTTCAAGTTCAGCCGGCCGGCCGAACAGCCCGCTAAGCCCTACACGACACACCCGTCATCAAGAGAAAGAAGCCCTACAGAATCTCAATGATCGTTTGGCGGCTTACATCGATAAAGTCAGACAGTTGGAAAGTGAGAATTCTGGTTTACGCCGTGAGATTCAAACTACACAGGAGGTGGTCACACGCGAGGTTTCCAATATCAAGGGAATGTATGAGCATGAATTGCAAGATGCCCGAAAGCTGTTAGACGATACGTCGCGTGAGAAAGCTAAATTAGAAATTGACCTGAAGAGGTTATATGAGGAAAATGATGATTTGAAAAAGCGGTAAGTAATGACCCTTTAGAATAATTAATTGTAGATTACGCTGATAAAAATATATGTAGTGCATGTGGAAGCAAGTTCTTCCGGCTAACCTTAGCATAGCAAGTTTACGTCATCGGCGGAGTTTCTCAGCGGGTGCGGTGTGACGAGCGCGGCCGACCTCGCTTTTACGACACAGTGACATCATAGCCCGATTTAACCAAACACACATTCCTAAGTATAACAATATAAGTACGTTTTCCAACTCACAGTGATGTCGCAATTTGTACTAATTTGTTTATAAACAACACATTTTGTTGCTACCCAAAAGATAATAAAGTTCATTTTATCATTACTTATATCTAATTTCCTGTTTGCAGCTAGTATTATATTAATGATTTCCAGGTGCACTGAAATGGTATTGACTTTTCCAGTTCAAGTATTACATACACCACAAATGTCACAGGTGGTAATGTAAAGTAAATAAATTATTTAGCAGTAACAACTGTAGCACGAGCCAAGAAAACTCTGAAAGAGCCACACTTGTTTATAAACAATCATAACAACAACAAATAGTTGGTTTCAATAGTCCCAATGTTGGCATAGTAGGTATTGCTAAAAATAGCTCCACTACAATGTACTACAACTCAAGTGGTTATTGCAGATTGCATAAATTACAAGCCAAAAGTAATGGCTGACTTCATATAATACAATGTCAACCACTTTTTAAAAGCAGTATTTTCTTTTTGTATGAATTCCTCAATTTCTAGAACAAATACCTGCATGCTAAGCAGACTTCATCTTGTAATGTTGGACTTCAAATACAGATTTCATTATACTAGTAAGTAACTCAAAATAATAAATGTTACCTACAATATGTTTAGTCTTAGGAAGCGGCCTAGATAGCAATCAATTTGTGTCAAGGTAAAATTGTCTCATCTTTAAATTTAATTTTATATGTGCTTTAATGATTTATACACACACCAAACTTGCTACATTCATTTAATTTTATAAATCTGCCTAAACAAACAAGGTTCCAAGTCCAGTATTTCAGAACTGGATTAGGAAAGGCTAGTTTTTAGAAAATCATTGAAATAGCCCATGTTTTACTATCATAAATAAATAATCATTCATAATAATGTTAGTGATAATTTTGCACACCTTGACAAAGGTAGATATAAAGATTATCATGGATTACTGTTCAGTTCCTTGTATAACATCGAAAAAATTTGTATCAACACAATACCTAAAATTCTTTAAATTCATTACTGATAATCCTTTGCTAAAGTGCAGCATTAATTTGCATAGCATGGCTATGGATACATCCATATGGTGATAATGAATGTCTTTTAAGTTCACCTTGACTCTGTTTGCCAGTTTTGGTAGACATTCAATGTTAGTATCAAGTGTAGAGGTCACACTCACACATTACAGCTCTCTAACATACAGCAAAAAGGTGTTAGAATTGGTAGACCTTGAGTTGAGTATAGTTAGAACTTGATCATTGAAATGTCTAGTCTAGACAGGGATCAATTTGCTTTTAACACTTCAACAAAAATTGGATCAAATCTGTTGTGAAAATTGAAATATTATGTTTAGATCAGTGCCTTAAGCTTAGTTTACATTGGAACAATTAATACTCAGCTTTAAGCATAGTTTATCTGGTTTAAGATCATTTATTCTCGTAAGAATTATCATAGTTTATTTTACTAGCATTTGCTTACTGTTGTATAATAAAAAAATTACATATAATTTATACACTTGGATAAAGGCTAGTTGTAGTAGAGTACTCAGTATAATAGCTGTTAAGTACTGGAATGGACATGTACTTGAAAAGAACTTAATGCTAACTTCATTCCGAACTATTAGAGTAGCTATATGCTCTACTTCAGATAAATACTACAACAAACATAGGTGGCCTTACACACATTTATTTTTATAAATAAAGCTAACTAGCTTTTGGCCGCGTGGAGGCCGGAAGTTATCCCACTGGAATGTACTACCGGGATAAAAAGTATCTTATGTTCCTACCCAGGTCATGGTCATCCTGTGTGCCAAATTATATCGAAATCCGTTCAGCTGTTAAGACTTGAAAAGGTAAAAGACAAACAGACAGTTACTTTTCCAGTTATAATATTAATATGGATTTAATGATGACCTACTCATAGGTACATCGTATTTTACAGAGCACCAAATATCATGATAGAATCGCCGAGGGTACGATTCCACGACCTTGGCGCACGCAAATTTTGCAACTGGGTCAGGGTGCTCTCCTCAATCTGAAAACAAACATTTCACATGCTTCCATATTGTCGTGTTTTAACGGAATTTTATCTTATCGTTTAAATATTATAAAATCATTTAATTCCGCGTTATGAAGATAAATGCACACTAAATGGAAATTATCTAGGTAACAATACAACATACTGTTTAAAGTTTATTTTTAACCAACATCAAAGAATGAGGCTGTTATTTTATAGTCATAGGTTATATAAAAGTAGATCATACCTACTATAAAACGCATTTTTTTTTGTTGTAACTGAAGTTTATTATAGATTTTAGGTGAACCTACCAAACATTCTAAGAAAGATATAGCAGCAAGAACACCTGTGTGCATGAATGTTGCAGTATTATTTTTCTAAAATCAGAGGCTATTTAGTGTTCGATCAAGTTTCCGCCTAGGCATACCGATTAACTTTAAAGGCCACGGCTGTTAACCCTGGCAAGTTACGTCAGCCACATGCATACGAAGCAACGACGCGCGACCGCGACACGCTGCCCACGTAGCGTGAGCTTAACACGCTTTTACGACGATGTAATCAAGGAAAATACTACACGTGAAAGCATGATACATCCACCGTTAACAAACTATATTTAAGGCGAAAGCTTCAGGATAACCCGCGAAATTCAAATTTTCTTACGTTTTTTGCAATTTGCAGGTCCCTGGACAGTGCCAGGTTGTATGTTGATAAAATATGATTCGCGACTATAACAAATATCAATTTACAGAATTATAATCATTAGAATCAGCCATACAACTCCTTGAGTTAGAATTGGGCTCAAATGTCATGAAAATGAAATGATTATGATTCAATTTCATGAACTTACGATAAATATTGTTACGGCCGCGAATCCTAATTAGATCATGATAAAACCTTATACTAAACTGCATATTGCAAAAATGTTAGGGCTACGCGGACTCATTAGCCTTAAAAAAATAAACATTACGAAATACATTGTTAATGCTTGATGCTTATACTTAATATTTTAAGCTCAAAAGTTGGCGTTTCCTGCATATTCATTTGATCAAAGCTCTGCCAATGACGTAACCGTCATACATAAACGTAGAGCTATGACATCAATACAGCCTTCTTTGAATCGAAACTGGACTTAATAATATCTCTGACGACATCTTGAAAATATGTCCATCGATATTACTGTTAGTCACACTGTTTATTATTTCAAGCTTTTCTTGAATTAAAATGACTCTATTTTCATAGGCCTCCCGCATCGCTATTACTTTAGGCACGTGTGTAATCAACATTATAATAAATTAAACTTCTGGAGTAAATATTTCTGAATGTCTCCTAATGCTTTCAAAAACTAGGTCACATAAAAATATATTTATAGATATTTGAGTGTATACCAAAATAGATCCTAATCTTTAGGCGCCGACGACATAGTACCGCTCACACATCCGACTAAATTGGACTTGTGTAATTATTACACCAGACAGTTACAGTACCATGCATTTAACAGAATGTTGATACAAATACCTAACCATGACAAAAAATTTTAAGCTACGAAAAAGCAAACGTTACTATGGCTTAATTTATTCGTTTGATCATTATAACTTCGGCAGGGCGCGGGCGGGGGAATAAGCGCGTAATCGTTATTTTAGTTATTGACCTCGGTCTTCTGTAAATATCAGTGATAGGTATTATGTACCCTGAATGACGAAAATGACGTCATGTCTGTGTCATATTCTGGTCATTTCTAAATAAAAAATCTGCCGTAAGCAATTTGAAGTTGTATCAATAATACCTACACAAAAAAGATGGCGGTATTTCGTTAAAGTTATCTGTCGTTCGTGCATTTCCGTTCCACTTTAACAATTGGTTTGAGACAGTAAATTATCCTTCCTTATCGCATTATATGACTCATCATTTGCTTAACTTTTAAATTGGCCAAGGTTTATCATGTTCCCGCGACGTCAAACGACGTTGTATTATGATGGGCGGGAAACACGAGCATCAAATAACCGACGACATATAAAATGGTTATTCACGGCGGCGTCAAGAACACGAGGGAACCGGATAGTGGCGTGTTTACAAAAACATTCCGTGTGCGGTTGCGCAACAACGCGCATGGAAACGCAGCTTTATTTCTGAGGATTACCTCGTTTGGATGTCACGGTTTCGTGTTTTCAATAACTTGTCCCTCTAATTATATGAACGGAATGTTTGCTTATTAACATACTAAGGCGTTGACAAAATACACAAACGTTTTTATTGTCATGGTATTTTATAAAGACCTTCATCTTCCTTAGGGGCCGTGTCCATGAGCGAGAGAATCGCGACGATAGTCTCGCCGTACCATCAAATTTTCGCCGCTATAATATCGCCGTGTGGAGACACGTTCTAAGAGAGTGTATAGAAATACGTAGCACGGCGATAATATCGCCGCGATTGTCTCGCTCGTGGAGGTGCCCCCTCTGGTATGTTAGCGCCACGAAAGATGAGACTTGATTCTGCCTCTCGCGCCTTTCCGCCGCCCCTATGACATCTGGTCCCGTCCCGCGCTCAGACCTAAAATCGTGTACTTACTGCGCAAGTCAAACCGCGTGGTGTGTCAAGTCTCATCTTTCGTGGCGCTAACTATACTTAATACAAATTAGATCATCATACCTTACGAATGAATAAACGAAACATCATTTCTTTTCAGCTTGGACAAAAAGACCAAAGATTGTCAACAAGCAGAGAACTTGGCACGTCACTACGAGACGCGCTACACTGAGGAAAGCAACAAGTACAACACAGCTCTCGCTGATAAGAAGAAGGCTCAAGATGAAGCCAGAGTTCGTATACTTTTGACCACAGTTTTAGAATTGAATTTCCCCAACAGCACACCGCATTCTGTTTGCAGGCATTATAAATTAAGGCATTAATGAATAGTACAGTGCATTAAGCAGATGCCGTGGTAGACACAATCCCACGTGTATCAGCATTATCAGCAAGTATGAATAGATCATGAAATATAAATAAATGAATAAGTACATCCACTACCTGGGTCAAACTGTTACTATTTTCCTTGATGCTTAAATGACCCCCTGACTAATGTTGCTATTTCCTTATAAAGCAACAACTTAAGCATTACACAAGGCTATTTATATCCTGTTTCCAAGAAACTATGATGTCTAATGAACATTTTATTTACAGGAGCTGGCTAAAGAACTGGAGAAGTTGCGCAAGATATACGCGGATACGCGCAAGACCTTGGAAGAGGAGATGCTATGCCGCATCGACATGGAGAATACCGTGCAGAGCTTGCGCGAAGAGCTGTCCTTCAAAGACCAAGTGTTCCAGCAGGAGTTGCAGGAGACGCGCACCAGGCGCCAGGTTGAAATCACCGAAATTGGTGAGTCTGCGTCTTTACTACTACTAATTCTTGGACATCAACCATGGTTGTGGTACTACAAATACAAGTATTTACTTTTTTGCATGCATGGCAATTTTCCACCTACAATGAGAGAAATATGTAGTTACTTGATTTTAGCTTTTTGTCTATTATGTCTTACATTGACATGAATCATTTGCAATCAATCATTTAAAATAATTATTTTCATTCTTCTATTTGAACCCTTTATAAGTATAGTTCTAAAACTATGGTGTTGTTATAGATGGCCGTTTGGCCCAGCAGTACGAAGCTAAGCTGCAACAGAGTCTGCAAGAGCTGCGCGAACAACAGGAAGCCAACATCAAGGCCAATCGCGACGAAATTGAAGCTCTTTATGAAAACAAGGTAAATATACCAGACTTTAGGCCGACCACGTCTCAGGACGTTGCCTGAGGTAGCAGCGCGGTGCGGGAGGGGTGATAATTGTCACAAGTTAACGAATCACCGAGCTCTCGGATAACGTCACGACACCCCCAGCAGCTTATTAAAAATAATAGCAGCTTTAGAATAATATAAGCAGGATTGTTTCGTGAATTTTAGGTGCAGCGCAGACGACAGACTATCCGTGACGCACTTTTTATTATAAGTACCAATAAATTGGAAACTGTAGATTAAATAATATCAAGATATACCTGGAATAGTTGAAATAAACATAGGATGATGTCGCGTTCTAATTTTCGGCTACTACACTAAAAGCTTACTTAGTATCAAAGAGAAATTTTGTGCGCCACAGACTCAATCGCACAAAAAGTGTGTCGTCTGCGCTGCACCTAAGGGAGTATGTAAGGATCGTAGCAGGTTCTTTACTTTCTGCCTACCTCATGGGAAAAGGTGCGAGTGTAAGAGTGTATGTAGGTGTTTGAGAAAAAAAATCCTTCATGGAGTGTCGAAATTTTATTGAGTATACTTTTTAAGTATGTTAAACTCATTCTTGTAGCGTCACAATGTATAATTATTACCTACCTGGGTTAAATATTTTTGATATAATATATTATTTATTATAATATGTATAATACATAATTTCTCTAGATGAAGAATCTGCATAACGCGGCGAACCGCAACAGCACGGCCGCTACCGTCGCTGTAGAGGAGTTGCGTACCATGCGCACACGCATCGACGGCCTCAACGCGACGCTCAACGATCTGGAGAACAAGAACGCGGCGCTAAGCGTAAGTGCAGAAGTGTTTCGTATCTATTTTTTGTTTTAGCTGAATAAAAACTGCCTATTATGTGGTCAGGTAATGCCAATAAAACATCGGTTCCCTTGGATTAAACACAGTAATTGCTCTTGAAGGCTTACAGAATTGTTCTTTTTGTGTTTTTTTTTTTCGAAGTATTATGTTCAGCATCAGAGATATCAATACGGTAATAATTGTGAGGCGGTAGGAGTGCCCGAAGATAATGAAAGATTACCATAAGGATTACTCATCATTAATGACTGGATACGACACTATGTTTTCTTTTCATGCAATCTATCAATTTTATATTCAGTTCACCATTATAACTAACAATTTCTGCGGCGTTTCTCACAGAAGTTACAGTGCTCATTCAAATGTTACTTAACCCTTTAGAGATGATTTTGTATCGAAATAATCACAAAACATTTAATCGCGTATCTCACAAAATGAAAAAGTCGCACTAATAGGTAATACGGGCTGGTGTCCGCAACTCCACGTCAATGCGCGTATTTTGCGTACGAAAAAAAAGTCGCACTAACTTTTTTTTTTTTTTTTATTTTTTTTTTTATTCATATAACAATTCGCATTGTGTTTGAATTTTGTAGTACATTAATTAATATTCTACAGCTAAAAACAATAAATTATGAATATCAAACAGTAAATTTCACTAAAAATAAACTCAATACTTATATGATAAATTAATATGTCAATAGTATACCAGTATATAACTACATAAGATAAAACAATATACTTATTATACAGAACCGCTGCCGCGAGCTGGAGCGTCAGCTGGAGACGGAGCGCGCGCGTCACGCCGAGGACCTGGCGTCCCTGGAGCAGGAGCTGGCGAGGCTGCGCGACGAGATGGCGGCGCAGCTGCGCGAGTACGCCACACTCATGGACATCAAGATCTCGCTCGACTACGAGATCGCTACGTATCGTGCGCTGCTTGAGGGAGAGGAGGACAGGTAATACATGGCTTTAGCAGTTTTTGTTGTTAATAAGGTATTACGCAGGTAACATAAAGAAACAGTTCACTTTTCAAGCAGCCTCATGCTGCTGACTTGCAGCATCCGGGATTTTGTTTTTTTTTTTTCTTTCAATGTTTGTGTGTGTTATGATTTTGGAATCATCTCTCCAAGTTTTATATTTTGATATCCCACATGGTCATAGTTCAATTTCTTTTTTCAAGGTCATTTCTTACATTTGGTGTCTAACATTATAGTCGTGTTCTGAACTGAATATTGCCAAAAGTGCGTTATATACATTTATGTCTTTATATCACCACGTTTATTACAACCAAATACGCCCCAAAAAGTCCACAACCCTTTAACACTAGCACTTCTGCACAGGCTGAACCTGACCACCCAGTCTCCGGGCCGCGAGTCCCGCGCCTCCGCCAGCGGAGTGTCCATGACCGCGTCCGGCTCGCGCGGCACGCCGTCCCGCCGCGCCACCCCGCTGCGCGCCGCCCGCAAGCGTACTCTGTTGGACGAGACCGAGGAACGCAGCCTTAACGACTTCAGCGTCACCGCCAGCGCCAAGGGAGACCTGGAAGTCGCCGAGTCCTGCCCCGAAGGCAGCTTCGTCAAGATCAGGAACAAGGGCAAAAAGGTGAGTTCAACAATTAAGTGGTTTTTTTTTCTTTTGAAGGTTTTTTCAGTTCTTTGTAATCCCCAGGCGTTTCAAAAATAGGTACTTATATTCATATTTCTGCTAAATTCAGTTATTAAAATCCCTATTCATCACGTACCTGAAAATTAAATGTTATATTATGTTACGTAGGAACTAAGCCTCGGTGGCTACCAGATCGTCCGCAAGGCGGGCGATCAGGAGACGGTGTTCAAGTTCCACCGCACCGTGAAGCTGGAGCCGGGCAGCATCGCCACTGTATGGTCGGCCGACGCCGGCGTGGACCACGACCCACCACGCGACATCGTCATGAAGGGACAGAAGTGGTTCATCGCCGACTCCTTCACCACTGCCCTGCTCAACACCGACCAGGAGGTAATTCTACTCCACCATTGTACTCTAGCCAAATTTCCTGAATAATAGAAGATGTTTTACTAAAAAAGAGTTTGCTTTTCTAAAATCTTAAATTGTATCACGCAGGAAATAGCGGTGTCGGAAAGACAACGGCGACAAATCAGCACCAGCGCCCAGAGACACCGCGAGCTCGCACATAAATATCCTCGTCGTGAACAGGTACGTTTCACATATAGGTCGTCAAAAGGATGATGTTAGGTGTCAAGCTAACTATATATAATCTGAATTAAGTTTCATAAGTTATCATAATGTTGTACTGGTATTCCAGCTCGGTGAACTTCGTGAGGGAGAAGAGAACTGTCGCATAATGTAAGTGTTTGCGGACCAGAGTGGCCGCGCCGCATTGCCACACGGTGCCTCACGCTTCACCCGGAGCTATGGACTCTGCCCTATGGGCATCCTCAGCATTACGTATACAGTTAATTTATGACTGTCTTCATTTCTACACCGGAACAAATACAATGAATCAAGATTTAGAGAAGAATTAAATTACGTTTATAAATAAAATTTTGTATTAGTGAACAAACATTTTCGTTAAAAATTAGTATGAATAAGTTCGGTGAAGTTGTGAAGTAACAGTAAGTACTGTCTAACAGGCATATAGCATTATGGAGAGGAAATATGAAAAAAAAAAAAGTAAGGCAACCAGTTTAAGACTGGACTCAAACTGAATGGAGTGTGCTGTCTAACACACTGGAAGTGATGTTTTATGTAGTTTAGGTTCTATGGTCCTCTAGCTATATGCCTCTTAGATATTACATAAAACTAAAAGCCTTTTATGTTTGTCTTTTCTGCGACAGTTTGTCTTATTTTGTTTTGTCTCTGGTCAAATTATATAAGTATAAAGCACTGCCTCATATGGCTTTTATAATATAATATATAGACAGTGAACAAAGTACAAAAAAAATATGTTCACTTATTGGTGAGACGATTGCAATCCTTCAAAGATAAACATGATTACAACGCACAACAACTTTTACCCTTTACTTTGTTATTGAAACCAATCCTCAAAAATATTAATTATGTTGATAGTCGTAAATAAGCTGGCACTGCACTCAGCGTATTTGCGCAAATATTCGCGTTGTCCCGTCAATACAAAGTGAACTTTTATTTCAATGGGAACGCGTACTTTTTATTACCCATGTTACGCGAATATTTTACAAATAATGAAAGGCCTCCATAAAAATACACCTTTGGGGGATTGCAATCCATAGTGGGTAAGTATAGAAATACAGTTATTTTTACCCCACCCTTTCCCGAGTTATTATAAGAAATTTTATGTCCGTAAAATAATTTAAAATCTATATCCATATAATAACGGAGTTCATTCAATGCGTAGATTAAATCTACTAATAATATCATTATTCTTAGTGACCTTGGACTAGATAAATCACTGTATTAGGTTAAGTTTTTGTTGACTATCACAAAGATGGCGATTTAGAATAAGCGTTAGTACGCACCTATAGTATTTTAGGAGTTCAACAAATTATGGGCGCTTTATAAATGAAGATGTTTCTGCATTGTGTCATTAATATTGTAACAAAATTGTGTGTGACCTAAAGAGAATTAAGTAAAATTTGTATTAACATTTCCAATCAAGCAATCGGAAGATATGACATCGGAAATACATAATCGCCTTTTTAAGGCTGATGGCTCATTTTAATCCTAAAAAGATAGGTGCAAGTCTCAAATAAAAGGCTCTCAAGATAGCCTAAAGGATGAAAAACAATAGCATTTACAATATTGTCTGATAATGAAGTAAACCTAATTATAAAAAGATATGTTGCTATTTCTAGGTAATAATTCACTTGGTGTTAATTTTTGTTTTTAATCATTGAGGATGGAATCTGATTCATTGTCATTCTACTTTGTTTTATGATTAATCGTGAGACCTTTTTAGTTTGGACCCAGTTTATATCTTCCATGTAATAAACCATATAATATTAAAATAAAGTTATATTTAAGTTTAAAATAATGTTTTATTTGCTCCTTCCATTCCCCACCCAATTGAATAAGGGTCGGGACACATTGATCGACGGCCTTTCGTACTTTGCCGCTTGAAAAGGAGCACACTTTGCCGTTATGTTGGCAACAATGTATAACACTTCTTATTCTTCACCAAAACTCACTCAGTGCGTTTCATCAACAAATAGTTCCTATGTTATAATGTTGGCTCCCCTGTCCTCTGCTAGGCTAGGAGTATATGTGTTTTGTGCCCATGTCTGTCAAGATACATAGTAGATATGGGAAGACGATTCTGTGGTTTTTTTTTAAGATTTATAAGGTGTCCGTGTTAGAATCAATTATGGAGTGGTGAAGAATAAGAAGTGGTATCAGGGCTGTAGCTAGAGTCGAATTTGAGGTAGGGCAACATTGGTTACAGGTAGGGCGAAAGTAAAAAAAATATCATAATTGATCTGCCCTCGAAGCACAGGCTCCTAAATCAATCACCAAGTATATCATTGACCTCAGTCAGTGATGTACATTCAATAGCTATTCGTAGACAAATAATTTCTGTGACAGCATGAGCATGGATCTAAGAACTATTAAATCCTCAATGATGAAGAACAAGCGAACAAGATGGTTGAACTTCCAGATTTGGATGTAGAGATCCACGTCTGAGTGAGAGTGAGGTAATAATTAATTGTTGGGTGGGGTGATACGAGTAAATAGATACGACCAAAAATACCATTTAGATCATATTGTTTCTGAAAACTTATTATAATAATTTTGTGCCACATTTCATTAAAATTTCCTAAGGGGCCTCTGCGAGTTGGCTTCGGCCCGTCATACGCCTTCCAAAGGACCGGGACCCCATGGTCCCGAGATATATAAATTCAAAAGAAAACATAATAATAAATTTTTCGATGCCCAATGAACTCCTGTCTTTTTTTTATTATTATTATCATTTGTATATAGTATATATATATTTTAGTTTGTGTGTACATATCTAAATAAAAGTTCGTTGTGATCTAAAAAAAAAAAGAAAAAAAAAAAAAAATTAAAACTACGATTCACCATGTTATTAAAAATGCGATGAACTTCGTTCAGATCAACTGATTTTTAACCGACTTCAAAAAAAGGAGGAGGTTATCAATTCGACTGTATTTTTTTTTTTTTTTTTTTTTTTTATGTTTGTTACCTCATAACTTGCGACTGGGTGAAGCGATTTTCATGATTCTTTTTTTATTTGAAAGCTGGTGCTTCCCGTGTGGTCCCATTGTCACCATTTCAATATCTGATGATGGGATTTTAGAGAAATCGAGGGCAACCCTCAAACTTTATAGGCTCACTTATTGTTTTTCGCATATTTTATGAAGTATCTTGTGTATTTGCGTATGGTTGTCACCATCTCAGGTAGCTGGGCTGATGATGGAAGGTACAACTCCTTAACAGTAAGAAGTTACTTGAACAGGAAAGGACTGTTTTAGTAAATTGTTTTGATGTTTGATAGGGCATTTGCCACATTTGGTCTCATGATCATCAAGTCATGATCTGATGCTGCAGTCAGGATAGTCTGCAGAGTACCTAACTCCTCGACAACTAACAGCAGATATATCGTGTTTAGGCTCATTGAAAAGGGCTCGATGTGTGGATAAACGTACTGTTAATGAGGAACACCGAAGTACATAAAGACCTGATGCTGAAGCCAGGAGCATCAGAAAAAGTACTAACCTTGAAATTACAGCACCGTAGTCGTGTTTGGGCTCATTTTAAACAGGACTAAATTTTAAGTTCAATGTAATGTTGACATAAGTCTGGCCTGATGCTGCAGCCAGGATTATCAGCATCTAGTCTAAAAGCATCAGGTCAAGATTTGATGATGGGATCCTGGAGAAATCGAAGGAACTCTTCAAATATTATAGGCACACCTATAGCGATTTGGGTATTTTTTATAGTAACTCGTGCATTTACTCTCGTAAAGCACTATTTGGTGAAGTGGAACTGATGATGAAGACCACAGATGGCCATCGGAAGTACTCAATAATATCTAAGTATTTCACGGGTTGCGATTCGATTACTTTAATATGGTTGCTAAGCAATTTATGCTCGTCACAATGTGAATGGTGATATGGAGCTGATGGTGGACCTGGAGAACTCCTCAACAATTAACTTCCCTGCATCGGGAAAAGCAATATTTTGTTTGTAAAAGGCGATAATCACTAGGCTATTGTAACTTAGATAAATTATAAGCAGACCCACTAAAAAGCGTGAAATAAAAACTTTTTAAGAAAAAAAAAACCGACTTCCAAAAAAACACTACAAAGTGAAAAATAACTTTATTTCGGAAGTCGGTGGCAAAAAACTAAAATACAAATCCAAAGACACCGACTTCCGAAATAAAGTTATTTTTCACTTTGTAGTGTTTTTTTGGAAGTCGGTTTTTTTTTTCTTAAAAAGTTTTTAAGTTCTTTTTTTTTCAAAGGCCATAAATACCATACCAGCCATTCTCTCGTGACCCATTGACAGCCTTTGAGGGCTATTGATTGCAGTTAAAGTTGAAAACCCAGATTCGCACACTGCAGTGCTATCCTATCCTATACCTATCGCTACAATTTTTTTTTATCTCAAACTATTTATCTTAGTTTTTGGTATTTTTAACCCCCGACGCAAAAACGACGGGGTGTTATAATAATAATAAGTTTTAAGTTTGACGTCTGTGTGTGTGTGTCTGTCATCGTAGCTCCCGAACGAATGAACCGATTTTGATTTTGTTTCTTTTGTTTGAAAGGTGAATTAGTCGCGAGTGTTCTTAGCTATGTTTGATGAAAATCGGTCCAAGATGGCCGCCGCCACAAAATGGCGGATTACATATTTTTTCACAACTCCCTCAATATGGGTATCAAATGAAAGAGCTTGACAAGTAGAATACTAAACACTATGATAAATTTCAAAACCAAGATGGCCGCCACCACAAATGGCGAATAATATATATTGGCCCTTTAAGTTTAATATAAGTTGCAGGAAATATTTTGATCCAAGCGTCCTCATGTCGGGGGACGGCTAATAAAAACGCCAAACAGATGAGGCTTAAACCCAGCAATAATGGATGTAGCTATTGTAGAAAACATAACTGCTGTTAACTTCCAATTTTCATTAGCCGTCCCTCGACGTGAGGACGCTTGGATCAAAATATTTCCTGCAACTTATATTAAACTTAAAGGGCCAATATATATTATTATTTTAGTTTTTAGAGGTTTTTGTTTGAGTCAGGGGTTTTTTTAATTTTTAATTTAACTTTTTTAAGGTAGGGCATTGTGATTTCAAGGTAGGGCATTGCCCCATAATGCCCCCCCTAGCTACGGCCGTGAGTGGTATACATTGTTGCCAACATAACGGCATAGGAACTATTTGTTGAAACGCACTCTAGTACGCATTATGATGGCATTATGCCGATTCACCGCTTACGGAGGCGTTCGCCACAGAGCATGTCACCTTTTAGCGTTCGCTTTTGTGTCCAGAATTGTGTCAGTCCCTCCCGTATTATTATTATACTCTTTGGTCAGTCCGCCGCCGCGCCGTCGGAGCGCGTCCGTGTCGATGCGAAAGGATGCATACGGGCCGGCGCTCACTGACGGCACGGCACGGCGGCGTGTCATGGCGAAGGATTTTATTACTAACTAACTTCAGCCCGCGACTTCTTGTTTCCCCCGAGCCACCCCGTCGTATCGCATCACCCGCCCGCGCTATCACTTAACGTTTTTTTTTTTTACTTTTTTTCTTTTTGCTCGGCTCCTAAGGGTCATAGCGTGATGTTACATAGCCTATAGCCTTCCTCAAGAATTGGGCTATCAAATGCAAGAAGAATTTTTCAAATCCGACTGGTAGTTCCAGAGATTACCCCCTACATACAAACTTTACCTCTTTATAATATTAGTATAGATCAAGTTATTTTGAATCTTATTTCAATGAATTTAGAATTTATGTTACTTTATTTCGATACCACTGTAGCGGTATCTACAACGCCACATGCGAACCACGCGTCATACTGACGTCACGCAAATCCTGCATCGCGCAAGCAGAGTTTACCACGCAACTAGCATATATACAACAGCCCGACATGCCTCATCGGGCAGTTGCCCGCCAGACACAACACCGGTCGGAGTCATACCTGGTCGGAGGATCCTCCCTTTTCTATGGAGGTTGAGTGAACTTTACAACCTGTTCCTCATACCTCTATACTGGTGACCCCGAACATGAACGTCAGCGCAGCCTTCGTGCAAACACTTCAGCGTGACGTCATCATCATCACTCCCGCAAGCTTTAGAGCGGCGAGTCACCCAGCCAGCCAGCACCCTCGGCTTCAACGGGTATCCTGACCACGAGCATGCAGCGACCGCGCATACCTGGTCATCACCCTCAGCCTCATCAGCAACCTCGGCACAGCACACTGCACTTTCGGCCGGTCTACAAGCAGAGCCCTCAGTAAGCCTCTCCTGGTCGACGCCAGCAGTCAGCCTCAACCCGGCGCTGTACTACATCCGACGCACTGGAGCACAACGCAGCGCCACCCCGACTCACTGGGGACATCTTCGCAGACAGTTCCGACTCACCGTGAACTATGCGGCAACCGGTTCCGACTCACTGGAACCTCAGCTGGCCTGGCAAGCATCGCAAGATTCAAGACTCAGCCCACTATCGACCTCCGGTCTCCGGGGGGGAGTGATGTAGCGGTATCTACAACGCCACATGCGAACCACGCGTCATACTGACGTCACGCAAATCCTGCATCGCGCAAGCAGAGTTTACCACGCAACTAGCATATATACAACAGCCCGACATGCCTCATCGGGCAGTTGCCCGCCAGACACAACACCGGTCGGAGTCATACCTGGTCGGAGGATCCTCCCTTTTCTATGGAGGTTGAGTGAACTTTACACCCTGTTCCTCATACCTCTATAAGTCTATACCACGATGCTGTGGCATGACGTGTCATGCCGTTTCATTCCACGGGTTGCCGCGGCGCGCCATTGCATCCCGCGAGAAGTATGGGTCACTTTGTGTCGAGGAGTTATGATTGCTAAGCTAGTTGAAACTTGTGCAGCGGTCATTTCGGTTAATGGGGCGCAGTCCGGTCAGTGCGGGCTTTCAGCAGGATGCCACGGAACGCTGCGGGATGCCGCAGCATAACCTGCCGTGCCACGCCGTCAGTGAGCGCCGGCCCTACGTCGTTCCATACTTTGCTCTCTTATCTCGTATGGAGAAACCGTCGAACGCCGTCGATCAATGTGTCCCGACCACTGACCGCTATTAAAATCAAGTACTATGAAATGAAACAGCTGTAACATGACAAATTGACGTGTTTAACTTTAGTGAAGTTTCATTTTACACGACTGCCCAAAAAGTAGTGTAATGTATTCAGGGTTGATGTATGTTTGTATGTATATATGTGAGAATATAATAGAATACTCTTTATTATGTACACCATATAAATAGTAGTAGTAGTAGTTTTTTTATTCCACCATAACTATACATAATCAGCCTATAATGTTCCCACTGCTGGGACACAGGCATAACTTTTAAATGCCTGCACAGATTTGGATGTATGGGGTATCGTTAGAATCCTTACATCATCCCGAGTCATAGAGCAACATAGGCCGTGCTCTAGCTCTATGTCCCGAATGAGTGAGTGATACTGGCCATGGTCTAAAAAAACAGTATTGGCGAAGTATATTATTATACTATGATACTGGCTATTTTCTTTTTTGAAAAAATTCAATATGGCGGCAGTATGGCTCCATTTTGAAAAGTGGAAAAAAAAAAATCTTCAATTATTACAATATGGGTAAGTATCAAATTGAAAGCCTTGTTGAGCACATTCCAAATATATATAATTTATGGGCACCAGTTTTACTTAGGTACGGTGTACGTGCAAAACAACTATTTCATCTTTGGCTGTGCAAACGATTTAATCAGACTCGACTTTAGTAAGACTGAGAATGTCTAAAGTGAATGGTTTCGTAGATGATTGACTTTTAGAATTCTCTCATCATCACACCGTCACACGAGTAACATACTAACCTAAACCACCTTTAGTGCTTAAATTAAAGCCACCTAGCATGAATAAAGCTGGTCATTAAAATGTATAAAATAAAAATAAATAAAAAACACGACTGCCCTGCCAAAAAACGAACTAAAAAGTGAAAAACAAGTTGTATTCCCTAACTAAACAGATAAATAAAATTGTCAATGCAGTCGGGGGACCTCTCAGATTAAAAAGTTTTCCACAGAATGGTTTACTTTTTAGTTCGTTTTTCGGCAGGGCGGCCGCGTTTTTTTTTTTTTTTTTTTACAAAAATGGAAAAAATATACTTCAATCACGTGGCCCACGTCCGGCACTTAAAAGGCAAGGCAGTCCAATAGAATTGATTCTAGTCGCCTATTCCAAAAGTTAGTTTTGTATGGAGAAGAATGGGCAAGAAACTCCAGCTAGACATTGTGACCACTGACCAGTGTGATTATAAATCGCTTGCCCATGGCCGGTTGAATCTGAAACTTGCAACTTTTAACTGTCAACGTTCAGTAATGCCCTATTCACACACATGGTTTCTAACGGTTGTTTCCTACGTTTGTAACCTAAATAACTAGTACCCATACCAAATTTAAACTATGACTGTCAAAGTGTCAAGTGTCAAATGTTTTATCAACAAAATGTCATAACAAATATTCTAACCTATATGTTATTGATAATACTGTTTTTTTAATTATCGAATTGTTGTGGAGCTATTAACTAACGTTTAGGTTTGAAGAGGATATAATGTAAGATGCTTATGCTTATATATATTTCCCATAATACTGTGTTATTTACCAATATAAGTACAGCTTTGACTTTAACATTAAACCGTACCAAAATTCAATACTCCAGGGTTAATATGTACTTAAGGTTTGAACATAACTAATTTAACGTTCAACGTTAATTAAATATACATTTAAGTGCAATTTAACATTTTCATATATCTCATTATAGTAACCACTTTAACTGCAAATACAAGCAGCCATATATTTATTACAACAGTGATGTAAAGTAGCCTATAGTCTTCCTCAAGAATTTAGCTACCAAATGCAAAAAAATAAACCAACCGGTAGTTCCAGAGATTAGCGAATTCAAACATACAAATTCTTCAGCTTTATTATTTGTACAGATAGATTATTTTATTTAAAACCTGTGATGTCCCACTGCAGGGCAAAGGTCTCCCCACTGTCTTTCCACTTCTCTCTGTTTAAAGCTGCTAAGGACCAGTTCTCGTTGAAAGAGTCTAGCTCTTGCATTTTACACCAATCAAGGAAATGTAATGTATTGTTTATGAGGTAACTAGCTGCGCCCCGCGGTTTCACCCGCGTAAATGTCGATCCCGTGGGAATATTGGGATAAAAAGTAGCCTATATGTTAATCCAGGGTGTCGGCTACCTCCATACAAAATTTTATCAAAATTGGTCCAGCCGTTTGAGTGTGAAGAAGTAACAATATATGTTTGTTACTTCTTCACACACAAACTTTCGCCTTTACAATATAGTGTGATATTGTCCACATATAATATTGTGATATTGTCATTATTCAATTATTGTTTTAACAAATTCTTTCCATAAATTCAATTATTATCCAAATAACTTATGGAAGCAGTCGGCATTCATTTGGGTCTTTTGACAGTATTCAACTCAACTTTAAACATCATAAGCATAATCAGCCTATAATTTTCCCACTGCTGGGACACAGGGCTCCACTCTGTGTGTGAGAGGGAGTGGACCACCACACAGGCCCAGTGCAGGTTGGTTTAAACATGCTGTTTTTGATATTTGAGGCTGGCTTATTTTGACAATGTTGTGATTTTCCTATGATCTGTGCAGCTTATATTAATAGGATTCATTTTTGGTCCTTTTCCAATTGCTATAACTATAATAGAAATCACGTTGTAGACAAGTCCAATAAATAATTAAGATATTTTATAGTTTCATCAAAAATATTTTTCTTTTACCTTAAACATTTATCCAACGAATAAAGTTATTAATTTATTGAAAACATTGTCCCTTGTCACCTTATTGTATCTCAGACGTTTACAGTACAGGGCCCAGAATGGATTCCTGTGACACACCATCTAAGATAGGGTGAAATGATCATCACACTTGTCTGCTCCTCTGCATTCCTTAACATCCAACAAGCCCTTTGATTGGGTTTAGCATAGTTTGTTATGCAAGATTAAATCCAATCTGCCAGGTTCACCATCATAGAATCTATCATCATCTGCCTAGCCTTTTTCCCAACTATGTTGGGGTCGGCTTCTAGTCTAACCAGATGCAGTTCAGTACCAGTATTTTACATGGAACGACTGCCTATCTGACCTCCACAACCCACCTACCAACTACCAACCTACTGGGTAATACAAAACTCCTTGGTAAGACCGGTTGTCAGACTTTCGGGCTTCTGACGACCATTAATGACTGTCAAAGATCCACGAATGACAGCCGGACTAACGGATTAACGTGCTTTCCGAGGGACGGAGGAGTCATGGTATGTAAAGACTAAAGATGGTCACCCTTCCACGGACCAACCGGGGCAAGCGTAGCTTAACCTGATCGATCGGCCCGTGCGGCTGTTATTACATAGCCACAAGCCCATCTCATCATAGTGTCTAAATAAGGGTTAAATCTTTAAGAACCCAGTTTATGGCAGTTATTTTAATTCAATCTGAGATTTGATGCCACCAACTGCATCAGACTGCTTGAAAAGTGAGCTCAGGTTTTTGATTTTTTCATTTTTATTTTTTACCTTTATGTGTGTTATATTTTTTGTTGCCTCCTCATGCTGTTCATTTTGATGCCCAACATGGTCATGGTACATTTTTTTTAAAGACATACTGATGTTACATACGTTAACATTTTGATTTTATAAAAACGAAACCTATAACCATCGCGCAACCTAGTTGAGTTAATATCACCGTATTAAAATCCATCTAATCCAGCTGTTAGGCCGTAAGCACACGGCGTATTTTAAACGCGCAGAAGACGCGCGTTTTCGGCGCTGTAGATGCTGATTGTTTTGGGTTCGAATTTCGTTTGAAGCGCGTATACGCGGGACATCTGCGCGTCGTCTGCGCGTTTAAAATACGCCGCGTGCTTACGGCCTTAGGATGCTTCGAGGATATAAAGAATCTCACATACAAATATAAACAGATACGCATGAGAAACATAACCCTGTGTTTGTTGTCGCGCAGTCGGGTAAAAAACGAAAAAGCGTGTACATCAAGATTTCACGCTATCTAAGCTAGAGTGCCACAGGGTTTCGTTCTGGGCCCTGTGGTATACACTACGCAACTGCAGGTAGGTACATCCAATCTACCTCAAAAATTAAACTAAGGTGTTAAGCGAGGGGCTTCTTAAAGTTAAGTATTGTTTGAGAGTTTGCAAATAAGTGTCCGCAAAAATCCAGTTGTGTCTTGAGATAACGGAACTTTACGGGACTGTCGGTTACAAAAATAACTTTGGGAACGACCAGAGTAATAGGACAGTAACTAGTAACCTACCCTACCCTAGCATCCTCATAGCTTCCACGTAGCTCGATAGGAAGGCAGAATGGTTTTGATCATTCGGTTATATTAGTACTTATGCTGGATTTGCCATCCGCTCCCAGCGCTCCTGCCGCTTCGGTATTGACAGGCGTGTTCCCGATTCTCGCCACTCTGCCGGATGGCACGGATCCAGTTGAACCCACGCGTTTATATCCGTTCCGTTGGGATTTCTAAGAATAGGAAGTGTTTTAGGTCAGTTGCTGCCTCAAAAGCCTATTTTCACTAGATATACTACACTGCGACCTTTTTGACCCTTTAGCGCCACAACCACAAGTGCTAAGTAAGTTTTTTTTACCAGATCATGTCATACTTATACATTTTGCTTTGGATATAAACGTGATAACCTTGCTAGCTGTAGGTACAAACTTTTGAATCGAATCTTTTAGGTACTTTATTTAAAGAGATGCGAACTGTATTGCCTTGGTTTATAATCAACCACTATTTCAGTAGCATCAAATGCTATAAGTGCTATAATATATAACACATGATATTCGTGTACATCGTAGTAAACCAATTAGCTCTCATAGTGTGAGCTCTATTTAGGGCCACGTTACGTAGATACCTACGCGTCATTAATGAATGCGTTCAGGCAGTATCAATGAATGTTTATATCCTTTCAAACGTGGGCGCTGTTTGTGTAGGTATGAAGAAAAAACGATAATTCACTTGTAAATACAAGTAACACAGTGTCACAATGTCGGCTGAAGGTATTTTAACATCCGGGCGGGTCCAGCGGGCTTCCACACCTTGACCCAGGTGGGCGTAACGGCGCAATAGGTCAGAAGGGAGAGGCGCGCGCGGGGGTATGTTTGGGCGGGCGTAGTAGCGTAGTGACGTCAGAGACGCGCGCTATCGACCCCAGCCAGAGCCGTCACAACACCCCTCCTCCGCGTCACCCTGCACCCGCCACCCGCAACACCCGCGCCCCGGGCTCCGCTGGAGCTACCGCGCAACTACGCAGCGCGCCAGCCGGAAGTTTGCCGACGCTAATGGAAAACGCTCATGGCCCGCTTTGATGAGAATCGCGCGCCGCAACCCATACCATACCCCGATGAATTCAAATAATATGACGCCCCACAAAAGAGATGGCTACTTGATGTTTTGATTCTATCCACAGAATATTATCGTTGAGCTTTTCTAGGTTTTGGTACAATACCCAAAACCTACTTCAATTCATTCATAATTTATTGTTTTTCTGATATTTGAATCGTCACAAATCAAATCAAATCATTTATTTTTGCAGAAAACACTGTCCTTGCTAACTTAATTTTCGTCTTAGACACGCTTGTAGCCTGTCGGTACCTACTACCTACCTGACACCTGTTAAGCGACACTAGTAGGTATACTTAGTAATATCATTACCTATTTCAGAAAATCATCATCAATGCTGGAATCACAAGGCTTCGTAAAAGTTGCCGCTCTGAATGTGAAACTGAATAGTTACGATCCCATTTTGGCACGAAGTCGTGGATCAGTCATGGAAAATTGGTAGTAACAAGTGCGCAGTAGCTATGATTGGCAGTGTGGGCCTTCCCTCCAATTTTTCCGTCTTTTGACCTTGACCCAAATTGGAAAACCCTCGAATAGAGTAAATAAGTTCGAGAGCGAAAGTCTGTTGTCTCGGCAAAGGAGGGCTGGGTTGTTTACATAAGTAATACTCTGTAGTTAATATTACGGACCCGGTTTATATTGTTTGGGTAATAGGTAAGATAGGTGATTTCGAGGGTAAACGTACGAAATTTTCGCAATGTAAACTTTAGGCTTCTGGTAATTTTAACCTCATTCGTATATCGTACATCGAGTGGCTGTGAGCTGGTAAAAGTAGGTCAGCAATCGTCCCTATTTCTACCTAAGTACTCTTTTTAATTTCCGTTTGTTCCATTCATTTTCTTTATTATTCCCTGTTTTTTTAGGGTTCCGTATCTCAAAAGGAAAAAACGGAACCCTTATAAGATCACTTCGTTGTCCGTCTGTCCGTCAGTCAAGACCCTTTTTCTCAGGAACGCGTGGAGTTATCAAATTGAAATTAATATCAAATACTCAGGGCTGGCTGCAATACCTTGAAGCAGTAAAAAAATCGAACTTCTAACGCAGTTAAATGATACGGACGTTTATGTTCCGAAATGAAAACCTATAGGGTACTTCCCGTTGACCTAGAATCATAAAATTTGGAATAAAGCAAAAAAAAAAAAAAAAAACTATTTACATACCTACAAATTCCAAACACCTCCAAAATGAAGTTATTCTAATTTAGATATTTTCTTTTCAGTTCTAAAACACGAACATGTTAGGACAATAATAAAGATTCTAAGGCACTTAGAAATTAATAAAAATCAATGGCTGAAATCTGTGATGAAATTACGCCTCAAAAGCGTTTCAAAAAGATTCCTATTTATGTAGTGGAAGAACATAATGATGCGTTACAATTTATATATTCAGCAATTGGGGGCAAGAAGTTACCATTAGAAGGAACGACTCTACTACACTTGGATGCGCATCCTGATATGCTCATTGATCGTAAATTGAAAGGAGAGGAAGCACGTTCTGGGAGACATGTTTTGCCATTATTACAAATAGAAAATTGGATTGTACCGGCAGCGGCAGCTGGACACATCAGCCGAGTAGTGTGGCTGCGTCCGCCGTGGGCGAGTCAATTCCGAGACGACACGCGCCCTATACACGTCGGCGACCATCCGACGTCGGGCGAGCTGCGAGTTGACTGCAAGGAGCCTTACTACCTCTCTGATGCACTGTACTCTTCACAACTAGTCAATAAGAAAAAGTTTATATTTACGTCAGCCGAACTCTCCGATGCCTTACTTGCTGGGGACGAAAACAACATCCAGAAACTCATATCGAATCTTAATGTTTCACAACCTTATGTACTCGACATTGATCTAGATTTCTTCAGTACTGGAAATCCTTTTCTTGGTTTGTACGAAAATATCAATGTTTACGATCGATTGCAACCAATATTTGAATTTAAACTTCCCGACGACAACGAAACGGAAACAATCGATAGAGTTGTCGCCTCACGAGAACGACAACTTGCAGAACTTGAACACTTGTTCCAGCATTTGGAGCAATACGATAACTTGGATGGATATGAAGGAAAAAAATCAAAGTTGTATGACATGGTTAGTCATCAACTCATCACTGATAATATAATATGTAACAATAATGAATAAAAATGAACCAAAACCTCTCATAAACAATGTTAATGTTATCCAGGTTTCCGAGTTAGCAGCAGCAGTTTTGGCAGAGGCTGAACGGTTAGATGAAAAGCCGGACTGGTGGGCCGTGTTCGCAGGAGGCTGCACGCGAGACCAAGGAGGTCTGCCTTACCACATCAGCTCTGAACAAGAGATACAAAACTTAGTTAAGAAGGCTCTGGTGCCACTATTGAAGAACATACCCCCTCCGGTGTTGATCACAGTCGCTAGATCTACAGACGATGGGTACTGTCCTCCTCAACAGGTAAATAAAGGATGTGCTCTTATAATACTGTTATTTTATTTAATAAAGAAGGTAACTTATATATTTGTATTTCAGGTTGAATACATACAGTCTCTAGTGTTAGACACTTTGAAAGAAATATATGATACAGATGAACCAGCCTTGTACTACCTCAGTGTGAATACCTCAGAATAATTTAAGTAAATGTTTGCAAGCAACTTTTTGCAACTGAGTATTATATTGCTTCTGATAAATAAATAAGTAGTACAAAAACAAAGGATTTTTTTTTTTTTGTTAACCCAATGCCATAGTGCTGAGGTGTCGCCGAGAGATCTCCCCTGCAGAGAGTAGACGGATACCCATATGTTCAGCGACAAATGTCTGTTTTCAAAATCCTATGAGGCTCTACTGATTTAATCTTCGTTCAGCTACTGATGTAGGATGTAGAAAATGTCCAGGACATTCTAGTGTCTGGAATCTTGAATATTGAAAGAAATATTTGGCACTGGGACTGTATCTTCTAGTATTCGTTATAATACGCAGTATAGTATGTACAAACTTCGTGACTGTCGTACCTGGCTACATTTAACTAGCATTTATTGTGTATTCGTGTCAACGTTACGCTTTGAATCGTTTCAACTGTACTGAGGACTGAGGAGTCCTATGTCTGCGCCTCGCAAGACGCAGTCTCATTCAGCTCGGGTGCCAAATGCAGCGCCGTAACTCATTTGTAATGTGTTTTAACAAACAGTGTTCACAACAATTACTGGAACAAAATATTGCCTTTGAACAATATTATGACAGCAACTTGAACAAGTTTATTGTAGTTCCGCCGACTCCGTGAATGTTTTAGCTGGATATTTCGCCTACGATTCGCTCGGCTCAAAACTGCATTCAGTTTTCATCAGTGTGGCATGCTACAAGCTCGGGTATAGAAGGCAACTCGGGAAGAAAAGCAGATATTCCATGGGTACATGGGTACCTTTACTAACATTTATCAAGTGTTATACAGAAACCTACTACGTATTCAGATTACGAAGGTCTCTTTGAAAACATCGTTTTATGATTTGGTCTCAGTTTGCCTCAACTCATTCTGCAGAATACGGATCACGGAGGTGAAATAAATAGCAATTTATATAAATTTTTAACCGATTTCAAAAAAGGAGGAGGTTCTCAATTCGATTATATGTTTTTTTTTGTATGTTTGTTACGCGGCATCTCCGGCAATTGTAAATCGATTTAATTTTTTTTTTTTTTTTATTTATGGATAGGGTCAGGGGTGGTCCAATATAAATTTTATTAACATTGCTTGGGTAGTTTTTGAGTTAGCTTCAATACTCGTAATAACTTCGCGTCACTGATATTTACATAGTGAGTAGTGTTTAGTACTTATACGAATTTGTGTGGGGTATAATACAACTTAAAAGTGAAAAATAAAAACTTCTTTATTAAGTACAAAAAAAAAACAACCGACTCCAATTATGACAAGTCGGTGGCAAACAACGAAAATGCGAACCCAACGACACCGACTTCCGAAATTAAAGTTAGGTTTTCACTATACAGTGTCTTATTTGGACGTCGGTTGTTTTTTTTTTCTTAATCCTAAAATGATATAAGTACCTTCCCTCTTATTTGCGGTGCGCAGTAAATTAGGTCTACTTATAACTTTTGCATTGGCACCAATAAGCAGACTTGCTAAAAGTAAAGACGGACAGTGTCACCTCAAGCGGGTCAATTAGCAATAACAAGAGGATCGACGCCCTAGCTACGTGTGACAGCAACCTTGGAAGTATGTACACACGGCTACACATCAAGCTATACATTTCCAGTTTTAGCTGACCTGGCATTGTATAGGTTTTTCATACAATCAGAAGTCAGCTTATACTGGTTATGTATAGCTTGATGTGTAGCCGTGTGTACTTCGCAGCAACTCACACGCATGAGTATGATAATGAAAAGATGTTTTACATTCTCATGGATCAGACAAATCGTCGCTTAGTAGACCACATCTGTTTGCATTATTAGTTGAGGAATCTCGGCTAGTTTCCTTTCCTGCAGTTGTTAGTATAAATCTCTTGATTCTATTGGTCCTTCAATTATTAGATACTAAATTGCGAAAAAGAGTTTTTTGGAAGGATCCGTATGTTGAACTTCCAAAAATTTGACTGCAAATTGGCAGCAATAGTCAAACAGAAGTGGTTGTTTGAACTAAACATTTTTTGATTCGCCAGATACGCGAAAGGTTTTTTTTCTGGATAGCTAGTTGAATAAATTGTTATGGCTCATGGAAGAAGTGGGACCTCGAAAGAAATTCTAAAATTTTCGAAATGATGATTTTCCAGCTCGCTCCACTCGCTCTTCCATTATTATAGTTCTCGAGTCTATCTGCATAACTCGTACAAAGTCTTATTTCTGTTTTAATGATCAAAAGAAAATCGAACCTATCCGAGACAGGGTGCGAAAATTTTTAATACATAAGACTCATGGGCGCCGGCAAGTTTATTTTCAGAGGGGTGCATCTTCAGCTCAATGAAGCAGGCTCGATCATTTTGCACTTCTTCACCTATGATGTAGTGGATATGTTAGGTTATCGTTTGTCCATACATACAAGGAGTCACTTTGTCGACTTAAGTTGATTAGATTTTCGGAAATAGGTGTTCGGTACTTTGTTGACTAATGCAATTAAAAAAGGTTTAGAATCGAGAGATTGCAGAATACAATCGAAAATTTTAGGATATTGCCTCAAATAGGTCGAGTTCTCTGTTATTCTATTAGGCGTATTCGGATATTTTTAGTTCTGAAAGTTTTTACGCCTGTAGGGTCACCTGTTCACAAATGAAACACCAAAATTTCAAACCATCCTGTCTCTGCCGTTTCTCAAGTTAAGAGTCTAATTTTTTGCATCAAGATAGACAATTTCATTAGTTATCTCATCGTATTATATTTTTTTACTGTACTTTTATAATTTATGCATAAAAAAGCTTTTTTAAAAAAATGAACTTTGTTTCATTGTGTCCATATATGCGTATTCAATGAAACACCTGATTTTTCACAATGAAACAGGGCTAATCAACAATGAAACAGTATTATTAGTAGGTAGTGTTTTGTTTGCTTTTAATCAACCAGGTAGATATCTATGCATTAACCCATTGAATGTCGTAATTACAGACACAATTAAAAAGCCATTGTGTCTCGCGTAGATCTACGTTCCGACAGACGAGAGGTTAAATTAAAGAAATTTAAATGAAAATAATGTTTTATTCATAGTAATAATTGTCTACGATATTAATCAGACATAAACATTAACAATCACAGAGGTAATACCTGCTGGTTCAGGAATACCAAAAAAACAATTACTCTGTCTTACAGGTCTTAAAAACTTATAAAATAATAAAATTTCAAAACAAATAAGTAGGTATGTTAGGTGCCGAATGATCTCCTTTTTTCTTATAATAGCTTTACTACGTGCCATCTGAAAAATAATAAATGAAATAACTACAAAGTAAGTAGGTAGTTACTGTAGACAGCCAATAGAAAGGTTTAAGAAAGTTGCTTGTGTTTAGAAAAATTATTGTTATGGTTATTTTCCACATGGCCTACAATGTAACAAGATAGTAGGTACACAATGACACACTGTTTCATTGTATACAACATACTTTTGTTTCATTGTAAACCAACAAGGTATTTTTTTATAACCTATCGAAAAATTGCAACAATGAGTGAACCATTTTCATACGGATTCAAGTCAAAAGACACTTTGAAACATACAGAATGCAACGTAATATTGAACAATACGAAATTATCTTCTATAATTTGCTAAAAAATCACCAAATATGACCAAAAATTCTTACTTTTTCGCATCTAAATATGTTATGCGTCACTAGAGACGTCCTCTTCCACGCGGCGCGCTCGCAAACTGGGCGTGTGCGGGGGGGGGCCTGAGAAGGTTCTTTCTTGCTATCCTGCTTTATCTGGCAACGTCGCGTTTTAAAAATATCGCAAAGTTTCACTGTGTACGATTGTTTCAATGTTGGACAGGTGACCCTATTTTATTTTGAAGCCAGGGAGGTGCAAGTGCACCCTCTTGCACCCCGCTCCCGACGCCCATGACATGAGTCAAGACTCATGTAGTCAACCTTATCTCTGCTCTTTCTCGCTCCTAATTCTGTATGAATAACTAACCTATCCTATTCGACCACCGGTGAAATAAAAAATGGGTTGTGGCTGTTTCATGGACACGGACGTGTGTTGTACGTGAATACGTCTACGTAACGGGGTTGATCCGCTCGGCCGCATTCATTCTTTTACGTTCCCGCCACGGTCATATAATGGCGTTTTATCGAACTAAATTAAATTTGGAACGTCAACTGAGAAAAACGTATAGAAACATTAACCAAAAAAAAAACACGTTTTCTATTAATGTACAGAGGCCAGCAAATCAAGCTACCCCAATCTGTCAAATTTTCCCAATTGAATATGAACCTTATTACTTTGTAGTAAAGTTGAAAATCTATCAAAGAAATTTGACAGATTGGGGTAGCTTGATGTGCTGGCGTCTGTACAGGTCGACCAAAGAGTTCTTACTTCATAGGTTTTAGTCACCATCGTCGCCGAACAAAATGATCGGATGCTGTGGCGCGTATACCCCCGCGTTAGAATGTTGGATTTGAGCTGACGCTCCATTTACGATAATATTTATTGTGTTTTTGCTGAAAATGCATGAGATTAGATTGAAAAAAAAAAAATCGACAGGCAGTAGGTATACATATACATACATACATAATCAGCCTATAATGTTCCCACTGCTGGGACACAGGCCTCCTCTCAGTGAGAGGGAGTGGGCCGCATCCACCACGCGGGCCCAATGCGGGTTGGCAGATGTCACATGTCTTCGAATTTTTGGTTCTAGGACATGCCGGTTTCCTCACGATGTTTTCCTTCACCGTTTTGAGAGCAGTGGTGATGAAATAATTTACACAAAGTAAAGCCATTGTCTGGGTTCGAACCTACGACCTACACCTCGTAAGTCGCGGCCGTTACCACTTGGCCACCACTGCTCTCCCAGTAAGCAGTAGGTATATTATTTTAATTCAATCTCAGACTTGATGCCACCAACTACTCAGTCTATCAAAAAGTACTCTGTGCACCAACTGCAGACCATACCTACTGTTTGAAAAGTGAGCTAGTTTTGAATCTTACGCGGTATTTGATTTTGTCATTTTATTTTTATTTTAATTCCTTTATATTTTTGGAATCGACTCCTCAAGCCCTTTATTTTGATACCCCACATAGTAATGGTACTTACTTAAGTACTATTTTTTTTTCAAGACATTCCTTTTGTCATCGTCTAAAATCCGCCATTTTGATTTTATAAAAACAAAACTTAGCCTATAATTTTCGCGCGACCCAAACGAGTCGGTAGACTCCTGATGTATTAAAATCTATCCGGCCGTTAGGATGCTTCAAGGGTATAAGGAATTCCACATACAAAGATACATAATATACTTAGTACGCAAAAAAACATAGCTCAGTCCTGTCACGCAATCGGGTGAATAGTGTATGATACTGCACATAACTAGGTATTCCCCGGTTATTTAACAGTTTCATAAACTATTAATTCGATAATCCTATTGGTTTTTATTACCTCGCAATAGGTGCGAAAACTAGAGTATTATCCTCGGGGATAAAGGTGTCTTCGTCTGGGCGAGCTTGAATCCCTCACTGCACTCAGCATTCTAGTCTTAACTCCCTCGCTTCGCTCAGGCAGGAGTTAACTCAGAGCTCCCTCGCTGCGCTCGGGAGTCCTAGGATTCTTCGTTGCGTTCAGGATTCAAAATAACGCCCGCGACAATACACCACTTTATCCCCTTATTGAATAATCTTCTATTATTCTACCTACACAAAAATACACACAGGCAGTAGGCACACCCTCTGTCTTTATTCAAGAAGTTGGATGCCCCAACTGCTAACGGTCCTTCGATTGTCGGAAATGGCCAGCTTAATGCCACTACAGTTTCCTGACTGTACACTACAGTAAGCTAAGCCCACTTTGGAGAAATTATAAGTTCAGCGTCGGGACTCGGGCATGTTGTGATTGTGATGTTGTT
Organism: Amphipoea oculea; assembly: GCA_945859645.1. NCBI lineage: Eukaryota > Metazoa > Arthropoda > Insecta > Lepidoptera > Noctuidae > Amphipoea > Amphipoea oculea. The sequence continues at coordinate 8,390,050 of OX243862.1, forward strand.
GCGGATCTTATCCATCATGAATCTTGGATGGAATTCTCTTCCCAGATTCTTTTGGCAAAGCTGCTGTCGTCTGCCAGTAACTTTCAAATATCTACAATAATATCGTACCATTTTTAAAGATTAATATCACTTGATTGGACAAACAATTTAGTCCTTCGATTGGGGGCGATTGGGGTCAACTGCGCGTCGAACACTCGAGTCACATTACTAACAACGCATTACATCATGCGTCGGCCATGCCTGGAAAACTTATGTGCCAATTATGTCCAATAAAAACGCACTACTCAGAAATTATTGTATACACGTGTGATGTTTTTTAAATTATTTTTATCGTACATTGTGTGTAGGTACAGAATGAACATTCAACACTTGTACTATTTATTCTGTGATTCAACTGCAATATTTCTCTCTACTCAGTCAATATTATTGTATGACAAGACTAGGTTTCTAAGACGCATTGGAACCTTGGAAATAATTCTCAGTAGGTTACAGGAGCTCAATTAACATATAGGCCTTGTTGAAACAAACGTAGGCATATTGTTATTTATTTATGCAAGGAAATTATACGTCGAATGGACTAGAGCTGTTTTTTGCACACGTAGCCGTAGGGAATATAATCGTGCAGCTCGCTACCTGAATCAACAAACTAAGAATACATTCAGTATTTTTATATCAATTTGTGTTCTCCGCTTGGAGAGTTTACGATGCGTTATGAATTATGATTTATGTACAGACGCCAGCACATCAAGCTACCCGAAACTGTCAAATTTTCCCAATCAACTTTAAACCCTATGCTGTAGTGATAAAGTTGAAAATGTATTAAAGAAAGGACGATGCGTCAGAACGTCCCCCCAACCCTTACATCGACCAACAAACTTAAAATGTAGGTATCTCATTCAAACCGTCTTAGCAAGGTGATCATTTTTTACTATGACGACATCTCTCAAAAGTGCGGGATATTGCGAGAAAAATCATGTTTTAATGTTAATTGCCAGAACGTCCCCCCAACCCTTACATCGACCAACAACCTAAAATGTATCTCATTCAAACCGTCTTAGCAAGGTGATAATTTTTTACTATGACGACATCTCTCAAAAGTGCGGGATATTCCGAGAAAAATCATGTTTTAATGTTTATTGCCAGAACGTCCCCCCAAGCCGTACATCGACCAACAAACTTAAAATGTATCTCGTTCAAACTGTCTTAGCAAGGTGATCAATTTTTACTAAGACGACATCTCTCAAAAGTGCGGGATATTCCGAGAAAAATCATTTTTTAATGTTAATATTTTTGGCACAAATCAACAGTTTGTAAACCATATTCTTTGATTTTCAAACCTCTCAAGATCAGTTAAGAGATGCCATTTAAAAAACAGAAAACGTCATTCGTTACTCGTCCAATTTTTTCTATTCCTATAGGCAGGCAGTTGTCCCACCGGCGGCGATGAACGAGTAGCGAGTAGAACTAGCAACTGAAAACGAGTTGGCGAGCAGCGAGTGTGTAGTTCCGACAGTTTTGTCGCTGGGTTATCAGCGAGTGTTCGAGTGCGACGGGCGATTACTCGCACCACTCGCTCGTGGCGGTTAGTCCCACAGGGGTTTCTCTCTCGGCGTGAGCTCTGACCGCCAAGCGAGCATCGCTGAGCGAGTATCGCTAGGCGAGTATTATCTTTGATAGCTCTTGTCGCTCAAACCAGTGGAGCGAGTCCTCGCCGGCATGGCGGCAGTGTGAACAGCCAGCGATCAACTGTTGTACATGTACATGCATCTCTTTTGTTTACACGGAATGTACTTATAGGTATCTACTGTACGTTTCTTTAGCGAGAAAACAGCTGACAGCGAGAAAACAGCTGACAGTTAGTCGCTTCCTCGCCGGCGGTGGGACAACTGCCATATGCTCGTCCACGACGGAGACGCGGGTGTCTTCGTCTTGGGCGAGCTTGAATCCCTCACTGCACTCAGGATTCAAGTCTTAGTCCTCGCTTCGCTCAGGAGTTAACTCAAACCTAGAATCCTTCGTTGCGTTCAGGATTCAAAATAGCGCCCGCGACAATAAGACACTATCCCATTAGTGAATAATCTAAGTTATACATATATCATGTTTGTTGAATTTAAAAAAATAAATAAAACGATTTTTTATTTTATTTCTAAGCCCCTTGGATTTTGGAGTTAAAACTGGTTGCTAGTATTTTTATAGATCTTTATGAACCTGATAACACATACAAAAGATCTGTTGCAGGGCGGGGGACGGGCCTAGCGAATTACAAAAATTAATACGATAATACGATTTTTTAATTTTTCATTTTATTTCTAAGCCCCATGGATTTTGAAGTTAAAACTGGTTGCTAGTCTTTTTATAGATCTTTATGAACCTGATAGCACATACAAAAGATCTGTTGCAGGGCGGGGGACGGGCCTAGCGAATTAGAAAAATTAATAAAACTGTTTTTTAATTTTCATTTTATTTCTAAGCCCCATGGATTTTGAAGTTAAAACTGGTTGCTAGTCTTTTTATAGATCTTTATGAACCTGATAGTACATACAAAAGATCTGTTGCAGGGCTGGGGACGGGCCTAGCGAATTAGGAAAAATTAATAAAACGATTTTTTAATTTTATTTTATTTCTAAACCCCATGGATTTTGAAATTAAAACTGGTTGCTAGTCTTTTTATAGACCTTTGTGAACCTACTAATACACACAAAAGTTCTGTTGAAGGGGGGGGGGGGGTCTCATACAAATATGGTCATCGTTCTTTGACAGATTGCAGTAGCTTGATGTGCTGGCGTCTGTACCTACACTGAATGTAGTAGAGTAGGTACTTAAAAACTTCAAGCTCTTCTCTTATTATTTACTAATTTTCCTAAATGTTTCACTTTGTTACAAAGACATTGAAAAATTGAGCCCTCAATCCAGATGTAATGAATATATTATAGGTACCTGATTCAGCGTCACCGATCCTAGCGTAACGGTTCACTTTCGTTCACTGTTCAGAAAAAGTGATAATAGGTACTACAAAGTTGTATAGGTACCTACTATAAAGTTGTCGTAATCTCGATCTCTAAGGGGTGATTTTTCAATAGGCCGCCGGCCGGTAACTTTTATGATTTATCTGAAGAATAAACAGGACAGTTTGCCATATTTTCCATACAAAAGCTGTCAAACCGCAATACTTATTCCTTAGAGACAAGATAACTGACTAGGTATTGAATGAAGTCGGTTAAAAATCAGCCCTCAATCAAGTTGCCAATCTAGACTCGAGATTGCATTCCTTATCTTAGTTGTAAGAAGCAGCTTGAATAGATGGATCCTAAATAGTCCAGTCAGTTGGGACCATAGATACAAGAATATTTCCATGGTTAGGGCGAAAAGGCCTTACAAAGGTAGAGTAGAAACGATTTTGATGTTGTTTAGGTCGGGACCCTATTTAAAAATTCAAGTTGGCGACCTCGAGGGAGGAAAAATGACAAGACTAGCTACTTAAGTAGCTTTAATATAAAGTAAGTTCATAATAAATTATGAAATATCAATGGGGTAATTCAAGCACCGTATAATTGTACCATAATTGTGTTGTTAATAACACGTACATCGAATCGTTGAGTTCCCAAGCCTTTACCTCATACAACTCAAGTACAGCCGTGAACGATAAGAAAAACTTGCTTTCATTGATAAAATACTGCTTGCGTAAACGATGTTTTTCAATGGCGGAGTTGATAAGCAGCCGTCACCGCTGTGGCGCCACTTGCAGATAATGTGGCCCTTTAAACAACATGTATAAATAGGACGAATAAAATACTTGCAGACACCTATGTTTTTGTGTATTTCACACAAAACACCTTTGTTATGAATTACTTCTTAAGTAGGTAAATACATCACATCACACACAACAAGGAATCCTGATTGACGTAGGTAGGTATATAATATATACATTGATGTACCTACCTATCTACCAACCTACTATTATCTACCTACCTACTTTAATTATGAGGTTTGGTATCCAAAGTAAACAAGTATTTCACAGAATTGAGCAATATTAAAATTTAGCGAGTAATCGGTATTCATTACGTTGATTCAGTTGATTGTATACCGTGCAGGTGCACCGGTACCTAATCAAACCTGAAAAAAATAGATTGCATGTTTTCCAAAATGATTGACCACAATGAGCCTCGTGCGAAAGATGAAATCACGTTTTATAGGGGTTTTGATATTCGTCAGATAATAATATTACATTATTATCATATAATTCTTTTTTAGTAGAAAGGGTATACCCCGAAGTTGGTCCCATATAAATTTGGAAAAAAAAATCCAACTAAGGGTAGGAAAACAGGGGATTATTGATTGTTTACTCACGGATTGTAATGTATGACCACGCATAACTTTTTACAGAGTAGTCCGATTTTGATAATTCTTTTTTATTGGATAGGATACTTACCTCGAAGTTGGTCCCATTATTTGGAAAAAAACCCTACCCTTAGGGTGGGAAAATAGGGGTGATTTATTGTTCATTCACAGATTTTAATGCTGAGTTGTGTATTACAATTAAATAAAAAGGCCCAAGTACCCATGTTGGTATAGCTTTTAAAAGTAATCAAAAATTAAGCATGTAGTAATTAGTAAATTATACCCTCAAAAAATTACAAATTAAAAACTTTTTAACAAATATATTAAACCTCCGAAAAAACTAAAAAGCAAAAAAAACTAGTTTTTTTATTTAACCTTAATAGATAAGTTCTTAAACTAATGAAAGTAAGTATACTTAAGTAATTTTGAGTCGGCGCCAAACAATCAATGAACAAAGCTCACTAAATTAGAAATAACCAAATCAAATTAACAATGCAACGTGAAATCTCCAGCGATAAACAAAAAATGCGCTCTCCGGCCTCCGCACGCGCGCGCACGACCACTCGCGACGATATTAATTTGCTTGTTTGGCGCCGACTCAGAATTACTTAGGTAAACTTTCATTAGCTTAAGAACTTATTATTATTTTTTGCTTTTCAGTTTTTTCGGAGGTTTAATTTTTTTGTTAAAAAGTTTTTATTAGTTAAAGGTAAGAGGTACTAAATTAGGTTGATCTTGCAATAATTTATTTTATGTTTTTGTTTTTATTTTTTGTTCCTAGGTTCCTTTATTGATACTGAACCTACCCCTAAGCTATGGCACGCAATTTCTTTAACACCCTGTATACGTCTTTCAAAAATACTGCGGGTTTGTGAAAACAAATTTTCGATTCAGTGATCCGTTTGTGAAATATTAATTTTTGTTAGAGTCAAGTGAAAATTTCACGATAGTAGTATATGTATACAGGCTGAATTTTTCATGTGGGCTTGGGTGGTCAAATTCGAAACTATGAGGAATGTCGAAAAGTACTCAAAGGAGTCTCGTGTTAGATTTTCGAAAAAAAAAAATACACTGTATTATTCGATAGTCTCCCTAATTAGAATCAAATTCTGAGAAGTAATGACATACGGCAAACTTAAGGAAAATGTTGGATTTTAATAAACTGCTTCTTATTTTAAAGTATGTCATACCATAGATATATGCTACATTACCTGTAGGTACCTTGTTCGAAATGATGCTCAATACCGCACGGCAGCGCAGTCACCTTCACAACATAATGTTCTAAATAAAATTTTTTATTATGTCTTCGCGGTTAAAGGCCGCAGTAAAAGAAAAAATAAATGTAAACAATTGAAATTAGAACGTAAAGTGAATTTGGCGCCAATAATGTAGACTCTGTTTAATAGGTAGGAACTTACATAAGAAAAATAAAAAGTATTTTGCATCGTGATCGATGGTATTTTGTTAAAAATTTGTTCTTTTCTTTTTTGGTTTGCCGTATGTCATTACTTCCCAGATTTCGATCCTTATTAGCGACCCTATCGAATGGTGTAATAATACAGTGTTTTTTTTTTCATAATCAACGGGTGCGATTCCTGGCTAGAAATATTGATTTTTCAAAAATCCAATGAAGCAGTTTTAGTTTTCATCAAAATCGAGCCCGAGACTCCTTTGAGTACTTTTCGCTATTCCTCATAGTTTCGGATTTGGCCTTCCAACCCTTCACCCTATACAGGGTGTCCCTGGAAGTATGGATCAAATCGAATAGGGGCGTGGGCAAGGTCATTTCCAAACTTGTTGACCCTGAGAATGTCAGTGAATTTTTTTACGGTTCAAAAGTTATGACCGATTTTAATTTTTTTTTTTCAATCACTTCGCTTAGTGTTCAAAGAAATTAATCATAAAAAATACTATCAGGACTATCTATTTTATAGCCCTGATAGTTTTCACGAATTCGATCTTTCTTCTCTTTTTTAGTATATTTTTTTGTTTTTTTTTTTTGTATTTTTTTTTTGCTAAAACGTTTAGAAATGACCTTGCCCACGTCCCTATTCGATTTGATCCATACTTCCAGGGACACCCTGTATAACGAAGTTAAAAGGTAAACTATAACAGCTAAGTAGGCTTTACAAGTTTACGAGTAATAGTCGACCTACATTTGCAGTTGCAATTTTAGAACATGATTTTCAACTACAATGTTAAGTTTGTTCTTGGGATAAATTCATTCCAATTTCCAACTACGGAACTCCTCATTGTGCGTGGTCCGACACGAAGAACCCCTCATTGTGCGTGGTCCGACACGAACTAAGCCGGCTTTTTTCATTTTTAACCGACTTTAAAAAAGGAGGTTCTGTATTCGACCCGTATGTATGTATGTGTGTATGTATGTATGTTTGTATGTCCGCGATTATCTCAAAAACTACTGAACCGATTTTGATAATTCTTTCATGAGTGTGATCCACGTACTTTCAGGAAGGTTTTAGTATATAATACATTAGGTAATTATTCTTATGTACGAAGTTATATGCATAAATGTACTGCATCTCCGGCATTTTTATGTGAATTTTGATGATTCTTCGAGTCGTGTCTTCAATGCACTAGTGTTAATTGAATTTGTGTGGGGTAGGTACAACTAAAAAGTGAAAAATAAAAACTTTTTTACAAAAAAAACAACCGACTTCAAAAAAAACACTACAAAGTGAAAAATAACTTTAATTTCGGAAGTCGGTGTCAAAAAACGAAAATGCTGAAGCAACGACACCGACTTCCGAAATTAAAGTTATTTTTCACTTTGTAGTGTTTTTTTTGAAGTCGGTTGTTTTTTTTGTAAAAAAGTTTTTTTAAATTACTGTTAAACAGTGGAGTATAAGAATGACTGCCTACAGCCGAAAGCCGAAGTGCTCTATTCATAAATCATAGCTCTTGAAATCTGAGGCTTAGCGAATATTTTAATTCATATTCGTAAAAAACTCAAAGTAAATTGCTGTGTTGTTTATTTGGTCGTTAGTTAGTTACAGTACTTACCTACTTAAAAACTTCTCAATAAACATAAAGTTGTCAACGACGCCGCATGACCGTCATGGCCGGCTCAAGTGTTAAAAGATAATAAGCCAAACAGATTTCCACTGAACTTTGACCGTTCAGCAATTTGTTGATAATGTTTTTAGTCAACAAAAATCTTGATATATTTGTACCTATTAAACTTTGTGGAATACATTGACATTCTTTTGTTAAAAAAAGGTATTAAACGGGACATTTTTACAGTGCTTATAATATGTTAAAGTTAAGCCACAGAACACATTAAGTGTACTTAAGTATGTATATACGAGTACATAATATAGTACGTGGACAGTCACGGTCAAGGTCGCTTAGCTAGCTTTGCAACGAGCTATGCTTGGAGACCCTCTGAGGGATAGAATCGGGAATGAGGAGATTCGGTAGAGGACACAAGCTGTCGACATAGCTCACAGAATAAGCTAGCTGAAGCGGCAAGGGGCCGGCCATATCAGCTGTAGAACCATAATATATATATATATTTACATTTCTATGTGTAGAACCGATGACCGTTGGGGTAGACGTGTTCTTGAGTGGAGACCGCGAAACGGCAAATAAAAGGTAGGACGCCCTTTGGCTAGGTGGAGCGACGATCGCCGCAGGGTGGCTACTTGACTAGTAGCAGTTGGATGAGAGTTGTCGAGAATGGAGCTAAATGGCCTGCAATTGGAGAGGCCTATGTCCAGCAGTGGACTGCTGTCGTGTAGGGTGATGATGATGATTGCACGACATAGTTCTTGTAACCAGAATCTTATGTAGATACTCAATGATTCACTAATGCAGTAGTTATTGTACAAAGATGGTTGTAAATTACATATGTTTTTTGTTCCAAGACAAATTTGAAAGCAATTTTTCACCCACACCACTTTGAATGGCTTGCAATGAAGGAGAGACCCTAGGACTGGGTGGAAACTGGTTGAAGAGAAGAATGTGTTCTCTTTATCTTAAAATAATAATGCATGAAATTTTTTGTTTCCCCGAACCGCCCCGTCGGATCGCATCGCATCCCCCGTCCACGCTATTACCACAGAATACTTAAAGTATGCTATTACCACAGAATATATATATAATCACACCCCGGACACTCCATACAACGCTCGCAAAATAATTACCTACTACCACTACATTGACAAATGACGTTTGTATACGTGTAAATGTGTGCGTGAAATCTAGTAGGGCTGGCTGGCGCAGTATTGCGTAGGCGGCGGCGCTGCCCGAACGTATGCAACAATAGGGCGCCGCGCGCCGCGACACTAGGTACTCACAGAAATCTAATTAATAACATTTCTATTGTACTACTTTTAAAGTCGAAGAACGAATAGAACGTGAAAGAAAGAGACATAACTAAGACAATAAAGAGAGAGAGCAATTTGGTATGTTAATATTACGGAAGTTTTAATTGTTCTAAAACTTGGAAAATAAAATTATGAAAATAAATTATCACAACACTGGCTAACTTGTTTGTCTGTAATATACTAGCTTTTATTTTTATGGGTTTAAAGGATATTTGAGTTGCTATTCCTTACCTTCTTTCATGTTTCGGGAACCGAAAGAAACTCCTGTCTTTATCGTTCCTCGATGAATATAAGCATCCAAATAATGCACAATATACAACATCGTGATTAACACAAAATATAAAACTTTAAAAAAATAATGTGTTCGTGTCAGCAGTAGGTAGGTACAGCGCTGCGGTTCTTGTGTATGCGAGCGCCATTGTTAAAGAGCAGGCAACGAACACATCGAAGTGCGGGGTGAGGTGCGGTAACTGATGTTAGTGCGGGGAAGGGAGTGGCCTTTCTGTACGCAGTACTTTAAGTATTCTGTGATATAATAGTACACTATTACTTCGTTTTCGCTTAGCGTTCTTTCTGGCCTTCGTTAGTTTTGCTCGGCTCCTAAGGCTCCTAGCATGATGTTAAATAGCTTATAGCCTTTCTCAAGAATTGGGCTATCAAATGCAAAAAGATTTTTTCAAATCCGAAATTCAAACAAACTAACTCTAAACTGCTTTATTATATATTCTGCAAAATATAGAGTTACGAGTATCTTCTATCAAACAGCATTTTTTCTTTATAAACATAAAACAGAACAGACTGCAGAGTGCGTGCAAGAATGACTTTCATTCTACAAAAAACGAACTTCTGGCACTATGTAGGTAGGATATCTTTTGTGGACAAAACAATAGGTATGAATAGAATAAAATGCTCCACTAGGTAGGTACTATTCTTACTGTTTTGACGTTTTGTCCACCTGCTAAGTCACGTTAAGAGTGCGCAAATATCACATTTAGTTTACATGATATTGAATTGTTTATAACGACGTATTTTTGGTATGTTGAGTTCGTAAGTACGTGCCAGATTGATAAGGATGGTTATTTTCGCCAATTACGACAACAATCGATAAAGTTCATGCTGTATAGCAGTAGCACACACTCGTGAATCTACATATAATACAGTTTACTTCGTAGTTTGTACACTAAATAATGGTTACAATTATTGGTTTCATGCCTAATTTACTAATATGGGAATTCCTCTTAGACTCTTGGTGTAAGAATGTGTTGGTAGCTACTCGTACATGCCTATGTTTAGTCTGACCTCTAGCCTGTGACTTTAGGGTTTAGAATCCCATATTCCCACCCGATGTTCTTCATTCTTTACGTTAGCAGATATATTGATTATATACATATCAATAAATGTGTCTCAATATTTTTTCAAGAGCACAGCAGCTTTAAAACATAACCTAACATCACGCATGTTTCCGTGAAGGGCTAGGCAGAAGTTTACCTACTTTAGGTTCGGCGGTAAAAGTTTCTTCAATATTATGTTCATTAAATGAATTGATATGTTTGTAATTTTGAATAAATGACCAAGGAGGTAATTTATTTAAAATTTCACTCAATAAATACAACATATAAATTTAATTTTTAAATCTTTGAACTTAAAAATCTTCAAATTCAAAAAAAAATCGGGAACAGGTTCAAGCTATCGGCTATCAGGGCTTCAGAAAGAAAGGAACCTGGTGAAAGGTGAAGAAAGGTGCCCAGAAGCACCGCTTTCTGAATCAAGCTGTTGATCCAGTTGCCTAACGAGTGCCTCCTCAGGTGTTGATCGAGGCTCGTGGCTATCAACCCATTGGCTGTGACGACTCGGCAGTTCTGACAGCTAATGGCAAAAAAAAAAACTTATCATTGTGCACCGGCACAATGATAGTTTTTTTTTTAGCCTGCCCTGTCCCGCTCCTGGCCGAGTCCTGGGAAAAGGCCTCTCTCCACTCCTTCCATCATTCGTGAGCCCGCGCGATTATTAAAACATATTAAGTATTATTATTCAGGTACTACCTAAATGTAGCCTTGCCTAAGGACACCATTTCCGTTTTATTCAACTTAGTTTTATTACTACTAGGTACTTCCGCGCGGAACGATAAGCAGTCAATCAGTTTTTTTCAGCTCTTGGCTCAAAATACTCGTGCATCCTCTAAAAAGTATGTCCGGTTAATATGGTGATTAGGTACTATAATAATTAATGGGCCCTACTATGATCAAAAGACAAACCTTATTTTTGCATTGCAGAGGTCAGAGGGTTCCGTAATCAGTATGGCTATTTACGCACGCACATTATTGATGTATCGGCCCTAAAAATAAATTTGTATTTCATAGTACTTAAGTAATTCAACTATGAAATACAAAGTTCTGCGGTTACCTATAATCGAAAATATCCCTTATCTCAAAACTATTAACTTAAATAGCTGTCACATATTATAATAATAATATTATATCTTTTAAATTATTGGGTCCAACAATTACCCACATGCTTATTGCATTGATTTTTTTCATCTCTCGATTACACGTGACTGTGAATGTGTACCTGCCCTAACTATTTACTACATCATTATTGTTTAGGGATGCACAGGATACACACTTCTTTATTTTTTTTTTTTATCGACATGGCCTTTTTTTTCTTTTAAAATTTCATTTTTAGGGTTCCGTAGTGAAATTTAGTATTTACTATATAACTGTATCCCCGCTTTTCACCCCCACAGAGGTTGAATTTTGATAAACCGTTTGGGATGTGTTCATTACTTGATTCAAAGATATACCAATTTTCGATTCAATCAAACCACGCAGTAAAATCCTCCCCTGTAAAATTAACTACCCCTTTTCACCCCGTTAGGGGTAGGTTTTCGAAAAACCCTGGACACGTTATTCTTTATAATGCTGACATAGGTAGTATAAAATGCTGAGTTTCGACTATACAAATGTTGACGCCCCCCAATCCCCCTTTACACAACTTCATAATTTACTTAGATTTAAAGTATTCTTGCCAAGTTTCAAGTTTATTAACTCAAGGAATAAGATTTTTTATACAAATGAAGTCCCCCCTTTTCACCCCTTAAAGGTTGAATTTCCAAAAACCCCTTAGTGCTCCCCTACCTTAAAAGGAAGCCGTGTGCTGAATTTCACATTCCTAGCCCCAGTAGTTTCGGCCGTGCGTTGTTATGTACGTCAGTCATTCAGTCAGTCAGTTTCTCCTTTTATATAGATATATAGAAGATAGATATTTATAGATAGATGTAAAAAGGACAAGTAATTATCGATAAATATTCCATTTCTATGCTATGTTGAAACTTGAAATAAAGCCTTTCTAGAGGAAGAGCGCGCTTGGGAGCGCCCCCTGAGCGTCCCGTCCACGGATACTATTCCGTGGTCCCAGCAGCGGACTGAGCAAAAAGATAAGCATGCGAGAACAGGCGAGCCGAGCCGCATTCCTCGACTGGGTCGACGGCACGGCACTCGGCAGGCGCCGCGCTCTCCGCCGCTTCCCTCCCTCAGTCGTTCGCGCGCGTCGTTTGTGATAACTCGTCTGCACGTTATTCGCTGTTTGCCGCGTATTATGTTTACAATAGTGTTGTTATTGTTGTGGTTATTATAAAAAATACACAATTAAAGTGTTTTGTGCTGTGTGATAAAGTGAAATATTGTACTAAAGGATCTGTTGAGTATTAATAAACTGTGGATCGCGAGGAGCAGGCAAGCACGGCAGGCACCGAGCTCAGGTAGCGTTTCGTATTTGTTTTCGATCTGATTACGGCTAGAACTAGACTTTGTTAATATAGTTTTGTAGTTCAGCGGTTTAGCTTCGAATTACAGGTTAATAAATGTAATAACAGAACCACGTGACCATAAGAATACTCTGTGCACACCACGTGGTGTGAGCGGTGGTGTAAACAACTCTGTGCCCTTCTCAGCTAACGCGCGCGACGCGGCGCAACGGCGCGGCGCAGGCGAGGCGGTGAGCAAAATGCGCGATGGCGATGGCGGGGAGCGGTGACGGTCTGACGGCTTCTTCCACTATCGTGCTCGTAGGCGATTTATAGCGAGTCTTTTAGTAGGTATTCATTAACAATTACTCGAGAGGTACCTAAGGCTATAAATTCTTGCTTATTTAAATGTACTGTTTGACTTATCTACCTAGTTAAAATAAAAATATTGTTCTTAGTTAAAATAATAATAACCCAGCTTTCCAATTAAAAACTGAAGTTTAGTGTATACCCATAACTACACGGCACGCAAAATAGAAAAAAAAAACTGATGGCGTCCTTACTTTACGTCATTCGTTTTATCAACAATTTTATATTATTCATAGTACTTACCTATCTACATAGTTTATACCTATTACTCCTTAGTAGAAGAAGCTAACAAAAAGTAAAATAGATACACCGGATACCGCATAGGTATCCGGAATACGTAAATAACCAGCTTGAATAGGTATTAGGTAAAGTTAGGAATGTCGACTGATCGACTCAAGGTTTATTATATTATTGTTTTACGTCAGACATTGATAAGATGCCTAGTACAATCTTGTGTTCGTGGGTGGTCACTCAGAAATCTGAATTAAAACTTATCTGTATCGGTCGGTACTCCACTCCACGGATTACGCAACTACTTAATAAAATGTGTTATCATTATGTAATAGAACCAGTAAGTACCTACTCCTTCCATATTAGGTAGTTTGTACAATTTTCGCAATGGAGTACACCTCATTCCTATTGTCTATGAATTTCCAAAACAATTAAAAAAAAAAAATGTAAGTATCATTATTACATTAATAAAACAGCATCAAAATTTGGCTAATCAAAATTATTATACTGTGTCCGTATTGTATTGTTTTTGTAAGTAGAGGACATTGAATTATTAAGAATTTCTTATCGATAAGCGAGTGCGCAAGAAACATACACCTTGAAGTCTTATCAAAACAATAATCCGAAAACAACGTCTTTTTTAAACGACTTCAAAAAAGGAGGAGGTTCTCAATTCGGATGTTTATATTTTTTACAGTTCGCTTGACCTTGAATTAACTTGTTGATGAGATCTGTTGCATTCTTTGTTCTATGCTAGCTCAATGTGCTTCGAATTTAAAATGAGTGGTGGCATTTTATGACATTTAAGAAAACAGTTCGAGAGTTGCGCGTTTTGTTAAAATAAATTGCTGTAGTGGTAAGTTTGATTAACCACTCTATAACGACCGCGACGCGAACATTTTTGTAGGAAGTAGGCTAGGTATTAGGTAACCTATTTTGTGATACTATACTAATCCGTCCTATGAATACGTCTTGTAGTTACGGCTCGATAAAAATACACGTTGTATTTATAATGGTCAGGGCCATAGAAATATAAAAATCTTCTTTCTTATATCTATGGTCACTTGGTCAGGGCCGACAGACGACATTTCCCAGTGTCCTGCCTGCCTGCTTTCTATTGTTTAATAACAACATTATAAAAATTATGCTTTGTGAACGCGATAATGGCGTTGTATTTTTTTATAACATTTCATAATGGATGCACCTATCTATCTACCTATTAGTGTTAACAACCCCGATTAAGGTTTAACGGTTATCTCAATGGAGGATGTAATCATGTAACATTTTTGGCTGCACCGTTTCTAACCCTATGACGCGGACAGACACCTAATTAGGTATAAGGATAACACTGAATGGGTTCGCTTCGATATTGTAGACCGATTGAACGACTTTTAAAACTCTTTCGAGGGTGATCAAGCCTTTAGCCATCCTCAAGAATTGGCCTATCAAATAAAAAAAATGTTCAAATCCGACCGGTAGTTCCAGAGATTAGCGCGTTCAAACAAACAAACTTTAGTATTATAAAAATGTCGATCCCGTGGGAATATCGGGATAAAAAGTAGCCTATATGTTAGTCCAGGGTGTCAGCTACCTCCATACAAAATTTTATCAAAATTGGTCCAGCCGTTTGAGTGTGAAGAAATAACAAACATATAAACACACACACAAACTTTCGCCTTTATAATATTAGTGTGATAGTCTGATTAGTAGTTATAGATTAATTGAGGTTAATTAAGGTCTTGTGTGATAGGTACTGATAACCTGGAATGCAACCTAGATTTTTCCATACATAAGTAAAACCCTTTAGGCGCGATTGGTCCAATTCGCGATTGGTCCAATTCGCAGTTGGTCCAACATGGACAATGTTTCCGAAATTATACAATAAATATGTATATATACGATTTATAAGATTCTATCAATGATAATATTATAATAAATTTGCATACTGCTAGAGGATTCAGGTCTAGGCTATCGGTTGAGGAGAGGTGGTCAGGTTATATCTCACCTCCTCTACATGGATGACCTAAAACTCTTTGCCCCCAACAATTTGCAACTGATGGAGCTATTGAAAGTAGGTAACTGAAACTTTCAGTAGCGCCATCAGGATGGAATTTGGTGTGGACAAATGTGCAGTCATGCATGTAAAGAGAGGAGAGATTGTGGATCCCTGGGAACCCAACTCTCGGATTCCACAAACCTTTGAGCTCTCTCCGCATCCGAAACCTATAAGTATTTGGGTATGGGGGGCCATTCAAGTATTACGTAAGCACTACGGGAGGGCGGGGGGGTCTTTTCCTTGCTTATTTTTGATGACATGGGGGCTGGGGGGGGGTCTGGATGGTGATTACGTCAGCAGTATTTATTTTACTTTTTCGGATTTTCTACAAAATTAAATCAATTTCAGTTTGAACGCATATATTTTCTGCTCATGAATCAATAAAGAAACCAGAGGTGTTTTGTGTGTTGTGCTATCTTTTGTGTGCGCCAAATAAATGGTTTATCTATTTATCTAAAATTGAAAAATGCATGTACCAATGTTTACGTAAGCATGGGGAGGGGGGGTAAGAGCTTTGCTTACTTTTGCTGACGAGGGGGACGGGGTGGTTAATAATTGCACAAAATCTGCTTACGTAATACTTGAACGGCCCCTGCCTGTCGGAAGCGTTGGGCATCAATGTTACGGACATGAAGCAATCGTTGAAGGAGCGCTTGTTTGGTCTCCTGAAAATAGTACTTAATAATAGTCTTCTATCAGGCTGAAACAAGGTGCGCGCCTTCAACGGTTGGGTCATGCCGGTTTGATGTACTCTTTCGGCATATTCAAATGGCCTCAGACCGAA
This sequence comes from Amphipoea oculea, assembly GCA_945859645.1. Taxonomy (NCBI): domain Eukaryota; kingdom Metazoa; phylum Arthropoda; class Insecta; order Lepidoptera; family Noctuidae; genus Amphipoea; species Amphipoea oculea. The sequence continues at coordinate 8,405,919 of OX243862.1, forward strand.
CCCGATGCCCTGGATAAGAGGGTCCGTACGCTACTGGCTGCAAATCGAATGCAAAAGTGTGGAGGTCGAGGCTTTTTAAACGCTAATACCCACCACAATCGCGAGGTGTGCAGTCTCAGTGAATATATCCTAGAAACCGGCGTGGGGATGAGATGTGGCCGCGGTGGACAAGGGCCTCACCCCGCTCTCCTTGGCTAAAGAGAACTGGCGCAACCCAGTAGTGCTTGACATTAATGATCGCATGGAGGTATGGCAGAGTAAGGAGCTTCACGGATGTTTTTTCGGGCCCAAAATGGACCCGATGTAGATGTACTAGCGTCCGTAGCCTGGCTGCGTTTCGGTGACGTCTTTGGAGAAACCGAAGGTTTTGTCATTGCAATAATAGACGAATTTATGATGATGAACAATTATCGGACTTTTATTGTCGGAGATTAGTCCGATAATTGTTCATCATTTGACATCTATCGGGCATGCCACCGGCCAGGGAAATCAACCAGACATATTATCTCCGGGTGCTCTCGTCTAGCTAACGGAGAGTACTTGCATAGACATAACCTTGTAGCCAGGATAATCCATCAGCAACTTGCTCTGAAATACAGCCTTGTGGAATCTGAGGTGCCGCACTACAGATATGCGCCTGAGCCAGATTTCGAAAATGAAAATATCACATTGTACTGGGATCGATCCATCGTCACTGACAGGACTGTTGTTGCCAATAAGCCTGATATAGTGGTGGTGGATCGATCAGGGGGCCTACCACCATCTCTTATAACAGTATTAATATAACCTTACTCTGTCTTTTCGTACCATGACGTCCTTAAAATAAGCTTATTACGATCTTGAAACAAAGTCGTTTTCTTAGCAGTTTTGGTGACGTCACCTCTAAAAGTTCATTCAATTCGTACCACGACGTGACTTTTGACAGCACGCGATAGTGTTCTAGCGTCTAATTTAACGATCTTATAAAAGTTACTCGGACGCTCACTTATTCATTACGGCTTTGCAAATTTATGTAATAAAAATGTGTTGTGATGTGTTGTAGTGTCATTTATAGTAAGTAAAATGTATATATTACGTAAACTTGTCAAATTAATTGTGTTTCTGGCGATTTTAATACCTACGGGAGTAATAATTTCTTATTTGATTCTAGATGGCTAATGTGTATGAAATATTCGAGTTTTTGGAATTTAAAAATTCCCAGAGTATCTAGCTGACGCATTAATAACAAATCACTGATAACTAAAACTTACACAAAAACAATCTAACAAAAAACTGACACTTCACTGTTACAAACTTAACTCAAAAACTCAAAATATTAACAGTAAAATATAACTTTGTTACAAAATATATTCACTAAATAACAATGTTTAACCATAGCTTGATTCCATGTCGACTGAGTTAGCTAGTGAGATCTTATGCATTTAAAACAAAAATAAGATCAATCACTTAGTTATCCAAACAAAAATATCGCCATACCGAGTTTCGAATTTCGTTTGCGCTACACAGCTGATAAGTAAGCATTTTGTTACAAAACATTTTGTTCCGATTCACATCACGTCACATTTAGCCACAGCTTATTTTATAATTTTTTCAATTGATTTCCTTACCTACTACAATGCAACATATTTAAGTATATGTAATAGTATGCATGTTATGGAAATTACTCATACAAATTATGTTTTCTTTTGAAAATTAATATTATATTTGGCTACAAGATCAACTCGTAAAAACGAATCGGACCAAACGTTTGAAAGAGATAGCGCTATACAGTTCATATAGCGATGTTTCTTTTCTATTAAAGTAAACAATAGACAAATTGTTCGTTCTTTCCCAGCACTAAGCAGGAATGAAACAATATGGAACGGTTAGGGTCATGGTACGAATATGAGCATTGTTATTATAAGGTTGAAACAAAACTCTCTTGAAATAAGATTGTTTTGTTAAAGATGGTGGTAGGCCCCCTGAGCGGCGTGCAATGATTGTTGACATAACCGTCCCGCATGATGAGAACCTCGTGAAAGCCGAGAAAGATAAACTAATCAAGTATCTTGACTTTGCTCGCGAGGTTGGCGACATGTGTGATGTTGACTCAGCGATCATTGTGCTGATAGTCGTGACAGCCAATGGGTTGATAGCCAAGAACCTTGACCAACACCTGAGGAGGTTCTCGTTGGGCAGCTGGATCAAGGGCTTGATTCAGAAAGCAGTACTTCTGGACACGGCCCACATTGTTAGGAGCTTCCTCTATCTGGAGCCCTGACCGCCGGGTAGCTTAAACCCTGTACATAAAAATGTGCTATTTTGTTTAAAATTGGACCAATCGCGAATTGGACCAATCGCGCCTAAAGGAAGTAAAACATACAAATCTAAGTAAGAAGGAAAACATAAAATATGTAATCTAAAATACCTACACTGGTATTTTTTTATTTTATCTATTCATAGAAATGTAATGAGTAAATGACAGATAAGTAAAATTATCATGTTATGGTGTCGTTATCAGTATCACACATTTTTTATAAAATTCGACAAAACATGTTTGCGTCATTCCAAATCATTAAAATTTAAAGTCATGTACGGCTGGGTGACAGTGTACCTACTCGTGCATTTCACAAACTTCATAATACCTACTGCGTTAAATAAAGTATGGTAACAAAAACAGTGTCTACTCCGCAAGTCCGCATAGATAAGATTTTACGTAGTGTGCTTCCTAAGTGCGTTCATGTTGTTTGGGGGGAGGGGGTGCAATGTTTTGGGTATAGAGCCAAGCACGCGCCGCCGCACTGGTCGCGGTCTGATCGATCGTGCTGCGCTGCGCTGCTCTATCTATTATTTATTACCAAAAATATGGCGGCGTGGTGCGGCACGAGGTCGTCGACCTCACTGTCCGCCACGACACGCCGCGTAAACAACAAATGCAGCGCGGGAAACTCGTCCCCTCCCTATCTGCCAAGGTTTTACCCGCGTGCCGTGTGTTGGACCTTGGCGCGATCATGATTATTGTCAGTCTCTACAATCACGCTAAGGCCGGCCGCAAACGTCCGGTTTCCTGATTCGGAATTCAGTTTCGGAATTCAGATTCGGAAACCTGAATGCAAGCATTTCATACAAAATGTTCTCATTAGCGCACACGTGCTTAAATTTTCCGTCAGGGTTTCAGAACGGAAAATTTAAGCACGTGTGCGCTAATGAGAACATTTTGTATGAAATGCTTGCATTCAGGTTTCCGAATCTGAATTCCGAATCAGGAAACCGGACGTTTGCGGCCGGCCTAAATGACGTTTTACGTAAGCGGTCTAGTGTTTTTTACTACCGGAATTGCCATTCACTTAGTATAACATTCCTCGAAGTATCGACGATACTTGAGCGACCTCATGAATTTTTTTACAATTAAACACGTGGTTTTGAGTTCTATCCGTCCACGTAATTTACTCAACGTAGAGGTTGTAAAGTCAACAACTACTATTTTTCATAATAATTAGGTATGTTGTTTGCTAAGTAAAGGTATGATTCCGATCTCGGCAGCACTGCTGGTCCCCATATATTCTCTATAGGAATGTCGCGCAGCATTGCTGCCGTGCTCGGAATGTAATCTCATATAAACCTATAGAGAATGTATGGGGACCAGTAGTGTTGTGGCAGCAGCTGCGTGCTGCCGAGATCGGAATGTGAACCCTGGATATGTGAGAAACACTATCAGTAGCAATCGCTTTCATTTTGACAGTTCTACAACATTCATTGCGTTATTTTAATTTACGTTGTTGAGCAGACAATTCTTTCGAACATACAAGCAAAAAAATGGATTTGCAATATCCTTCAAAATGATTCAGATTGTGTGCAGGTTACACTGTAGTAGGTATAATTTGAAATTAAAATGGTCCTTCAAGTACTCGTGCATGAATAATTAAGTGTTAGTCAGTTATTTAAACATTATAATTGTCAAGTCTTTTTGATATTTTACTTTTTTGCACCTTTTTGTTTATGCTTTTTCTACCTTATGGTTTTTGATTGACTTATTATATACTTTGTTTTACTACCGAGCCAGCGCCTTTCATTTTGGTAGTTAATAATAATCAAGGACCTTCAAGTGTCGACACTTGAAGGTCCTTGATTATAATGTTTCAGTTTATTTCCCCAAAAAATATTAATCAAGCTTACCTACCTACGTCTTCAACTAATCACACTAAAATTATAAAGGCGAAAGTTTGCGAGCGTGTTTGTATGTTTGTTACTTCTTCACGCACAAACGGCTGGACCAATTTTGATAAAATTTGATATGGAGGTAGCTGACACCCTGAATTAACACATAGGATACTTTTTATCCCGATATTCCCACGGGATCGACACTTATGCGGGTCAAACCGCGGGGCGGTGCTAGTAACTTCAATAAAACTGGAAGGCTTAAAAATATTAATCGCCATCAGATTAATCCATACACAATTTTTTTTTTTCAGTGTCCGATCTCTATGATAAGTGTTTTTTTACTAGCCTGCGCTGTCCCTCTCCTGGGCAAAGGCCTCCTTACACTCCTTCCATCTTTCGCGAGGCCGCGCGTCCTCTTTTCAGTTTTGATGGAACCTATCCAGCTCGTCCCACCATCTCCTACGTGGTCTACCATGACCCCAGCTCACTGTATCAGGGCATTCAGGGCACCAGTTCTGTGCTATTTGGGCCCACAGTTTGACCGACATGCGGTAGGCATGTCCTGCCCAGTCCCATTTAAGTTGAGCAGCCTTTTGAGCTACTACTATTACTACTTCACGTCAACTATCTTTGTTCTCGCTCCGTAACAAAAAAAATAAAGAGACTAGCAGTGATATAAGTATTTCTATTGTTCTGTTTTGATGGCTGTACTTCTAAACTGTGGCTATGTAATGGTAATACGTAATACCCAATCAAAACCGTCAAATCCAAAAGGGACGTCCTTATTCCATTCAGTGTATTATCATTATTATCAACGTTCAGAGCGTGGGCGCTTCGTATTTTATTAATTGTGCAGATATATGGCTCTATAAATATATACTATACCTACTCCTGCGAATAATTGATACATTATTATTGTATTCTACTAGCAGCGCCCCGCTCGATTTCACCCGTATAACTCTATAAGTGTCGACTCCGTGGGAATAATTAGGGATAAAAAGTATCCTGTGTTATTCTGATGGCATAAGCTATATTACTGTAAAGTTTTATCAAAATCCATTTGATATTTTTTGCGTGAAGTAACAAACATCCATCCATCCTTACAAACTTTCACGTTTATAATTATTATTATTAGTAGGATGACATACTAATAGGAAAAACAACGCATTCAATTAGTTTTTGCACAGTCCCGCTTAGTAAAATATAATTTTTCACATGATCGCAGTTAGTTTGTTCAATACCTAACGTGTTTCTTAATTAATATTTTCCTGTTACGGGCGTGTCGTGGGAACATCGATGGCTCCCACGCTAATTACCGCGGTCTTTATACACTCATTGGCCTCTGCGAGCCGACACTTTGATCAATGAAATTTATATTCATCAATGAAACCACTATTGTTGTATGTACAATAAGGTTGGCAATTTGCAGAGACGCTATTGTATGGTAGTGTGAGATAATTATTTATTATCGTGTTTGACGTTTAATGCGCGGAACTCGATTATTTATCCAACGCGGCTCACACATAACTGAATAAATCATCACAACAATAAATATTCGCTTACTGATTGAACGATTGCCGCTCAAAACTAATTATTAATAATCAAACAGCTACCTTCGTAGGTATAATACTGAATCAATTTGTTGTTTATACGATCACATCAAAACGAGGGACGATTTCGGTTAATCGTATAAAGAAATTTGCAAAGGGTTAACCTTATTAACAAGCTTCAAAAAAGGAGGTTACCAATTCGGTTGAACATTTTTTTATGTGTGTAGCTCAGAACTCCGTTATTTATAAGCCGATTTTTTAAATTATTTTTTTATTTGAAAGGATATACAGGGTGAAATTGAAAACATGCGACAAATCGAAATGGGAGATTGTCATCATAATTATGAACAACTTTTATTACGGGATCAAACCTGAAATCGCTAAAAAAACCCAGCTGTTCCCTACATTTATGTTCGCATAATTCGTCAAAATGTAGGGACCAGCTGATTTTTTTTCGCGATTTCAGGTTTGGTCCAGTATTAAAAGTTGTTCATAATGATGAGTACAATCTCCCATTTCGATTTGTCGCATGTTTTCAATTTCAACCTGTATACTTTCAGATTGCTCCCATTGTCATCAGGTCAGGATCTAATGAAAGGGTGCTGGAGAAGTCGTAGTAACTCGTGCATTTGCTTTCGGAAAGCATCATTTGGTGAAGTGGAACTCATCATGAAGACCACAGATGGCCACCGGAACTACTCAATAATAAGTATTTCACGGGTTGCGATTCGATTACTTTAAAATGGTTGCTAAGCAATTTATGCTCGTCACAATGCGAATGGTGAAATGGAGCTGATGGTGGACCAGGAGAATTCCTCAATAATTAACGTCCCTGCATCGGGAAAAGCAATATTTTGTAAAAGGCGATGAGCAAGTTGACACTAGGCTATTGTAACTTAGATAAATTACAAACAAACCCACTATAAAGCGAGAAATAAAAACTTTTTAACAAAAAAAATACTTAACCGACTTCCAAGAGAAAGTTATTTTTCACTTTGTAGTGTTTTTATTGGAAGTTGTTTTTTTTTTGTCAAAAACTTTTTTCATTGTAGGTTAGTTAACCCAATCAAAAACTTTTCCCTTGTTTTTAAGAATTTGATGGGTGTCGTTTAATCGGTTACCAGAATAACACGGCTAACCCATTCAAAGTTTTATCGTTATAATTTGTTTTCCGTTTCATGGGCGTTGAATGGGTAAAGCCATACAAAATGTTACTTGCTCCATAAGGGTAACCGAATAAACGGTTAACCGTTTTAACGACTAACTATTATGTGAGGCAATACGGTCCCTGATCAAAATACTTCGTCGTATGGAGGACGATGTTTTATGAGTTAAACAATTAGGTAGTTACGTAACGAAGAGGAAGTTGTTAAAATATTGGTATTGATTGTTCCAGCTCGGGTCATGTTGCCAGCACGTCAGCGGCGCGGCTCGGCGTGATGAGGCGCGCGCGCGATAGCCTCGCCTGGCCGGTGGTGGCGTGCGCGCTGCTTATGGCATGCGCGCGCGCCGATGATATCGGCGAAAATGGAAGTAAGTGTCGCGTTGGTGTATTACCCATTATCAAAAACATGTCATAAATTTGGTTATAGGCTGTCTAATTAATTAATGATTCAATGTTATACCAGGTGAATTGTCGGAAAATAACTAAAAAAACACGTTTGATACTACATTTTTTGTAGTAAGGGAATCTATGCGCCAGTAATAATTCTCACGAGATAGCTGTACGACTGAAACTAGAAATGCGGTCGTAATTTTAATAGTTTTGTTGCAAGTACGTTGTTGTTACTCGGACATGATTGGCAGTTTGGCACGCGGTCAAGCGTAATCCCTGTATGAAATACGTAACATTTGGAACGTACCGAGTACGTTACATAAAAAATAATTTTATTGCCAGCTAGTATTTGCGTGTATGGTAAAAATAAGGCCGCACTCTTCATCACAAGTTCTCGAAATCCGTCTACTGTGTCTGTTGACACTTCATTATGTCTGTCACCTCCCATCTTCTCAGCCTGGTTCATTTTCACATACATCTGTATTCCTAACACGTGGTCACAGACAGCCCCCATTTTTTGTTTGCTTCTCAAGGAAAAATATAAAAAGTAAAAATATTCTAATACTCGTACAGTCTGCCTACGGTCCTGAGTTCGACTCCAATTCCAACAACATTGCCTGTTGTTGGAATTGGGAAAGTCTGAAGTCAACATGCATTCAAATTATACCTATTTTGCACTTTAACTGAGCAAGTGTCGGCGAGTGAAACCATAGATCAGCAATATTCCTGTTGCTTTTTATTATTAACACATAAATGTGGCACTGCATTAAAACTCAATTCTTTCTTTTACGGTAGCGTAGAAAGAATAGGGATCATTGTTATAATAGATTGTCTTTGGCACGACACGCGACGTAACGAACCAGTAAACATGTAATTAGAATACCGATAATGACTTCATTGGGCCCCTATGTTTTTGCGTACTATTTGCCCGTGTGACGGTGTGAGTCGGCGGCGGCGGCGGTGTAGCACGATCCGCGTCCCACGGCGCGGCGCGGCGCGAGCGGTGCGTGAGTATCGACTATCGTGCCTGCCGCCGCCCGCGCCGTTTAATCCGCGAGATAACGACTCGCCTCGATGTGTTGTTTGTTTGTAATTCTCTGTTCGACGACCGACGAGCTAGTGAGGCCTCGTTTAGGAGGCGCCCCCCGTTATCTTATGAACCGGGCCGAAATTCACTCGACCGTGTAATTTGCGCAGTGATATTGGAACATTCAGAACTTGCCAATTTTAAACCTCTCATTAACATAATTGCTTTCATTGTTATTGTAATTGAGACTGTTCGCAGTGCATGCGGGCCAGCTAGTGCATTTACTCGTTATCTGTTCGACAATCTAAACATTGTTATCCCATGTGCTGCGCTCCGCAACGGGGCCTGGGTGGCCAATGGCCAACATTAACTTTCTTCATTCACATATAAAAATGTAAATTTTTGTATTATTAACAGTTTCAATTTCAAAAGATATCAAGCGTTACTGCGAATTTTAGAGAATAAGAAAAAACTTACTTTCTCTTGGGAATCTACTAAAATTTTTACTGGCGAAAATAACAGCTTTGGCTGATTTTTTACAGATTTTTCACCGTTTGTTTTTGAAATAAAATTTATCTTTTGGCATTATAATTTTACAGCACAGTCTATACTCACATGCAAAGATATTGGCGGTAATGACTCGAATATGTTATATTTTAAACTTGTACCCAATCTCCGTTCCTGGGGTAAGCGGGTCCCCAAAATCAGCCCTTCAAACACTAATCTTTTGATTGTATGCCAGATGTTTATGTTATCCCTATTCTATCTTTACTTTCCAGCTGTCGGGTTCATTGACCTCAAAGGGGGACCACATTCTGACCCTCTATTTGAGAATACTTCACTTTCATAGTAGATGCCCTTTATTGATATTTTTTTTTACATAAATATGTCGTCTTCTATGATGAAAGTTAAATAATTATGTTTTTTTATTTATTTATACTACAGACATAAATAGTTTCCCCACTTTTAAACTAACTAACATGTTACTTGTACTATACGTCCGTTATATTTCATTCATTATCTGACATAGAATAATTATTTATAACACAACTACATAGTAAGTTGTGTTACAAATATTTACTTTGGTTGGTTTAGAATTATGTTATAGTGGCATTGAATAACAAAATGTTGATATTATGTATTTGTTAAAGATACGTATTCTTTCTGGACGAGTATCTACATTTTCAAATACTCTTCATAACGGCCATAGTCCATTGTCTTTCTTTGAACAGGGACCATTTCGGTTAACCGTTGTAAGGGTAAAAATAAAATAAGAACCGGTCAAGAGCGAGTCGGGCTCGCGCAAGTAGGTATTTAAATAGTTTTATTTTTTTTCTTTTGTAATGTAACTACAAATTTACAGTTTCGGATTTTTTCCTTTACTTGTTGACATTGCTTCTTGCCAAATTTCATGATTCTAGGTCAACGGGGAGTACCATATAGGTTTTGATTTCGAAACATAAACGCCCGTATCTTTTCATTTCGTTGAGTTACTGCTTCAAGGCATTGCAGCCCTGAGTATTTGATATTACGAGTACATCATTACAACTTGATGACTCCACGCGTTCCTGAGAAAAAGAGTCTTGCTCTTGCTTGACAGACGGACAACGAAGTGGATCTTATAAGGGTTCCGTTTTTCCTTTCGAGGTACGGAACCCTAAAATGGGTAGTAAATAAAGGCTTTTGCAATGCGTTTAAAAAAATCTTACGATTGTGTTCCACGGTGAACGGCTTATCTTATACTAGAACGCGCCCGCAGCTTCACTCCTGTAGCGATCGGAAGTAATCCCACGGGAATATAATACCGAGATAAAAAGCATTCTATAACCTAACTCAAGTCGTAGTCTACGTCTACTTGTGTGCATTTCATCGAAATCTGTTCAGCCGTTAAAAGGTAACAGGCAGTCCTCGTAAACGAGTTAGTAAACCCTTTCAAATCAAACAGTAATGTATAGGCTTACTTTTATACGGTTTTATTAACTATTTAAAAGTAAACCTTCCTTTTCCCTCGAAAGGTAATACATATAAGGTTTTTAAAGGGTTAAATGTTGGTTCAACGTTTCAGGTTACCAGAATAATAAGGCTAACATATTCAAAGTGCTATTGTTAAACTTACTGAAATTCCATTCGAACAGAATTAAACATAAGAGGTGAAATTGAAATAGATAACCTCCCGAAACGATACGACAATCAGTCAGTCAAATAAAAAAAAGAACTGCCTTGCCTTTTCCCAGCAATGTTGGGGTCGGCTTCCAGTCTAAACAGCAGCTGAATACTAGTGTTTTCATGAAGCGACTGCCTCTCTGACCTCTACACGATACCCCTTGGTTAGACTGGTTGTCAGACTTGGGCTTCTGGCTACCCATCCACGAACGATCGATTCGATCGACGCCTGCGGTTGTTAATATTAGCCACAAGCCCCTCTTAGGTAAATAAAAACATACTGATTATTATATTATCACATTTATCTTTGCTTAGATAATATTACACAAGTTTAGAACATCACGGTTTAATAAACTCAATTACGCATACAACTATCGGTGTTATTAGAATATAATTATCGGTTCCTTATAAAATATTCATAATTGTATAGACATGCAGATTACTCTGGTTAAATTAATTAGCATGAGGCGTACTCACCTACTTATCTCATTTGCATGAGATAGCTTCGTTATCAGTCGGTAGGAGTAGCTGGTCTGCTCCACAATGCTTTTGTTTTTATCTCACAACAAAGTTATTAAATTATTCGCTTATCATTTTTTAGCTATCGGGTATTGGTGACATTGAACGTAGGTATGTCTCATCGGCACAGTTGCTTCGTTTCATTTGATTGTTGCGTGACATGTCCGTTTCTTCATAAAGTATGTTATTGAAGCACTGACCTTATTATAGTATAGGTCAGTGGATTGCAGGCAGGTATAAAGTGTATAAAAATCATGTAAAATGATTATACTTACTTACATAGTGTTTTTTTTTTAATGCCGAAATTGATTCAGTAAGTAGTCGATTCTGAACTAACTAATTTCAGTTTTTGAGTTTTGTCAACTACCTACATCTTACATCTTGTATATTAAAATTATTTTATCAATGAATGATCTCTCCATTTGCCAGAATATAGGATGCTGCATGCCACTTGCATAGTTGTTGTTGGTTGTGTAGTTATGAATAGCAAAGTCTCAAACATAGCAATTTACACTTGATTTTATTTAAAAACGAATTTCCTTGAAAATTTGGATGATACATTTAATGTTCCTAGGTACATATATAATTTAAGAGACCACCAATCGGCGCCATGCTTTATCTATGTTAAGAAATCGGTGTTCGATCAAAACTAGGCCGTAACAAAACAGAATTTCTAGAAATTTGCAGCCATTACCAGCCAACTGAAACACTGAAAAAATAGGCAATGACTCAACTGCAAAACATTTATTTAAAATATGATTTCACACAAACACCTTACATTTATTTATCAACATGCTTGCCTATATGTGTGAACCGTGTTGTATGGATTCGGATTCCTGAAAATTGATAAGAAAGATTCTGACATACAAACATCTATGATAAGTAAAATCTTTGGCGCCGTGATAAGTTTTATCAGTGTTTGTTTATTTATGTAATTTACTTTGTTATTTTCATGCTGACCCGAGAATGGTATAAAAACCGAGCAGGTACTTACTTACGTGAAGAACATACCTAATAAGTAATAATTTCTAGTCCTATTAGTGTATGTCGATTTTTTTTAGTCTAGGGGGGCGGGGTGAAGGTTACTAGACCGGAATAAATCTATGACTGTAGTGGCGCCTATGCCTTGTCATTCATAATATCAACAAAGATTTTCTTAGGTGTTAAGGAAAAACCGGTCACCGCCTTACAGATTAAATATACTAATAATATGACCATGATAGTACAATAGCATCGCTAAGCTCAACTGGCTTGTATATATCTTGCATATCCCTATAACAACCTTTGTTTAAAAACAAAACCATAGTCAGAATTGGGAATCAGGACTTCAAAATTATAGACAGTCCAAAACGTTCCTTCAAATTACGTAGTGATCAGTATAAATTTATTAACTATTCGTAGAAAGTTGATCTAAAAAAACTTTTTTACAAAAAAAAAAAAAAAACAACCGACTTAAAAAAAAACTACAAAGTGATAAATAATTTTAATTTCGGAAGTCGGTGTCGTTGGTTCTGCATTTAATTTTTCGTTTTTTGATTGGCACCGGCTTCCGAAATTAAAGTTATCACGTTGTAGTTTTTTTTTGAAGTCGGTTGTTTTTTGTAAAAAAGTTTTTATTTTTCACTTTTTAGTTATACCTACCCCACACAAATTCGATTAACACTAGTGCATTGAAGAATTGAAGACCACCGACTAGAAGAATCATCAAAATTCGCATTGAAATGCCGGAGATGCAGTACATTTATGCATATAACTTCGTACATAAGAATAATTACCTAATCTATTATTACTAAAACCTTCCTGAAAGTATGTAGATCACATTAATAAAAGAATGATCAAATTGGCTTCATTAGTTTTTGAGAAAATCGCGGACATACAAACATACATACAGGTCGAATCTGAACCTCCTTTTTTGAAGTCGGTTAAAAATAACGTGAGAGGAGATTGCATTAGATTCTATACGAGCGCAATAGGGCAGCTATTTGTAAATGATAACATGAGTATGTGTCATGCTCTCACAAGACGTTAGTAAATCGCATTAGTAGAGATAATTACAAACCTGCCGCTAGAATGCTCTTATGATAACAAAGTCAATGACTTTTCATTGATGTTTGTGCTCATTACTGGGATATTATCAATCCGCTGTATTATATGCGTAAGTCAATTAAAAATAGACGCAACAAGTATAAATATTAAGATAAAATCGGGAATAGGTACTACTAACCGGATGTTATGTATAATTATGATAATGCCCGAAATATTTGTTAATAGGCAGTGCCATTAACATACATTTTCTACTTCATTATTGCTCGAATGTTGTTTTTTCTATGGTGTTAGCGTTTTCATAGGAAAACCGTTAAGGAGCATAAAATGAGAAATTCTATAGGTTTCCATTCGACCTTACTACTAAGTACTACTAGGCTAAGAAAATATTAGGTCCTTACATATGAAATTGGCGTTTTGTATGGAAGGAACAAAAAGTCGAATATTTTTTAATATAATATATTTAATTAATCAAAGTATGAACCATTGTTTTCAATGCACTTTTGCCATCTTATAGGTAGTTCATTGATCCCTTTACTAAAAAAACCAGTCGGACGGGAATCAATAAAATCTTTGAAGGCGATTTGGACTGCCCCATCGGAGTTGAATTTTTTCCCTTGCAAAAAGTTATCCAAATTGCGAAAAAAATGGTAATCTGTTGGAGCAAGGTCCGGGGAGTACGGAGGATGTCTAAGACATTCCAATTCAAGCTCTTCTAATTTGGTAGCCGTCTGTTGCGCAGTGTGTGGTCTGGCGTTGTCGTGAAGCAGCAGTGGCGTGGAGCGATTGACCAGCCTTGGTTGTTTAGCCGCTAGCTTTTCCATCATGGTTTGTAATTGCTGACAATAGACATCAGCTGTAATAGTCTGGCCAGATTTGAGAAAACTGTAATGAACAATACCGGCACTAGTCCACCAAACGCTTACAAGTAACTTTTTTGGGGTTAATTTTCGCTTGGGGCAGGATTTGGCTGGCTGGCCAGGATCCAACCATTGCGCTGAGCGCTTCCGATTATCGTAAAGAATCCATTTTTCATCACAGGTAATGATTCGGTTTAAAATACCTTCATTGTTGTGCCGGTTCAGTAATGTAACGCAGCAGTCGACGCGCGTTTGCCGGTTTGCTTCAGTCAATTCGTGAGGTACCCACCTTTCAAGCTTTTTAATCTTCCCAATTTGCTTCAAGTGAATTAAAACAGTTTTATCACTAACATCGAAGCCTGCAGCTAACTCGGACGTGGTTTGCGATGGGTCCGCTTCCACAATAGCCTTCAATTCTCCATTATCAACTTGGGTCTCAGGCCGTCCACGGGGCTTGTTCTGCAGGTCGAAATTTCCAGAACGAAAACGTTGGAACCAAAAACGAACTGTGTTTTCTTTTGCAACATGACCGCCATACACATCATTCACCCTTCGAGTCGTTTCCGCAGCACTAGTGCCACGGCGGAACTCGTACTCGTAAATAATGCGATATTTTAAATTTTCCATTTTGTAAAATGAGTGACGCAAACAGAAAAAACAGAATAAAAAAAACAAATGAATGACGGTCATCGAAGCACAAATACATGAGTAAATAGCTGTACAAATTTGAATTTGGAATTCCTTACCAAAGAGGAGAAATTCGTGATTAAAGTGGCCAGTACGAAAAACGCCAATTTCATATGTAAGGACCTAATATAACACAATCAGAAAACCTTACTGATTGGCCCTGAATGCCTGATGCTATTAAAATCGAACGTTTATTTAAATATTCCATGGTGCCAAATAAGATTGGCTACTTGAAGCAGCTCCCTGATTGCGTAATACACTTTCAATCATAATCTGAATCATAATTTGTACGATATTGCTTATCCATTGCGCATTGCATTAATATATTAAAAAAAAAATCTGCTCAACAACGTAAATAACGCAATGAGTGTAGTTGAACTGTCAAAATGAAAGCCATTGCATTTAGTGTGTTACGCAATTACCCCGCCTCGCTGGTAAGTAATACATCTACCACTAATATCTCCTTAGGTACTTGGGCTCATTGATGTGATGGCGTAGTTAACGAAATACTACGCATTATTGCATCAGAGCAGCCGGAATACGAGTCCCCAAGTCTGGTTGAATCGATACTTTGTGGCAAAGACAATGTTTGTTATTGCGCGGTATAATGTTACCAACTAGCTATAAGCACAGCTATAAGGTAGAATTATCTATGTTACATATGCAAAAATATGCATGATTTAATGACTGCGACCTACGTTTAATGTGCACAATCATATTTTATTGTTGTATTTCCCAGCAGAAGACAGGGGGGGCACTTGACTAGAACCTATCCATATTTTTCCAGTTATGTTATAAGTCCCCTGTTATACAGGGTGTCCCAAAACTCAACGTCAAGCCGAAACGGGGTGACAGGATTGATCATAACCATCACGAGAAAAATCTGAAAAAAAATCTATCCCATGCAGTTTAAAAATTATGGGCATTTTAAGAAAAACCTAGAAATTTGATCAAACTGTACCATTTTTCGGTTATTGTGGTTATTCTTTTTTATTTTTGTTCATTTGAACTTTGGAAACGTAATCCTAAATAACATTTCTAGAATCCCAATAAAAAATAATGACACAATTGCCTCAAGTTTCCGAGAATTGAGACTATTTGTTAAACTACGAATTTAAAATTTTCAAGATTCGTCGACTTTGACAGGCCCTCCTATAAAAAAAATGTACTAGAGTGCCTTGGCAAGTGGCATTAAAAGTTGGCGCATTTAATCAGAATTCTAAAATGGTACAATACTTGTTAGTTCCATACAATAGAAAAGAGTAAAAAAATTAAAACCTCAAGTAACCCGATTTTTGCTATCTCATTTTACTCAGTTAAAATGTTTTTAATTCGCACAAGCTCTAGGTAGGTTCTTAATTTTAAGACAAAATGATGAGAGAGATGGATAATGGGTATGTTCGCCATGAGTGAGCGAGACAGATAGTGACGCCACTTTTACCAAAGTGAAAAAAAGTTAGTAAAATTAGTAAAATAATTAGGTTTGTTGGAATAAAAGTCTGATGATAGAGAAATAACGTTTTTTATTACAATAAATGTTCAAATTGTTTACCATCAGCCTCAATACAAGCCCTACATCTTCTTAAAAAAGATCTACTTATTAGTCGGGCATATCTTCGAGAGTTGATCGCCTCAGCTGCTTGAGAAATGCGTTCACGCAGGTCGGCTACGTTCTCAATGGGCTTTGAGTAAACTTTTTCTTTGAGAACTCCCCAATAGAAAAAATCCAGGGGATTTAAATCTGGTGAACGGGCGGGCCACGAGATAGTGCCCGAACGTCCAATCCACCTTCCCGGATATTCCTGGTCAAGGAAATCTCTTACTTGCACTGCGAAATGCGCTGGGCAGCCATCTTGTTGAAACCACATGTCGCGAAGATCTGCTAGTGGTACGTCCTCTAACAGGGTTGGTAAATCTTCTCTTAAAAAATGTAGGTAATTAGTTCCATTCAAGTTCTCAGGCAGTTCAATAGGCCCAATAATTTTACCGTTTAAAATTCCGGTCCACAGGTTTACTTTAAAACGATACTGGGATCTATCTTCTCGCATTAAATGTGGATTCTCCACATGCCACTCGTGATAATTGTGCAAGTTCATGTAACCATCTTTTTTAAATGTCGATTCATCTGACCAGAGAATTTTTTGGATGAATTGAATTGGTATTCCCGTTCTTTCTTCAATTCCACGTACGGAAATACTTCGGTCACGTGCGACCTCTTGCAATACTTCTTCCTGGAAAGGAAACACAGGTCTACCTCCAGCCTGTATTTGATTCGGGAAATGGCCGCCCTCTGTGAGTGAACGGTGCACATTAACAAACACGCGGTGATCCGGGTAGCGCTCTAAATTTGGATATCTTTCACGATAAAGTCTAGCGGCAGCACTTGCGTTGCATCTGCATTCCCCATAAATGAGGTGCATGTTCGCATATTCTTGTGAAGTGTAGCGCGTAGGCATGGTAGATAAAAAGGATGCCAACACAAAAGTCCAGAGAGAAGCCAAAGTTGCCGGTATGTTATCAACAAGTCCAATTCACAAAGATTCAAGTCCAAAAAGAGAAGCCAAAGTTGTCAGTACTAAATCAATACAAGCGAATACGAACGTGCGCAGTAGACGAATGAGCGAAACGTACTAACTGGTTGGTGTCGGACTGGTAGCGTAGCCATTTGCTTGGCTGAAACTAGTGCGAATGAAACAGATAGATGCCATAGCATCTATCTGTTTCATTCGCACTCGTTTAAACGACGCATCTCCGTCTCAATGCGTGGCGTCACTATCTGTCTCGCTCACTCATGGCAAACATACCCATTATCCATCTCTCTCATCATTTTGCCTTAAAATTAAGAACCTACCTAGAGCTTGTGCGAATTAAAAACATTTTAACTGAGTAAAATCTGATAGCAAAAATCGGGTTACTTGAGGTTTTAATTTTTTTACTCTTTTCTATTGTATGGAACTAACAAGTATTGTACCATTTTAGAATTCTGATTAAATGCGCCAATTTTTAATGCTACTTGCCAAGGCACTCTAGTACATTTTTTTTATAGGAGGGCCTGTCAAAGTCGACGAATCTTGAAAATTTTAAATTCGTAGTTTAACAAATAGTCTCAATTCTCGGGAACTTAAGGCAATTGTGTCATTATTTTTTATTGGGATTCTAGAAATGTTATTTAGGATTACGTTTCTAAAGTTCAAATGAACAAAAATAAAAAATAATAACCACAATAACCGAAAAATGGTACAGTTTGATTAAATTTCTAGGTTTTTCTTAAAATGCCCATAATTTTCAAACTGCATGGGATAGATTTTTTTTCAGATTTTTCTCGTGATGGTTATGATCAATCCTGTCACCCCGTTTCGGCTTGACGTTGAGTTTTGGGACACCCTGTATATAAGGGTAGCTACGTCCAGAGTTCCATCCATTTGGAGCATTTGCTACTAAACATCACAAAACAGAAAGAATTTCCAAATGGAAATACCTAGCCAATATTATTATTATAATGTTCATCAAGGTTTTTGATTTTGATAAAAACGAGTTTTCAGTACTGTATACTTGTTGCGTTCACCACAAGTACGCAGTTCTGCCGATATAATATTCTGTAAAAATCGCAAAGTGAGCTGTCAATAGTGTCATCGGGTGGAATGACAGCTCACTTCACCTAAGTTTTCACGGTCAGTTTTTTACAGAATAGACCGACTGAACTTGTTTTCATCGATGTTTACAAGAACTACTTAATATGTAAATTAATTTGATGAAGCTTAAAAAACTACGTCATCTTTTATAAAGTTGCAGGAAAAATCTAGACTTTTTATAATACGAATGCATTGTTTTTGCTTATTTTTATAGCGAAAACAATCCATATTTGGGTGAAAGGTGCTACCTACCTTTCGCCTACGCATTTGTGTATGATATCTTGTGGTTATTATAAAGCCTGTAGCTGTAGTTCAATGCAGTGTATCTTTACATGACCTTCAAAACGGACGACGTTCAAAAGTTTTGACGTTCAAAAGTGCCTTTTATGTGTCTATTTAAAATAAATGCTTTGACTTTGACCGCATACAACGTGTTTTTTTTATATCCCATAAATCTAGGGTTATATTCTATAAGTAAAAATAATACAAAAAGTCCTAGAATATGTGTTCCAAAAATGCATATTTTCGAAGACATTGACATCAAAATACCAAGAACACTAAAAGTTGAATTTGATGAAAATAAAATGTTCTTAGAAAGTTAACCTACCTAATTTTGTTTGTTTACCGTACAAAATACCAACACTAGACTCGATGTGTGTAGGACGTAGGTATCCAATTTTCATTGATAAATACGAGTAATTTATTTTCATTCAAACCAACCATTCATATTTAAAGCTAAGAAAATGCGACGTTGTCATTTTTCACGTAAGGGTGTTTTACATTAATAATCTTGACTTTGTCAAATTATTTTGTATGAAAAATGGAATAAAAAAAAATTAAAATTGAAAAATAATTTATAACCATGCCAGTTGATTCTTTGATATGGTCTCATTCATACCCTAGAGTTAGGTAAAAAACACCTTGTATAGTACATCGTGCGGCGCTACCTGCTACTCGTCTCGTCTGCGACTCTGCGTTGACCTCGACTGACGAGGCCGAGGTGAGCTTGAGCCTTAAAGCTCGAGCACTTCGTGAATTTCACTGATTTCCTACATCCAAATACCTACGTATACTACTAGCAGCGCCCCGCGGTTTCACCCGCATAAGTTTCCCGTGGGAATAACGGGATAAGCATGAAGAGATAACATACAGACACACTTTCGCATTTATAATAATTTCTCAGCTTTACTTCTAACACTAACACACCTGTATGCAACACAATAATGCTATTAGAATAGATTTTTTTCATCGTCCATTGTAAATTTATAAGTAATCGTGGTCTTCTTGCTCTCAAAATAATTATTCTTATTTAAAAATAGCATTATCACGGAACTTTAAAACACAATTAAATGAGTGAAGTAAGTAATTATAATTAATATTTATTTTGTTCTGTAATCTAGGACCTAGGTAAACAATTGTATTGTAAACTATCTAACAATATTGTTATCGCAATATGTGTAGATCGGGTTTACTACGTTGTATTGTATAACATTTATTAATAGCAAAGCAACATTACGTAGCTACATGGTTGCATTTTATCTGTCCGACACGGCGAGCGGTGATAAAGTCGCTGCTAGTGCGCAGATCGCCGCGCCGGCCGCCGCAATCGACGACTATCTGATAGAGCGTGACCTACCGCATTCAGTCTCCGAGTACGTCGAGTAGTACCTACCACGTGTCTCGGTGAGAGCGAACACTGAACATGTGGATGGACCCCAATTATTATTGTACAAAGCGAACATTCGGAATTCAACTTTGACATGACGGTTGAAGGCCGTTGCGTGACAGCTAAGCTATGATCGTGACAGATATATCCCTACTTTTAGGTAGTTCAGTGAACATAATACGCTAATTTATAGGTGGGAAAAGTTTAATTATAATTGTCTTTTAGTATAAGAGCCGTCACCTTTTAACGTACTTAATTAATTAAGTATTAATCAATAGCAGTATGCGGAAAATACTTACGTTCCAAATAAAACACGTCCTGTTTATGTCCTTAATTTATTTTTGTTAAAGTTTATCTAGTTTAGGCTTTTTCGGTTAAGTTAAAGCAAAGGGTTTTTATTTATTTTTAAACTCTTACAGTATGTGTTTGTAATATGAACAACAATCTTTCATGAACCGGCTATCCTGCAGCCTAATTGCGGAACGCCAAATCGTCAAATGATTCTGATCAGTTGGCTTCATTTCTATCACAATTGGCTTCATTTTACGATTTTCGAATTGCGAAACTCTAGTTTCTGCGCAGGGCCTTAACGTTCATAATTGGTTTCATAATAAACTAGAGTTTCGCAATTCGAAAATCGTAAAATGAAGCCAATTGTGATAGAAATGAAGCCAACTGATCAGAATCATTTGACGATTTGGCGTTCCGCAATTAGGCTGCCGGTTATTAGTTTAACCCAATCATTCATTGAGTTACTCTCAAACTAAACTGTTATTAACATGAGGGTAACCCTTATTTTATTCCATGCACGAATTAGTATGAGAAAAGTCCATAACATGAACAGGTTATTAATGTTTCCTCGAAATGGTTTTTAAGGTTTCAAATCAGCCGTTCAATTGATTACCAGGATAATAATGCTAACCCATTCAAAGTGTTATCGTTATAATTGGGTTTTCGGTTCATGGGGTAAGAGAGGTAAGCCGTACTCTGGCCGTATGCACGACGCCATATCAAACTATATATAATATATATCCATTATAAGCAATGAGAAGTCAGCTTAGCTGACTTCTCATTGTACGAAAAGCCTATACAATGCGAGATCAGTTAAAACTAGAAATGTATAGCTTTATGTTTCATCGTGTGTACAAGATGTTACATGCTCCATAAGGATAACAAAATGAACGGCGTTAGCCATCCATTTTTTGTTATCCGGAAAAAAGAAAATTTAATAAACGACAAAATAAAAAATAAAAAAAAATACGTTGAAATATTTCGGAGTATTTAGGTCCGCCCAGTTCAAACATTTGAATCACTAGAATTTTAAATCATAATGTGGGATCACAGCTGTAGAGGAAAAATGTCAACTAACTTTTGGAGGCCACTGTATGTAATCATTTATTAGCGAACGGGTTGATTACCTACTTGGAGAAGTAGGAGGATATTACTTACACCATTTACATTTCTATGACTGGCACCCTAATTGCATAAAAAATCCCTTGAACAAGCTGTTTTATGGGGAAAACAATGAATCATTGTTGGTTGTAGAAGTACTTAGTTCGAAATTATTGACGGGTTAATCGAATGGATGTTGTTTAGTTAATTTAGTTAAAACCTGTAACTTAGACAAGTTGATAGACTTGACAAACCAATTTTGGTGTAAACACGTTACTGGTTTCTTATTTTAACGATGTTACGTCATAAACATAATGCCCCCGACCAAATAACAGGTGAGAAATAAAGATAGTCGACTGATTCATACCAAGTTACAAATAAATAACTGCTGAAATCTTGTGTCAGCTCGGATCAGTGCGGTGCGGAGCTGCGAACGGTGGCGCGTGGCGCTCCACAAATGTGAACTCATTATTTATGATTCGTTTAAATATCGTTGTTATTCCAATGTCGACTTAAATGCAGTTTCAAGGTTTCCCCTGTCCGACTGTATCGTGCGTGCGTAAAGATTATTTTTGTGTTAGGATCTGATAACCTATAGCGGTGTCTTATACTCTCGCCGTGCGCACCACGTGCTATGCCGGTGGCTGGCGGTGCAACATCTTCGTGCTAATCTCGATAAGGACGTCGATATGTTCACTGATACGGAATAATAGAAAGCGCCATACCCACATCAGACACGCTAGCTCCTTAACTCTTCATCTAGAAATAATATATATACATCGTGAAGGGAAAACGATACTAGGCTCTTTGTATCCTATAAAAGCCGTAAGATGGATTTGCAAATAACCGTCTTCCTCTCCACACGACACCATACAGACGTCATCGATGACGTCTGCTTTCGTGCAATGAACCTAACAAGTCGGTAAATTTCATAAACTACGTAGATACTTGCAGTACCTGCACCATTTGTAATGTAACCATGCCAATGCCAAACAAGTATGTTGTTAACGTCGAAACATTACTGGCGAAAAGGGTTGCTGTAACACCGTTTCTAAAAATTGTTTTTTGTTATACCCATAACAAAAAAAAAAAAATTAAAACAGTATACTTTCATATGCATTTAGTAAAAAGCTGTTATTTTGTCATTACTTATAACAGACACTTCATTTTTAGGGTTCCGGACCTCATAAGGAAAAAATGGAACCCTTATAGGATCACTTTGTTGTCCGTCTTCTGTCTGACTGTCAAGTCTCTTTATCTCAGGAACGCGTGGTATCATATTGAAATTAAAACCATATACTCAGGTCTACAGTCCCTTGAAGCTGTGAAAAATCAAAATTCTAAAACGTAAAAAAAGATACGGCCGTTTATGGCGCGAAAAACGTATTATAAATAATATGTTGACACTCTCAAGGGAATCAAAATTTATAGGGTACTTCCCGTTGACCTAGAATCATGAAATTTGGCGAGAAGCAAGGTCATGTAGCACAAGTAAAGGAAAAAATCCGAAAACCGTGTAGTTACATGTAGGAATGAAACGCTATTGAATGCATGTGAATGATTATGATTATGTGAAAGAGCTGAATGCTAAGGTGTAAGTGAGACGGATGACGTATGCTTGGGATGACGTGGAAGGTATTTAAAAAGGGGAATGCCAGTTGGCTTTTTTTGAATGACGAGGAAGACGTAAAGACGTGATATTTCACTCAGATGTTTTTTATGTGTTTTTACGAGTTTATAAAGGAATAAACAAGTATATTTGTGTTCGTTGTGCTTTTCATATGTCTTCAGCCCTTTTATTCCCATATACTTAAAAAAAATCCCGTGATTAACTATTTAAATATCTACAAATTTGTACGGAACCCTCGGTGTCCGCGAGTCCGACTCGCACTTGACCGGTATTTTTATTTATTTTTATAGATTTTCTTGAATTTGTGGAATTGTGGACCCTGTACTTAGATAAATTTAAAGCGCCGCTTACCGCTTTTGATTTTATCTAGGACCCCTATCTTTTGGTCATGTTTTCCGACCGTTACTGGTAAAAACCTGAAAACGATGTGATGAATGTAAAGATGGAGTGCTAAGTTACTTACACCACTTAAATCTTTGGCAATATTGAAGAGTATTTTTCAGAATCTAGCAACATCGTTACAATATTAAAGGATCTCCTGAAAATCTGATACCCTTCCAAGAGTTTACAGGAAAACTTGTTTCCAAAAAGTACAAAAAAAAAAAAAACAAAATTATTAGCAAAAAGATCTGATTGCAATTTTTTAAAAGATAAATAAACTTGATCCCTCATGCGAAAGAAGAAATGAGAAAAACGCCATTCATGCGAAGGCGTAGGTAGAGTCGTATACAAGGTATCGACCATGCAGCCTTAATAGACATGCCTAGACAGTCTTCTGCACTATTTGCAAGGCTATTTGTATGCAAAACGCACTCGTGTATAAATGTCTGCTATGCGGTCTATTTCTGTTCGGAGTACTGTTTACTTTTCTAATTACAAGCCGCGAAATAGACGCCCGTGCTGCTCGCAGTTAAATATATCCCGCCCTATTTTCTACTACAATAATGGAAATGGGTCACAGGGTTGCTCATCGCTCGTAGGCAGTTGCCCTAACCATGTCAGTTAATGACGCAGGGGTATAAATCTTAAGGGGGAAGCGCAGGGTAGGCCGCGGAATTCATAATCCCATTGACTATTTCATGAAATCAATCAATCGGATTATATGAACTTAGAGGGATGTTTTGATGATTTTAATGGTTATAATTCTGTAATGACTTCCTTGTTACGCTCGCGAATTATATTTTGTTCAACATACAACCTGACACTCACCTGCAAATTGCAAAAAACGTAAGAAAATTAGAATTTCTCGGGCTAACTAGCGCATTATTATACGCACTACTTACGCGTATCACCTCATAAAATAACATTTGATTGATAGTTCAACGCCTATGTTCGTTTTATTTTATAATTATCGGCTCATCACAATTATTAGCTTTTGTTTACTTTCGTTCAGAATGCTGGAATGAGCTGTTGTTAGAAGATCATTCGCAAAACGTATAAACATTCGACGTCACCTTAGTACCATTAGTCAGTCATCATAATCACGGCATCTAACTCAAACTATAGGCACTTTTGAATTGTTGCCCATTCCAAAGCGTAGTAGTGGAGAAGAACGGGCAGGAAACTCCATATTGTTACCTACAAAAAAATATTACTTACTTAATCCTGTAGCTAATTACTGCCTGACTAAAAGATCCGATATGTGGAGGTACAGTAAATATCATCGACTAAAAACTTACGCAAGTGTTATAAATTTGCGTTGGAACTTTTGTATGTAATTTTGGTTTGTTTTGTTTACCACGCAGCGAACTACGAGGGGCGTCCAATGTATTCTTGGTATCAGGGTGATTTACTAATGATGTGGGTAATTTGACGAATTGATTAATTAATGACATTATCTAAGGGTATAAAGGTGAACTTTTATATAGTCCAGTGAACTTTCATATATCCTTAACCATACCAGTTGTCGTTGAGCGACAACTGGTATGGCTAACGTGACAATGTTGAAGAAAATCAAGCACCGCGCTGTTATTTAAGTCCTTACCAAACAAGTAAAAAGTCAAAAAACTATTCATGGTGGTGGTTGGTGGCTGTTTACCAAGATTCTGCACCTTCGTTATCTACGGTTCAAAAGTGGTCAAGTGAATTTAAAGGGGGCAGAGAGACTACTGAAGACGACACTCGCTCGGGCGGCCCGGCTACTGTCTCTATGGAAGAAAACGTGAAAAAAGTTGAGAAGCTTATACTGGAGGATGCCCGAATGAAGATCAAAATGATTGCAGAGATGACCTACCTCTCTGCTGGTTCCGTGCACACTATTCTTCATGACCTTCTTTACATTTTAAAAGTCAGTGCAAGATGGGTGCCGCGAATACTCACGGCGCACGCAAAGCTCAAAAGCAAAAGCAAGTACGAATCGAGTGCTGTACAGTTTTTAAGAGCTCTGTGGTGAAGTTCCATCAAGTATTTTCGATCGAATTGTTACTGGAGATGAAACGTGGGTTCATCATTATGACCCGTAAGCAAGGGTCCATGTAGTGGCACAAGAAGGGTACTGCGCCCCCTTAGAAATTCAAAGTCGTTCCGTCTGCCGGAAAAATCATGGCCACAGTGTTTTGGGACTCAAAGGGAATTTTGCTGATTGAGTACACAAAAAAGATTAAACCATAAACGCAGCATCCTACGCATCCAGTTTACGAAATTTACGCGAAGCAATTAAAGAAATAAAGAAAAAAGGCGGGGTAAACTGACCACCGATGTGTGGCTTCTTCACGACAACGGAACACGGAACATGTTTCCAAGACTGCTGTGCAAGATTGTGGTTTCGAAGAAATTAACCACCCACCCTATAGCCCGGACCTAGCCCCGAGTGATTATTATGTGTTCCGTAATTTGAAAAAAGACCTTCGTGGGAAACGATTTTCCAACAATGAAGAGCTCAAGGCTGCAATAAATGCGCATTTTTCAGGGAAAGAGGAAAGTTATTTTTTATAGGGTATTGAAAAGTTAAATTCGAGATGTAAATGTATGATAAATGCATTGGGGTAGTGGGGAATTGACAACATTTCAAACCTGACACGACCTTAAAACAAAAATACTATTTCTTTATTTTCGTATCCTGAGTTCAAATATATTTTTATTTTATTTATTTATTTCTAATTTTCTGAGAAAAAAAAATAAAAATCATAAAACATGTGATGACGTCACATAAACGGCGGAATGAGGTAGTTACCTTTGCGCATTCCAATGTCTTTGATTGAAAACATTATATCAAACAAGACATGTCAATGTCACCTAAGAAGTGTAACTAGAAAACAACTAAAAAACTGAATTGAATTCAACAATATTTTTTCCTATAAACTCGACACGCTGCTTACTGTTAATATTATCAATTTTTGATTGATATTTCGCCAATAAAATGGATCCCAATGAAAAATATACGCCATTGACGGAACCAAAACAACGACTGAGACAAGTGACATCTAACAGTTTTTTTGACGGGTCACAATAAAGCAAAGGTAATATCGCCATTCTACCGTCATCTGGCACTTACGTCTTTTTAGAATACACCGAATTTCAAAGTTAAAATTATGAATGAAAAGTACATAATTTCGAAAAACGAAAAAATATGGGTGCCCTAGATTTGAATTTACTTTTATATTACGTAATAATACATGCAGGTTAAAAATATGAAATGTTGTCAATTACATTGAAAAATAATAGTAGATTGTACAACTAAGGCATAAAAGAAGCCATTTTACCCCTCGACTTAACTATCCACCCTCGCCTGCGGCTCGGGTGGATATAAACGTCTCGGGGTGAAATGGCTTCTTTTATGCCTTAGTTGTACAATCTACTACTTATTATTTTCTTCTTCTTAACGTTTCTTTGCCTTTTTAAATAATAAATGACAACTATTTTACCTGATTTTATTAAATTAACGATAGAAAACACGGAAGTGGTATAAATTAAAGAAAATTAAATAAATCTCGACTTTAATCTGCGAAGTTTTATTGTGCGTGTGGCTGTTGGGCCTGATTACTTTAGTCTTAGAAAAAAAAATTACTTTATGCACTAGAACATAAAAAGCGATTTTATGTCGCCTAAGCACAACATAAAGACGGACTTTTAGAGCATGAGAAGTGAAAAAATTATTTTAATTGAATTTACGTCTTTTTTCATCCCGATACCGAGGATACATTGATCGCCCCTCGTACGTCTGCCAAAAAAGTCACGCATTTTGTTCTGTCGTAGGTGTAGCTAGTTATTCTGTTCGGTCCAGTTCTAACAAGGTATCCAATATCGGATTTCCAATGCCGGCACTGAGTATGCTAACGCCGGAATTCCGAAATCAATTCCAGAATTGGAAACTGAACTGAACACAGTTATATTAGGTAGAGGTACCTGTTTACCTAGACATAATCCGTACTGTTTCTGTACATTCTTTTTTATTTAACATAAATAAAAAGAAAGTCTAATGATATTATACAAAGTTTCAGTCAAACTTGTCCATATCAATAGTACTTAATAATTTCATTATTATTAGATTTTTTCTTCATACTTACATATCATTAAGTAATATCCCAATCAATTATACAATTGGAATCTAAATTTTATTATTTTGGGAATCTGTAAAATTGTATAGTGTTTTTTAGATAATGGTGTCGTGTGATACAACAACATAAAATTATCGTTACTTACATATTATGTATGTATGGTGTTGTTTTGAGCAGTGTTTACGTCTTAAAATTATTAATCACCACACACATTGTTAAAGTGTATTGAAGTATACTTAGTATAACAATATTAAAATGCTGGACTTATTAAAATGTTTCAAATGTCATATCAATTAATTAAATAGTATTCGGTATTTATTTTGCCATTGAGTAAAAACAAAATGGAGTGCTAATGTGCGGGGAGGACGGACGGCCAGGCGATTTCGGCGTAGTGCATTGCATCATATTGTTCCGCACCAGCACCAATGAAAGACATATTTAATCTGATTGTTCTTGACTTATTAAATTATTAGGTCATTTTACATACTCATGGTGCGACACAATTTAAATGACAAATAGGTAATTTATTAAAATAGTCCTTTCTTGGCAAATATTATATTGGCTGTAATTCACTGCAATCGATGCCCGCTGCGTCACTTCTTGAACAAAAAACATTTAACGACCAATTATTGATTTCAAATTCAAAGCAAGAATTAAATTGGGACATAATAATAACAAGGTATTTTTTGTCTAATAGTCAAACACTTCTGTTAGTAAATTTATGTAAGGGCTAATAGATAAAATTAATAAGTGCAAACATCGCTTAAGTTAGATCTTACGCTGCTGTAGACAGTATTCAGATAGGAAAATTCACATTGGTTGGTTAAAGAAGAATCCCGACAGGTATTATTGAGAGTAACAGTGCATGTCGGATACAGGGAGTAGCTACCGGGTAGGCCCCTCCGACCACCGCTTGGCGGCTACGGCACGGCACTAGCCGAGCAGTGGGTTTCCACTCTAGGTCACCGCCATCGCCACCAGGCTAACAACCTTAGACGATATCTTCCACTCACGAAGGTAGCGCGGTCGACGACCGACGACACTCGTCATCTTTGCTCATTCCAATTAGTGCGGGTAAGTATTTGTAGCGGGCCCCCGATATGGGCCTCTCTTGCCCCACACACGCGCGCAGTTATTAGCAATGCGATTGCTAAAACTGCCCCACATCTGATTACCTGAGCGCATGCGCGAAGTTCGCTCCACTTTGTTTTTGCGTTCAATGTCAGTGTATCGGCTAATTTTATCGCGCTTCGCACACGCTACGTAACTATCTTGTTTGACGAGGCCAAATGACGATTTGTTTTGATTTCTCTGCCCAAAACATGTGCACATTAAACAAGGCGATAAATGAATCTAAAATCTCGCTAGTAAATTTAGCAAACGACATTAATATTTGATTACTATTTTTAATTAGATAATGCCTATCAAATGACAATTTTATATACTTAAGTAAACATTAATAAGAAGAATGCTACAAATTTATTAAAATTAAATGCTTATAAAATGGGAAATTACTCTGTTGATTGCTGCTTACTTTAACCTTTACCCAAAAAATACCCTTTAATCAAATGAGCTACCTAGTTAATATACAATATACTTTTAATGAACAGGGCCCTTTAACGAGCTTACGTTTTATGTTTTTGTAGTAGAACGTTGTATGGAAAATCACGAACGAAATATGAGGGGAAACATTACCCCAAGATGCTGAGTGTAGGACTGGTGAGGATGACATGCGGCTGAACGAGGTGAACGTGCCGGTATTCGCGTCACGACACGACGAGCAAACGCTTTTCGTCGCTATTTCCGCAACAAGTGTTGTTTTGAAGATAGAGGCCCCAAGCGGGCGAGCGCGAGCGTCATGCCCGCGCCGCGGCCCGTGATTCCATTTCCATATAATTTATCAGCTGATCTTAATAACACGAAATTATCGTCACATCACTACATCTTCTTTGGTGAATTTAGATCGGAAATAATTAATCTTCTTCAATTATTACGCTTTCACGGAACAAAAATATTAAAACATTCGGAAAAATAACGAAGTTGATTGTTATTTATGCTATGAAAATAGGACAAATTAATATAAGAGATTTGCATGGTTGACATAAATTATTTTGTAGTATTTATAAGAATGTGAAAACGTAAATGTACCCATACGAAATAATCAGTAAATTCCAACATTTCGATCTGTCTTTAAAGATTAAATAGTACCCCCTCCTCTTTATATACAAGAGTACGTATTGTCTTATTATTGCTGTCAAAAAATGATTTTTAATTATTTATTTATTTAATGCTTCAAGCACATAAATGTACAGAGGCGGACTTAATGCCATAGGCATTTTCTACCAGTCAACCTTTGGGTGATGCAGAGACAAACAGTGGTAGGTGCAATCATGAAAATTAAGGAATAAATATTTTAAATATAATGATACGCATAAACCTATAAAAACTATGAATATAATATATAACTAATTATATATAAA
This sequence comes from Amphipoea oculea, assembly GCA_945859645.1. Classification (NCBI taxonomy): domain Eukaryota; kingdom Metazoa; phylum Arthropoda; class Insecta; order Lepidoptera; family Noctuidae; genus Amphipoea; species Amphipoea oculea. Next base: position 8,435,759 of record OX243862.1, read on the forward strand.
TATAAGCACAAATATAAATACATAAATACATGAATATATATTTTTTTTTATTGAATTTAAAAGTTATCTATTACTTATCAATCATACAGATTTCCGCTCGTTGCCGACGTCACTGATTTCATCGATAAAAGTAAAATTGTATTGCATATCGTCGTGTTTTTTATTAAGAAAATATGATCAACGGTTCCCAAATCTGGTCATAATAATGTGGCGCTTAGGTGTTTACATTTTAAATATACGTGTATTACTTGCAACTATAGATTAATGGGAACGTTGCGTACAACAGACGTCATACTGTGCAAATAAACGTCGTCATCGTGGCGTTGCCATCATTGTTGTCTCTCGGTGATTGTACTTTATGTTTGTTTAGTCAAGACGCGGTACTGAACCTTTACCGTGTCAGTAGGTATGATAAAAAACATGAACCACCTAACTTTTTAGGTGGTATATTCTATGAAAATACTAAAGGTTTTAGAAAAAAGCATTTAAACTCCAATACGTAAGAAGGACTTCGTTTTGGTTAACTCACGGTTCGGTTGGATACTATATATTTCTTTTTATGCTTGTGTGAATCGTATCAGTAAACTCGTGATTATTAGAATCAATCCCTCCGTTTATAATACAAAACCCATTTTCCTGTTGACAGACATTTTCCACACATTTTCCGCCTGCCTTTGTCTTATTCTTCAATAATTGCAGGAGTTAATTGTCCTATTGGATTCCTATAAAGAAAAGGGTTCTTTTTATTGTGCGATTAATAGAGACAATGGTGTGGATGGTGGTATCCAATCACTCAGATTCAACACTTTCTTGTTTATTGCGCAATATTTTTGCTTATCAGTCTCATAAAAAGAACAACTTCTTCATTGTATAATTATAGCAAAAATGTCTAGTGCATGTATTTTTATAACACTCCTACCTCAGGTATTGCTTATCATTCAACTAAATAATTAATAGGTAATTGATTACTCCATGTGCTCAATACTCCCTTTTAGCACAGGTACTGCGTGCGTGTGTGCGTGTGTGTATAGCAAGAGAGAAGAGAAGAGCGGCCGCCCATAACATAGAACTAAATATTAAATTAATTGAGTAATGAGATCAACGATAAAATAGTGGGAACAAACAAACTAGAGTAATATACGCCCGTATCAAAAGGAAATTGTGTTACCGTCTGTTGATTTAATGAAAATGAAAATTCAATATTTATTTATTACTCACGAATAAGTTCAGAAGTCAATTTTTATGCCGCTATTATAATTCCTTTTAAGACTTGGTTTTCCAAGGACGCGAACGCGACTCATTCATTATTTATAGTTCCACTGGCGTCTAGGTTTAGTACCACAAAATCTTTGTATGTTGTCATTTAAATGGTACTAGATATGTTAAAGCCGTAATACTTGTTCAAGAACCGGTTGACGGTTCGCAAGTGGCGAGGACAGTGTGTGCGGGGTAAGAGGTGGCCCAGCTAGCAATCTGCACCGGCGTGCATTCCGAACGCATTCCACGAGCCGAGCCGACGGACGACCTAGCCACGGCATTTACCATCGCTGATTTGAATACCATAAACTTTATGAATAAACAACATCATTTATATGATTGCCATGGAATGTAGGTACCTGCCTACACTCATTACTGCATAAGGGTCCGTTCACACAGACCGGCTCGGAGAGCATCGGCGCGCATTTTTCTTTTCACACAGACCGGATCGTATACGCTTGGAGTTGGTCGGAGCGGAGCCGCCAACTATTTCACATAGACCGGCTGGAAGCTATCTGAAAGCGGATGCGCTCGGAGCCGGTCGGATGCGCTCGCAGCCGGTCGGATGCACTCGCAGCCGGTCGGATGCGCTCGGAACCGGTGGGATGCACTCGCAGCCGGTCGGATGCGCTCGGAACCGGGTGGATACACTGCAAATGGCGGTCGGCGTGGGGCGGCGTGCACGCAATCGGAGCCGATTGGCTGCGCGAGCGAGAAAGAGCACGCAATCGGAGCCGATCGGCTGCGCGAGCGAGAAAGAGCACGCAATCGGAGCCGATCTGCTGCGCGAGCGAGAAAGAGCACGCAATCGGAGCCGATCGGCTGCGCGAGCGAGAAAGAGCATGCAATCGGGGTCGAACAGCTGCGCGAACGAGAAAAAGTACGCGATCGGAGCCGGTCAGCTCCTCTTATTATTTCACACCAAGCGCGTTCAAGCATTCTTAATGACAAAAGCAGTGCACATGCAAAAATAAACCTTACTACAAATACTAAAAACTCTGTTTTCAACGTGATAAGAATCTGCTCTCCTCTCCGAGCCGGTCTGTGTGAACGGACCCTAACAGTGTTGGCCATAAAGATTTTACAGTCTTACTTTAGGCCTTTAGGCCTACTATGTTTTAATTGTATTTCCTAACCGCGAACTGCGTTGTCTTTGTATTATTTATTTTTTTTATAATGTAATAGGAGAAACTGCCTGACTGATATCAGCCCAAACTACTGGGAGGCTGGGCCTAGAGACGTGAAATTTTGAAAGGGGTAAGAATTAAGTTTTTGGGAAGGATTTTACGGCGTGTATTGAATAACTCAAATGTTAGTACTTATATATAATCTAAGTAAAAAAAAAACTACCCCATTGGGTGAAAAGCTTTTTTTGCTTAACCCTTAATTTAATTCAAATAGAACAACAAACAGCTACCGTTTATGAACGGGTTAGTAAACTCTTTCAAAACATGCATGCTGTGCTTTTCTGTAAGTGATGAGGCGCTTAGACTTAGTTTGAAATGTATAAATTATAAAGTAACAGTGTACTCATTGTTGAAAAGCCTAATAAATAAAACAAGAATATTAGAAAAAAAAATCCTTTACCTTAACAGGATTTTAAAAGGTTGCTATGGGTTAGCCTTGCAACCGTTTACCAGAATAATAAGGATAACCCCTTAGGCTAACCTATTCAAAGAGTTAACGTTATAATTGGGTTTCCGCTTCATGGGGTTAGACAGGGTTAAGCGGAGCCATACAAGATGAATATGCTCCATACGGTGTAACCGAATGAACGGCTGGCTTTAGCAAAAAAGTGCCAGGCATTTAGAAGAGTAAGCCATTATAAAAATTACACAATTCGATATTAGGTACGTTGAACAAAATATTGTAAGTATTCATGCAATGTAAATGTGAAAGGAAGGAAGAATCCCGAGTGTAGGCATCTTGTCATTCATTTACATAACAGGAAATAAATGTTATGTAGTACCTTTGTGCTCTTCTATCTTTATGTATTTTTACCGACTTCAAAAAAAGGAGGTTATCAATTCGACACGTATGTATGTAACATTATTGGAACTGTAATATTCACACATACCAATTTATTAGGGCTTTCAAACAAATATACAAAAGGGCTTAGCCGTCCTTCCATAAGCAAACTGCCCCCGATAGGAACCTATATCGTAACCTATGTTATATTGTAGAGGGTACTAATAGTAGTTCATCACGTAGATATTAGCTCTATATCTTAGGTAATTGAGGAGCTATTTGAAAAAAAGTGTCCGGAGACGACTTTTTTTCAAAGTGATATAGCTCTGTTGATTTCAAAGCTAGAAAATAATACCAATTCCAGTGTTTATGGTACACTTTACAGTTTATTTTATATAAATTTTCATGAGCCAAGCTTAAATAAAAATATTAAAAAAATGCAAAAAAATTTTTTTTTTTTAGTTTCTATCAGATCGAATTGAATTACCACTTTGAAAAAAATATATAATAATTGTCTATACCTTGCCTAACAGCATGCCAAGTTTCATTAAAATCCATAAGGTGCATCATGATGAAAAAAAAAAAAAAGTAAGTGGACCACCTTATGACCACTTTGTTGACGCTTTTAACTTTTAATTTTTCAATAATCTAGTATTTAATTAAATCGTATTGCATATTTGATTTTTCAATATTGGGCATGAAAGGTTTAAAAGAAAATGGAAGGATTTTTTCTCAGTAATAGTTAAATCCATATTCATAAAAAATAGCTTTTATTAGTCATCGTCACTATTTTCATTGATTACAACGTGATCTTTATTTATAGAAAAAACACTGGATAATATTTCTGCTAGGCGAACTATATGCGATTTATATCTTGCATTTGATATATAGTATATAATTGCTGCCACGTGAGAGCAACACCCAACTTGTCGATTTCCATTTGGACAGTTACAGCAATAACGCCGAATATCTTCGTGGCTTTTTCCATTGGGGTTGTCCAGTGTTTTTTCTATAAATAAAGATCACGTTGTAATTAATGAAAATAGTGAGGATGACTAATAAAAGCTATTTTTACCCGACTGCGCCAGAAGGAGGGTTATGTTTTTCGAGAGTATGTATGTATGTTTGTTTGTATAATTGTTTGGCACGCTCTATGGCCTGAACGGCTCGATGGATTTTAGCTTGAGAGGTGTCGTTAGATTCGTATTGACTGTGATAGTGACACTGGGTATATCAAAATAATAAAAAAAACAAAATGGCGGATTATTGGCGTCATATTATACCGTCAAAAAAAATTTTTTTTCTCAAACCTATCGAGTGGAGTATCAAAATAAAGGGTTTTAAAAGGTGATACAAAAATATATACAACTTATATGGTTAAAAGTACACACATCAAAAGTGTCTAGGGATCAACATATATTTTTGCAATAACTTTTCTCCTGATTGATATTAATTAAAATTTTCTTTAAGGATTCATCAAATAAAGTGTTTTCGTTTGTCACAGTAACGATAAACCAAGTCACCTTTGCATTAATAAAGAAATTTGCCATTTTCCTAATAAAGGGATTTTTGACATTTGAACCACTAACACAAAAGTTCGAAAAAAAGACTGAAATAACAGTTTTCTCAAAAATTTTATTGGGTAACTTAAACAATTAATAATCCGTGTTTCTACCGCGACTGCTAACAACACAAGAACATCGGTTTGGCATACTCAAAATGAGTTCATCCAAATCACGCTGTGGAATGGCCGCCCATGTTCGTTGCAACAACAAAAAAAGGTCTTCTTGCGACTGGATACCCTCCATATTCGGCAGAGCTCTTCTCTGTAGCATATCCCATGCATGCTCAATCGGGTTCAAGTCTGGCGACTGAGCAGGCCAGGGCAGGACATTGATGTTAGCTGCGGCGAGAGTCTGTCTTACAACTCTTGCGGTGTGCGGTCGTGCATTATCATGCATTAACTGAAATAAGGGACCGATTTGCACTTGTAGAGGAACGATGACGTCTGATACAATCGTCTCAGCATAAATTTGAGCGTTGAGGTTGCCTCTGATCCAAATCAACTCAGTTCTTCCGCCGATCCAAATACCCGCCCATACCATGATGGTTCCACCACTATAAGGATGGACTTCCTGGCAGGATTTTAATCGCTGTTGGCGTCCAGGGGTTCTCCAGTGTCGTATACGTCTTGTATCCGGTCTCATACCAAAACGAGACTCATCAGAAAAGCACACGAAACGCCATTGTTCTTCTGCCCAATTTCTGTGTTCAAGAGCCCATTGATATCGAATCCTACGATTGTGCATTGCTATAGGTGGTACCCGTAGCGGTCTTCGGGAATGAAGGTTCACTTCATGCAAGCGGTTTCTGACTGTTTGGTCGCTAATTAAGTTCCCTGAAGAGTGATGAAGCCTCACGGCTAACATCATGGCGGTTATTGTTGGAGCTCTTCGAGTTAAGATTTGAATGTATCGGTCTTGTCTCCGTGTGGTGCAGCGATACCGTCCTCCATGGCGCTCAGCCACGGTACCAGTGCTTCGGTAACGTGTCCAAAGTCGACTGATAACACTCTGACTTGTATTCAGAGCTAAAGCCACAGTACGTTGCCGGGAACCAGCTTCTATCATTCCCACGGCTCTGAGCATTTCTTCCCTGCTTAAATGACGTCGCCGCTCCATAATAACGTTGGTTTTAATCAGTAGTAGGGAAACAGTAGCACTAATAATGTCTTCAATGCGTTGTATGCATAGATTTATTCTTATAAATCTATGGTTGTATGTTTTTATAGGGAAAATATTGACAGCTGATTTTCATCTTTTACTCGAATTTGATTCACAGTTCCTGATTCAAATTATGAAATGCACCAAAAAGGATCCATATAAATTTATAAAATCATAAATTTATTACAAAGCCACATCTCAATCTCAAGAAATCCGCATAAAAATGCTTGATCCCTAGACACTTTTGATGTGTGTAATTGAAAGTGACAAATCGTAAAAAACACGTCATCATCATCATCATCATTTCAGCCGAAAGACGTCCACTGCTGGACATAGGCCTCCCCCAAGCACCTCCACTTCGACCGGTTTTGTGCTTCTCGCATCCAACGAGTTCCTGCGGCCTTCACAAGGTCGTCGGTCCACCTTGTGGGAGGCCTTCCAACGCTACGCCTTCCGGTACGCGGTCGCCACTCCAGAACCTTTCGGCCCCATCGGCCATCTGTTCTGCGAGCAATGTGCCCTGCCCACTGCCACTTAAGTTTGGCAATTCTTCGGGCTATGTCGGTTACCTTGGTTCTCCTGCGGATCTCTTCATTTCTGATTCGATCCCGCAGGGAAACTCCAAGCATAGCCCTCTCCATTGCCCTTTGGGTGACTTTCAGCCTTCTAATAAGACCCATTGTGAGCGACCACGTTTCAGTGCCATATGTCATCACTGGCAACACGCACTGGTCAAAGACTTTCGTCTTGAGACACTGCGGTATGTGGGACGAGAAGATATTGCGTAGCTTCCCGAACGCTGCCCAGCCGAGTCGGATTCGACGATTGACCTCTTTCTCGAAGTTGGACCTACCTAACTGGACAGTTTGTCCTAGGTAAATATACTCGTCCTAGACTTCGAGTGTAGCGTCTCCGATCTTCATGAGAGTGGGTGTTACATGGGCATTTGACATGACCTTCGTTTTGTCCATGTTCATTTTCAGACCCACTCTTTCAGAGGCTCTACTGAGGTCATCGAGCATTGTACTGAGGTCCTCCATAGTCTCAGCCATGACTACTATATCGTCGGCAAACCGAAGGTGAGTTATGTACTCGCCATTGATGTTAATGCCAGCTCCTTTCCAGTCCAGAACCTTAAAGACATCCTCCAGAGCAGCGGTGAACAGTTTCGGAGAGATAACGTCTCCCTGTCTCACACCTCGCTGCAGAAGGATAGGTTTCGAGGTCTGGTCCTGGAGTCGAACTGACATAGTGGCGTTTTCGTACAGACACTTCAGCACCTCGATGTACCGATAGTCGATCTGGCACCGTTGAAGAGACTGCAGTACAGCCCATGTCTCGATCGAATCAAAGGCTTTCTCGTAGTCCACAAACGCTAAGCAGAGAGGCAGGTTATACTCTTCGGTCTTCTGTATAACCTGTCGCAGCGTATGTATGTGGTCTACGGTGCTAAAGCCTTTACGGAATCCGGCTTGTTCGGGAGGCTGGAAGTCGTCAAACCTGCGCGCGAGACGGTTCGTGATGACTCTCGAAAACAGCTTGTAGACATGGCTCAGAAGTGAGATGGGCCTATAATTCTTAAGAAGGGCATTGTCACCCTTCTTAAAGAAAAGTATCACCACACCTCTGTTCCATGCCTGTGGTGTTTTACCCTCGAGTATGACGGAATCAAACAGCCTCTGAAGGGCCTTAAGAACGGGTTTTCCGCCGGCCTTCAGGAGCTCGGCCGTAATTCCGTCATCACCCGGTGCCTTGTTGTTTTTAAGCTGCTTCAGAGCCATCCTAATCTCGTACAGGCTGACGTCCGGGATGTCTTCGGTATAGGAAAAAACACGTATCAAAAACTAAATCGTCTGCAACATCTTTCACATTTTTAAACTAAAAAGCTGGAAATGAAAAAAAGTTATTAAAAAACCCGACTGCAACCTTATACTAAAACTAACTGACAAGCTAAAAACAAGCCCATTTTAAATTAAATAAAAGTTGGAAGCAGGCGGGACCCAATTGAGTTTGAAACTATAATAATGGTATGGGCCTGCTTCCAACTTTTATTTAATTTAAAATGGGCTTGTTTTTAGCTTTTCAGTTAAATTTAGTATAAGGTTGCAGTCGGGTTTTTTAATTTTTTTAATTACTTTTTTTATTAATATGGATTTAACTATGTATTACTGAGAAAAAATCCTTCCATTTTCTTTTAAGCCTTTCATGCCCAATATTGAAAAATCAAATATGCAATACGATTTAATTAAATACTAGATTATTGAAAAATTAAAAGTTAAAAGCGTCAACAAAGTGGTCATAAGGTGGTCCACTTACTTTTATTATTTTTTTTTATCATGTTGCACCTTAAGGATTTTAATGAAACTTGGCATGCTGTTAGGCAAGGTATAGACAATTATTATATATTTTTTTCAAAGTGGTAATTCAATTCGATCTGATAGAAATTAAAAAAAAAAGTTTTTTTTTTGCATTTTTTTAATATTTTTATTTAAGCTTGGCTAATGAAAATTTATATAAAATAAACTGTAAAGTGTACCATAAACACTGGAATTGGTTTTATTTTTCTAGCTTTGAAATCAACAGAGATATATCACTTTGAAAAAAAGTCGTCTCCGGACACTTTTTTTCAAATAGCTCCTCAATTACCTAAGATATAGAGCTAATATCTACGTGATGAACTACTATTAGTACCCTCTACAATATAACATAGGTTACGATATAGGTTCCTATCGGGGGCAGTTTGCTTATGGAAGGACGGCTAAACCCTTTCATAGGATATGTATGAATGTATGTTTGTCCACGCATTTCTCCGCAACTGTTGATCGGATCGTGACCATTTTTTTTATTGGCTTACATTTACTTTAACCTAGGTCACAGTGGTCACAAAAAAAAAAAGATCACAGTGAAAGTTTCATCAAAATCGATTCAGTAATATTCAAGATATGGACTAATACGTGTAATTGTGACGGCCTGGCTTATTGATACAAGCTACGGGTGTAGTTTCAAGGGGAAAACATCTCAATACCTTGGTCAAATTATAGTGTAATATTCACAACAAAACTATTGCCTACTTATTACAAAAAAAATATTCCAGTTTTTACTTAAAATTAAAAATTACGAAATAAAAAAGTTATTTAAAAATATTAAATCGACTTCAAAAAGAAATTAACACAAAATTATGACATAACTTTAATTTCGGAAGTCGGTGGCAAAAAAACTAATACTAAATAAAATACAGATCCCAAGACACCGACTTCCGAAATTAAAGTTATCCTAGAGCGGCTTGGAGCTGCGTAGGTCGGAGTGTATAGGCCTCATCATGCGGAGTCTCTCAGCTCTGAAATTGTCAAAGTTGACCAGCATTTGCCCCCTGTGATTCCTGCGCCCCAAACCGAACGGTCCGACTTTCGATTCACCGCGTAATCCCACTTTGGCATTGAAGCTCCCCATAACAACGTTGTAGTGGGCCTTTGTCGTACTGTGCATTGCCTTGATAATATCCTCGTAAATGGCCTCGGCTGTCTCGTCAGAGCATGTCGAAGTCGGCGCATATACCTGTATCACTTTCAGGTAGTACTTGTCAGTGAGTTTCAGTACAAGGTATGCTACCTGTGTTGACACACTACTGATTTCCACAACGCTGCTAGTGAGTTCCTTGTTGACTAGAAAGCCGACCCCGCCTTGAGAGAGGAAGTAGAATAGGTGGTCTGACTCCAGGGTTCTCGTGTCCTTCCCCTGTCTTCGGACTTCAGATAACCCCAGTTAATGCGACCTTTTTTTTTTTTTTAACGTGGAGAAATGCTCATGCATTCTGCACTACCACGGGGAGATAGTGCAGTTATGTGGGACTCCAACCCACTAAAACTCCACGGTGTCCTCCTCTGCTGCTTACGGCGGGAACACGGGCACGCGTTAGCACTCATCCGTGAACCCGCCGCGGCTGTCCGTCACCGGACCCTCCTCTGGGGAGTATTCCCCATCACCGGCGCACCAGAACACATAGCACGCCGTGACCACCCCAGGGACCAAACCAGCACATGGGCGCCAGACGACCCCGTGTCTGGGCACCCTTGGTCCCCCTGCAACGGGTCAGGTCATTGGCCCCGCCGCCTGCCAATTTTCGGCCGCAGAGGATAGGGAGAGCGGCCAACGTCATACCAACACTCCTCTGCGGCCCCACCGCGTCCGCCATCAGACGGTGGCGACCCCGTCAAGGTCGCGGAAGGTAGGGAGAGCGGCGCACCACAATACCGGCACTCCTCTCCCGCCGCGGCCTCCAACCCTCAGCCGCGATGCCTCCTATACGACATCGCGGCCCGCCTCAGCTGCGATGTCGCTCAAGCGGCACCGCAACCTACTTGTTGGCCGCTACGTCGTCGGCTTACCGGCAAAAGCCCTGACGAGCGGCCCCTCCTTGGGTTCCACTTCGCTTCACCGTGGGTGTCCAAGCCACGGCTACTGAGCCCCCCCGCCTCGACAATGCGGGAACCCACCGGGGGGGCAGTTAATGCGACCTAACTCTACCTCAGGTTCGGCAAGGTGATGGTCCAGTTGACGTTTGAGGAGTCCGGTTGTTATGTGTTCCCCCTTACACCCCCTATGCCTAGTGCCTAGTCGTGGTCAAGAAAATAAATAATCTTTTAATATATTGTAAAAAAATATTGATTAAATCATTGATTTCACTGCCTCGCGCCTCGTTTCGATTTGTCATACTCGCAGAGAGACCGTGACTCTGAAATCTCAATCATTATAGAATGGATTCTAATTTTGTTTACCAGCCGGGATTATGAGCGCTGATTATTTTTAATTAAAGTTAGCTCATGGTCTTTCCCAACTTTAAACGGTCTGGTTAATGTAGCCTAGTAAGTTTTTACAAGGCGCGGAAGTAGGTAATAAATAAAGTGGGAAAACAGTAAGCATTGTTGCAAGTTTGCAACTTGCAGAATTACATTGTTTTTGTATATTTCGTCAACCTTCTACAGCCTTGTCATCAATATGTTAATGAAAAAATGTTTACCAACTTTTGTATGATTGGAAATTATGTGACATCGTCTTTATTATTTGGTAGTCGCAAAAACAAATTATCTTTCTATTCTAAGTCGTAAGAATTCGCCGCACGTGCAACCTAATTAATTATTTTTTACTGTACGATAATACCCTACACGTGCAGTTGTGCAATTTGGTATTTATTAAACGAATTCAAAAAAGGAGGTTCTGTATTCGCCTGTATGTATGTATGTATCTCCGCGATTTTCTCAAAAATTAAAGAACCAATTTTGATGTTTCTTTCATTAACGTGATCTACATACATTCAAGAAGGTTTTACTTTTAGTATATAATGCATTGTTCTTATGTACGAAGTTATATGCATAAATGTACTGCATCTCCGGCATATCTCTGCGAATTTTGATGATTCTTCTAGTCGGTGTCTTCAATTCTTCAATGCACCTTAGCTTGGCACCGCTTGGCTGCAATTGTACATGTACATTATGTGTTGTATTTAATGGATAAGGTATGCCCTCAGGCGTGGTCCCATATAAATTTATTTTATATTGATGATGTTTTATAACTTCCTGACACTGATATTTACATAGCAAGTAGTGTTAATTTAATTTGTGTGGGATAGGTACAACATAAAAAGTGATAAATAAAAAAACAAACGACTTCAAAAAAACACTACAAAGTGAAAAATAACTTTAATTTCGGAATTGTCAATAAACGAAAATGCGGAACCAACGACACCGACTTCCCAAATTAAAGTTATTTTTGACTTTGAGGTGTTTTTTTTTAAGTCGATTGTTTTTTTTTGTACATACTTAAGTTTTTATTTAATTGTATTTAGTTCAGCTTCAGACAAGAGATAATCTCATTAATCTCTTATCGACTTTTTTCTACTTGGTTGGTATTTAATTTTAAATTTGATTTACATAAAATATGATTTATTATGTATTTTTTATTAATCCTATGAATTCCTAGCGAATTTAATCAATTAAAATTAATTAAATACGGTTCTGCATGCAACCGCATAATTTTTCAAACAGATAAATGAATACCAAAATAAACACCCTCTAAAATGACACTTCAAAACTTTGCCATGCAAAACATACTTAAAAAGATATCATTAATCATCTCTTGCGTCATTTCCAGGTCGATGACCGCAGCCTTGGCGGTCCGGCCCTTTCCACGTTCAAATCTTACAGTAACTGTACGATAACAAACCGTAGTACCTATCAGCATGGCGAACATTGGCTAGAATTTGATTGACACGCAACCGCGATGGTGTTCGATGAAGCGACCGTTAATGAGTCATCATCACCAACCGACGGCGGCTGCGACGTAAACAACCGGAGCTCCTACCCGCGAGGCCGCCGCGCGCAAATAAACGTGCCTCACATGGGTGTACCGCCAACTGTTTTGTTTGACGCACCCGGCCGAAACTTACTTTTTTTGTGTTATCGCGGGCACAAAAAGGATAGTACATACTTACCTGAAATATTTACTGTGCCTGAAAGCCAATTCTCGTAATTTAAAACGTTCAAAATCTAGTCGCAGTCTCATCTCAGCGACAAACAAATGTCAAAAACTTGTCAAAATTTAGGGAAATTAGAGGTATTTTTGACAGATTGAGACTGAGATCAGACTGTGAACGTTCTTGAAATTACGAGAATTGCCCCTCTGGGCTGTGACCCGGGGACTCTACAATCTATGACCTTGCAACAGTCTGCAACAGAATGATGCTGGTGAAAAGGCACTGTACTACGCGGTAGACTCTCGAGAATAGCAACCAAACTGTTATTGTGTGTTGTTATTTTATTTTATTTATTTAATCATACGGCATGATTTATCATGCTCATACTCATGAATATCTTCATTTTAATGACCCTTCGTCATTATATTTAATTTACTAAGGTATACGCATTTTCTATTTCCGCATTTCTTCGTCTTGGTCAAGAACCTAGATTAGTTATCATCAGCGATCTCTAAATACCAGGTTTAATTTGAACATAGAAAATGACTCGTACAAAATTCCAAATACTTCCGCGATTCCAAAAATAGTCAGGAACACATGAGTACTTTTATTTATTTATTTAAACTTTTCGCACAAAAAGGTACAAAGGCGGACTTAATGCCTTAGGCATTCTCTACCAGTCAACCAAGGGTGGTGAAGAGATTAGATGGCAGGTGCTTTGGTTGAGAGGAACTATGAAAATTCTTTTAAATTCTACACTTAAAATTCAGGTCTGAGCGGAAAATACTACATTGCTGAAATGTTGAAGGGGTTACCATAGGGCCAATATATTGCCAGTGTAGTTATTTATTGCGTTTAGATGTCGCAGTATTGTCACGCTGGGGTCGAAGATTGGATTAGGCTGCTATCACCGCGGCGCGCGGTATGCGTAAATAAATAGTGTATGTGTGCAAAATGCTGTCGAGTTCAAACGCTGGTCACGTGTTGGGTCGGGGCCTGCCATCGCACCACTTTTATTACATTCCCCAAATAAATGCTTGCGACCTACGAACAGTCTTGTAGATCATGCTCCTACAATTATTTACAGAAATATCGGCGCTGAATGTATTGGATTAAGTTTCCCGTATTTTTTGGAGTTTTTTTATTGATATCTTTTCTTGCGTCTGGTATTATAAACGCAATCTTATCTCGCGACGAGCGAGATGTATGAGTAGCAAATGAACGTTCTGAAAAATGTATTGTTCTTACGACACGCTGACTTCTAGACGCACTGTGAAAGTGATGATATAACTTATTTGATATTATAATAAACTTCTCATTATTGAACTTGTTCAAGTGTTACCCTTTTCGTAGAAAACCACATTGCTTCTGTGTTCTCCAGTCATGCTTTACGATCGTGACCCGAATCTTGTGCGGTATTAAGTCCTTTCTTTATTATCAAATTACCATTGCCAACGTATTGCTGTTACCTTGTCTAGTATTTATTTACGTTACATGATCATTGGTTATATTAAGTTATATTATTTCACCTAAGTATAGATTGTCAACGCAAGATTTATTCGGGAAATTAATCATTCATTGCAAAAGCGCACCAATTGGAATAATACTGTTATTTGAAATATTTTTTATTATTATATAAAAAAAACCATAACATAGTCAATATAATGTTTTTACATTTGCCATCGATTGGAAAAAAAGAATCAATAATTTTGGATCAACGACGATTCCAGTTTACGATAAAGTTTTTAACAACCATTAAGAGGCTTACTAGACCTAAGTGTCCTTGAAAAACGCATGCACACATATGCAGAATCGACGCAAACGCCATCTAACGACGACGCCCATCACAATTATGACATAAAGCATACATGAGATTTAGAAGTAACGGTTTTGTGAGATTACGCCCTAGTATTCTAATAGATGGCGCGGAAACGATGTGCAAATAAGAAACAAATTATGTAGTTATGTGTGACAACATAATAAATTTTATTCGTTTTGAGTGTGACTTGAAAAACTTAAGGATGTGGGTGATTTTGAAATAAAACTGATTCAATGAAATTTAAAACATTTTTAACCGACTTCAAAAAAGGAGGTTGTGTATTCGACCCGTATGTATGTATGTAATGTATGTATGTGTGTATGTTTGTATATATATTTGTAGATTTTCTAAAAAACTCCGAATGTCCGAAGTTAATATGCATAAATGTACTGCATCTCCGGCATTTCTATGCGAATTTTGATGATTCTTCAATGCACTAGTGTTAATTGAATTTTTGTGGGGTAGGTACAATTAGAAAGAAAAAAAAACAACCGACTTCAAAAAAAGCACTACAGCGTGATAAATAACTATAATTTCGGAAGTCGGTGTCAAAAAACGAAAATGCGGAACCAGCAACACCGACTTCCGAAATAAAAATTATCACTTTGCAGTGTTTTTTTCTAAAACAATGAATTTTGGAAACATCTAAGAAAGTGCAGTCGGTATTTTCGACTTCACGTACAACTGTCACAGTGACGTATGTGGACGACGTGTAGATTTGTATTCGAGAGTCCCCGAGTTCGATTCCCAAGGTTACGAAATCGAATTTTCTATTTAAATGTCATTTTGAATTTTTAAATATATCTATTAAATATTTTTATAAATAACTAAAAAAAGTCTGCAGGAGAAAGAAAGTCGAAAATATCAACACGGAAGTTAGGTATTTCTAATGCGCAAGTACCTACACGTTATCTAAGCTATTACAAAAATAAAAAAAATTCTGACCTAATGTTTTTATTAACCGACCGCGACTTATTGATAATGGGCATAATGAAATAGGTAACAGATTCATCTGAAAATTGCGATGAAAATGATCAAAAGCAAGAAATTAGATTTAAAATTGATTTTGTTTATAATAAAAAGGAATCATAGTTATATATGAATGTTAGGTACCTAATCTTTGAGGCCGTTTACACATTATGCCGCAGCTGCAGCGGCACCGCCGTCGCTGCATCAGTCACCCTTGGATTTGTATGAACACACGGCGCCGCGGCGGCGCACGGTGGGCTGAAAATCGGCTTTCATAGACTTAGGCATTTTATTTTGCAAGTGCCAGTTTTTATGCCGGATATCACTTCTATTAGTTATAACAATATACAAAAATGACACCAGAATGGATTCTGCACAAAAACGAAGGAATTATAATTTTTTTACGAAAATTTTGTATGGAGCTAGTATGAAAAATCGAAATATCTCTAAAACGGCAGGGATAACCGTAATATCCTTATAGGAGGTTATAGTACTAATTATTTATGATTTTTTGACATACGTTACATAATGGGTGTAGATGCCGTTTTTTTTAAAAAAATCGACAAAATATTTTTATTTATTTTTACATATGAAACGTTCTTTTTAGTGTTTAAGTTGAAGAATTAGGAGCTTTAACAACTCTTAACATAAAATAGCATCACCCCTATAGACCTGAAGGACTAGACAGAGGTGTGTAGTATCTTGTTGATCTTGTAAGATTTCCAACAATACCAAATAGTTGAATATCAATGTCAAAGTGCCCATGCTGTCGCTTCTTTTTGAAAGATAGGGGAATAAAATTGTTTGTTGTTGAATGTGAAATGCGTACGGAGAGTGACTGCAAGCAAATATTGATTGGCCAAGTTGCGTGCAAACTTTAATAAATCAAGAACCAACTATTGATGAGATACCAAGAGCACGCTCAGTCTCTCCAGAACCTTCGACATCATCGACTGTTGGAACAATGACAAAAAGGTCCCGAAAACCATTCAAAGATCTGGGAAGCAAACAGAAAAAGAGAAGATCTAGTGAGCACATAGGCGAGGATTCCTTTGAATTGGCATATGCAGCTGCGGCACGTTTAAAAGATGAAGGGTATGAAGATATCGCATCTGTAATCGAATGTATGATCAAAAATCCAGAAGTTGCCGTTAAAATCTATGAAAGCATTAAGAAACCAGTGAAAACAGTAATATTTACACCAGAGAAAGCACTTGGATTGCTTCTATCACTTAAGCTTTCAAAGTGGCAAAATATTACGTTGCGAGAGACTGCCATTCGGGAAGGTGCTAAGGATATTTACCCATCCTACTATCAACTGCAACAAACTAAGCTTGCATGCTACCCTCCTAATCAATCAGTGTCAGTTACGGATTCATCAGCTAGAATTACACTTCAAGCTTTACTTGACATCACGGTGAAGCGGATTCTTCAAAGTCTTTCTGATAATGTGGAAAATAAGCAGTTAAAGCTGATATCGAAGTGGGGATTTGATGGTGCTGGTGGTGGTGGAGTTCTCCTGGTCCACCATCAGCTCCATATTACCATTCACATCGTGGCGAGCATAAATTGCTTAGCAATCATATTAAAGTAATCGAATCGCAACCCGTGAAATACTTAAATATTATTGAGTAGTTCCGGTGTCCATCTGTGGTCTTCATCATCAGTTCCACTTCACCAAATGGTACTTTCCGAGAGCAAATGCACGAATTACTATAAAAAATACCCAAATCGCTATGGGTGTGCCTATAATATTTGAAGAGTTCCTTCGATTTCTCCAGGATCCAATCATCAGATCCTGGCTTGGTGACTATGGGACCACTTCAGAAGTATCTCCTTTCGAACAAAAAAATAATTTTGAAAATCGGTCCACAATTGACGGAGTAATCGCGTAACAAACATACAATAAAAATAATAAACATACCGTCGAATTGAGAACCTCCTCCTTTTTTTGAAGTCGATTAAAAAGGAAGACAACCTTTTTTGCTGAAACTCTCGACCTAATACAGTTTCCGGAAACTGAGTTCGAGTTTGTAGGTATATCCAATCTGGATTCTGACTTGGAATTGGAGTCCGACAACGAAAGTTGTAAAGAAAATTTGTAAAATTTAATTATTTGTTATGTTAGTTTATTGTACCAATATGTTTAGTTAATAATTTCATAGATTATTGTTTCAAATATTTTGTATAATTGAATTTATAGCACTTAGATATTATTTTTGTTACTTTTGTTTTATTTAAATTACCTATCAATAAAAGTATATATTTACAGTCTATTTTTATCACATATTCTTAATATTTGGGGAAAAAACATGCTTCCTAACGATGTTCTTAACTTTGACACAGTTCACGGATCGTGTTGAACAGTTTCATATGTAAAAATAAATAAAAATATTTTGACGATTTTTAAAAAAAAAACTGCATCTATAACCATTATGTAACGTATGTCAAAAAATCATAAATAATTAGTACTATAACCTCCTATAAGGATATTACGGTTATCCCTGCCGTTTTAGAGATATTTCGATTTTTCATACTAGCTCCATACAAAATTTTCGTAAAAAAATTATAATTCCATCGTTTTTGTGCAGAATCAATTCTGGTGTCATTTTTGTATATTGTTATAACTAATAGAAGTGATATTCGGCATAAAAACTGGCACTTGCAAAATAAAATGCCTAAGTCTATGAAAGCCGATTTTCAGCCCACCGTGCGGCGCGCCGCAAGGGCTCATACAAATCCAAGAGAAACCAATAC
Source organism: Amphipoea oculea (assembly GCA_945859645.1). Taxonomy (NCBI): domain Eukaryota; kingdom Metazoa; phylum Arthropoda; class Insecta; order Lepidoptera; family Noctuidae; genus Amphipoea; species Amphipoea oculea. Next base: position 8,453,721 of record OX243862.1, read on the forward strand.
AGCGGCATCGCCACAGAATATAATAGTATGGCACCGCGGGCGGCGCACAGTGGTCTGAAAATCGAGCTCCATACTCATAGAAACTTAAAGTTCGGAAATAAAAAAACAAAAATTGTAATGGGTCTAGTATACCTCCCTTTACGTAATATTAACGTATGGATGGTATCAGTCGCTCCACGCGTGAGAAAAAAAAGTTTTTTATTTTTTTTTGTATGGGAGAAAACACTTAATGTACATTTTTTTTAAACTGGATGGAACTGATAGGCTGGAGCTCGCACGAGCTATTGTACGATACACGGCCATCAAGATGACATACAATTCATGCACCGTTCGGCGCCGCTTTACACGTAGCAAATTTTTGAAATTTTGAATTTTCGATACGTGATTTTTCAAATCTTTGACGAGGTTAAATTAACTTGCCGATCGATTTACTTATACTATCGTTAGTTGTAGCCTGCTTATGACCTTTGTGATGACAACAATTAAAAATTATATTGATTATATACGTTTTTTTTTTATTTCATTCCAAGAACTAACTCATTTAATCACCGTGATTATGGTTGACTTATAATTATATACTAATGACATGAGCATCAACCAGCTCTAGCAGGGCCAAATGGGCCCTAGTCACAATAAAATTCTATTGTCTGTAATATTAAAGTCTGTAAAACCTAATTAAAGAATAGCGAACGATAATGAGGGTAGTTGTATAAAAACAGGACGTTTGAGCTTACTTTTATCAGTAGCTCTCAGTACTTGTGCGCGCTAACTTATTACGTTATTTTTTTAATTGTGCTGTGATGGAAGGTTGTGATACCAATTTGGACATTGTCATGTTTGTGACAAACAACAATTGTTTTTCACAGCCCAATGTTTTATTTGAAGTTTTTGAGAATACTATTGATTTGTTAGAAAATGAAAAGAGGGTATTGAAACAATTCTGTCAGACTTATGTTTGTTCGTTGAGGAACAAATGGATCTCGTGTAATCTCACGAGACGTACATACATAACAAAGTATGAGACATGGCTGCAAGAGAACATAAAATGGCCTGAGATCATGAAAGGAAAGATGACCCCTTATTTAGTGTCAGTAGAGCAGCAAACCCGTTCCAGTTCTGACTTTGTTTTAAATGAGGGTGCATCAACATCCTACACACCGGAGACGTGCAGTGTTGGAACATCAACATCAGTTGTGAGGCCGAGAAAACCATTTAAAGAGCTAAGCCCGCTACAGAAGAGAAGGAGAGCGGAAGACCTCCTAACGTATAGCACTGAAAGCCTTGCTCATGCAACCGGTTTGAAAGCACATGACAAGAATATAGCAGATATCGTTAAACTAGTCTCGGAGCAAAGAGGCTACAAGGATAAATAAATTGTTAAAGCCCAAGGAAACTGTGCCTATATATTATATTCCGCTGATAAAGCTTTATTTATTTTGACCTCATTGAAGCTTTCGAAGTGGCAGTATATAACATTAAGATCTTGTGCAAAAGAAGGAGTACCACTGTGTCCTTCTTATACTGCCATCCTTGAGGCGAAGAAGGACTGCTGCCCTCCAAAAGTTACCATTGTACATCACGGAAGAAGACCTCTTCTTCCGTGATGTACAATGGTAACTTTTAGCTAAAAGCTTTAAGCTTTTAGGTAAAATTTAGCTTTACTTTTACCTAAAAGTAAAGCTAAATTTTGGATAAAACTGTGCAAAGCTTGGAAAATTCCTACGTGTGGAACCTTCGCTGGATGGCAAAGAGTTAACAATTATATGCAAGTATGGCTTTGATGGTGCTTCAGGGCAAAGTTTGTATAAGCAAACTATGGCAGACGAAGACGATTCCAGTATGTTTATGTGTTCTTTTGTGCCTCTGCGCTTAGTTTGTGGCGAAGAAAAGGTATGGGAGAATCCAAAGCCATCTTCCACAATGTTCTGCTGACCAATTTATTTTAAGTTTTCAAACGAAAACAAGTTGAACATCGTGGAAGAACAGGCTCTGATTGAGGCTCAGATTGAAGCAGTATCTAATTATAACTCAACCATAATCACGGTTGTAGAATCCTGTTGATTCCGTACTTATGTTAAACATATCACTTCACTGGCTCACTACCACACCAAGCGCCATCGTATACAGGGTGACTGGAAATTAGTGGCGGAGCCGTTAAGGGGAGGTAGTCTAGGGTTTTTCCGACAGATATCACTATGAGACCTACCGTCCTTACTTAACCCTTTCCAAGATATTCCTACTTTTTGTTTAGCAGTTTTTGCATAAAATAATGACAGTAGCGGAAATTTTACAATTAATATTACTTATTTAGAATATCTTTGTTGCAAAACAAAAAAAAGTAGGCCAAAATCACTTTTTTTTAGGATTTATTACTATCTCTTTAAGTAGGAATATCTTGGAAAGGGTTAAGTAAGGACGGTAGGTCTCATAGTGATATCTGTCGGAAAAACCCTAGACTACCTCCCCTTAACGGCTCCGCCACTAATTTCCAGTCACCCTGTATAGCCTGCTTCACTTTGTCTGTTTCCCGCCATTCCTCGTAACTGACAGATGACATAACATAACTGACAGCAGCTACCCCGCTTGTGTGAATGAGACAGTGTTTACATATCTATTTAATAGATACACTACAACGGTGATTAAATGAGTTAAGTAGTTCTTGGAATGAAATTAAAAAAAAACGTATAGGTACTTATAATCAACATAATTTTTAATTGTTGTCATCATAAAGGTCATAAGCAGGCTAAAAGTAACGATAGTATAAGTAAATCGATCAGCAAGTTCATTTATTCACGTCAAAGATTTGAAAAATCACATATCGAAAACACAAAATTTCAAAAATTTGCTACGTGCAAAGCGGCGCCCAACGGTCCATGAATTGTATGTCATCTTGATGGCCGTGTATGGTACAATAGCTCGTGTAAGCTCCAGCCTATCAGTTCCATTCAGTTTCAAAAAAATGTACATTAACCCCCTTATTCATAAAACTTATCAAACCTATTTTAGTTAAAATGGGGTTTGTCTCTTTCTTACACACAGAAATGACAACGTGACAGATAAAGACAAACGTTCTATAAACCTATTTTAGCTAAAATAGAGATAAAATAGGATTATGAATAAGGGGGTTAGTGTTTTCTCCCATACAAAAAAAAAACAAAATACTAGACCCATTACAATTTTTGTTTTTTTATTTCCGTACTTTAAGTTTCTATGAGTATGGAGCTCGATTTTCAGACCACTGTGCGGCGGCGAGTTATGATAGATCTTATCAAAACTCGTCGCCGCACCGCACCGCCGGCGGCGCGGCGACGCGGCGGCGCCGTGTGTTCATACAAATCCAAGGGTGACTGATGCAGCGGCGCCGCGGCGGCGGCGATGCCGCTGCAGCTTCGGCATGATGTGTAAACGGCCTCAAGGATTAGGTACTCGTACCTAATATTCATACATAATTATTATGATTTCTATTTATTATAAACACAATCAATAAAAATTAAACTCTTGCTTGTGATAATTTTCATCGCAATTTTCGGATGAATCTGTGATTTCTTTATGCATATTATCAATAAGTCGCGGTCTGTTAATAAATTTAGGTTTTTTTTATTGTTACAATGGCATAGAAAACGTGTAGGTAATTACGCATTAGAAGTAACTTCCGTGTTGATATTTTCGACTTTCTTTCTCCTGTGAAAGATAATTACATTGTAGACGTTTTTTTAGTTATTTATAAAAATATATTTAAAAATTCAAAATACATTTAAATAAAATTAAATCGATTTCGTATCACTGGGAATCGAACCCGGGGACCCTTGAACACGAACCTGCGCGTCGTCTACATAAGCCAATGTAACGATTGCGTATCTCGTCGAAAAAACTGAGCTTATGCGTAATAAGTGCATTTTCTTAAACTACCAAAATTCATAGCGAAAAAAAATATTCAGTAATAATAAAATGCTCTTACTTTTTAATTTCGTTCATATGTTCGGCGTTTGTTTTATATGAACGTTTTGTAGTCCTCCTAAGGGAATGTTTCACTTTATTTCCCATATTTACAAATGATATAATTGATAGCAAATTATTACGCTATTTTAACTTAAAAGTATTTTATATTTACATGAAATAAAAATATTTACAGAAAGAAGATATGCAAATAGTAATAATAAACAATGAATGTATGTAGGTACAAATAAATAATGCGGCGAAAAGAGCGACGCGTCCGTATAGTATCAGGCCTCGGCCGGCATTATTGCTACACGCACGGGGGTTTACCGTTTACGTACACATGCGCACTTATTATGTTCGGAACTATGAATATTATGCTATTTACAATAAAACTATTGTTTGAACTAAAAAAATAAAACACTATTATTTTAGTATGTTGCTTGTAGAATGATCTGACAAAAAATCAGAATGATTGTATGTATAGGTATTAGTATGGTTTCTATTGTAAAAAGAGTTTTTAGAGGTATCTTCATGATTTTTTTCTATCGTACCAAATTAGTTGTATTATGTTTTCAAAACACTATCTATCTAAAAATTCAAAATACATTTAAATAAAATTTAAAAAGAAAGTACGATTTCGTAACCTTGGGAATCGAACCCGGGGACTCTCGAATACAAATCTACACGTCGTCCACATACGTCACTGTGACAGTTGTACGTGAAGTCGAAAATACCGACTGCACTTTCTTAGATGTTTCCAAAATTCATAGTTTTATTGCAAAAATAAAAATATTCAGTTAAAAATAAAATGCTCATACTTTTTACTTTCGTTCATATTATGTTCGGCTTTTGTTTTATATGAACGTTTTGTAGTCCTCCTAACGGAATGTTTCACTATATTTCCCATTTATTTACAAATTATTACCCTATTTTAACTTTGTTAGGTTACGCGGACCACTGCCGGTAGACACAAGTGAAACGCCCGGGAGTTGGGACTCGCCGTACAATAGATGGCGCGCGCCTTGCACCCATACATAACAAACTTAAAAGTATTTTATATTTACACGAAATAAAAATATTTACGGAAAGAAGATAATGCAAATAATAATAAACAATGAATTTACAAATAAAACTTAACAAAAACATAACAATTTTGACGGAAATAGTGCGGCGAAAAGAGCGACACGTCCGTATAGCATCAGGCCTCGGCCGGCACTGTCGCTACACGGGCGTTCACGCACACATGCGCACTTTTTATGTTCGGAACTATGAATATTCGATTTACAAAAAAACTATTGTTTTAAATAAAAAAATAAAACACTATCATTTTAGTATGTTACTTGTAGAATAATCTGACAAAAAATCAGAATGATTGTATGTATATTAGTATGGTTTTTATTGTAAAAAGAAAGTTTTTTAGAGGTATGTTCATGATTTTTTTCTATCGTACCAAATTAGTTGTATTGTGTTTTCAAAACACTATCTATCTAGCATATATCCTGAAGAATATCATATATTTTTCTGATTTTGTTTACTGTAGGCGATCATATACTTTTATTGTTTCGAAAACTACCGTTTTTTTGCGTTTAGCTCATGTAAGCGCCTTAAGTACGATATGTGTTACACTGTGAACGAGTTCTTCAAACCAAACTGTAATTCCATAAGGGTAACCCTTATTTCGTGAAGGGGTTAGTTAACCCGTTTAAAACATTATACCACGAAACAGTTGGTTGTTGAAACCACAATGGGTTAGCGTTAAATCGATTGCCAGACTAATAAGAAATTAAGCACCAACCCATTCAATGTGTTATCGTTTTAATTGGGTTTCCCCACCATGGGGTTAGAAAGGGTTATGCCTTCATAAGGGCAACCGAATGAACGGGATACTGTTGGGACGACTTTCTTCTGTCCCTGTTTTTTACACCGCAACGTGCAATAATGTTATAATTATGTATTATGAAGTACCCAGATAAGACTGATGATGGCAGGATCGTATCCGCCAAACCTGAGCTGTTGAGAGAGATCGAGAGGTTCTATGGACAGTTATACACGTCAACAAGCAACCCCGTTACGAATCTGGCAAACGACCCAAGAGCTAGATTGACCCGACACTATACCGAAGACATCCCGGACGTCAGCCTGTACGAGATTAGGATGGCTCTGAAGCAGCTTAAAAACAACAAGGCACCGGGTGATGACGGAATTACGGCCGAGCTCCTGAAGGCCGGCGGAAAACCCGTTCTTAAGGCCCTTCAGAGGCTGTTTGATTCCGTCATACTCGAGGGTAAAACACCACAGGCATGGAACAGAGGTGTGGTGATACTTTTCTTTAAGAAGGGTGACAATGCCCTTCTTAAGAATTATAGGCCCATCTCACTTCTGAGCCATGTCTACAAGCTGTTTTCGAGAGTCATCACGAACCGTCTCGCGCGCAGGTTTGACGACTTCTAGCCTCCCGAACAAGCCGGATTCCGTAAAGGCTTTAGCACCGTAGACCACATACATACGCTGCGACAGGTTATACAGAAGACCGAAGAGTATAACCTGCCTCTCTGCTTAGCGTTTGTGGACTACGAGAAAGCCTTTGATTCGATCGAGACATGGGCTGTACTGCAGTCTCTTCAACGGTGCCAGATCGACTATCGGTACATCGAGGTGCTGAAGTGTCTGTACGAAAACGCCACTATGTCAGTTCGACTCCAGGACCAGACCTCGAAACCTATCCTTCTGCAGCGAGGTGTGAGACAGGGAGACGTTATCTCTCCGAAACTGTTCACCGCTGCTCTGGAGGATGTCTTTAAGGTTCTGGACTGGAAAGGAGCTGGCATTAACATCAATGGCGAGTACATAACTCACCTTCGGTTTGCCGACGATATAGTAGTCATGGCTGAGACTATGGAGGACCTCAGTACAATGCTCGATGACCTCAGTAGAGCCTCTGAAAGAGTGGGTCTGAATATGAACATGGACAAAACGAAGGTCATGTCAAATGCCCATGTAACACCCACTCTCATGAAGATCGGAGACGCTACACTCGAAGTCGTGGACGAGTATATTTACCTAGGACAAACTGTCCAGTTAGGTAGGTCCAACTTCGAGAAAGAGGTCAATCGTCGAATCCGACTCGGCTGGGCAGCGTTCGGGAAGCTACGCAATATCTTCTCGTCCCACATACCGCAGTGTCTCAAGACGAAAGTCTTTGACCAGTGCGTGTTGCCAGTGATGACATATGGCACTGAAACGTGGTCGCTCACAATGGGCCTTATTAGAAGGCTGAAAGTCACCCAAAGGGCAAGGAGAGGGCTATGCTTGGAGTTTCCCTGCGGGATCGAATCAGAAATGAAGAGATCCGCAGGAGAACCAAGGTAACCGACATAGCCCGAAGAATTGCCAAACTTAAGTGGCAGTGGGCAGGGCACATTGCTCGCAGAACAGATGGCCGATGGGGCCGAAAGGTTCTGGAGTGGCGACCGCGTACCGGAAGGCGTAGCGTTGGAAGGCCTCCCACAAGGTGGACCGACGACCTTGTGAAGGCCGCAGGAACTCGTTGGATGCGAGAAGCACAAAACCGGTCGAAGTGGAGGTGCTTGGGGGAGGCCTATGTCCAGCAGTGGACGTCTTTCGGCTGAAATGATGATGAATGATGAAGTACCCAGAAGTGCCAAAGGAGACGTAAATAAGTAATAATGTATAAATAATAAATACAAAGCGCAATTAAGCATTATGATGTAAGTACTTATAAAACAATGAAAAAGCTTTATTATGTTGATACTATCAATTTATATTTTATTAATAACAACGTCTAACCTACTACTGAGTTATACAGGCTGTTACGGAAAGGGTATATCAATACAGACGGGTTGAAGAGTGTATCTGGTCTAGAACCTCTGTACAAAATTTCAGCTTAAAAGCATTAACTTTGAAAATGCTTAATATTTTTTTATTTCGACATCACGGCTCTGCACTGGCGCGCGGCGGCATGATGTGCGTGTACTATGCGCACAGACACACTACAGATAATGGATAATGATCCTCGTAGTGCGGTGACACGTTTTATATGATTTCAATTTAATAAACTATCGAAATAAAAAAATATTAAGCTTTTTCAGTTACTGCTTTTGAGCTGAAATTTTGTACAGAGATTCTAGACCAGATACACTCTTCAACCCGTTTGTATTGATATACCCTTTCCGTAACACCCTGTATTGATATTGACTGTGCCATATACCTATTTCAGCATCGGAATATTCCACATGATATTGTTACGAAAGAGATACCCTTGCGTTTGTTAACTTATCGTTAGTCATGGGCTCATGGCCCTTGAAAGTTGTGTGTACCAGTTGTCTTTGTCGCTCCTTTTCTGCGGGGTAATTGCGTAACACATTTCCAATTACAATCTAAATCATTTTGAAGGATGTTGCTAATCCATTGTTTGCTTCACATGCTCGAAAAATTAGTCTTCTCAACAACGTATAAGGCAATGAATGTTGTTGAACTGTCAAAATTAAAGTCATAAACGCAATTACCCCGCCGATTGGTAGACGAGTTTTTCAACTAAAAGTATTTAGTTGAAACTTTACCTAGTACATCTACATACTACAATCTAAGGCCACATCGGTTGGACACTGCAATTACAGAAACAACTAGCTTCTGCACGCAACTTCATATGCGTGAAGTTTGTTACTTCCCGACGCGACGTCCCGACCCACCCCGTCGCATCGCATTGCCTACTTCGATTTCGCTTAGCATTCTTTCTAACTTTTTTTTCTTTTTGCGCAATCTCTTAGGGTTCTAGCGGGATGTTATATAGCCTATAACCTTCCTCAAGAATTGGGCTACCAAATGCAAAAAGATTTTTTTTAATCCGACTATAGTTCCGGAGATTAAACAAACAACAAAACCCAAAATCGTACATTAGTCTTGTCTATAGATGCTGGCGGGAAAAATTCCGAATCATTCCCGTCGAATACTTCGGAAGTATTCCGAAATATTCCGAAACTTTGGGAATATTTCCCATTGAATTATTCGGGCGAAATATTCGGCGGAAACATTCGCTTGCGGGGTACGAATCTTTCTCGCGGGGGGAAAACTTCTCCAGGGAGCATCTCCCCTCTTACCGCACCTCGCACCGCCATCGCCTGCACGCACGACTCGTGCCTCGTGCAGTCGGGCGCGCACAGAGGGGTAGCGTCTCATATTATAATATTAGTCTATGGGTAGCGCGGCGGCGATCGACGTGCGATGCAAAATACGATTTTCAGGAAAAAAAAATGAAAATCTTAATTAAATTCATTTTGAATAATTCTGATTTAAAGAAACTTTCCCAGAAGTATTCCGGAATAATTCAGAATTTTTCAGAAGTTTTGCAACTATAGTCTTGTCACACTAATATTATAAAGGCGAAAGTTTGTTAGTGTAGTGTGTGTTTATTATATGTTTGTTACTTCTTCACGCTCAAACACCTCTATAATATTAATATAGATCAACATCCACGATATACACACAAATGCATACATAGAGTTGGAAATAGTAATGAAAACTGAAAGTCTCTAATTGTGTGTATCTGTGATCTTGCCATGAAACATTACCCGCTTGACAAGCAGATTGGCACGGCATCCGTGACATCTACCCGTGACAGGACGTGGGGGCTACCCCGGTATTCGTAAATAACTCTTGATGTGGAATGTGGATGATACTTGATGGCACTTGTCTATCTATATACTAATAATAAAGCTGAAGAGTTTGTTTGAACGCGCTAATCTCTGGAACTACCAGTCAGATTTGGAAAATTCTTTTTGAATTTGATATCCCAATTCTTGAGGAATGCTATAGGCTATTTAACATAACGTTAGGACTATTAGGAGACGAGCAAACATAAAAAAGTAAGAAAGAATACTAAGCGAAAACGAAGTAACAAGGCAGGCGATTCGATGCGTCGGGGAGGGTCGTGTGAACAAGAAATTTCACGAGGACGCAGTCGCGGGCAGAATCAATATAAAAGTTTTAAAAAAAACATAAATTTTAGTAAAAAAAAGTGTTCGTGCTATATAAACAAGCAGTTGATTGATAGTCTGCAGTCAGTGTTACTTACCGAGTGAATGTATAGACGATCGAGGACACTGCTTGATTCCGTGGTGAATGTGAAGTAATTTTAGTAAACGGTTGTGAGGCTAGGCTAAGCATTGCGCCCACTTTATATATTACTATAAGTACTAGCTTCTGCCCGCGAATTCGTCGGCGCGAAATTTCTTGTTCCTCCGACGACCCACCCCGTTGCATCCTATCGCCAGCAGTGGCGTGCCTAGGGGTCAAACTTAGGGCAAGCCAATACACTTAAAAAAAAACCTACCATATCGCTTGTCAACGTTGTGATTGTGACTCTGACCGAGTCGTTTTAGTTCTTACTAATATTCGTATTTCATAATTGTAGGTTTTTGCTAATAGCTATTAAAATGAATGTTTTTTAATAGCACCATTTGTTTCTTATATAAATTAAATACTAAGATTAAGTATTGGTAATCCTTTACAAAATCGTAACTTTTTTAATTTCGAAGTATCAGTTTCGCGTAAAATATGATAAGACGTGTAAGAGTCATCTATTATTGTAGGTACATTATTGGCACAACAGAGCTCTTTGAGTTAGTTCATATTTCACTCTCCCGCAACAGTCGCTTTGCAAAATATTACAATCTGATGGCGCACAAATAATTGATTGATTTCTAACTACACATTATTGTTTACGATGTTGATTGTTGATAATATTTATAATTTGATTTACTCACAATGTGAACAGCCATAACTCTTCATTCTTCGCTTCTTTACCACAGACAGATGACGAACATCAAAGCACACGGAAGACATGAAGCAAAGATACAAGCGCTGAGCAGTTGCCTCTATTTAATGAGGTTTTAGACTCGTCGTGACCTCGGAAAGGAAGTTCTTGTTGTGCTAAATGCATAAATGACACACAACATCAACTAACCTTTAAAATCCGCCCCTAAGACCCTCTGGCCGAAAAACAGCGCGATTGTGATCGACACGCGTATTGTATTTAGAAATGTCGTCAAGCACATAATTGACGAGATAAAGAAGTTTCGATTCGTTTTTTACAAAAAGTACAGAATGAAACAACATCATTCATGTGCTTTTGAGAATTCTGATGTCTTTTACTGGCACCAACGAAGTTATTTAAATCATCGTAACCTGATATTCCAAGCGGTATTTTCTTTTGAGAAAAATATGCAACACTAACAGAATAATTTGTTGATATGAGAGCAGCCTATAATCCCAATGAGTATTGTATGCTGATCGACTAAAATGCCTATTACGTGATTTAGATTTCTGAGAAATACCTACTCAAATCAATTTGTCTGTAAAACTCAAAATATTTACCTTTCCGAGTAACGGTTGCACACGTTTTAATCCATCACAAGGAACAATTCACAATGATTGATGAATTCATTTTAATGACAAGAAAATTTTTAATCACTTTAAAACAAAGGTAATTACCCCAAAAACTAAACACAACACTTAACTTCACAGAAAATGAAAAAAAAAACCAAACAAAAAAATACACCAGTAACCGATCAAAACTTTGAACTAATAGACTCGCGCAATGTCTCGCGATCTTACTATTTACACACACACGCGCGTCGTTATACGTTTCATTCATAAAAAATCAAAAGCCAGGCTTAAAAATCAGTACAATTTGGGGAATAAGTACATACTAATGTTATCAACAACGTGAACAATTTCTATACAAATAGTCAGAGGTCTAGAAGCCAGATTTGAAGCCAACTCGTGCGAGCGAGACGGGTCGATTTTTGTCGTTGCGCTTTCGCTAAGCGGCATTGGAGATGTTTGGCAACGATGCGCGTGATGAAAAGTGCACGGTATTTGAAATTATTCATTGAGTATGTAAACCTGGCAACCTTGCATCGTACTTACTATCGCGGGCGGCCCGGCCGGGACGCGCGGAGTTTATTTTTTATTATTCTTATCAATTCTTGCGACATGATTTTATAAGTTTACTTGTGTATTTTTTTTTATTATAAGGCTCGCGTTTGATTGGAAGCCAGGCTTTTCGGCTTTAGTAAAAGGCACGCCCCTGTTCGCCAGCTCGCGTTATTACTTCGTTTTCTGCTTATTTTTTTTTGCTCGGCTCCTGATGGTCGTAGCGAGATATTAATTAATAACCTATAATTGGATTATCTAATACAATATTTTTTTTTAAAATCGGACTGGTTTTTCCAGAGATGAGCGCGTTAAAACAAACAAACAAAAAACATTTTAGCTTTATTATTAGTAGGTACATACATATATAGATTTACATGGGATGACATACTTTTCATCCTAGTGATGGACAATGTGTACCTAAGCTGAAGTGGCCAATTATAATGGTTTAGGTAGATTCAAGATGAATCCAGATTATATAAATGCTTATAATTTATCTGTAAAAGGAATTGTCATTCCGAGTGTTACCCAATTCTGGCTTTAGACCTGAATGAACGTATGCCGTTTACTACTATATTAGGCTGATGATGCACCCCATGCGGTCGCGGTCTGCGGATTGAACGTTACTATCTTCATTCAGAGACCGGAAGCATAAATCAACGTAGAGCGGCGCGTCGTGTCGCCGCGGCTCACGACTCGGACGTCCATATTGTCTGTTTGCAATTACAGAGCTTTCATCTAACTATTATACTTATAATAAAGCTGAAGAGTTTGTTTGTTTGTTTAAACGCGCTAATCTCTAGAACTGCCAGTCGGATTAGAAAAAAAATTGTTTTCATTTGATAGCCCAATCACAGAATAAATAGTGCCCAATCCCTGAGGAAGGCTAATTTAACATCACGCTAAGGCCCTTAGGAGTCGAGCAAAAAGAATAAAAAACAAGAAAAATATTGGCGATGAGAAGCAACGGGGTGGGTCGGGAGAACAAGAAATTTTACGCGGACAAAGTCGCGGGCAGATCTAGTACGTAATTATGTGCAATGTTTTCATCACGTCATTTTTCAAAAACGTGCAGACTTTCGAGATTTGTAAACAAAATAATTGCTGCTGAATCGGCTGCTTACACTAATTCTTTGAAGTTTTCTTTCAGACAAATATGTGGAAGTGGAATATTATTCACATGCCGTTTACATGCTTCTTGTTTATCAAAGCGCGAAATGATTCGGCCTAGACTTTCGAAACTTATCTCCGTCATAATAAGTCCTTGGTAATTGGTACTCTCGCTAAGTGGTAAAACGGGACTTGTGCGTTGTGTGACATAAAAGCAATGATGTATAAAACTATAGATACGTTGTCCGCACTCTAAAATGGCAACATGAAATGAAGCCAATTGGCCACATTGCGTTCAGTCACGCACCAACCTGTCGCGCGACGCGATAGTGTTTGTTTTTAATTTATATCGTGTGTGAAAAGTGTGAAAACCTGTGCAAAACATAAAGAAAACATGCCGTCGTGTGTTTTCAGAGGATATACAAATTATACCCCAAAAGTTAAAGACAAAAATGTGTCATTTCACGCGTAAGTTTACAAAACTACATTATTTTATTTTATACGACGCTGCGTCTAATGGCGGCCGGCGCATGAAGTTAGTAGTCACGTGACGTTAGGGGAGGTTGGGACACTATTATACAAGTTTTTTTTTGGTTGTTAGAATTTATAATATTGTTTGAATATAATATGCACTTGTTATGTTATGAATATACATTATTGTTTTCGTTTCATTTTAGATTGCCTACAGATGGGCTGATAAAAGAAAAGTGGCTTAACATAATAAGGGTTTAAAGACGTGAAAACGATTGGCTACCAACTCCCTATACTAAAATACTAACTACATTTAAAAGATATAATATTGGTATTACTTTATTGGTAAAGTAGGTAACACGGTACAATTATCAATTATTTTATTAACTCCAGAAAATCGAGTGTCCTTTTTTCCCCATATGCCTCTGATAGCTACGTCACTCATGCGCTCGACCAATGAGCATGTAATTTGACAATTACTTATCCTGTGACGTAACTGAAGATGTTTATTTATCTCCCTCTAGCATCAGGCATCCCGCCGTACGGTGTCATATTTTCTTTCCCTTTCTTTACGCGTATAAGTAGTTATCTAGTATTTTCGCCGTTTTTAAGCGCCGAGATGTTGGTTGATAACGTGTCTATATATAATACGTCATTGCATAAAAGTCAGTCTCTGTACAATATGTATAGGTATAGTTATTAAAATCTATCAAAAGGTTTAAATAGACAAGCGACACTATTTGCAATGAAAATGCTGTGAGTCATGCGCTCCGTGGGACGACGTCGACGACGTCGGAAATAGAGCTGCGCCCGCGCCGATGCTGTTGCACAGCTGCTTGCTGCGGCGGCAGCGCGCGACTGCCGTCCTCGGTGAGGGTTATAGCTGGCAAACTGAAACTTAAATCTGTTAACTAGAGCCTGATCAGAGCATATTATTTTTATTTTATTTTACTATGTCAGTCAGATTACCCGATAAATCTTACGTGACGTGCGAAATGATAGTATTTTTATCATTCGTGGATTAGATAGCGTTTAATCGCGATAAGGATATTATTTTTATTTCAAAGGTGAGAAGTTGTTTATTTATTTGTTTTCGTTTTGTAAAACAATATATCCAGAGTCAAGTGTTTTTTACTCGCGTTCGGCGTTAGCAGCGACGTCACACATTGAAAAATAAGAAATCAACTCAGTATCCGCTTTCACAGACAGGGAAAGAAGCGGAATAAGCGCTTGGTCATAAACAGGAAAATGGTTTCTGTTAACTAGAATGTCACGTGACCACAATAATATACGGTATCCGCAATCTGACAAAAAAACTCACTAAATACCTATTTGCTGTCAAGTAGGTAAATAATGTGCGCGCTAAAAACAGAGCGTTTGTATTTGTAAATAGTCATATCAGCGCGTTTTTACACGTGGGGACAAAACTACCCATCCTGCAACTTATTTAAGCGTGTGTCAACTCAGCTTGACTGAAAAAACTGCAAGGATTAGTGAACTGCTGTACAGTAGGCCGCACGTTAGCGTTAACTAAACCAGTGTAAGCTGACCTCTCATTCTACTGAAATTCCGTACAACGCTATTTTGCCAACGGCGTGCGATCGACTGTATCTATTACATACTATAAATTATATTCATTCATAGGCTTGGGTGAGTACTATGTATGTATGTCAGTAAATATGCGCACAGGCGCAATATACGTACTATTGCAAAGAATGCACTGACGTGATAATCATTGCATTAAGTACACGCTTCTTACTTCCCAGGCCTTGACAATATGCAAGTACGTTGATATTCAACACATGAGTTAACTTGTCCGTAAATCGAAGCTGAGCTCAATGACTGCATTTTTATAAAATTATCGTAAAATGTAAAAGCTACTCGAATACGTTGTAAAAGCAAGCGTCACTTTTCGCACTAGAAGCGACGAGAATGAGGCTTTATTCCCTTGTTTTTATGGTTTAATGTTCCTGATAAAAGATATGACGTTGAGTCTGTTCGCACGGCGCCATGTTACGAGGGTAAGGGCGGGAGGAGTGGAGGCTGTAGTAGAGACGTAGTAAGCGCGGAGTGCTGGTGGGGGAGGGGAGGGGGACGAAGCACGCCGCGTTCATTATTAGCCAGTCAGTACACCCAGTGCAACTATTGTCATAGTGATTCCATTGTTATCGATAAATAAGTTTATGATTGTGCTAGGTAGGTAAGTAATAAAAAATTGTAATAAAAGTTTAATTAATCAAAAATGTTATCAATAAAGTTTACTTTTTGGCCTTAGCGTTTTTTTGCGGACAACCTATTTGGTACACTACGAGGTGAAGTTCAGAATATGCAGAAAATCATTTCTAAAATACAAGGTAAACCATTTCAGTTAGCCGTATAAAGGGTTTTCTATAGAGTTTTTCCAAATGTTTAAAAAATAATCGGAACGACCGATATGTAATACACTGTTACCCCTTTAAGTGTCTGCAACCTAATCAAACATTGTGAACGGGTTAGTAAACCCCTTCAAAAAACCTTATAAACTGAACGGGTCAGTCAACCCTTTCCCTCGGAAGGGTTTTAAAGGGCTTCAATCGATAACCATAATAATAAGGCTAACTCATTCAAAGTGTTAGGTATCGTTTTAGTTTTCCGCTTCATGGGGTTAAAATGGGGTAAAGCCATAAAATATGTTACATGCTCAATAAACATTGGTAACCGATTGAACGGCTAACCCTTTCAACGAATTAACTCCTAAAGTAACACTCGTATTCAATTCAATTTCAAGGTGAAGTATGTGTTCAGATCAATCAATCAATAACTCAGCCTATCGCAGTCCACTGCTGGACATAGGCCTCTCCCAGAGTGTTCAGATAGCAAACGAAAACCGTATAACGTTTCCAAACAAAATATAATTTTCTTTATAGACGGTTTAGCATATAAAATTCCTTTACAAATGAATTATTAATTAGCAAAAAATCTTAAACCTGACACTGGTCCCAGGTTTTCATAAAGCTCTGATCAAACCTCATAGATGTGAAAAAAGTTAAAGCCTAGTATGGTTATCGACACATTATTATTGTTGTTGAGGTACATTGTACATCACTATTCTGTGGAGTTAACATTCCTGGCTCTATAAATACTCAGTGAGCTGACTGACCGAGGTTTGCGGGCCGTGAGACAGCAATATGCGGCGAGTTCATTTGCATTGTGTCGCCTGTCGTGTTTCAGGTTAGCTCGGTGTTATGCCACCCGCTACCGCCACCCTTCCACTCCACACCACGGTATCTACCGTGTCGCCCCTCTCTTCAGCCCCCCTTTGCGCCATTTCAGCCTATTCCAACATGCAAGTTTACTGTTTGTGGTAGAAGTACGAGTTGTTAATGTTTATTGATTGTATTGACTATTTAAATTGCTGTCAAGCAGTTACATATTTTAATTTGGAATATTTTCAAGAGCAAGAATTCTTGGATCCGATAAACAGAGTGATGATTGACTGATCACTGCAAAATTAACTCTGTTTCGACTCACCGCATAAGGGAAGCATGCATGGCACACCCCTACGCCCTACTCGCATGATGCCGCGTCGCCGTGCGCCGTGACGCGTATTGTTTACGCCGCCATCTTGGTTTCCCTCCCGCGCATTTTTTGCACATGCGCACTCGGCCTTTGACCTTAACTTCCTCGCCCTGGGAAGGTAAGAGTAGCTGCGTAGATACATCCGGCTAAGAACCAAGAGATCAAAACTGCGCAATACATTAAACCTATACATATAATAATGTTACAATTTACAATTCCTCTATCATACTTACATAATGACCGTTCATTACATAAACAAGTGTAAAATAAATGCTCAAAGGCAAAGACGGATAGTTGGATACAATGATAATATTTAATATTATGACTAGTTAACTATCACATACCTACATAGTCAAAGTCAAAGCATTTATTACAAATAGGCACAAAAAAGGCACTTTTGAACGTCAAAAATTATCTTAAAATAGAATTGATTCTAGTCGCCCATTCCAAAAGGTAGTTTTCGTATGGAGAAGAATGGGCAAGAAACTCCACCGTTACTCTTTTAAAATGTTTTAGGTACAATATTTTGCATGAGTACATTAATTATATAATAACATGTGAGGACGATGCACCTAAAATAAAATTACTATACCTACCACAATAGGTAAAAGAATTAAAAACGAAACCATGACATATAAATGAATTATCTGATAGATACATGGTGCTCACATATTTACAAACATGGTACAAGCAAAACGATTTTTATTAAAAAAAAAAAAATACAAGTGATAAGTCAGGGTGTGAGTAATGAATGTAAAAACTAATAAAAAAAATTACAATTAAATTAGCAACCAGTTTGATTTTGTCTAGACTCTAGATTGTCCTATGGAGCAGGACCAGCATGTTTCCAAGCGTTCTTAGACCAAGTGATTATATTACGACATTATAAAAAATGCCCGGGCAGTTTGATAAATAAAATCTTTCCATTCATAGACACTGCTGACCTTATGATAATAAAAACTTAAATTGACTGGACTTCTTAATTCGACTGGGTCGATCGATAGGCGACGTAGGATGCAAGAGCGAGTGAAGGGCACCCCTAGGTTAGGTTTGGTAAGGTTACTTTAAACCCTTTACGCAGAAATAGGAGCCCCGCGAAGCCAGGCTCCGTCGACATAGGACGCAAGAGCGAGCGAATGAGAATACATAGATTGCCCATGTATATCAGAACCGCGGGTGTACTTTTCAGATCTGCCTAAATTTATTGCAATTATTTGGTACCTTCTGTGTACCTTTACGTACCTCTCTTGAAAATCCGTGTACCTACACCCGTACAATGATATTTAAAAAATTAGGTACACCCGCCATCCTGATGTCAGAACTGCGGGTGTACTGCTAACCCATATATGTAGCTAAGAACACTCTACAACTAGATTTGGTACCTCTTGTGTACCTGCAGAAACAAGTAATAAATAAACAAAATACTGTCAGGTTGCTGCGAAAAGTAAAAAAAAAACAATTTTCCTTTCTTTGACGTTCTTACTATTTTATAAAAATATAGTAACGACGTCAGAGAATAAATAACAATCTTTGGTAATCGAACCCAGAACCACCACGTTAAGCATATATTGTGGCCAGGAATCCCGAATCTAGAACCTCCGCATAACATTTAGTCACTACTAGCTGCGCCCCGCGGTTCACAAAATTTCGCCTTTATAATATTAGTGTGAGTGTGATTGTGTGCCCATACCGGTAATCAAAACATGAAATTAACGGACACAAATTATACACAGACTCAGGACAATACTTTGTGTGATCCGCAAATTGTTGTTCTCTGTGGGGATCAAACCCACAACATCGTGTTCAGCAGTCGTATTACGACCACTGAACCACCGAGGCTGTTCGGAAAACTAATTTTTTTTTGGTTGCAATTGTATAACTCTGGTGCAAGGACGCAGTCATTATATTTCCTTGTTGCCTCTGTTTCCTTTATGACTATCTTGATATCAATAATAATAAAATATGAAATTATTTCCATTCAGTTCCAAGACCGAAATAGATACATACCAGTATTTACATATAGATAATAGATAATTGATGCATATAATTTTGTTGTTGACATACTTGGTTTATCGTTTCTCACTATTTTCTAATGCTGCCGTGCGATTCTGTAACCGTCTCACCGTGAAAACTTAGGCGAAGTTCATAGGCGAACGTCATAGAAAGAAAATTGTTTTTTTAACTTTTCGCAGCAACCTGACAGTATTTTGTTTATTTAATACTTGTTTCTGCAGGTACACAAGAGGTACCAAATCTACTTGTAGAATGTACTTGGCTACATATATGGGTTAGCAGTACACCCGCGGTTCTGACATCAGGATGGCGGGTGTACCTAATTTTTTAAATATCACTCTACGGGTGTAGGTACACAGATTTTCAAGAGAGGTACGTAAAGGTACACAGAAGGTACCAAATAATTGCAATAAATTTAGGCAGATCTGAAAAGTACACCCGCGGTTCTGATATACATGATTGCCCAAAGACCACACGCCAATATTTATAATGTCAAGGCAATGTGATAAACTGATGAATAAGGAAGTTCAAATTATAATTATTTATTTTGCTCTAAGTAGCTTGTCATTTCATAATGCCCGGGCATTATGAAAAATGCCCCTATTTATTACTTGGTCCATAACATAATTATATATGATAATAGAGGTGTGCAAGCCTATACAATTAGTAAGCCCAGAACCTGAGTTCAGGAGAGATGTCCTAATATTTTCGTGTACCTATACAATTACCTTGAAGCGTAATTAAGACAACATAATTATTTAAATAAATATCCTAGCATTATTTCTTAATTATATACCACCTATAACTATTCTGTGCTAGTAATTAGTCATACAGTACATAAATAGTGGCATATGATAATATTTTCTAGTAATTAAACACAATAGTCTAAATAATATTGATATCGTCCAATGACACACAAGTCTAGTATAAAATATGCGTTGTTCGATGATACCCTATTTGATCTGCAGCACAAACGACATAAGAGATGCTGTAGGTGTTTAACGGTAATAGTCAAACACGATGCGATGCTTGTTCTTTTTTATATATTATTTATTTATTTTGCTTTCTCCACAACTTGGCTATACTATAGGGTCCCATTAAAATAGATGGAGTAATTTTAACACAGCACTCAGTGCGTCTAACCAAAGATATCCAAGCAAAAAAAAACTGAATAACCGGTCAAGCAGCGCGCGTCGCCCATTGGCGACGAAACAATAGAAAATCAATTGTGTCTCATTAGCGGAGCTTGATAGATTAAAGTAATTTTATGTTGACCTAAAATAATAAATTGCCGCCGGCACATTAGTGTATTTTCGTTAGCTGATATTTTTCTTGTAAAGTATCTAATGCGTTTTTCTTATTATATTTTTTTACCATCGTCCTTATTTTGGTGGTCTGAATGATTTCTAAAAGTTTTTCCATTTATTTTAACGGGACCTTACATTGCTTTTATTCTATTTAGAACCTAGGTATGTAGGTCTATTTGATTATCTTAATTTGTCTTCACATCATAAAAATCTACTGAAAATAGCAAAGAAATGAACATCATACAACCGTTAGAACTAGTACCACGTGCACACATAAACGCAATGCTAATACGTTTTGTGTATATTGGTGAAATATACAGGGTGAAATTGAACACATGCGACAAATCGAAATGAGAGATTGTACTCGTCATTATGAACAACTTTTACTATGGGACCAAACCTGGAAACGCGAAAAAAAAATCAGCTGTTCCCTACATTTATGTTCGCATAACTCGCCAAAATGTAGGGAACAGCTGATTTTTTTTTCGCGATTTCAGGTTTGGTCCCATAGTAAAAGTTGTTCATAATGACGAGTACAATCTCTCATTTCGATTTGTCGCATGTGTTCAATTTCACCCTGTATTATACAACATTGTTATAGCGATGATGGCGTATTGCCGCTTTGGCGCCGCCGCCGTACCGTACCACTCTAAAACTATCTAGCCTGGCCATCTGATGATACAAAAGGCTGAGGTAGAAAATAATTATGCCATTCCAGCACATTGCAGACATAAATTGTGCGTAGGTTGGAAAACACGGATAGGCTAGCAACGTTTTGTGAGCAACGTGGTAAGATCGAGAGTGTGTCGACCAGGGTGGCGTACTTTATACTCAGAACATCCGTAAAGTATTCGCTGAAGGTTGTACAGGTTTAGGTACGACTTAGTGACACCTCGACGATGAGGTGAGGACAGTGGCGTGCATTGCATATAGGCATATAAGCAGTGCCTACCTCGATATATCAACATAAGCCTGTCAATTACATTTTAGTGTGTGCGCCCCACAATTAAGAAACTCACAAAATTATCATACCTAACAAAAAACAAAATCTTCACACACACGCGCGGCAGTAGGCAGTCGCCGCCGGACGGCCTACTCGGCTCCCGTACTATTTGCACATTGTCATTGGTCTTTACTCGCTCTAGTTAATACGACAAAATTAAAAATACGTACGTCTCACGCGTAATACCATGACGTTCGACCTTCGCAATTTATCACCCTTAAGTAGGCATGCCTACTCAAATAACCACACTTTTGACCTCACTTTTTTTCTGATTAGATTAGTGACCAGGCCTACTGCCTACCTATTCTGAAAACCAATTCACGCCACTGGGTGAGGACCATGTATGAGGAAGTTTACAAGAGTCCTGCATGGCTCTAAAACTCACTTCATCATTATCACGGGGGACTTCAACGCGAAACTGGGCAAACGAGACGATGAAGAACTGCGAATGGGGCAATTTGTAGTTGGATGTCGGAACCACCGGGGTCATCTACTGGCATGTTTTATGGAGAAGGAAGACCTCTATATTATGAACTCCTTCTTCAAAAAGCGTGAGCAAAGAAAGTGGACCTGGCAGAGCCCTGATGGGGCAACTAAAATAATCAATACATTATAATGATTTGTGAGATCCAACGCCAAAAGAGAAAATAAATCACTAAAATAAAATGAGATTGAATTCATTATGTCGACAAAGAAACAAATATTTAATGATGTCTCTGTGATCAACGCGATGCAAACCAGGAATGATCTCCGCATGGTAAGAGACAAATTGAACCTATGAAGTAACAAGCTGGAGAGATCTCGATTGATGAACTCTACGCTCCGCCCAGCGCCTATCCAAATCCAATACCCCGAGAACTTCAGAATCATTCCGAGTGCCTAGGGAGCACCATTGACGATGGGTTCGTGAAAACTGTTCATACCGGTCTGAGATCTACAAGACCCGTCGTACGGATAGAAACCAGAATCTCTCTGATCCTACTTCACAGCTCATGGAAGAGAGGCGCAAGATGATCCTGCAGTCTTCAGATGATGCCCTCAAGTAGAGCAGTGGACGTCTTTCGGCTGAAATTATGATGATGATTAGACCAGCAACTCTGCGACAATGTTTAAGATAGATCCCGAAGCCTTGTCATCGCTCAAACAAATTACATTACACTGAATTTCAATAGGTCAAAAGATCCTCCTATGCATGCCTCGCACTAGCTCTCTAAGTTTGTCCGAATATTTCTCAAGGATTATGCCTAATATCGACCAGCGGGGCAATTGCGCAACACACTATCAATCGGAATCGGTTTCATTTTGACAGTTCAAAAACATTAATTGCGTTATTTACGTGTTGAGCAGACAAATTTTTCGAACTTATGAAGCAATGGATTAGCAATTTGTTTCAAAATGATTCAGATTCCGATTGATAGTATGTTACGCAATTAGGGTGCAGATCTGCTGTTCATCTGTTGTAAATACAGCGCCTAAGACAACGAAGGAAAATTGCAGGGAGTTTGTACGTAAACGAGTTTTCACTTAACCATTTTCATAATGACTGAAAAATAGCAGTAGTTTCATGATAATAATATTATCGATATGAAATGACTATTCAGTTACGGGTGTGCCAACAGGCTACATAATAAATACTGTCTGTGTAATAAAATTCCTCCCCAGTGTTCGTCAATATGATATTAGCTAGCTCGTGGGGGGTAATTTGTGTCAATAATTGAATTGTTTACGGAAACAGCAATGTAACTTACTGTTCAATTTAATTGACGAAGTCTATTAAGCGTGCCAAAGAAAATATGTCATTTCTTCATAATATATTAATTTGTATTAGACGCATACATGCGTGTTTAAATATCTCATAATTGTAGAATTACAACTAGGGACCATTTCGGTTAGCCGTACAAAGGGTTATCAAAAGTGTTTTTAAAAACCCGGACTGATATTATGTGTTACACTGTAACTGTGAATCAATCTGTATTAATAATCAAGCTGAAGAGTTTGTTTGAACGCGCTAATCTCCGGAACTACCAGTCGGATTTGAATAATATTTTTTTCGTTTGATTGCCCAATAATTAAGGAAGGACTTTTTAATTAATCTCACGCTAGGACCCTTAGGAGACTAGCAAAAAGAAAAAAAAAACAGAAGGGAAGCGAAAACGACGTAATAGTGCAGGTAGGCGATGCTGTGACGGGGTCGGAGCGGGGGTCGGGGGTTACAAGAAATTTCACGCGGACGACGTCGGTACATCGGTTACTCTTCAACCCATACATTATGAACGGTTTAGTAAACCCTTTTAAACGTACTTAAAAGTAAGGGTAACCCTATTCCATAAACGGCACCCTAATTGCGTAACACACTATCAATCACAATTTTAATAATTTTGAAGAATATTGCTTAACCATTGCTTCATATTTTCGAAAAATGTGTCTGCTCGACAACGTAAATAACGCAATGAATGTTATTGAACTGTCAAAATGACAGCCATAGCTACTGTTAGTGTGTTACGTAATTACCCCGCATGTTTGCAAACCCAATAAAAAAGCCCTTTGAAACCCTTTCCCTCTGAAGTTTTTGTGCTCTTCATCCTAATGTTTCTCTATTATGTGTTTTGATTGTACATAAATAAATTTAAATAAGGGTTTAATGGGTTAGCTAACCAAATTTTTAATCGGTTACCAAAATAATAAGGCTATCCCGTTCAAAGGGTTATCGTTTATATTATTTCAAGTATTTGTTGTTCTGTAGTTTTAATAAGGGACACAAAGTATTACTGGATAATTGATTATGTTAATATATTATTCATTTAATTGTATGACTTATTTTTTCCGGAAAGCAAAATTGCATGAAAAATGTTACTTACTTAAACTTTTGATTGTTTCAGTATGCCCTTCAATGGACATAAGAAACAACCATACTGCCCTCAAGCAGCTGAGAAATTGCCGAGTCATCGAAGGTCAGCTCAGCATCGTGTTGATGGAGCGCACCACGCCCAAGGACATCGAAAACATGACCTTCCCGCTACTAAGAGAGGTCACCGATTATATTCTGATATACAGGTGAAACCGATTAACCTTATAATCATAGTACTAATTATTTTCCGTATGAAATACAAACAACTGTCAGTGATCTTAAAAAGAAACATGTAGAATCATTTACGTTACCTACCTGTAAATTTCACCAATAAACTTTAAGGCCCTTCTCAAATTATGGAGCCACAGTCTACACACGAACTGATTACTAACTGAAAGATCTTAGTTATTAACCAAACTGCGCACAAGATCATTGTTGATTTGTCAACTTTGCTTGCTGTGTGCAGGGGGCAGTTGTGCAGAAGTAGAGACTTTCATTGAACTACTATGCTATTGTTAGTAAATGATTAGTTTTTTGAGTTAGTTCGTAATCAGGTTTAGTTTGAGTAGCCACATGTGAGAAGGGCCTTATTCACACAATTAAAAGGTTTCAATGTATTGTAGGTCGAAAGGCGTGCAGAATCTGGGCAACCTATTTCCCAATCTCGCGGTGATACGTGGGATTCAGCTCTACAAGGATTACGCTCTCGTTATATTCGACAATGAGCATCTGGAAGTAAGTTTGTTTTACATTTTGTTTGCAACAGATCAGCTTTATTTTGTGCTAATTACTAGTAAATGTGTGAATGAAATTATTAACTGATCACACTCTGCATCAATATTAGAAAAGCGTAACCGGTTTGCATAATTATGTAGATTATAGTGTTATTATTATGATTAATTTAAATGCAATGTATGAATAATTATTACTGACCTTCCTTATCTATCTTTCTATATAAATAACAATGAAATGCTGTTAAATGGTAAGCCTATCACTTGAGAACGGCTGGATCGATTTGGCTATTTTTCGTTTTAAAGTGTTCGTAGTAGTCCGAATTAGTTTTTTATGGAAAAGTTTACCAGAAAATGCAAAACTGAACATCCTTTTTTCTATTAGAATTTTGTATGCATTATTCAAGGACTGGACAACGTCCGTCGGGTCAGCTAGTTATGAATGTAAATGATAGTTTCTCGTTACCGGCATAAGAATTAACTTTAAAATAATGTAATGTTAAATGCTTGTAATTCTATCCGCAGTCCTTGGGTCTTCGTTCTTTAATGAAGATTGAGAGGGGCGCTGTGCGAATACAACAGAACGACAGGCTTTGTTATGCAAATACTATTGACTGGAGTCGGATCACTTCGGATCAAGCCGACAACGTTATTAGGGTAAGTTATTCTTTAATAATTTTAAACGAGGCAAAAGGAATATGTAAGGATCGTAGCAGGTGACGTTTCTGTAGTTTCTGCCTACCCCATGAGAAGAAGGCGTGAGTTTATGTATGTACATTCATAATTAATTAAGAAGACCATATTTTAAAAACGCAATTTCCTAATGCCTGTGCTCGTGGATTTTGTAGCATCCTATGACATTTTGAGAGATCAGGAATCAATATCTTATTTTATCAAAAGAAAAACATCACTATCCAACACAAAAGCGAATATTGAATGCCCAATTAAAACCAAGGAGGCATTTAAGGGTTGGGCCTTAAATTCCTCGAGAGAGTAAATTAGCTGTATAACTATTTTTTGCTGTTGGTTTCCACAATGATGTGGACATTTTTTTTTTTTAAGATTGTTTGATAGATAAATAAAACATTTGGAGCAAAAATTAGGTTGTACTTTTGCTTTTTTATGTAAAGTCAGTAAGAATTTTCATTAAAAAAATTCTTAAATAGTTTCCTATCTACACCGCGTGACCGCATATACGGGCTGTAGTCGTTGTTGAAGGGTAACCCTACTCGTAGCATCGCCTCCGTCCGGACATGTGTCCAATAACAGTGGAGTAGTGCCTTCACATTATTATTGTTCTTCACCAGACTTGTACTGGTCATGGCCCGTGGGATCGTGTTATTAGTTCCGCCACGACTCGTGTTTACCTACGACACACATACACAACATATTAATTAACGGGTTTATATTTAACCTAACCACACAATAACTAATAGTACTAACGTAACCTAGCTAACTAAAGAATCTATGTTACGTTTTATCTGAAACTCACATTATTTATGCATTGTTTAGACATGCAATCCAGCCATTTAAATCACTTAACTGCTGAAAGTTGTTCGAAACTCTTTCCATAGTTTCTTCAATGTTTTCAATACATTTGGATGTTTCATGAAGATGATATCATTACTTCTAGTGTTATGATATTAAATGGATCGTGCATATAGTGTTGAAATGAGTAACTCTTAAAATAATGTGGATGACCTCGTCATCTCCCAATTAACATTAATATTGATCTAATGTATTGTTCATTTGTAGATGAACTACGACACGCGACTGTGTGGGCTGTGCCCCAATGCACAGAGTCGAGTGGAGGACCATCGACAGTCGCAGTGCCCGTCCGATGCACATGGCCGGTTGCTGTGTTGGGATGACAAGCACTGCCAGAAGAGTGAGTATTGCATATTATCAGACCTCAATATCATAATATACAGGTTGAAATTGAAAACATGCGACAAATCGAAATGGGAGATTATACTCATCATTATGACCAACTTTTACTATGGAACCAAACCTGAAATCGCGAAAAAAAATTAGCTCTTCCCTACATTTTGACGAGTTAAGCGAACATAAATGTAGGGAAAAGGTGATTTTTTTTCGCGATTTCAGCTTTGGTCCCATAGCAAAAGTTATTGCATGGCAATGATGAGAATGGGCTATGATGGGCTGTGAGTACAGGCGCACTTTGAATGTAAACTAACAGATTATTATTAAGTAATTGATGGACGTATTGTAAACAAAGGGAGCAATGGACTTGGGGAGCATGGGTCATTGAGCATAGTTACGTGAATGATGCAATGATATGATATGACAAACGCTCAATTATAATGATTCGGCTCTCAGTAGTTATTGTACAATTCTCGCCTCTTGGTGATCTTTCTTCCATATTATTTTATTCCGTTAAGATTTTATAGAACACAGCCTGTTCTTCACGAATAGCACAATGTCAATCCATCTGTAACCAGGGTGTTTCAGACTTTCAGTTAGCTTTATAATGGGATTTCGATAGAGGTTTGCAAAGACGATGTGTAAACGACTAATCTTATTAGGGGGTTACCCCTTCAAACCAATTGTTCATCTTGAACGGGTTAGTCAACCCGTCTAAACCAAACAGTTATTGCATAAAAGTACCTTTATCCCTTGAACGGGTTAGTAAATCAAAAACTCTTTCCCTCGTAAAGGTTTATCCTTAAGTATAAATTATTTATAATATGTTCTAATGGGTTGGCCATTCGATTGGTGACTAGAAAAATAAAGCATTCAAAGTGTTTGTTGTTAATGCTTGCTTATTTTAAACATTCAGAGTGTCAAACATCTATGCTACAATATGTAAGAAAGTTAAAAAAATATAGATGTCACGTGATCAACTTTGAACGTTACTATCTCGGAAACGTGACACTTTACGGGGTTTGGTCTTATTATGTTTTCTGTTTGCATTATCGATTTATATAGGTTTCAAGCATGGTCGCCATTTTGAAAAAATAAAAAACAACAAAATGGCGGACAGGTAGATAATGCTAGGGTCCATTATAAAAATCTTCAATCCCCTTTTGCAGGGCGTCACTTTAAGACTTAAGGTGAATCCCTGTTTAATTCAAAAGTTAAGGTTTAATAAATGCCAAAGTAGGGTTTTACAAGTTCTCAATTCGACATTCTTAATTCAGAAATCCTTCCTAAGTACTTAATTGTGTTTTTATTGATCTAGTATGTTCCACGATGTGCGGCGACCGCGGCTGCCTAGACAACGGCACGTGCTGCCACCAGTCGTGTCTGGGCGGCTGTTCGGGGCCCACCGCGCAGGACTGCCACGTGTGTCGCAACTACTCCTTCGGCTACGGCAGCAAACGGAAGTGCGTGGACTCCTGCCCTGCGGACGGCACATATGAGGTGATTATCTATATATGTATATGTCAGATCTTTCTAGAGTAGGTATGCACTTAAAATGAGAAGCAGGCGCCTTTGTTTAGCATTGGATTGTCTAGGATTGAGTATGGTGTCCGATACGGAGTTACGGACCTTACGGAGTATGGACCATGGAACGATTAGACGTAGTCGTCAACTCGCGACACATACTGGCCTAGGAACTGCTCAGTGTTTCCTTTTAAGTTTAGAGTATTAATTAGGATATTCGTAATTGACTCTGTAACAATAAACTTTGTAGAAGTTAAAGGAGCTATTTCTCTCGTTTACCCGTATCCCAATTCTGCGCCCACGACTGTATATCTGACGCTAGGTTTGTCACAATTTTGTCACTAAGTATGTCTGATTACAATCCTATATAAGTACCTGGATTCGACATAATTATAATTATTATAAATTAAAGTGGTTTTTCGTATCATATTTGGGCCTATTTTATTAGAAATTAAAATTAATAAAGTTAACTGTGAAAAGAAACATTAAATTCATGGTAGAATGGAACGTAAGATGAGTGAATGAGAGTTGGGTTGGGAGTGTGTGAATGGGAAGAGAGAAAAAAAGGATGGATGATTGAAAACGAACCGTCGACGTTACGAAGATAAACGAAGATGTCCTGAAAAAGTGTTTCTCTTGTCAAGCCCATCTCTTACATATACATATTATATAAAATATTTTTTGTGTCTGTGTGTGTTGAAGATAAATAAACAACACTGTGTCACGAGCAAAAAGACCTGCAGCTAATCAATGAATCATACGTCAACGTCAAGAATTTGATTATGACAGTTCACAAAATACGTCACTTGCTTCCCCCCGTTATGTTCGTAGCCTACTACATCAATGTTGCACATTTTATTGTTATCTCTTAATATTAAACTAATCTAAACTACAAAGTGGTTTCGGGGCTTTTATTTCTACAGGTTATGGGCCGTCCCAGACCATCTAGCTAGTATTTTTTAGGTTTCAGAGATATTTTTTCAGCAAAAATTTGTATTGGTAAAATCGACGCCGGCGCACACCGTATTTGTGCGTATTGGATTCCAATCCGAGGATTATTGAAGGAAAATAACCTAATTGGCAAGCATGGCGAATACCAATCTACAAATTGCAAAATTGACCGGTAGAGGCAATTACGACACATGGAGATTTGCAGTCAAAACTTATTTGGAGCATGAGGAATTGTGGGACTGCATAGAACCAATCGTTGGAAAAGCGATAGACGCCGCGAAGGATCTCAAAGCTAAGTCAAAAATAATACTCCTCGTCGATAGCATCAACTATGTACATGTGCAAGATGCCAAGACAGCAAAGGAGGTGTGGCAGAACCTACAAAACGCATTTGAGGACTCAGGTCTATCAAGGAGAGTGGGTTTACTCAAAGATTTAATTAACACATCACTAAGCAACTGTGCTTCAGTCGAAGAGTATGTTAATAAAATCATGGTAACTGCGCACAAGCTCAGAGGGATCAAGTTCCAGGTGGATGAAGAATGGTTGGGCACACTGATGCTCGCAGGGCTTCCGGATACATATAAACCTATGATAATGGGTCTCGAGAGCTCTGGTGTTAAAATAACCTCAGACTTCATCAAGACAAAACTTTTACAAGAAGTAAATGTTTCAGAGTCTTCCGCTTTTTACACTAAAAAGAACAATAATCAAAACAAACCGAACCAAGAAGTCAAAGACAAAAAGGCGAAGGGCCCACGGTGCTACAATTGTAATAAAAATGGGCACCTCAGCAACGCATGTTGGTTCAAGAAAAATGGTAAAAGTAACAAAGAAAAAAAAGGAGATACTAATAGTTTCATTGCAGCTTTTTCAGCTTCTAGCGCAAATGATACAAAAAACTGGTTTGTGGACTCCGGCGCGTCTATGCATCTGACCATGCACCGGGACTGGCTGGAGGATGAGAAGGCATCACCTGTCAAAACTATTCGCATAGCCGACAATAAAACTTTGGATGTGGTAAGCTGTGGTAATGTATCACTGAAAGTGCCTGGAGAAGATGGCAGCAGCAGTGCAATTCTGGTAAGGAATGTCTTATTTGTTCCTAAGTTGTCAACAAATTTGCTTTCTGTCAGCAAAATTATACAGAGTGGGTGCAAAATAAACTTTCACCATGCAGGCTGCCAAATATTAAATCAAAGTGGGCAGTGTGTTGTAAATGCACAGCTAATAAATGATACATACATGATAAAACACATTGACAATAATGAAAAGGTGATAGCCAACACAGCAGTAAATAACAATATGAATGTATGGCATAGACGCATGGGTCATTTAAATTATACAGATTTAAAGAAGCTAGAGTCATGTGCTGAGGGAATAAAATTAGTAGGCACTAATACTACAACCTGTATACCCTGTATTGAAGGAAAACAAAGTAGATTGCCATTCCCCAGTTCTGGTTCCCGAGCAAGTGCACTATTAGAATTGGTTCACTCTGACCTTTGCGGGCCAATGGAAACCCCATCCATAGGAGGGGCTAAATATTTTGTTACCTTGATTGATGACTATTCAAGAAAAGTTTTTATTTATTTTCTGAAAAATAAAACAGATGTGAAGTCAGTATTTGAAGACTTCAAAAATAGAGTAGAAAATCAGTTGGACTGTAAAATTAAGACAATAAGAACTGATAATGGCAAAGAATATGTCAATAATGATTTCTTAAAGTTTCTAGCCAAAGCTGGTATCCAACATCAGCGGAGCAGCCCATATACAAGCGAGCAGAATGGACTTGCTGAGCGCATGAACAGGACATTGGTGGAGAGAGCCCGATGCATGTTATTTGATGCCGAGCTACACAAAGGTTTTTGGGCTGAAGCAGTGTCTACAGCTGCTTACATAGTCAACAGGTCTCCATCAAGGGTCATTTCAGATAAAACACCTGAAGAAATGTGGACAGGAAAAAAGCCTAACATTTCTCACATGAAGATATTTGGTTCAAAGGCAATGGTTCATATTCCAAAGGAAAAACGCTTGAAATGGGATAAAAAATCAAATGGAATGATTTTTCTAGGCTACAGTGAACATTCCAAAGGCTACAGGTTGTATAATTTAAAGAATAATAAAGTAGAAATAAGTAGGGATGTCATTTTCATAGAAAACTGTAATGCTATGAAAGAAACTTTAAATAATGTAGATAAGTCTCAGCCTGCATCAATTAAGTTGACATCAAGCAGCACAGAGGAGGTAGTCAGTTTAGAAAACAGTTTCCAAACAGAAAATGATATTAATTTGTCACAGACTGACAATGATGTTACTTTGTCACAGCAGAGCACATCATCTTCAGAATCTTTTAACAGCATTCCAGGGGATGAAACTT
This sequence comes from Amphipoea oculea, assembly GCA_945859645.1. Classification (NCBI taxonomy): domain Eukaryota; kingdom Metazoa; phylum Arthropoda; class Insecta; order Lepidoptera; family Noctuidae; genus Amphipoea; species Amphipoea oculea. The sequence goes on from OX243862.1 coordinate 8,485,393, forward strand.
ATTACCCAAACAGTAGTGATTTTGAAGACAGTGAAGCACATGATTCAAATATTACCCTGAGATCCCATCAGAAACAAAAAAAAAGAAAGTCAGGTTAGAAATTACATGTGTGTCACACAAATTACAGATCCAGTTACTGTTGAGGAAGCATTGTCAAGCCCTGATGCAAGTTCCTGGAGAGCAGCCATGGATGATGAATATAAGTCTCTGATGACAAACGGTACCTGGGAACTCACTGATTTACCAAGTAAGAAACGTGCTATACCATGTAAATGGGTTTTTAAAACAAAACTTAATGAAAAGGGTGAAATTTCTAAATACAAGGCACGCCTGGTAATTAAAGGCTGTGCACAGAAGAAAGGCTTGGAATACCAAGAAGTATATTCTCCAGTTGTGAGACTAACCTCACTTAGATACTTATTTGCTCTGGCAGCCAAGTATGACTTAGAAATCCATCAAATGGATGCTGTATCTGCATTTCTACAGGGATACATAGAGGAGGAAATATACATGATCCAACCACCAATGTATGAGGTTGATAACAGGGTTTGTTTATTGAAAAAATCACTGTATGGACTAAAACAAGCGAGTCGACAATGGAATAAAAGGTTAGACTCTACATTGAAAGAGTTGGGATTGACTCGTTCAAATCTAGATCCCTGCATTTACTACAGAATAACTGATAGTAAAGATATACTATTTATAGCAGTTTATGTGGATGATCTGATTATTTTCAATAACTGTAAAAACACATGTGAAGACATTATGAAGAAATTATGTGAAAAATTCAGAATGAAAGTTATTGGAGAATTAAAATATTGTATTGGTTTGCATATGAAAAGGGATAGACAAAATGGTATTATTTACTTGGATCAGAAAAAATATATACAAGAAGTTTTGACCAAGTTTGGTATGATGGACTGTAAATCAGTAAAAACACCAATAGATGTAAATGAAAAGCTACAACCCACTGAAGATGAGTCACAAATATTAGAAAACCAACCCTATCAAGAAGTTATTGGATGTTTATTGTATTTGTCTCAAGGGACGAGACCAGATATCAGTTTTGTTGTCAACATGCTCAGTAAATACAACAACAAGCCACAGTTACAACACTGGAATGCTGTAAAGCGAGTCATGAGATATTTAAAAGGAACACAGAACTACAGATTATGTTACAAGAAAAATCCAGATGAAGATATGGCTCATGGATACTGTGACTCTGATTGGGCAAGCTCAGTAGAAGACCGGCGCTCTTGTACCGGTTATGTCTTTCTTTTTCAGGGGGGTTCCATATGCTGGAACTCCAGAAGGCAACCAACTGTTGCTTTATCAACAACAGAGGCAGAATACATGTCTTTGTCCTCTTGTGTGCAAGAGGCAATGTGGCTCAAACAATATCATGAAGAGTTTTGGCCATTGTTAAAAAATATAAAAATGTCATTGTATTGTGATAATCAGAGTTGCATAAAACTTTCAGGTACTGATGGTTATCACAGCAGGACAAAGCACATTGATGTACGGCACCACTATGTCCGTGGAAAAGTGTCAGAAGGTGCCATAGAAGTACACTACATACAAACTGGAGAAATGGTCGCTGACATACTAACCAAGGCTACTCCATACTCAAAGCTGGAGTACTGTGCCACAAAAATGGGTTTATGTTTAAGGGACGATGTTGAAGATAAATAAACAACACTGTGTCACGAGCAAAAAGACCTGCAGCTAATCAATGAATCATACGTCAACGTCAAGAATTTGATTATGACAGTTCACAAAATACGTCACTTGCTTCCCCCCGTTATGTTCGTAGCCTACTACATCAATGTTGCACATTTTATTGTTATCTCTTAATATTAAACTAATCTAAACTACAAAGTGGTTTCGGGGCTTTTATTTCTACAGTGTGACCGCGATGTTCTTCCAAACTAAACACCGGATTTTGATTTTTCACATTTATTTAGACTATTTATTCCAGAAGCTTTAATATTAAACTTACACCATAATCATTCTCCTGCCCTTATCCCAATATATTTGAGGTGGGCACAACATGTCTTTTTTCGCCATACTTCTTTATTAGTCGTCATTTCGGCAGTCACTCACTTTGTGGTCAATCTGTCAAGCTCCGCTAATGAGACACAATTGATTTTCTATTGTTTCGTCGCCAATGGGCGACGCGCGCCGCTTGACCGGTTAAGGGTGTAGAACTGTAGAACAGACCATCAAACTGAACAACTTTCTCCATGGGCCCAACAGCAACAGCGTAATCGCGAAAAAATTATCGACAATCCCATACAAAACTTACCTACCTACTCGACCCTAATATAAACGGCTGATTATTTGCGTGAGCGTGATTAAATGGGAATTATATGGGATACTCAATAAAGAAAAGTAGGAAGTTTGTTCGCATGCTTATGCACACGATTGCCAATAAGGACAGAAGTTATGCTGAATCCGTAGTGCGGACTATGCTTTGTTAGTCGACCAATATTTTTTGCTACCTGCTAAACAATTTTATATTATTTGCAGTTGTTTCGTCGCTGTGTGACGGAGCTGGAGTGCCGCGCGACGCCGCCGCCAGTGACTGCTGCTGACCCGAGCAGAAAGTACAAGATCTTCGGCAACCGCTGCGTCTACGACTGCGACATTGGCTTTATGGAGGTGCGTTCAAAAAATTTTGAAAGGAATAAGGGCTCCTACATCACCAGGTTGCCGTTGCGGTCTAGACAGGTCGCGCTACCTTCCATACATTTTGTTTGTAGCGCGACCCGTAAGTTTATTACGTATCTTGCAGAAGCCTAGCGATAGCGAAATATGCGCAATAATTGCTCTTAATCGCAAATCCGTATTATGTATGTAGCAGATCAGCGATAGCCACACCATAGCAAACTAGCGATAGTGCTGCCTCTAGAGAACAATCAGTTAACCAAAGACCAATGGTCGTTGCAGTTAACTAAACAATAACAATCAAACATATGTCTGAGCAATAACTACTATGAGGGTTCCTTTCAAATCGCTGTATGAAAAAAACTTTTTTACAAAAAAAAGAACAACCTACTTAAAAAAAAAACACTACAAAGTGATAAATAACTTTAATTTCGGAAGTCGGTGTCGTTGATTCCGCATTTTCGTTTTTTGACACCGACTTCCGAAATTAAAGTTATTTATCACTTTGTAGTGTTTTTCTTTTAAGTCGGTTGTTTTTTTTTTGTAAAAAAGTTTTTATTTTTCACTTTTTAGTTGTAACTACCCCACGAAAAAGTAAACAAAAAGATCGTTAATGTAGACAATGTAGATAAATTTTTAGATTTTTGTTGATTTTTCAAAAACCGCTTGTCCGATTTCGATAAAATTTTCATGGAACCATTTGGGAAGTATACCCTTTCCAACAAAAGAAGAATTTTCCAAATCAGTCCAGGCGTCTTCGAGAAATCGGGGAACATACATAAAAAAAAAAGATTCCGACGAATTGAGAACCTCCTCCTTTTTTTGAAGTCGGTTAAAAAAGGTAATAATGGTGATGTTTCGTAGGACGTACCTGAACTGATAACGGAATACTTGAATAGTAAATCACTTCTAGTGGTCTTAGTTTGAATATACGCAAATGTTTGCATTCCAATAATAACAAAATAATATGGTACCATCGAGCTGGACGCTAGATAACGGAACTCTTGAATAGCTACTAGTAATCCTTTCGAGTGTGGGCTCATTAGATGTTTGTGGGCTCGTTGAGACACATCTAATGAGCCCATACTCGAAAGGATTACTAGAAGCTATTCGAGGGTACCGTCATCCAGCGGCCAGGTTCATAATCAGGCGAGCTCGATGGTACCATGTTGTTGTATTATCACGGGAATCCATACATTTGCAAATATTCTAAGACCACTAGAAGTAATTAACTATGCAAGGATTCCGTTGTCTAGCGTCCAGGTCAGTCCTATGCCATAACTTTTTCACACAGCGATTTGAAATGAGCCGCCATAGTAGTTATTGTAATAAAATACCTATTTAATGACAAATGTGTGGTTGTTATTGGTGCTTAGACCAGCTTCCATACATTTTTGCCGATTCTCCTTTGGCTGTCAAATTGAGATATCCTCTTCCCTTGTTGTTGATCGCTTGCCTATCGCGCGCTGATTACTAAGTACAAATTAGTCTTCTAATTCGAAGAATTTTGCCTAAAATTGTGTTCATTTAACTTGGTCGTGTATCGTGTGTTCATTAGCATAAACTCTGTGTAACAATAGGTACCATAAAATAACCATAAAAGACTATTCATTTACTATTGAGCAGTGTTGCCAATTTATCAAATCCCCCAATAATCTAAGTCAAATTTTCCGATTTGCCCTAAATTCCAAATTAAAATTATTTAAAGATATATGAAACAAGTTTCAACTATTTAAATTTTATTTTTTCTAAATTACAAGACACTAAATTTTCACTCGATCGATGCGTTTGAAAACGCCTGTATCAGCAATAAAAGGACATCACAATTTTTGTTTGGTTTTTCATTTATTTGGTAAAAACACGCACAACAACACAGACCCAACTCCAAGTTATTTCACAGTTAAATAGTTCATATAATTTTAATCAATAATAATTAGCCATGAAATTATCGAAGTATGAACTATCAATCGGTATTATTTAACGGTGAGATGTCGAAATCCCCGCGTTTCCCCCCCATAATGCTAATCCCCAATAAATTCCCAATCAACTTGAGATTCACCCCGCATTTTGGGGAATTCCTCACAAATTGGCAACGCTGCTATTGAGGTATTGGGGTAAGGATGGCTCGTGTCTCGTGTAGAAACTCTAGTTCATCTATACTCCATGAGTTTAGGTAGTTAAATAAAGGTAAACAAAAAAACCACGTGACTTAGTTACCCGACTAAACGTAATACCAGCATTCAGTTGTCATGCTACGTCACAGTTGTACTCTTCAATTTAGCGACGTTAAAATTCATTAAAAAAGTTGCTAAATTGAAGAGTACAACTGTGACGTAGCATAACAACTGAATAGACTGGTATTACGTTTAGTCGGGTAACTAAGTCATGTGGTTTTTTTGTTTACCTACCTAAGACAAGCAATAAGGATGGATTTATCAAAATGCAACCCGAATTTCTAAAAATCCGCCCTTATTCCTTGTCTACATTATAAAGGGAACCTCTGTGCAAAATTTCAGCTCTAGGTCCAAGGGTTTGGGCTGGGCGTTGATGAGTCAGTCAGTCAGGACTTTTTATTTATATGTATAGATAGATAAGCCTACTGGCTGGATTGCCATGGTTTCCTGGTGAGGAAGGACCTTTAACCCTTTTATATATTTTTAATGAATTCTTTGACACATTCACGAGAAGAACAAAAATAAATTGTGTTACAATTGTTAGGATCGGGAGAACGCAACATGTAAGAAGTGCCAGCCGTCCGGCTGTGTAAAAGAGTGTCCTGGAGACAAGATAGACACTGTGACGTCTGCAGAGAAGTTCCGCGGGTGCACACACATCAAGGGCAAGCTCGAGATCTCCGTGCGCGCCTCAGGGGGTGAGCTTCATAACATATGGTCGAGTCCCTCTCCTGTGTTCTTTAGAGACTTGAAAAGCTGTCAAGACTGTTTCTTGTCATAAAAACCATTTGTTTATATTCTGACTAAACTTTTGAAAAAAAAAAGAAGACCAATAATTCAAACTAGTCGCTACTTTTTTAATTGATGGGAATGTTAGTGTTTTATTTTTACTTCCGGAAATTATGAAATATAACGCATGCTTAGTGGAATACTGACTTAACTCAAAAAAGACGATTTTTGGGACATCGCAAAAGAAGATCTTGCTATGAGGACTTGTCCTACTTGTTGACGCATAAAATTAAAACTGATTTGACTCCATTATTAATTAATCATGAATGCTTGTATTTTGAACGTCTATGATTAACTATTCATGAGATCTGAGTAAAAAAAAATAACTCAATTCTGACCTATCTCCTAATGGGTCAATGTTCCATTAAGCATGATTAATCGTAACGCCTCGAAGCAACTAAGAAGTCGCTGAGTATCATAAAACTAAATTTAGCGATTTAGTCTTATACATCGCTAATTTAGCTTTCATAGTACTCATCTTTATTTCAAATTTAAATTGTAGGTAACACGCTGGCATTACTAGAGAAGTCATTGGGTGAAATACGCGAGATAACTGGCTCGTTGCTAGTAATACGATCGTACCCACTAGTGTCACTGATGTTTCTAAAGAGCCTGAAGAAAATCACCGGAGCGTGGCCCGCAGACGTCAAACCTAAAAATAGGTGAGTCAAAACTAAAACATTGTGATTTTACATAAATATTATACATATTAAGTATTACAATTTCTGGTTGCTTTTGTGTTTCTATAAGAAATATGTGAATGTTAAATCAATGGAGGAACATCGTTTGAGCTCGGATGTTACCCCACAGAGGTCACGATCTTCAGCATAGAGGCGCGGCGCGGAGCAGGGGGCTGAAGATTCTGTTCAGTAATAGTATTATAAAACACAAAATAGAGTAGATTAGATTGGTATGTTTGCTTATTTGTTCTTATAATTATATCTAAATAATAGGTAAATATTTTTCTTTCCTATTATTTCCAAAGTCTTTCCCGACTCGTTAGTTAGATATAACTACTACTACTTGGTACTTGGTGGTACTACTTGTATTTATACATAATTATCATAAACGTTTATTATTTTCCGACGACAGATTTTCCATTCTATACAAATAAATAAAATTGTAGTGTATGTTTGTAATATCAAAATAACAGCTTTTTACTAAATGCACATGAAAGTATAATACGGTATTTATAACAAAATAAAATATTTTTGAAATTCGGTCTGTCTGTCTGTTTGTTCCGGCTAATCTCCGAAACAGCTGGACTGATTTTGATGATACTCTCACTGGCAGATAGCTGGTGTTATAAGAAGTAACTAGGCTACTTTTACTTTAGGAAATTAATTAGCGGCCGCACAAAAAAAAAATGGAAACCTATGAAATCCAATTTGTTTTCTGACATGCACGCAAACGAAGTCGCGGGCACAGCTAGTAATAATAGAAATCACTACTGTATTAAAAGTAAGTTAAAGATTTATGGATTGGAGTTTGTTGATAATCGCCTTTCAAATGATCCGCGAGTTGACCCCAAAACTTTACCATTACCTACCACCCATATCCAAGTCAATTAAAAATCATGTACACACGGCTACATATCAAGCTATACATTTCCAGTATAAGCTGACCTTGCATTGGTTCGGCTTTCCGTACAAGAAGAGGTCCGCTTGTACTGGAAATGTATAGCTTGATATGTAGCCATGTGTACAGACAGCGTCAGAGAAAAGGAACCCCCTTTGGTAACGACTCATTACCAAAGGGGGTTCCTTTTCTCTGACGCTGTCTGTACCTATGAATTCTAATTCATTCAGTTTAATGCAATTGGAAATTTTTCATAGGTTTAAAATAGCTATCGTTACGGTTTATTTTTTACATTATTTGATTAGTTAATTACTTATCGAAGGTTTATTTAACATACACACAAGGAAGACAGTATTAGAATAATTTTATTAACCGATCAGTATGGAAATTGATTGCGGGATCTACAGTTTTATGATAAATACTTAGGTACGTTACATTTATTTGTTTTACTTATAACTGATACCGTTTCAGACAAGTTTTACATATATTCAACAACCAGAACCTCGAGTTGCTATGGGACTGGCCAACTCACGGCGACATTGATATCTCAGGGGGCTCCCTGTTCATACATTTAAACCCAAAGCTGTGCTACTACACCCAGATAATGCCACTTAAGAACATGACTCATGATCCGAGGTCCAACTTCACTGAAATTGAAGTGTCAGAAGACAACAACGGAAATCAGGCCTCCTGTGAGTAGTTTACGATGTTATTTAGCATGCAATAATTCATGCATAGTAGGTATTGTTTATTCTCAAATGTATTAAAAAAAAAAAAACGAGTATCGTCTCCGTCGTTGCCTCTTTGCTGAGGTCGGTTGGAGACCAATAAAAAAGGTAGAATGTAAAAATTGCTTCACAGCAACATTATAACGATTTCTGTGTGTGACGTTTACGCAGGTTTACCGGACAAGTTGCACCTGCGAGTGTTCCAGCTGCACGCCCGCTACGTGATCCTCACCTGGAACATGTACTGTCCCGAGGACATTCGCAAGCTGCTTGGCTACTCCGTCTACTACATCCAAACCAAGCCCAACCAGAACGTTACGCTGTACGAACAGAGGGACGTGTGCTCCGACATGTTAGTATTCACTTTATCATTTCTTTTCTCATGTAGTTGAGTTGCATGCATTGTTTAATGGCAGTATGCTAAAGTTAAATTGTTATTAAAACAAAAGAATAATCTTTGTTTTGTTTGCAGATGGAATGTTGTGGATATAACCGAAGACGAAGCACGTAATGGCTCAAGAGAAGTTCCTACTGGCAACCAAAATGACATTCTCTTGAATCCATGTCTGAATATGCAGCCCTCATTCCGCTTACTGACACATTTGAGCCCTGACACGCGATATGCGGCGTATGTAAAGACGTACACCACACTGCAGGAAAAAAAGGGTGCACAGAGTTCCATCATATACTTCACCACCTTACCTGGAAGTAAGTACCAAAAGTAACAACCAACAAAAATAAAACCTTTATCGTAGGACAGGTTCCCTTTACCTTTTTTAATTAGTGGAACCTCGAGATGGAACGGTTTAAGCTTCACGCGGATTGACACACTCATGCCGATTCAATTTCTATTGTTGTCTTGAAAAATAAAAATTTAAACATACCTAGTTCGTGTGGCATTGTGAAGAATAAAGTGAATGTGTGTAGGGCCCAGTCCACCGCAGGGCGTGTCGGTAGAGTCGCTGTCGCCGCACTCGGTGTTCATCCGCTGGTCGCCGCCGGCCATGCCCAACGGCACCATCGTGCTGTACCACGTCGCCGTGCAGGCCAGCAGCTACAACGTGCCGCAGCTGCTGACAGGGAACACTAACTACTGTGCTAATCGTAAGTTCTTATAAAATACTTTAGAATTTGAATGACTGGCAAAAAGATCTCTCTCTGTTGTCAGAGACAGAAATTTTCGGCGGCATTACGTAAGTATCATAAAGATATGTACAGCAAAGTCAAAGCATTTATTTCAAATAGGCTCATAAAAGGCACTTTTGAACGTCAAAAATTCTCTTAAAATAGAATTGATTCTAGTCGCCTATTCCAAAGGGTAGTTTTCGTATTGAGAAGAATGGGCAAGAAACTCCAGGTGCTTCATTCTATTCTGCGCTTTTACATTTTCGTATTTCTTATTTCAGCGAGTGCCCTAGCGAATATGATAACTGCTCGAACAGAAGAGTCTCCGGAAAGTCAGGAGAAGGAGACGACCGGTGACGTCACCAACGGCTCGTGTTCTTGCAAGGAAGAGGACAAACCGGGCACGAGGTTCAACTCGCGCGCAGAGAGAGAGCGAGAAGAAAGCATCGACTTTGAGAACCACCTGCAGAATTCTGTACGGGATTGTATACTGAATCTACTGTATTATTACTTGTTCACATTACCAGTTTATCCCCCACACGGGTGAGATGCATCTGAATGAACGCCCTCGAGGCGACTGACCCCGTTATACGTGAACAAAAGTACAAGTTTTTGAAGGAGGGACAAGGTGCCAAGTTCCTCCGTTGAAAAGGGAGATTCTTTCGGCTAGTCGGGTGTTGAATTTGATGGGCTGCTACTCTTTTCAATTGAGGAACTTCACACCTCATTCCTCCACCACCAAACTGGTGAACCGAGTATGATAATGAAGCTGCTGCTTCAAGGATGCGCTAATAATCACATCGGGGTCACAGATTTGGAGGTGATCAACTCAAAAAGGACTAGGGCTGAATAATTATGCTAAGTTGAACCGTGTCCGCACAATATGTAAAAATCTCCAACTCAGCTTGGGCCGCACGTGGTTCAATAGTTTTCTAAACGCCAATTCATTACAGGTATACAGAAAACAGCCTGACAGACAGAAGCATTCAAAAAGCAGGGTAAAGCGATCTCTGGACCACTACATGAACAGCATGCTTGTGAAAGTGGCCGAGAGTGTCGCACCCAAGCCCGGACAGAACTACACCAACAGTACGGACGAGGAAGGTAATTCGCGAGTTTGTCATCGTCTCTAATAAATAATACCAACCCGCACTGGGCCCGCGTGGTGGATTACGGCCCACTCCCTCTCACACAGAGGAGGCCTGTGTCTCAGCAGTGGGAACGTTATAGGCTGATTATGGTTATGCTAATCAAAACGTATTCATCTAGTCGGTGCCTTGCCTTTATTGCTCGTCCTTCATGGCCTCGGCTTGTCATCATTGCGACATTCTGGAATTTAGCGCGCACTGGATTTCCAACTCTTTGTGTTGAGCCGAGTGTTGAGAATCCAATAAAACGCATCCAAACGCGTCGAAAAAACACTGTTGGATTAACACTCATTTTAGCCAAATGCAGTCGCATCGAGCCTAAAGCTTGCGGCGTGAAGGATTCTACAGGTTACAAAGATAAATACACAATTTTTTTTTTTCATTTTTCATGCTGCTTGCATGCTGCCATCGTCACGTCATTAACATTATCGCAAATAGTTAATTTTTCATATTTTTTTATTATAACACCACACCTGCAATCCCTGAAACCTGAGGCAGAGGTGTGCCTCTATAGGCAATCATCAATCAATCAATTGGCATGATATTAACCTTTTTAAATAGTTCCCTAAGAGTTTCGCGGCGACGTGGACTGTAAATGTAAATTGTAATTATAATTATTATAAATGGCTCTGACGGCTCTCTTTTGTAAAATAAAAATGGATTCAATGTCAGCAGCCCGACCCTATAGTTGACCCCAACCCCATAAATTGATTAATTGCATTTGGGAGAGCCCAAGCTCAGCAGTGGACTGTAATAGCAGACAACTGCTGGACATGGCCTCTCCCACCCACCCTTCCGCATCCAGTCTGTCCCAGCCACCTTTTTAAGGTCACACTACGCTTGTCGATATGCGGTCTCCACTTCAGGACTCGTCTGTTCCACCGGCCATCAATCAGTAAAAGCATGTAAAATCTTCATTTGTCGGCAGGGTCCGCCGAATCCCTGTACTTCGAGCTGGGGGGCGACACAAGGTCACTGACAGTGACGAACTTGCGGCACTTCACGTGGTACACAGTCAGCATCTACGCCTGCCGCGCCAAGCACGAGAAGGAGACACTCAAAAATTACAACAGCACTTGGTGCTCAGAACATCGGGCCTTTAATACCTTCCGCACTTCGGAATTAGGTAAGCTTTCGGAACCACCTAAACTAAAAAAGGTCAAACTAATTGTATCTAGATTATACCTAAGTGAATGATGTGGCCTCCTATAATTGGAAGCGCTCACTAATATTTGTTCTGATTCTTGTAAACTTGTACCTATGTAGGTAATTGTGTAGACTCTGTTGGAGATCCAATGAATTTAAATAAACTATGCTCAAAATTTTGTTCTAATCTAGGAAATATATCTTTAGTGCCCGAACATAAAGTCAAAATTTTTAAGATATTTTTAATAATAGTCATTCTGAAATGAACTTTATTTACACCCGTAAGGTTAATATTTCGTATTAGTAGTCAATCAAAGTTCTTCAAGTCGCACGCCGCCTATCACATACAAAATAATAAAAATGTTGTTATCTTTGCAGTAAACGCGGATAAAGTGAACAACTTGCAAGCAGAAGTGGTCGTTTCGAACAAGACGTTAGGCGAAGTAAACGTGACGTGGAAACCGCCTGAGAAACCCAACGGGTTCGTTGTAGCCTACGCCGTGCACTACTCCCGCGTCGATGATAACTTGGCGGTACATCATTTACTTAAACTTCCTTATTTTCTTTGTAGATATTTGTTTCTGCTGGTTGTAGAGGCTGAGCTCAATCCATTGAGGAAAATCCAATGGTTGCAGACTATATCCAGACCCCAGTCCAATAAATTAAACTGCGTATATCTAATCCCCCCTTGCCACCACCATCCTTGGCCACCTTGTATATAAATAAATAAATAAGAAGGTATAATTATGCGAGGTGTAATCTACACCAGCAAACGAGGTCGTTTTAATGTTTGCCTATTCCTCTTTCCTCAGTGGTACTCCTTGACAGGCCTATATTGTCCCCCATACCTATTATCAGTGTGAAAAAAAATATTTATAAAAGTGTAACCACGTAGTTCCTTGCTGGCTCTTCTCCATAGGAAACTAGTTGGAATCGTGCACCTAGCTTCTGAAGTTTCAAAAGTGGTTGTAAATGAATGTACATATGATAATGTAGGTATATGTGGAGATTTTTTTTAATTTGAGTAAAAATATCGATCAAGTTTGTATTGGTTTGTAGGGTCAGGATGTGGGGCTTCAGAGCTGCATCACGGTGGATGACTACGAGAACAACGGGCACAGCTACACGCTGCGCAGCCTGTCGCCCGGCAACTACAGCGTGGAGGTGACGCCCGTCACGGCCGCCGGCGCCGGCAACGCCTCCGCCGTGCCCTTCTTCATACCGGTAACTAATCATAATAAGGCCAGGTACGCTCGGGGATTTTTTTTATCGTGCACGGGATTTTCAACTCTCGGTGTTGAGTCGAGCATTGAGAATCCAGTGCGCGTTAAAAAATCGCCCGTGGGTACGAGGGCTAATTCTTTTGACCCTTTCTTGGTTCTGCAGACAATCTCTATGGAGACTTAGCCATAGTCAACTATGCAGGAGGCGTTACAGTGCACAAATGTCTTTGCAAACGCTGGTGATCTCACTCTTCCCTCATTCCATAAACCAACTGCTTTTGACTGCTTATAAACTTATTTGTACACTAGCCTCGTTTTAATAAACATACCTGTTTACTGAAAGTTTGGCATGCGCTCTGGAAAATAATTAATATTCCTATTCTTGGATTAGCTGTGCTGTCCGTAAACGTGTATGCTAATTATAAAAAAAATAACCTCATCATCATCATCATCAGCCTATAATGTTCCCACTGCTGGGACACAGGCCTCCTCTCTGTGAGAGGGAGTGGGCCGTAATCCACCACGCGGGCCCAGTGCGGGTTGGTAGATGTCACATGTCTTTGAATTTTTGGTTCTAGGACATGCCGGTTTCCTCACGATGTTTTCCTTCACCGTTTTAAAAAAATAACCTAAAAAGCATCAACTGCATAAGTACTCAATGCATGTACTACAAAAACAGACGATTCAAAAATATTTCCAGGAGAGAAAAGCTCAAGCCGCGCACGAATGGATCTGGGGCGTGGTGGGCGGCTGCGTGGCGATGCTGCTGCTGCTGGGCGGCGGCGTGTGGTACGCGCGGCGCGGCCTGCTGCCGCCCGCCGAGGCCAACAAGCTGTTCGCCAGCGTCAACCCCGAGTACGTCTCCACCATGTACGTGCCCGACGAGTGGGAGGTGCCGCGCTCGTCCGTCGAGTTCATACGCGAGCTGGGACAGGGCTCCTTCGGAATGGTAAGTCTGATTCCACTTTATTGTAGAAGCCGTGAAAGTTATTGTCAGTATCGATTCACAGCGTACTTAACATAACACAGGAAAATAAGATTTGCCTTTCAAGGCAAATCTAGGAAAATAATCTCGAAAACCATAATTTTGCAAACATCTCTTAAAATATCCGGTTTACCTCAACTAATGCGACAAGCTAATTCCTTAGTAAATTCTACACGAAAATGTTTTACATAAGATTCATTTGATATAAGGCAAATAAAATTTTGAAAAAAGCGCATACTCCTGTACTAAGTCCGTGCGTAGTGTATGCTAATAAAATTATGTTTGATGCTTATGAAAGACGTTCAATATACACACTCATTTTAGCAGAAAATTAAATCGAGGAAGAGGAATAAAATGACCTACAAATAAATTAAATGCTTCATAATTAAAAATCCAATGTTAGGCCTACGATATCGAGCAAACAAAAACGCGTCTTTAACTTTACCTTAAAGATGGTGCGGAAACAAAAGCATCACAACACATCATCAGCTAATATCATTATTTTCAACTATCAATGTTGGCATTATGGTTATAAGCATATAACTGAAGTACTTTATTTATCTAGATGAGTATAACACCTACATGAAGAATTTAGTCATCACTTTTATCTCGAGTTTTCCTGTAAAATTTTCTAGAAAAACGAGCGTTTGTTTTATGTAATCGCGCTTGACAAATCTGGGCACCGTTAATCAAATAGTTAAATTCGTTAATCGCTCATGCGTTACTAAAAAATGTAACTTTGTTAAACGTTAAAGCTTTAACATAAATTAACGTTAATCGTTAACTCGTGATCGCAATTGCATTTTATATGTCGTTGCGTTAGAGATTTACTTTAAAAAAATATTGGTATAGGCTATGGAAGTTTAGGCACGACGTCTACTAAACATGAGTGTAAAATCCACCAGTACGTATAACTTGATTCTTTTTCAGGTGTATGAAGGTCTTGCGAAAGGTATAGAAAAAGGAAAACCTGAGACACGGTGTGCCGTGAAAACTGTCAACGAGCACGCTACTGATCGGTAAGTAGAACAAACAATATTGAAATACATTCATGCAGATAATTCGTACATAAGCGCAAGCACTCATCACAATGTAACTGCCGCAGGGAGCGTCAAGAGTTTCTGAACGAGGCGTCGGTGATGAAGGCGTTCGATACGTTCCACGTCGTGCGGCTGATGGGCGTGGTGTCGCGCGGGCAGCCCACGCTTGTCATCATGGAGCTCATGGAGTGCGGAGACCTCAAGACCTACCTGCGCTCCCACCGGCCCGACTCGGAGGCCTCGCTGCCGCGCAAGGGCGGCAACGACCCGCCAACGCTGCAGAACATACTGCAGGTATGCATCAGTTACATACCATCCCATAGCTCATGGAATGCGGAGACCTCAAGAACTACCCGAAGACCTACCTGGAAGGGGTGTAAAAAATCATTCCTTCGATTTAGAAACTTGAAAATAAGAAAAATAATAAAGATTGTAATGATCCAAAACTGTAGTAGAAAGTACGAAACACGCGAACGAACTCGCTTGCGAAGTACTAGTATTATAATAAAAAAAACTAAAGTCGACATTATGCGTATTGTTTCAGATGGCTATTGAAATAGCCGACGGTATGGCTTACCTATCGGCCAAAAAATTCGTGCACCGCGACCTTGCGGCGCGCAACTGTATGGTCGCCGGCGACCTGACCGTGAAGGTCGGGGACTTCGGCATGACCAGAGACATCTACGAGACTGACTACTATAGGAAAGGCACCAAGGGCCTGCTGCCGGTGCGCTGGATGAGCCCTGAGAGCCTCAAGGACGGAGTAAGTTGACTGACGCTCATTTTTTATTACAATACTATTGTATAGATGTACTGTGTGAAAAATCACATGGCTGGGAAGAAAGTGAATTCAGAAATAAAGGTTGATAGAGAAAAAGGCATACTGCGCCGACCCCTAATAAATTGGGATAAGGGCAGGAAGGCGATCCGATGTTACCATCACTTGGATTGTTTACCATCTTGTGTGTTTCAGGTGTTCTCGAGCAGTACTGACGTGTGGAGTTACGGCGTCGTACTTTGGGAAATGGCGACGCTAGCCATGCAGCCTTACCAGGTATGTACACGTCTAGCTGGTCAGATAGTGTCATTGATTTCACAATTCTATTTACAATTTATGTAAGTTCAAAAAAACTATATATGTAAAACAAACTCGGGTTAGTTGCACATTTACAACTCAAAAACGGCTAGACCGATTTTTATGATCTTTGATTTGCTGGATTTGCCTCCACCCCGAATAGCAGAATAACTATTCAAACATGGGAAAAATTCACAAAAAAATTTAATGAAGATACTTAATTCATTTTTTCATAAAAAAGAAAGAAAATATGTTTATTTGCGGTAAACATGCCGCAGATTTGAAGAATTATTGTCAAAAATTCAAAATAATTCCTTCGATAAAATTTATCTGGCGTTGGAAAAGTCTGCCCTTAAACATATAAAATTCAGTTTTCGCTACAACTCAAAAATATGGCGAAGTTTAAAGTCTATGGTAGTCAGAGACCGCACTGCTGCGATCTGACGTCACAACACAAGAATGCCATAGTAACTTCGCGCCTTTCAGTAAAATTATCGTTTTGCGTGACAAATACCTATAGAAGAATGCGTTACTTCTCGATTCGTCTTTTTAGTAACATCTTTGCATACTCATACAATAAAGCTGAAAAGTTTGTTTGTTTGAACGCGCTAATCTCAGAAACTACCAGTCGAATTTGAAAATTATTTTTTGCATTTTCTAGTCCAATTACTGAGGAAGGTTTTACTTTACCCTACATCACGGCATCTAAAGCCCTGAGGAGCGTAGCAAAAACAAAAAAAGTCAGAAAGAACGCCAAGCGAATATATTTTATGGAAAAACAAGAAATTTCACGCGGACTAAGTCGCGGGCATAAGCTAGTTTTTGATAGTCGACAAATACCCTACCGTACGTCGTGTCCGGCCGCATGTAACCGTGTGCCTCCTGCCTGCTCCGCAGGGCCTCTCCAACGAGCAGGTGGTGCGCTACGTGGTGGAGGGCGGCGTGATGGAGCGGCCCGAGCACTGCCCCGACCGCCTGTACGAGCTCATGCGGGCCTGCTGGGCGCACCGCGCGCCCGCGCGGCCCAGCTTCCTGCGCCTCGTGGCCGACCTGGCGCCCACGAGCCAGCCGCACTTCCGCGCGCGCAGCTTCTTCCACTCCGCGCAGGGCCAGGAGATGTACGCGCTGCAGCGGTCCGCCCTGGGTCAGTCTCCCGCCTCTACTCGATACCCATTTCAAAAAGATTGCTCGATTACACCAGGATAAATACGCGGATTAGTGATCGCAAAAATGATAGACTCTTGACGATGCCGATGTCGGTATATCTGCCAGGAGTGGAAAATGTGGCAAGCTGTATAACATTCGAGTTGTTTTCATTGTTGTTAATCGTCAGCCTAGGTGCAGAATTGACCACACATTAGGTTGACGTTTACATGCTTTCCCACACGTCCCGGTCTTCGTCAGCAAATGATAACATTTGTTGCTAGTACGAACCTGTTTTTAATACGAGCCGCTTTTCTGTTCCCATCATTGCGCCCCGTAGAGACGTGTGCCGAGTCGGCAGCACGCTGTTGAAACGTAAGTAGCGGTACAAGTTTGCATGTTTAACGTAACGTGAGATGAGTGCGGGCACTTTTGTTATCATTTTCTGAGCGACCATGAACCATTGTAGTGACAGTATGATTCATTTGCGACACCGACTTTTATGGCGAAGCCGATCAGAATTATGCAACGGGCGCAACCATCCCATATTTCAAACAGAATTAAAAAGAATTCAACAATAGTACGTCTTTGCTTTGGTGCCCTTGGCTTGTCCGGTCGGGGGTCCGCCGGTGCGGAGTTTTAAACAGTTGAAAGTAGACATTTTGGTTTATTTTTAGAATTCCACTGTCATTCCATCCGTCGGTGTTAACTCTGCCGCACTACTATAGTTGGACTTCTTAGTTACAAATGCTTATAATTATAATTTTGCCGATCTTTAGGTTCATATCTGATTGGAATATTTTTGGTCAAACATGATATAAAACTTCTCTGTGGCGTACTAACTGTCACGTGGTTGTGCAGAGGAGGAGCAGGAGCTGGCGGAGGTGAACGTGGGCGCGGTAGCGACGGGCTCGGGCTCCAACCTGTTCGGCGTGTCGGGGCGGCTCGCTTCCTGGGTGCGCGAGCTGTCGTCGCTGCGCTCGCGCAACGAGGACGACGCGGCCGCAGAGCCGCTGCAGCCGCTGCAGCCGGCGCCGGACCTCAAGTCGCCCAACGGCCTGCCGCCCGCTGCCGCCGGCTGCTAGCCGGCCGGCGCTGGCCCGGCCCGGTCCGCCGAGCCGCTGCTGCCGGCGCCGGGCCGGCCCGCCGGTTCTGTCCGGTCCGCCGTGCCGGCGCCGGGCCGGCCCACAGGTCCGGCCCGCCAGCCACATCTACCTCAGGTCGGCCGCCGAGCCGCCGACTCTTCGAATCGTAGCCGTAGCCTAGTGTAAATATCGTAATGATCGTCCGACGAGCGGGGATCGTCTCTGACTGTAGTGTAAATTTATATTAGGGGGAGCCCCTCGATCCCCCCGCATTTATTACGTTAGCGTGCCGGGGCGACGGGAGCTTCGGTGCAGTTGTTTTGTGAGAGCTCGACCCGAGACGGCGATGCGTTTCTTTTCGTCTGACGATTCGTTTTCATATCAGGAAAGTAATATTTTTGCTGAGACGATATTGAGTGAGTCGATTTGTCTCGACGTGAATCCTATATAGTTTACCTCGACGTTATTATATAGTTATAGATCGGTGTCACTTTTGACATAGCCTATTAATGTTAAGTTTACCGTTTAAGATGTAAAGCGTGTATAGTTTTATGTAGGCGAGATCGTGTACAAATTATTTTTATTAATTTCTCGACGTATAGTTCGGTAACTTGCTACTGTTTCAAAGGTAAAAGTAATTTTGTAACGGATGTCAAATTCGTTGAAGTTGTTATGTTGTTGTGCCAAGTACTTTCATTGCAAACGTACTTGCGATATGAATTTGTCACTTGTCCTAATCGTGCAAAATGCAGCCGCTTATAATACTCAACTGTTGGATAAACCGCTTTATATATCAAGTTATTTTTGCTACTTGTATAATGAATAATTTCAAATATTGAATTAAAATTAAATTAACCACCAAAGATTTGGAAAAATAAACGTCTAAATTTACAATTCTTTTTATGCTGTTACTTATTGTAGCTTTGTTATCAATGTTTGCAAAGATAATTATATAATTGTATTAGAGTAATTATACAGGGTCGTTTCAAATTAGTTGTAACTGGTTTTAGTAGGAACGTGAAGCAACACCCACAGTTTAGTCATAATGCGTAAGTTAAACGGGAAAAGACGAAGATCGTGTTACTTAGTGTTGCCGGCCATACGTAGCGATATATATACTGCACAAACTACAAGCAGGATGAGCATTCTCATGTAGTTTGTACAAACGAGTACTTACTAGTACCAGTTAAGTGACAATGTTGAATTTAAATGACTTCAAAAACCGCAACAATTATTATTTAACAACTTAATATATTGTGTATGAATGATTGTAAATGTATATCTCGTGTTGCAGTTATTCTCGATAAGAATTTACGCTGAAAACAATGTGTTCCCCATCGACTAAAATGCAATAGATAATACCTGCCACTATTTTTAAATGAGTAGTTATATTACTTACATGCTCTTATTATTTTAAACAAAATGTAAAGCCAAAGTACATATATGTAAAGATCAGCGCACACCGGCGAACGGCACGAACCACGATATTTGTATGACTGCGGCGATGAAACACCTCCTCGCATCGCCTCGTGTCCGCCCTGTGTGCTGAGCCTTATTATGCTAAACTAATCAATGAACTATTTACGTCTATAGCTACAATGTATGGTAATATCTCAATAAGGAAATAACTAAATATGTTACAGAAATACTTAATTTATGTAATGCGAATATATTTATGTATGTAAAGTAAAGAAACCTAAAGATAAATGAGGACATATACACAGTATGTATTCTTACAGTTCAACTTTTATTGTGTTCATATTTTTCCATGCGTATAATTACAGTTTTTTTCATAATTTAGTTCACTGTATATCTGTAGTAATACAACGTAATAATTAGGTATATTATAACTATGTGGTTCCTTTTTTTTATTTTGTTCTCATTTTAATGTGCAGTGATTTTTGGCAGCAAGTATGTAGATATTAATGACTGTTAATTTAATTCATGACATAACGCGAAATAGACATGATGGTTTAAAAATAAATTTACAATATTGTTTAGAATTTGTAATAAATGAAATATTTTTAATTGACAGCAAGTTTCTAGTTAAATAAAACTACGAAAATCAAGTGTCAGCTACATGATAGTTAATTAACTGTAAAAAATATAATTATAATGAACATTCAACCAAAGTTAGACTCCAATATATACAACAGTCGTGGACATTAGACTCCAGGCGTCAACCAGCACTCGCGGCTGGGGTCCGATGTAGTAATAATAACTATAACGATAATGTGGTATAAGGGTTTAAACGAGTGCCTTCAGACATCCAGCCTTCATGCATGCAGGTTTGTTGATTGTGTGAGGTGGACACGATACAGTGGCGACACTACGCCACCGACACGGCCCGCGCGCCTGCATTACCTTCTCTCTATTATACACGTGTTTGTTTCACAAGTAACGCTAGAATTTCGATAAATAATATTTTCAATGGCATTTAAATTGTTTTCATTTTAACACAATCAAGGACCTCTGCCACAGGAAATCAATTCAGCTCGGTTGTCTATGGATATAGGCGATGTATTACGAATGGCTTACCGATAGTATTTTATTTAAGTCGTTTACGACCACCTTTTTATTGTGAATAATAAGAAATCTGGTAAAAAGTAATGTTAGTAATACGTCGGGAGCGAGAGGGGGCGAAGACTTGGCAGACTGGGACTAGTACATGATCGTACCCGTTTGTGTTGTTGTCGGGGGCACAAGGCACGTTGCATCACTGATTGAACCATTTTAGTAAAATCGAAACGAAATCTTCGTTGAAACCGAAATCCAAATATTGTTTTATGTGTAAAATTTGCATAGTGCCTTTTGCTCAATTATGAGGAATGTCGTAGATAGGTATCGTTAAGCGTAACCTAAATATATTAGAACTATAATGTAGTTCCATTTAAGTTAGTCGCTAATATTCCAGTGAGTGAGACACAAAAAAGCCCCACCAAACTGAAGCTCGCTGCACTGGAATGTTACGCGGTGTAATGTATAACGTGGAGTCTAGTGCGCGCACGCTGCAGAGTTGCGCGCACTCCTGTGACAACGAGCGAGCTGAGACACTCCACGCCCACACGCTCGCACGCACACATACACTCGATTTTACTAAAAAAAAAATGAAACTCAGTTCGATTATCAACTAGTGTTCTCGATTAGCATTTACTTGATGAGTATAACAAGCCTGCAATGCTAGCACGTGGAGCGAGTGGCGCGTGGAGTGACTGCGGCGAAGTCTCGCACAACGTTGCCTCACACAGCGTTCCCTGCGGACTGTGCCTACTATCGACCTTTGTTACTTACGCTCTTGTTTTTATCAGTATTTGTTTAATTGTGATTATCACGTTACAAGGCAGTTAAATTACCTCATTTTTAGTGATTATATTATGCATAAATTATTGACTGATAAAATAATTTCCAAATGATTTATTTCCTTGTGTGAATTGTGTATGTTTTGTATAAGTGTCGGGGTAGCGTTGTGCTATATGCTCAATTTAGATACAATTTCACCAAACGATTGAGATAGTGTACAATTTTATATAATTAATTTAATAAAAACCGAGTACCTATTAATAATTTTAATATTTATATTAATAAAAAAGTTATAAAAAATAATAAAATCTAGTTTGAGTACATCCTCTTAGCACTATAACTGGACTAAGGACGCTGGGCAAAGTTGCGTGGGAAGTGTTCAAATTAGTCGTGTCCATAGCGCTAAAATACTCAAAAGAAACCGGCTAACGGCTAAGTGCGAGTCAGCCTCGCGCACTAAGGGTTCAGTATCTCTAATACTATTAGTTTACCTTGTATTTAATTAGTTTGCCAGGATAGAGGAGATAGTAACAAGTATTGTGACATGTTTGATTAACGTAAAGCCCTATGACAGACAGACACGTAGGCCGTAGGCTTGTACCTGTAGGCTCAATCTACATTGCCGCAGAACGGAGTGGAAGCGAATTTCGAAACGAAATCTTATATGTATAGCACAATGAATTTTACGTCAATTGTGTAACCTATAAACTATATTAGATACGAACCAAAACCGTCTTCCTGAGAATTATCGCACATTCTCGAGAATTCCCGCAGCGCAGCAAGCAAATCGTATTATAGTTCGTGCGTTACAAAAATTATGAGGTGCCATGTAAGATTTCGTTTCAAAATTCGCGGCAATGTAAGTTTCTCTAGATTTCGTGACGTAATTTATTTTTTTCATCAAACGAGTTTTAGAGTCGTTTCTTGTTTAAAGTTTTATTTAAATACATCTTAAGCGGTTCTCGGAGTATTACTTTTGGTAATGGACAGTCACATGGCACATCCTTCCCATAGCGCATTAACAAACAATCCGCTCTTATATAACCTTCGTTGCCATTATCTTTCAACTTTCTCAAAAAACGTAAATAGCACGGTGGAATACCATTTTCTTTAGCCCCCATTATTATGACTTGCTTGTATGACCTCGACGGCCACTGCTCAACGGGTATGGGATCTCTGTTACCTTTCGGTAGAGGATACACTTTTTGCATATAAGACCGGCACGTGAGTGTACCCATATAAGGAGTCAGGACTTTCACGTTTTTCACGAAAAACTTTTTAGTATCAATATCCCTTTGACTGCAAAATAAAAGAATATTATGAAGGAAAGGTAACATGTACTATTGTACTATGACTTAGGTACCTACTCGACTTACTTATCGAGGGATTCCAAATCGTCTTTATGAATTCTCCATATGACGCCCCATACATGAGCGTTAGCAGTGGGTACAATAGTGGCGGCAGGACCTTCCCAAAATCGGCTTAGCTTGATGAAGTCAAGTCTAAAGTTCTACAAAGCCAGAGGTAAGGTTTATAAAGCTTTTACTAAATAGGTAATTACTTACTTCTGTATCTAGGTATCTACATGATATCGGTAAGTAAGGTAAGTAAATACATACATCTAGTCGTGCTATAGAAACAAACTCTGCAGTGGGACAGAACGTTCTAACACGAAACTTTAACATATTGCCCGCATATGAGAAATACAAAAACGTGTCGGGTTTGTGAATTTCGGATTTCATCATTTATTGATTTGAGGAAGATTTAACACAACTTTGAAAATACCTAAGTAACACAAAGATCTTTAAATATGACCTAACACGATATTATTACTATGCCATCAAACGTAGGATGAAGTTGGTAATATTATAAATGAAACCAACTACAGTAGGTAGTAGGTACACGTGTCCATATATTATACCATGCACGTGTCTACTTATAAAAAGTTAATATTAAATATAGATTACAATAATTAATGAGATAATTTCAAACTGGAAGATTTTGACTGAAGTTTTATGAACCGACCATGGATAATAAATATAAGTCTATTAAAAAGTACCTACTCTGTGTAAATATCTACAAAAAGTCAGTCATTATAATAAGTACTTCATCCTATCCATGATCCTATCTACAAACCACTCTTAGGCCCAGCGTACACCGCCGGAGCGCATTTACTTGAACGCGCGGGCGGATTCCGCGGGCCCCGAGCGGTGCCAAGAGCGCTTGAGAACCCTCGAGCGGAGAGAGGCATGGCGGCGCGCCATGTCATTTAGTGCTGATAGATACTTTGTACAGACAACTCGCTCTCGTTCGTAATGAATTTGGACTTTTCCTCGTCCATGACCTCGCTCAACACACGACTACACTAATTATAATCTCCAGATATCTGACCGCCAGCGCGCCAGCCAGTCGGGCGCAGGGTAGTGCGGCGGAGCGCAGAGCAGCACCCGGGCGCGGGGTGCAGCGGAGCGCAGAGCAGCACGGCGGCGACTGGAGCTGGAGCAGTCACGCGCATACTCTTGTAGTAGCTTGAGGGCGCTCCGAGCACCGCGTGCGAATGTCATACAACTGCAATAACATGCGTAGGTTTATGAATGTATGTATTGTGTCATACATACGTGCTGTATTTGTTTACTATAGGTACATATACGGGGTTACGTCTTTATTTCGACGACATGATGTTGAAATTCTACCAACTTCGATATCATATATTTCAGCTCCGATATTACTTAGGGCAAAGTTCTTTTACGAGTCATTATTATTACTACACATATATACCACTATACGTTCGCAAAAATAAACTAAGTGACCGCTCAAAAAAAAAAAAAACCGAGTGTGCTTATGACCACACGACTGAAGTGAAACTTCAAACGTATTTGGCTATGAGAGGAAGAGAGAAAGAAAATGTGCGCGCGCACTGCTTTCTCTTGCTTATATCCCCCACTCAACTCCCGTTCGCCTCGCTCGTAGCCCGTAGACATGGGTCGTACTTGCAAAATCGAGTACCGGGGCTTCCAAGTACGTCCACCTTAAGAAACCAGGGCCTAAAACCAGGGCTCGAGATACTTTCAAGTATTTTCTATCTGCATCGAAAATTGATCCATAACTTCATACAAATAAGAAGTACAATCGCGTAATCAAACAAAAGCCCTGTTGGAAGTAAAAAGTACTTGCATAGGAAATTGACCCGTGAATTCCTATAAATAAGGAGCACAATCGCGTTTACAAATAAATACTTTTACAAACCATTAAAGTAAAAATACTTGCATACGAAATTGTTCCGTAGACTCCTACCACACCTCGGACACTCCATACAACGCTCGCAAAATAATTACCTATTACTACTACATAAACAAATGACGTTTGTATACGTGCAAATGTGTGCGTGAAATCTAGTAGCGTAAAAAAATGGCGCGGAAACTAAAGCAATTTGTGTCGGGGAACCGAACGACGACGGCGGCGGCGCTGCCCGAACGTGTGCATAATTATGAAGTGACCATGTAGTTCAATTGTTTATTTATATAGTCGGGTTCGTAATGAAATAAAAACACTAAAATAGTTTAGTTTAAATGACTTATCTGTAAATAATCGGTTATTAAATCGCATGTTATTAAAAATGCGAAATCTTACAAACAGTTTATGTAAATACGAATTCTGAAAAGCATCACAATATCCAACCATCGTGATTAAAACTCAAATAAAACTTTTAAATCGCATAATTGTGTGTTCGTTCGTGTCAGCAATACAGCGCTGCGGTTCGCGAGCGCCCTTGCTAAAGAGTCGGCGACGAATACCTCGAAGTGCGGGGTGAGGTGCGGTATCTGATATGAGGGTGAGGAAGAGAGTGTCCTTTCTGTACGTAGTACATACTATTAAGTATTCTGTGCTCTCACTGATAAGGAGCATGATCGCATTTGCAAAAACAAACGCGGTTGTTGAACTATTTGAGTACCTACGTACTCGAGCGCTGAGGCACGAACGACGGAGCGAGATACTTTCAAGTATTTTCTATCTGCATAGAAAATTGATCCATAACTTCATACAGATAAGAAGTACAATCGCGTATTCAAAAGCCCCGTTGGAAGTAAAACTACTTGCATAGGAAATTGATCAATGACTTTCTATAAATAAGGAGCAAAATCGCGTTTACAAATAAATACTTGCCAACCATTAAAGTAAAAAATACTTGCATACGAAATTGTTCCGTAGACTCTTACTGATAAGGAGAACGATCGTATTTGGGAAAACTAACGCGGTTGAGTACCTACGTATTTGAGCGAGTAGCCGTATAAGATACGTTTACGTCACGCGTTCGCCAGCTTACTCTCCAAGTCAAGTGTGCGTAAAGAAGTTTCACTTCAATAATTTTGACACAACAAAAATCGAATTAGACAATCGCGACTCGTCGACACGTGGTACTTATTTGCCCTACCCCGTGAATTGTTTTTAGAGCCGCAGGTGCGGAGGGGGCGGCCTTGGCGTGTTTTTTAAGGAATTTTTCACTTTTTGTATGGAAAATATGAAAAATGATTACCTACATGTTGAGTTTTAGGAGTTTATGGGTTTCATAAAGGGGGTCGAAATTTTCATTATTTTTGCGATAGGACGCACCATTTTCGAGATATAAACAAAAGAAAAAAAAGATACAGACAGTACTGTTTTTGCACCTGAAGTCGAGGTGTTGGTGTGAATTTCTATTCATGACAACTAATTTTATTCCACACCTTTTTAATCACGATTAAAAATAGTCAGATTTAGTTCGATTTAGTTAGACAATCAAAATTTTTGGTTGAGTACCTACGTATTTGAGCGAGTAGCCGTATAAGATACTTTAAAGTCTTGCAAGTATTTTCAATCGGTACCTGGTGTGCGTACTTGGAAGCAAATACCTGGTGTAAAAACCCGGTCGCATAAATACGTACCTTCCCTACTCGCCCGATCACACGTTTTCGTAACGCATTCGCCAGTTTACTCCCCAAGTCAAGCGCGCCTAAAGAAGTTTCACTTCAAAAACATGCCACTGGTTCATACAAAACTACCCAAACCCCTTTGGCAAGAAGCAAGGTCTCACAGAACAAGTAAAGGAGAGTCCGAAAATCGTTAATTTCAAAGAGATTTAAGATATGTGATATTTAAAACTACAAATTAGACATTATTTTATATTGTACATATAAAATTTTAATGTCCTTGGTTAATTTGTAGTTTTAAGTATCACATTTTTTTTTTCGCGATTACAAACTTACATTTGCCGTGGGAGGATTGACTGTACAATAATAATAATATATTGATCTATAAGAGAATAATATGTTTTGACGTGAATACCGTCTTTATAATTGCTTCCATAGTGTGGGGCAAGTCAAAAAACCTATGATAGCAGAATCGGAGCATACAGTTTGGTGTTGCAGCTAATCTATCAACCAAACGTCAGGATGGCTGTACAAAAAAAAATGTTATTTCTAAATAAGTATATTATAGTATGTAGCAATTATTTATTAAATGTAGCAAATATAAGCAATTATGTAGCAATTTTCTAATCAACTCTCATAGACCAAAGCCACAGGCAACCAGCCATTCTGACACACATTCTCCATCCAAACACAACACATTCGTATTCTCAGCAAGACCTTTCATTTGATACCCATATTGTAGGAAAGCATAAAAAACTTAGTCCGTCATATTGGATTTAGAGTGACGTCACTTTATTTTTCGGGTTATTCTCAGCAAGCCCTTTCATTTGATACCCATATTGTCGAAGTGCATTAAAAATAGCTAGTCCGCCATCTTGGGTGTTCCGCCATATTGGATTTAAAATGACGTCACTTTATTTTTCGACTTATTCTGAGCAAGTCCTTTCATTTGATACTTACCCATATTGTAGGAGTGCATTAAAAATAACTAGTCCACCGTCTTTAGAAGTCCGCCATATTGGATTTAGAGTGACGTCACTTTATTTTTCGAGTTATTCTCAGCAAGCCCTTTCATTTGATACCCACATTGTAGGAGTGCATTAAAAATAACTAGTCCGCCATCTTGGGTGTTCCGCCATGTTGGATTTAGAATGACGTCACACAGCTAACCATGCATTGTCATCCAAACTAAACATGCATACAAAATTTCAGCTCAATAGGTTTAAGATATCTGCTTCAAAATTGCAATTGAAGTTGCAAGAGTCCCCCCGAACAAACATAGTTACATACATACATACATTGCAAGTTAAATAAAAGCTTGTAAAATAAATAATAAGATCAAAAATATATAATATTGGCCTATACGCGTCAAAAAGCCAAATGGAAATACAGAAATCGTATACGGTTGGAAAGGGCTTCTCAAGAGCAATCAAATAGTAATAATAAAACACCATTTATGACAGAGTCCAGCAGTGCCGGGAGCGTAAAAGAATAAATGCGTCCGAGCGGATCAACGACGGTGCCAGTAGCCAGGGTAGGGTAGACTGGGTACGGTTGAAACAATTTTGCTTTGAACACTCGTAGGTACTAAGTAACTATTACTTGAAATGCTGAAACACAGTGTACTAATTAATTTTGTGTCTATTTATACTCCATTTGTTATAACATTAGAAAAAAGAGGCTCGCAGAAGCAGGAGTACGAAACCTTTTATTTTCAAGTTAAGTTCAAACAATTTTAATAAATAATGTATGTGCTTTTTTTGTAAGTAACAATGCATGGCATACAATAAAGCATATTCTATCTATTCTACTCGTCACAATGTTTGGATAGGTACATGAAATGAAACAATTTTTGGTAAGTAACAATCAGTTTACTAAAAACAACTTTATATAAACCGACAAAAAAAAAAAACATGTGCTGCCAAAGGGAATAGGGAACATTTTAGGTTTGGTAGAGTTATAGTAACATGAAAAACCGGTACCGGTTACCGGTACTGTCCGCCCCTGCTTCTTTTAGATTTTAAACATTGACACAACAATATTTTATGTAAAAATGAAATAATATTAAATAAAAGCCTTGTAATTTCAGAAGGTAGATAGGTTAAATAAGTACAATTAAGTGTGACTGCTGTTATTTAAATTGATTATATTTAACTCCACATCAATCTTGACTGTAATAATGTTTGTTGTATGTACTTTTGTTACAAAGTGTGCCCCTAAGAGCCTTTTTTAATTTCAGTCTAATGCTATAGTAAATGGAGTATAGATTTAATGAGTTACAACTTTCGATGCGGACCACACATGCATGACGCAATATTTACACCCACATGGGTAGGTATGGTCTTATTTAAAAATAAAAGACAGGTAAGGTAAGGGCTTATGAACCCCGTCATATTCAACCATAGACTATCATCACAGATATAGATTAAATATATCATCATAAACTTATTTGTAACTTCTCTAACATTTTAGGAGAGGCTACTTGGCCATTATTTGGTATTTTCTTGAGTTCCTCAACATAATCTTCTGGAATGTTGCATTCAATTGCACCAGTTACAATACAGTCTATATATGTTATGCAAGGCCTCCTCTCTAGAGGCAGTTCTTCACCCTTTTTGCGTATTGGAGGATTGATTGTTTGTTGGTATGTTCGGCATTCTGTACTGGAACCATCGGGTAGTACAATTTTAACAGTTTTAGCAAAATACCAGTTTGTATCCACTCCTTCTTGTCTATAAAAGAATGTTACATTATATAAGTTATTTATATAATTCATTAATTATTTTCTCGTCAAGGCATGCTTACTTGTCCAAAGCCGGCATATCATCATTATTCAATCTCCATATTGCTCCCCATACATGTGCACCAGGGGTAGGTACTATAGTAGCCGAAGCACCCCGCCAGTTTTCAGAATATGCAATAAAATCGAGCAGGTGGTCCTAAAATTAATAATATAACAAGTGTCAGCAGAAATTTGGGAAAGTTTGGGCAGAGGGACATCCTGTTAGGGGTGTATTTTACTATCTTACATTGTATGTTGTATTAACTTAACATTATGTGGTACGTAACGTAAGGTTTATATTTGCACCAGTTGCAGTCTAGCTGAACAAAGAAGATAACAAGTAAGTAAGAAAAACTTACGTCCAATCGACCAATTCCTAAAAATTTGGCTGAAGGATTGTTAATGCGAATTCTCCTCTTGAGTAAATTACTGCCGTAAGCAAAATAAAGAAACGTATTTTCGATGACTTTGAACATAGTTGCAATAAACCTATTGTCGGACTTTTTAATAAAAATCCGACTTTTAATATATCTGCAGTAAAATGACACTTCTTTCTTGCTGTCATTTCGTTAAAAAATGTTGCCACACTATCTCTACTAGTGATGTGATTAAAACGCAATGAAACATCGTTATTTAGACATTCGAAGTCCACCAATTTTGATTTAACTGTAATCAATATTCTTTGTATTGACCAAATAAACATATATATGTTGTAGTTTCAAATTAGCGTAAATACATAGTCTACTAAAGATAATTTTGTTTAAATTTTTACTCTAAAACTCCTACTATATCGATCTAAGTTTTCATTAGGAATAACGTTTAATATAGGACATACTACAAGATTATTTGCAAAACACCAAAAACCTCGAAAATAAGAATATAATTGTTTGTGATTAGAATTAATGCTTTTTATAAATCCAATCCGTTCACTGACGTGATGACAAAACAGTAATTACTCAATGTTTTTGTTAGGTATCATAAACATTGAGCAATGCCCAATCAAATATCATGCCCTTTTATAAAATTAACGATTTTGAACTGAATGTTACCTACTTGAATGCATCGATTATTTTGTCACACCACTATTTAAATTTCGTTAAAAAGTGGTAACACATAAACTGTCATTTGACTGCAGCTAAAAAGTCCGATAGACCCGTAGATAGAGAATGAACTATCTATCTACGGATAGACCCATTTCTATGTCTATGGATAGACCACAGAATAGTTATAGACTGCAGTAAAATGACAGAATAATTAGGGTTACCACTTTTTAACGTTGAAGAGTGACGTGACAAAATAATCGATTAAAAAAAAACTTATAGTACGTGCTGTAGCGAAATGAAATGAAAGAAAAGAGAACACATTATGCTATTAAACACGTATAATTTTGCCATGAAAAACCCAAACAAAAAATGTATCAAAATATATAAAAACTAGCTGCGCCCCACGGTTTCACCCTCATAAGTGTCGATCCCTGGGAATATCGGGATAAAAACTATTCTAAGTCCTCTCCCGGGACTCAAACTATCTCTGTACCAAATTTCATCTATATCGGTTCAGCGGTTTAAGCGTGAAGAAGTAACATACAGACAGACAGACACTTTCGCATTTATAATACTAGCTGCACCCCGCGGTTTCACCCGCATAAGTGTCGATCCCGTGGGAATATCGCGATAAAAACTATCCTATGTCCTTCCCTGGGATGCAATCTACCTCTCTGCTAAATTTTATCGAAATCCGTTCAGTGGTTTAGGCGTGAAGAGGTAACAAACATATAAACACACACACACACACTCACAAACTTTCGCCTTTATAATATTAGCATGAAAAACCCAAACAAAAAATGTATCAAAATATATAAAAACTAGCTGCGCCCCACGGTTTCACCCTCATAAGTGTCGATCCCTGGGAATATCGGGATAAAAAGTATTCTAAGTTCTCTTCCGGGACTCAAACTATCTCTGTACCAAATTTCATCTAAATCGGTTCAGCCGTTTGAGCGTGAAGAAGTAACAAACATATAAACACACGCACACACACTCACAAACTTTCGCCTTTATAATATTAGTGTGATAGTGTGACTATCTGCGCCCCGCGGTTTCACCCGCATAAGTCGCGATCCCGTGGGAATATCGGGATAAAAGTATCCTATGTCCTTTCCCGGGACTCAAACTATCTCTATACCAAACATCTAAATCGGTTCAGCGGTTTAGTCGTGAAAAGGTAACATACAGACAGAGAGAACGACAGTTACTTTCGAATTTATAATATTAGTAGATATGGATTAGTACCTATGGATGTAGAAAGAAAACAATAAAAAACACTTGAGGAAACTTGTAAGTATTAAAAGAATTATTGAATAGGCTATGTACCAAAATTTAATTAGAATTTGATTATGCAACGCGACGAGTTAAAATTGTGATTGCAATCAGAATCTAATCTATACACAGTCTACATCGATTAAATTAGACCGCATAAAAACAAAGGATACGAACCCGCTGTATTGCAGGCAGGCCAGGGAAGCATTTCCCGCATTGGATGGCCGCCTCACGAAACAGGTTCTCCGTCTAACTAAACAAAAGCTGCGAATAGTTACTGCAGCTTTAACTGGCCACGGGTCATTTAATAAACACCTCTTTGTCATAGGAGTAACAGACAGTCCGGTGTGCAGGGCCTGCATGGAGGACGACGAGACAGCGGCACATGTGCTTCTGAACTGCCCAGTGGTCGCCACGTACAGGGCAAAGTACTTCGGTAACCCAGGTACCCTACGTGAGACGGTCAGTAACATCAAGGCGTTGCTGGCCTTCCTCGAGGAGCTGGGGTGGATCGAATAATCGATTTTCCCATCCGTACGGAAAATACGCGCATTGACGTGGAGTTGCGGACACCAGCCCGTATTACCTATTACCCGCTGTATTTAACGTTATGTATGTATCGTTATTGAAAAAATACTTGAACTACACCAACTACCAGGGAGTAAAAAAAAAAAAAAAAACTGTCAGGTGTTACGGACTACGTCTTCGTCCTTGCGGAAAACCACTTCAGGAAAGCCCCGGAAACCCGGACAACGACCGGTGGCTTGGAAAGACCGGAACACACTGCTTTTTGCCTCTCGCCGCCCCGCGCTAAGGCCAAACGCAGTTTAGGCCCTAAGTCACAGAACACATATACTCCTAGCGGAGTAACTAACCCTCCCTAACAATAAACGCCTGCTGAAGCAATGAAGGATCATAATAATGCTTCAGCACGCATTTATTGTGAGCACAGCTTAACGTTTATCTAGGAAGGTAGGGTTGTTTATGAACAACTAATAGAGTTGTTTAGAAGAAATGACACACATTAACTTAAATTCCATCTATATTTCTAAAAACCTTGGCACTACCGTGTTTTCCTATGCAATATTTTACAGTAGCATAGACTTTCAACAGTCTTCGTTCTACCGCTCTATAATGGTCGTCAGTGGTTAACTTTTCCCCTTGGAATGAAGCTAATTGTTTGATTGTCTCTGTTAAACTGCCGCCAGACACTAGCTCCAAAGTTTGCCAGGTCTTGGAGGATAATCTGAAATGTTAAAATAATATTTAAGTACTTACCTACATATGATGACGTGAATGGCGTTTATGATGTACAGACGCCAGCACATCAACCTACTACAATCTGTCAAATTTCTTTAATAGATTTTCAACTTTATCACTAAAGCATAAGGTTCAAAGTTGATTGGGAAGATGTGACAGTTAGGTGTAGGTTGATGTGCTGGCGTCTGTACTCTACAGTCAACAAGAGAGTTTGGCTTTTGTTCTTCATTATTTGAATATTAACTACCACACACTACACACTTTTAAGTATGTACTATCACAGTCAGAAGTCGACTTGCAATCTCACAAAACTATGGCATAAGACTATTAGTTGTACTTATGACCTTCTTCTATAAGAATGTTTGACAACACTACACATTGGCAACTTGTTGCCCGCTTATGATTGTTATTACAAATTTCAATAAGTCAAGTGAGTGTTACGGTGGCCAAAGTGGTTAGCATTGTGCCTCGCATGGCGGAACGTTCGGGTTCGAGTCTCACATCAAACATTTAAAATATTTTTTAAGTATTACATGTGAAATAAGAATACCGAGTTGCTAACAAATATTTTAAAATATTCCACAACTAAACGAAGATTCTTTCGTTTTACAATTATTTTCAATCTTAGCGTCGTTATTAAAATATGAGGGTAGATTTGAAACAAAGTGATAAGTTCACTTTGTAAATCTACCCTCATATTTTAACTACTTTACTAGTTTACATAAATTATTCCACTATTCGCTGTTGTTGGTTGTTGAACATAGTAAAGGATTTGTTTTGTATAAAAAATATTACAATGTTACCATATCAAAATTTGTTTCATTTATTATCGTATTATAATAATAAATTACCTTTATTATAATATCTATTTGTTCAAAGTAATTTAATAAAATAAATTACTAAAACATACAAATAATAATAATTATATAAAACATTAAAAAAAAAACTAGCCCATCTAGGATTCGAACCCGCATCTATCCCGATCACATTAGCGAGTGCAGCCTCATTACCGATCTAGCTAATGTTAACTTATATTCACCTGTTGAAATTTTGCATTGCTATTAAAAAAATAATCAGACTGCGATAAAAAAACAAGTTACTGATATTGTCATCCTTGTCTAGCATTGACCACATCTATGACTATATACTCGTAGTGCGATGCTAGCGTTGGAACATGACTCACACGGATAAAAATATGCGTATGTGTGTATAGGCGCCGCAGCTCGTATAGCGCAGGCGATAATGGTCATTGCGGTGTAAGTGGACTTCTGGCTGTGATAGTACCTATAAAAAATAAAATATTCTGATTAAATGCTATTTACTTACATGCAACACTGATAAAGTGGGGCTAGTATATCTAGTTCATCTAGCATAGGATTCCCGAGCCCTTTCCCATTATCCAGCAAGATTATTTTATGTTTGTACACTTCGTATCGGTGTCGATCTCCGTTTTGTATTAGAAAATCAATAATAGCGATATCAATTAAATTGAGTATTCGCTTTGTACTAAGCAGTGATGAGACTTTTCTGTGAAATAAAAAGTTTAAGTCAAATATCATCATCATCATCATTTCGGCCGAAAGACGTCCACTGTTGGACATAGGCCTCCCCCTAAGCACCACCACTTCGACTGGTTCTGAGCATCCCGCATCCAGCGGATCCCTGCGGCCTTCACCAGGTCATAGATCCACCTTGTGGAAGGTCGTACAACGCTAGGTACGTCTTCCGGTACACGGTCGCCACTACAGAACTTTGGAATTACCTGTCGGCTTTGAAACATCTTTTTGCATTTGATAGACCAATTTTTAAGGAAGGCTATAAGCTACTTAATATCACGTTAGGAAGGACCCTTATGAACCACAAAATTAAAAAAAAAAAGTCAAAACGAAGTAATAGTGCGGGCAGGTGATGCGATGCGACGGGTGGGTCGAGGAACAAGAAATTTCAAGCGGACGAAGTCGCGGGCAGAAGCTAGTAATAAATAATTCTTCTTCTTGTATCGATGGTATGTATCGTAATAAATAATTTAAGGTGAGCGCGTTAGTGGTAGCCTGTGAAATGCAATTTTTCTTAGGTTTTTTGCAATTTTCAGGTCAGTGTCAGGTTGTATCTTGATGAAAATTTGACACTGACCTGCAAATTGCAAAAAACGTAAGTAAATTTGAATTTCGCGGGCTACAACCGCGCGTATACAGAAAAAAGGAATTAGTTGTATCATCAGGAGAATTTTTTTCAATTTAATTAATAAATAATACTTACTTACAATAGTCATTATCATTTTCCCATTCCATTTTCAAGCTATTATAGGACCGCCTCCATGGTGACTTGTTAACCTTGAATTGTTTATCTAAGTACAATATAGCCGCTCCTTCAATGTCACCATTATTGTCAGGACATACAGTTTCATTTACTTTGCAGTAATAACACTTGCCATAAACACACACTCCTTTATCTGAAACAAGGGAGAGTTGCACATTAGCAGTAATGCAACTGTAGCGGCATCTACACCGCCACATGCGAACTACATATCATACCGACGCGAGACGTCACGCCAAATCCTACATCGCGCAAGCAGAGTTTGCCGCGCAACTAGCATATTATGTACAACGACCCAACATCAACCGTCGGGCAGTTGCCCTCCAGACACGACACCCATTTGGTTGGAGTATCCTCCATTGTTTATGGAGGTTGAGTGAACTTTACTCCCTGTTCCTCATACCTTTATACAACTGCATGGTCTGCATGATTTAAAAAAAATATTATTTCCCATAAACTTAAATCTGCCCTGCCTATGATTAAAATTATTAAGAAAGTTTACAATATATTACTTACCATTTTTAACCATTGTCCTTTTCAATCCAGCTGTAGCATGAGCTAGAATCTCTTGGTTGAAACGAATCCTCCTTATGACAGAAGGGGCCACCCACTTATAGTTTAGTACCATGGCAAGGTAGTATGTGAATACCTCTGAGTTGTAGCGGTCATAGCCGGCATAAATGTTGCCTCTTATTACATCACTTAGATTATACCTCTTTGGTTTGAAGTACAGCTTTTGTTTTCCCTTTAAAAAACAACTGCATTAATAAATAACTGTGCATTTTTAGGGTCAAGATGAGATTATATTTTTAAAAACATAATTATGTATTAACATGTGTTTATTTATTTGAACTTTGAAGAATTTTTGTTAAATAAAGAAAACATTTTATTTCAAGACATGTAAGTTTTGCTCTGTGAGTTATTTATTGTAACTTAAAATGATCCTGATTTAAAAGTTCCAAGAACTTTGTTAGGTACTAGGAACCCCCCCGTGGTTTCACCCGCATAAGTTTCCCATGGGAATATCGGGATAAAAACTGTCCTATGTCCTTTCCTGGGACTCAAACTATCTATCCCAAATTTCATATAAATCGGTTTAGCCGTTTAAGCGTGAAGACGTAACAGACAGACACACTTTTGCATTTATAATAATATTAGTATGGATTAATGTAATAATTAATTTGCATGTTCTAAACAGGCAAAATTTGGATTGTACATTAAACTGATTAAACCGCCAACTTATACAACTGGTGACTCTTATATTTTCTGTGAATAAATGATTCTTATTCTTAACAAACCTTCAAAAGGAATAATAACTTTAATTGTGTTCCCTTGGGCGCATTGTCAGCAAGTGCTATCTGTGAGGTGCGCAGAGCTTGCAGTATCTGACCTGCCGCACCATTCTTATAAGGGAACAATGATTCCTCATCAGCCCACTGCAAAGAAGAAATAATTTCAACAAACTTCTATTTATGTTGTTCTCTGATAGACTGAACTGATACAACTTAATTTTCTGTTATAAATTTCATTCAATCAGTATTTCTCTAAAAAGTCAAGTTAAATAAGAGAAGTATTGCAACTACCAAACTAGCCACAAGCAAATTTCCCATACTTACATTTTCAATATTGTGCCAAACACTGTCTAAACTTGCCCCAGAAGAATTGAATGAGCTTATTAAATCTCTTTGAATGGGTAGGAATTTAGAATTTTTATTGTGGTACTGACTAGGCAAGCGGTTGAGGTATTCGTTTATTTCCCTGATTACAGGGGGAATAGGGTCAGACTTCACAATAGGCAACTTAAAGGTAGCAGGCTTGTGTTCATTACTAAGTATATAGAAGAAATATATATTCAGAGCTACTAGCAACAGTAGAAATAGAGAGAACCCAAAGATACAATTCATCGACATACTTCATTTCAATTTTATTCTAATACATTTAAATTTTTATTTTTATAAGCCAACTAGTATCAAATACAAGTATTTCAGGGACACAAGATATAATTTATGTACCTGCACGGTTAATTATTTTTGGCTCGAACTATATCGCTTACCCTTGTCTCGGTTACTGAGACTTTTAGATAGATTTTTGGCACAATTGTTTTAATTGATGTGATCTAAATATTTCGTAGCAATTCAACTAAACTTCTCAATGACAAGTGGTTAAACAGGTTTCCAATGTTTAAATATAAAAAAAAAGAATTGTAGTTTTTGTTTTATTGTACTGTTTCTTTTTGACTAGATTTTTAAATATAGAAAAGTAAACACAAATACGTGATTCGAACAGCGGGTGCGGTTCAGTTACTTCCGTTCAGCTGTTGTCTTGTCAGTTGCCAGTGTTGCCACAGTCACGTCACAGTTGTCACTGTCACAGATCACTGTTATGTCACTTTGGCAACACTATCGGTTTTTGACGGAGGCAAAGCAATCGTAGAAAAAATCCTTGCCCATGGATGAGGACTAAAAATATATATAGATTTTTTTTTAGCAAAAAACTACTAGCTAAGCTAAGCTAGTCTATAGTATGGGCTTTTCCCTTTCTAATAATATCTACTAGTTACTTACTCGTACCTACTCCTGCTAGTACGGTAGGCCGCAAGTTAGTGGTAACACTCTTATTCTATTGAAACTCCGTATTACGCTAGGCTAGCAAGGTCAGTGTTACCACTGACGTATGGCCTAGTTATACCTACCTACTTATCGCATACTGCGATAACTGTCTGGGGCATTGGGTCCTAGGGGCCTAGGGGCAGGATAGTGGACAAGTACCTACCTAGGCTATATAAATTGCTTTAGAGTGTTATCAACTTTTAAAAAACAGTAGCTCGTCTTCGCACTGAGTGTGTGTCAAGCTCCAACGCGTGGCGCAGCGCTTGATTTGACGAACGTCTACGCTGGACCGACCCGACGCTTCATGCTGAAAGCCTTTTAACACTTATGCTTGCTAATGTTATTTTCTGGAATATAAATTAGTTAGGTTCTCTTCTTCCCAGGGTCGGTACCCGTGCCGGTCTGTAGGCGAAATCGAAAGATGGTTAACAAGATAATCTGTAGTTAAAACCATTATCAGAGTACCCGGATAGTTTCTTGCCGGCTTTACTCCTTTGGAACCGTGCACTTAGCTTCTGACGTTTCATAAGTGCCCACGTTACTTATTTCGATTTTCATTTTGAACTGGGGTAGGTACTTAATTAAAAACGAAACAATTGCAATCTTAATAATTATTTATTCTTATCACAGCATATTTTTAGTAACAATATTTACTTAAACCTACATTAAAAAGGGTAACCAAGTTGATCCCTTCGCACTTTGGAAGCCATTTTGCCGTTAGTTGGGAATGAGAAAATGAAGCTAATGTATTCAGGAGGAAGGTGCGACTCAATGGCACCGAGAGCGATAACCTTAAAGAGAAAAAGAAAACCTTAAACATAACATTTTAATTTACGAGCGCAGCAAGAACTATGCGCGTTTCCTTATCATCATATTATGTGCTACCGTACTCTTAAAATGGTTTTGTTAGGATATGCGATGCATGTTACACCTACACAACATAAAATCACGCCTGTAATCCCCAAAGGGCAAGGCAGAAGGTATCTACCTATTTAGGTATTTTATTTATTTAAATCGAACACAAATGATTCATATTGTTGTTACCTAGTATTATAAAATTATGTTAGCAACATTTAACATTAGCAAGACTTGCTTCAAGTGACGCCATGCCATTAGACATCCAGCCTTTTTATACAGATTGTATGAGATTTATATGCGAACATTGTTTTTTAAACTGGAAGAAACACTTTGATCAGATGTCTGTGGAGACGGGGATTTGGTATAAGACAATATTTAAACAGAACCATGGCAATCGCAATGGTTCGATTCCTGTTGTTTTAGCAGAACAGAAGTTGTGACAGCTCTCAGACTTCGTTCTGGACTGGACATATCCCATATCCCTTTAAATAAGTTCGCATTTCTAATGAAAAAAGTTCCTTCCCCCAACTGCACAGAATGTGGAAAAGTGGAAGACGTTCTTTACATCATGGTGGAGTGTGCCCGGAATGAATATCTCAGAGCTGAGTTAGTAATAACTACACTTTGGTTTTGATGTGAGAGTCGTGGGAAGATGCAATCATATTTTAGCGTTCCCCTTGTCAGAAACAGCCAGGCTATTGTGTAAATTTGTGTAGATTGGTATTCGTAGAAGATAGTT
Organism: Amphipoea oculea; assembly: GCA_945859645.1. Classification (NCBI taxonomy): domain Eukaryota; kingdom Metazoa; phylum Arthropoda; class Insecta; order Lepidoptera; family Noctuidae; genus Amphipoea; species Amphipoea oculea. The sequence goes on from OX243862.1 coordinate 8,524,388, forward strand.
ATTCACATTTAAGGCGTATTATGTTTATAGAATATTATAAGATAGCCTTACGGGGCGACTTATTAATATTGACCAAGCTCCTTAATAAATATTAAAATTTCTCATTAAAATAAAATAAAACTAATTCAAGAACCTATAACTATGTCCGCTTCCCGTTGCACCAGACCTGCACCTGTGCATACCTACGAGTCCAGTCTGTCCAGTGCCCCAGGAACGGGCAATCTGGCTTATTTACTATCACCTTTCAAATCCTGTTGGTGTTGGTGCTCCCCGCTGAATCCGCATCAGGGATGCTGTTCTTTTTTACATTATAGCTTGAAAGTATCTGCTTCCGCAAACAACAAACAACCTATAATAAATACACCCACATTTCGCCAGTTATGTTTAGGCATTAGGGGTATGCGCAAGTTCAGGCACTGGTGCGGGTTACCTACATGCATATTGAAAATCGTCGTCAAAATACATATGTGTAACTCGCGCCACTTCGCGAAAGTAGCTCGCACTATTACATACAACCTCCTTAGACAATCTACGCCTATATGGCTACCTACCTATATGGTAAGAAACAAAAAATTTTTTTTTACACAGGTACCAGATATTTTACTTTCTGTGTGTACAGTCTGTTCTTTCAGACGTGCAGGCCACGTGCAGACTTACCTCAAGGTATGTACTGGAAGGACGTCTTTCTACGGGTATGTCTGTGCTTGCGGTTTTATTAGGGTTAATTGTTTCCTCATAGGTTCGGGCCACTAGTTGTTGCCCGCTTGGTGTAGTCACGGTCACGTTCTTGGCGAAGTACCAGCCATCAGCCACTCCTTCTTGCCTGTTGAAAGATATTAAGTGAAAGTCATTAGATTAGCCTTCCCTCTTGCGCCGCACCTGTGCAGTTGAATACCCTATGACTGCGTCAGTGAGCAGAGTTTGCCCTAAACATGTTTAAACTTTTGGCCATCGATACGCTAAGAAGAAGAGTATAGATCTGATCTGACTGAGCCAACTCCAACTTCTTTGGAAAAAGCTAACGGCTCTAGCAGGATAATACCTAATGTGTGAAGCTCGGTTACAGAGTCAGAAATTATAAAGGAAGTTAACCTTCGCTAGTGGGGTAAAAACCATAAAATATGGTAGGTATAATATAATAAAGAGATGAAACTTAGCGTAAAGATAAAAACGTTGGCTCTGTCAAAATCTGTGCATTTTGGCGGGATTTTGACACATCATGCATCGAAGTGTAAGTTTAGGTACGCATGGGTTTACCAACGAGTTTCGTATCTATATCTTACCCTGGAGACTACGGCAAAGTTTTTTGAAGGAATGGGCTAGATTTGTATTGGAATGAGCTAATAGTAGAAGTAAATCTTGCTCGAATAATTTTCGTAGGTAATTGATTCACTCTAACTCTATGTCTGGCAAACGACATCGCGGCAGGCCCAGACGGAAATGGCGGGGTGAGCTGGACTCTTTTAATAAAGATTGGTCCTTGGAGAGAGGTGGAAGGAGAGTAGGGAGACCTTTGCCCAGTAGTAATAATAATAAATAATACAATTTATTCAAAAATATAAGGACTAACGTTAAATACAGTTTTTCTTAAATCTATGTCAAGTTCACCATGGTTTGTGCCTGAACTAGGTAATCCTGATAATCCTGGTGGTGGGACATTATGGATAATAAAAATAAACTGTGGCTAGTAAAATAAACTCTGTCAGTCTGGGGTGGTCTAAAAGGATTCTGAGGCTTGCTTGATCCGCCTGGGGCCGTATTATGAAGTATTAAGGCCATCATGATTCCAGTCCGAAAAAGGGATGGTGCTATCGGTCATGTATAGCTCCGTCTCTCTCTTACACTGGAATCATTATGGCATTAATTAAACCATCATAATGCGGCACCTGGGCGCCTATCTCCCTAACTGCTATGCCTGATATATATGCTGGAAAGAATCTTACTGGTCGAGATGATGCAGCTTGTCTGCGCTGATAGTCCACACTGTACCCCACACCTCTTCTTCTTCATCTTCTACGATGGTAGCCACCGCACCTTGCCACGACTCCGTGAACATGTTAAAGTCTAACCTGTGGTTCTAATGACAAACGGACAATATTAGAAACCTATAAACCCTTAATTATTACTATGATACTTTGGTAGGTATGTGTATGTTCCAAATCATGGGCTGGATGTGGAAACGATTTGTCAAGGTATGGGTAAACGGAGAAATTAGCGAGATGTCATGAAATTAGTTCCATTCTTTTCAGATTCTTTTAAAATGGAACTAGTGATTAAAAAAAACGTCAGTATTAGTTCCATCATGGAACTGTTAATGGTACTAGTGGCAACGAAGGACTTTACTTCATTCATATTTCAATAGGTACCAACCTAAGTTGCTATTAAAGTTATATACCTATCTTTAATTTCTTCAATGTACCTAATGCTCAGGCTTATGTAGGTATGTAGGTAATGTGCTTTGTAAACTATGTAGATAAACCAGGAAACATTAACTTGGCAAGGTATCCCAAATCCAATAAACTAAGCACCGAACCAAATTATGCCTTATGAAACCAGAGTGTAGATAGGTAAATCATATAGTGTAAACTATAGATAGCGACATTCTATTTAACGAAAAACTCCATAAAACGTAGAAATTGCTAAAGGTTCGTTTGCTTATATTGGAACACTCTTTATAGCGTAGCAAGCACTCTCATTAGCGAAACAATACATCATTATTTAGACCCCAATAAACTTTAATTTTACTGACTTTTAAAGTAAACACAATAGATACTGATATAGAATCGTAAATATTTCGTACAAACTTACAATGGAATTCTTAGAAATGTGTTAAGTACCTAATTTGTTTGTCGTAGGTAATTGCTTAATTAAGTACTTATTTTACTTTTTACTTGCTATAGGTTGTGTATCTTATTCTTAGTTGCTTGATGTAAACATGGTCACTAAAAGAAATACTTTGTGTATTGACGAAAAAATTATATTGTTTTCTTTTACTCTCCGTTTAACGAAAACTCTTTATAACGCAATAAAATACCCGGTCCGTTCAATATTGATATAACTATAGAGTTTACATTGTACAGACGCCAGCACATCAACCTACTACAATCTGTCAAATTTCTTTAATCGATTTTCAACTTTATCACTAAAGTATAAGGTTCAAAGTTGATTGGGAAAATCTGACAGTTTCGGGTAGGTTGATGTGCTGGCGTCTGTACCTCCAGGCAAAAATGTATTTCTTAGAACACACAACTAAAATAAGCGATGTTATCCCTACAAATTACTTATTTACAGAAAAATTATCACAAAAAAGGCCTTATCCATTGCTTTATAATTGCAACAGATAATTAATTTTTCATGACTTATGTTATCAGCTACTTATATAAGTTAATCACATTATTGAGACGTTACGCTTCTTACCTTAAGCTTGGCGATGCTGTAGAAAACCGCGGATGGATTGTTGAGGTGCAACCTTTTTGCTAGCAAATTACTGCCGTACGCATAGTAAAATATTGTTCCATTAGGGCTCGTTACTATATCTGATTCACCATATTCACAATAACATATTTTGAATAAACTTAATAATATCAACGTTAAAACTGTTTGCGACTGCATAGCTGCACCGGTACGAGTACGAGAGGAGCGCTCGAAAGCAAGAAGTGAATTGAGTTAGTTTCACTGGCTCTAGTTCAAATGTATAACCTTTATCGTAGGTATTTTCAGTAAAAGGTCGTGCTATATATTGCTTGCCACTGAGTGACAATACGGTCAATACGTCATAGAAATGTTGACTTGGCAATGATGTCTTTTACGATTATGTGACGTTATGGTGTAACTGTGAAGGGACATGGTACAGTCAACAAAAGAGATTAGTATGCAGGATCGTCGGTTATAGTTGAAGTTTAGTAAGAAACCGATGAATGTTCTCGAATAAAATTTAATTTTATTAATAGAGAACAAACAGCTCATTTGTCAAATTAAATTTCAGTCAACAACATCCATCGGTTTCTTACTAAATTTCAACTATATCCGAAGACCCTGCATACTTATCTTTTTGTTGACTGTACCTAATTATTGCGCACACATAATTAATTAAGGAGCTACCGAGACCGGGTGCCGGGTACCGGGTCCTGGTCTCTGAAGAAACCGAATACGCGTACTAAGTAGGTAGGTACATAGTTTGACTGAAATCATATCGTCCATACTCAGCGACCATTATCGACGCAGTACCGTGAATCAAAATATCCTCGATTATGGCATAATATTATCGAAGTTTACAGAACAGCTGCTGAATTGTTTTATCAATATTTTTCATAACTAGGCATTATGAACGACGATTACGGGTTACACCTTGAAATTGCGAGTCGATGATTTTATTGAACTAATATGGAATGGTCTAGTTTAAAAAATGGAGACTAGGTGAATTCGAGTAAATAGAAGTCGATTTACAACACGAACCACATTATTGGTACTGCAAAAAATGCTTCAATGAAAAACCAATCAGTATAATAACAAACTGTAGTAGCCTAGTAGATATTATTCATAGCCTAAGCTATAAAGCAAAATATTTAAAACGAAAAAAATAATTACTTATAAGGAAGTGTGGTACAAGAGTACATACAATTGATAGATAATATTTCCGAGACCTAAGTGCCCAGGTTAAAAAAACCACTACCAACAACTGACTAACAGGGAATTTCATCATGTTGACGTATGATTTACCTTATACGCTTAAAGATATTGTTTCCTGTTTGAATCATTTAATGACGAAAGCTGATCAAACGAATACTTTCCAGAAAAAATGATTAAATAGTCATCAGTTCATCAATCAGTCATGCGTTGGTCGTCGTCGTTGGTTGGATTTTTTTTTAACTTTTAATCAAATTCAGTGAATTTGGGATAGATAACATTATGCACTACATAGAAACGCATATTTACTCGTACGAAGCTCGTAGACCCTCTACTTAAAATAGGTATGTATCTAATAGATAATACGGCCTGGTGTCCGCAACTCCACGTCAGTGCGCGTATTTTGCGTACGGGCGGGCCCTCTACTTATCCGACATAATATTTTTCTCTGTCCTAGAGTCGACAGAAAAGGAATTTTGCTCTTTTGTTAATTTCCACCATTCATCATTCTACATCAACATCAGTAATGTTGTGATACTAATAAATGATTTAATAAACTTCTTAATGTAGGTATACTTTGTGAAATACCACTACAAATATAAGTTTTATTATCATTATAACATGCGTTGTAGCGAAGTAACAGACGGCAGCGACGTAACAATCATTTGAATGAGCCCTTAGGTTGACGCGAAGGCAGTTTAAAACAATCATTGAGCTTGTGTGTTGTGAGACAGGGTGCAGGGGGCTGTTTGTCGCCGATACTAACGCGATTACGCCCAATCAGCAGAGTCGCCGCCCTAATTGGGCGCACCCGATGCGAGGGCGGGCTTTTTTAACAGCTTGCGCAAACACGCTCGCTCCCCAGTCTGGGCCGCATTGACAGACCTGCTGTTTGTCTCAGTCCGAATTCACGAAAAACTGAGTGCATATTATTAGTTTATTACATCTCGTCTTCTAATATTTGTCTTGCATTTTGTTTATTTATTTTTTCGTTTAAATATATCGCTCATTTGGAGAAACATCGACGGAAATATATCTATTTTTTCTCAAAAATGAGTTGAATATGACAAAGCACTTAAAAAGCGTATTTACGATAGGAAAGCAGACTTAAAAAAAAAGTAGCAGTTACGTCGATGTTTCCCCAAATGAGCGATAAATAAAGGTAGTTTTTTTTTGTGAAATTAGTCAAAATCCATTTTTTAATGATGATCATATCTATAGAGGTTCATGGAAATAGACCCGTGATACCTTTAGCAGATGTCTATTTATCTACAACAGCAGCATTGCACCGCATATTGTTAACCTATAAATGACTTTACATTTGAAAATCTTTCCAAATTAGGTATACCTACGTTTTATGCCGCTTTTATTTATAGAATTTTAATTATAGCTAAACAGAGATAAACCATTCTAAAACTGCACGCCCCTCCACTAAATTTTTTATAAACATTTGAAATGTGTATGCAACAAGCAGTGGAGGAGCGGTTATTTTTAAAATGGTTTATCTCTACCTAAGTAGTAGTTATTGCATTCTTTATTTATTATTTACCAACCACATTAACTATGCATGCAGGTTCATTGTAGCCCGTAGGAACCGGCCATACAGCCAGAGCTGTCATCAATCAGCCGCAAACGCAGAAACAATATCGTTCGCCGATGGGGACGCACACCCCTACCCTGATTTATGAGGGATGTCAAATAACAAACTCATCTGTATCATTGTTCGGTGGTAGTCGCTTAGTGATATTTCGATTCAAAACTTTCATTTGTTACAATGAATAAGTGCTTCTTTTTGTATTGGATGACGCTTACTTTGTAAATGGTAATATTTGAGTTTCAAAAAAGTTTTTTGGTTCAGTATTCTAGGCTGCTTGAATATTTTATGGAACATTTTCATAAGCGTGATGCAGTAGCAGTATCTAGTTGCAAACGTGGAAAACACAACTATGGTCTGTGATTAACTGGTGACTCAGCCTAGTTTTTGTAAACTCGCTTGTCTCACGCTTCTTTATATCCTGACTGATTTTCTAGTGAAAATATAGGTTTAGCTTTGACTTTAATTGCGCATGTCGATACTTACGTTTACATACACTACGTTTTCCAAAAACGTAGTGTCTAGAATCACTTAGGTACTAGAAAATATTTTTTAAACTAAGCCATTTTTTTATGAAAATTGACAAGGAAAAGATGTGATGTTCGTCATCTAATATTTATTTGTAAGTACACAACTATGAACAGAGTGTTGATACTTGATACCGAACACCTAATTATCATATTTACATTAATTTGTGATCGGAATAATATTATATTACAGTAATTAACTTACATATCAAGAGTTCAGTTATTTTATTACATCTGCGGCCATGATCCAATAAGAAATTACGTAGGAATAACTAAAATAGTATCTACAGTCTAAACATCAACAAAATGATTTATTTTATATTTTAGGGAGATATTGTATTTGTAGGTATTGATAAACAAAAAAACCGCACTTCGTTCCATCGCCGCAACGTGCTAAGAAAGAGCAATTTTTTTTAATAAACTACATATATACCTAATTCAGACTTTCATCCTGTGTAATACGACCGATGCAATCAGGGGAAAGTAGATGCAGTACCTGGGTACTGCATCTACTTTTCCAATGCAATGGCAAAATGGCAATGGACTGATTTTGTAAAGTGATCTTTTTGCGAAAGTTAAAAACTAACTCGTTGGTCTAGTGATCGTAAGCGCTACTGTTGAGCATGAGGTCCTGGGTTCGATTCCTTGGTCGGGCAAAATGTTATATTTCCATCTGACATTTCTCAGTGGCAGCTGCCTAACCCTTCGGGGATTACAGGCGTGATGTTAAAAACTGAAATCATAAAAAGATAAGAATTGTATCCAAAAGCCGCAGATGTAATTTCACGTAAATAAAAAACAAGCTAAAGAGATCATCGTCTTCCCATCCCAACTCGTACACTTATCACAGCTTATTAATTTACAAATATTATGTCACAGTCCAATTTACTCGTTTGGTCATTTATCTCTAACATACTGTCCTGTACATGCCTGATACAAGCGGAGACTTTATTTCACAAACACTGTACTTACTTATAATACTTTACTGTCAAGGTTCCGGTACGCAATGAACAAACTTAGCAGTATAATTTTACATCATAATTTGAGGTTTTCGATCTAGTCCCTCAATATTTACAGATGTTTCTACATTTTGGAAAATGTAAAATAACCAAAATAACTCAATAAAGATTGTATTAATATTACAATAAAACGGAAAGCAAACCATCGGATCCTATTTCAGTATTGAGATAAAACTTTGTTTTACTTCGTATAAAAGGCAAAGCAATGTTGCTTGGTCATTGTGTACTGGAGCCAACTATCTTAAATCTATCACTATAGGTAACACCCACATAACGAAGTTCAACTGTTTAGTATTATGTTTACAAGTTTAGGAACCAACAGTCCTCAAAGTACCTTCAAGGTGGCTTCGCAATGGGCGTTGGTCTAGCCATGACGCATAGACGCCGCAGGTACATCGACATGTATGATAGTGACGCTAAAGTTTGAAAAATAATAAAAAGTGTTGAGTCATTTCAGTCAATTGACAGAAAATTCGTCTTCGTAATAACTTTTAATTTTGGTAATAATGTCCTCGTCAGGAAACACTCAAGACGGACGACCATTATGTTGTAATAATTATAACGAAACTATTCGCGTTTGTACAGCGTCTACGCGCTACGCGGGCCTACGAGCTTCGACGTGGCTGCTACGCACGTTCTACGAGCTGCTACGCAACCGCTACGCGCTGCTACACGACAGTTACGAGGCTGCTGCGCAGCGCTTACTCGCCTACGCGGCGTCATCGCATACACTGAACAAACACTCATTGCAAAGACACTATAATAGTTATTTTTAATATGTACTGTGTTATAAGTATGCTTCTGACTAATATTTCTTTAGTTCGTTGAAAGGCTATTTGACATACGAAGACTTTTTTTTTGTTTGAAACTTATTAAGAAGATTTTTGTTTTCTAATCGAAATGGACAAGATCTCTACCACGTATTTTATCAGTAAATGATTGTAAACCACACTCCGCTATAACAAACAGTCTATATCTTTATAATCTAGAACAGTAATAATAATTTTCATTTTCGATTTTATAGTCGAAATGATTTCATTTTACAAATCGATAAATAACTATGTACAATATGGGACTAGATTGAAGAGTTACTATACATTTTCGAAACTTTTGTCGACCTAGTTGTAGGTATATTGAGACAAAAAGAACAGATCTCTTTAAAACCTGTTCAAATGTGTTTTATCAAGAGAAATCTTTTGAACCCACTCAAATCTGTCCAGTTTAATTGAAATGCACCGACTCGCGACCAAAGCCCATTTTTTACCTTTACACACAAACCTGAAACTTGAGTATTCAGAATATCGGAGTATATTATTTGTTCAGATGCAGTTGCAGGAACCAAACATTTCCAGTGTGCCTTTAGGCTTAACCGACGATAAGAGAGCACGGCAGCTCTCCTGAGTGGAACAGGGTAGCTATGTGTCTGCGGGTGCGGCTGCGGGCGTGGCTGCGGGCGCGGGCGGCGGCGAGACGCGCGCGGCCGCCAGCGCCGCCGCGTGGCGCCGCGCCTTGAGGCGCAGGTCGGCGATGGACGACGAGCGGCAGCGCGCCGCCAGCGCCGCCAGCCCCGCGTACGGCGGGCACAGCGCCGCCGCCGCCGCTGCAGCCGCAGTGGCGTACTGCGGTCAATAAAAACACGAATTGGATAAAAGTGACGTCCAAATTCGTCGTTTGTTGCCGCGTACAGAGTTATTAATTGAGATTTTCATATAATCTTTCCTAAGAACAAACTCTACCTCTAATAGTTTCATATTTGCCTACACTGACCAAACCAATATCTATAAATCACCTGGTGTAGTGTTGATCTATTCTGTAAAAATCTCACCGTGAAAGCTTAGGGTGAGCCACCGGACGCAACCACCGGTGGCTGTCGCCTCTTGTTGCGATGTTGAGCACTGCTGTAGCGAGTAGCCACCACCGACCGCACTTGAGCGACGAATCGATAAAAACGTGTGAAAATGCATGTGAACAGCTTATCGCTGGGCTACCGGTGGCTACGGCCGGTGGCTTGTTTGCACCTAGCCTTAGGTGAACTGAGCTGTCCCAAGCATCAGGTAAAATGACAGCTCACTTACCCTAATATTTGACGGTGAGATTTTTACAGAATAGACCGGCTGGTGTAGTTTCACGATGTTTACCTGATGAGCAGCAGCAGACAGCAGAGCGGAGTCGAAGGGCGCGAATGCAGTGGAGGGTGGCGGGTGGGGCGCAAGCGGGGGGAGCTGCGGCGCGGGCGGCGGGCGCGGCATCGCGGACAGGCGCGGCACTGACACGTACGGCGCCACGCGGCACGGCTCCAGTGGCGTGCCGCCGCCGCTTACTAGTAGACCTATAAGACAGTTTATGCATAGGGTTAGCAATTCGAAATTTGAAAATTCCTGACAAATGACAAGACTGGACAAATTCTGAACGCAGGGCCTAAAAGCTGGACAAATCCAGATGGATAAGTAGGTATATGTGTGTAGTTAAACTTATGGTCATGCATATAAAGCTGCAAGTTTTCCGAAAATTATAAAGAAAAAATATTTGGGGAACATAACACTATTTTTCCCTAATTTTTTTTTTATTTGGCATCACACCTCACACCGCTATCGCGCTAGCCTAAAATAATGCTTATATTTTAGGGTTTTCAAGATGCCCTCCGAAACGTGGGTTGTATATAGCTAAGAATGGAGCTGAAGAGTTTTGTTAGGCAATTATGATGCAAGGCGCATCAATGTAGACTAGAATGAACATGACCATGCATAACATACGAATAAAAATATCAAAATGCATTTTGAAACATACTTACATGCATTTTGATATTTTTTTCAAAATTACTAAATAAGTAGGAATTTTGCTTTTATTCCAACTTTTTAAGGATTCAGAAATAAATACATAATGAAACAAGTTAATCTGTCGGCCAGTGACGCGGCCAGGCCGCATCGATCCACCTCGATTGGCAGAGACAAACGAGCGATCCGAGCTCACAGCGCTACACAAATCCACCGAGATCCGTTCCCGAACTCCACTTAATTAAATTGATATTTAAGTAAAGCATAATTTGCTCGTAAATTAAGTGAGATCCGTTGTTTATAGCCCGCCCGTCGAGCGAAGTGGGCAATTAATAAATTAACTCGGATCTTCCCGACTTAAGGTGCTCCATGGGTCTCGTCTGAAAGATTCATTAATTTAATTACTGTTAATAGAATACCTCACCATTCGATTACATCAGTCGCGGTATTATTTTATCAAACTTGGATCATCCGCAGGAGTGTTTCTTTATTATAACGATGACAATGGGTTGTTGTCTTTTAATTTAATCTCTTTAATTAATTAATTAATGGGATCTTAATGAAAACCCTGTTATAAAATTGTAACAAATAGAATAATAGTAATATGTGTCCCCAAGTATAAAAATAAATAAATTAGTATAGTACTTTTGTATTTATAAAAATATTATATGCCAATCGAAAACATTTCATCATCATCTCATCTCGTGGAAAACATTGTGAGGAAACCGGCATGTCCTAGAATCAAAAACTCAAAGACACGTGACATCCACCAACCCGCACTGGGCCTGCATGGTGGATTACGGCCCACTCCCTCTCACTAAGAGGAGGCCTGTGTCCCAGCAGTGGGAACATTTTAGGCTGATTATGATTGTGATGATATGCCACTTCATTTTTATTTAGTTTACTTTATTGAACGTAGTATATATTCCTGTCACGTATCCGGGTGAAGATTACTAATAGAGCAGTTATAAAATAAATGCAATGTATAAGGTTATCGAAGTAAGAATATAGCATACGTGTCGGAGTCTACGAAGGCGGGCGGGCGGCGCTAGGGCGGGCGCGCGCGCTCGCTGTAAATCAGAACCTCTCCGGTCGCCGTCGGCATTATCAAAATGGATGTTCCCCACGCGTATGAGTTATTTCCATATTTGACACCGAATTACTTTCGAGAAGTGCCGACATAAATACCGGCGGCGTGCGTCCGGCGGCGGGTCGGTACGGCCCGGCGCGGCACGGCGCGGCGCCCTCCGCCCGGCGACCGCCGTGCATTTATTTGATTAACTCTGAGTTGTTTAATTTAATCGAATTAGAAGGTAAGCCGGGGCGCTGCTCCTCTCTCTCGCTTATTTTAAAGCGCTCCGAACATCTTTACAGCGGTTTCTGCGCAATAAAATATCGCCACCCTCGCGACGCGCGAATAACTTTACAATTTTATGAACAGGGGAACAATTAAGCTTCGGTGTATTCTTTTATTCTTGAGTTTCACGGCTGCTCTGATTGTTTTTATAGCGGGCGCTGCGAGCGGAGAAGATTCATGTCTTCGTTAAATATGAATTCTTAATTTTTATGAAGATTCAGCGCCTACTGGTTATGATTTAATGGGATCTGATGTAGAAAATATTGCTATTTGTGAAAACAACCAAAATCATACAAATCTGTTGAGTAGCTATATTTTTGTAAACTCAGGTATTAACTAAGTATATTTAAATGTAAAAAAAATTGATCCGGAAAACATATTTTTTGGTTTCTTATTGTTTAGAAACCACAAACGACGCGATCTTCTTTCCACCACAAAATTGATATCGAATGAATGTCTCAAAAACAAAGTTCTGAATAATTGAACCGAAAATTATTTATTAAGACACATTAATGAGTGATGAGTGAGTTATTCTTAATAATAACACGTAAGTTCATGATATTCGGGAATCACTGACGTTAAACCCAGAAAGAACAAGACTTTTTACTCATATTAGTTTTTGCTGCATGGATTTAGATATTCATTCTTGATTGAATTTGAAAGTGTCCATGTTAATACAAGAGTTGTTATTCGAAAAAAAAAACGAGTTTTACGGGAATGACCTTAATTTTTTACTCAGTGCTACGACACGTAGCCGTAGCATAGCTACGAACCATGCGTAGCTGATGGCTACGGAAAGTCTTTCTATCATTTATTTATTTGTTCAGATAGATCGTGGTTCCGTAGATATAACTTGTAGAAACTATATGCTTTCAAAATAAACATTATACTTTAACCAACACTTAAACAGAATTGAGTTACGTGACAATGCATCTTCAAATCAGCGATATGAGGCCACAAACGATTGCGTAAATCAATAACAACATTGGGAATCTCGTCGCTCCGTTAAAGGGGCATAACGTAACAAATAACCGTTTCATTTCACTTTACATGATTATTCTCGTGTTTGCCGGGCGGCGGCGGGGGTGGGGCGCGCGGCGCGGGGGCGGCACATAAGTTAATAAGACATTTAGCAGGGGACGGCGGGATTGCGTCCGAATGGCTCCCGCGGGGAATCATTTTATTCGATTCCGGCGAGCGGCTTTTTTCCGCTTTACGCTCCGTTTAGCGGTTCCTCAATGCTCTCACAATCACGCGATAGTGCGATCTCCTCGTGATTTTCGCGAATAAGTCGCGCAGTCACGTCTCATTTGTCTATGTCGAGTTATGAGCAGCGACGGCGCTCGCCGCAGAACACAACAATATGAGACAATGTGATTTTCGTCCGTGGAATGTGTTACTGGGGATGTAGGACAACCACCGCGTCAAGCTGTGGGTAATTAATTGTTAGATAGACGATATATTGTTTTGACATTATTGTATTAAGGTATTACTTTTCCCTTACATAATCAGCGCCAAAGTGTTTCTAGAACCGATACGATATCATGTCATGTCACTTTTGATAGAGTGAGGATTTACTTATGTGCAGAACTCAAACAATTACCTACATAGTACTTAAATGCAAATGATTTCCACGAGCACCTAGTTTTTATAAGTTTGTGTACACAAAACTATTTTTTTTCCCAATGCAAGTGTAATTCAATGAAATAGAGATAAGTTCAAAGTGTAAGGAATCTCACGTAATTTATTTATTTCCTCCTTGACCAGTGTGAGGGAGGTCAGTCAGTCGATCGCTAAGTGCGTTGTGCAATTCCCTGAATTTATCGCCTCGCGTGTACCGTTTCCCGGGCTTTTTTTTACCGCGTTCGCGCGGATTCCCGCCTCGGCCCGCCATTTTAATTATTCATCCGCGTGAGTTATGGTCGAATTAAAAAACTGTTAGAGTCGGACCGGCGCCGGCGGGAGTTGTAATCGAGTTAGACGGAGTCATGGAGAATACATAATGTGCTAGTTCTGTACTGACAGCGAGTCGGTTGTGCATGCCGGTGGCTCCGCTAACTACTGGTGTAGTGTGCACCACGCACGAGTGAATTCATTGCGATTATACAGCGGTGCCAACTCGCCGACAACTAGTTTGCCAGAATCATTTGCAATTTGTAGTTTTCGACTACATTAAACAGGGAAACTGTTTTGAATATAAATTATGACGTTGATACATTTGGCGGAGTTTAAACAGCCATGAAAAATTAACATGGGACTTTTGGTGGAGTGCTGTTTAATGAATCGTAAAGTGAGATGAATTAGTATGATTCGATTTTGAAGAACAAAGAACATTCAATTTGTTATCTAGCTAGACCATACATTTTGATGTGCATGTGATTATAGTGTATAACAATCTTTCGAGGAAGGTGCTTTTCCCAACCTCTTGAAAAAGGCCCTTATAAAGCCAATACACAAGAAAAATGCAAAAACTGACCCAAATAACTACCGCCCCATCGCTCTCCTACCAACTGCATCAAAAATATTTGAAAAAGCCATGTGCAACCGTGTCTATGCTTATTGTGAAAAATACAATATATTAGGTCCTTACATATGAAATTGGCGTTTTGTATGGAAGGAACAAAAAGTCGAATATTTTTTAATATAATATATTTAATTAATCAAAGTATGAACCATTGTTTTCAATGCACTTTTGCCATCTTATAGGTAGTTCATTGATCCCTTTACTAAAAAAACCAGTCGGACGGGAATCAATAAAATCTTTGAAGGCGATTTGGACTGCCCCATCGGAGTTGAATTTTTTCCCTTGCAAAAAGTTATCCAAATTGCGAAAAAAATGGTAATCTGTTGGAGCAAGGTCCGGGGAGTACGGAGGATGTCTAAGACATTCCAATTCAAGCTCTTCTAATTTGGTAGCCGTCTGTTGCGCAGTGTGTGGTCTGGCGTTGTCGTGCTTTCAAGCTTTTTAATCTTCCCAATTTGCTTCAAGTGAATTAAAACAGTTTTATCACTAACATCGAAGCCTGCAGCTAACTCGGACGTGGTTTGCGATGGGTCCGCTTCCACAATAGCCTTCAATTCTCCATTATCAACTTGGGTCTCAGGCCGTCCACGGGGCTTGTTCTGCAGGTCGAACTTTCCAGAACGAAAACGTTGGAACCAAAAACGAACTGTGTTTTCTTTTGCAACATGACCGCCATACACATCATTCACCCTTCGAGTCGTTTCCGCAGCACTAGTGCCACGGCGGAACTCGTACTCGTAAAGAATGCGATATTTTAAATTTTCCATTTTGTAAAATGAGTGACGCAAACAGAAAAAACAGAAGAAAAAAAACAAATGAATGACGGTCATCGAAGCACAAATACATGAGTAAATAGCTGTACAAATTTGAATTTGGAATTCCTTACCAAAGAGGAGAAATTCGTGATTAAAGTGGCCAGTACGAAAAACGCCAATTTCATATGTAAGGACCTAATATTTAATGACTGTCAAAATGGCTTCAGGAAAAACCGATCCACAATCCTCGCCATCTATAAATATATACAAGAAGCCCTCGATATCATTAACTCCAAAAAATATGCAATAGGATTACTGCTTGATATGACAAAAGCATACGATAAAGTACAATTCAACATTTTATTAAACAAACTATATGGAATAGGGATCCGTGGAAAATGTCATGAATGGTTCACATCGTATTTACAGCATAGAGAGCAATTAGTCGAATTAAAGTATTTTAACCAAAAAACTAACGAAATAGAATTGTTTCGATCCGAAAATATACCAATCAACGCTTCAATCCCACAGGGTAGTGTAATAGGCTGCTTCCTATTTTTAGTTTACATAAACGATCTCCCGAAGCATATCAGTGAACCTTGTGTTTTGTTTGCGGATGATATATCCATCCTTGCCTCATGCGAAACTAATATCAACATTAACGCTAAATTAAATTCAATACTTGACGCTACAACTCATTGGATGACGGAACATAATCTAGAAATTAACTTTAACAAAACAAAAATAATGACATTTCACCCACGACAAAAAAAACCTATACAAATAAACTTCAGTTTTAAAAACTACAAATTAGAAATAGTAAATAAATTCACCCTATTAGGACTAGATATAGACACACACATAAATTGGAAGTCGCATATCCAAAAATTAAAAGCAAAATTATCAAAATTTTCATACGCCCTTCGGGAAATCAAAAAAACTACAGACCTGAACACTGCGTTAGTAACATATTATGCATATGCCTATGCATGGCTTAAATACGGTGTCATATTATGGGGTAATAGCACAGACGCACCCACACTATTCACCCTACAAAAAAAACTTATTAGAATTCTAGTCAATATTGAACAAACGGATAGCTGCAAACCCCACTTTCAGGAACAAAAAATTTTAACCCTACCGTGTCTCTACATTTTTGAACTCTGTAAATTTGTACGAAGATACCCGGAATTCTACACAAAAAGAGAAGACATACTACAAACTACATTTACTTTAAGACATAATAATAAATTAAACATACCTACATCTCGATTAAAAATGCACTCTTCAAGTACCTATGCCATGTCGATAAAAATATATAATAAGTTACCAGAAGAAATAAGAAATATAAATAAATACAATATTTTTATTAATAAAGTAAAACTTTTGCTATTAAACAAGAGCTATTATAATATAAACGAATACTTAAATGAAAAATTATAATTGCAATAAATACATTTTTAAATATATACATGCATATATTTAAGTATCAAGAAGATTATTTAAGTAAATTATAAAATGTTACTTACCTACTAAATCTATAAATTGTCTCTGATAAGGATACATGTAAACCTGATCTCTTTATTAATAATTTGTAATCTTAAAATAATTATGATCTCTTATTAAATAAGTTTTTGTGATAATAATTATTACCTTAGGCAATATAAACATAAATTTATGTAAACGTAATGATAGTATTTTAAGAAAATAGGTACTTACTTTATATTCTTCTATTTATATATTCAGTTTTCATGTGTAATTTTATTTTAATTTTAGTTTCTATGATTTAGATATTTAATTGCTAAGTATGTACCAATAAAAAATGTTTGCTGTGCCCTAACAGGGTCTACAACGGATCTTAGCTCTAAGCCTTTTGTAAACATCTTTTTACCTTGTGGAACGCAAAATAAATGAATATGAATATGAATATAACTTACCTTTGTGCATCTGACTCTCATGTTTGCGACACTTAGCTCTTCGGTTTTGAAACCACACCTGTATAACAATAAAATACGCATTTTAATTAAAAAAATGTAATAGCTAAACGTCTTCTATGTAAAAGTACAGTCTACGAGTTCGATTTACAAATTTTTTGTAGGATTTTCCAAATAATTCTGCCATAATTTTCCTTAAAGTCACAGTTTTCTGTAGTTTACACAAATCTCTATATTATTTTGTATAGTTTATCAATAACGGTCAGAATTGCAGAACTGCAGACTTCAATCATTATTTTACGTCCAATCCGACTACATACGCTAACAAAGTATTATCTAAGTAAAACCCAGAGGATTACAAGATCAAAATAACTACTATAACAGATTCCTAATACAAGATCACAAATTTTCGTGATCAAGTAAAAATAAGGGCTTTGAAAAGAATTTCAAATAATAATGACCTATTGTCGCAAGCGACCACGAACCACTGCACTAAGGTATGTCGCAAAGAAAAAAATCAGAACCGTTCAACTGAATGAACACTAAACAAATGACAAGCAAACACAAAACATTTGCATTTAATCCAGTTTCAATAATTGACGAAACAAACAAGGGTTGATCTCGTCGCGAGTTTCCGAGGAATCGCATTATACGACACTGTAGTGGTGCTGTATGTACGTCAGTCTGTGCCGTATTAGTGTAGCTTACAGTACATGCATGCGAGCAAACACGAGTAACCGCATTAGTGAGGACAGCACGATCGTTGCTGATTGCATGTTGCAGACAATCTGTCGGCGTGCACCAATTGTCATTTACATTAACAAAAGTACGTAATTGGTTACCTACGTCTAAATTAATTTGGAGAGATTTAATCGGTTGTATTTACTTTTATGTAAACTGTTGGAAATTGTTAAGCCAACCGTACTGTACATATAAACACAGTGTTTTAAACTTTGGAAGAACCATATTGTCGAACCCTAGTTTAGTCCTTTAAAAAGAATGCATGGTAAAAAAATAGTAGCGCACACATCTCTAGGTACACTTTGGTGACTTTGTATGGTAAGTATTCTAGCTAGAGGCAAAGTATTATTGAAATAGTTAAATTTAACCCAGGAAGACAAGTCTATTTCGTATGTCGAAATAAGATAGCAATAAAGGGAGGAAATAAAACAAAAATACTATTATGCCTATAGACATTGATTTTTAAATAGTTATCATAACCAAGGCTCTGCAAGTAAAACTTTAAAATCACTTGCTACGAATGTTACCCTGCGCAGTTCGTATGTTGTTACCGAGTGGCGACCGATACGCTAACTAGGGGCGAATTCATTAGCTCTGATTACATAAGACAATACGACTAAATAACAAGCAAACATACGAACATACCCCGTTCTAAGCTAAACAAATGTTTTGCTTTCGTTTATTTCGCTGCAATATGGGAAGCTGCAGTAAGTTGATATGTCTGAAAGTAAACCTGTACTTATTCCTATCAGCAGAAGTAGTAATATAAGTCCTGAAAAATGAAGGTTTTATGTCAAATTCCATAAAACCAACAAAGCTTCGAAATGTAGAATTGAGTCTAAAAGAAACGTACAGAAAGCATACAACTCGAGTTTTCCTATAATTATGCTCTAAGGAAAGACGTAAATCAATAAGGGAAAAGTAGGTACACTCAAACACACTATGCCGAAGGTACGCGACCGAAGTTCCGCGGCTGATTTAACTGTACGCTATAACGCAACGTAATTTCGGCATAATGTGTCGTCAGTAATTCAAATAGCATTGTAGGCGTAATCATGCCGAACTTATATAGTATAGTATAGTGTGTTTAGTTAGAAACGTCGAGCGTTGAAAATGCCGAAAATAACTATTTGTTTTTTTCACGAAAAAAAAAAACAAATTGTGGTTTTTTCCGTTTTTTTCGCATGTTACATAGAAAAATTAATGGAAGGTATCCTTTGGAAAGAAACAGGATTCTTTCGAATGTTTCGCTTGATGTTTTGAAAAGTTGAAAAAAACAAGTTTTATTGACATTTTTTTCATTCTACCCTCCATTTTATTAGTACCTACCTACGTATTATTATGGAAAGAGATAAAGCATAGAATATCTTAAGTTAAACATAGTATGAACGGGTTTTAATAAAAAAAAAATCATGAAAGTTTCCCGTTTCTTTCATATTTTTCGGTTTTATAAAAAAAAAAAAAAATATATATACTGACAAATTTTCTTGAAACTTTCGAATGAAACATTGAAAATAACAACGGAATTGGAAAGAAACGGGAATTTTTCCTGCTTTTTTCAACGCTAGACACGTCATGAGTTCATGACTCAATATACTCAACTGATCATGACATTGACTGTCCGTACAACAGCATCTACACAATAAAAGAAATCACTGCAAATAAATATCAATAAGGTCAACAAAGAGGCACCTCGCTTGACACTAGTGAAGACACACGGCGTTGCCCGGGGTCAAGGCTTTTATCTATTTATTGTAACATCCCCTGCGATTGGCTACTTACGGCACTTAACAGCAATCGGACGCTAATCGCGATATATAGCCGATAAACGTGTCGCTCGTTGGCCGCTCACAGCTAATTACGTGCATTAGTAATGAGTGAGGGTCGCATCACTATTAAGGCTACGTTTATACATAGACGAGGTAGCGCTGCGGGTAGTGGGGGATTGAAAAAATAATACCTTATGAATTGATTGATTTAAAATGAGGTATACGAGTTGCCAATGCTGTAGTGAAAAAAACCGGTCAAGGTTTCCGTACAAAGTAGGTATGTAACTAAAAATTTACGATTTTCGGATTTTTCCTTTTACTTTTTTTTATTTTTATATTAGAGTTGATTGAATGAAAGGTAAATTGCGGTTTACGATTTACGACGTAAGTATTAAAAAAAAAAAACTACTTACTAGATCTCGTTCAAACCAATTTTCGGTGGAAGTTTACATGGTAATGTACATCATATATTTTTTTTAGTTTTATCACTCTCTTATTTTCTCTCGCGCAAACTATTCAGTTTAGAAAAAAAAATATATTAGAAACCTCAATATTATTTTTGAAGACCTATCCATAGATGGGTTTTTCGTCTGCACTGACAACAAAATATAGGAAAATGCCAGGCAAAATAGATCGCATAATATTTGCTTGTGCGCATAATAAGTAAATATCTAAACTAATGAGGAAAACCGGTGTAGGATTAATAATGAGCCAAAAATCAGTTAGCTCAACTGCGAAACACCAGACTACTGGTTTTACGGGCAGATGAACGCAAAGTGCACACGTATGGGTTTGATGAAAAAAAAATTTTGAGTTTCAGTTCTAAGTATTAACCCCAACATTTATTGTTATTTTTTTCAGTTTTTGTGTAAAAATCTTAATGCGGTTCACAGAATACATCTACTTACCAAGTTTCAACAGTATCGTTCTTATAGTTTCGGAAAAAAGTGGCTGTGACATACGGATGGACAGACAGACAGACATGACGAATCCATATCTAAGTGTTCCGTTTTTTGCCATTTGGCTAAGGAACCCTAAAAAGCCACTCAAAGGAAACACCCAAATTGGAAAAGATTTGCCAATCAGCAAGGTTAAAACTTGAACTTGTAGCTGATAGGATAGAAATGCCGGATGTCCTTAGTATAGTCACTGGTGTAGCGTGTAGATGTTACTTACTCTTTATCTTATACCGTTGGAGTGTGCGAGGTACTTCGGAACAGAGCGTTTACAACGTTGTGCCACACCCCGGACACTCCATACAACGCTCGCAAAATAATTACCTACTACTACTACATTAAAAAATGACGTTTGTATACGTATGAATGTGTGCGTGAGGTACTTGTGTTTGCGAGCGCTCTTTGTTAAAGAACTGCGACGGTAACCTCGAAGTGCGGGGTGAGGTGCGGTAACTGATGTTAGTGCGGGGAAGGGAGTGGCCTTTCTGTACGTAGTACTTTAAGTATTCTGTGGTTGTGCAACTGTGCTAGCGACACACAACGTTGTGTCATGAACTCACGACTCAATAAACAGTCGGTCATTCAGAAACATGGGTGCACAGCTCGCTGGACGCTCCGCTCTCTCATGCACCATGTACGCAACCTAATCGAGCCGAATTACAGGGGTTCGAGATATTGCCACGCTCTAATTAATATCGCGCGTGATAATTTCGTGAGTATAAGTATGTTTAGTAGGTACTAATTGATAGTTGTGACGACAGGTCGATACAATCGTAATAAAGGCGTCCCTTTAATGTTGAGCTTGTTTCATTTGAGTAAATATTTTATTAGTATTTATTTCCTACTTACATATTTTACTTGAATTCAGTTCATGTTTAAAACCTACATAATAGTTACTTGAGCTATTTAGCCATATTTTTTTCAGGTACAGTGTCAAATTATGTATTATTTTTTAGTTAGTAGAACACCGCCGTGATGGGTATCGATATCTAAAGGTGCAAAAAAAATATTTGATGGTTTTATGGTCAACTACCGTATTATACATTGACAGCGGTCGTTGACCCCAAACAAGAGAACATCGAATCTTTTTTTTTCTTTTGCTTCGTCGTGTCGAGATCAGAGTTTCGTTGGCTAACAATAATGTGACCTTGTAAGCCTGAACAGATCTTTCAAACATTGATATGTAGTTGGTGCAATTTTTGAATATCAACATTTCCGCTGAGCAGCTCTTTGCATACGCTGTTGCATTAGGTATGATTTATTACACGCAACACAGTAGCCAATAAATAGTTGCGTAAAAAAACAAGACTAGACTCATAAATTGGACGTTGTGGAAGTATTACAATACCTGAATCAGGACCAAACTAGGCAATATAATGTATTTT
This sequence comes from Amphipoea oculea, assembly GCA_945859645.1. Classification (NCBI taxonomy): domain Eukaryota; kingdom Metazoa; phylum Arthropoda; class Insecta; order Lepidoptera; family Noctuidae; genus Amphipoea; species Amphipoea oculea. The sequence continues at coordinate 8,546,349 of OX243862.1, forward strand.
ATGTTTCTTCACATGCTTTAAATTATAGAGTTAATTGAACAGCTTAGCGAAACCAACCTAACCGCCACAGAATAGAATACTCTTTATTGTGTACATTGTACACCATATAAACCATATGAAATCGTCTGGCAAATGTAAAGTTTAACCGACCTATTAAGGGTGCCTGATGATAGACGTCGCCGCCGAGGCCGGCCTAGAAAGAAATGACGAGGTGACCTGGACGTGTACTGCGAGGGCTGGTTCGAGGTGGCGCGGGGAAAGAGTTCCTTAAAGGATTTGGGGGAGGCCTTTGCCCAGCAGTGGGATAGCATAGGTTAAGAAAAAAAAGCGAATATCTATGAGTAAGTATGTGGGATAGAATCCAGATTCAGCTTACAGCTGACAATAAATCTTATAAAGATTTGTAAAACCATCGATGTAACTTTAGATAGGTACAGTCAGCAACAAAAGTCCATTAACACTGTAATTTTTACATTTGATTAAATTGACAACAATTTTTTTTTTAATAAACTGCTTTTTAGCTTTTCACATAATAGCAAAGAGTTTATCTAAAATTTTTTCTTCTGCAATTTTGAACAAATATTTTGCTCAATAACTTAGATTAGAAAAACTGAAGTGTTAATCGACTTTTGTTGTTGACCGTACCCCCTTAAGCAAAGATGTGGGCTGTTCACAGATAACAGACCCCACCATAAACAGATGAAGAGTTTCGGATTTGAGAGTTATATATCAACTTCTTCCGAAAAGTTTTCTAAGCACAATAAAAAATCTTGTCCAGTATTTTTCATAATAATAATAATATTCCACAACTATCACACAACGCCATCTAGTCCCAAGCTAAGCAGAGCTTGTGTTATGGGTACTAGACAACTGATAAACATACTTATATATTTCTAAATACATACATATCATAGATAAATTACACCCAGACACAGAACAAATGATCGTGCTCATCACACAAACATTTGTCCTGGGTGGAAATCGAACCCACGACCTCCGGCATAGCAGTCAGGGTCACTAACCACTAAACCATCAGGCCTGTCAATAACATACAAAAAAAGTAGATTCTAGTTACCTACCTGAACTCTAGCTTCGCTGAGTCCAAGCCTCTGGCTGAGCTCCTCCCTCATGAAGGCGTCGGGATAGTGCGTCTCGTCGAACAGTCGCTCCAGTTCACCCAGCTGTTCCAGGGTGAAGTTTGTTCTAGAACGTCTTTGCTTTCCTCCACCGTTGTTGCTGCCGCCATTCGGAGATTTGTCTGTGGCGTCTGGTAAAAAAGGCAGGATTGTGTCAGAACGATGGAGGTTTTCATAAAAATTGAGGAGAACCGAACGGGTGTTGCCTTGAATTATGTTAAAATGGCCTGGTCAATAAATAAATATGTAAGCAGACAGCAGATGTAGTAGTGAATCTAGAATCAAAACACTCAGTTGGTCAGCAATGCTTATCAGTACCTAACACCATGGCTCTAAGCAAAACTACAAGTTGGTATTCGTTACTTTAATCCAAAAGAGTTGAGTAAAAGTAGGTCCGATTCCAGCATAATTTGCTTAATTAATTAAGGTTTTCGATAATCCGTTTGCTCATTTTGCTGTAGTTCTTATGGTATTTTTGCGACCAATTTTATACTGAATTAATGTTTATTTCTAGTAGGTACTTAGGTAATAGTTGTAGTGTAGTAGTTTCAAGTTGTTTAACATTAAATAATCATGAATGTGAAAGTCATTCGCCGCAATCAAGAAGGGAATCCAAAGTTAACTTGTAAAAAAAAAGTCATTTCAAACCGCGCCAAAACCTTATTTTTTATTATTCCATTTATTCCCGGTTCCGCGGTTCGCAGAATCTTAAAAAAAAATGCCGTTTTATTTTGCTACAAAATTGATGTCATGGTTTCTTTGACCACTTTGTCCTACTACCCATAGTTTCCAATGTAGCCATCGCAACAAATATTATGTTCATTCCCTCCACTTCCATGCAGCTGACTATTTTTTTTTTGGTTGACAAGAAGATGATATTTATTTTATTCTATTCGGAAAACTTACAGCTAACATGATACTAATACCCGGAGTAGACAGGACTATAGTACATTATGTGCAAGACAGTCCAATACAGCACTGATGCATAAAAGTGTCTTTTGCATGGCGCCAAATATATTCAATCACATTCCGCCACACATTAAAGAATTGAATGTTAACTTATTTAAGAAAAAATTAAAGCACTTTCTAATTCAAAAAGTTTCCGAGTTTTTAACAGACAAAGTATTGATATAGTTTTATTTAGGTACCTTTCTGTTTTGAAATTTGTTGTTTTAAATTCATTATTGAGATTATGTATAATATTCAAGTAAATTGATCTGACTTGTGTGAAATAATATGTAGATTTTTTATTCCGAATTACTTTGACTTTTTAACTAGCTATTATACATTTCGATGACGAGTTGATGACACTATCCTGTAGTATATTTATTATAATTTGATTGTTTATTTCTTTTTCTCTCATTTTACATGTTAATTTCTTTGAATAATGGACAAACCTACTAATAAAAACGACCTACCTGCTTATATTTGTACGCCGTTAAGGCAAAACATGACTGTGCTATAATTTTATGTAACATCTTGCATGCCATGTCTGTGTATACTTATGTTTTGGACAAATAAATGATCTATCTATCTAACATGATCCCAAAAATCGTCCCATAAGGTTTGGACGCGGTATGAATTGAATTTTTTACAACTTTGACATGCTCTAACTTTGGACTCCCCCACTACTGGAGCAGCTGACGCTCAGATCTCTTATGCACTAAGGAAAAACTATTTTGGCGAAAAACGACTTTCAGCCGGTAGGTATATTTATTTTTCAAACTAACGCCACCTACATTCCGATCTCAAAATTTCAGGTCTTCCCATACATATTCCCAAAAATATTTTACTGTACTCACAAGAAAGGTTATCTTGTTTACATATACATATTTTTTTAAAGAAAAGGGGCTACTAGGATTAATTCTACTTTCTTGTTAATTTTGGCATTCAAAAGTGCCTTGTAGTCCCTATTTGAAATACTTAAATGATTTGACTTTGGATATAAATTATTAACAAAAATAATTAAATTCATAAAAGTATGAAGTAATAGAACAAATCAAAATACAAGTGCCGCTTAAATCAACATTTCGTACGGGACGGAGGGATCCTTTTAAGTCGCAAGGGACATCCCGATACCAGGGCACACTAGGTGAGGGACTCTGTGAATTGCATTTAGTGGAAAGTGGAAAGGAAAATATTTTGTGAATCTTACAAGGAAAAAACATAAAAAGAGCACCAAACTGACTGAATGACCCTTCATCTTTAATAAGTCAACTGTCTCTGTTGTTACTGATGTAACAATGAGCAAAATAATAAACAATATAATATACGTAAGCATTGAAATATCTGTTAATTTAAATTAATTAATTTTCGCTTAATTTAAAATCTAATCATTACTGTTTTGTTGGATAGAATAGTAAATAGTATTTAATTGAGTCATTATTTTAACATATTAAAGTAATTTAATGGCTACCAGGCAAAGGAATTAACAACATTCTGCCAACTCTTGATGACTAGTGGACGAAGGAGTTTGTAACACTACGTAATTGAATACGATGAAAATGCAATCACAATGTTTTATACAAACGAAAATGTTAAACTGTAATACTAACTTTGAATCTGACTACAAAATGTTGTCGTAGCATTTCTCGTAGCGTCGTAGCCCGCTCGTAATTGAGTTAAGGAATAACAGTTTCGCTCCAAGTACAGCTCCGCTCAGTTTTACTGCTGTTTGAGATGTCCCGTAATACCAATTTCTTTTATTAATATTTGTTTAGTCCAATTTGAATGCGAATTTATAAACCAAATTAAAACTGTAGAAGTGATGTTTTACAATTAATTGTCCTCTATTATTTTCTTGAAGCTTGCTGTATACCTACTAAATAGGCACCTACCGCTTACCTATATCATTAACATGAGCTACGAGTAATACGCAGGCTACTTAAAACGAAGCATATAATAATTATACAATTATATTATTTCGTTACTTATAGGTAGGTAAATGTTTATACCTAACATGTCACAAGCAGTAACTTGATTAAGAATTGAAAGGTGCTAAAGAATAGTCCAAAACGGTTAAATTAATCAAGAAATAAATCAGCGAAGTGCTAATACATCGTTAATCGCATCTGCCGGCGCACGGGGAGCTCCTCGTGCCGCGCTCGCCTCCCGGGAACAAGCGGGCTGTACGTTTAAGATTGTCGTTTGAAGCAATTTAGCAAATTGGGAAGCTCTCCTTTTTATACGGCAATTATGTAAATGGAGGGATTATCCGGCTGTGGGCGGTGCTGTGAGCCACACCCGCTCTCCCCTTTCGTCTCCGGGGCATCCGAACTCCTCAGACATCTAACGACCAGCGAACAGTGATTAATTGTACAACGCTCCGTAAGTATAACCCCTGTTAAAGTCGCCGAGCGTCTCTGATTTATTTGATTGAGAACTCTTTCTCGGATCTGTTCGGAGTTTTCTTCTCTTATTCAGCACTCGGTGCTAATCCTCGCTTTAATGTAATTAATGATCGTTTTAAGAATGATACCTTTTTATTCGGTTACTTGAAAAGCTAATTCGATTTAATTTTAGTACCTATTTAGATCCGATCTGTTGTAGAGGTACCATCACGAGGAAATTCTAATAAATTACCAGACGGTTCATGAGAAATCGGTTAAAATAGGTCATTCGGTTTCCGGTGAGTGAAATAAAGGGTGACTATGCGATGCTAGTCGAATAGATTATATCGAATGAATGGGTAACAAAGATCCTTCGTCATCCTGGATTGACTTTACTTTTACGTTGGCGAATTTACGATCTTTCGTAGAATGTTTAGTAGAGCCTTGTTATTTCCGTACTTACCTACTCATAATATAGTGACATAAAAAAACTTATTGTAGGTACTTCAGATGATTTAAGTAATAGTTCTCTACCTACTGATAATTTGGTGTTATTACTTAGAGATATACATTGGCTACGGAATTCCAACCAGCGGTTTCTCGTAAGATTAATGAGACCCATAATCAACTAGTACTTACAATTAATATAATTAAATATCTATCTCTGTTTTCAATGATATAAACCAACTATTATTTATTCATCTGTGATTGTATAGATATTTACATAGTAATATTATGTAAATATCTATTATTATTATTTAATAAGCTATTAGTTATGTTATAAGCTAACATACAAACTATAGATAATAATATGTACAATTATATGAAAAAATAAACAAAATAGTCATAGGGCATCAAAGAATTCGTCCGCATCGCTGTCAACAGGAACAGTGCCCAAAAGGCTGGCAGCATTGCCACGTTGTACGGCAATGCTAATTCTTTGGCCAAGAAATAGGCCAGCCCTCTGGTCACGTGAAGAGTCGACTAACTGCATGGCGATATAATGATCAAAACAAAAAGCTATCTACAATTTCAATTTCATCGCAGTTTTTTAAACAAATCCAGTTCCAGACCAGACGTAAAAAAGGACAGAAATAAATGGGTATGAAATCTCAATTGTGTCAGACCCATTTTAATTCTCACTCTTGAATATGCGCATGATAAAATATCGATTCTTCAAATACCGAAGTAGCATACCGTGCTAGCTAAACAATCAAAGGGCACCAATGGAGACATTTACAGTCACGAGCATAAACATATTAAAGGACAACGCGGCAATAATATCTGATTTCATGATACATCCATGAGAATCCATCCATTGGCAACGATGAGCCGATGTCAACTATTCTGCCAGTATCAATTACCCATCTTAAAGTAGGTGAAGATCAAAGTGATGTCAGATATTTATGATCACAACGAGGTATCAGATTCTTCTGAATTTAACTGAGTAGGCCGACATTTATAACGCAAGATATGTCTGATATTATTGCATTCTAAGAGGTGACACATCTTTTTGAAGCTGATGCAGCATCCTATATTTTGGCGTCGCACATGTCTCGTCTGATAGTTTTGGTGTTCCTTCGATGTCAATATGTCATGTCACATATTTGTGTTGCCACCTTGACGCGATATTAAGGATGAATCATGAAATCAGCTGTTCATTTACTATGTTTATGTCCTAAGATACCGCCGCATCGCATGATCAAAGACTCGAAGTTGAAACTTGAAAGTAGGTAGGTAGGCATGTATCAAGTTGACAAAAGAAATGCAGGTGATTGATGGCAGAAAGAGGTATGAGATTCCGACTGTCATTCGTGGACCTTTGGCAGTTGTTACGGTCGTCAGAAACCAAGGGGTATCGTATTACCCATTAACTGGGTTCTGGAGGTCCGATAAGCAGTCGCCTCATGTAAAATACTGGTATTCACCTGTATCCGGTTAGACCAGAAGCCGACCCCAACATAGTAAAATGGTAGGCACATGATGAGTTTCGAGGTGATGATACATCAATTTATAAGTGGTATTACTTTAAAAATTTATGTGTGGTGTAACTGTACCATTTCGGTTCTTCTGTTCTTAGGACTAGTATTTGATCGTAGGACGATTTGCTAAATTGTTGTAGGACCATTTGCTTTAGGTCGTTTTGATACGGAGGCATGTTGTGGTGCAGCAATCTGAATGTTGTTGAAGTTTGAACTCTTCAGTAAGTACACTATAGCTTTTGTGTTATTTAAAAAATAAACAAATTAAGTACTTTCTTATACTTAGGTACTTATTCTATAAACCAATAAAATTTATGTGAAAATAAAATATTTTGATTTTGATAAACCACCAAACCTGACCAGACTACCTAATACCAATGCCCTAAAACTAGCTAGATATAGAATGTTTTGAGTGTGCTTTTGACGATCTGAGGTATAGTGAGGAACGTCAAGTGACCATTTACTGGGCCCATAGACCTTATAGTCTACCGTCTGTGTAACTGTCAATTCGAAAAAAAAGACTGTGAAAAAAGGGGTCTAAGTAACTGCCTGGATGGAGGGTAAAAATCCAAAGATGTAAGTCTTACGAGCTTGCCAGTAGCTCTATTTCCACGTGTTCGTGTAACGAGATTGAAAGGGTTGATCACCTGAAATACCTTGGAGTGACACTAGATCGGCATCTCTCCTTCAAACAACACATTACGGTTATGGCTAAACGAGTTCGGAGGTTGATTTATGTCATGAAACTCCTGCGTGAGTGTGCTTCCGTCGACATTCGCAAATTAGTTTACCTTGCTCTCGGCCAGTCTCTACTCCAGTACTGTGTAACAGTATGGGGTGGGGCTGCCAAAACATATATGCTAGAGCTGGAAAGGGCTCCACGCGCTATTTTAAAAGTTATGCTTCGTAAACTTTACCGCTATTCAACTGACAGACTATATAAAGAGGCAGCACTTCTTGGGGTACGGAAACTGTATATTTCAACAGTTATTTCGAAAGGTCACATAAAATGTTTAAAGAGAACTGATTTAAAAACCCTGCAAAGTAAGAGAAAATTCAGAACCCCGAACCCTAGAGTAAACTCTGCATTCGCCTAAAGACTTCCATCATTCCTACACACTCACATCTACAATAAGGTAAACTCTATTCTGAAGATCCATAGCTCCTCTTACACCCGAATGAAACACACAGTCAAAATTTGGCTCTTGGAACAATCATACACTTCTACTGAAAAAATCGTAAGTATAACCAAATAAACTCAACTCACACTGCACCAACACAAAGACCCGTACACAATACACCCTTACACTTACTTACACATACATACACACACACACCCTCACACACACCCTCACACACACAGACGCACACTACAGAACAGCAGCACAAACGGAAATTTAAACTAAGTTTTACTTTTATATAATTTACATTTTATTATAAGATTTTTATTGTTTTTAGTTTTTCACTTAATTAGTTATTTTGTTTCTATGTTCAGTTTCGTAGTCTAGATAAGGCTAACTAAGTCAACTGTAGCCAATTTTAACTTCTAAATTATTTTATTTAAAAAAATTATCATAATGTTATACCTATTCAATGGTGTATAAAAGGAAATTGTACCAACTGTTATTTTATCACCATTTGTTGATCTCAGCGTTCCCTTAATTATTAGTAAGTCTATTTATGTGTACATTTAGACTTATAGTTCCGATGTGGCTACTTAATTTTTATTTTTGTTATTTTTTATTTCATTTGTTGATCTTAGTTTTCCCTTAATTATTAAAATCTTGTGCCATTGTAATGGTGTCCAAGACACAGGCTGTGCCTAGTTTGGGACCAACAATACCTCGATATTTAAAATATGGAATAAACGATTTTACTTTACTTTTACTTTACCTACTAACAATAAACAATTGAGTCAAACATGTACCTACTGATAAATTGTAGGCAAGCAGAATCTGTGCTTATCTATATGGGATGATCATATGTTAGTCACCTGTAAACAAAGTAGAAAGTATACCTACTTATAGCCTTTCCATAGGTGAGCAATTCACGTAACTACCTATCAATTAGACGGTCATCGAGCAACCCCTCTGCCCCTCTGGTGTCTGAAGGGCTGGGTAGATTTTCGTTATTTATCATCATTTCATCATTCATCGCACAAATTTTTTTTTGGTCCTTCGGTCCTGAGTGCGTAGATTGTTACAATGTATTCACTTAGATTGAACATATAGTATATTGGTATTCGTTTGTTATTTCGTTTGACACAATATATGTTGAGATGTGACACGTGCCGCGGTTGTGGTGCGGTGCCGTATTATAAATAATATAATATTAATAACACCTGTAATAACGAAAATCCACCCGGCTACTCAGAACATACATTTTTGGTAAAAACGAGTGCCTACTAAATAAATTCCATACCTAGTTCAAAACACTCAAAACAAAAAATTGCTCATCGATACCTATTGACCAACTGTCAAGCACATGTCAAATGATTTGGCTGGCTGTTGTTATTTCAATCAACCAATCGCTTAACTGTTGGCTAATTTTTGTACCTATTTCTATTATAATTTCAGAAGTCAGGTGGCATAATTACGTGCCTATCTATTATGTAATGCTTAAGCTTAACGTAGGTGAATTGAGGTCACAATGAATGTCACTTTCCTGATAAGTGTGGCCTACGTGGCGCTTACAATTATTTGTTGATTCATGTCCATCCATATGCATTCATTTATGTTAATTTACCTACTAGCTTCTGCCCGCGACTTCGTCCGCGTAAAATTTCTTTTTTTGACCCACTTCGTCGCATCGCATCGCCTGCCCGCGCTTTTACTTCGTTATCACTTAGCGTTCTTTATAACTTTTTGCTCTGCTCCTAAAGGTCTTAGCGTGATGTTAAATCTATACATAAACAATTCAAAGTCCTGACTGACTGACTGATATATCAACGCACAGCTTCAACCGCTGGTCCAAGAGACATGAAATTTGGAGGGTGTGTTCTTTGTGAAGAGTAGGTATCCACAAAGGGTTTTTCGAAATTCCACCTCTAAGAGGGTGAATGGGGGAGGGTGAAATTTTACGCGGACGAAGTCGCGGGCAAAAGCTAGAAGCCTATAAGAATTGGGCTATCAAAGGAAAAAAACAAAACAAATCTGACTGCTTCCAATCTGACTGTTCCAGAGATTAAGACATTCAGGGCTGACTTTTCCCCAACGCCAGATTATTTATCCGAGGAATAATTTTGAATTTTTGACAGTTCTTCCATCCAAAAATTATTTGTCGATTGAAAAACCAGCCCTTATACAAACAAAAAAGCAAACTCTTCAAAGTCAAACTCAATGTATTTATTTCAATTAAACCAATTACAGGCACTTTTGAATTGGTAAGGGGTCGGTCAGTCAGAAAGATGAAGCAAGTTGCCCATTCCAAAGCGTAGGTACCTATGGAGAAGAACGGGCAAGAAACTCCATGGACACTCTTTTAAATCAAAGTAGCTTCAGCTTTATTATAAACTTATAGATCATAGTACATTTCTATGGTATAGATAAATAATTGATAGAGAATTGTGATCGTTAAATTCTTATTGTGTTCATACCAAGCGAATTACATTATGATTCTGCCTGTTTCATAATACTTATCTTGATATAACTCGAGGTACAACAGGAAGTCTTGACTGAAACCTCGGAATATCTAATAGATTATAGAGGTTTATTAGTATGTACATTCAACAAGCTATTTGGTATACTGACAAAAATATGAATCACTACACTGTCGACATTCTGTGCGTAATGACTTTCTAATCTCATAGGTGGGTACTTAAGAGGTTGATATAAAAGATTGCATTAGGTTTTTAACACAGTCAGCACTCTAGAAACACTGTTTATAATAGTTGCAAGTTAGCTGCCAGTGTATACCAATTAGCTTTTCCGACTTTACCTAAGTAGTACTATCCTGCTCTGTAAAATCTGGTATTTTCTACTTATCATTGAGAATAGAACATTTATCAGGGTAAAAAAATATAAGTTGAATATGAGATAGTTGGGAAAATCTTATTCTTATGAGGAGCTTGACCCTACATCTTAACGAAACTTAAACCGCACGTAGGTATATATACGAAGTTGAGCAGCAAAAGCAAGTAAGTTATAGTTGTCACATATGAGGCTTTAATTTGACAGATGGTGGTTTGGTGGACGGTACAATAGCACTTCAAATACCTAGCACAAAACATACTAGACCAGGATTTTAGTACACCTAACTGTAGGATCCCAATAGCTTACTCACCATGCCTGTGATCATCATCATCGTCCTGTGCAGCCTCCCGCTTGCACGCGGGTACGGGGGACAGCAGCCAGTTGCGCGGGCGCTTGGGGGCCGGCGCCTCCTCCAGCTCCGTGATGTCCACATCCACGTCGTCGGCGTCGTCCGCGTCGGGCTCGGGCGGTGGCGCCGGCGCCTCGCCTCCCTCCAGCGACTTGCTCACGAAGTGCGCCAGACGCTCCATCACCATTACTGCCGCCGACACGCGGCACCGCGCGCTCGCCTCGCCGCAACACGCTCCACGGAATACACACTGCAGCAACCGAGCACCCTACGCCCACACTTCTACAATCAACACCTATTTACATCAAATAACACTTTATTTTTACGATGTAAAGTCCATTATTGTGTGCGTATCCACTAAGGGCGGCGATTCAGACCCCGCCCAGAAGTCGCGCAGGCGCCCGCCCAGCGCTCCGCCGCCGCGGTGCACTGACGCACCCGACGGCGGATAATACACGCCTACATTATCGTTACATTGAAAATGAATTTTTAATAGTATTTCCTAGTGTTTGTGTGCATTATTAAAGTGTGAGGACAACCTGTGAATGTTCTGTGACTTTGAAACGATGTGAGCGGTTGGCTTAGGTACTGAGCTGTCGTGCGATTTCAAGGTAAGGTTAACGGAGAATAATGAAATAAAACTATTTTTCTTTTTTTTATAAGCCAAAGTCTATTAAAAATTACAAAATATAACTAACTTACATGACCTTAAAAAAAGGTTCTGAAAATCAATGTCTAAATGATGGTAAATATTGACAGGCTCATGAAAACATGGCGTGCATATATAACACCTATTAACTAGAAATAATAAATGTCACAATATAAGTATTCAATATCTAGATTTCATTATGTTTCAAGTCGATTGGATTAGTAAACAAATCAAAACCGGTTTTTATACCTTGTCATTGTCTCTCTTACTTAATTATTTTTGGTCGAATTCATCTTAAATATTATTTAAGCCGTAGGTACCCGTACAGATAAGAAGCCAGAACCTATTAGGTTAGCCCCATTGAATTTGATTGATATTACAAATAAGCGGGGATATCGTCAACAGCTAAATATAAACTTGAAAGCTGTTAAACAAATCATCACTATAATATAAGCAAATTAAAAAAATGGGTTAATATTTTCGGCTACCTAAAATGAAAAACGACCTAAAATAATTTGATATTTCAGAGACCCTTAAAAATTCATCTGTGGCCTAAGGCTGCGTTTCCACCAGAAATGAGCAGGGATGCGTAGCGACTTAGCGAGGGATGTCTGTGAAACTAACGAATAACATCGCTTCATTTTCATAGCTTGAGCTAAGCTAGTGTTGTTATTGGTCAGTTTTACCAGACGCGGTCAGAGGGGGGGGGGGGGGGGTCGTGGGGGTCATGACTTCCCCCAAAATCATTCAAGCTGACGAGAGTCTGTATGATTTACTTGTCTTACTAACTTAAAACTGCATACTTATACAAAAACATTAAGAACATAGGCAGACATGGGGACCGCCGACAGAAGTAAAAACTTAAAACTATGAAACGACTGTGGGTTTTTTAAAGCGTCTAATAAAGTTTTAACTTTAAAAAGCCTGTAATAAAATATAGGATGTAGGATGCAAGAGCGAGCGAAGCAAACTCGGCGGGCACCCCTCTCCGTACGTAAGGTTCGAAAGGCTTAGGTTAAGGTGCCACTAGTCGATATTTTATTCCATACAAATTTCGGAAGGTTATTAGTCCACTGTTTGACATTGTGCATTTAAAGTTAAACATGATATCGTTTTGTCTTAATATTAATTTTCAGAATAGTAAAATAAAAAACCATTAAAAAGTTATGAGCCAACAAAGATTCGTTTTTGATGCTATTTTTAACGTAACTTTGGGTGCAAAAAAAGTAATAAAAGAACTGTAAAATCTTCAAAAAAAAGTTGGTATTGACAAAGCTCAGTTATCGAAGATTTTAATAAACTTTATTTGTAATTAATTTATTCAGAGTTTTTTTCATAAAACTCGATTTTCCGAAGCACTTTTTCGATAATGTAACTCCTATTTGTGCTTGAAAATATAAAACAAAACCTAACCAAACCGAGGCGGGTTGTTAAAATTTTCGAGCTCGCTTTGCTCGCTCTTCCCACCTTGCGTGATCTATAATCCCCGAAGGGTTAGGTCAGGGGTGTACCTTCATATAGTACTTACACCCCCCTTTTCGCCAGTTATGTTAAAGTCCCATGTCATAGGGGGTGAGCCTTTTATTGCCATCAACCGGGCACAAATTCAGACTCCAGGCTAAGCCTAATAACACTTTACCCAACCTAGGAAATGAACGCAAGACCACATGCTCAGCAGTAACGCTTGCGACCACTAGACCACCGAGGAGATGTACCTCCTTTATTAATATTCCTCGGCACCCATGATGGGGGTCATCATGGGTGCCGAGGAATATTAAAAATCTTGGGCTGCGATCGCGCCTGAGTTTTACGCACATCCCTCGCTACACACTCTCGCTCATTTCTGGTGGAAACGCAGCCTTACACACCATAACACACGTTGACCGTTACAGTTGGTGAAAATTTGTTTGTTTATAAAATTTCCGTGAAGGGGAATCATCAGAAAAATGTCACTGGACCGCAGTCCAGGCTGACTTGTGCACGACTACTCACTAAATGCAGCTTCAGATATAATCAATATAATATCATGTACGTGTTTCTGTCAAAAAAGTAATTATCTATATTATTTACATCTAATTATATTTAATATAGTGAGTCTTCTGCAAGGTCGAATCAGCCTTAAAGTTCAAAGTTTCATTTCTAGTGGTCTATGATTTATTCAGATTCAAATGATCGCGGCGGTGACACCAAAGCCAAGCCTGAACTTATCATTAGGGTGGTTGAGGAGTGCGGAGATGGCACAGGCCAGCTGTGCATTCTTCCCTCCCAGGGACCTCTGCAGCGTGGCTCCCACCAGTCCGTCGGAGTCTGCTGAACCTCGCACAGTCCATTCCTTTGTGTGCACCTCGTAGGCTAGGGTCGCAACCGCGCGACGGACTATAAATCCCACCTGCGATTAAAAGATACAATTTTAGTATAATAGGTACCTAATAGTTTTGTTTCAGAAATGCAGACCATACTGATACGTGAGATACGTCGTTGAAAACTATACTTTATTAACGCAGTTTACGTTTTTATATACAGTAGGCAACGTCTTGAACTATTTATTTACTTGCGTGAGTAGACAGTTGCAGTTCTTCATATTTCCTGATAGGTCCTACCGAACACGAGTTATGCGGACTTTACACAGGTGACTAACCGTAAGTTCCAAAGTAGAGTAGGATTCGACTTTAGTCGTGCGGCGACAGGTCGCATACGGCGAGTTACTAAAATTGACCGTGAAAATGCTCAATCGCCACATGAACTGGTCACCTGCGATTTTAATCGACCTGTGTTAATGGGGCGGATTTGGTAAGAGCCCAGCCAGCCGCACGTCGAAAATCGACCGAATGTAAATCCCCCATAGTCCAAGTATTTACTTATGTGGGTACTAATTGACAACTCAATTACCCAAGTTTTCATCAATTCGATAAAAAAGATTCGTCACCTCAAGCATGGCGGCCACGGTGAGGAACGGTTTGATATCCCTCGCGTAGCACAGGTCCAGGCCCCTGTTGCCCAGAGTCGCACTCACGGAGTGGACCCCACTGGCCCAACGCCCTGCCCCTGAAGCCGAGCTCACCTCCGTCGTGTGCCCACGAGCCACCACCTCCGCACCCAACGAGAATTTATTCGTCACAGCCTATAAACCAAAGAGATTACTTGGAGGATTAGGGATGAGCTTTCTAATATAAATAAACATAACACAGCTTAAAGGTACCGTCCTAAGTAATGAACCTACATGACGGTTTGTTATTGTTGATTTAACGGTAGGTACTTTTATTTGGTACTTCGTATTTATTATGAACTAGCTTTTTCGCGCGGATTCGCCCGCGTTACCTAACGTTATTTTTAAAATGTGTGATTCGTTTTTTGTCAAATGACAGGACACCCTTTTTAACCCCCGACGCAAAAACCACAATAACATATACAATCAATATCGCTGAGTTTAAGCCTCATCTGTTTGGCGTTTTCATTAGCCGTCCCCCGACGTGAGGACGCTTGGATCAAAATATGTCATGCAACTTATATTAGGTAAACTTAAAGGGCCAATATATATATTACTATTTTTGTTTTTAGAGGTTTTTGTTAGAGTCGGGGGTTTTTAACTTTTATTATATTTATGGCTCATGATTATTAGACGAATAAATATTATGCCTTAAAAGTGTATGAAACTCCAAATTATGCCAAAACAAATTAGACCAAATGATAATTATGCTAACCTTTGCATTATGACAAAGTATTATTATGCTAATAAAAGTTATGCGAAATCGTTATGTCAAACAATATTAGGTATGCCTCAAAATTTCATGCCAAGAGAGGGATTCCCTTTTTTAGGTTTCCGTAGTCAACTAGGAACCCTTATAGTTTCGCCATGTCTGTCTGTCCGTCCGTCCGTCCGTCTGTCCGTCCTCGCTTAATCTCTGTGACCGTTAGCACTAGAAAGCTGAAGTTTGGTACCAATATGTATATCAATCACGCCGACAAAGTGGTAAAATAAAAATTGGAAAAAAATGTTTTATTAGGGTAGCCCCCCTATATGTAAAGTGGGAAGTGATTTTTTTTTAAATTTCAACCCTAACGTGTGATATATTGTTGGAAAGGTATTTAAAAATGAATAGGGGTTTACTAAAATCATTTTTTGATAATGTCAATAATTTCGGAAATAATCACTCCAAAAGTAAAAAACAATGTGTCCCCCCCCCTCTAACTTTTGAACCATAAGTTTAGAAAATATGAAAAAAATCTGAAAAGTAGAACTTTATAAGGACTTTCTAGGAAAATTATTTTGAACTTGATAGAAACAACAGTTTTTGTACAAAAAAGACAAAAAGTTGTACAAAATCATTTCTGGACTAAGTTCGTAGTATAATCGTATATGCAAGCATTTTTTTTTAACTTCGTTTATATATTTTATTATCCTGAACGTATCTTTTTTCAAACAAAAAAAGAATGATTAAAATCGGTTCTCGCAATCCAAAATTACCACCGAAACATTCTGGCACGTCTATGTATTAATTAGTAACCTAATTCCCCGAGGGATGGCGCTGTAGGTACTTATTACATTGGGTCGGGTATTATCGAATTGTACGTGGGAACACTTATTGTGACGGACGGGAACCTACGGAACCCTACACTGAGCGTGGCCCGACACTCTCTTGGCCGGTTTTTTAATTATGTACCTATCTATCGAATTACCCTGTAAATGGGTTGTGGAGGTCAGATAGGCAGTCGCTCCATGTAAAAAACTGGTAGGTACCTATAGGTATTCAGCTGCATCAGTTTGTGCTGGAACCTGACCCCAGCATGGTTGGAAAAGGCTAGGCAGATGATGAATGTTGTGACGTATGGGATATGGGCAAGATACCTTTAGTACCATTAATGACTAATGACTTGGGCACCAACTCGGTTTTTCTTATAGCCAAGAGTCTTACCGTTACTTATACCCCTTACATGGAGGCAATTAAAGATATTTGTGTAAGTATTAAGTTTTGACAAATGATCAGTACCAAAGTCGTAATAAAGGCTGGCTACACAGACCAAAATACCTACGTCTAAAATAATACCTGAAGATAATGAAGTGCAATGAACTCCCGATTTACAGCGATAATGGAGGCTGTAAACCTGTTGAAATATGCGTCTACGATGCTTTCAAAATTGTAGAGCTCTGCTTCGGCTATTTGAGCCACGACAGTCGCCCGTGTGCCCCGGGTCGGGCTCACACGCATTTCACAGCTGAACTGCCCACCGGGCGCCGTTTCCATTACGAAGTATGGCAATGCCGTCGGCTTTTTCTTATCCGCGTATGACATTAATAGTTTATAACCCCCAGGAGACACCGAACTAAACGATAGAGAATGACCAAACATCCAATTGGAGTTTGAACTCTGCTTTAGAGATATACAGCCTCCTTCAAAACATTGTGGTAGTCTATATCTTGCCGCATTATGTATATGCCGCAAAAGCCCTGGGTTGAGTGCACCCGCCGGTAGGTTTTCATCTTCTGAGGAGCTGCACCGTCCCGCTCGGGAACCGCTTACCCCAGCGCCAGTTTTCCCTCGGTCTCCGGCTGAGCTACCGCAGTCAGACACTTTGGATTTGTTTACTTTGTTCGGAGGTGCATCATCTCCAGCACATCTATCGGCATCCTTTGGTGGCTCTTTGGGGACACATGGGTTTCGTGGTGGGGATGCCGATTGCCACTGCTGTTCCTTGCTAGGAGGGTTACCTTCACAGGGACCTTTAGCATGAATGGTTTCAAAAAGTCCCAATTTCAATAAATTAAACAACGACACTAAGGAAAACTTCGACTCACTTTCTTTTCTATTCATTTTTTAACAAATTGTATCTACAGTGAGTAATAGAAAATTAAATTAATATATTCGTTACTTTGAGGTAGCACTGACATGATTGAGAATAAAATGTCAAATTAAACAAGGCTTTAAAAATGGAACTTTTAGGTACTTCGTTTAGATACGAACTCCTTTCTGTTTCCAAACGTAAGAGGGTAAAATCAGTCCTACACTTGCGAGATCTCACCCTAAGGAGAGATTCACAGGTTTAACTTACTTACGTAAGAAGGTAACAGTTAGCCCTCCTACCCACGGCCGTTTATTTCCCGCGACGATTTTTTATCACGCACTGGATTTTCAACTCTCAGCGTTGCACCGAGCATTGCGAATCCAACAGAGTAGGTACATGCCAGTGCATCCAAAAAATTACAGTTTTGAATTTTAACTACTGGCGCTAAAGTATAGCGCTTTGAAAATCCTATGCGCGATAAAAAATCGCCCGTGGGCTTCACCTTCCGGCGCGATAATGGTTATAAACCGTAATATTTTAAAAGTTCATGGAATGACAGTACGGCGACAGCATGGTACAATTATATACTTCGCTACTTATATTATTATACCATGGGCGACAGCTGCTCTACGTCAAACACGGCTACCGTAGTGTAAAATTGATTTGCTTATTGTGAGACCACGTTGATTTACTGTAATGCTGGGGCCAGACTATCGCGATAACGCGAAGATTTGCGCGATAAGTTGATGCTCATTGGCTGGACCTACGATGTCAGCCAATAAGAAACAACTTATCGCGATTTTCCCGTATAGTGTGGCCCCGGCATAAGAAACAAGTGGTGTACGTGCTCTCAATGTGTGCCATACCCACACATAAACAGATTTCATCCACAACGATCTAGTAGGTACGGCTACAACCGGGTTGGTTCCTATAAACGTGATACAGGCAGGATACTACTGGGAATTCGGGTTCACTAATGTCACAGAGTACTTTTTGATACTAATGTTTCACCAAAACTCCATAGACAAATTTTTAGTTTACAACCAACGTTTTGTATACTATTTATTAGGGTTTAGGTGTCAAAATGTGCGTATTAAAAACTTTTTTTGGAAAATAAAATAATCATAAACCTGAAAAATTTGATAATTTTTTCCCCACTTTACCTAGTCATGAAAAGGCCCTAAATAATAATGTGCATACCTACCAGTGCGTCCAAAAAATATACTGTTCGATTTTCAACACTCGGCGCTAAGTATGTAGTGCTTTGAAAATCCAATACGCGGGAAAGAATACTTGTGGGTAGGTACGGCGGGCATGGAATTATTATGTACTGTACATAATAATTCCATGACGGCGGGTTACAAACTCGGTCACAATATTCTCTGCACCTCGCTCGATGACGTCACATTCAAGGTACTGTGTGCAAAATAAGCATCTCTAGAAATATGATTTTTTTTACCCGACTGCGATGTATATGTATGAAGTTTAGATTGAATGATTTTGTGATTGAATTAATTAATAATAAGGGAGGTGCAGAGATATTGTGACCGCGTTGTGTATTATTAGGTAAACATTATAAAATGAATAATATTTGTACCTAATGTTCATAATTCGTATTTATAAGCGAATATGTGAGCAAGCGTTTCGTAAGAATTAAATACCTACTTATCAACATAAATCCATTTGATTAGAAAGTTAGGGTATTGCTTATTTTATTTAATCTTTTTGCAAGCTAAATAGCTACCTACCTAAAATAATCAGTACCGTACCTATAATGGTACCTTTCTACGTTACTATACAAACTACAATTAATAAAATATGGAAAATCAAAAATTCTATTTGGCAAAGAGAAGGCAAAAGCTTATTATTAGGAACTTGTCGGGGATTTACATTGCTCTAGTATTTTGTACACACTGACATGATTGACATCATTGACACAAGAGATTAGTTAGTGTAATGACGTATTACGTGGTGCCAGATTGAAGGATTTTTTTGCATTTAGGCACTTTTAGAAAAGTGCGAGAGTTGCGTCGATTGGTCTGATTCGAAATAAAGAATCATCATAATAATAATAATCAGCCTATAATGTTCCCACTGCTGGGACACAGGCTTCCTCTCGGTGGGAGGGAGTGGGCCATAATCCACCACGCAGACCCAGTGCGGGTTGGCAGATGTCACCATGTCTTCGAATTTTTGGTTCTAGGACATGCCGGTTTCGTCACGATGTTTTCCTTCACCGTTTTGAGAGCAGTGATGATGAAATAATTTACACAAAGTAAAGCGCCTGTCTGGGTTCGAATCTACGACCTACAACTCGTAAGTCGCGGCCGTTACCACTTGGCCACCACTGTTCTCATGTAGAATCGTAATTTTGTTTCTTTTTTCAGATTAGTTCTGAATTTGACTCTTTTTATTGCCCTACATAGATATTCACTGTGTTGAGAAAACGGTTAGTAGCCGTAGTTAAATTGTACCTATGTGAGGTACCTGCGCCAGCCCATCAAGCTAGGTACTACAATCTGTCAAATTTCTTTAACCTTTTAAGCGCTTGCTTAAATATCAATTCCCGCTCTAGCGCGCGGCTTCAAATCGACAAAATAAACAATAGGTACAATAAATAATACCTACAATAAATAAGGAGGAGCAAACGTTGTATCGATTATAAAAAATAGTCAAAGTTTTTATCTCTATAGTGATTTTAGTCGTACCACGCAGTTAATAGGACGAAAATAGAACGAAAAAATCATGCATGTTCTCTGTCGCAGAAATACGACACGAGCGGTCAAAAGGTTAGTAGATTTTCAACTTTATCGCTAGAGCATAAGGTTCAAAGTTGATGGGGAAAATTTGACAGTTTCGGGTAGCTTGATGTGCTGGCGTCTGTACAATTTGACTACAGCCAAAGGTTTCATCGTTTTTCTTAGAAATAACCATAGAAATGCTTATATCTATGGAAAGAACCGAAGCTAAATGTATAAAATGTAAATATCGACCAATATAAATATTTGTGTTGTCCAGCTTCTTAACTTTATTACTTATAGGAACAGTCACATTTTATCCAACGAATCTTGGCTCTTCCATAGAAAAATTTTGGAAACTAGCTTTAGACGGCGCGGCGGGCGGTCCAACTTTTGACTTTCGGCTATTATGCCTTAGTGGTTATTGGCTATTCGAAGAAACTCTGATCTGGCAACACTGATTATTCATTGTCATTGTGTGAATTGTGTCTGACTCACTCAGAGACTTTTTATTACTTTTGTACAGTTGTTCATGCATTGGCAAAATAATTAAAGTGAAGTTTATTTTTGTTCATCATCAGAAAAGAAAAGAAAACTGTAACGAAGTGGTTCAATTAGATACTGCGATAGAGTTCTGTAACAATAGAGTTTATTTCGAATCTGGTGCACAGTTTGGAAATATCCATGTTTGATAAGGAAAGTTCTTTGTGACTTTTGTTTCCAATAAACATTACACAGTGCACCACTAATATTAAAACAAATGTCTGCTATCAACATGAAAATCTCCAAAATGTTAGAAATGTTCAAGCTGGGGTTGAAATCGGACGCAGTCCCCAGAGCTCCTAGGACTAGTGAAGAGACTCCAACACCAGAAGCACATAATGAGAATGTTGAACTTCCTGAAGAACAAGAAGAAGAAATCGTTATAGAATCAGTGTCCGACGACGAAATAAAAAAGGAAAAGAAACCTAAAAAGAAAAAGTTTTTCAAATCAAAGAAACAAGTTGATGATGATGATGATGATGATGAAGAGTTTTCAAAGTCTTCGCAAGAAAAACGCGGGAGTGCAAGTTCAGTGAATGTCCAAGGTAATTGTTTTTAAGTCACTGATTAAAATACTGAAATCTTTAATTTATCCAATTTCTACCACTATGTCAAGTGGATATTGGTATGATTCATAATTATTTTGCTATTTGTAGACTTTCGAAACATGTAAGAATTGGATTGCAATATTAAGATGTTTCTTGCTTATTAGCAGTGTAATCTCTTAAATGTACATGTATGCAACATACCTATCACTTTATAGGTATGTCACATGCTATTGCCCAAAAATATCATCTTCGTATTTTGTAATCAATGATGAAATAAAACTGATGTTTGACTGACTTACCAACATTTCATGCCCATTCTTCTCCATAGGTACCTAGTACACTTTGGAATGGGCAACTAGCTTCATCTTTCTTTCTAACCAACCCCTTAAAGTGCCTGTAATTAGTTTATTTGAAATAAATGCTTTGGGTTTGACACATGTGCTAGTAATTTTGGTACTTTGCACTGCTAAGATATTATATTCCGCATTTGAAAATCACACAATACCTCTCTAATTGCAATGTGATGTATGTGTGTGTGATTGCAGTTTGAAATTATTATCTCTCTAAGTTATTTCTTTATGATAAAGTTACAAATCAATAATCCCTGTTTGAACCAACTGATGAAAGCACATAATTGTCTGATTTATTTAGTTGCAGTAAAGCTATATTATGTAGTATACCGGTGTAATTAAATGTTTTATTGTACTTATTTTTTCATCCATTTATCAAATCTTCTATTGTAAGAGTTTGAATAAAGGAGGTTCTATCATATTCATTTTGGTTTTAGTTCATATTTTGCTATTACCATCATCAACTTCTCTTTTAATTTCAGCTACTGGAAATGTGTACAACATTGTGAACGCTAAAGGTGTCAGGCTCGGAAATGATTACTACTTTGGCCCTGTCACCAAGTCAGATGATAAACCGGGCAAACAGAAAAAGTATGAAGAGGATGTAATTGAGAAGGATAATTTTATCCGGCTGCTCATGGAAGCTAGGATAAAGGTGATTGTTTTTAGTATAGAAAATACACAATATTATATATTAAGAGCCTATACTACCTCAGCTAAAATTCACTCTTTATCTCACTCATACGATACTGATTGCGGACTGAGTGAGAGCGAGACAGAGTGCGGTGCTGGGCGGAAGGCAGCGCTAATAGTTTAGGTATTTGCTTTTTGCAGTGAAAATGATGGTAATTATAAAAAAAAAAATAACATAAGACCTGCTTTAAAGTATGTTCAGTTAGTATGCAAAGTTTCATAATCTAATTTGAAGTATTTTTTGAATAACAGCGGTTAATAAACCGCTGTTATTCAAAAAATACTTCAAATTAGATTCCATCCAAAAAAAAAAAAAAAATCCAAAGGTAAGGATTTTTATCTATTGAGAAAATTTTATGGAATCGTGTTTTCGTCTAACATAGGACTTAGCATTAATCCTCTACTTTACCATATATTTATTTCAAAATTAATGGTGCAGTATTTTCGACATAACAGAGGATCACGCTAAGCCTTTTGAGGTAGGCTCTTAACTATTATACACAATACCTGATGTATAATAGTTAGACATCAGGTATTGGTAAGGCAACAACAACTTAGTTACTATTAACTTATGTCTTTCAGCCTGATCACGACTACATGGACTACATATCAAAGAATCTTGGAAAGAACTGGCACACCATCTTCAGAGCACTCGGCTTCACTCAAGGCAGAATTGAAACTGCCGAGATAAATGCAGCTGGATATGATATCTCAGAGGTATGTTCTTCTACTTTTTTGGTGAATACTTTGATCACACAAAATTATTGCACATTATAAATACTTAAAATCATATTATGTGAAATCCCAAAAATGTTTTTCATTGTAAGGGTACGTTAGGGTTACACTTACACCCTAACCAGGTGTCAAATAAGACAAGCAACATGAATGCAGTAGATTAATGCACCATCTATATAATAATAATAATACAGGGTGTCCCTGGAAGTATGGATCAAATCAAATGGGGGGTGGGCAAGGTCATTTCCAAACTTTTTAACCCTGAGAATGTTGGAGAATTTTTTTACAGTTCAAAAGTTATGACCAATTTTTTCTTTTTTTCAATCACTTCGCATAGTGCTCAAAGAAAATAATAAAAAAATATACTAGCATGGCTATCTAAAAAAATTAAATTGGTAGCCCTGATAGTTTCTTTTTAAGATTTTTTTAAAACATTTGATTTCTCTTCTTTTTTTTTTTAAAACGTTTGGAAATGAACTTGCCCACACCCTTATTCGATTTGATCTATACTTCCAGGAACACCCAGTATAAAAGGAGAAACTGACTGACTGGTTGACATATCAACGCACAGCCAAAACTACTGGGTCTAGGAATGTTAAAGGGGTTTGAAGGTTTTGGCCCCAACATCAGCCGCCATTTTGTTTTTTTTTTTCAAAATCGCGGTGCACTATAAATGGCATATATTTGGATAGGAGACACTTATACAAACATAAAACGTGAATAACGTAACATCATAAAGCGTCATGATTCTGAGATATTCAAAGATAAAAATAACAATTGTTGTAACGAATTTTAAGTATTTTTTTTTATTTTGTAGTAACTTCAAATGTTAATCTCAATCAGACAGAGAAAAAAAAACAAATATTATAATACTAATCATTTATTTTGTTCATTAAAAACTTTTTAAAACAATCGAAAAATAAAAATATGAGATAAATGTGTTAAATTAAAATTATAGTTTTGTAGGTAAACATGAAATAATTGAATACACCAGCTAGTGGATTAAACATAAGATGAATATTAATCATATACGGTATAAAGAAGAAGGCAGCGGGAGGCTGAATAGGATATTCTTGGTGTCGCGCCGATGTCATGTACCATTATAATACACATCATATGGGAGCAACATCCAAGTGTTCGTTTTCCTACAATGCAATTACAATAGTAGTCAACTATTTTATTCCTGCCTTGCAAATTATTATCGATCTAGATGCAGACAAAATAAATTCGATTGTTTTGGTATCTTCGAGTGGATTCTGGCTCTTAAAAGCCAATTAAGGATCAGAAACGACAATGTTGTATTGACTCAGGTCACAATCGAGTTAAATCGATGAAAAAAATCCTTGAAATATAAGCCGAAAACTGAACTTTGAAGAAATTAAAGGTTTAGTTTTCGGTGAATAACTCCGAAACCTGACGCTTTAGGATATTATGTTATTTGACATTTTTTGTTTGTATTAGTGTCCTCTATCTAAATATATAACTTTCGTTGCGCACCGCGATTCTGAAAAAAAAATCAAAATAGCGGGCGACGTTAGGGCCACCTTCCGTACAAAAATCTTCAAACCCCTTTGCACACAGCTTCCTTTTATAATGTAGTGGAGCACTAAGAAGGGGTTTTTGGAAGTTCAACCTTCAAGGGGGTGAAAAGGGGAGATTTTGTTTGTATGAAAAATCTTATTCCTTCAGTTTAATAAACTTGAAACACGAATACTTATCTAAGTAAATTATGAAGTTTGGCATTTTGTGTTTTTTTAAACTACCCGCTAAAGGAGGATTGGGGGGTGTCAAAATTTGTAGGTCTTAACGCGCGCTCCGGTTAAATGATAAAGATCATAAACATACAGTTTCGAAATCGAAGTCGCGCGCAAAGTGCTAGTATTCCAATATTTAAAACCCTGGCACCGGTACCGGTGACTGAAAACTTGTTTGGTAATTGGTGGTCATGGTATGGGCATGTCATGTGGAGGAATGAAGAAAATTTTGTGAAGATAGTTTTGAGTATGAATGTGGATGGCTATAAGAGTAGGGGAAGACAAAGAAAAGATGGATGGACTGTGTAAAAGATGGTATGGCTTGAAGTGGGGTGACTACAGAGACAACCAGTAATTGAGAAGTTTCGAAGAAAAAGACATGGTGCACCAACCCCAAATAAGGAAAAATTTTTGGTATCTGTGATTTGCCCAAACAAAACTATCTATTTTTAACCGACTTCTAAAAAAGGAGGAGGTTCTCAATTCGAATGTTTGTATTTTTTTTTTATGTTTGTTCGCGCATAACTCCATCGTTTGCCAAACGATTTGAAAAATTCTTTTTTTGTTGGAAAGGTTCCCAAATGGTCCCATGAAAATTTTATCGAAATCAGACAAGCGGTTTTTGAAAAATCAACAAAAATCTAAAAATTTATCTACATTGTCTACATTAACGATCTTTTTGTTTACTTTTTTGTGGGGTAGGTAGGTACAACTATAAAGTGAAAAATAAAAACTTTTTTACAAAAAAAAAACAACCGACTTCAAAAAAAAAAAAACACTACAAAGTGATAAATAACTTTAATTTCGGAAGTCGGTGTCAAAAAACGAAAATGCGGAATCAACGACACCGACTTCCGAAATTAAAGTTATTTATCACTTTGTAGTGTTTTTTTTGAAGTCGGTTGTTTTTTTTTTGTAAAAAAGTTTTTATTTTTTATATATCAGCAAGCTTAATAATTATTATGAAAATTTTTCCTCAAACATACACACTGATAAGATTTTCTTTAATCATATCATGCCTTGATTGACATAATAATTAAGACATAAAATAGATCTTAAGAAAATTGTTACTAACACTTTTTATGGATTCTGTCCGAAATAAATGGCAATTTTTAATTATTATAAAATATTGTACCTACTTAAATTAAAAAAAAAAAAATTATGGCAGTATAAATACATTAGAACATAAAAGTAAGTAAAATAAAGATTGATTTGATTTGATTTAAGTAAGTAACAGCAATGTATTGATAAAATTAATTCTGTCTGATAATACTTGGTACATAATCTATAAAAATGTTTATCAGATCGGATTTGTATTTGGCTGGAGTTTTGTTTCAAATAACATGTTATTAACTTAAATTCAACTTCAAATAGTTTTTATTAGCAATCTTATAAACTAGTTTTACTATATATTTAAATAAAAGGTATGGGGTCATTAGAAATCTTTGGATTGCTTTTCTATTTAGCATAGGCCTCCCCCAGGCTTTTCCATAGCTCACAGTCGTGTTTTTCTCCTCCATTTTCCTCTCGCAGTAGTTTTCAAGTCGCCTTCCCGTCTTTGAAATGGTCTTCCTCTTTCCTTCTCTGGGATATCATTCTGTCACATCTCTGTTCCATTTTATGTTTTACTCCTAATGACATGACCTGTCCACTTTCATTTTAGTTTTATAACAATGCAAGTCACAAAATAATAATAAATAATAATAAAAAATTATTGTTAGGAAAAACACATTACAGTATTTGAATAGCACTAGCCTCCACACTTGGATTCCCTGTGTCGTGGAGACTAGTCTCCTTCGTCTTACAAGATTATTAGGTACATAGTAGGTAGGCTCATACGTAGCATCAGTCGGTAAGATATCTGAGGCGACAATAATCGAGTGTTCTTCAAATAAATCGATTCATTAAACATATGCAGTTAACTTAGGTGTATTTAACTTTAGACATGTGTAGTGTGTTGTGTACGTGTGTGGTGTGGATGTGTGATGAATGAGTGAGTTAAGGTGGGTTTAGACCAATCGAACACCAAGCCAGAGCAAGAGTACTCCCCTCCCGCCATCCCTAATCTAACACACTAACATCTGCTTGCTTTGTTTTTCTTCTAATAAGTTTAAACTAATGTTTATATTACTTACTTTTTCCAGGCTCGTTACAAACTACTATTGGACTGGGTGACAAATGACGACGATGGAACTCTAGGGCGGCTCGCCACTTTGCTGTGGGAGGAGGGAGAGAGAAGTATTGTCAAAGACCTCTCTGTTATGTATAAGAAGAGTAAAAAGTGATCTGTTAGTAGAGTGGAGAAATATCCAAGAGAAGAATTGAAATCAAGAAAGAATGGTACTTATTGAAATAATTTCCTTTAAAAATGATGTTTTCCTCAAACATGCTTGGAAATTTGAGCATTATTTTGACAACCTTCTTCGAGATAAATCGACTTACGTATGTGTGCCTCGGCTTTACACGTTCGTCCATCAATGCCTCTTTTGCTGGCCGCTGCATTAATGTACTATAATTTTATAAGTACTACCAATATCACGAATTTTGTTTTCTTAGATTTCAATTATATACTTATTTCTCTTGGTAGATACTATTGCTAGTAGTTAAAACTTATGCAAGTACAGGGACCATAATATTATAAAGTATTAACACCATCATTATTCCAGTGCGAAGATGGGATGGTGCTATCGGCCTTCTATAGCTCCATCTCTCTCTCACACTGAAAAAATGGTGGCATTAATACGTCATAATACGGTCCCAGTTAACCATACGTCTATGGTAACAATTAAACTTTGACAGCATTTGTGTCATAGCAGTAAGGGCGGTTTTCGTAGTTCAAATTTCAAATGTTACTACAGATGTTCGGCTGACAGTGTTACATTATAATTATACTTTGAATAAGGATCGGAAACTTGGGTGCTTAGTTTGAGATTGTATAGGAAAGATAAAATGAAGTATTTCAACTTCAAACATTCCTTGATAATGAGATTTTTAAAAATCTAAGTACAAGTTGTGTGTAAGAATTGTATGTTCTTGACCGCAAATGTAATATTATGACATTAAGTAATGAGGGCTGTGAATGCGGAATTCTACATAATACAACGTGTTCCGGACGATATACATAAACTTCGACCAGATGTTCAGACCATGGAAATAAGCATTTTTCATTATGGGCACATTAATGAATTCTTATTTTTTGTTAATTTTCATATAAACTAAATACCCTGACGTTAATCACCCGATATGCATGCCTCTTTATCCGAATATTGACAACGTCGTAATTTTCATTCATAAGATTTGGCGGGCTGAAACTTGTCAAAACTAAGTTACGACCCTTTCTTACTGCATGGCTCAATTAAATTTCATTAAATGAAATTACAAATATCATTGTAACGAAGCCTTTGTCAATACTACTGCCTGTGTTAGATTTGATTTGTAAAAGCTATAGAAGCATTTGTCAAAGTTTATGGATAACGTGAAGGACACGGTGTATACCAGTGGACAGTAACATCACAATGTGCAATGTGAGGCTAAATTAAGGTGACAAGTGAAGTTCGCGCTTCTATAATGACTAATGACAAACGATTCTCTAATGTTAATTACATTAATACAAAGTCAAATTAAATTAACTGGCCAAACTTCACTGACGGGTATCAAGTTATCAATATCAAACAATGATAAAAAAAAGATTTATAAACTCATAATTTTAGCCGCTCTGAGTCAACAGCCCCGGGCCGGCGAGACGCACGAACTATAAGAGATAATAAGTTAAAAGTAATTATGTTATTTTTAGTTTTATCATGATTTGATATCACTCGCCACGTCTTGTGAAGCTTCGCTAGTTCTTTTTTTAATTTCACTCTGTGTTTTATGGTTTTATTTACGCGAATGGTTTGTAAGTACGCCTGATCTGCATCAGCAACATTTGTTATCTTAAATTAGCCCATTAGGATATGTTTTAGGAGAGGAATAAACATTTTACATAATAGTAGTAAACGTGTGATATATTTAAAGCTCAATATGCATATAATGCATCTGTATGATAAAAACGAAAACGTCAGAGAGAAGTGCCTCTATTAATCACAATATTGATGTAATGAAATTATACAAAATATTTTTTGATCTAGTCACAGAATTGTAATACAATGATTTTTATAAGAGCAAGAAACTTTTCATGTCACATACCAAAAACGAATGTATGTATTTAGATTTGTAATATAAGATTGAATATACATTTTATAACGTTTTAGTCCTTTGTTTGTTTTACACTTTCTCACTATAGTTTGCAGAACCTCTATTAAAGCCCGGGTGAGGAATGAGGGTTGGCCCTACAGACCTTGTAGCTATACATTTATACAACACTAACAGCGCCCCGCGGTGCCACCCGCGTAAGTCTCGATCCCGTGGGAATATCGGGATAAAAAGTATCATTATGCCCTTTCCCGGGACTCAAACTATATACCAAATTTAAATCGGTTTAGCGGTTTAACCTTATAACCGCCCGACTTTACCTATATCAGTTGTCGTGCACCCAGCGCCCGAAAAATAAATACCAATTTAAACGAGCTGTGATGATGTAATAATAAAACAGATTAAACGAGCTGTGGTATTTGGTCGTCGACCCTGGCGGAATGGACACGAAAATATTAGTCGGATTAATCCGACGTAAGCGGTTAAAAGGTTAAGCGTGAAGAGGTAACAGACAGACAGACACACACTTTTGCATTTATAATATTAGTATGGATGGATTGTGTAGTAGACAATAAAATGTGTAATAATAAACGTATTATATCAGATAAATAGTTACACACCGATTTTTCCCTTTCGGTCTTCAGTAATTTGACTTTCGAAAGGAGACAAAGGTGTAACTATACAGACGCTATACAACGTTTATTAGTAAGGGGGTAATTGTCCAGGAAGTACCTATACATCTTTTGAGGATGACGTATCCTACTACTACCTAATATTATAAACGCTACTACTACTACAGAACGGATTTTGATGAAACTTTACAGTAATAATAGCTTAGGTATACATCAGAATAACACATAGGATACTTTTTATTCCGATATTCCCACGGGATCGACACCTATGCGGGTGAAACCGCGGGGCACTGCTAGGATTTAATAAGTTTTCAGTACCTACTGGTAGAGTACGTCTAGCAGTTTCAGTTACAGATATTATATTATCAAGATGCACTACATCTTCAGATTCCAAAAACCGCATCCCACAAATCTCGAAAGCAGGAGCATGAAACTAATGAGGTATTTATAAAACTGGATTAATTAAAAATGACATAACATCTTTTAAGATAGGTACCTAAGTACTTAGTTTTTATATTTTTTTAATAGATATACAACAAAAGATACTCGTTTCTTATCAGTTTGGCATCATGTTCACAGCAAAGGACAGTAGGAATATGTGAATCTGCATCTTTCTGAAGATAATAATAATGTTATTCAACAGAACATTAATGTATTGGATATCTATTATCAATTCGAAAGACTGACACATGACATATTTCCAAACTTTTGCCGTTACTCTTAGAGTTTAAAACTGAACAACACTAAATTAAACATGTGCTATTATTTATCGCTATGAAAACAACATAAATACTGTTAATGATAACCAAAGCAAAACATAACGTCGTCGGGGTTATCCGAGCGCAGTAGACGATCGTCCGTAGCTGCTTTTGTACAAAATGCCGGTGCCTAACCGAAGCGGCTTGGAAATTGTCTCGATAGACGTAAAAGATGTGAGATTCCCTACATCGCTGGGCTCGCACGGTTCTGATGCGCTGGTAAGTCAATAACCTATGATATGACAAACTTGTTATTTGGTCACGAGAACAGTAACGACAGTAGCTTGGTACCTTACTAAAGGGATCAATTTATTTGTATGGAGTATGCTTGCCTACATGCAAATGTGGCCTCGTTGCATTCGTTTCAGTTTCAAATTAATATTTCCTAGAATTTATGCCTGCATAATAATATGCATTTAAATATGTACCTACCAATCATATGAAGTTTAATACTTTGTTATGCAAATGACTAGGTCAGTAAAAATAGGCATAAAAACTGTATTTTAACTTTCCTCAAAACTGACAAAAACAAGCTGAAATTCATTTAGGTCTTGATTTTACTCCTTAGTTTTTGCAATATACTTACTTAAAGGAAATATATGTATTATATTTTTATGTGTTCAGTTTGTGCTATGTTTACCGCGCTAATGGTTCGTCTGATAATGCGATAATGGAATTATGTCGGTGTACCCACGGCAATACAGACTAACAAGTAATAAGTAAGTAAAACAGAATATATTCAAGTACCTACTTACTAACTTGAATACTTATTTTTTGTTTAGGGAAAGAAAACATGGAAAGCAATGTTTACCTTCAGTACGAAATGGTTTCTTTGAAGCAATGTGTCCTGTATTGGAAAAATTACAATTGTTTATTAGGGATAATTCATCACTTTCGTGGAGTTTTTACTGTAATCGTACTTCTGGTAATGCAACCTACCTTTATCTTAATAAAAAAACAATACCTGCACGGCAGATGTAAATGGTGCCAGGAATGTAAGTCTATACTCATTAATAATGATTTCTAGCATAACTACTTAATCATTATTTATTTTATTATAATGTACATATGTAGGTACACACAGTAAAATACATAGGGATATGACAATGATAATAATAGTTATATAGATATCATATGACCTTTGATACCCATTACTTTGGTACCTATTTTCACATTTTAAAACAATGATTCCAGCACACTGATCCAAACTACTCGTGTGCCTACGTCACTGTGACCACCGGGAATGGCAAGCAAGGGTTCGGCCTGACCTTCACTTGCGGCCGAGGCACTGAAATCATAGTCCTCACCGTCAGGTCTATGAAGAAGTTCATCATCGGGAAGAATGCTGCTGATATCTTTGCCGACTTCTCTGGCTTCTGGCGGACTATTACCAACGACTCGCAGATGAGATGGGTAAGCAATTTGTTTCATGTATTGTTCAACCTTGTATGTCCAGTCACGTCTAAAAGTATGTATACACTTGGCTTTATTCAAAGGCGATTTTCTCCTTTATTTTTGAATGAAATTTTATGTTATTACGAAAATAGTATTTTCGAACCCATAGGTTTATGTTAAGTGTCGTATTTCAACGTTGCATTTGTTATTTCACGAAAAAATCGCAATTGAAAATTGCCAAGTGTATACATACTTTTAGACGTGACTGTACCATGAATTCATGCCATTATTATCATTTCATTTTGTTGGCATATATTGTGTCCCACAATAGGGCAGAGGCCTTCCCCTTTTTTTACAAAGAGCACATCTGTATACGCCCACATTTTGCAAGTTAGGTTTTTATAAGAACTATGTATACGTAGCTAGCCAGTCTTTGTCATTAACTCGGCATAAATCCAGACTCCCGAGGTGCTACTGCAAATGTCATAATGGAAAACCCAACAGTCGATCCGAGGATCGAACCCAAGGACCTTACGCTCAGCGGTTCCGACCACTTCATCAACGAGTCTTTTTAAAATAATCTAAGTTAATTTTTAGATCGGCCCTGAGAAAGGTGTAGCGCACTTGGCGGCGGCTGCCATACTAAACTCCCTGTGGGATCTATGGGCTCGCCTTGAAAATAAACCGTTGTGGAGACTTCTGGTCGACATGGAACCTGAGGTTTGTATCACAACTATTTTATATAATTTATGTAAACCAGATCGCAATTTATTTGCGGTTACGCTTGTTAGAAACTGTCCTTCAATACTCGAACCGTACTAGTACCTACGAATACTTAGTTACTTACCCGCCAGAACCGTAAAGGTATGATTCCGATCTCGGCAGCACGCAGCAGTGCTGCCGCGGCAATGCGGTCGCAGCACTACTGGTCCTCATACATTTTCTATAGGTTTATAATGAGATTACATTCCGAGCACGGCAGCAATGCTGCGCGACATTCCTATAGAGAATATATGGGGACCAGCAGTGCTGCGGCAGCACTGCTGCGTGCTGCCGAGATCGGAATCATACCTTAACGTAGAGCTCTATAAAACACTATTAGATTATCTCATAGATATACTTAAGTTATATTTCTATGGGTTATCTATTCCCAGGAGATTTAGTTTCTGACAATATTTTTTTATGACAGGAGCTGGTTTCGACGATCGACTTCCGCTACATAACAGATGTGTTAACGAAGGAAGAAGCGACAAAGCTGTTGAAGGACAAGCGAGCCGGCAAAGAGGAGAGGGTCAAGTATTTGATGCAGAACGGATACCCTGCCTACACCACACAAGTTGGTAAGACACTTTTTATTACCTACACGAATAGGGCGCTTAAACTTTAATTTGCAATGTACAAAATGTTAAGTAAAGTCAAGCGAACATTACAGCCGCAACGGGCTACAGTGCAACGCATTTTCATGCAAAAAAGTGCGGCGCGGCGTGCACTTTTTTTTTCGTATAATTGACCTACCTACCCCCTTTACTTTCTTTTATCTATTAAACTTTTTTATGTAGACCCTTTATGTGGTATCATTTTTCTCCACCACGTAAACCTTATCCGTCACATTGGCAATTCTTCACTCTTAACAGCAGCTAAATCTCTAAGATGGTTGCACATGACTAAGGAATCCTGGGGTTGGCGCTCCCAAATCATGCATTGGCTTTGTCATAATTTTGGACACAATATAGTCGGTTTCTCCTTCAATACCATGAGGTTTAATTATAGTGGTTCTTGTATTTAATTTAAGGATGGCTGGGCTACAGCGACGAGCTCGTGCGGTCACTATGCGACAAGTACCTGAAACTGGGCTTCAAATACTTCAAAGTTAAAGTTGGAGTTAACTTTGAAGACGATTACAGGAGATGCAGTGCAGTCCGCAAGCGGATTGGTCCAGATAACGTTTTGGTAAGCAACACCACAGCCATTTAGAAAAATTACAAAAATATCTGGGAAAAAGTAAGACATTTTTTATTCGTTAAGATGGTTGACGCTAATCAAGCATGGAGCGTGAACGAAGCCATCGAATGGATGAAGAAGCTGGCGCCTTTGAAACCGATGTGGATCGAGGAGCCCACCTCCCCTGATGACGTCCTGGGACATGCTGCTATATCGAAGGCTTTGGCGTGAGTAATAATTCCTATAAGACAATGTTGCTTGTAGTCACTGAAGCATTTTAACACAGTGTGAAGAGCGATCACCTTATAGTATTTCTATCTTATGAACACAAGCTCACCTCTTCCATCTCATAAATCAAGCCTTTTTCAAAAATTTCATAGATGATAAATCAATTTCGACGTAAAGTTATATTTTTTCTTCTTATTTAAAGGCCATACAACATCGGTGTGGCGACTGGCGAGATGTGCGCAAACCGGGTTATGTTCAAGCAGTTCCTCCAGAGTGGGGGCATGCAGTACTGTCAGATAGACTCAGCGCGTATCGGCGGAGTTAACGAAATACTCTCCGTTTATCTCATGGCTGAAAAACTGAAAGGTACGATCACTATATTTACCGGTAAACAGCATTATATGTACTCGTGTTGCTGCTTCTGTTGATGTTCTGTGCTTCTTTCTTTCGGTTTAACTATAAAAACGCCTAGCGTAAAAAATTGGCCCCGAATGGTAAAAGATGATCGTGGGTCACAACTTCACAAGGATTTTCTGCATGCGATAGTGACTTGAATATTATGTTTAATCACCAATTTGTTTGCTTACAAAAATGATTATAAACCGATTATCTTCTTGGTGGTGCGCCGCCGTTGCCGATGGGCAGTTTGTTGGTTGACGCCATATCAAACTTTGGAATAAACAATTGTTTATTATCATCTTTATAAACACAGTTCTAACTTCCCAAAATTAGCGATCGAGCGTTCCCCCGGTGGTACGCCCCGGGGTTTTAGCTAAAGTGCAGTAAAGTGAAAAAATTTACTCAAAAATAATGCTTTCATACTTACATCGTTTCCAGTAAAGGTATGTCCTCATGCGGGCGGAGTGGGTCTGTGTGAGATGGTGCAACACCTACAGTACTGGGACTTCGCGAGCGTGTCCGGAACCATGGAGGACCGTCTCATTGAGTACGTGGACCAGCAGCACGAACACTTTGTTGACCCTTGCGTCGTGGAGGACGCCAAATACCTCGCGCCTAAGGTAGGCGCCTTTTCAACCATGAGTTATTTGACCACTGCATGTGGATGTTGATTCGCAGCAAAATTTTATTTTTTTGGTCATTCGATGCGGTAGTCTTGCCGATTTTTCAAAAGCGAATTCGGAAGTTTTCTTGTGTCTCTTTGTGAATAACGGACATAAAAGACAAAAAGTACGTAGTAGTATGTAATTTTACAGATGCACAGTGTTTTAAGAAGTTCTAGAAGATCTTTTCTCGGACACCGCATTTTTATTAAAAAAAAATCTGGTACGAAAATATTCATTTATTACAGCCAAGATTTCGTATTCCCATTTAGCGAGCACGTCTAGTTTTCGAGTAATATTTTTTTGAAAATCGTCAGATTTTCATCTGGATAAAAAAATTACACAAAAATGATGTAAGAAGCATCGATAGCGTCTCTTATTGGGATGTCTGAAAAATGGGCTTCTCAAAACACTGAGTTGGAGTAAAGTCAAACTGGTGTTGTAAATAGCCAAGTTTAATTTTCTATTTAGTATCATATCGGGAGCAACCCTAAACTTATTTTGTTGCGTTTCAGCTACCGGGATACAGCACAGAATTCTTACCCGGAATATTAGACAAGTTCGCGTATCCTAACGGCAGTGAGTGGCGGCAAATGATCAAGGACGGTATCTTCCCGCCACCTGATGAAGCTGAATTAGTTAATGTCTAAAAGATTGCACAATCAACTTGGAAAAATCTTGTTTCACGATTAAACAAGTTTACAACAAAAAAAAAAACTATTTTTATTTAACGACAAAGGAACTAATTTTGCTAACGTTTGTACAAATATCGAATAACGCCACATACCAACACCTTAGCCATAGCCCTAAGAGAACCAATAATGAAGAAAATGCTCAAATGCCACCACATATGGGACTTAATTCAATAAAGCGTAAACAATTTTGAGTCAGATTCTTTGCTGGAAGAATGGTCCTCTGGTCCTCAGCAGTCAATATTCGCGCAAAGAAACTGCTAAAGGTTTACAACCGATTGCAAGATAAACAAAGAAAAAAAAAACTAGTTAGTACACACGTTTTTATGGCGACCTTTTTACAAGGCTGTTGTATATTATTGCCTACATTAACTAATTATTATATCGCAATAACGCATTGCATCAATACCGTTGTTAGTTCATCATCATTTCAAACTGTTAACTGTAGGGTCTGTAGGCGATTATATACGTTTTTATTTGTTTCTCAATGTCGTGAAATATTGTGTAGGAAATCATGACATAGGCAAATAGTCGTAGGCGATGACGTAGAGAAAATGGCATGATCAGGAAAATTATCGTAGTACAGAATGACTTGCAAGTTCACACCCTAGTATTATCCTGGCATTACTCATTTTATCAGTGGATATCTTAGCCTGAATTTGAATTAAATAACTTTTAGAAAATTGCTCAACATACTTGGGGTATACCAACCTACATGCATTGATATATCCCAGATAAGCATCGTTTCCACATAATGGGTTCCTGAAGATGTAAAAGATGGTGCAGAAAGAGATGGCGAGATGACCTGGACGCGTACCGCGAGGGCTGGTTCGTGGTGGCGCAGGAAGAGTTCCTGGAAGGATTTGGGGGAGGCCTTTGCCCAGCATTGGGACAGTATAGGCTAACCTAAAAAAAAGCATCTGGCATAATTCATTGAGGAAATTCGTTTCACTAAGTTTTAAAAGTAAAGAGATAAAAGTAAGAAACTTCATAATTATATTGTAAGTATTAACCCCATGCGTTCATAAAAAAGCAAATTTTTCGTTCTGTCAGCAAATAATAGTTCATCAGGAATTATCCAGAAAACCCAAAGCACTGCACTTTGATAAGATTTTGTGGTGGAGTAATATATTTCGTAAATTTTTTTTTCCTGAGATCAATGCTTGTCATCTTTCTAATGTTACCTAGTCAGCAGAAGTGTAAAAACATTAACTTTGTATTCATACCTACACAAAGCTCAAGACCACAAGGTAACATGTTTACTGGTGGAATTTGTGACATCATGCATCCGGTATGTTTTAAAAATTCTGTATGAGCAGCATTTTCACAACATACCGTAAATCAAAACGCTGGTTCATTCGACACAGTATCATAAAGTTTACAAATTAGAAGGTGGGTGTAGAACGAAAATTAAAGTATTCGTAAACTAACCCCTTTACTAATAAACGTATTATATCAGATGAATAACGCCGGAAAATAATGGTGAATAATGACGGTAAATCTTAGGATTTACCTGTAAATCCTAAGATTTACCGCAGTTCGGGTTTTTACAGTAATAGCTACACACCGATTTCTCTCTTTCAGTCGTCAGTAATTTGACTTTCGAAAGAAGACAAAGCGTTGTAACTATACAGACGCTATAAAACGTTTATTAGTAAGGGGGTAAATATTTATGGAAATGTCTAGAAGTCACGTGAGTATAGTACCTGGGTCCTCTCATTGCACTCAGTTGACGAAAATAACGACTAAAATTGTGCACTTTTCATAAAGTAAATAATTGCTGATTAGGGAAATGAAAACAAGGAAAGCAAATAAATCTGTAGTTTACCTTCAGTTTAAATTGTGGTTCGCCGAGTCAATAGGTCATTGTTATGAGGAAGATATCAACTATTATTATAAATCATCACATTCGTCAAGGGGTTTTTGTAGTCAATGAATGTATCAATGTAGGTATATGTGACCTAATATTTTGGTGTTGTTTCTACCTTATGTGCTTATGGGAATTTTGTCTAAATTTATTCCTAGCTAAAGCAGGGATACAGTCATTCATCTTATACTAAAGGCGAATACACTAACGTAGCTCGCGAAATTTATTTCTACCAAACATAATTTAGGGCTGATTTTTCCAACGCAACATAATTTTATCGGAGGAATATTTTTGACAATTCTTCCATACAATAACTGTCAGACGCCAATTTTATTCCACGAATAAAAATTATCTGTCAATTGAAAAAAAATCAGCCCTTAGTTGAATTAGTGTACATTTTAAAACTATAACTCAGTAATATCTGAAGACTGAATATGAAATAAAAAATGGTCTTAATCGTAATGCAGTTTTGTGGGGATGACGCAAAGGGCAAAAATCAGAAGCCAATCAATTAATTATGTTATTTAATGATGTGGTAAAATTAGCAATCTTTGCGTAATTATACGTTCCGATTGACCCATTATCCTACTATCTAGCATAAACATACGAATGAAATAACTTTGTTATTGTTTTATGATAACACTCGAAAATATTGACATTTTGAAGAGCATCAACATACGCCAATCAGTTGTTATGCAGTTATTTTAGATTAATATGGAACTCTACGACTGCGAAAATGAAAATCTGCTGTTTTATAGAAAAGTGCAGCGCCTACGCTGTCAAAAAGTATAGACAAGCAGTTATTTATTTATTTTTTAATAACCGACGAAAAACTTAAGAGTAAACTAGTCGCGAGCTCGAACTCACTGGTGGTCATGGCCAAAATCACGCTGTCTAACTTGGCTTCGTGTCTGACGGAGCTAGTATCAGTGATGAGCAATTAGACGCTAATCTACACGCACAACATCTAGTTCTCACGCACAGAAACACCGTTCCGAACTGATAGACGCATAAAAATATTTGAAAAGTGCTTTGGAAAATCGAGTTCTATGAAAAATCCGCTACATAAATCAATCACAAATAAAGTTTTTTGAACTCTTCGATAACTGAGCTTTGTCGGTTTTTAAGATTTTTCAGTTCCTTTATTACTTATTTACACCCAAAGTTACGATAAAAATAGCAAGAAAAACGAATCTTTGTTGGCTCATAACTTTTTAATGGCTTGTTATTTTACAATTCTGCCTCCGTACAGACACAATTAATAATTAGACAAAACGATACAATGTTTAACTTTGGATGTACAATGTCAAACAGTGGAGTAATACTCTCCCGAAATTTGTATGGAAAAAATATCGAATAGTGGCACCTTAAGCTGGGGTTTCAGAACCATGTACTAAATCCATGGTAACAGGTTGCGCGTCAATGTCCCGTCACTCTGTATTTTTGGTTTAGCTACCAAATACATCGAATATTACCGATCAGTCACACCTTGTCCACATTGGGAAAAACAAAAATCATTTGCGTGCGTCTGTATAGTTACACAACGCTTTGTCTTCTTCTTTCGAAAGTCAAATTACTGACGACTGAAAGAGAGAAGTCGGTGTGTAACTATGCATCTGATATAATAGGTACGTTTATTAGTAAGGGGGTAAGCATATGTACGAGCGGGAAAAAGAACCGTTTGTTCACAGTGATGACGAACGGGACGGTTTTTTCCCGATTATCAACAGTGTTAACGATCTGCGTTAGTGTTACTGATCGGGAATATTAAACGAATTATCAATATGGAATGGAATTGCCCCGCCCAACGATGAAGCTGAACGACACAATGTGTAACATAATCAAACAATCGAAATTGTAAAAACTTATTTTATTTTTTAAATTATATGAAATATTTTACTACTTACATGATTAAACTCGCCTACAAACAACGATTATGTTTTCTTATGAAAGGCAAAGGCACTAAGTTTGGATTGCTTCGGAGCGTTGGTGACATGTGTGTCTGTTCCATTGGTTTCTTCATCTAACTTCCTTTTAGGACCATTGTCGGTGGTCCTGTTGGGTTTGCCTTGAACCGTCTTGAACAGTTTGATACCATGTCGAGTTAGCTCCGACGGACCAAGTTCTGGATTTTGTTTTTCCAGAATGGATTTATTTCTTGTAAACCAGTCTACAAAGGTCTCGCCTTCCAGAGGCGTCGATGGCTGTTATTAGGGGAAAAAGGAGGGTATATAGTTTTGTAGTGGGTATAAGCGTAAACGGGCTAGGTATTTCGACATACATAACTTAAGGGACATCACAAAAAGATGCTTCATTATTGCCGCGCGCGGCTCATCCGTCACCGGGTTTTTTCTCTCTCGATCAGGTGAATAATTTCCAGCAACACTATGCAGTGTTTAATTGATTTATTGATGAGCCTATTGACTATTGTAGCATATATACTTCTAGGTACCCTCAAATTACGGATTTTTTGTTCAGACTTGTGGGAGAGTATTACGAAAGTATTATAACGTATTTGTATCGCGTAATCAAGATTGTTTAGAAGTATAAAATTATAATGATTATTTATAAACACTTACGTCATCGTTCTCAGTAGTATCGGCAGGTCTGTGGACCTCCACTAGAGTCCTTTCAGTGAGACTGAGCGGACTTTGCGCACTCTTTGAGTTCGTCGCGTGCTTCTTGAATATATTCCTCGCTCTGCCGGGTGAAGATTTTATAGGCTGCAAGTTTTTTTAAGAAATTAGTAGGTACAAAGTTCACAGAACCTCAAGCCTCTACTACACAAGGGAAATGTATTGAATCGAAGTTGAAAACATTTATTTTCAAAGAAACAAGACTTACTATTGGTTTAAGTGTCGTATCAACATCAGTCTTCTTCTCCTTAACTTTCTGTGGTATAATAAGACTAGCGTTCAAGTCCGCATCGCCGTTTGTGACGTCATAAGTCTCCTGTGTATCCAGCTCTTGGAAGTGTGAGGTCTGTGCGACATTCAGTTTATCTGTCTCCTTTTCCCAGGATTCTGCCAAGTTCGTCAGTTTGTCGGCCAAGTGTACTCGGCCAAGCCGTGACGCGTACTTGGCCGCTAGAGGCAGTAGGCGGTCGTCTTTTAATAACTCCATTAGTTCTAACGCTCTTTGTTCTATCTCGCTGCGGCAAGCAAGCTGCAAAAAAATTATCTTGGCATCATATTTGTTTGAATTACGTAATATTCTGGAGACATCTTTCACTATGCAAGTAACGAAAACATGTTTTTAGAATAACATGATAACGAACATTTTAGTATGACTAGTTAATTAATTATCAGAAGTGTTTGTGAACTTATAATCATAGTTAGGTATAGTTACTTACCGCAAACAATTTGAGTGCAGTTTCTCGCGCTGTTTTCACGTCCACATCAGCAGTTGTATGGGCCCATCGAACTAGCTGCTCTTCATACTGACTCTTTTCTGTGTCCATTTCGCAAAGGGGTATCTAAAATGTTGAACAAATTGTGTCATTTTGTGCCCTATTGGCGAAGTAAAAGATAATATGTAAAAATTGTAGACCCTAGCGTTGTTTATGTCTACGCTAAGGCGTAACTTAATTTTAAACAATTCTATAGAAAGCATTGATGGCAAGACATATTTTCATACCTGTACACCTAATTCTGCAACGATAGGTTTAGGTGCAGTAGCCGGGAATGATGCCCCTCTGCAAAGTATCGCGCGAATTTTTTGTGTTGCTTCGCTTACCTGCAGATAAAAAAAAAACACTTTCTGTAA
Organism: Amphipoea oculea; assembly: GCA_945859645.1. Lineage (NCBI taxonomy): Eukaryota > Metazoa > Arthropoda > Insecta > Lepidoptera > Noctuidae > Amphipoea > Amphipoea oculea. Next base: position 8,587,437 of record OX243862.1, read on the forward strand.
ATTTTCTTACAGTACCCGATTTTTCGCAAAAGCGAAGAGAAACTGGAATAACAAAAAAGTAAATTCCTCTTTCAATGCATTGAAATCTTGCTGGTGGAAAATATACATTAGTTGTAAAAACTGTACTTACAGAAACAATGAACCAGGAGTCGGATACTCCCTTAGAATGTGTATTAGTATCACAGAGAGGCATCCACACTCCGCTGGCAACATCATACATTCGCAACACGCCCGCGTTGTCGTACGCGCAAGGAGAACCCGCATCTGTGGTGCCAAGCCACGCGAGTTTAGAACTTGGCGTTAAAGGCATAGGGACTGTTTTGCTTCGGACTTGGCGACCTGTAATTTTAACGTTTTGCTCAAGTTAAAAAAATTTGGTCTGTTTCACCATCTTGGAACAGAATTTGAATCCAATAATCTCCCAGCAAAATTAACCGCAACTTGTCAGGAAGTGGTTAATTAGATAATAATAAGAAATAAAGGCCATAAAGGAAATATGGTTCCATTTCCGTAAATGTATTTTCCGTTTTGCGGATACTTCAGGAAAACGTCTAGGATTTTGAGCTCATCATAATCATTAATAACATAAAACCCATAACCATGGGTTTTTACTCATGAAGCAATTAGTACTAGTTTAATTGCTTCATGAGTCACACTACGAGATATTTACGTGAATCAAAACAGTGAAGAGAAAGAATTGTTTCTTTTATAATATGGCAGGAATATCAACGCACAAACGGTAACCATGAATTCAGCACTTTGATTCTAGATCCCATAGCGTAGAAATTTTTCGTCGGTTACCTAAAAGCAATCAGCTGTTTCATAGAAAACTGCTATACCTAGGCGGTCAAAATGTATGGAACAGCAATGGGGATATTGAAAATTTTCGCCAGTCAATCATGGTTCAGAATCATGTACAGAATCCATGGTAACAGGTTGCGCGTCGATCTCCCTGCCACCCTGTATACAGGGTGACTGGAAATTAGTGGCGGAGCCGTTAAGGGGAGGTAGTCTAGGGTTATTCCGACAGATATCACTATGAGACCTACCGTCCTTACTTAACCCTTTCCAAGATATTCCTACTTTTTGTTTAGCAGTTTTTGCATAAAATAATGACAGTAGCGGAAATTTTACAATTAATATTACTTATTTAGAATATCTTTGTTGCAAAACAAAAAAAAGTAGGCCAAAATCACTTTTTTTTAGGATTTATTACTATCTCTTTAAGTAGGAATATCTTGGAAAGGGTTAAGTAAGGACGGTAGGTCTCATAGTGATATCTGTCGGAAAAACCCTAGACTACCTCCCCTTAACGGCTCCGCCACTAATTTCCAGTCACCCTGTATATTTATACTGGCTTCTGCCCGCGACTTCGTCCGCGTGAAATTCGTACTTTCCCCTAAAAATTTCGAAAATGTATGTAAGCATAATCTCTACCATTTATTTAGATAAATAAGTATTTGGGCCAATTTTTTAAGTTTATAGATCAAAGGAATCAGATTTTTCAAATAAACTGTATCCTCGCTTTTCACCCTTACAGGGGTGGAATTTTGAAAATTCGTTCGGGATGTGTTCATAACTTGACTCAACAATTGTTTATACCAATTTTCGAGTTACTCGCACCACGCAGTAAGATCCTCCCCTGTAAAATTAACTACCCCATTTTCACGCAGTTAGGGGTAGATTTACGAAAAGCCCTCATACACGTTATTCTTTATTTTTGGTCTTAAATACCGAGTTTCGAGTTAATCGGACCGCGCGTTAAAATTCTTTCATACAAATTTTGACAACCCCAATCCTCCTTTAGGGGGTAGTTTAGAAAAACAAAGAATGCCAGCCTTCATAATTTACTTAGATAAGTATTCGTGTCAAGTTTCAAGTTTATAAACTCAAGGTATAAGATTTTTCATACAAACAAAATCCCCCTTTTCACCCCCTTAAAGGTTTAATTTGAAAAACCCCTCCTTAGTGCTCCCCTACATTATAAATGGAAGCTGTGTGCAAAATTTCACATTCTTAGTCCCAATAGTTTCGGCTGTGCGTTGATACGTCAGTCAGTCAGTTTCTCCTTTTATATATTAGGTCCTTACATATGAAATTGGCGTTTTTCGTACTGGCCACTTTAATCACGAATTTCTCCTCTTTGGTAAGGAATTCCAAATTCAAATTTGTACAGCTATTTACTCATGTATTTGTGCTTCGATGACCGTCATTCATTTGTTTTTTTTCTTCTGTTTTTTCTGTTTGCGTCACTCATTTTACAAAATGGAAAATTTAAAATATCGCATTATTTACGAGTACGAGTTCCGCCGTGGCACTAGTGCTGCGGAAACGACTCGAAGGGTGAATGATGTGTATGGCGGTCATGTTGCAAAAGAAAACACAGTTCGTTTTTGGTTCCAACGTTTTCGTTCTGGAAATTTCGACCTGCAGAACAAGCCCCGTGGACGGCCTGAGACCCAAGTTGATAATGGAGAATTGAAGGCTATTGTGGAAGCGGACTCATCGCAAACCACGTCCGAGTTAGCTGCAGGCTTCGATGTTAGTGATAAAACTGTTTTAATTCACTTGAAGCAAATTGGGAAGATTAAAAAGCTTGAAAGCACGACAACGCCAGACCACACACTGCGCAACAGACGGCTACCAAATTAGAAGAGCTTGAATTGGAATGTCTTAGACATCCTCCGTACTCCCCGGACCTTGCTCCAACAGATTACCATTTTTTTCGCAATTTGGATAACTTTTTGCAAGGGAAAAAATTCAACTCCGATGGGGCAGTCCAAATCGCCTTCAAAGATTTTATTGATTCCCGTCCGACTGGTTTTTTTAGTAAAGGGATCAATGAACTACCTATAAGATGGCAAAAGTGCATTGAAAACAATGGTTCATACTTTGATTAATTAAATATATTATATTAAAAAATATTCGACTTTTTGTTCCTTCCATACAAAACGCCAATTTCATATGTAAGGACATAATATATAGATATACTTTATTGTACAACACAAAAAAGAGTTAGTTAGTTATTTATTTATGTACGGTTGAACAAGCTATTTGGTATACAGGCAGGTAACTTGCAACTACTTTTAAACAATGGTGTGCTGAGTTAGTCAATTCTTTTATACCACTCTATTTAATTAAGGATGCCATAAGCTGAAAAAGTTATAAGTATAACGCACAAAATAAAACTAAATATTGGCTGTGTAGTGGAAAGATGAATATTTTTGCCTATGTACCAAATAGCTTGTTCGACCGTACCTAGTATAAATAATTGTACAATAATTTACTATTTTACCTATATTTCTCTCATTTAATTATTCATGAATACCTACCATTCAACGCCACAATGTCCATGGCTAGGTGCTGGTCTGAGTAGCCAGGGTCTGTGCTGTGGTACACCGCTAGTACTGCTGTGTTGAAGGCTCCTAGAGCTACCACTGGCCCGGCCAGGGATATTACCTATAAAATACGTGTTTTATGATTTGCAGATGTAATAATAATTAATGAAGGGGTTCTGCTCCTGTGTATGCATACTTAGTTGACTCTGTCAACCTGTGCTAGCCCTAAAAAAGCTTTTGACGTTATAACGTCGTATAAATCGATGAACGCCGGCTGCACGCACGAAAAAGCACGACTCATTGTCACATTCCACCTGAGCCGAGCGTGCAAGCGAGAGCGCGGAACAAGCGATAGAGAGGCACGATCGGCCTAAGCGTTCGGCTTGTGACGTGTATGAGTATGATACCTAACTGAATGCTTTCTTACGACGTTATCACGTAAAATTATCGTCCGTAAACCGACTTTACAGACAACCAATTTTTTATAGCTCATAATCAGATAGTAGGGCTAGCGCAAATTAGGGCGGGCCGCACCGTAACGAAAACATCCTCCTTCATCACTTTCGTACATTTTCACCTGTGTCTACGCGCACACTTGTACACTATAATATCTCCCGCGCCGAAGGCTAGTCTCCGTTGAGATTGGCCATCGTGGCCGAAATACGGTCTGGAGGACTTTATTTTATTTTCTATGGCACACTAAAGGCGGGTCGCATCGCATTTTTTTGGATGAACGCGCTGCGGCCCGTTGCGGCTGTAATGTGCGCTTGGCTTTATAAGTAGGTCTGACTATTTAGAGACGGCGGGTACTCACCTGTCGCTGCGTGCCCATAGGCGTGAACAGCCTCAGCAGCCTCGCGTTAGTGCCGCACGCGACGACTCCCGCGCCGGCCGCCACGCACAGGATCTCCTCCGTGTCAGGCAGGGACGTGCTCCACTCTTTACTGTTGCCGACCAGCGATATGCAGACTAGCTTACTGGCGAATACAAAGTGTGTGATGAAGAAAGTATGAGGTTTTAGGCTTTTTACATTCCAAACAGGAGGGCAGATATATTGAAAAATTAATTTTATTCTCATTAGCATAAAGTCCAAAGTTCTACGAGCATGACGCTAAAGTCACACCATCGTCATGTCCTCGGACTAATCACGTATATTATCCCCAAGCCTATCTTCTGACGATAAAGTCAGCCACGAGGCCATACATGAATTTAGTAAATTCGTATTTAAAATTGGTTGGATCGGATCGTACCGCATTGCAAAAACCCTTCTTCATCACTTTAGTACGTTTTCTATGAACCAACCCACGCTACAGGCAGACGGCATCGCACTTTTTGTACGAAAATACGTTGCGTTGCGGCCACGGATATCGGTTGCTGCCCATTGCGGCTGTAATGTGCGCTTGACTTTAGAAGTACAGTCAAAGCTCTTACCTGGGTGTTTCACAGGCTAAAGCGACCACAGTAGACGACAAACTAGCCATTGTATGGTTCAGATAGTTGTTCAAATGAATGCCATGGTGCAAGTTGGTGTCATGGAACTCAACATCTATTGTAGACTCTCCATTCTCTGCCGTGTGACAGCGAACTATGCCAATGTCGTTCCAACACATGTATCTAGAAATTATGCAGGATTTTATTGTTGGAAAAACAGTACAATACAGTCCGCCCTTGGTGTGCAGTGTAATCGAGAGCACCTAATATAATTAATTTGATTATATTTGGTACTGTCGTAGGGTAGAACATGACTTCCAGGCTAAAGAGAAATAAAAAAAGGAACAAGTTAAATTGTGATGGGACTTAAGGGCGAAAACCTTAACAGCTATTGTGCGATGAGTCATGAGCTTAAGGGAATACTAAAACTGGGTGAGCCAGAAGACGAAAAGAGAAACATTTTGTATCATTGCATTGAGCAATAATGTAGCTGATAAGGTGAAAATACTATCGAAGAATGTTACTAACCTATGCTCTAAATGCGTCGGAGTGGCCGAGGGTTGAAAAGGCGCTTGCGGTTGCACCGTGGTAGGCGCGGGCGTTTCATTACGCCGCGAGGCCGGCCTTGACTCATCGTGATCAACAACAATCCCCAATGTCTCATTCTTAATCTTCTGTAGCGATATAGCATTGTCATCGTCACTCTCATAGTTCTCTATCAAGTCATCCATGTCGTCATTGTCTGAGGAAAACTTTCATTCTTATGATTCAGTTCAGATGGCATTTACCTTATAATGGTAAATAATCATGACGTTTATGGAAAATGTGTGATGAGTTCAGGAAAATAGTCGTAGCATGCCTGTAGTAACTCTTTCTAAGAACAATAGTTACAGTTGTGAAGCTAGGAATACAAATTACATAAGAACTCAAGAATCTATGTAAACTTATGAATTTATGGATTTTCTAAAATATTAAGGACTAAACAAATATTTATCTAACAAAAGACTACTCTAAAAAAGTAAATGCTTCCCCTTTAAAACTTTCTGACCCTTGTAAACAAATCTTGTATGTGGTTCTTTTTAAACTTGCTTCGTTCATATGCATTTCCAGTTACAAATCAGTAATCCTATCCCCATCAATAAGATTACTGATGGCACAATTTAACACATAATCTTTTACTTACCGTCTGCCCTCTCAATCATTTCCACATCATCAGCATTATCAGCAGCATCTGTGCTGTCTTTGCCATAGCAATTTACTAACATACCAAGTTGACCAGCAACATCACAGTATGCCAGTACACCATTTCCTGAAATATTAATATGTTGTCACATGGAATGCTGTGATCAGTGTGAAGAAGGCCTTACAATTCATGGCAACATGTACAAGATGTGTAAGTACATACACATGCATCATAAGGATGATAAGTGCACTTTTTTGTCTCTCAGCAAATAGTAGCTAGCTAGATAAACAGGTCATTGCCATAGGCGTCATTATAATTACTTTACATTATTTGCATTATTACGGCTCGCGAAATTATACTTTAAACTTTGCCATGTTTGAGTTATGTTGTTAATTGGAAACACAAGGCTTTTGTACACCACCTTTGCCATTCATATTGTTGGGTGCAGAAAACCGGGTGTTGTGGCATAATTTGGGGGAGCCTTGGGACAGTGTTACCAACTCTCAGAAATATTTACCCCTAACTCTAAGTCAAAACCCCCTAAAACTGCGTCAATTATTTGAAAATCCCCCTAAAAAATAATATTCAATCAAAATAATATAATAAGTAATATTCAGTAATATTTGTTAATGCTTTTTATTTATAAATTAACTAATACATTAAAAATTATGTCAGTTTCCTCTAAAGAGTCAGAATTTTTAAAATCATATACACTTGGGAGCAAATAAATCGAGCCACTTCCTTTTTTCACGTATAATGGTTATTATTTTTGGTATTATGGAACGTATCAAATCGAAACATATATCGCCTAAGAGCTTATTTAATAATCTTTACAATGAGGGTAAATTATTGAATGATAACCTTATTTAATGATAAATTATTGGCTCTGAAAGAAAAACGGTAATTTTGATAGAAAATTGTCAGTCCAGAAAAAAACAATTAAAAACAAAATTATGGTATAAACTTATTCTTAATATCTTGTATTACCCCCCTTGCCCTGATTTCGATAGATTTTCTGGACTGTTTTAATCCTACAATTTTCTATCAAAATTACCGTTTTTCTTTCAGAGCCAATAATTTATCACTAAATAAGGTTATCATTCAAAAATTTACCCTCATTGTAAAGATTATTAAATAAGCTCTTAGGCGATATATGTTTCGATTTGATACGTTCCATAATACCAAAAATATTAACCATTATACGTGCAAAAAAAAGCAAGTGGCTCGATTTATTTGCTCCCAAGTGTATGTTAACATTGAATAAACTTAACATTTTAGAAGATGGAGTGAATGTTGTGCAAGATCCACCATTACGAATTAATGTGAATCGAATCATCATTATTCTTTGCAACATTTCAATCGATAGTTTATTTCGCAGCTTATTTTTAACTATATTATAGATCGAGAAAGCACATTCAATATAATATAATATAAATTTAATTGATTGTTGCATTGGATAGTTCTATTATATTCAGAAAAACCCTAAAAATACCCCTAAACATATAAAACCCCTAAAAAAATCCCATTCCACTATGTTACCCCCTAAATTTGGGGGGAAAACCCCTAAGTTGGCAACACTGCCTTGGGAGGCCATCATCAGTGGACTAATAGACTAAGTTGATATATTTCCCACAGCAAGACAATATTATGGTGTGACTACTTTATTTTAATCTATGCTATAATAATACAGGGTGTCCCTGTATGGATCAAATCGAATAGGGACGTGGGCAAGGTCATTTCCAAACGTTTAAGCAAAAAAAAAAAACTAAATAAAATAATAAAAAAAAAAAACTAAAAAAAAGAGAAGATCGAATTCGTGAAAACTATCAGGGCTATCAATGTATTTTTTTATGATTATTTTGTTTGAGCTCTAAGCGAAGTGATTGAAAAAAAAATTAAAATCAGTCATAATTTTTGAACCGTAAAAAATTCACTGACATTCTCAGGGTTAAAAAGTCTGGAAATGACCTTGCCCACGCCCCTATTCGATTTGATCCATACTTCCAGGGACACCCTGTATAATAAAGCTGAAGAGTTTTTTTTTTTAATACTCTACACTCTGGAACAACTAGTCAGATTCAAAAAATCTTTTTGCATTTGATAGCCCTTCGCCTTAATCGGTCCTTAGCACGCTACAATCCTTAGGAGCCAACCACAAAGAAAAAAATGCTGAAATAATCCTAAGCAAAGTAAATATTTTATGTTAAAACAAGAAATTTCATGTGGACAGTGTTGCAGGCAGAAACTAGTAGTATAATATTTGTTGCACATACCTTTGGGATTCCATGCCATGGCAGACACATTGTGTGAGGTAGGATGTTCAATAATCCCAGTGCATGCACCCGAGCCTATTTCCCATACTGCAATTTGGCCAGCAACCGTGTTTCCAGCCAGATATTCACCGCATGGTGAAAATACACATTGCGACATGGCACATTTTATCTACAACCAAACAAAACTAATTTTACTTGAATAGGGTACTCCTAATAGTTACCTAATAGTACCTAGTTGAGATGTTTGTGACTGAAACTGTAAAAAATCATAAATATGACATATTTCTATTTTGTATATACCCACCAAACTATGTGTGAATGTCATCCTCTGCCCCCAAGACTCACAGTCTAACAATGTGATCTCTCTATTGTTTGGGTACGCCAGGTACTTTCCCTCTGTAGGCTCAAAATCCATTCGACCTGAAAAATTACATCCAAGTTTTATAAACATAAGAGTAGAAACATCATACTATTGTTTAAGACTGTCACAACATGTTTTTTTCCTTCTAGTATGAGATAATTCCCACACATTACTAAGCCTAGATGCAACAGTAAAATATAACACTTGAATAATGAACTTATTCTCAGAGGATATTTTTTTACAATAATAATAATGATCAGTTCATTAAGTATACCTATACATTTTCATTATTAGTAAATTATGGACATTATGTATTGATAAAAAAACATACATAAAACTTTAGCAGCATAAAATGTGTTTATCTTTGGTACACATGATACTTCTTTAACAATTTTCTGTGTATCAATATCCCATATCCTTAATTTTCCATCTCCACAAGCAGTGCTTGCAAATTTCATATGTGGACATATAGCAATACTCAGAACTGGTCCAGTGTGTTCCTTCATTACAAATAATGGTGCTCCACCTTCCAAGTTGCATAACTTAGCTTCCATATTCTCTGATGTACATCCCAAGGCCTGTAAAGCAAGACAATGTAAAACAAATCTTTTTGGACTCAAACAATAATTTTAAGTAGTTAGGAAAAAGCAAATTATCACCTCAATTTTACTTGATGACTTGATTTGTGTGACTGGTGCAGTAAATCTAGTGACAATACCATCTTTATCGAAGGCCGGATACGTGTATGCTTGAACAGCATGATTATCAGTGGCCACATAGAGTCGTTTCTCTTTGTAGCATACAGCAAGTGCACTTTCCCCAACACAATGGGAGTTTGGATCGTCATCTTCTATGCCCACCCATATCCTCACATCGCCGTCATTTCCACATGTTATGATATGCCTGAACAAGTAGCATTATTTAATAAAAGACCTAGAACTTACAGAATAGTGAGTTAAATTGAATGAAAATTTATTTACTGTCCATCTTCTGTGTAACACACATCAGTGTGGCCTTCGGCATGAGCATACCGTAATGGTTTGCTATCTATTTTCATAATTAACTTCAATTTCAACCAATACTAAGCTATTTCGGTACTTTACCAGTTTTTTTTATAAAATAAACAAAAGTGAACAACCTAAAAGTGACTTTTTATTTTGACAGCTTATTTGCAAGTTGGCGGGAATATATTCAGCGAAATGTCTACTCGGTGCGGTGAGCTTAATTCTGCAAGCATTTTGATTCATAAATTGTTAATTTAGAATACTTTCATGTTTTATATACAATAATTATTTAGTAAGTAATTTATAAATTCTCATACATATATAACAGAGCATTCTGAAAGTACAGTACAAAAAATATTATATAGTACACATTTACAATATAATAATTATTTTTTATAATTATTTTTTGTACCCGTTATCGATAATAAATAACGTATAACTAGTTTTTGGGCTTGATCACAGAGCATATAAATATTATGTAACCTGTTAGGCTTGATGGTAACACTATTGACGTGGATCGTGGTGAAAAATGATTTTTTTAGCAACACATTCATAACACATGGTACATGTGTAGACTATGCCGTCTCGTCTCGACATCTCGAGTAGTCTCGTCCAATGTGATTCATGCATTATTGTGCCTGGTGGTATATAAGTACAACAAAAAGACGTTTTGACATCTGAAACTGTTCATTTGAAATTGTAGTTCAGGTTCCGGTGGCGGTGTGTTGAATAGGTTAGATAAGAATTATTAAAGCGGCAATTGAAATCGGGAATTAAGGTAAGATTCAATCATTCGCATTGGAAAGCAATATTTTATTGTATTGAATAAAATTAAATTTGTAAGTCTTGAATGATGAAATATTGGCACATTTTTCTATCATCATAGCCATTAACCTTGAATTTAAGCGTGCAATTTTATGAATTATTTTTAGATTTTTGTTTTAGTAATGTAAAATCATAACCCGTGTTTCTTTATCCGATTAGTACTTAGGTACTGGAATTTAGATTCTGGTTTATTGAACATAAAACCTATTCTTTTACGGTATATTTAATTAATTGAATCCTGTTCCCATTTTTAAATATGATTTACTTCTTTGTCTTTTATTCATTTAAAAATCTATTCTATACTAATAATACTTCATGTAGGTAATAGTTCTTATCAACTATAAAATCATATTTAATACTTGTAAATATTTTTTAACGTTTTCTTTTAAATATTTTTTAACGTTTTCTTTTTATTATTTTCATTTGTGTGGTAAAATAATGTTTCGCGTAATATTTCTTAGCAAGTATAAAACGATATATTCACTCGGTATTTATGGTTTCTAAAATACTAGATGGCGGATCAAGGTTTTTTGGAACAACAACCAGGTTTTGCTACTGTTGCCATACATGCTGGTCAAGAACCAGAAAAATGGAATTCCGGTGCGGTTGTGCCACCCATTACGTTAGCAACCACTTTCAAACAACCGGCTCCTGCCGAACACACGGTAAGCCTCCTTATTTAATGCTTCGAAAAAAAGAAACAATTTTTCCTCAATGGAGTGAACTTTGATCTTATAACTTTAATATTATTGTAATAATACAATTCATTCGTAGGGTTTTGAATATGGGAGATCCGGTAACCCTACAAGGAATACTTTAGAAGAATGCCTTGCAGCATTGGAAGGGGGAAAACACGGCTTTACTTTCGCCTCTGGTCTTGGAGCGATATCAACAGTGGTTGCATTACTTAGCAACGGTGACCATATTGTGTCCATCGATGATCTTTACGGTGGTACAAACCGACTTTTAAGGTAAAGAATATTTTTGAATCGTGAAAGAGTTAATGGAACGGCGTTAATTAAAAACGACTGTGACCGGAATTTAATTAACTGTTTTCAATTTCAGGCAAGTTGTATCAAGAATGGGGATTGCTGTAACGTTCGTAGATTTTACAGTACCTGGAAATTTAGAAAACGCAATACAAGATAATACAAAGGTGAGTCTTTTTTTAGTTAGGTTTTACAAAATATTAATTTAACTTTCACTATTTTATTATAGGTCCTTACATTGTATTAAATCTCGATTTCCAATCTCTTTACGTAGTAGTACATACATTCTCAGCAGGGATTTAATATAATTATGGGAGGTTTCTTCAATATTTTTATTTCGTGAGAATTTGTCATCTCCCTTGGTCAATTAACCGATTCCGTGCGGATGGCGCCGTAGAGGCGCATGGGTATTTTCTGTGAATGGCGTATGGCGCCCGGGAGGAGCCAAAATGTTTACCTGTAAAACTCGGACAAAACACCATTTTCAGTGGTTATCCGAAAATGAAAGTGTCCTTATTTGTCACGCAGATTACGATTCCAGTGTTAGCTTCGGGATATTGCATGAAAACGCATACTTCAGGAGTATGCGTTTGAAAAATTTGTTCGCCGCCAGGCGCTATAGTTTGAAAAAACTACCATCGCACTGAATCGGTTAAAATAATCTCAATTTGCCGTTTTGGGAAACAATAGGGTTATTATTTCCCGGGTTTTTTTTATTATTTGGGTAGGTGTAATCAGAATAATGTAGTGTAAGTTATTACGTCAACTTTATCATTCTACGTATGCGCTTGTTTAAAACTTTTAAAGTGACGAAAATCATAATATTATTACATTCTTATTTATAATGTGTGCGTATCATGATTTAACCACAACAATCTTTATCACAAGTGTTTTATTTCCAAGTAATTAGGTATTATTAACACCATAAATTACGATAAAATTTATTGCATTATTGAAATAAAACGTATGCACTTTGGAATGTTATTAACAAACAACTGAATTGTTTCCTAAGACTAAGTATTTATTTCAGATGGTCTGGTTAGAGACACCAACAAATCCGAACTTGAAAGTTATCGATATTGCTGCGGCAGCCGAAGTAGCAAAAAAACGCAGCAGTGATATTATTGTTGTTGTGGATAACACATTCCTCACATGCTACTTACAAAAGCCTCTGGACTTTGGTGCGGATATAGTTTTGTACTCTTTAACAAAATATATGAATGGTCACTCCGACGTGATAATGGGATCAGCCGTTGTTAACGACCAAGCATTAGCGGATAGGCTTAGATTTCTACAAAATGGTAAGTTGGAGTTTTTTTTTTAATTTTCCGCCAATTCTATTTTGAAACATTAACATGACTTTTAGATTTATTATTTTGTTCGTATTTTTTTTTTAACTATTAGGTATTTTACCCACAACATCTTTTTTCGCTTATGATTTCTTAATGACGTGACGACAGAAAATGACATTAAGTAGGTAGTTATGTCGTAAAGTGATCTAGATAACTGTTAATCTTGCCAGTCTGTGTTGTTGGAGATCAGCTCCATTTAAATATAATTCAAGCCACCTTGAGCAGGACGGCTATCCTACTTCCTACTAATATCCTACTATCCTACTAATATTATAAATGTGAAAGTTTGTGAGGATGTGTGTCTTTCACGCAAAAACTACTGAACGGATTTTGATGAAACTTTACAGTAGTACAGCTTATACATCAGAATAAGACATAGGATTTTATCACGATATTCCCACGGGATCGACACCGCAGAAACCGCAGGGCGCTGCTAGTCTATCATCACGAATTCACGACACAGTGCAAATACTCGTTAAGTGAAACAGTGTTTATTTACTGTTGCGGAATTTTATTCATAAGGAAACACCATCAATGATGATATGGCGTAATAGTTGTAGTAGGTGATGACGTAGTGAACATTTTCATTATCAGTTTAGTGTAGTATAGAGTGACTTGTGGTTTACGCCGCCGGTATAGCCTAGTATGACTCATTTTAATAGTGATGAAATTACAGTAACGTCAGCTACATTGAACCGCACTTTCTATTACGAAAATTCTGGCTAATTTTCTTTTTCATCTCTCCTATTATTTCCACTACTTTTAATAGTGTCTTATTTCTTATTATTTTTTATTCAAACAAATTTAGGTACATATTGTATATACCTATTGCCATCATAAACTACATTTCAATCCATAAAGAGATAGGAATAATGATAGTAATGAATCTATCACTCAGATCTTGTGAATAATTTAAGACCCCATTCATACAAGCATCAGTCAGTGAACAATGTTTCATTCATTGTGAACAAAGTCCGAAGCTTGATACATTCTTTAGATATGATTATGTAATTGGATTAATGTTTTAAAATTTAAGCACATGTTATATCTAATCTTTTCAGCCATGGGAATCGTGCCATCACCGTTCGATTGTTACCTAGTCAACAGGAGTTTGAAAACTTTGGCGTTGCGTATGGAACGCCACAAAGAATCGGCTTTAATAATTGCTCGTTGGTTAGAAAAACACCCTAAGGTTGTAGAAGTTATGCATCCAGGTACTTATTGATTTTTAAAAAATATTTCCTGCCTTCAGACCACGACGCTTTGGTAATTATCTATTAATTATATATTTTAATTGTTTAAGGACTTACGTCTCACAAGCAACATGACGTTGCCAAAAAACAAATGACTGGTCATTCGGGTGTCTTCAGCTTCAAACACAATGGTGGTCTGAAAGAGTCAAGAAAGTTTTTGAGCTCCTTGAAAGTATTTATTTTGGCTGAGAGCCTGGGGGGATATGAAAGTTTGGCGGAATTACCGTAAGTTACTCATTTAGCTACGTAAAGATTAAGTAAAGGTAAATATCAATGTTTTAATAATTCGAAACAATAATTTCCAGATCCGTAATGACGCATGCATCAGTTCCCGAGAAACAACGGGAAGAACTTGGTATTACGGATGCGCTCATAAGACTTTCGGTTGGATTAGAAGATGTTGAAGATCTCATTGAAGACTTGGATTTAGCGTTCAGAGAAGCATTTTGATGACATTAGTTGTTTTAATTTAAATCCAATCTCTTTTTATTTACACCTTTATATTTTAATTTAATTTTTAAGACGTGACGTATCTATGAAGCGCAATATAATGTAGTTATTTGCGCCAAAAACTATACATAGTGATTTACTACATTACGTCTTACAAAGGTTCAAATTTTACAACAAAAAAAAACAGTCACATTTTTCGACATAGTGTACCCGTGAATTTCATTTTGAATAATTTATTTGCACATTCGCATCGGTGATATTTTTGTATCTCGTAATCATTTACAACATTGTTATAGATAAATATTTTTAAGCACATTCACTGTCATGATGTTATTCAATCATTATATAGGTGCATTATTATGAATACATATAATTTTAAAAACACAATAGGGTTTACTGGTTAAACTTAACATATCAATAGAAAGGTTAAGTGTGTGCATTTGTTTACACTATGGTGGAAATATTGTCGTGACAGTATTTTACTAAACTATTATTCCCTACCTCATTGTGGTTAGTTTTTATGAAGACGTGATATTTTATAATGTTTACTAGAATATTTTTCCGATATGATACACAATAGTTTGAAACACAATAATGTATTAATATCTAATTTTAATTTTATTTATCATTATACTGTTGTTTTTATTTATTTAATTTGTATGAAACAATAGCGAATAGCGTGTTTATTTAAAAATATTTTGTTACTATTTTTCAGCATTGATTTGAGAAATATATGTAAAACTGACCTCTCATTTGTTTTTTTTTCTTACCCACCTACAACATTTTCGCATAAACTGTAATAATAAACTAAGAATAAACCAAGATCGACTTACTGCCTGAAAGAAATTCATAACATAGCAATTGGAGTAAGCGATCTGAACAATTGTAATGTATACCTACAATGTGTAACTGGATTAATGTACATCAATGATGATAATAATAATGAAAACTGCGTAAATTACAGTCGCACTTGGCTGTACAGTCAGAATGGACGAATTACCTGCTACGCTAGGCCCTTATTCGTGTGCGACTGTCTAATGCGATTATACAGTCGTACACGTAGGTACAAGTGCGATTATAACATAATATTCTAATCGGAATGTTTGATGGTGTGCGTTAATTCAGTGACATGTTGCATAGGTATTACACACATTATACGCAATCCTTAAGGCTTTAACTGCCAATGCGGTCTTCGGTGACCGCGAACAATAGATTTTCTATTATGTCTGTTGTCTGGCAGTCAACGTGTTAAGTCAACAATAATTAGGGTTGTTATGTCAATGTGCCATCTGTGATCCTACAATCAGTAGATGTGCTTTATATTTTAGTTACTGGACACAAAATAAAACCAATATACCGTTCGACATTAAAACATAATTTAAAGTGCAGCTTTTTCTGCTGTAAGAAAACTGGCTAATATCTACTTACAGGATTTTTTGTGAAAATCCTCCCGCTCCGTAACCTTGGTACCTTTTGAAGCCTTCGTACCCACGGTCGATTTTATGAACCTTTTAACCGCCCGACTGTATATCAGTTGTCGTGCTCCCAGCGCCCGAGAAAAAAAAAAAAACGTAAAATAAATACCGATGAAACGAGCTGTGATGATATAATAATAATACAGATTAAACGAGATGTGTTATTTGGTCGCATTATAAAACCGCCCGTGCGTATATGGGCTGCCACTTTCAAAGCGATTTTAGATAGGTACATACACTGAGCATACTGTACTAAAATATTTTTAATTAAACGGTTATAATAACCGTTATTTAGTAAGTTATTATAAAAATTATAAAAATAAGTATATTCATTTTAGCGGGAAGTTTCAAAACTTTATGCGATTTCCTGTCTGTCTGATTTGCTATAATAACTGACATTGACATTAGACAGAGCTGTCAAGAAGTTAACATAAAACAAAAACAAACTTTTCTAATCTTCATTTACATAATCTCATAATAAAATTAACAACTGACTGTTTACTTACGAATAGATTGGGCAAGACTGTTAGTGTTAGCCGAAAGTGTCTTCCAAAGTAAGTATAACCTAAGGACTATCTTAATAGTTACAGCAAGCACACAAGTTATGATTATGTTTAGGTAGCAGAAAGGATGAAAATATTAATCTTAATACTATATAATTTTTCTCTACACACATAAGACTTGGTATATCTAATTCTTTTTTTCTCAGATTTTGGCTATGGGCATTATGGGCAATGATGTGACTTTTAAATTGTAGTACAAGTACCTACAGATCAAGTTTTCTTAATTAAATGGTACTTTTTTATTCTAATGATCTTTGTTTGTAGATACTAGAAAATACACTTCAATATGTTGCCCATAAAAAAAATTGAGAGAATAAAGTATAAATATTTTTATTTTATTTGCCAATATTTTATATATTATACCTATTTAAAAAGCTAACAATCTTAAAATAATAATATGTACAAGTATATAAAAAGAGAGGAAAAATAATCAAAGGGCATCAAAAAATTCGTCCGCATCACTGTTAACGGGAAACATGCCCAAAAGGCTGGCAGCATTGCCACCTTGTATGGCAATGGTGATTCTTTGGCCAAAAAATAGGCCAGCCCTCTGGTCACGTATAAAGTATATAAATAAAATTAAATGCTGATTTGGCTAATTTTGTTTTAAAATTTTGGTAATAGTCGGAATTACATTTTTATGGAAATAAAAATCTGGAAGAGTTTCCCGTAAAAATCTAAAATTAATTAATTTTCGTAAAATTATGAAAGAAAAATGGTGCAAAAAAATGCCTAAGTTCGATACTGAGCAAAGTTGTAGGGAAAGTGGCCTATGAACTAAGATGTAAGAAAGTTTTTTTTAGGTAAGTAGGTACTTAAAATTGATATTGAGCAAAGTTATAGGGAAAGTGGCTTATGAACTAATACAGATGAAAAAAACTTTTTCTTTTAAGTACTGAAGAAGGATATTGAGCAAACTTATAGGGCAAGGGCATTGAGACTTGATATAATTTTTAGGGTTCCGTACCTCAAAGGAAAAATGGAACCCTTATTTTTTTCATACCTTAACTGAGTAAGCAGACATGTCTAATATCATTGCATTCTAAAAGCCAGCATCCTATATTTTGGCTCGTCATATAGTTTTGGTGTTCCTTCAATCAATATCACATATTTTGTGCTGCTACTTAACTTGCCACCAAATATAGTCCACAAATGAATTATTTGCCGTCATCTTATTATTTTATTATGAATTTACTTTTAATTTTATAGATTAATCATGAAATCAGATATTATTGCCGAGCTGTCGATTGTGATATATTAAGCTCGTGACTGTCCTGTACCTACCTTTTTATTAATCACTACTCACTAGCTTCTGTCCGCAACTTCGTCTGCGTAAAATTTGTTATTGTGCCTCCCCCGACCCACCCGTCGCATCGCCTACCCGCGCTTATATGTACTTCGTTTTCGTTTTACTTTCTTTCTGTTTTTCTTTTTGCTCGGCTTGTTGGGGTCCTGACGTGGTGTTATATGTATAGCCTTCGTCAAGATTTGGGCGATCAAATACAAAAAAATAATTCAAATCCGACTGTTCGTTCCGGAGATTACCCCCTACATAATACCTACAAACTTACAAACAAACAAGTTTTATCTCTTTATTAGTATACACCGTTACATTTTGATCGTTTTAATCCTTAAAACCTCCACAGATACTAAATTCTTTTAAATTTCGAGTGCCTTCAAGGATTCCTTAGTAAGGCAATTACGCCACTCTGTCCGCCGCTCCGACGAACAGTCTTAGGCGCTAGTTCCCCTGTCGCGAGGTTAAGCATTGCACTTTGACTCACTATACAGTTTAAATGCCAAGACTAAAAAACCTAGATAAGGATTAATTTATCTTTTTTTGTTTTCTTTCTTCTTTGTTCTCTGTTTCAGGATCTAAATTACATATTATAACAATAATTAGATAGGTTCTAGTAGTTACTTTTCATTTTTTTTTTCTCGTACGTACAACTTTCGTTTTGCATGCTGAGTTTACCTATTAGTGATTGTACACTATTGTTTATCTGTTTTTGCTTTTTAACCCCCGACGCAAAAACGACGGGGTGTTATAAGTTTGACGTGTCTGTGTGTGTGTGTGTGTGTGTGTCTGTCTGTTACATCGTAGCTCCCGAACGGATGAACCGATTTTGATTTTGTTTTTTTTGTTTGAAAGGTGAATTAGTCGCAAGTGTTCTTAGCTATGTTTGAAGAAAATCGGTCCAAGATGGCCGCCGCCACAAAATGGCGGATTACATATTTTTTCACAACTCCCTCAATATGGGTATCAAATGAAAGGGCTTGACAAGTAGAATACTAAACACTATGATACATTTCAAAACCAAGATGGCCGCTACCACAAAATGGCGAATTATATTTTTTTTTTCATAATTCCCTCAATATGGGTATCTAATGAAAGGGCTGGACTAGTAGAATACTATACACTATTACAAATTTCAAATCCAAAATGGCCGCCACTACAAATGGCGAATTCACAGAGGAATACCTTAGTAGGTATAGAATGAACGCCAACGACCACGAGTAACTAACTAGCCTCACTGTGGTAAAAAAATACGTACAGCTGCGCAGAATTCGGCGACAGACGTGTCGATCGTATAGCATGTTTACGAGTAATATAATATTATAAAGTTTAAAAAGCAAGAAATAAAAGTTAAATTAAAAATTTAAAAAACCCCCGACTCAAACAAAAACCTCTAAAAAGTAAAATAATAAAATATATTGGCCCTTTAACTTTAATATAAGTTGCAGGAAATATTTTGATCCAAGCGTCCTCATGTCGGGGGACGGCTAATGAAAACGCCAAACAGATGAGGCTTAAACCCAGCAATAATGGATGTAGCTATTGTAGAAAACACAACTGCTGTTAACTTCCAATTTTCACTAGCCGTCCCCCGACGTGAGGACGCTTGGATCAAAATATTTCCTGCAACTTATATTAAAGTTAAAGGGCCAATATATATTATTATTTTACTTTTTAGAGGTTTTTGTTTGAGTCGGGGGTTTTTTAAATTTTTAATTTAACTTTTATTTCTTGCTTTTTAAACTTTTTATACCCATAACTGTTATAACAATCGTTGGTAGACCAAATAAATAAATAAATTTTACTCAGCATTATGAAGAACTTTTACTATGGGTCCAACTATCAAATCGTGAAATAAAAAAATATATGGATCACCATATATTTACGTTATAGCATAACTCGCATAATGTATGGATCAACAGATTTTTTCACAATTTCAGGGTTGTTCCCATAGTAAAAGTTGTTCATAATGATGAGTACCTACAAGAACCCCTTTTAAGGATTAAAACGATCAAAATGTAGGGGTGTAGAAGTATAGATTGGTGCAAAAATGGCAAGAGCTTATTGCCCAGTCCGATCGAGTCCTATCGAGTTGGTACTACTTACCACTCTGAATTACTACTACGGTGGGAAAACAGCTTTAGGTAAAAAAAGACAAAAAAAAAGTTGAAGATGGCGGAATGAATTTTTAACAAAGATAAAGATTATTAAATCATTTCGCAAACTTTACAATACGAACCAACCGTATTGTTCAAGAAACCTTAGTCGTACAGCCGATATTCCATGCCGACCGGCATCCGAATATGTGGGGAGTGTAGCGTTCAGCCGTGGTGTCGAGCTTCCGAAAAGCGATTGAATCGCCGCGTTTGGCGTTTTTAAGTATGCGGTGTGGAATGTTTGGTCGCTGCATTCATTATCTATAAAGCGGCTAAATCGCCGATCGCAGTTGCTAAAAGTAGCGTGTGTGCTTTGGCCCTAACATATGCGAATCTTATTGAAAGCGCGGCGCCCTAGGCCCGCGCGTCTGCGTCTGTCTGCTCCTGTCTGCGCCAGTGCGCTGAAGCCGTCAAGCTCGTATGTCACCAAGTGACGTGACAGACTATTTAATTTATTATGGTTTTGTTATATTTGTTATTCTGCAGTGTATACATATAGTAATTTAAGTGTTTTTGTGTAGTGTCTTAAAATATTTTACTTTTAGGTACCTAATACCTATGTTAAATGCCGGCTGTAGCGATGCCGGAATTAGTGCCAGTCAACCTGCCACATCGCTCGATGTCCAGGTGAGATGTCCCCATTGCTCCCAGCCACGCTTCTTTAAAGGCAAACGGGGGCTACGGATACACTATGGCAAGGTTCACAAACCTCATAGTGTACCTTTGTGCCCCCCACCCACATCCCCAACAACAAAATCTCCGGATCAAAGTTTGTGGAAAACGTTGGCAAAATTCAAAAATTCGACCCCAGTATTAAAGAGAGTTCCCCGGGGCGCGAGGCGGTCTGTTGCATTGAGTTTGGCACGATGTCTCCGTCTTGCGACCCAGGAGAACTCAAAAAGTGCCTGGGAGCAATTACTCACCTTCCCTTATAGGATTTTGCATGTTCAAAAAAATTTGGCAACTAAAAAAACATTGACAACCCAAATTAAAGACAACTGCAACAATTCGACTCTTATTTTGGATTCAAAATTACCTGTTTTCAATAACCTTTCAGGAAGAGGGTTATGTTCACATGTAGAATCCAAATTAAGCGAAGGTGATATCAGGGGAGCGGCCGGTTTACTGTTCAGTAGCGATGTGGTGGCGCCCTACTCTCCAAAAACCCTTTCAGCCCTGGAGAGTAAACATCCAGCGCCTGCGGATGGTCTCATCTTTCCCAACCCCCCCTCCCCTCCCTCTTGACCCGGATTCAACGCGTTTTAATGTTACTGCCCCCCAGCTAATTGCAGCCGTGACCTCCTTCCGTAGCGGTTCCGCCGGCGGCCTCGACGGCCTGACTCCTCAGCATTTAAAAGATTTATTGAGTTCAGGCGCCGGGGAAGCTGGCGAGTCGCTTTTGAAGAAGCTTGCGGCTCTAATTAATCTGATGCTCAACGGCGGTGTGAATGATGCCGTCGTCGATGTCTTGTACGGGGCCAATTTATGTGCCCTGCGCAAGAGGGACGGTGGCATTCGTCCCATTGCCGTTGGGTGCACTTACAGGCGTACGGCAGCCAAAATATGCTGCAAACTGTACGGCGACATTCTGTGGAATAAATTCCAGCCCCTACATCTTGGCTTTGGTTCCAAAGGGGGCTGCGAGGCTGCCGTACATGCCCTATCTAGTTTTTTAAATGCCAATAAAGGTGAGGTCTTCCTCAAGGTTGACGTTAAGAACGCCTTCAACTCTGTCAACAGGGACACTTTGTTGGCTGAAGTAAAAAAAGAGTTACCAGAAATTTACGGCTTCATGTGGCAGTGCTACAGGCACCCTTCAAAATTATTGTATAAAGACAACGTTTTGGAATCTGCAATTCAATGTGTGGTATTTAGATGATGGAACACTAGGAGGTGACGTAGACACCGTTCTACAAGATCTTCAAATCCTAAAGCAGCAGTTCCAATCTATCGGCCTTGACCTCAACAACTCAAAATGTGAAATTTTCATTTGTGACAATACTGACAGACAATCGACTATACAGTAATTTAACATAATAGCCCCAGACATCAAAGTTTTGGAAAAAAGTTCATTGCACCTCCAAGGTTCCCCGATATTAGAAGACAGTTTTTCTCCATTCGTCGACGAAAAAATTAAACATTTTAACGATATTTCGGATAGACTTTCTAAAATTAATTTACATTCGGCTTTCACCCTTATCAGATATTGTTGTTTCGGTCCAAATTTTATGTATTTTCTCCGCTCTTCCTCTTTATGGAAGCCTTTTGGACAAAATCGATCATGTTATTCGCAACACTCTTACATCCATTTTAAACGTGGCTTTGGACGACCGCGCGTGGCTGCAAGCCACACTACCCATTCGTTTTGGTGGGCTCGGCGTCCGAAAAATTTCTAGTGTAGGTAAGCCTACCCGGCGTTCCTATCCTCGGTCCACAGCACAGAAAAGTTAACCACACGAATCTTGATTCCTGCTCAGGTTAACTCTGAAGTGCCGTGTTTCACCGATGCGGTGAACGCCTGGAAAGTGGCTTGCCCGGACACGGTTCAGCCCGAGAACCCGTCTTCCCAGAGACAGTGGGACGAGCCGCTCTGCAGGTTGGTACGGAATAAACTTATTAATACGTCCACCAATACTGTTGAGCGTGCCCGCCTGCTGGCTGTGGGTGAACGGGAGTCGGGCCTCTGGCTTCAGGCGCTACCGTCACCCAACATAGGCACTATGCTGGGTGACACCACATTCCGGCTCGCTACATGTTTGCGTCTGGGCGCTCCTTGCAGAGCTCCACATCGCTGTCAATGCGGCGAAGCAGTCGACTGCCTCGGACACCATGGCCTATCCTGCAGCAAGAGCGCTGGTCGGATGGCACGGTACGCCAGTATTAACGACATCATCCGTCGGGCTCTTGTCACCGCCGGGGTGCCAGCTGTTTTAGAACCCAATGGCTTGGCACGTGACGATGGGAAGAGGCCAGATGGAATGACCATAATGCCTTGGAAGTTGGGTAGCTAGGCCTTTGGTGTGGGATGCAACCTGTGTCAACACCCTCGCGCCATCCCATCTTCCTAGCACGGCGAGCGGTGCTGGGGCGGCTGCTGCAGGAGCAGAAAACATCAAACGGCGCAAATATAACAACCTTATTGGGAGCTATATGTTTGAGCCGTTTGGGGTTGAAACTCTAGGGCCTTGGGGTCCGAGTGCTCATCGAATATTTCGAGATATCGCTAAGCGTTTGGTTGACTCTTCGCGTGACCAGAGGGCTGGCCTATTTTTAGCCTAAAGAATAAGCATTGCCATCCAACGTGGTAATGCTGCCAGCCTTTTGGGCACTTCTCCCATTGACAGCGATGCGGAAGAATTTTTTGATGCCCAATGAGCTCGTCTTTTTTTATTTGTATATAGTATATATATATTTTAGTTTGTGTGTACATATGTAAATAATTATAATCAAATAAATAAAAATTAAAACTTTTGCTAAAGTACTTTTAGGTACCACTCGACTATGAATTTAGACCCGACACATGAAAGTTCTGATTGCGAATTTTGAGATTAGGACACCTTATCGACACGTAGTAGATAAGTATCCATAACAAATGATAATAATTATCATGAGCTGGTTTTTCAAAAATTTATCAGTCTTTCGTGAACCTCTACTCAGTAAAGGTAAGTTTTATTAATTTTCAATTGAAATTACCCATTTATAAAATGAAGTTATAATTCTCCATTTCTAGTTAACTTCAGAAACAAGGTACTTGAAACACTGTGGTATCTAGGTCACATACACTCAGTAGGTACCTAGGCTAGTAGTACAGCGCAAAAAGTTCGGTGATCACTACTGCTCTACACACCTAGAAAATAAAGTCTCAGGACAAAATGTGATTTTGATTACACCTAAGTATTTATACATTGGCCCAGTGGTAACGGCCGCGACTTACGAGTTGTAGGTCGTGGGTTCGAACCCAGACAGGCGCTTTACTTTGTGTAAATTATTCCATCACCACTGCTCTCAAAACGGTAAAGGAAAACATCGCGAGGAAACCGGCATGGCCTAGAACTTAAAATTCGGTGACATAATGTGAATCTACTAACCCGCACTGGCCCGCGTGGTGGATTACGGCCCACTTCCTCTCACTGAGAGAACGCCTGTGTCCCAGCAGTGGCTGTTTATGTATTTATACATTTCTTAACAGAACTTTTTTTGCAGATTAATTTAGATTTTGGGGAAATATTGTAATGAAGTAACAAATAAACTATTTTACTAAATTATTATTATTATTTATTAATAAACTATTGTTATCTATTTTTTTATTAATTACAGATGACAGTACGCTGGGGAATCGTATCAGCTGGCAAGATCAGCAATGACTTCGTGAATGCTCTTAACTCGTATCCTGAGAAGGGCGATCAGGAAATAGTCGGAATCGCCGCCAGAGATAAGACCAGGGCTGCTGAGTTCGCGAAAATTCACAATATTGCGAAAGTGTTCGATAATTATCAGGGATTAGCCAGCAGTAGTGATATTGGTAAGGACATGACTGGGGTTTTAGTAGGTAATTATGCTGGTCATTTTTTGTCTACAATTTTCACCAATTAAATTTACAACATCATCTGCCTAGCCTTTTCCCAACTATGTTGGGAACAGCTTCCAGTCTAACTGGATGCAGATGAATACCACTATTTTACATGAAGCGACTGCTTATCTGGCCTCCACAACCCAGTTACTGGGTATACGATACCCCTTGGTAAGACCGGTTGTCAGACTTTCGGGCTTCAGACGGCCCGTAACGACTGTCAAAGACAGCCGGGACCAGCGGCTTGACGTGCTTTTTCTCGTCCTGGTATGTGAAGATGGTCACCCATCCACGGAACAACTGAGGCAAGCGATGCTTAACCTGATCGATCGACCCGTGCGGCTGTTTTTACTTAGCCACAATAAATCTACAATAATCTATATGTATAAAATTCAAAGTCCTGACTGACTGATGTTATTATATCAACGCACAGCCTAAACCGCTAGTCCTAGAGAAATGAAATTTGAGGGGTATGTTTTTTGTGAAGAGTAGGTATTTTTTTCGAAATTCGAAGAATTATTCGGACGAAGTCGCGGGCAGAAGTTAGTGATTATTGAATAGATAAACTTGTGTCACTATGTACCTACTACGAATAAGTGAGTATGAGCAAGAATCCTGTTTTCATTTTTAGATGTCGCGTACATTGGAGCATTGAATCCTGACCACTATGGGCTCACCAAGCTCTTCCTTGAAAATGGAAAACACGTGCTATGCGAGAAGCCCTTCTGTCTCAACGCGAAACAAACTCAGAGTTTGATCAACCTTGCTCAGAAGAAGAAGTTGTTCCTCATGGAAGCAGTCTGGACCCGTTTCTCTCCAGCTTACATTTACCTGGAGAAGGAGATTGCAGCTGGGACTCTTGGTGAAGTTAGATTCGTTGAAGGTAACTTCGGCATTTTCTGTGAGAGCGACAGAGTGTTGTAAGTTTCCTGGTTGTTTTGTTTCATTTTATTTTCAAAAACTATTCAGAACTTTCCTCAATCTATGAAAGTACGAGCAATATCATGCTTACAGGAAAAAAGAAAATGGAGGTAGCGCCGTGCTCGACATCGGCATCTACCTGTTGCAACTATCGCAATACGTCTTCAAAGCAGAACCGAAAAGAGTAACTGCTGTTGGTAACCTCAACGACTCTGGAGTGGATGATACAGAGACAATCATTCTGGAATACGAGGGCGGCAGGCGGGCCGTGCTCAACGTTCAGTCTTGTTTGGTCCTCTTGAATAGGGCTACGATCTATGGGACCAAAGGCCACATTACGGTAAGTATAGAGAATTAATAAGTACCTAAATAGATCTGGTACACTTACAATTTCGCGTAAGACCATTTGCGCGAAGAAAAGGCTTGACTGAAAGACCATTTGAACAAAAGCTTTTTGTCTGAGTGTTGAGACGGATTCTGTCTTTCGCGCAAGTGGCTTGTATAGGAAACAAGGTTAGCAATCATTCAATATATCAATGACTTGAAAAATTTCGTCCATAGCTGGAGGATCCGTTCTATTTTCCTGATAAAGTGACTGCCATCGATGGAACTTTGAAGACGTTCCCGCTACACACTTCCAATCTCCCGTTTGTCTATGGAAACACTGCTGGGCTCGCTTACGAGGCTGTTGAAGCAGCGAGGTGCATTCGAGCTGGTATGTACTATCTTGCTTCTTTTACTAACGCGTCGGCACTATGCATTATCGTGAATGACATATTTATGTCTGATCGTTATTGGCAGTGGGGCCGGTTCCCCTATATTTTTGTCCATCGTCCTTTTAAACGTAAAAAAGGTAAAGATACCTTTTCCTGCTGTCGAAGTATCTATAGGTATATACGTTCTTTGAAAACGGTCCTTATCGTTTGTCGAATGCAAAAACTTTTTAACAAAAAAATTAAACCTCCGAAAAAACTGAAAAGCAAAAAATAAAAACCTTTTTTATTTTACCTTAATAAATAAGTTCTTAAACTAATGCAAGTATACCTAAGTAATTTTGAGTCGGCGCCAAACAAGCAACTTGATATCGTTGCGAGTGGTCGTGCGGAGAGCGCATTTTTTGTTTGGAATGTTATATTTATCGCTGGAGATTTCACGTTGCATTATTAATTTGATTTGGTTATTTCTTTAAATTTAAGGTAATTTAGTGATCATTGTTCATTGATTGTTTGGCGCCGACTCAAAATTTCTTAGGTATACTTGCATTAGTTTAAGAACTTATTTATTAAGGTAAAATAAAAAAGGTTTTTATTTTTTTCTTTTCAGTTTTTTCGGAGGTTTAATTTTTTTGTTAAAAAGTTTTTATTTTATAATTTTTTGAGGCTATAATTTACTAATTACTACATGCTTAATTTTTGACTACTTTTAAAATAGCTACCTACCTTACTTTAGATATTAACTGTTATATAATCCTACTTTAATTATTCTTTTTTGTATAATAAAATACTTAAAAAAAAAACAGGCTTTATATACCAACATAGATAGGCCTTTTATTTTAATTGTAATACACAGCTCAGCATTAAAATCTGTGAATGAACAATAAATCACCCTTATTTTCCCACCCTTAGGGTAGGATTTTTTTTTTCAAAATTTACATGGTACGGTCAGCATCAAAAGTTGATTAACATTTCAGTTTTTTTAATCTTAGTTATTGAGCAAAATATTTTTTCAAAATTGCAGCAGAAGAATTTTTTTTAGAATATATACTCTTGTCTATTATGTGAAAAGCTAAAAATCAGTTTATTGAAAAAAGTTGTTGTCAATTTAATAACATATAAAAATGATAGTGTTAATCGACTTTTGATGCTGACTGTACCAACTTCGAGGTATGTCCTATCCAATAAAAAAAGAATTATTAAAATCGGACTACTCTGTAAAAAGTTATGCGTGGTCATACATTACAATCAGTGAGTGAACAATCAATCATCCCCTGTTTTCCTACCCTTAGGGTTGGATTTTTTTTTCCAAATTTATATGGGACCAACTTCGGGGTATATCCTTTCCAATAGAAAAAGAATTATCTAAATCGGACTGCTCTGTAAAAAGTTATGCGTGATCATACATAAAAAAAAAAAAAAAAAATATACGCGTCGAATTGATAACCTCCTCCGTTTTTTCGTCGGTTAAAAATACATTTGTTAGGATCGAAATACTATTGATACCGTCCCTAAAGTTATAAAACATATTTTTACTAGGTATTCAAAGAAATTGTATAAAACCTTTTTATCTGCAGGACTGATCGAGTCACCCCGTATGTCGCACAAGGAGAGTCTTGTCCTGGCCAAACTGATGGACACCGTAAGAAGTCAACTGGGCGTGCACTATGATGCGGATGACCAGGAATTTCCCTAAACACACACTGTGCAACACCTTTAAGAAGCTCATGTAATAGTCTGTATATTAATTCGCCATATGTACCAGGGTTCTCATTTAAATTATATTTAGGTACTTACTAAATTGGATACTGTAAAACAGTGCCTTGTAGTTTTACTACAATTAGTTTTTTAAATAATTGGATACCTATTTAATTGGTGTGTATCACTATATCATGTAATAATAAAATATGTCAATATACCTAAATGCCTTTTTAATATCAGAAATTCAGAAAGAACGAGCCATATTTTGTCAGCTTTTTGGTCTCTTCCTCATTAATCAAAAGATGACCAATGGTCGGTACTTGCCATCTTCAAATCAAGAGCAAAATCTAAAAAAAAGCCGCGGCCGTAGTAGATAGCATAAGTGAATGATTTCATTGTGTTATCTAAAACTGATAACATATTAATGGCCGTGGCAATGAACCGAATTATCAACATCGAAAGAGATAAAGTGGCCTTGCTCTTCGGGCGCATGGAGCAATAGTGCCGACTCATACACAAAAAAGGCGGCCAAGTGCAGGTCAGAGTCTTATTAAATGCAATAAGGATTCCGCACCATAGGGTAGGAGGCAGAAGCAGAAAGCGAACTTCAAATTTACATACGTTTCTTGTAATGTGAGGGTCAGTGTCAGGTTGTCTGTTGATTAAAATATGATTCGCGATTAAAAATCATTTGAGGTTTTGTACAGGGTTTTGGGGGACTGACTTAAAAAAATGTATTTAAGTGCGATAACTAAGGAAAGACAGAAAGAAAGAAAAGGTATTGCCTGGTACTCGTACCTATAACAAAATAGAATAATGGGAATTGAGATCGTAGAAACACTTACCTACCTACATTGTAGCGTAAAATTACAACAGCTAGCTCGCACCACCACATAATACTTAATAGTACTACGCTTCCACGGTCAAAATGATTTATCCCCGCTATAGACAGGTACACATAGACAGCTTAGATATCGTAGCCTAATTAGGTACCTAATATGGTACCATTACCTAATGGCTCGCTTTGGTTACGGAACCCTAAAATTGCCGGTAGGTATAAGCTTGTGTAGGGGAGACTGATTATTACACAATCAATTTATCATTTGGACTGTATATGGGTCAATTGAATAAGTGCCCAAAAAAGTCGATATGATTACGATTTGCGAAGAGGCGAGTTTTTATTTTAAATAACTGGCTGTTTGGATCGGCAAACTATGCTGTCATTCACGTCTGATAACAAATTATGCGTCTCTGCTAAATTTTATCTATCGATTCGGTAATTTAGCCGCGAAAATGAGGCGAGCAGATAGTGGAATAAATGGGGATTGGATCTATCTCACACCCAGTGCGAGTCACTCGCGTGTGGTGTTGTTTTGCGTGAATGTGACGCATGTTTCCCTTACCTTCTTTTTTATTTTATTTTTTTTTGTTTATGTTCTTTTTTGCGCCATGTTCACCGCAAATAAACGTATTTTCTTTCTTTCTTTTTTTCACCAGACCACATTGTCAGCGAGTGTACCTATTAACTATACCAAATCTGCCGGGTCTATTCAGTAAACATTTCTCCGTGAAAACTTACGTGAAGTGAACTTGAAATGAGCTGTCGTTCCATCTGATGCTAGGGATTTACACTATTCACAGCTCACTCATGGTAAGATTTTTACAGAATAGCACTGCTATTAAATACATTTGATCTAAAAAAAAAAACCTTTGACATGGCTTCTTGGACGCAGGCCCAGGCATACTTTTAAGAAGTAAGGTCGATACAAAAAGAAGTGTGGATAATCATGTTATACAAGACATAAGGATACTAGAACGTGCTAAAACGCTAGTATACGACTACGTATGTAACCAATTGAGCTCTTTCCGTTCAATTATGCTCTACAAATACGCGACCATGACGCCATCTACATCGTCGTCGACCGCAACGACAATATCCTACGATTGTCCAATGATTGAAAACTTTTGCCCAACTGAAAGTTAAGTGTGAATCAGAAAATAAAAGGATACAAAAATAAGGTAGGTGTAGAAACCCTACCACGCCAATCATATCTAATTACTAGCTGCTGCCCGCGACTTCGCGTGAAATCCTATCCTAACTAAAAGTATTTTTTTTTTCTAAAATAAAAGTAGTCTAAGTTACTCCTTATTACATCAGCTATCTGCCAGTGAAAGTCCCGTCAAAATCGGTCCAGCCGTTTCAGAGATTAGCCGGAACAAACAGGCAGACAGACCGACAGACAGATAGACCGACAGACAGACAGACAATAATTGTTAAAAATGTTATTTTGGTATATGTACCGTGTATAAATCCATATGCATTTAGTAAAAAGCGGTATTTTAATATTACAAACAGACACTCCAATTTTATTTATTTGTAAAAATGTAATTGTTACCAGGGGATTATACATGGGTACATATTGAGCGTTAGGTAAACTAAATGTTGATATTATTATCGTGCCCTATCACCTTATAATAAACGCATAATTACTTGCGACCATGCTTGCGACATAATATATTTCTCACTTTCAGATATTTATCAGTGTTTGTGTAGTGACTACGCGTATCTTGCCACTCTCCTAAGGTTAGTTCAATATTATTCTTCGTGCCTTACATTTTAAATGATGTAATCTTTTCTTGTACGATTCTACTATTCATCTACAATTCAATGAAGGTTCTTTGTAAAAAAATGCTAGTATCGATAAGACCGGCTTTGTTCTCTTCAATGTTTAAGTATATGTGTTTTTCCCCTTGATACTTGAATATAGGTAACACCGCTAGTGGGATAGGCAGACGTGCTATCCCGCAATATGTCAGTCGGCAGTTGTGTTTTAATTATCATGTAGGCAATAAGGGGCGAGTCTGTTGTCATTGACAGGTCACATCACATATACAGGGTGAAATTAAATTCATGAGCATCCTTTTAAGGTGTCATTGTACTTATCATAATGAACAACTTTGACTATGGGACTAAACCTAAAATCGCAAAAAAATATCAGCTGTTCCTTGCATTTATGTTCACACTAGCTGTGCCCCGCGGTTTCACCCGCGTAAATGTCGATCCCGTGGGAATATCGGGATAAAAAGTAGCCTATATCTTAATCCAGGGTCTCAGCTACCTCTATACAAAATTTTATCAATATTGGTCCAGCCGTTTGAGCGTGAAGAAGTAACAAACATATAAACACACTCACAAACTTTCGCCTTTATAATATTAGTGTGAAGTGTGATAACTCGTCAAAATGTAGGGAAGAGCTGATTTTTTTTCGCGATTTCAGGTTTGCTCCCATAGTAAAAGTTGTTCATAATGATGATTACAACGACCCCTTAAGAGGATGCCCATGAATTCAATTTCACCCTGTATATTGGGCTGCTAGGAATTTTCTAAAGAAATACCCATTACCCGACCGGGGTTCGAACCCCATGCTCAGCCGTTGTGCTTGCCACCACATGCCTAGACCAACGGGACAGTCTTTAAATTCATAGAAAATCGTAAACTTTATTCCAGATGACGCTCCGGTGGGGTGTTGTGACAGCCGGGAGGATCAGCCATGACTTCGTCAACGCATTCAACTCGTATCCCAACAAGGAAAATCAGGAAATAGTTGCAGTAGCTGCTAGGAATAAGAAAAGAGCCGCTGATTTTGCAAAAACACATCACATTCCGAAAGTTTTCGATTCTTATGAGGCATTGGCAAAGAGCAAGGATATTGGTTCGTATTATAAACAAATTAGATCATAATGTGACCCATCTAGGGTAAGTACTTATTAATGTTGTCCTTAGGATTTATAGCTTTGGCGCAAAGGTTAGTTAGTACCATAGAAATATAAAAAAAATATTTTTTATATCTGTCACAGATGGATTTCAGAATCCGCTGTTTTACAAAACAGCTTCGTTATGTAAAACAACAGCAACGATATTCTCCCCGCCCGCGCCGGCCTTTTACAAACCACTAGTGGTTTTACAAAACAGCTTCGTTATGTAAAACAACTGAACAACGCTATTCACCCCGCTGCGCCGGCAGCGCGCCGGAGAGTACTCGTTCATTGCAGTGACAAGAGCTATCAAAGAGAGTAAAGTTAGCGCCACGAAAGATGAGACTTGACCCCGTCTAACGCGCTCTTTCCGCCGCCCCTATGACGTCCGGTCCCATCCCGCGCTCAAACCTCATACCGCTAAAGAGACCTAAAATCGTGTACTTACAGCGCATGTCAAACCACGTGCTGTGTCAAGTCTCATCTTTCGTGGCGCTAACTATACCTATTCGCTCAGCGACACACGCTTGGCGGGCAGAAAACTCGCTGAGAGATTCACGCTATGTAGATAGATACGCATACCAGCGAGTCATGCTCATTGCCGTCGCGCACTCGCTCGTGTTGCTCGCGAACTCTTTTTTAGTTACTAGGCTAGATGAAGGAAAACCTCATTTACCTTACCTACTATCTGTGATTGATTACTTAAATATTAGGAAAAGATTCGAATTAGGTATGTTTACAAAATTATGTCACAAAAGATAGTGTAAAGTGTGCTAATGAATGAATTACATAATGCAAGTTGTCATACCAAATAAGCGATAATTGCGATAGGTACAGTCAACAAAAGAGATAAGTATGCAGGATCGTCGGATATAGTTGAATTTTAGTAAGAAACCGAGTGTCCTTCACCACACAATCCTCACTTTTGAAAACTTCATATAAATCAATTTTCAAAACGCCAAAAAATAGTCAAGAAATAGTCATAAATAGTCACCAAAGTCAAAAAAATAGTCGCATTATGATTCCAAAGTTATAGCTATAGGTTGGTGAGGATTGTGTGGTGAAGGTCTCCACACAATCCTCACCTCTAATGCAACCAAACGGCTGGGAGTATCGACTTGGTTTCAATTCGAAAAAATAGTCAAGAAATAGTGATTCCAGAGATATAAAGGTGCCTTGGTGAGGATTACGTGGTGAGCCTTTCTCGCCACAATCCTCACCTGATTACCGCGGAACGCTTAGGTTTTTGAATTTGAATTTGGTGTCAAAAAATAGTCAAGAAATAGTCGTCCCCAACCATGATAATTTCGACCTGGTTTACTATGCAGAAGTATGTTAAATTTCCACGTGAACTTCTACATACATTTTTCGAATCAAGTATAGTCCAGCACAAAATTATTAAGTACTTATTTTTATGGTCATCTAATTTTTTGTTTGTATTAAAAACGGTATAATTGTTAGTTATGTAACTATTTTAGGTAGGTATTTTATTTATCTTTTTATTTTATTTATTTATTCTTTACTAATAAATAAGGGCAACAAAGGAGCTAAATCAATAATAAATATAAATTGATGACTTACTTGCTTGATGTTATTTTGAGAGTTTGTCACATCACATCACTCAGAACTACTACTGACGTCTCTTTTCCGAGATCTAAGTCGAAACTGATTAAATACACAAGCACACTATGAAAGGCATATTTTTATCAAAGGGTGCCGACAATTTCATTTACAATACCAGCAATAAAACATTTTGAGAATAATAAAACAATGAATTTTAGTTTTGGGAAAACCAATAATTACCCTGTGTCGCCCCAGTATCGTGGCAATTCTGCGTGATCATTATTTCAAAATTGCATAATATTGGGTTTCCCAACCACCGAAAGTAAAATTAATTAAACTAATAGGTCGATCGTCCTGCACACTAGGTATTTTAGTAATATAGATAAGTAGGTAGATAGTTTTAGTTACTCATACTACAATAAAATTAATCTGAAATAAAGATTTAGTGATTTGTATTTTATCAGTTACTTTAATTCATAAAGCCAACCGGAAGGAAATGTCTAGAAATGAAATAGCAAGAAACATAGGTATTTATTAAATTGACAGAAAAAAATAAATACGTAAGTAAAATTTTAATACCGTTTTAAAGTTCCAAAAGTAATATAGGTATGTACAAACATTAGAAATAGATTTGTAATTTTAGTGTTCGCGACTGTACCAAAACAAAATGTATGTAGAAGTTCACGTGGATATTTAACATACTTCTACATAGTAAACCAGGTCGAAATTATCATGGTTGGGGACGACAATTTCTTGACTATTTTTTGACACCAAATTCAAATTCAAAAACCTAAGCGTTCCGCGGTAATCAGGTGAGGATTGTGGCGAGAAAGGCTCACCACGTAATCCTCACCAAGGCACCTTTATATCTCTGGAATCACTTAATGACTATTTTCGAGATTTGGCATAGCGTTACGACTATTTCTTGACTATTTTTTAGAATTGAAACCAAGTCGATACTCCCAGCCGTTTGGTTGCATAAGAGGTGAGGATTGTGTGGAGACCTTCACCACACCATCCTCACCAACCTATAGCTATAACTTCGGAATCATAATGCGACTATTTTTTTGAGCTTGGTGACTGTTTATGACTATTTCTTGACTATTTTTTGGCGTTCTCAAAATTGATTTTCATGAAGTTTTCAAAAGTGAGGATTGTGTGGTGAAGGACACGAAACCGATGGATGTTCTCGAATAAAATTAAATTTTATTAATAGAAAAAAACAGCTCATTTATCAAATTTTTCAGTCGGCAACATCTATCGGTTTCTTACTAAACTTCAACTATATCCGACGATCCTGCATACTTGTCTCTTTTGTTGACTGTACGTACTTAGGTACCTACTGCACTGAAACCGTATTATGAAATAAGCTGTAGGTAGGTAGATACGTTTTTTGTTTTCAATTTTCACAATCAACTCAATTTACATACCTAATAGTACCTGCACATTTCTAGAATATAGCATGCCTACAGATTCGCTATGGGTAGGTTTTTTTTAACATTAGGTAGGTACATTTCGGGTGTTTAATGAGATAACCTTGCCTTCTTAGGTACGTTTGAATACAGTACCTAATCATGAGTCTTCTCTTCTCCCCTATAGGTTAGAATATTGGCTCTTAGTCTGCTCAGATGCTCGAGGGGCTTCTGGCTAAGTAATAACAGTCGCACGGGTCGATCGATCAGGTTAAGCTACGCTTGCCGCGGTTGGTTCGTGGGTGAGTGACTATTTTTACGTGTCAAGACCCCTCCATGTTTAAGAAAGCACGTTGGTCCCGGCTGTCATTCGTGATGTGGGCAGTCGTTTCGGGTCGTCAGAAGCCCGAAACTCTGACAACCAGTCTTTCCAAGGGGTATCGTATTACCCAGTAACTGGGTTCTGGAGGTCAGATAGGCAGTCGCTTCTTGTAAAATATTGTTGAGACTGGAAGCCGTCCCCAACATAGTTGGGAAAAGGCTGATGCTGAGTCCGTTCATTCAGTTGATAGCCTCATTACAAAATATTATTTTTCTTCTACAGATGTGGTCTATATCGGTTCTTTGAACTCCGAGCACTACGAACTGTCAATGCTTTTCCTCCGCAACGACAAACACGTGCTCTGCGAGAAACCATTCTGTCTGAATGCTAAACAAACCCGCAGCGTCATAAACCTCGCGAGGAAGTACAATCTATTCGTGATGGAAGCTGTCTGGACCCGCTTCTCTCCTGCTTATGCCGATTTGGAGAGAGATATTCAGAACGGGAAACTGGGTGACGTGAAGTTCATTGAGGCTGACTTTGGGATTGTTAGTCCGGATGATAGGAGCACTCAGTAAGAGTCACATTTAATAGTAAATTTATGCATATCTGCCATAACCATAGCCATTGAATTAGGGGTTGAACGGTTGGTAGAAACCCCTATACCTAATTATTTAATGAATTGGGTGAATGATTGATCAGTGGTAGCCCAGTGGTATCGGCTCTTACTTACGAGTTGTAGGTCGTGAGTTCGAACCCACGCAGGCACCAGCTCGCATCGGGGCCGCGTGGTGGATAGCCCGCTCCCTGCTCCAGAGAGGAGGCCTGTGTCCCAGCAGTGGAAACATTATAGGCTGATTATCGATTATGTTGGGTGAATGATCTGACGAACTTTCTGGCTTACCTAATCAAGTCAACCTTCCTAGACCTACATTTTTTAAATAATTCCTAACGTTTTATGGAAGGTATGCGAGACGAGCATTTAGCGGTATGCTAATACCTCCATTTATCATACAGTATCTGCATTACACATGGCATTTTTTCCATTGACTTATTCTCGGATACCTACGTTCGTAGATTAATTGTAAAAAACCTTTTTGTTACCTATTGTTATGGTAATATCCAATTGTTATTCAATATTTAACCAAGACGACACATACGTGCCGTTACTAACTCTTACCTACAACTTACGTCAGTCGTGCACTTTGTGACGTTATCAAATACCATGTAAAAATGTTTTCAGCTTAAAAGAATATGGTGGAGGTGCCATGCTTGACGTAGGTGTATACGTGCTGCAACTGCCACAATTTATTTGGAAAGAAGAGCCGAAAAAGGTGACAACTGCCGGTAGTTTGTATGACTCAGGAGTGGATCTAACAGAGACCATTATCCTGGAGTATGAGGGTGGCAAGCGGGCCGTGCTCAACCTTCACACGCAGCTCGAGTTCTGGAACAAAGCGACTATCTATGGGACTAAAGGCCGAGTCACGGTAAGGATAGCCACGGATGATATTCAAATTTTTTTTTGTTAAGTATTTGTTGCCAATTTCCATCTAAAGTGGTCGCCGCTGGTGCGTTTCATTGAAACTGAAATGTCCCACGAACCTATATTGCATTGGTACCGGTGCCTATACTCTTCAAACCGGCACACAGTAACGCTGCTTGGCGGCTACAACTTATCACCGTAAGAGCGGGTGGAGCGGGTCTACGCTGCATCCGATCCGAATATGAATTCAAGGACCGAATTCAATTCGAGTTGGGAATATTCCTAATTCGGACGGACACAGTTTGGATCTAGTGCGCAACCCCCTCATACAAATTTACTAGGGCTACTTCGGACCGACATTTCTCAGATTCGGATCGGATGCAGCGCAGAATCGCTCTTAATCGTAATATCTTACCCGCTGGGTAATTGCGTAGTCAATACTGGAAACAAAGTTGAAATACAATTACAATGGTTGTGTTCTAGTAAAATTGCAGAATTTTACTTGCTCGAACCGGAACATCAAGCAATGCTGCGGCTGAATTGGTTATGGTGTTAGTAAAGTTTATTGTCCTGCCTTTTCATTAGGTTCTCAAAAATTGTTTTATTTTGAAGTATTTTTGTCCTTACAGTTGGAGCAGCCCTTCCACTTCCCCCACATAGTGATCGATGTAGATGGCAAAACAAAGAACTATCCACTGCATTCATCAAAGCTGCCATACAACTTTACAAAC
Source organism: Amphipoea oculea (assembly GCA_945859645.1). Lineage (NCBI taxonomy): Eukaryota > Metazoa > Arthropoda > Insecta > Lepidoptera > Noctuidae > Amphipoea > Amphipoea oculea. Next base: position 8,624,562 of record OX243862.1, read on the forward strand.
AGCCCCGGATTGGTCTACCAGGCGCTTGAGGTAGCAAGATGTATTAGAGCAGGTAATCTACTTATCATCATATGCTTAGCCCTTTACCAAATATGTTGGACTCGGTTTTTTGTCTAACCGGATTCAGTATTTTACATTGAACGATTGCCGATCTGATTTCCACATCCTAGTTACTGGGTAGGTTGGCTGCTGACACGATCCCATACCTCTTGGTAAGACAGGTTGTCTGTCAAGTTATCTACTAATCTTCTTATACGGTCTAACTATTATCTGTATTATTATCTAGTACCTACCTTAATCCTTTAATGCAGATTAGGCAATATTTATTGACGTTATCAACACAACAGTATAAACTGGTGAACGTCATCGAATTATATGAAGATAATGTTGATCGACGTGTAAATATTTTGCCGACTAATTGCACGTAAATTTCGTAACGGTGATAAGAATTCAATTAACGTAGGGCAATTGAATAACTACGCCTATCTATAGGCAGTCGTTATCGGTAAGTGGGTAGTACAAAATTTCATGCAGGTCCCTCTCCGTCAATGACCTAGTTTGTGAAACAGAGTGAGTAAACTGGTTCGTTAGAACTAAAATAAGTAATTGCAGTGAGTTTGAGGAGCTATATCAGAATGTCTTTTGGATACCATAGATATACATATAGGCACCACGCATCAATCGTCGTCCATTCACCGACACACTAACCGTGCTATAAAAATGTCGTCCTGATCAGATCCAGATTGTTCTAGACCCAAATTCCTTCAATAGGTAGTGGTTTCATGCCCCATGTGGAAATTGGAACACATTGTGATAAAGGTTCTTCCGCAAAAATTATACCTAACGTGAAAGCACGTAGGTTGGTGCATTATGCGCACACATTGGAATGTACCTACAACATGAATTATTAGATTAGATATTCATTTTAGATTGAAGCACGTCTTCTCTTTCCCGAACTTGGCTTGACACGCTGTCCTGTTAACTTGCGCAAAACTGAAATCTACTTTACAATACTTACCTATCTAACAACCAAATTTCGGTTTAGATGAAAAGGAGGTACTTAACTATTTATTATTATAAAACAAATCTGTTTTCAGGACTGATCGAATCTCCCCGCATGACCCATCAGGAAAGTATCAATTTGGCTGTACTTGAAGATACAGTCCGAAAACAATTGGGTGTGCACTTCGATGCTGATGACCAGGAGTACCCTTGAAAAGAGGATTTTAGCTGCAAATCCGAAAGAAAAAAAATAGCGATGTTACAACTGAATCTAGTTTAAAAGAAAAAAATATATCTACATATACTTACAAAGAAAAAAATATAAAAATATAAGCATATTGAACGTGGACGTATTATGAAAGCAATACGATTATCTAGGGAAAGTTTCCGTCTAGTCCCAGGAAATAGAAAAAGGCGTAAGTGGAATAATATGCATACCTGCCTACGTTCTACATATTACTATGTAGGTTACTACGTACAACATAAAGTATAATAGGTCAGACTGCCTCACTTAACCTACTCAGGAATAATAATATTTGTCATTCATGAATATAAATTTTGTTTTACTGAAGTTACAAGTATTGAACAACGTAGAAAGGCGAGTTGCGCGCCATCTAGCGAGTATTAACGTAGCTTTTACGAAGCCAAAAAGCCAATCAAATGGAGAGCGTGGACGGAATGGCTTTAAAATGTTGCCAGTGTAAAACTGATGTGATTTAAAAAAGGTGCAACAGATGGCGCTAGCGGTTCCTTTACTGTAACTAAAGGAACCGCTTTGATAACTTGATGTGGTATGATGATCTACGAATAATTATATTCTTAGGTTATGCTGGGTTTTTGTTTATGTAATTATTAATAGGTAAGTAGAATATAATTTAATGTCGCTTCACCTAAATTAAATAATAAATGGTAGGTATATAGGTAATGGCGGTGAAATATTAAATTATCTTTATAGCAGAACACGTATACTAAAGATGTTCTTAATTAATTATTAGAGCTAGCTCATTCGGACCTCGAAGTTCGAACTGCTTTTAAGTTGTCCCGCCTATTACTCAGAAAGTCTGACTATCGCAGGTTCTTGTAAGTTGGAAGATCTCGACGCTACCGTTCAATAATATGGTGGTTGGTATATGGATAAGTTAAGTTTCTATGAATATGCTTAGTATCTTTATAGTAGTATACGGGAGAAATAAGGGGGAAGGAGGTGGATCATCTCCAGAAATAAACCCCTGTCGATACAAAAAAACTTAACGAAATAAGAACTGACGTGATTAACGTCATGCAGCCTCATAGATAATGATTAGCAAAGCTGCTACTAATCAACATTTTACTGCCGCCTAAGTAAACTCAGCGAAGAGACAACACCTCATACATATTTCATGGCACTGTACCTACGAAGTTTTCTCGTGCGCTTCCTCAACTATTAAATGTTTCCTTGAACGCCATCTAATCGATCTAATTGCTGTGCGAAACTTTCCCCGTGTTGTTTCAAACAATGGCTGCCGTGCATTAGATACGAAGGGACGGAAGAGAAGTCGCGTGACAAACCGCGGCGCATCGTCGCGCCTCATGTCACCGTGTCACTCCGCACAAGACTATTTTCATACTTCCTTCATTCCTCGTTGTTGCCTAATAAGGACTAAAATTTATGCTTGTTAGGGAAATTATGTATATAGGCGCACACGAAGACGGTGGCAGTATGTATAGAGATACCTAGAGAGAAAAGGAGGTAGTACCTACCTCCATGTCTTGTCTTTTGTATCACTCGTCCGTGGAACATGGAACAGCACAATAATTGCGTAACATACTATCAATCTCAATCTGAATCAATTTGAAGGATAGTGCTGATCTATTGCTTCATATGTTCGAAAAATTTGTTTGCTCAACAACATAAATAGCGCAAAGAATGTTGTTGACTTGTTGAACTGTCAAAATGAAAGCCATTGCTACAGAAGTGTGTTACGCAATTACCCCGCGGGGCACTCCTTATTATCAAGTGAAAAATTAAAAAGCAGGAGACTAAAATAAACTCAATTTATTAAACTTATAAGTATAATAAAAAGAAAATGCTCCTATTATTCGGAGTCGTGTAATATTTCCTTTCTATCTTCTGGAGAAGAAACTGCAGACTCGTTTGAAATAGGGTCGATCTCTATCTCTTGTTCCGGGAGTATAGACGTCTTGTACTTTGGTACTTGAGTAGCGAACGTTGATGACCCTGGATCACAATATACATAGTAATTCGGATTGTGCGGATTATATTTCATGTCCTTTATCAATTTCATCACTTGGAATCGAAATTCGAAATTTTGGGAAGGATTCATCGATTTCATATCTGGTAGAATACTGAATAAGAAGTTTGCGTCTGGATCATTCGATTGTCTTTGTGTGGTCTCTTGAGTTAGTGGTGGTTGGAATAGTGCTGGTGGTTGGAGTAGTGGTGGTGGTTGGGGAGCTACTGTTCGGGTAGCAGCCAGGCCTGGTTTTGCTTGTTTACATGATGTGACTATTGAGTTGCTGGGTTTAATTGTTGTTGGCCCGGGGTTAGCTTCTGAAAGTTGCTGATTTTGAGTTTGGTTCGGTTTTTTCTTTGCATTTAAGAAATTTAACATGTCTAAAAACGGTCTCTTGCGACCTCTTTTTAAATGTAATTCAGTTACATTTTTCGGGGTATATTTTTTATTTTGTACTCTCGTGTGATAATCCCGAAGACCTTTCCATTTCTTTTGTAGATCTTTTACTGGAAATTAAACAAATTGTTACTTAAAAATATGTTTTACTTGGAATCCATTTTGCGTATAGTAATAATAATAAATTAAAGAAGAAAGTTGTTTCTTGTATTTTATAGTATGGTCTGCAACAACAGTTGCTTGTCATTGAATTTTCCATAGTACGCTAGTACCTACCTACTATTAGCCAGTAATAGTTACATTTACTATACCTCCGTTTCTCTCAAGCATTTCATCTTTATGTTGATGTGGACAAACGCTACTTTTCAGTTTACGCTTCTCGCTAGAGCATATACCTATAGAGAGAGAGGTAGATCTCTTTCTCGCACGTAGTAAACATAAGCCAGTCAACAGGTGATCGATGAGTCGTTCGCGTTCGGCATACTAGCTCGGGAGAGTCAAGCGGCCGAGCGCAAAGGATACACTGAGTCACTGAGCCGAGCTGGTGAGCCGCACCGCGTGAGCGCGAGGCAACTGATCATGACTTAATAAGTCATCTAGTTCATTTTTGACTAATGTTCACTTCTAAAGTCAAGCATAAATCTGCATAGTTGGTATTTAATTATATATTTTTAGGAAACTTACCCTTTTCAGTTTTGTCGTCTAAATTCAAATCTTCCCAGTCGTCATACATAATCTGGGCAATTTCTAGCCAAGCCAGTTCTCTGATACCTCTGTCATTGTATTCTGCAGTGTTGACGTTCCACAAACATGGTCTGCATTGCATTTCCTTGATGAATTGCCTGGTGTTGTACTTAAACGTCATATTTTTGGCGAAAACTACGTTGGAATAAACGTAAACTCGTCACGCGTTGTAAGCGGTGCGCAATGTGCGCAGACAGACTGCCAAGTTTCGCTCACAGCGCAGCGCGCGGCGGAGGCGCTCATTTTACTGGTGCTGCCATTGTCAGTATACAAAAGTCCTACAAACAAGCTGCGAAAATAAAGTGAAGTAGCTATGTATTTGCTTAGGGGCTCAGAGCTTGCCATGTACGTATATTATTATAACCAGTGCCTTTAAGGAAATACATCTCTAAAAATGGCGGCGCTTATCATGACTCGCATGATAAGCTCCTTTATATGTGGCCGCCATTTTAAATTCGTTTGAAGTGTCATGCGTTTTTGTACCAACTCTAAGCTGCCATCTTGACCTTCCTTGTAAATTAATTTTGTAGGGCCTCAGATTTGTTTCAGGGTTTTTGTTGCTATGCTCATAAATAAATAAAATACTTCAGTGACAAATGGGGACGCTCGCGCTCGGCCGGTTAAAGATATTGAAGTTTTTCTAAACATAATAGATATTATTTACGTGGCAGTGTTGACTTTTAGATCCTTATTTCTATGTCACATGGCACTAATTACTTTAAAAAAATCACAGAAAAAAATCCTATTTAAATTGGATTTTTTTTCCAAAATGTGTGGAATTACGCATGAGTTGGCAACCCCGCTAACATTTTGCTTTCACGTTCCGCCGCCGACTGAACCAATCAGCGCGCTTAGCCGCGTAGTGTCGGTCGGCACGCAGTCGATGACCCCGACCATTGGCTAAAGTGAGTCACTCACTGACACTGACTGACAGTGTTGGTTTGACGTTGCGTTGCTGTGCTTGCAGTGCACTTATACATATTAGTAATCTGTGCTCTGTGCAGTGCACTTGGCAGGCATATTGGCATCACTAGTTTTTTGCAGGACTTTATTCGACCAAATTAAATTACCTATATATTTTTTAAAATTTATAAACAGACAAGGAATAGAAAAAAGGTGATGCTTATTTCTAAAGTAACTATTATCTTTATCTCTGTTCGTTTTGTAACTAGTTGCTTTGTTAGGATTCTATAAGGTTGTACCGAATTGTGCATAACACAAGTATTGGCGTACTAAATGACTACCTATCCAGGACAGCACCCTTATGAGCCTGACTATTTGGAGACCAAAACCAGATAAAACAATATTTTTAAAACACTTTCGACTGGAATGTGAAGGGGGTTTTTAGTTCGAAACTGCGGTTCTTGATGCTGAAAGTTTACTTGAAATTTTAGTTCGTCGTAGCTTCGAGAGGTGGCGCTGTAACAGGCATATTGATGTGGGTATGCGGTATTATCCGGAATAAATTTTCTTCATTCCCTAAGCCACGTATCAGGGTGACATTTACGGTGATCCAAAAATGTTTTTTAGATGCTTCTTCCTAAAGGCTTTCCAAAACATGTTCAGCGATTATTTCTGAGTACTCACATGCAATAAGTACCTACCTACCTATCTAAATAACGTCTGAAAGAAAATTAATCATTTTCTTTTGAATGAAGTAGTAGAGTTAGCCTGATGACTTAGTTGACTAGATACTACGTAATATTATCGAAGTCATTGATAAGGTACACACGACGAAATAATTATCAAGCTCAACATTTCCATAAGCTGACTTCTCATTGTACGAAAAGCCTATACAATATAGTATACAGGGTGAAATTGAATTCATGGGCATCCTTTTAAGGGGTCATTGTAATCACACTAATATTATAAAGGCGAAAGTTTGTGAGTGTGTGTGTGTGTTTATATGTTTGTTACTTCTTCACGCTCAAACCGCTGAACCGATTTAGTTGAAATTTGGTATAAAGATAGTTTGAGTCCCGGGAAAGGACATAGGCTACTTTTTATCCCGATATTCCCACGGGATCGACATTTACGCGGGTGAAACCGCGGGGCGCAGCTAGTCATCTCTATGAACAACTTTTACTATGGGACCAAGACTGAAATCGCGAAAAAAAAAAAACAGCTCTTCCATACATTTTGACGAGTTCTGTGAAGTAAATGCAAGGAACAGCTGATTTTTTTTTCGCGACTTTAGGCTTACTCCCATAGTAAAAGTTGTTCATAGCGATACAACAACCAGGCAGGCAGGAGTACAATGACCCCTTAAAAGGATGTCCATGAATTTAATTTCACCCTGTATAGCTCGTCGTGCATACCAACCGCTCAAAAAAAAGGTAACCACTTGGTCACTTCATCGCTATTATAATATGCATCATAATATTATGTAGCAAGTTTACCTAGCCGCAGCGGCCGCAGCTTTAAATTACAGTTAGGTTAATGTTTGCACAGGCACACGTGTCGACACATTATCTTGCTTCTTAGTAGCTCCCTTCTCACATTACAGCATCATAGGAGACGGCACAAGGCTTATCAACGAGAACAACAAAACAACTTGTTAGCTGATGACGTTAATGAATGAGTGTCAACGACTTTCTTTTGTTTCAGAAAGAGCACGTGTAATAGTTTTTCTTATGTACCTCTACCTATAGGTACAGGAAGATTTTCTTATCACCATCCAAATTTTTACAGGGTGTTCTACCCATGAATATGAACAACTTTCACTATGGGACCAACTCTCTCAACTCTTTTTTTCGTGATTTCAGAGTTGGTCCTATAGTGAAAGTTGTCCATAATCATGGGTAGAACACCCTGTAAAAATTTGGATGGTGATAAAAAAATCTTCCTGTATACCTGTTGGCACCTGCCTGCCTGACAAAAACGGACGCAATAGGTATATGGTCAAATTAAATAAGCTTACGAAATTCCGCGGACGTGATGGATACCTAAGTATCCATATCTCAACAGGACAAAACAAAAGAGTAATTAACTTGACGATATTTTTTGTGAGGTCACCGAACGCAGTTAGTGGAGTCACTTGAAATATCAGTTTGAAAATCAGGTTTTTACTGTGCAAACTTCACAGACTTGAGGGATTTCGATATCTCAACGCGACAAAACCATAGAAAATAGATTTCCTCAAGTCATACTTCAAGTAACACACAACCAGCGGTCATTGAACCAAAAAAAACATCAAAATAATCTCTTTTGTTTTTTATTTTATCGTGTTTAGATATTAATACCCATCACGTCTGCAGTTTTGCTAGCTAATTTAATTTGACCCTGTATTTCAGAGACACGAAGCTTTAAGTAAGATTTATCGTTTTTGTTGTTGCTCTTGAAGGAAAGTAAAATAGGACGCGGACATGGTGTTCTTCTCTATTGAAATAGGTACCTTCCCTATAATACCTACGGGTACGTATTTATCTATACTTCTATACTAATATTATAAAGAGGTAAAATTTGTTTGTAAGTTTGTATGTAGGGGGTAATCTCTGGAACTACCAGTCGGATTTGAAAAATTCTTCTTGCATTTGATAGCCCGATTCTTGAGGAAGGCTATAGACTATTTAACGTCTCGCTATGATCCTTAGGAGCCGAGCAAAAGCGCTATGGGAAAACGAAGTGATAGGGCAGGAGACGCGGGCAAGTGATGCAATACGACGAGATGGGTCGAGGGAATAAGAAATTTCACGCGAACGTAGTCGCGGGCAAAGTGCTAGTCAAAAATAAAAATGAAATGAAATTAAAGAAATAGATATTAAATTAAAATTGTTATATATATTCAGATACCGACGGGTACGTATTTATCTAGGTATACACGGTCACAGGTCATCGAAGCGCAAACTGTGACCATGAATTCTGCACAATCATGTTTCTAGAAGGGTTATTGTGTAAGACACTAACGGTAGGAATGGCTTTCATTTTGGCTGTTCAACAACTTTCATTGCGTTATTTACGTTGTTGAACAGACAAACTTTTCAAACATATGAAGCATTGGATTAGCAATATCATTAAAAATGATTCAGATTGCGATTGATAGTGTCTTACGTAATTAGGGTATAGATTCCCAGCATAGAAATATTTCGTCAAATATTATAAAAAACGATGTGAGCAGTGGTCGCGATTTAGGTAGGTCGTAGGGTCGAATCGAACCGAGACAGGCGCTTTGTGTAAATTATTTCAATACCACTAATCTCAAAACGGTGAAGGAAAACATCGTGAGGAAATCGGCATGTTCTAAAACCAAAAATTCGAAGACATGTTAACATGTGACATCTACCAACCCGCAATAGGCCCGCGTGGTGGATTACGGCCCACTCCCTTTCACTAAGAGGAGGGCTGTGTCCCAGCAGTGAGAGCATTCTAAGCTGTTTATGCTTATAAAAAACAGTTACAGTAACAGTTTGCGCATCGATATGTCCTTTAGACGGTGTATAAACAATAAACATAGTTTCTAAAGTTACATTTATCAGCCAGTTTCACTTTTCCCGAAAAATGCCATTTCCCGCAGCTGACACATTTCAGTAGTATTTTTTCGCGAGCGAACCGGCCGCAAATGTTTCCTGCAACTTATAGACCGTTGCCCTTTCTCCCCGGGGCTCAAGAAGGGCTACTTAGTTTATATGGGCACTGGGGACCTATCCCTTTATTAAGATTACGTACGGACCACTGTTCCCCTGTCGTTCGTGACCAGCCCCCCAAATTATTTCCGGATAGCGATATTGTTGAGGTTGTGTGTGTAGAGATTTGGTGGCAAAAATAATAAAAGGGATTCCAAAATGTTAAAAATAATGTTGCAATTTGGACTGTACAGACGTCTTAATTGGTAGGGACTGTAGGGGGTGCCGGCAAAGCAATTAATGGCATCTGTACCTACCACAGCTCTTACAATAACTACTCTAGTCGGAGATAAATCAGCTTTTCGTACGGTACTTAGCAAATAAAATGATGCTGTTCAAGAATGAAGCTATAAGAATCATCAATAAAAAACAACGTTGACTTTCTTTGTGCAAAGAGGTAGCATTATATTCTAGAATGCATCTCTATAAGGTACAGGCCATTTGCTGTTAAAAAAAATAAGAGATGCCATAAACATATTGTTCTTTACTTTTTCTTCATGATTAATAAATGGCTTTTCATTAAATATTTTCATCGATTTCGGCCTGATTTTTTTATGGTTCATGTATTTTTTTGTAAAACGATTTGTTTGGAGTTACCACCTTTTTCATAAATGTAGAGAGAACACAACAAAATATCATCGTATTCCAAAAAGTTACACATTTAAATATTAACAACAACTCGTTACAATGACATGACGATGTAGGAGGGTCAACACGAGACGCACATTCATTGTTCTGCCAAATAAACGCAAAAAAAACTTTTTGGCTATAAAATTAGTCAAGGTTCCAATAACAACGTCGATTACTCTGAGTTTTTGTACCATAGACACCATGATTGATATCCTGGAAGCACGCAGGACCCATCACAGATTGATACGCGTCATTAGACTAGTACGACTAATCGCTGCGCTGCGTGCACGCATCACGCTCCGTCAACTTCAGGCTTATTATTAAAGGAACAGAACTCAGGATTGCTCAACCATTGTGTGATGGGGACATCGGCCATCTTTGCCTAACAATCATAGACGAAAGTAGGAAGGAAGTTGTTTAGGCCTAAACGAACAGTTAGGGCACTGTGTCCGGATCCGTACTTACTATCCACCAGATTTTTTAATAAAATAGCATTTGGATGAATAATTATCTGCCACATAGGCTAGTACAACTTATCTTGGGTTTAATCCCAAGATGAGCAAGTATGTATCTGCGGTGATCCATTTGATTTCAATGATAAGAACGCGGCGGCGGACGAATTGTCCATACAAACTTAATACTGAAATCATTTGCAATTTGAACATATTATACCATATTATTATGCTGATATTAGGATTAGTCAGTATTTATCTATGTTCCTATATCTTTTTTTTGTCCAAAATACTTATCTAAAATATTAGTACTTCTTTTTTAGTATGTGGTAAAGCAAAAAGTATTTGCATAGATTGTGGATCAATTAAATAAGACGGTAACCTAGGTAGTGTAGATACTTATATTTCTTCGGATTATTGCAAGAAGTCATTATGTGACATATTCACTATTCTGAGATAAACGGTATTTTAGTTCGATTTAGTTAGTGGTTATGTTGAATTCCCCATATTATCCTAGACTAGATAGAAATTAGTGAGTTTTTGCCTTTTGTAGAATGTGTCAAAAGTCCACTATAGATAAAAACGTATTTAGTGATTTTTGCAGTTAATGAGTTCTTGCAATAAGCCGACGATTTATTAGGGTAAACTACGTATCTGCCTACACAAGGTAGGTGAACGAAGAAAGACGTTAGGCACAAAATATCATGTCCATTATTTTTGCAACAACTGAGATTTCATTACCAGAATAACGTTGTAACTAATACTTACCTACTTACATACGAAGAATATCGACAAAGTAATACCTATTGTAATGATACGAGCAAACAATAGAATATTAAGTTAGTAGCTGTACAACATTGTTCTTTCGTGTGTTTTATATGTTTCTCATAATACTAGACAGACCATTATATCTATGAGAGAGACAGAAAAGAAGATCCAAGCGGTCACACAGACAGACACGAATGGCGACTTTGTTTTATAATTTGTTAATGTAAATGTTAAATAAAGGTAGGTACCTACTTAAGTCGGCTGTTTTGTAATCAGCACCCTAATTGCGTAACACACTAACAATCTCACAATCTGAATCATTTTGAAAGATAATGCTAATCCATTGCTTCACATGTTCGAAAAACATGTCTGGTCAACAACGTAAGTTACGCAATGAATGTTGTTGAACTGTCAAAACTAAGCCCATTGCTACTGATTGTGTGTTACACAATTACCCCGATGAATTAAGTAGGTAATTTTTAGTTTGTAGAATCAAATTCTTATAACTTAAAAGACAGTAGTGCGACTTCTTCCCGGGCGGGCATTTTTTTGAGTTTAGTTGCTAAAAAAAAAACCGCAAATGTTTTTCTTCTTAAGCATTGAATCAAGGACCTACACGGAAACTTAGAAAATTCGAAGAGAGTGTGTATTACATAACACATATATACTAATTACCATAAGCCCCAAGTTAACAATGATCATAAGCCACACAATATTGGCCAGGGGAGCTCAACTAAAAGGGTTCCCGTGTTGGTATAAAGTAACGGCACAATACAGGGGAATAATTTCCTCTTGTTTATTATATTGAGAGTATCCTGCGTGTGCGAAGTTTTGGAACTTATTTCTGGCTCATACCATAATATACCTTTATGGCCAAAGGTATATTATAGGTAGGCTAATCAAGGCAGCTAAAGGTTCCACTGGGGAGCACTATGATCTATTAAGTAATGAGGGTCTTTTACGCATAATTGTACCTAACCTAAATACCGAAACAAGGCTACCTAATGATACAGAGGTAGGTTCCTCGGTTAATGGCGGAGTGGCCTATGAAAAGGATTGCATGTATTTAAAACTAAAGATGCATCAAAAAATTTGATGATTACTGAAAAAGGTTGTAACCTTTATCTAGATTAGAAAATACAGGCCGAAATCCATGAAAATAAGGAATAAAAAGCCATTACTTATGAATAAGAAAATAATTAACAAATATTTTAATGGCATCGCGTAATTTTTTGACACAAAATGGCCAATGATAGAGTAGTTATTCCTCATTATTCTGAGAGTTATTCCACGTTATTACATGAGTTATCCTGTCAAGTCAAAAATGCCATAAAGTTAATACCTACCTCTTTGCTATGTATAAGTATAGTATTTTTTAAATTTTATTTAAACGCCTACAGATTAAAAGCTATAAAACAATACTCGTACATTAAACAGCCACACGATTTCGAATTTTCACAACATTTTTTTCACATTTTCTCTCCACCACAAAGTTTTCTCATAAACCGATTCAGATGGGAAATGGTTCCGTTTCGATGTTATTATGATTTATGGCAAACAGCTCTCGCTTAGTGAATTTTTCACTGCGTTCACCGAAGCTGGAAACATTATGTAAAGATAAGAGTACTTTCTCCTCAGAACTTGGCTAACACCGTCGAATTTACCGCTCATCGTAAATATATCATTTATGACGTCTTAACTTGAATTTATGATGATGTAAAACACCTTTCTCGTTTTACTTTTAGTCGATAATGTTCTTCCACGTCGCATCCAATTTGGTTGATTGCAGTTAGAAAGTTAGTCATTATCCTTAAGGGGAAAGGTAGGTATCCTATGTTGAAGTCCTTTTAGGTATTATTTGTGGAATAAATATGTACCTACCTATTTAAAGTTCAGTCCTTGTACTACCAAGCTTTAGAAAATGAGTCGGTGTAGGTTCTGAAAGGGTCAAGTACCTATCATTCGTACGTACAATTATATTATTAGTCTTCTTTAATCGACTTAAAAAAAGGAGGCGACTCTATGCTCGTTTGTATATGTTTTTTTGAAGGAAATATCGATGAATATACATTATTCATCGATATTTCCTTCAATTGTGGACCGAATTTGAAGATTATTTTTGAATTTCAAGCACGTGCGGTGGTTTTAAATAAATATTACAAACTTCTTGAGTAGGTTGTTCTTGAAGCTAACTCTTTTGAGTTAGCTTAGTCAAAAATACGTATTTTTTTTCAAGCGTTATAGTTTACATAGCAAGTAGGTAGAGTGGTATACGAAGTGGTATACGATACAACGAAAAATGTGACAAATAAAAAATATTTCTACGAAAAAACACAACCGACTTTGAAAAAAAAAACACTACAAAGTGAAAAATTACTTTAATTTCGGAAGTCGGTGTCTTTCGTTCTGTATTTTCGTTTTTTGCCCCCTGTGCTATCTATCCGTTCTTACTTACTCCTATCTATCTATGCATACATCCTACAAGACTTACATCATCACAGCATTATGTAATTTATTGTTATAATCTTCTATTGAAGGGCAGCTCATCACTTACCGTCAAATTCCATTAAAATTACACACATTACTATTGTTCGGGCGCAAATTACGCGAGTGCTGATTCAGAGAAAATGACAGATAATTCATTGCTTTCCGTGTGACAAAAGGTTCACGTCAGCGACATCTTAGCGTAACGTTATCGTGAACGTTAGGAGGAAGCGGCTGTTTCGTAAGACAACATGACAAGCAAACAATGAACGAAATCTTGAAAGATTATTCTTGAATCGTGCGATAAATTATATCAGGCAGGTAAACAGCAAAGTAAATAAACGAGGGTGCAACTCTCTTTGAAAAAACAAATTAATTAAAGTCTTCTGCAAAAGAATAACCCATTGGTTAGAGGCTTAATTTGGACAAAAAAAGCCGTTGCAATAATAGATACCTAGCTTCAAGTCCTTAATCTGAGCTTGACTCTCGTGTCCGGCGTTGATACCCTCACGGGTACGTCTGAGAGACCTCAACATAATCGATCAAAACATCTACCAGATTGAAACATCAATAAATAAACAGCAAATTACAAAATTTCATAATACCCTCATAAGTTCATAACTAAGAATCTTGCTTAATAAAGCATGCGGTTCAGTCATTCGAGAGACAGCATTGTTTATCGACGCACCTGGTGTTACCTCACATGCATGCAACGCTATCATAAAGAGGGACTGGAGAATAGTCGCCGTGAGTCGCGTGTCGCAAGTCGAGTGACAACAAAGGGTCGATTTGTCGCAGCATTGTCGCGGTCACAATGGCAACCGGGTCGAGTGGCTACGGAACCACGTTAATGTGCCTACGAGACATGCTTGGCTAGACGTAGAAGCTTTTACTTCACATTTCGTGACTACTTTGCGTGAAGGTCTACGTGTGGTTAGATTGAGGACCATCTCAGAACAAAAGAGAGAATTTGGGCAACTCTATCTTACATAATCCACATAGACCACAAAGGCCTCCTTAAAAATCATTGTTACAACACTACATCACCAACTGACTGATGGGTCGTCGATTGGTGATCGTAGTAACTTGTTATAGGTACCTATAGTTGTGTTGAACATAAGGGAACCAGTGTTTAAGCTCTGAAAATATTGTAACAAACCCCTAATGTCCTTAGGGGTGTGTTCGTTCGAAAGAGTGCTTTCATTTTGACAGTTCGACAACATTCATTGCTTTATTTACGTTGTTGAACATAATTTGTTTTCGAACATGTGAAGAAATGGATTAGCAATATCCTCCAAAATAATTCGGATTCAGATTAATAGTGTGTTACGCCATTCCCTAATGGCGTAACAGCACCTTTGCTGTTCATGCAATATGTCAAGCTCATCCATTGCTACAAAGTCAAGGACTACCTACTTGGAATATTGCCGTGACAAATTAATAAAGTGATCGGAAGCTCGAAGGAGTCTTAACAGGATTTGAAATAGGGAAACCTGGAATAACATAACTTGGAACATGCCAAATTAAGTATGCATTAATTGAAGGAGTATCATTAGGATGTGGCTCTTTTGATCTCGCTATAAACTCGCATGCTAAATGCATCGTCAATTACTTTACGAGTTCTGTTTTAACTGAAGGAAATCACTTAAAGTGCCATCTAATCGCCAAATTAAGCACATGATTAGATACTCATTAATACTAATTATAATCTAAACTAATATTATGAAGAGAAAAGATTTGATTTTTTGTGTTTGTTCGCTACGTTTTCACGTTAAACGGCCAAACGGATTAGTAAACCATGACCGGGATTAAGATATTTTATCCCGATATTCCCACAGTATCGATATTTATGCGAGTGAAACCGCGGGGCGCAGCTAGTAAGTCATAAAACAATAGGAGGTAGTTATCGCTAAGTAATGTTTGACGGGTTAGTAATATAAGTAGTCACTAGTAATCTAATATCGCTTACGCACGAAATTGAATCCTGCAAGATAAACAATGTATCGCAACATCGCTAAATAAATTCCCACGGGAATTAATATTTCATTACATAAAATTAATCTTGATAAGTGACAAAGTTTGCGCAAACAATGGATTATGAGACAGCGGAGGTATAAACTGCATAATCTTATTTCAATAAATAATCCCGCAAGATGGTTTTACTCGTTTACTCTATCCATTTAGATTGCCTCTGCGCATAATTTTCTTAGTATCAGTGCGAAGTAGATCCGCAGCCATATTTTTTGCGAACGCTAATGCATCTGATAGCGGAGGAAGTCGTCGACTGCGGCAGCCGGAAATTGTATAGCATTAGAGGGACATTAGCCGCTATGAAAGGGACACCTCGCCCTTATTGCATCTGAAGGTTAACAGTAATTTAATGGCGTAATATTTATCAAAACTTAAATCAATTGCGTATAAATAATTACTTCCACACTGCTGCCACTGTAGCCATTTAGCTGGAGATAACACTGGATATATTTGTACATGGACGTAGGGACAATGAAGAAATATATGAATGACAAAGGGAAGGAATGAAATGGCGAAATTAACTTACATCTTCCAGGCCGGAGCCATTAGAGTCTTCGCGATCCATATCAAAGCTGTTGTCGTTAATGCAACTTTGTTCGCGAGCCATGACCAACGAATTGGACCAAATTGTGTGCGCACTATGTGCCTTTTTGCTCCATCATCGCCCCCTTTTTGCTGGCCTTGGCTTCACAAACCCATAGACAGCAAAAAAAATTACAGGAAAAAGGTTGAATGACTCAACGAAGGAGGTGACTATACATTTTTTTGACAGTCTATTATGTAACATTTCGGTATAATGTATAACTATCGACTTACCTATGTAATACAGATACAGAAATGATTTACTTCCATTTTATCGGCATAAAACGTACTGAATACATAATCTAGCTCTTCATACTCCATTAGATTCTAGTGGACTGTGTAATGTGCTGAATAAAAGTAGGTTATTATAGTAAGTATATACAGCTGGAGAAAACAAATAATGCCTCCTGCCATGTTGAAAATTTAAATTAACATTAGCAAGAGGTGTTGATTTCATTATTGAGGAATCGAAGATGTTTTCATATCGTACTCCATTATATAGTAATTTATATAGTGGATCAATTACATCTGATGAGTCCGGAGCCTTGAAGCTATGTTAGCTTGATGGAACTTTCCTGCGTGGACGTCTCGTCTAGCAATCATGTCCATCAGTCGCGCCTAAATTGGTCTGTTTACTGATAGATTTTCTATTATTGGCTATCAGTACAATAAATTGTGTGCTATCAGCTAGAAAGCCTTGACTCTCGATGTCTCGGACCAGTTTCTTATCACTTGGCGAAAAGTGGATTGAATTGGGTCGGTACATTTGCGAATGACTGCGAATCCCGTATCGAATGAGAACATTAACCTGATTGCCATGTTTATTTTGAAAATTTCCTCGTCGATACACGCACGGGTTCACGTAAATACAAATAAACTTGTATTGCCTTCTATCAGCGAATTTGTTTACGAGTTGTTTGTTGTATCGAATACGTTTTATGTAGGAAGGTATAGAGTAGCTCCAATTTGCATAATGTATTTGTTTACGAAAGGGGCTAAGGTATCTAGTAGGTATGTAGGAGAGAGGTAGGTAGGTGTCTCTGTAAACTGTTTGATGTTGATTTCAGGACATCACAATAATTCACGGTTTGTTTTCATTTCTAAGAATAATCAGGTTAAAATATATGGGTAGTGGAGTACCAGCACAATGACACTACCTATAAAAATGTAGAAAGCTCTGATAAGAACCCGTATATATCAAGTACTTAGTTACTGTTGCGCTACTATTTTCCGTATTGACTAAAACCAAACTAAGTTTCCGGTAGAAAACAAAAGCCGGCGCCTAAATCGAATTCTTCACCACATCATTGCAAAACCACGTCTTCATAAACAATCCAACGAAAAACTAAAATCCAGATTTGATAGAGTAATTTGTAAGTATTTAGCCGGGGCTTACCTAACGCGGCAGATTGGCAAACACGCAACGATCGATGTGTCATAACTAGATGATAGGTATTTCGAAGGAACGTACCAATTACACCACGAATACCAATAACGCGTGCGGCAATCAGTCAAGTCATCCGCGACCGTTGATGTTCATAAGTACGTGGGTAGGGGCCATGAAGCAGCAATTTGGTGAGACACGGTCTACCTACAATAAAAGTATTGGAATAAGAGTTCCGTGACTGCCTGATAGACTGACTGACAGATAACTCACAGCACAGCCCACACTAACGATGGTAGAAACATGTTTGCAAAATGTGTTCCTTAAAGGTAAAGAGGTAATCTTTAGAATCCCATCTCTTGTTTGCGTAAAAAGGAAAATTGAAGTTCGTATGCGAACGAAAACGCAAGAAATTACTAGTTAATAAGTAAGGGCGAATTTCACCAAACTATTATACCTAGAAGTCATTTTGGGCAGTCATTCTGATGATCACGAATAAGTCTTACCTATACGGAGAATACATTTTGAATTTTTAACAGTTTTCCATGCTAGATTGTCAGACGTCAATTGTATTTCAAGGATAAAAGATATCTACACTATTTATTTGATTACTAGCTGCGCCCCGCGGTTTCACCCGCGTAAATGTCGATCCCGTGGGAATATCGGGATAAAAACTATCCTATGTCCTTTCCCGGGACTCAAACTATCTCTATACCAAATTTCATCGAAATCGGTCCAGCCGTTTTCATGTTATGTCGTGACAACGGAAAACGGGTTTCATTTTTATATATATAGATTTTTTATCTGATTTGTATCTATATCTTTATATATCTATTGTGTGTCTTTTAGTCTGTGCTAAATAAATATATTTTATTTATTTATTTCTTTCTTTATATCTGACTGGTAAAATCAGCCCTAAGACTGCTCCACGCTGAGACAGTTCTTTGAACCTGAAATAACTTGTGGTTTTATGGCATTGACACAAATGTTGAAATAAAGGTAATTAAATGAAGGGAATCATGACTAACTCAGTAATTACTCGCACCTTACTTGGGAATTATAAATAAGAGCGGTAATGTAACTAAACGTGATGAAGCAGAAATAAATTATTCATCAGCGTACTACTTAAATAAATAGCAAGACTACGAAAATACAAGTTAACAAAAAAGGAACACCATCCGGTCTCATCCTCCCAATGCAAGGCATAGGCATCCTTCCCAACAGATAGGCCACATTGACCACATTCTGCTAATATTTTGTCAGAAATTTTCGGTCATTCCGGTTTATCCACCCCAAAAAATCCACCCTAAGCTTATAAATTCCATTTGGGTGGTTTCTCGGACATGCGCTACCTTAGGATGGATTTTTTGGGGTGGTCAAACGGAATAACCCGAAATGTTAAAAAAAACACTACAAATTGAAAAATAACTTTAATTTCGGAAGTCGGTGTCGTTGGTTCCGCATTTTCGTTTTTTGACAGCGACTTCCGAAATTAAAGTTATTTTTCAATTTGTAGTGTTTTTTTTTTAAGTCGGTTGTTTGTTTTTGTAAAAAAGTTTTTATTTTTCACTTTTTAGTTGTATCTACAAATTCAATTAACACTACTGCATTGAAGAATTGAAGACACGAGTCGAAGAATCATCAAAATTCACATAGAAATACCGGAGATGCAGTACATTTATGCATATAACTTCGTACATAAGAATAATTACCTAATGTATTATATACTAAAACCTTCCTGAAACTCCTGAAAGTATGTAGATCACACTTATGCAAAAAATATCAAAATCTGTTCAGCAGTTTTTGAGATAATCGCGGACATACAAACATACATACATACATACGGGTCGAACACAGAACCTCCTTTTTTAAAGTCGGTTAAAAAGATAGAATGTTTCCCCTGTACGTCCGGATCGCGTGGTCACTACAAGTCTACATGCTTGCACAGCTGTTGTGAAAACAAGCCACTAACATAGTGCGAATGTGGAATCGCACAGAATTCAGACCACTTCATAATTTGCCACTCGACAGTACCTAATTGATGAATGGACATACGGATTAATTAACCGCTATTAACTTCTTGCTCTATTTTTCTAATTGATAACGCCCGCGGCTGCGTGGTAGCGACTCATCATTCTTGTTGACCGATTAATTTCGTAGGTATGCATAGAAATAACCTACAAAGATAAATCGTTAAGTGATATAAAAATGTATCAAAATAAAACGTCACGGCCACGGATATCGAGTCACTGCCATAATCTTACCCCCTATAACTTGGGACTTAAACATAACTGAGGGAGCAGTCAAACATTATAAAAAACTATGCAAGCAGTGGTGGCCTAGTGGTAACAGCCCCGAATTACGAGTTGTAGGTCGTGGGTTCGAACTCAAGGAACAAAAAAAAAAACAAACAAGCAAGCAAGGCAAGCGCTTTGCTTTGTGTAAATAATTTCATCACCACTGCTCTAAAAAACGGTGAAGGAAAACATCGTGAGGAAACCGGCATGTTTTAGAATCATAAATTCAAAGACATGACGACATCTACCAACCCGCACTGGGCCCGCGTGGTAGATACAACCCACTCCCTCTCGAAGAGAGGAGGCCTGTGTCCCAGCAGTAGGACCATTATAGGCTGATTATAGTAAACATAACTGGTGCAATGTGGGTGAACTTAGGTACTCCTCTGCTTAACTGCTCGGTGAATATTAGCGTGATGTTATCTTACAAAACGTCAATACATTTAACAATAAAAAAAAATACATTGTAATTTGTAAGTAACCTTCAAGAGTCGAACATGTTTGAATGGGTTCTGTTGAATGGACAAACGGAAGTCGCTGTTCAGTTGTCTCCCCACAGCTGACTAAAGGCGTCTCCCATTGTTCGGCGAAATAAACGGCTCTCGACTTTCGAATCCCAATAAATCACTGATGTAAAGTTACCTAAATCTGCAAATTATTATAATGAGAAGCATTATAACATTATAACGAGATGTTAGTCCATACGCGATTATCTGACTGATGCTGTGCAGTTGTTAAAGTTTACCGTTTATGTTGTATTTTAGGGAGGCCACGTTCAGATATAAATATGGTCTGCTATTAATAGCTAGGACTGGGCTATTTAAACTGCTCTTAAACAATAACATTTCGGTCCAATTTTGTTGGGACTCATTTAGTGCCCTAACTTTTGGTTCTTGTGGTACAGAAACTCCTAGTAAATTGTTAAATTATTATTATTAGTAGATTTCAAAGGAACAGTAGTGGTCCAGTGGTAATGGCCGCGGCTTACGGGTTGTAGGTCGTGGGTTCAAACTTCAGCAGGTACTTTTACTTCGTGTAAATTGTTTCATCACCATTGTTCTAAAACGGTGAAGGAAAACATCGTGTGGAAATCGGTAATATGTCCTAGAACCAGAAATTCGAAGACGTGATATCCACCAATCCGCATTGGGCCCGCGTGGTGGTTTATGGCCCACTTCCTCTCACAGAAAGAGGAGGCCTGCGTCCCAGCAGTGGAAACATTATAGGCTGACTATGCATTATGCTAAATGATTTCAAATTAAAAGGTGAAAAAAAGTAACTTATGTATTTGGGAACAATTTGCTTCAGCTTTGCTTTTTCGCAGCATATCTAGAGAAATCGTTCAAGTCATACAACAAACCTACTCGTGCAGTTCTCAGTATCAATATATGGTACTTAGGTGTAATTGCAACACTGAATGCATAACTAAACATGATATTTTCTGTGGTACCGTGACGTTCTCGTAATGCGCCGTCATGCGTGCCTGCCCCACGTGTTTGTAGTGCATCCGAATATATTATTATAGCAATGTGTTAGAGCGTCACGCTTTTTTCACTTACGGGGTTACCAGATCAGGTATCGACACAAAGTATTGGTGCGAGCAACAATGAGCGTTAAGTAAGGGAAAGAAGAAAGTATTTTAAATACTATGGAGTGTGGTGTGGAGGAACTTGTTACATGAAAAGTTTTAAGTATGAATGTGCAAAACATGATAATATTGTTTGTGGGCATCACTATGTTTTTCACTATTCTGTTTCTATAAGTGAAGACTTAATTGGCTGACAGTTACCCGTACTATTATTATTTTGCTTTGTTTAGCTGTAGGTACTTACGTCTTCCAAAAAGCTTAAATAAATATGGCGACGAAAAAAATGGAACACTGAGGTGACGGCTACTAGAGGTGCATCGACCGCCAATAAACTACATACTATAAGCGCAGACTTATCTATAATGTTACAAACATATAAAGTTAGGTGACTTTAGAATAAGGTTCCTTTTAAACTTTAGTCTAAAGTTCATACTATAAGCGCAGACTTATATATAATGTTACAAACATATAAAGTTAGGTGACCTTAGACTAAAGTTCCTTTTAAACTTTAGTCTAAAATTTCTGGGTAGCCGAAAATGCGTTTAGTGCTGCTGAACTAACTTGTATCTCCTGATGTAAGTACCAATGTTCCTAGTTATACTGTGTGCCTAGATCCCGAAAGTAATTCCGGTATTAGAAAGATTTACGAGGTTATAGACTGGACTAATCATGCGATCAATATAAATCGTGCAGAAGCTGTAACAATGAGAGCATATCAATGAAGATCCGATTGCGCTAAATGCAAACCAAGTAATGTTTTTTTAATCCGTATTGGATCTAGATCATTTGATATCTTGGCAGCACTGTGATAATTAGCTCGTTTTCTAAATCGTACTTATACACTAATACCAAATACTAAAATAGTATGTGGCGAGAAATCGTTAGGCGAATCAAATCAGCCCCTAGACGACATGAAACTATATGAGGACCACGACCGCTCTGACAAGAGTGCTAGGTACGAAGAAGGAGAAGAAGACTTTTTACTCGAGCACAAGCCGGTACATAAATGCAAATGCATCCACGGCACGCACAATAGTAACGATATTTTTTTTTCTATATTCTAAAGATTTGATATCCAAACAGATGGTTCTAATATCGAGATTCAATCCGACGAGTTTCATTCAATATACATATCTTAAGTATTTTAATGCCTGCCATCAGGACTGTTGACTATATGTATGAAAGGTAACGTAATGTTATAACGTTAAGTACTCAGAAGATAATTAATATTTTACTGCTCTTTAGGGCCCTATCATACTAGCGGATTGCGAGCGTCCTCAAAGCGGAGCGGGCGCGCAACGAACATGCGTCGCATGCGCAGCGAATTCGTTGCGGACGCGCAACGAGATCGCCGCGAATGTTACTGTGCGTGTGTGTGTGGACGCCATTGTTACTGAGTGTATTGTATGTCGTTAACTTGTTATACACATGCGACGAAAACTTTGAATTTGTCACGCGTCTGCGACGTCTACGCTGTGCAGCCGTGGCGTGTTCACGACGCATTCACTGCGCCACCGCCCCTCCCCGCAGCCGCTCGCAAGCCGCTAGTGTGATAAGGCCCTTAATTTCAAGAGATAAGTAGGTTAGGTACTCTTTTAATAAACACACACTATTCTTTATTTCGACATCACGGCGCTGCACTGGCGCGCGGCGGCGTGATGTGCGTGTACTAGGCGCACAGACACACTACAGATAATGGATAATGAACCTCGTAGAGCGGTGACACGTTTGTTATGATTTCAATTTAATAAACTATCGAAATAAAAAAAAAATATTAAGCATTTTCAAAGTTACTGCTTTTGAGCTGAAATTTTGTACAGAGATTCTAGACCAGATACACTCTTCAACCCGTTTGTATTGATATACCCTTTCCGTAACACCCTGTATATATCTACGACACTATACACTCAAATCAAAGTCGTTTTAATACAGTAAGAGCCCACTGCACAGCCCTTATTAAATTAACATAATTATTCATTAGTTCTTTATAAGAAAGCAGACGTCAAGGCCAGAATATTTTTGTATATAGGTACTCGTAGACCTACAGGAATGTCATGCTTGATCGTTGATAGCTATCGCCTTCGAATAACAATAGGCCTCGTATCTAGCTTCACTTGCCATTGTGTATCTATTTGTAGATTGGTTTAATGGAGACGGAAAAGGAAAGGAGAAAAACTAATAATATATTCGAAACTTATTGAAAATGTAGCTGTCTCATTATAACTCAAACGTAATAGAGCACCATGTATACGAGGATGCCATCAAATCAATATTGGCTTTCTTACTTATAAAATCCGTTAATGTAGCTTTAAGGAACTTGACTTCATTCTATAGATTTTCATATAAAAGTAAATTATTCGATGTTACATAGAAATATTTTTGAGAGCGAGTTGTGGAACGGCGGCCTATATTTTCACGCTAAACCCAAGATGGTGATGGTAAGAAGATAAGTAATAAATAATACAGACATGCATTCTAAATGCAGCCCATAAATCATTCAAAATTATGAATTAGTGCGTATTGCTGGGCTATTCACCGCACGCCCACGGCAATGGCTTCCGCTACTCCGCTAGTAGCCCTGATGAAATGCCTCATAATACGCCGACGGAATGCGACTATCGACAATGCGCATGGGCACTCAATTATTTTACATTACGTGTTGAAATCGCAGCATTTCGCGCCCATTTGTTACATTACCCTGCTGCTTGTGAAACGTTTACAGCTGTATGTAAAAGCAAGGATATAAACACTTCAGTAGCGAATTATGTTGGTATTGTAGACACACAATTAGTAATGGCTATGTGTTAAAGAATTTATTAAAAGGGAATGGTATTCAAATATTTTACGCTTAAAAACTTTAAACATGATTATATTATACATGCACAATTGTCCTTATTTTGTAACTACTGGAAATAAACGTTGTCAATCTCTTTTAATTTGATCATAAACGAATTTCAGTTTCTTAAAATTGATGTTAGATTTATATCTATCTATCACTTCTTTAAATGAGGAGTACGGTCACGGTACGGTCATCATACACTTGATCATTAGTTTGCTATAAATTACTAATGAAGGAGGCGTTATAATGTGTTCTTTGTATGGCATCGCCATTTTGATATTTCTTGGAAAATCTGTGTTAGGTAGGACTGACTCAATCATTTCCATGCCTGCATACTTGCATGCTTGTACACTTGGTGTACGTAATCTAATTAATTTCAACTAATATTGTATTAAATAACAGTCACAAAGTCACAAGTATCATTCATGCTTGATCAGGAACTGAAAAAGTATGAGTACGGCTTTTTGATCAAAACTATCAAAGCTATTGTTCAGAGCTTTCTTTACCACCTTTATGTGAATACTTCAAATTAACTAAGTTAAAGTTAGTCCAACTCATTCACCCACTCCATAGAGCATAAATAAAAAAAACTTAAGTTAAAAAAAACTGAAAAGCTAAAAACAAGCCCATTTTAAATTAAATAAAAGTTGGAAGCAGGCGGGACCCATTTGAGTTTGAAAATAGAAAAATGGTATGGGTCCCGCCTGCTTCCAACTTTTATTTAATTTAAAATGGGCTTGTTTTTAGCTTTTCAGTTTTTTTTAACTTAAGTTTTTTACCGCAGTCTGGTTTTTTGATTTTTTAAATTTAATTTTTTTATTTTATTCTTTTTAGTTATGAGTTGTAAATCCCACTTAAGTGTGATAGTTTCCCTTTAAACTTCGTAATATATAGGTACTACTGCCGCGTTTAGTTGGTAGAGGGGGGGACACTTGATTTTATCGAAAATTGGTACTTTAAAGCTTGATAAGTCACGAACGGTTTACTTAATCAAAAAACGGTCTTCCCAAACCACTGATATTTTTGAAAGACCTATCCAACGATACCCCACTTGACATAGTTTCTTGACTTTCATTTTTTTCATTTTCACAATAGGGAGTCTAGTAGTCGCCATATTGAATTTTCATTAACGTCAGGTCTTTAGTGACACTCGCCGGACTAAGAGGAATCGATTGACGTGTGAATCATGAAAATCGGCCCAGGCGTTTGGTCTGTATAGTGCTTCAAAGGAACATACATACATATTAGGTTGGGGAAAAAGTCTTTTCGCATTATAGTATGTATGAACTTGTAATAAAATCTCTTTGGCTATACTATTTGTATCTGGCTGGTTTTGGTATCATTGAAAGTTTAAATTTTAAAGAACATTATTCCAAATTCAAATTAGGAAAATGTGTGATTTTCATTTGTTTTTCGTACTGTCAAGATGAGTGAATCTAATGAGGAAATTCGATACATTTTAAAATTTTACTACAAAAAAGGTAAAAATGCAACGCAAGCCGCGAAAAAAATTTGCGATGTTTATGGACCTAGTGCAGTGTCTGTGAGAGTAGCACAAATTTGGTTTAAGCGTTTTCAATCCGGAAATTTTGATGTCAAAGATGCACGTCGCTCTGGTCGCCCTATTACGGATAAAATGGATGCCATTTTTTAAAAAGTGGAGCAAGATCGGCATATCAGTAATTACGACGTAGCTGAAGAACTGGGAATTGACCACAAAACAGTTTTGACGCATTTGAAAAAAACTGGGTACACAAAAAAGCTCGATATTTGGGTACCTCACGAGCTCACTGAAAGAAACCTAATGAACCGTGTACTCATTTGTGATTCTTTATTACGACGTAATGAAACCGAACCATTTTTGAAGAAGCTGATAACTGGTGATGAAAAGTGGATCATGTACGACAAGAACGTGCGAAAAAGTTCGTGGTCAAAGGCCGGTCAGGCTTCACAGACTGTGGCGAAACCCGGGTTAACTCGCAACAAGGTGATGCTGTGTGTGTGGTGGGATTGGAAGGGCATTATTCATTATGAGCTGTTACCACCAGGCAGGACCATCGATTCTGAACTCTACTGCGAACAACTGATGAGATTAAAGCAAGAAGTTGAGAGAAAGCGGCCGGAATTAATCAACAGAAGGGGTGTGGTTTTTTATCATGATAACGAAAGAAGAAGAAAGAAAATACGTTTATTTGCGGTGAAAATGACGCAAAAAGAACAAAAACACAAAAAATAAAATAAAAAGGTAGGTAAACATGCGTCACATCCACGCAAAACGGCTATCGCTCAGCATTATGCTGCGACCCTATGCAGGACAGAGCCCCAGCGCTGGTTTTCAGCGACAGCCGGCGCTGACGTAATGACGTCGTCCGGTGCAGCAAACAATTATTAAAATACAGTGTACTTAAAGAAAAATAATCGGTTAAAACTTAAAAGTGATAGAATATTATACTAAACAGGAAATAGACATAGGTACAGTACACGCTATGAGAATGTCATCCTCAATAAACGTTTTACACATTATGAAGTGGCAACATTTCGAAGCGTCCTTATGAATTTGACGTAAAATGTGTACCCAACGTGCACCAAAGTAATTATGTATGATGTAAGAAATTACAAAATGGCCAAAATGATGTAATGTGATGTATTAGTATTATGCAATAGTTATGTGTCACTGTTGTGAATGTTTTATGCGTTTGTGAGTGAATGTGCAAGATGAGATGGACCCAATAAACGGACAAAACAAATCCTTGGAAACTGGAGGATGACCCGACATGCCATTGAACGCGAATTGCACGCACACGAATTGCCATTGAACGCGAACCCAGTGAGAGGCCCGTGTTAGCGAGCCACCGTAAGGCAATCAACGGCCAGAGGGCGAAGCCCTGACGCCACTCGTCACGCCCCATGACGTTGGCGTCGCGACTTCCCACAATAAAACAGGAAGGTACGTAAAATATGGAAGTCTAGAGCCACGAATAGCAACACAACTTAAATAAATAATTGGTATGATTATTGGAATTTAATTTTTTTTTTTTTTTTTTTTTTTTATAACGCTAGATCTCACACATCTTTAGCCACTCAGCAAAAATTAAGAGAGTTTGGCTGGGAGGTGTTAATGCATCCGCCGTACAGTCCTGACCTTGCACCTTCAGATTTCTACCTGTTTCGGTCTCTTCAGAATTCTTTAGGCAGTGTCAGGTTAACATCACGAGAGGACTGCCAAAACCACTTGTCGCGGTATTTTGATCAGAAGTCCCAAAATTTCTATAGCAATGGGATCATGTCCCTACCTACAAGATGGCAAAAAGTTATCGAACAAAATGGTACCTACATACTTTAGTTAAATGTAAATAAACTATATTAAAAAATGTTTTGAATTTTCTTAAAAAATGCGAAGAAACTTTTTCCCCAACCTATTACATAGGCTGATAAACACATTACCACTCCTTTGCGTCGCGCAGTCGGGTAAAAATTTAAACAAACTTCGGATTTGTTCATTTTGAATACGAACCGAAGAATTAACTTTAATTGAATTTACTCTTAAAACGAGCTGCGCATAATATCAAAAGTTTGGGCATTCTAATTCTGTCTGAATGTCCGATTGTTTAAATTAATTTGTATTTCTACCCTCCCCTTCGTTGTTCCCCTTAATTAACGGTTAACACCCCCGCCACGTTTGTAACAATAATTTACAGACGAGATTAAACGCACGCGAGTTGCAAAAATTTCATACAATTAATATAAAGGCGCAGGACAGCCCTTACAAGAACTGGGGGCCTAAAAAGGCCACTTTGGCAGAATCATAAAAGGATTACATTATGAATCATAATAAACGTCGTAAAATTGTCACAAACTGACAATTCATAATATTATTTGGGTACAATTTCGTATCACGCAATTCATCTGTTTGACAGTTTTGTATGGAGATTCGTAAAATGGTCCACAAAATATGAATTGCTTTAATGTTAAATAACATTATGAATTGTCAGTTTGTGACCATTTTATGACGTTTATTATGATTCATAATGTTATCCTTTTATGATTCTGCCAAAGTGGCCTTTTTAGGCCCCCTGGTCATCGTATTCGATTCCGTTAATTTACGGACCGTTATTGGTTAAAATTAAGACTCTTGTATAATATATCAATAATGAAGCAAAAACCTTACAGCCTTGCATAGTAGACCCTGGTAGACCCTCCCATATGGAAGTAACTATTACAAGTAAAATTAGCTTATGAATCTATTTATCCCTTCGTCTGTTAGGCTTTCCGTAATAATACAAAAAGTAATTGTGTGTCATTAGTAGAGCTCTCATTATCTCCGGTTTGGCAATCAAAAATTTTACCACTGGTAAGCAAAACGATTCGTTTTTGTTTATAGGAACGGAGCATTAGTGGTTCAGCGCCTTTAATATCATAAGGATTGTGTTGTGTCGGAGTATAGCAGTTCGTCGTACAGCGGCTCCCCTCTCTTTGATCAGATGACAGCCGCCACGCAACCATCGATGTGACAGTTTGCTACAGTGACCACCAGCCAGCCAGCCAGTGTCACTCTTATCCGACCTTTTCCGTGATTCCAGTAAGTTCGTAACAAAGCTAGACGGCACCACTTGCTGGGCCGTCGAATATAATAAAAACAAGTGGCAACGAACGACCTCACGTTCATGTTATCAATATACAACCGTGCAAAGGTATTCCACTTTATTGAGCAGATTTTTAGCAAAATACATTACCACCGAATTCTTTCCGAGACCACCCACACTTTACGATGCCGAGTTACCTATCCAGCCTGATGTATAAAACGATAACACGAGAACCGGATCAATTAACGTCAATAAAACTTAAAATATGCAAATGTACGGAGGGTTTATTGACAATATCAGACTTTTTGTATGAAAAGCTCAAATTATAATAATACTGATTTATATCTAATCACACATCATAAATAATGTGTGCTAATGTCGTGAAATGTGATGCTTGCGAATAAAATCACATAAACAATAGGTAATTACCGATTCCGAGGTCGCCTGCTAAACAATGACCACGCCTTCGCAGACTGCAGTGATATTTTGTTTCAAAATCGAACTAACCTTCGGAATGAGCGGTCACGAAGGAAACCTAAAATATCATCGATAAACCGCTTACAGTCGACAACTGAAGCTTTTCACGTTCCTTTTATTTATTTGCTTTCACGGTCTTTGGCGTGATTTATAATTACTGGCTTATTATGCTACACAGGTATAGAAACTTTACAGGTATATAATACGTTTTAAAAAATAAAAGCTCAAACATTGCTAGTAGGTATACCTACCTTCCATCTATGACTAGGTACCGTAATTAATTAGGTAGATAAGCAATAAAACACTTCTTTTTTATTCAGTAAAATTTTACGACTGAACAGGTTTGCTCGACTCGAAGTGACAATTAAAGACTTTGCTTTAACATATTATGTAATAGTTAATAGGTATTATGTCTTGGACATGCGGGTTCCCCTCACGATGTTTTCCTTCACCGTTTTGAGAGCAGTGGTGATTAAACTATTTATTAAATTATATTTTTAATAAAGTAACGTGCCTATCTGGGTTCGAACCTACGACCTACAACTCCTCTCACCGAGACGAGGCCTGTGTCCCGGCACTGAGTACATTATAGGCTGATTATGATGATGATTTATGATGTATTGGACATCGTAAAATCCAATTTGGTCAGTTATTGTGTAATTATAAAAGTTGAAAAAGAAAGTTATTAAATAGGTAATTTTAGAAAACAAAGCAATATTAAATGTTATTTCACGTCTGCATTAGGTAATGTGCATACAATCTACCTTATAAAGTATAAAATTATTTCCCACGCGTCTCAAGAACTTAAAGCAGATATGCAGATACGCCTTATGGCAGTTTTACCTTTAGCATATAGGCAAATGAAAGTGAAGGTACAGTAAGTACTTAAGATCACTTTAAGCAAGTAATTGTACAGCCATTTGGTATCGATTGTACAGACGGCCGGGCCGGTGCAGCAGTGGTGTGCTGGTGAATGCATCGGATAGTGCATCGGTCGAAAGGGTCGCGGTTACGTCACGGCCGCCTCTCACTGCACGCGCACCGGCCAAATGTCATCGCCAACTGCGTTCAACAAAGTAATTATACATAGCTTTCTGTAGTACTACTTACTGCTATTGTGGGAATTATAGAACACAGTGCATTTGCTTGCCTTCCTAGAGAAATCGAGAGTGTTAATCTGAATCTTCCTACGTTTGTCGTAGGAGTCAATTGAGGTCATTGCGGATAATGGTTGTTATAGAGATAGTAGAGATTAGTTAAACACATCCGTAGTTGATGCTTTAGAATTGATAAATTACGTGATAAGTTTCATGAGTGGTATTTGTGTAGTACGTAGAGCCTGCTTGCCAGATTCCTTTGTAATAAGGGATTAGAAAAGCTCCATTCAAATGCTGACGAGTAGATAGGTTAGGTACTATTGAAGGTTTTTGGGTTGGTATTACTATGGTATTACATATGGTGTTACTAGTTACGATAAGAAACTGCATTAAAAACACAAATGTTACAACTATCTATATTATTTCAAATTAAAAGCAGTTTAGAAGTCCATCCATGTTTTCAGTTTAGAAAAATTACTAATACGAAATGCGCCATGCAAAGATAATACAAGACTACAACTTAATCATAATAAATAACACCATTGTAAACAAACTAGCCATAATAATATATACATTATGGCTAGTTACTTTGCAATGGTGTTTTGTCTGCTTGTGACAATGAACTAAAAGCTTATATGTCGTACACTTGAGAACCGATATTATGCAGGGATATTTCAACGTAGTTTATGAGCAAGGAGGTCAAGGAAATTGCGTACAAATCAATGGTGCATGGGTGTGCGACACTTCCTTACTTTGTGCTGTTGACAATAAACAAAATGTCTGTCCACAAACAATGAACACTAACTTTCGGGTCAGCGGTGATTGAGAAGCTACAATGACATTATTGTATAAGAAATGTCATTCAAACGAAATTATGCAATGTGCAACTGTGTGCAAGTGTAATGAATTGATCAGCAGTTTCAAAAATTGAGATCAACACAGCATAAAAGGGCTGTTTCGAAATATATGACACCTATATTTTCGCATATCAATAACTTATTTCATAAAAGGGTCCAGTGATCGGTGACAATTTCATTACATTACGTGACATGCGAGAATGCAATGCGACCACAGCCCTCAGTCGAGATGTGTTGATACCATAAACACATGTAGTTTATTTTCGGATGTCCCTTCACTACCAAAGCATATTTAACGACCACAACCAAGCTCGCAGGAAGATATCATTAATAGAATAACATTAACAGATCGTTTATTATACACATTTTAAGCGGAAACATGAAATTAGAAATAATATTTACTTTTTTGATTTGTGTTTGTAACATATTTTAAAATACACTAGTAAGCCTAAACATTTCACGAATGTGTTCTCATTCACATCCCCTTGCAACATAATAGTTGAGGTTATTTTTAACTTTGTACTTGAATTCTGTCTGACTGACGTGATATGTCACACATGACCGTATATCTTTAACTCCATAACTTAAATGACATATTTTGCGTTTTTGTTGCTTTTGTATTCAATTAAATATAGTATTTTAGTGAGGTATAAAGTAAATCCCAAGGAGGAAGCGATTCAAAAGAGGAAATTAACGTTCACAATACAGGTGCAAGCATTGCTTTGCAAGGCAGTATCAAATTGCGGCTATAACTCTACTCGGCGAGCAAGACGGAAGAAAGTAAAATAAAACAAAGCTCAAATGAAATCAAGAGCAGGGAAACTGCAGTAAACAATGTAATAAATATTGACATTCATTTTATTCGAGTAAAAGAAAAGAAATGTCCAAAACAAACTTATTTACATCCCCAATTGTCCACAGATGAAGTAGCTCTGCTTATAAAGCAATGAATTTAAAAAAATATAACGGTATGCTTCGTTCCCTTCAATTGCCCCCGTTCGTGGTGATCTTGTTAACTTCCCAAGCACGTTGGTTCCCTTGCGAATATAAAAATGCAAAGTAGAAATGTGGGCAAGTGGTGAATATGCAAATTTTATCTTTCCGCACCCCAAGTTTGATGTTTTTTTGGGATTTTGTACCATAACAACATGTTGTTTTTCTCTGTCATGTTCAACAAAACCATCATAATATTCAGATTTACATTCACTTTCTGCACGGGTTATAATTTTGATCCAACCGTTTGATTGTGTACTTCCTTAGTATTACATAAGGTACCTAACTATGAATGATTTCATATTTTATACAATGTATATTAAGCGGAAGTAAACACACAAGACTCCTTACAAGCAACTGTGTTGTCAGAGCCACAGACACGAATAAGGACATCACTTGTCGATGGTATCTTGAAGCCGTATCATCAATAACTAATTCGTATAATTTCATGAGCTTAGAATCGATCGTTGTATCATCGCTTTGTTTTGCTCATGTAAGTGTTTAATTATGTACATCGATTGTTCTAGAGATAGGTGTCGATGGCCATATGTGTTAGTAACATTACCAAAGGCGTGGAGCAGTCCAGATAATTGGGTGTTTGCTTTTTATTGCAACCCCGGTTCGTGTCCCGTCCATATTGGAATGTTTTCCTAGATCGTGAAATGCCACCCGACAACGGACCCGACCACTTATTTACAACATTGTAATACTTACTGTTTTTTTTACTGTAAAGAACGTTTATATTGTAGACAGAACGTTTATATTTTATAATTAGCTTTACCAATTAATCATGATGGGTGTCGTGAAGTCGTGGATACGTATATTGCTTGGTAATATTTCTGTTATTAATATGACTTGACCCAATATTAATATTTAAGAGAAAAGCAATATAGTTACAGTACTGGTAAAACATAGCAGGCATGATTTCAGGAAGATTTTTCATATACCTCTATTCCTAAATCCTCAAGTCTGAAGTTCGTAGCTTCTACCAACCGTATTAAAAGTTCCGGTCGCTTTTGCCATTAAGCTACCTACTCTGCGGACCTCTCTTTTACTTTTACCAAGCAGCCAGGATACATTGAGTAGACAGTATTACAACTCGTAAAGCTACAACGTCAAAACATTGCAAAACATCGCTATAATCTTACTCATTTCATTTTAAATTACGACTCCAGGTCCTGCTTACAGATGCTGCTTACAGATGTAAGCACACGCGGGACTGGTGCGTAAACAATGTCCACGTTACTATATGTGACTGTATCGGGGGAAATCACTGGAGTTATAATAGTTGACTAGGTATTTGCATACGAGTGTAACTTTATACATTAGTGGCAGTATGTGTCGATGTGACGCGTGCCGCGAGCTCTTCGTGGAGTCGCCTAACTGTTCCCTGACATCCCGCAACGGAGGCGCGGGCGCAGCGTCATCGTTAACTTTGTTGTGACTTGTGACCAACCCGTTTTAGCAGTACTTTTGAATAGGCATTATAATAATATGTCCGGTTACTATTGGAAGACCTCCTGTTAGAGCGGTAGACTCAACTCCACAAGCCTCAGATGGTTCACGGTATCAAAGGCGCATTTTTGCAAGTAATTCTAGACATAACGCGACCGCAATTACTCTTCGAGGCTGTCCAATAAACAACTCATGTCACCACGTTCATTGCGTCCGCTAAGGTGTTTCATATGAGGCATATTTGGAATAGCTGCGAGGATGATGAACTTTTGAGCGGCGTTTTGCATTCTGCGTCTATTTCAGTATCGTCGGACGCATGCAGTTACGCGTCAAGCTATGTTTATAACGCACCGGTGTTAAGTCAATTACTCTTACCAGTGTTACAAATTCCTTTAGCAACATAAAGCTGCAGACATTACGCACTGTGCGCAGGAAATGGGTAAAATTAACTCACTGTCAAAGTCTGCCAAAGTCGGGGAACAATGAGTGAGCTCAGCAGACGTGGTCTGTCGTGGTGTTGTACATAAAAGAACAGTGGTCTAAGCACGATCGATCCAATTACAGTTTTATTTAAACCGATAGCAAAACAGTTAATTAATAAATTCCAGTGGAGCAAAAAATCAGTATTATTATTCTGAAATTGCTGAAACGAGAAGAACTGGCTGGTTTTTATAACTCTAACTTGGAATTGGAGCTGACAACGTATAACGAGTTCTACGTAGGTACTGGAACTACTTATAATAACAATTACGTGGAGACAAATTATGGTCGTTCCTAGAACAATTACTGTGCGATGTCACAGCAATAAAAGTGTTTCATTAACCTTCACGAAGCCTCGAGATCCACCTGCCGCGGCTGCCGCAGTTTATGTGGTGCGCCGGCGCAGTGAATATACATGAATAAGATACAGCCATACCTATCTAATAGGCCGTCGCTAAATAACAACGCGCCTCGCACGTTCACTTACGCACTGTTTATTGGTGAAGGTGCTACTTACAACTTATAGTTTCCTACACACATCACTATCCGCACTATCTGCTGGGTACCTACTTACTACAGCACACAGATACATGGATACGCACAATTTATGTCCAGGCTCAGTCCACTAAAGTTCCTAAATTGGGACGTAAAAATATTATGGCTATTTTTTACGAGTGTTACCGTAATTTTATCGCCATTCGGCTCGCCTCCACATTTTCGGTCCATTTGCAGAACAATGATGTTTTAAAGTTGTTTTTGGACATCAAAACATTAACTATTTGTAGATAGATATTTTATTACTAAGAGTAGGTAGGTGTGTTCCAATAAAATAAATTCTGCCATAAATCAAGTGCGACTTAACGACTGTAAGTATGCAAAGCGAAATATAAAACGAATAGAAGAAACGTCCCCGAGACGCGAGATACAGTCCGTGAGCATATTTGCTTTATAGACTCGGTATTGGCATTATAGTTAATCAGATTAATATTAAAGAGACCTGTTGGACGGGATCTGTCCGCGCCGAGGCTCCGGAGAGGGTGTAATTACATCCGCGGCCAAACAAATAAATAATCCGCTCGCTAAGTGATGACAGGATAGCGGAGTTAGATGAGACCAATGTGCAGCACTACGCGACTCTGTGATGATAGACGAGATAATTCCCTCCGAGTATTAAGGTTCTAATTGCTGTTAAACCGTTAATGAAATTATAGTAACTTCGTGCCGCTGCTGCAAAGCCTTTAAAATGCGTACGGAACCATTTATAATTATTACCGTTTGCAAGGAAAATGCTTGTTGCGCAATATTACGTAGTTAACTGGCTACTTAAAGTAACGATACATAATGCATTTACATAACATAATGTAGTTTGTAAGGAATACTGTTTACTGTTTAAATAATCATCTGCTATGTGTTTGAGTACGAATACTGTGTACTAATGAATAAAACTAAAGCAAAACTTGCGTCCAGACTTCTATCTGTCGAGGTGACTTTTGTGTATCGGTTCAAAAGTTTCGAAGCGGGGTTGATAATATAAAATGTATAAATGAAAAGTAAATAATGTACTGTCGATGTCGGCGCGGGCGTCGCGTCACGGCGTGCCGCGTCGGGCTGCGTCGGGCACGTCGTCGCGACGGATCGATGCTGCGCGCCAGTCACCGCCCGCACCGCACAGGGTTGATGCTCGTTTTATTTCACAAGCTGCTATTATTTTAAAATTAGGCTGTGCTCCCACTACACACCGCTCACTCGGTAAGCGTAACCACAAAAATAATGAATTAAGTAATAAAAGCCGCTCAGGCTCTGCTGATACACATGGACCTCAATTATGAAGATGTAGCGCCTTCGGCAATGTGTCATCCTGCTTAGACCTACTCCAAAATTAAGTTAATATTCTATCCTAAATGAAACTGATAATATAGGTAATACAATAGCCAAAAAGTTGAACTTAAAAGCTTACAATCTTATAATCGCGCACACTTTACTTGTACCCTAAGCAGCCTGTACTTATACAGCAGCTTGAATATCTTTGATTAAATATCAGCACCCTGATTGCGTAACTTACTTTCTATCACAATCTGAATGATTTTGAAGGATATTGCTAATCCATTGCTTTATATGTTCGAAAAATTTGTCTGCTCACCAACTTAAATAGCGCAATGAATGTTGTTGAACTGTCAAAATGGAAGCCATTGCTGCAGTTAGTGTGTTACGTAATCGTCCCGCTGGCTGCATGCAAAATATAAAGTCGTCGTGAATTGAGTAGGTATTGTGGTTTTCAGCTTGTTTGACTTCTCGCAGAATTTACTTCAAAGGGGGTGATGTCCCATGTCCCCAAGTTCCATGTTCCCCAAAGCATTTATTATTAACTAAAAGTTGTACGACTCTGTCTTGGCCGAAATCGTGAATAGTACAGTCGCCGGACCAATGCTTAATAAGTAGATATTGTTAATTGTTATTGCTTGAGAGAACAAATGGGGTAAACATCGTTATCTTTTCATTGCAATGCATTGTCAAAGACACTTAAGTAGTTTAGTTTTAAGGTTGATTACTGTTATATTTCTAAACATACAAGCAAAAGTTAATAGTATACATGATATCGCTTATTTGGAGAAACATCGACGTAACTGGTAAGTACTTTATTATCACGTCTAGGTATGCTCTCCTAACGTAAATAGGCTTTCTAAGTGCTTTGGCATATTTAAATAATTTTTGGGAAAAAATACATTTACGTCGATGTTTATCCAAATGAGTGATATGTTGACTTAAAAATTTGCTGAGCTAAAGAATTGCTTACTGGATACATGCGCCTACTTCAACACAGCCTAAATGCTTCCTACGCTTACACTACATGTTTCCCTTCCTGACTCACCCCCTGGATACATCCCTAACACTCCCTACTAATTTGTGCTATGTGTTTTTAGAGCAGGTACTGATTTTATTTTATTTTAACACTTTTGGACACGTCCGTACGAGGATTGGTCAAGTGCGAACTTCACAAATAATTTAAATTTATATATTTTGGGAACGTTGGGAATGAATGTATGAAAAATCATTTTGGGGAACTTGGAACTTGGGGAGATAGGGCATCAGTCACCCCTTCAAAGGTAAAGTAAGCGAAAGAAAAACATTTTATAACAACATTAGTGACAACCCTGAGTCCCGAATATCTGTCTGCTTGCTTTTATACTTCATCCCTTGATATGAATCTCCTAACTTATTGGAAGACGAAGCGACTGCATTTCAAATACAGACCTATGTATGTGTAACGAGTCATGGCAAATAAAAAAATAAAAAAAATTAAATATGTACTTGGTTAAGGTTTCTATGGGTCTATGCCACCCATAATAAAGTTATTGTTATTATGTTATCAAAATACTTTCCTTTCCTTACAAGTTTCCCTGACAAAATAATATTTGAATTAATGTATGATGAAGTATAAAATAATGTTTTTACTTTATATTCAATCTACACTAAAATCAAATAAATTTAAAAGATAAATTAATGTTTGCTTTTCAAATAATAATGTACCTAACCTATTTAATTTTTGTAAAGCTTCAGGATATGCCGCAGTAAAAACGCGGAGACCGTATTTCCGCGACGTTGCGGTTTTTTTTTCCAAATCCTGCTATTTTATGGACTCCTGAGTCCTTAAAAGCGCTTAAACGAATTTTTTTACATAATCTATATAGATTTTTATATCACTGAAGCAGGTGGTAAACGGAAGTCGAGAAAAAAAAGCTTTAAGACATTTACAATGGAAATCAAAATTCATGTTAGATAAGTAGGAACTCAAATGTAGGCAGGTTGAGGTTTCTTTATTTATTACTTTATTCATATGGCACTTCGACGACTTACTCACTAACACATAAGTACACAAACAAAATCACATACTTACAGTTTTAGGAGTTGTGAATATTTCCTACCTATAGCTTACTTTTATTAGCTTACCTAAACATAAGCTACAAAAAGGTACAGCTAACAATGAACAAACATTGGGGGATATTGCTACAAACACTATTCATCGGCTAAATACGCTTGGAAAGCGAATTGGTAATCGGTTGAATACAGAAAGTGGCCGTAGTTGAAAGTATGTCATATTTATTAGAGGTATTCACGGTTTTATTTATTTATTTATTAAAACTTTATGCACAAGTAAAAAAAAATAATACTGTACAAAGGCGGACTTAATCCCTGAGGCATTTTCTACCAGTCAACCTTAGGTTTTCAGAATGAAACATTTAAATCATTATATTCATTTTCTTCGTTATTTTCTTGATGCTATTAGATCCAGTCACGGTTTATGGTACTTATTTAACATAATTAAATTTTACCTTTATAGCACGTTGAATCGTGCAACTACTTATTAAATATATATATTGCATTTTGATCTCATTTCATTTCATTGCTGAAAATTGCCATAATTTGATTAATATGATGGTTGCCAATATTATTATTTCAATTACCTAGGTGTACTTAACCAGGCTCACCAGAATATTCTATAGTTTGATTTGCAGTTCCATAATGAAAGGTGAACCGCCGACTATCCATGAAATAAATCTAAATGTGGTTCTTAATTTTTTTTTAAACACTGTAATATAACCTCATTTCGCTGAAATATGAAATCATAAATTGTACTTACTAATTCCATGAAAATCGTGCAATGATTGTACTGGCTGGTTTCGGCCAAAAAAACACTGCGATGCCATTAGTGTTTTCTTTTTTTTCATAACTTTTTTTAATTAAAAGTGTTCAATAATGATTTTTCACATTAAACAGCCTTTATTTTCTTTTATAATATGTTATTATTTTGTTGTAACCTCTTTTTGTAAAATATGAAGCCAAACTCGTTGCCAAACTCCAATCCAGACTGGCGTGGCGTAGCGTGTGAGTGTGTGACCTTTTTCAATAGCGGCTGATGTTGTTAAAAAAGATAATGGGTAAGAAAAAATACACCCATACGTGTAATGTAGGTAATCGTTATGCAGCGCTATTTTTATGTTTTTTTTTTTTTTTCTCTTTTGGTTAGGTTACATTTTTTTTATAATTTAGATTGACTTTGGCAATAAAAGTTATCTCGTTGTTAATTGTGAAATGTTTGGGAATTCACATAATTATTATATTTTACTGAATTTCCTTACGAATCACGTCCGTCACGTGGTTTCTTACAGGGAACAATATTTTGTATTTAGGTACTCTCTTACTGAATAATTACTGTCGAGTTTTCCGGCAATCAGGGCAGATCTGTACAATACATTTTTTGTTGTTTGCGCAAAAATTCAATTTGTTTTTTATTTGTATTTGTACATAAACACAGCAAATATTTTTTGATATAGGTAAGGAGGCTGCGTTACCTGCCTGATTTATTCACAAAGACAACTTTTCTTTCGAAACATCCCTTAACCGTCGCCTTATTCCGTTCAACTCGTTAATACCTATCCCAGACAATATCGTAGACATAAAAGTGTTCGCTAAACCGTGGCTCAGGTGCAGCAGCTGAGCTTAAAGCCGGTCGTTGATCTTTATTTGCGTGCCCCCTTACTCCGGCCGGCTAGACGCCAATGCCAATACACGTCTTATCCTCCCCCGGGTCGACTTACTGCTAATGAAGATGTTTACAACATCAAAATGTTCATTTTATCGCTTTGGCGCATTGACTTAAAAGGTAAAGGTAGGTTTTGGTGGCAGACGGGGCTCTGAAACGATTAAAAGATAGAGTTTTTATAGGTAAGGCTCTTCATATATCAGCAGTACATACCTTAACTTTTAAAGGCGTGATTGTCACCCACGAAGAAAGAGAGGAACAACAGCCCGGTCTGTTCTGTAAAAATCTTAACGTAAAAACGAAGGTGAAGTGAGCTATCCTGGGATTGACACTATTGGCAGCTACTTACTTCAACCTCACTTCGCCTTAGTTTGAAAATACAGAATGGATCGGCAGACCACCATGTGTGTCACCATCCTTAAACATTTTTCAAACGCAGAATCGCCTGATATAATCTACGAAACCTGCTTTCTTCCTGAGTCAACCATATTAAAGCTGTGACAAACGGCACACACGTGGCCAGCGCTTTTACATTTGGCACAATCCAATATCCACAGAATGGAAGTTATTGGTATGCAAAAAGCTAAGTCGGACCAACGGGAAGAATGACATACGTGACATCCGGTGCTGGGGGCCGCGGGGCGCACGATGCGTCGAATCTATCGGAAGTGGAGTTCTTCTTGCGGCTTCTAACGTATTTGCGCATCAATCATTTTTGATACGTGCTCGCTACTTCGTGATCCACTCAATATTTACAATGTGAACGGAAAAAAATGTCATTTGGCGTAGATTTTTCGGTTGTGCGGAATTACGTGGAGGCTTTTAATTGGCTGTTATTATAAAATGTCTTTAATAAAATCGTTAATATTGGAAAGTAACAAAATTTCGTAACAGTGAAATTGCAGATTTTATTCGAACTTTGTATTTTTATTATAAGTACTTGGAGCATTCACTTGGTAATGGGTTATATTCAAGTTCCATCATCTTTGCTAAGACTTTCGTATTCGCTAAGGCAGGGGTCCACTACCCAAAAGTTTACACGTCCACAAGATTTATGTGTGCCCAAAAGTTTTTAACAGTGTTTTTACGTCTTTGACGTTGAAATTAGTTTTATGCCTTTTCCCCGTGGGTCTTGTAAAACTTATTTAATACGCCTAAGTAGATCCAGTGAACGTGAGTTGAAAGTGAAGGCACTTTTATTTAGAGGCAGATACGCCAATCTAGTAAGAAGTAATATTTTATATCAATACGTTATCAACACAGTAATGCGGAGTCAGCAACATTTTCTGAAAGTTTTGCGCAAGCGCACCACTGCACTGTTATTTGAGAAGCTTGATGCCTTTTGATTCTTAGCTTTAACTTGAGAGTATTTATTGATATTGGTGTAATATTTGACTAGCAACAAGTTATTCAGCTTGAGGTGGGTAGGTGCTTCCTACCTACCAGTTTAGGTAACTTGGTATTAAGTACTTAGAAGAGCAGAGTTGTTAATAGATAAATGTATTTTCGTATGTAAATAAAGGATTATGTTTACAATTTAATTCACTGAATTTACATAACTTAATAAACATATTATGTGCAAGCGCACGTTCCCAGGCTGTTAGCGAATAACTTAAATAAAGTAATGAACTTTATTTCAGAAGAAAGTGCATAACAAGATAATATTGAAATATGTATCAACTTATAGTGCTGGTAGTTCATTGGTGTTGGGTATTTAGGTAATCCACACTACAGGTGTTACTGTGACCAAATGACGAATCTACTCTACTCCAAGGTTGGCAAGCAAGCAAGCAACCGCGTGCTGCTTCGAAGATTCGATTCACTACATTAGGTTTAATGTAGCGATAGAAGTTTTAATGAGGTCCGAACTCACGATCTGCGGATTGAGTATTCTCGACTTAACTCTGACTTAATAATGCTTAATTCATACGAATCTCCTCGTAACTTATTGGCCTCAATAGTGAGTGTCGACCTCGAAGTGACTAATGCGGTATTGGTAATTGAAATTGGAAAACTATATCTGATAGTAATAAAATATGTCGATGTGGAATTTCGGTATCGTATATCAGAAGTTGGTATTGGAATGAGACTGCCTGGCGCCGACAGAGGGCTGTAGCAGCATCCATTTATCACGTCGATCCATCGGTTATCGCTCTGGCAGCGCTCCACCGTCCGCGAGCGAAACCCATTCCATTGTTGACCGACATACTTGTATCAATTGAACAGATCCGAACTGTTTCATAACTTCCATTGGATATAGGAAGTCGTCCGAAACAAACAAACAAACTGTATTTAAGAAGACCGATGTGTTGGTTTCCTGTTCAATAAGAAGTTTTCCCAAAAAAAATCTCTGGCGTTAACGATGCAAGAGAAAATATCGTTAAAGTTTTTGAAAAGATTTTACAATATTTAGTAATCAACCAATCTAACTAAAAATATCCTACCTTAAAAATAGGTTAAGTGCGTGTACCAACGTTGTTGTATAACTTATAAAAATATCCGCAGATGTAAGTAGGTTAAAAGGGCAATGGGCGATGGGCGCTAAATATCAGTTAGCACTTATTCAATGATGTGTCACGATCGACTCGTTAATTCGACATGTTAGCTGCGCAGTGTCAATTGATATTAAGCACTCCAGATTTCATGAGTGTTTTAGTTACATTTAAACATACATTTGTATAAATTAGGTCAGCACATCCATGCGCGAAAATAATTTAATAACTAAAGTTGATCGTAATTACTATTACTATAGAGCAGCGCTGGCCCAGTGGTATCGGCCTTGACTTACGAGTTGTAGGTCGTGGGTTCGAACCCAAGCAGACGCATTACTTTTTGTAAATCATTTCACCACCACTGCTCTCAAAACGGTGAAAGAAAACATCATGAGGAAACCTGCAAGTCCTAGATTCTTGAACCAAAAAATTCGAAGACATGTGACATCTAACAACCCGCACTGGGCCCGCGTGGTAGATTATTGGCCCACTCCCTCTCGAGGAGAGGAGGCCTGTGTCCCAGCAGTAGGAACGTTGTATATAGGCTGATTACGAATGAGTACGGAAAATTGGTGTTTTATGAAAAATATAAATATTTAATAGCTGTAAGATAAGTACCTATACATACATACTTATGTAAGTAGGTAGATATAAATTTTAATACTCTTATAACTCCAATATCCTTATCCTTATTTCGTACATAAAAATGTTGATGTTCGTTTCGCCAATAAAGTTGATAACGTCAATTCGGCGAAGCGATGCGTCGTTACTTTACAAATGCATTGGCTATATAGACTCGCCTGTTACAGCAAAAGCCCGAGCAGAGGCAAATCCTTGGATCTTCCAGTAAATTGGTTTAACTAAGTGGAAGCTTCCTTGGGGGATGTTGCTGCAAGTAAGTAATGAATTTGTTTTTTAACGTTAAGTCTTTGAAATTGGGTTATGGGGTGATATTTGGGATATAGCCATATTGTTTGTATACTAATATTCAATTTAATTAGAACTCAGTATGATGATATTTTGAAACAATGCACAACGATATGGCAAGGCTACGACGCCGCCGCCGCGACAATGCTACGACGACGTTACAGCAATGCTACGACGACGCTACGACAAAGCTATGTCGACGCTACGACAAGGCTACGATGCCGCTACGACAACGCTACGACGACGTTACGACAATGCTACGACGACGTTACTAAAATGCTACGACGACGGTACGACAATGCTACGATAATGCTACGACGACGGTACGCCAAAGCTATGACGACGTTCTAAAATGCTATGACGATGCTACAAAAACACTATGACACAGCTACAACTCCGCTACAACAACGCTACGACGAAACTACAACGAGGTTCGCAAACATGACACAAAGCATTTAAAAGTAGATTTTCCTCAGAACCTTTCGTTTGACTGAAAATACTGGTATTTCTTCGGTAGAATTCACATTCACCATTACTGTCGCTTTTACTGTAACATAATAATAAGTGATACAAACCGGACCATAATCATAATTCAATCACACGCCACATAAACTATTTTACTGAGAACAAACTTGAGTTCATAAAATTAATGGCACTTACAACAGAAAAAAAATTACTTCGATATGTCGTGCGTAAAAGTCAACTACAAAATAACAGCTTGATAACAATATATTGAAATATTGCAGTTGACGCAGAGATTCCAGACTACAAAGGACAATTCCCTTATTGGCATTCTCTCATCGTATCTCGGCAATCTGTCAAAAAAAAACACAATTTTATGAACGTTTAAGTAAGTAATTACGTGAATAAGCCGTCTGTTCACGTACGATCTAGAATTCTAGATTAATTTATAGATTTTGTTTGGTCGTTCCAGTTGGTATAAACAAATGAAGGAGAGAACAAATTGAAATAAGTTCGAGCATTTTAACAGACATAATATCGAAACTCGAGACTGGCTATAAATTGATAACTGTCAAGTGTTAACTTTATAGTTCGTTCTCAATATCGTTCATAAAACGGTCAACAGCAACTATCATTAATTAAATAAACACAAGTAGTTATGTTAATAAACATACAATTCATTAAAGTGTCGAATCGCATCCTGCAGGGTATCTTATCGAGTGTGTTTGTAATCGAGCAGTGACTGCGAGCTCGGGCGGGCCCCGGCGCAGCGCTCTGCCCACATAAGGACATCCCTGGGAAATAAATAGATAGGAGATCCTCTTGGAATAGATGCGTACAATCGTAAGTACTAACTAACTACTAAAATGAATAATATACGTCAATAGCGATCATCGTTAGGTATCTTTGAAGACAAAAAGGAATAACATCGAACAAATATTATGTTGATTTATAATATGACGAAACACTTATTTATTGATTGTTTATCTAGGATGTCTTTCAAATATCAATATGTTAATTATTTGGAGCATGAATAACGAGCTTTCGCGAGTTTTCGAGCTCGTGTTATTTACAGTTTCAGCCTCCACGATCCAACAGAAAAATTATGAATGCGTCCCGACATGCCATTTCGTATGATATTTATGTCGAAGTAAA
This sequence comes from Amphipoea oculea, assembly GCA_945859645.1. Taxonomy (NCBI): domain Eukaryota; kingdom Metazoa; phylum Arthropoda; class Insecta; order Lepidoptera; family Noctuidae; genus Amphipoea; species Amphipoea oculea. Next base: position 8,669,135 of record OX243862.1, read on the forward strand.
TCCTGGCTCAGTGGGATCCCGAAGGACGACACGTTAAATCCTTCCTCACTTAAAAAGATATACCCTACCCGTCTCACTTTCTCCAATTCATATTTTTCCGAGTGTCGATTTATCACAAAAAAAATGTAGACTTCTGAATAGATTTTATCATGATACTACTTTTTTTCTAATAGAAGTTTTGGAAAATTATATGAGGAAAGTATAAATATTTAAAGAGTTGATTTGAAGATAATGTTAAAATATATGCATCTGTGTAGTGCGTATGAATGGGTGATTATACCCATTATCTCAAAAGACGATTCAATGAAACAAAACGCCCTAATATTTAATACTTATGAATGTAATAAAGCGGAACACTTCACACCGTGCAGCACACCATCGTACACCACGGCCAACATCACAATAAACAAGCCCAAAGTAACACTTAGTATGTCAGCGATAGTCCGGCGACTGCCAAGTATGGCGGGCTGGCGGAGGTTCCCGGAACATTAGCTTCTACGTCTTCTGTGGAATATCAAACACATAACGTAACTCGTCCTTCCGCCAGTATGCACTCACTATACATCTATACTAATACTGTATAAACTATACTGATAATAAAGCTGAAGTGTTTTTTGTTTTAACGCCCTAATCTCCTGGAACTGCCGGTCGGATTAGAAAACTCCTTTTTGCATTTGATAGCCCAATTCTTGAGGAAGGCTACAGGCTAATTAACATCACGCTGTGATCCGTAAGAGCCCAGCAAAAAGAAAAATAAAAGTCAGATAAATCGCTAAGCGAAAACAAAGTGACAGAGCGGGCAGGTGATGTGATGCGACGGGGTGAGTCGCAGGAACAAGAAATTTCAAGCGGGCGAAGACGCGGGCAGACGCTATATTCTATAACATTCACGCCATTGTTCATGTTCATGTTCACAATTACACAGCCCACAATATCTTATTGATCAACTAAATTATTATCTCGTTTACAGTAAAATTAATTGTTTTAGAATTCAATCGCACGATTAAGACCGCGTAAATGGTAGCCCTGTGTGACAGAGAGGTTTCTTAATCAAATAGACAAGCAGTTTGTTTAGCTAATTATCTATAAACATAAATTGCGTAACAGATATTATATGTAAATTAAATTGGTGGCAGCATTCTTAGATAAATTATGAGATGGCTGTAATTGTCATTGATATAGATAATCTACAGACACTGAATTACTTTGCGCTTTTTTTAAATGCAGCTCGAAATCAAAGTCTGAACAATAACTAAGGATAAATATGAAGTGTAATGTGCAGGTATGTGCTAAGGTATTTATGTAGGGTCCTGCAGTATCTTCGCACGTTAACCATTAAAGTCCATAGTTTTAATAGTGGAGTCACGCTCCCGCGGCGCGGCACACGAGTTTGTTTTACAATGATGTTCACATACAGTTACTGGTTAAATTAAACGCGCAGTATGGACACTGTGTAAGTAATTAGTCAGGCGACTGTAATATTCATCTGTGAAACTTGCGCGATGAGGTAATTTATATTAACTACCGTAGCTTGAAACTGTTACATGTTTATTTACCATATCTATTGCTTTATGAATTCAAATTGTTTATAAAAGACATTTGAAACGATTTTGAAACGCTGTCTAGCTCTGCGTTTCAAACCGCAATCCTTTTAAGGTGAATGCGCAGTTGTAGCCTATGAAATTCAATTTTTCTTAAGTTTTTTTGCAATTTTCGGGTTAGTGTCAGTTTGTATCTAAATCAAAATATGATTCCCAACTATAACAGGTACGTTTTTACAGAATTATAATCGTTACAATCATTAATACATCTTTCTAAGTTAGATTTGTTCCATAAGAACAAATCTCTCATGGTAAAATGCTTACGGAACAAATCAAACTTAAAGAGATCTATTAATGATTCTAATGACTATAATTCTGTAAATATAATATATTATAGTTGCGAATCATATTTTAATTAAGATACAACCTGAAACTGACCCGAAAATTGCAAAAAAAACCTAAGAAACATTGAATTTCACAGGCTACAACTGCGTATTCACCTTAAGACAATGGGACTTTGATATTAAACCTGGGATGAGGCTGACATACAGATGTTTAATTTAGTGGAAATCTTATCTAAAAATCAGCATTCACTAATGAAGTAGGACATTTTGATTAATGATTAAAGCTTACCAAGTAGGCATCTCTGCCCTCGTCCTTGACAGCTTTATAAAAATAATTGTAGGCGAGAGATAATGCAAAGAGATAAGATTCATTCAATGATAGTCTTGCTACAAGTGCGTATTGAGCAATGAATAACTTGATTTATGTAGGACTGTTTGAGAATGACACAAAAGCAAATAAATCCGATTAGAAAGACAGATTATTCTACTAATATTCGGCTACGAATAAAAGGATAATGGCGTGTGGAGGTAATTTGGCCCCATGAAAGGCAAACGTATTCATCAAAACAAAAACAATAGAAACAATAATGAAATTCGCAGTCGGTTCCCCCGCGTTCCTATTCTGTGACAGGGCTCGCAATCGTTTGGTGAAATAAATGGTGCACGAAAAATTTATGTCGCCTGCGATTCTTTCCGGCCCAGATTTGGTCGGCCCACTTCCTAACACCCTGCCTTTCCTTTGTCACAGCTATTCCCTAACTAGTACAACACACTTTCATATATCAACTTTCTGGGCGCAATTGCGGGGGGCTGAAACTCTGAAAATTACGTTCGGTAGTGAATCAGTTCTATAATTCTTAAGCAGAGTTTTAGATTAAGTTTTGCTGTTATTTGTTGAAAGTTTATATATCTATACATTTTTACTTTTATAACTGTAGTTCATAAGTTCGTGTCTACGATTAAAATAAACCACATGATATCTATTGATTATATGTAAAGAAGCGCTCCATAACCCCCTGTGTTTGCTCCACTTTCCTTAATATATTTCCAAGACGTTCTGTAATTAAAAACTAGTTCAAATATAGCGTGTGTGTGCAGTGTCACCGCTGAGTCAATATTATGTGTGGACGTAGCCCGACTGTTGTTCAAACAACTGGTACTGGTACCCCAACCTAATTTATAACATACGTACACGTGGAGGTTCCAAATGAACTTTATTGTGCATTTCCATTGCCTTCGCATTCCTTGACGTTCCTCTTCAATACACACTTCTGCATTCTAGACAATTTATAGACTCCAGTTTCTTAACAGTAGATCAGCGTCAACACCTATAGAGAGTTGCAACATTAAGTAAACTGTCCGCGCAAAAAATATTGGTTCAATATTGTTATATTTTTTCTCATGCCAGTGAATGTTGTTTCGTAATAGGTAGAGCAACCATTCAACTATTTTTGGTAATTAATAAATAAAGGTTAACCGTTTTACGCCGAAGAAAACCACACCGTGACCTAAAAACACAGACCGCGATACGGACTAATACAATAAGCACAAAAAATATCTGACCGTCACTAAGAATAGTACAGACGACGCGGTTATAAAAGGAAACGGTTCCCGAAACGTCGCGCATGCAGTTGTGTCACACGGCGCGCTGGCTGCGTACACGCATGTTTACCCGTTGCTTTTAATTATCCATGAGCCGTAAATCTCGAGGTGTAGTTCAACATTACCTTAATGTACATACTCTTGATAAATATCTAACACGAAGCCACATGCTAACATTATGTCATACAGACAATTATGAAACGAGGCAGTATCTCCACATAATACACAACGACGCGATGTTGCACTCAACGAACTGGTTATCTGAACACAAGCATGGTGTAAGCAACCTGAACCAGTGCATTATTATCTCACTGATAAACTGAGCGGAGGACATCTGGTGCCGAGCAGGGTTTCGAGTGTCGTAACTTAAAAATAAACCTCTCAAGCTGTGGCTGCATGTAACGTTAAAGACCTTGTGTTCCGATCAATTATCTCATTGGTTACATCGATTAGAGTCGTATAAAATTATGAACAGTTACGGCTTAATTCATGTTCATGTGAATATACAAATATTCATAACTTGGTGGGCGGTAGTGAGCGCCGAGCAGTGAGTCACGAGCGCACTGCAGTGGCGGCAGTAAACACACGGCAATATGCGCATCGTTGACGCGGAGATGGCCCACTCGTACCTCGCGTTGAAGAATCGGTACCAATTAGGAAGTGCTGTGTGCTGGTGCAGGCGGCGGCGCGCACGGGAGGCGGCACATCGAGGTCGTCGCACGAGCGCTGGCAGCGCTCCAACTCGCCACAGACTCTTCTATAATTTTAACAATTTGCACTTAAATCCCACCCCGCCGGGCTGGGACGTGGAATAACTAGGCACACTACGCCGGAGTCGCCCTCATTGCTAACAAATTCAAACTTTCATTATTGTTTTTAATTATTCTCTTGCCGAGTCCCAATTAGAACAAGATCCGGCGACATTAGTTAGCCTTATTTGTACGTATTGACCCTAAAAATGAAACGTATTTGCAACGGAATGGTCAAGTGAAGTAGATCTAGTTAATGTGACGTTTCATGCAGCATCTGAGCGGACATTCAATCTGCATTCATATGTGAGTGGCTACATGTTACATGTTGAACATAATACTTGATCAAAAGACGATGAAAGCATAATTGAAACCCGAGCTTGTGCTGCGTTCGATTAGTGCAAATGAGCGAGCGCCTCTCCGTAATGTTCTCGCCTTACTTTAATGTTAATCCTGCTAAGTCAAGGCCCTGGATCAATTTTGATTACTTATACCACCAATATACTTATGCTTCCTTTATTATTTATTGATTACCATATAGTTTTTTGCCTTGATATGGCGTTGTTCGTACTCTATCATGTTGCCATTTGTTATTGAATACTTAATTATTTCTATTAGCTTGTATAGTGCATGTAGTAGCAAAGCGTATTATGTTATACGTATCGCATACAACAATGGGCGCATCGTTGGTAAATAGTTCGACTTCGTTATGTTTATTTTCTCTGGTATTTATTTCTTTTTAAACCACATGTTAGTACCGTTCCTAACAAATGGCAAATATAATAGAATATTGTTTATTGTTGTTGTACGAGGCGTGGGTGTTCACGGGAATTAATATGTCATACAATACAATAGGAAACAAACTACGTATCGTCGTATAATGTGATAAACTACATCTATTTGTGCTAGTTTATCCATGAATGAAGAAGCTTTTCAGATAACTGTCGTTTTATCGCTGAATCATGAAATCCTGTGAATCAATACAGAGCTTTATTAACTCTTCATTAACTTTTGATTTTCGTTTACATCACATTACGCAGATTAAGGTCGTGTTTCCTTAACAGTACAATGGGTCGAGTATCGCGATGTAACAGGAGCCCGGGCTATTAGCGCAGATGACTTGCCAGTTTACTGGCTCCGAAACACCATCGCCTCACAGACTCACAATCGACCGGCGACCCCACCGAAACTGCATCATAACCAACCTTAATGTGGTATGGAACGAGGCATCACCGAAATACATAATTGGTGACAGTCATTGTTGCACTCATGAGTTGTAAGAGGCACGTGCGAGCACATTCAAACGTAAAAAAAACGTCGTCGCATTTCATTTCAAATAAGGTTCTTTAAAGTTTTTAAGAAGAGTGCAAGACTAATAATATAAACAAATGTATTCAACCAGCATAATGGCTTCGGTAATGACTCGTCATTTAAGATGGGCTGGCTGTTTCGTTACAGACCAAGAACAAAGAGTCTCGCCACGCTCCTGTTAATTCCTCGACACTTTCCCACTGCACTGAGGCAGTGACGTTAAAAAGGAAGTCACGGCCCGAGGTTCGTTGCTCCTAACTCCCTCGTCGTGAACCCTGCCACACATGAAAATGAAAGTTGAGCAGCTTAGAAGAAAGTGTGCATGATGATTACCGACAGTCGTGGAAAAAACAACAGATTCGTTTAACCGAATTTTCATGGCTCGTTTCGATATTATTTAAGACAGCCAACAGTAAAGACTTGATAGCTTTACTTCAAGTGAACCAGTTGTAATATTTATCGAATGATAATCCGTGTTGTGTTTTGTACAAAACAACTCTGTTTAACATACTTTTATATTCAAGTTACTATATCCATAACAATTTGCATTCGCAAAGAAATAACACTGTAGTTAAAAGGAAGAATTAAAATATAAATAAGTGGTGGTAAATTGATTCTAAGTACAAGATATTAATTAACATTACTCAGTTTATTCAAGTCCTAACGAAGGGCCTTGTAAAATACGCAAGTAATGTGCATAGTTCGGATACGATCAGCGTCAATAGCTATCAATTCTTTTACTTTGTTGCTTCAATAACGTTTTAAGTTGTTATCTTTACAGAAGTCTTATATTCACTTCATTATTATAACACGTTATAACACGTTAAATAATGCGAAACTACGATAATCGTCTCATTTGCTGAATCTCACAGTTTCAAAGTCAGCGAGGAGCCGCAGCGAAGTCGCATAGTCGGCGCGATCGCGAGGAAAATACAAATATCAGTGGAATGTTGAATATTTGAGTAATTTTGATTCAAAATGCAGAATTTGCATACAGATAAACAAAATAGTAAATAAAATATAAGTGAAAATCATTATGTTATACAAATGAGAATTCGATTAAATGCAAAGTAATTGTGGAAACTCGAAAAAGCCATTACAAAACAACTTTTAACACTGTCCATAAATTTTCAATATTGCCATAATGTGTTTTACGACTTTTTATTGCCTCATTTTATGTTAATGTTGTATTTTGTTAAAGCCCCAATATTAATGGCTAAATAAATTTTGAAATGTGTGCCGCGAATTGGAAATTCCACAAACCGATCATTTGTGTAAATATTGCGTTTACATGTTATGTACGTACTTAAAATATAATAATATACTGTTATTGGTAAAGAGTTAATATCGAATGTACATAATAAACAATCGATCAATCTCTTTAGAAGGGCCGCGGCAGCGCCAACGAAAATAAATATAATGTTGTTGAAATTCTTCAATAAGAATGTTGTTGAAATTCTTCAATAAAATTGTCAAAAAAGCAGATTGTGTTTAGTGTCGCGTATCCATAAATCCATCACTGATAGAAATTCTCTTTATATTTCACTTTCTCTTTCACATTTTATTTCATAAATTGTAGGTACTTTTCTCGCGTGTCAACATCAGCCATCCATCATATAAAGTGATTGTCATCCCAACTTGATCAATATCGACAATAGATGTAATTTGAAATTCAAAATAAGGTAACTATTGTATTATATTGTAACGTTATATAGATATAAGAAATCATTCATCGAGCGGTTTTACTTACAAGAGTGATAGTGCATCGGGATTCAAAAAGCCAATTCAATGCGATTGAGATGTCATTAAACCTCATGTCAACATAATTATGATGAGTTGTTGTTTTTACTAACCAAAACACAGATCGAAGACTTGACGAGTCTTTAAAAAACGATAGACTCTCCACAGAGGGCGTGATCTACATATACAGTGTGTCAGGTTAAACGAGGGACATACTTTAAGGGAGTGCAGTACCTACCCACGAAAATGGAACAACTTTTACTGAGAGACCAACATTGAAATCGAGAAAATAAAACCAGTCGCTCTATACATTTATGTTCGCATAACTGGACAAAATGTAGGGAACAGCTGTTTTTTTTTTCATATTTTTGAGTCCGCCCCATATTAAAAGTTGTTCATTTTCATGCGTACTACACTCCCTTAAAGTATGTCCCTCGTTTAATCTGACACACTGTATAGGTAAATGATATAAACTAAATTCCTAGCCTAGCTCTCGAACCACAAGTCGCTCCAGTTATTTACACTTTGAGTCTCTAAATGCCATGGGAATAAGAAGTGTCGACGGCCTTGGGTATTGCTGCTATAGATATAACTCCGAACTAAGTCAACAATATTACTCAGGTGTACAAGTAACAAGATCAAAGTCTTTAGCACCAAACCAATAATTAACCGGTAGCGATAAAGCACTAGTTAGCAGCTGTAAGCGATTTAAATTATCCTTTACAATATCGCCGTAGATGGCAACTGGCTTAGCCTACACTTTGATACTTCAACTTGAATTGTGATGTTAACACAATTTGTGCTATAGTTATAACCAAGCTCGTCTTATCTTTTGTTTTTTAATTTAATATTCCAGAGGTATGATTGTTATGGCTACAGTAACTCTATTGCGAATGCTCTCATTCTTTATCCATTAAGGAACGATTTTCATGGAGTGTACGACTAAATGCCGACAGACACTACGCCGACAGACTGAACACCGACAAGACTTTACTTCGACGGGACTCTTCGCCGACAGGAAACTTCGCCGACAGGACTCTTCGCCCACAGGACTCTTCGCCGACAGGACTCTTCACCGACAGGGCTCATCAGCTACGCAAATTATCTCCGATAATCAGATATTTACTTTGGAAATCGATTGTGCTTTTCTTGTAATTACACAATTCATAAAAAATAAAGATCTCGCATTTTTTTTTTATACATATAATATGAAAACTATAACTAAAAACTGAAAACCAATGCGAGATCTTTATTTTTTATGAATTGTGTAATTACAAGAAAAGCATAATCGATTTCCAAAGTAAGTATCTGATTATCGGAGATAATTTGCGTCGCTGATGAGCCCTGTCGGTGAAGAGTCCTGTCGGCGAAGAGTCCTGTGGGCGAAGAGTCCTGTGGGCGAAGAGTCCTGTCGGCGAAGAGTCCCGTCGAAGTAAAGTCTTGTCGGTGTTCAGTCTGTCGGCGTAGTGTCTGTCGGCATTTAGTCGTACACTCATTTTTATTGGCTGTGCTGTTGTTATATTTGTTTTTTTATTTTTTAATAACCATCAAACAAGATTATTTTATGTACCTAGTAGCTATTTATATTGTGAAGAATGTAATCACATTCTGAATGTAAAGTAACTTCAATAAATAGCGGTGAGCTCGATACCTATTTGTGCAATACTGAGATTTATGGACTTCCTTCTACGAATACAAGATGATTTATTAGTTAGGCAATGTGAAAATATTTTCACATTGGTTGATTTATTCAAAAAGCCACATATCGTTGTTTCATCGTTTTGAGAAAGGTACCTTTTTCTATTTCACGCTTTTCAAATCCAATACCGAAAGTCGTTTGACGTGTCCCCTCAAACTGAAAAAAAAAATTAAAATGCAGAGGAAATAGAGTAGGAAACGAAATTACTGGGAAAGTCCATGGTTTCAAAAAGGAGAGATACTTACGTAGAAACATTTTCAGAACTTTTTGTTCTTCGTGTCCATTTGCAATGTCTATAATTTTATTTATGTTACGGTTGAACATGGCTCTAATATAATATAAAAACAGCAACTTAGTAGTACGTTTAAGTACTGTTATGAAAATATTTATAGTCCACTTCAATCAAGCTATGTCGTTTTAAACACCATCGTGGAAGGCTCGCCTTAGAACGTGAGTAGACAAGTCAGGAGGCTCGCTGCAGCTAAACCAGTACCCATTAGTGAGTGCCTAGCCGCAAAAACAACAGGGAACGAATCGGGAATGCGCCCTGGATCAGGCTCCACACGGGTGTTGCTACATACAAACGATTATCCTTGACTGCTGGAAAATTTCTTACTAGATTATTAATTTCAAATTATGTTCCAAATTAACTTTATGCTTATTTCGTCGGTTTTGCTGATCGAATTTTCCTCAAAGGAAAGTAGCTTGCAAACTTTTGCGATTCGCAAAAAGGTTGTGACTTGAATATCATTTTTCAAAAATCGTGTCAGATTGCTAGGTCACCGCTTTGATCGGGCTTGCGATAATCAAATTTTCTATGCAAAATTAAGAGCCAAAAAGTTTAAATTCAAACAACTTGAGTATACCACTGACATTTTATATTTTTATACACTCAAGGCAAAACAAAAATATTGGATGATAAAAATTTAATTCAAGCATCGTTTCAGATAAGTAACAGTGGCTTTTAATTAAAAAAAGATCGTTTAGTTAATCGAGATAATATGATAACTTCGGAGCATAAATAGAAAAATAAAACAGCGGCCAACAATTCGATGATAGCCTCCGGAATGTATGTTTAACAGGAGCTGTAACAGAGTACTTAATGGTTATTACAGGGCTGTAATCTTATCACGTATGTTTGTGGCACTTACTACCTGTTAATACCCATGCAATAAGCGGAGGTTCCATACTAACTTATCAGCACAACTGGGAAGCTAAGTCTACAGTGTATAAATATTTTTTATAGGCTGGCACCCCGATAACGTATCCATTAGGTAGTGCAATAGCACACGTCTCCGCAAGGACCTCATTTACGATGAATAGCCATCCGATCATGGAGGATCCGGTTCTATGGTTTAATTACGCGTTCTTGAACGTAACTTACGCATTGTTTCGTATCTAAATGTACTTGCTGTGAATAACATGGATGTCTTTGAGTCTTCACGGAATATAGAGGTATTGCTTTTTACGATAGAGCAGTGCGCACAAAACTGCAGTCACTCTGCATCCAGTCCTGCACTACTTTTTTAGACTATACGAGTAAATGCAGAAAGACTTTTTATATGTCCACGGTGCACTCCGGTTTTATTAAGTGCTCGTTATGCGTGCTTTATTGATCAAAAGAAGTCGTGGGTGGATACTCTATATTTTTTATTCGGATATAATATATATTTTTTGCCACTGTTCGCATATGCCATACCGGATAGAACTCCGAAGGCTTCTTCAAGCATTATTATTTTCCTACTCAAATTATAAGTGTATCGGTTACGCGACGAATACCTAGACTAATCGGAAACGTTCGACTGAATCAAGTTGACGTTCCCATACATCGTGAGATCGCGCAGCATCTAGCGAAGTGAATGACCAATTACATCTGAGGGCGGATGTGCGTCGGCGATTCCACTCGAAATGTAATCTAAAGGCGCCATTACCTTCACGTGGCTCCGGCTGCCTCATCAGCCTAGTAATTCACGTAATAAAAGCAATCTGTTGACACTCGCAACCCTTTTATACCGGACAGATTGTCCCCCAGGCTCCTATCTTCCTGATCGACTTTTTACTAACTTACTTTATTGATTTCAATTGTTCAACGTTGACCGTTGTCGTTTATTTTATTTTCGCAAATCAGTTTCTGATTCGTATTAGACACTTTGACTTATAGTTGGAAGTAGTTTATTTACCTGATTGATGTTTTGTTATAAGTGAACCATTTAGAATAATAACACGAGTAATGATTTTGAACTTTGTGTACAGTTGTAAATCGAGTGGAGCCGGCAGAGCGGCACCGGAGGTAACTAATGTCATCTCGCTCGGAGTTCCCGGTAATGCCACGAACACAACCATTAACAATGAATGATTTAATGGCGCCTCCATTCTATGAAATTTAATTAGTAATCAATCAACAACAAGTGGTGGTTAGCGGGAAAGTTTTGTTTATGAAACATTAACATTGAAATTAATTACTTTTAATGATGCAGAACTGCAGATAACAATTTAGGGAGGTAATGAGGAAGCATATTATTTTGTTTAAAGCGATGGATACATCGAGGATGGCGGTCAGATAAAGCCTAAATAATCAAGTAATGTGCAATTTCCCTCTGTTACTCGTTCCCATTACAAAGTGCGAGTGGAGTGCGTGGCGTGGAACTAGAACGACCTCGAAGGACGCGGCGCGCGGGCGCAGGCGGCGCGCATTGTACTCGCCGCGGTTGCGCTATATCCGCATAACTCGCTTGACCGCCCGCCACAGCTAATTAAAGAGTTGTTACGCAGAATTGCTAACATCTAAATGTTTTTTGCTACATGGGATCATATTTTATAAATACGTGGAAATTATGAGTAAGTAATTTGCAAATATTACAAGAATTTATATTTGGTCTCATAATACTTGCCTGCCTGGGCTATAATTTGCCTGTATGTTTTGTATTCTTATTCTCACTTCTTTAGCGTATTACTATGACCTGGAAACGAATATTTAAGTAAATTCTTTTGAGCCAGTTTCTAGAATTTGATTTCCAAAAAACTAGCTTATTTCCACAACATAAAGCGTAAAGTAACTTTTTAAACCACACCATATTCTTTCAAGTGATTGATTTGAGCTATAACAAATATCGCTTACTAAATAAAGCCAATCGACGTTCGATTCAGGAAACTATGGCATTCCGACGCTCGGCTGAGTCACCGGGATGGACGGCGGACACGCGCCGAGCCTTAACTCCTCAATCAAATGTCTTGCCAAGCCATTACTATTTGCGGACAAGTAATAATTGCCTTATAATTCTTGGAAGAATGCTTAACAGATTACAGTTACAGGTTTCGACTTTCTTCTATCTAATTTGAAAAGAATTTACCACAAGAGAGCGGCTGACCATTTAAGTTCCAATGAACACTTAAGCTCATACATCACATTCTTTTAACTTACTTCCTTGTAAGGAAAAATGTAATGCAACATTACTTTGTAGGGCTATTTTGTAGACTCCACAGATGTTCGAAAATATTGTGTCATAGCTATTAAGTATTCTGTGGTCATAGTCAGGAGAAAAAACACGTTAAACCGCTCTGGTCCCGGCTGTCATTCGTGTCGGTCAGGACTTTGAATTTTATAAATATAGATTATTGTAGATTTATTGTGGCTAAGTAAAAGCAGCCGCACGGGTCGATCGATCAGGTTAAGCATCGCTTGCCGCAGTTGTTCCGTGGATGGGTGACCATCTTCACATACCAAGACAAGAGACAGCACGTTAAGCCGCTGGTCCCGGCTGTCATTCGTGGATCTTTGACAGTTGTTACGGACCCGTACTGACTGAGACTCTTAACAGACAGTCTCTCCAACCAACCAGACAGTCTCTTGACAGTCTTACCAAGGGGTATCGTATTACCCAGTAACTGGACTGTGGAGGACAGATAGGCAGTCGCTCCAGGTAAAATACTGGTATTTAGCTGCATCCGGTTAGACTGAAAACCGACCCCAAAATAGTTGGGAAAAGGCTAGGCAGAGTGAGGAGAATCATAAAAACAAACAAATACACAATAAAATTATATTCGCAGAGCGTTACTATAGTACGAGGGACGAATTCTGAGGATTTCTCTCAACGTTTGGGTAATGTAATAACGACATAAACGTAAAATATGTAGGTCGGACGTTTTGCCAAATAGGCCGTTCTTCACTACCACCATTTTATATCCTGATATGTAGGATTTTATACCGGAATATTATGACGTAGGAGTTTCAGGCTAATAATAGGGCTCTTCGTGTATGGTTTTCCTGATAAACGGAAACCTCTAGATTTTGTTTTATATTGGATATAGAAAATACATACCTACTTGTATTTATTAGAGTTCAAGAACTAGTCCTACTAGTATCACTGTAATTTGAAAACATTGTAAAAGCCAATTATTTTTAAGAGAGTACCGAGCCGTGGAGTTTCTTGCCGGTTCTTCTCCATAGGAAACGACTAATTGGAACCGTGCACCTAGCTTCTGACGTTTCATAAGTGCCCATGTAGGTTTATGTGAAATAAAATATTTTGATTTTGATTTTTAGATTTCAGGCCTTTGGTGTGGGATGCAACCTGTGTCGACACCCTCGCGCCATCCCATCTTCCTAGCACGGCGGGCTGTGCTGGGGCGGCTGCTGCAGGAGCAGAAAATCTCAAACGGCGCAAATATAACAACCTTATTGGGAGCTATATGTTTGAGCCGTTTGGGGTTGAAATTGAAACTCTAGGGCCTTGGGGTCCGAGTTCTCATCGAATATTTCGAGACATCGCCAAGCGTTTGGTTGACTCTTCGCGTGACCCTCTGGTCACGCGAAGACCAGGCCAGCCCTCTGGCTGGCCTATTTTTAGCCCAAAGAATAAGCATTGCCATCCAACGTGGTAATGCTGCCAGTCTTTTGGGCACTTATCCCATTGACAGCGATGCGGACGAATTTTTTGATGCCCAATGAGCTTCTGTGTCTTTTTTATTTTTATTATACATTTGTATATAGTATATATATATTTTAGTTTGTGTGTACATATATGTAAAGTAAACTGATGAATTGCTATGCTTTCAAAATATTATTATGTTATTACCTACTAAAACTATTGAGTTGTTCAGATTGTGTGCATTTAGCAGTTACAGGTGTACCTGTAACTGCTATATACTCTACTACCTCTACTGCTGCTTGTAGGTATCACTTTAAAACTTACAAAATACCTAATGCCAGTTAATGAATGTGGCGTATTGTGCATAATGTAATTGTAGACACTTGCACGTATAATCATCATATTAAGTGAAAGTGCGCACACTTCGATATGACCAAATGCCGCAACGATACGCAACTTGAATACATTTTCTCAAATTATACTTCAAGTGGTAACTAACAGCGCCACTGTAACTTTATAATCCTATGCATACAGTCAGGCATATAAACACATGTAGTCAGCTCAGGCCCATGGGTAATAGCCGCACAGGTCGATCGATCAGGTAAAGCTTGCCGCGGTTGTTCTGTCGATGGGTGACCATTTTTACATACCGAGACCCCTCCGTGCCTCGGAAACATAGAGAATATAACCAGTATTTGCTAGGAAAGTACGTTAAGCTGTTGGTCCCGGCTGGCATTCGTGGATAAATGAAGTGAAACAGTGCTCTGGACGGGTCGTCAGGAGCCCGAAAATCTGACAACCAGTCTTACCAAGGGGTATCGTACTACCCAGTAGCTGGGTTGTGGAGGTCAGATAGGTAGTCGCTCCATGTAAAATACTGGTATTCAGCTGGTTAGACTGGAAGCCGACAAGGCTAGACAGATGATGAGTCAGCTCGTATTGATTGCTTACAAATACTGTTTACTCACCTAACTGAAGATAGGTACTCAGGGTACCTACAAAAGCCAGCTAACTTTTGGACGAGGAGTGCCAGGTCAGGCTTTACAAAAATGATAAGCATGTCGAATATAAAAGATAGGTAAGCATATGTCGTAGTTCTCTGAATAGCGGTAAAAGTGATACGCGCTTCATCCGCATAGAGAAACCGTCAGTCACCAAAGATATCATCGGAAATGCTAATACATCAACCAATAAATACCATCATAAGAATTGCATGACTCGTAACAAGAGTAAAGTGTGTCGCGTGCGCAAACAAAGATGTTCTCCGCCCGCCAATCATTCTGTTAATTGGAGAGAATCATCGCTGTAGAAAGTCCACCGGTGATGCGCGGGTGCACCGAGCGTCGTCGCCGCCGCCGGTCGCCTGCGCCGGTCGCTCGCGTCCGCCCGGTCGCTTGCGCCGGTCGCCGGGACACGGCACGTCAAATAGTGACGAGTGTGCCGCAGTGTCAACGCACACGGCCGCGCGAGTGCAACAAACTACGCCGGACGGTCGTTCACGTCACAGTAATGCCTCGCTACGTCACACGACACTAACTAAATTACTGAAACACTAACATGCCCGATATGTGCGACACGTTTACGTGACATTTTACGGACGGCGCATGTGCGCTAAAATCTGCTTTGTCCAGTTCCAAAATCGTGGTGACCTTATTCAATGTAACATCATACGGCACTGAAAATACCAACGCAATGAGCACTTGAAAAGGTGCTGATGTAAGCAATAGCAGATATAAATGTCAGATCTAATTCCAGTTACCGAATTCAGATTATGTAAGTAATCGCTTTGAATGACTTTGATGATGGGGTTGGCACGTAGAACCGCATAATATTCCAGCTGCCGACACCTGTCATAACCGAAGAAGGTAGTGTCGATAGATGCAAATCAATAACGATTATTGCGTCATGTTTGTTTGTAAAGGTCTATTGAGCATCGTGAAAGGCGCGTGGGGTGCGCGCACTCCGCACTTAAGGTCGCTGAGTCAGTGGCCCTTCCTGCGCGCGCGCCTTTTGGGGAAATGTTACGTGAGCGGTGGGACGCGCGCAGCACTCCAATGCCATGCCGCATTGTCTGACGAGCCTTGGCTGCTAACGAACCACCCAAACGAACTGACAGGATCTGCGCTATGAATCCTTCATTGTTCTAGCCTAACGCGCAGTCAATATAAGACATACCTAGGACGTAAATGTACTGAGAAAATTACGCATAAAATAATTCCACAACAGTCTTATGCTTAACTGGAGACAAGACGTGTTTCTATTCCAATCATTACACTAATTAATTAATAGAATAGGTGCCTACTCGTATCAGTTTATTTTGCTTGATTGTACAAACAACTCGATTATTGTTTATTGTGCTGCACTGTATCGTAAACAAAGGATTCCAGTGAATGAGTATCATAGTTTGTTCAATGATACGGAATACGAAAACACGCGCAATGACCGCATATTTAGCACTTGGCATCACATAATTAACCACATTACAACAATTTAGAGGTTGGAATCTGTACCCAATTCGTTGGTAGGTACTACACGTTGATCTACATCAAATTACATAAACAAACTACCAGTTCATTAATCGATAATCTAATTAGGGTAAATGTGAACATCCGTTTGGAACGCGGTGCTTTTGTTATTATGATGAATATTATGAATAATAAATGGAAACGTACATTATTCTTGATAAATGCAATAAAGAGCCATATCATCTTAGTAATTGCTGTTAGGCATTCATCTTTTTCTATAGGCATTCATACATAGGTATTGTACATGTTGTAGTTATTTATCTTTATATAGTAAAGGCACGTCAAAGGACTATAATGTCGCGATGTGGTCGTCTCTCGATTTGTCAACGTCGCGGGACATCGGAGCGGCTGTCAACCACAAATAATAAGCAAAGAAAACATCACAAATTGGATGAACTCGACGAGAAAAATTATTGACACAAGATTTGATTCTGTGTTTCGATGCTTGTCAGTACCTAGGCATTAATAATGAATAATGAGATGGATGATCTTGACAGTCGACCAAGGAGAAACATTTTACATGTTAAATTAAAGTGCCTAGTTATAATGGAAGTCATTAATTAGAATACAGGTGACAGTAGAGACGCCCATGAATTAATTAATTGACGTGAGGAGAGTAACTCATAAAACTAGTTCCCACAGTAATCCAAAAAAATCTGTAACAAGAATTTTTAAATAGTTCGTACAAAGCTGAAATACTCGTTATTAGTCGCATAAGATCAGGACAGGTGTCCAGATACCTATGTTTTATTTTCTGAGGATGTCGAGTGACATTTTTCAGCCGGTTAATTGTAGAGACTGTCGATCCCGCAAATAAACCCTCGTTTTTTGATGGACCACTGGAGGAATCCTGTTGACATTCGCACACCTGTCTCACCATACAACTCTCCAACTTGCCTAATTTTTATTTCTTAATTATTAGTTACATTATCGGTCGTTAAAGTCGAATGAAATCAAAACCTAAATCTAGACGTTAATTGTGTGTGCAACAATATAGGTACTGGCGCAATCAAACGGACGGATAAAAACTACAGGACTGCGATTTGAACATCGTCTATAAATTATTTGAAACACATTCCGCGTCGATCAAATAAACGTCAATCTTTCGTCATTGATTTTTACGAACGTAACCCCAATCCGACAGCAATTTCTACTGGAAAATATGACTTGACAAACCGCCATGACGACTACCTGCGTATTTGAAATATTTACAATCACACGTTGCATCGCAAAATTTAACGCGCTGCGAATTATATGCAAACATGTTATGTTACACAGATGTTTAATTACTGTGTTCCGACAATCTTAGTAAGCCATCTTATGCGCATTGTAACTTGCGCACGTGTTATATTAATTATTGTAAATGCATAAAATAACGTAACTTGGTACCGACACATACCTACATACCTCTAATGCTCTGACTGTGAGCAAATCACAAAAAATTCGCACTATCGTGCAACAATCTCACGTGTGTGTAGTTTCCTGATCTGCTACATGATACAATTGAAATAATTAGGTCAGTTAATTTTGTTTACATTGGAGAATCACCTCGTTTTGCAACATGTAATGAGCAAAATATAAACGCACATCTAGTAGGAACGTTATGCAACGCACAGTAACCTCAGGACACTATTGCGCCGGTAAGAGGCTTACAAAAGGCTTAGTTCATATTAGTATAATAACGCCTGTCCAAGTAAATTGGATTGTACAGTTGTACTCGGTGCGTGCAGGACGGACATAAATCAGCATTTAATGCTTCACTTATCCTGTGCAATGATGACCCAAATAGTACTTCAGTGCGAAGTCACAGACGCAAACACTTAAATTGAAATGCTCATGTTTGCCAATACTGGTTACTCACTTCAGCAAGTAGGCACGTAGGATTATCATAGCATATAATATTAGTTGCGGAGCAAGAACGGTTCCCATGGTGACACAAATAAATATTCAGGTATGCTAATAAACCAGGAGGCCTTCCATTTTTTCTTCACGCTCTATTTAGTTCACGGCGCAAGGGATTACCGCCTCTATAGAACCAGATGTTTGGTGGTTTATTAGTGCTCATTGTGCCATAGTAACAATTGTGCCCGTGAAACGTGTTCTTAATGTTTTATAACTAGAAAAGCCCCCGGGTTTCAAGTAAAAAAGTGTTCTCTGTTTACAATTTTATTCTTATCTTTAAAGAAGAACTGTTAAAATGGAAAACTATTGTTAATGTTATCTACAGTTAGCTGGACTTTCAAATCCCGTTGACTTTTAGTTACTTACCAAAATTTTGTGATTGAGCACTCTTAAATTTATGAGCTACCAAAAAATGTATTGACTATACAGGAAGATTTTTTACCCTCCAAATTTTTACAGGGTGTTCTACCCATGAATATGAACAACTTTCACTATGGGACCAACTCTGAAATCACGAAACAAAAATCAGCTGTTTAATACAAAAGTTCAATACCTACTTGACCAAAATGTATGAAACAGCAGATTTTTCTTTTGTGATTTCAGAGTTGGTCCCATAGTGAAAGTTGTTCATATTCATGAGAAGAACACCCTGTAAAAATATGGATGGTGATAAAAAATCCTCCTGTCTTCTTCTTCTGCCTAGCCTTTTCCCAACTATGTTGGGGTCGGCTTCCAGTCTAACCGGATGCAGCTGAATACCAGTATTTTACATGGAGCGACTGCCTATCTGACCTCCACAACCCAGTTACTGGGTAATACGATACCCCTTGGTAAGACTGGTTGTCAGACTACCCGTAACGACTGTCAAAGATCCACGAATGACAGCCGGGACCAACAGCTTAACGTGCTTTCCGAGGCACGGAGGGGTCTCGGTATGTAAAGATGGTCACCCATCCACAGACCAACCGCGGCAAGCGTAGCTTAACCTGATCGATCGACCTTTGCGGCTGTTATAGTCAAAATAAGCTGCATGTTTCCAATTGAACTATACATTTAATATACTCACAAGTTATTTCTGAATGACAAAGACTTGCGACAGTGATTTGACGACAGTACGAGTATGTTAATATAATTTAATCTATAAAAAGATAGGACAGCTTAAGAGTTATTTTAGAATCAAACAAAAGATACGTTAAAGTGTAAAAGACGGTGGATATACATAAATATATTGCAGGCAAGGTGAGTCCGCGTCCGCTGTTGCAAAACTTTCATAGGAAGCCCAGTGTGCGCCTGCACATAGATCTACGTTAACGTTTAGCAACACTTGGTACTATAGTGATTTATAAACAGATATAAATCTAATTATGCGTGACTGCATTCTTCAGTTTTCTATCGTAACGTCCTCAACAACGCACACGGTTTCCTAAAGCGCGGGTATTACTCAGGATATTTACGACTATTTGGATGCGTTGCACAAAATTCAAATCGCAATGCCAAACTCATTTACACTCGGCTGTTATCGGCCGCGTGTGAGCAAAACGTTTCACGGTGCATTGCGTAAATTGTAGTTTTTATGTGACAAATTTCAAGAATTTCTTAACAAAGAAAGAGTAAATATAAGCGAAACAAAAATAAATGAAACGAATATAAATGAAAGTGGCTCGTTTTTTAGGCGGCCTATGTGGTAACGGCCCGACCGCCTGGCACAACGAGCCTCCATGTCGGTGTGCCAACTGGGTAAATCTAAATATCGTCATGTAAGTACCAGACTACCAGGCGAGGATAGCCAAAACATTCCCGTAAAATGTTATTAGCAATGCGTGCATCACGGCGACTCGTCTTGTAACAGAGCGGTGCGAGATAAATGCCAGACAAATTGGTAGAGTTGTGCTGTGCTAAGCAATTAGCGGAACATGGTATTTTCCTGTGTCCGCGGCGGCGTGCGGCAGACGTGGCTTGTTCGGAAACGTGTCGCGTTTTATTGTACAAATTGAACATGCTCACCGGTCACGGTGCTTCGTACTTCGTATAATAAATAAACTACGAATGATTATTAATTTTATTGCACATGATCAGTACCTATGTCTTTCTTTGCTTCTTTGTGATTGTAATTATTCATAATGGTAATGGTGGCTATATTGAAAAGTTCCAAGATAATCGGTTTACAATAAAACAAAATCCTGCCATTTCCCCTGCTTTTCATGAGAGGACCAGGCGATCTAAGGCAAAAAAAACAGAACTAAATTGAAAACGTTCTGGTTGGACTAACCGAATAAAATGACCACGTGAGAGAAAATACCAAAACAAAAGTAGGTGATGGAATATTGGATCAAGGATGCTATCGTAAACCGTGTTAATCTATTACAGAAAATGGCATTATCCATATCCGTGTCAAGCGCAAGCCCTCGCCGAAGTGAGGGCACACCAATCTAATTACTTGAGCTAAGCGACGCAGCTTTGATCCACGGCTGCACTGGCTTGTCATACACACACAGCATTCACTTGCATATGCGTATTACTTAGTTAAGTAGAGCAATGTTATAAACGACACGTGTTGCCGTATGTTTTTCTATTAAATAGGGATCTTAAAGGAGGACGTCATTAATTATTTTTTTGCGTCAAGGATAAAAATCAATTTCCCTGGAAGCGCTAAATCGAAAGACTTTCTCCATCCTCGATTTTTTTTTGTGCTTACAAGGGCTTTGACTTGACATCTTAATCAATATCAACAACGTACAGAAAGTTCACCGTAAATAATAATTTACTTAATTTGAAATAACTATTTAAAAATGAATTGAACAAAATAATTCAGGATCAGAAGGGCAACCACCATCACTATGACCATTTTCAACATTAATCATTGTGACACTCGATCGATCTCTTGTGCAAGAGAAATGGCATCACCACTCAACTTTGATATAACTCATAGGTTTTATAAAAGTAGCAATTCTTCTTCTTAGCGTGTCGATAGCAATCTAAATGTACTCGGCCTAGAATTCGGCTACTTGTTTGGCGCCATCACTAGGGTCCATCAGTTCCTGTAACGTGCAGCTGACAGGACACGCAGGGCACGATATTAAGTGTCCCATAGTTTTTGGAATATACACATCCCTGGGCTTACACTTATCGCCGAGATCTGTCACCCGAAGCACGGTAACGCAGTGTTTGCTGCTCCCGGCGTAAGCATACTATCCACCAAGTCCTCAAAGTAGCAATTATATTTATTATACATATATATACAAAACCAATCTACTGGCGATAGCACCCCTCACCCGAACAATCCGTGTGGTGAACGAAGTCCATGAGAGACTGGATAGTTTTTCGTGCTCTTTGAGTGAAATCGCAAGAGTTTTTAGTTATGTAAGTTAAAAAGTTATATTATCTGTTGTTAGGTATGTAAGGTTAGATAAGTTGATAACTACACTGTCGCATTAGGGTAAGGCCTATTATGATAGTGGTAAGGATGACAAATAAATAAATAGACACAAAATATGTGTCTTTCAAAATAACTGTCGCCTTAACATACTAACGTTCTAATAACTTTATAACCAGATGACTTGCCAGTTCTAGACATTTTTTTCTGCGTGACTGTACTACTAAAACTAACTGTTAGACATCGTCCTAGTTTCCTTGCATATAATTTGCCAACAAATATAAAATAAGAAGCTTAAAATGATGTTGGTTTTTCAACATCTACTAGAACCGCGAGGAGTTAATTCGCGAGGTAACCGTTATCATCACCGTACGCGGTAAGAATTCCAAATTATATAAAAATTAATTATTCATTTCACAATTAAATTCGTACATGAGTGTGGGAGTAATTAACGAGTAACGGTTAGATAGCTCCCTGGAGCATGTCGTCTGTGTGATGTATGAAACAGAGTTGTACCTACAGAGTAGTATTGTCGGTCACTCTATGCCAGTACCTCCTCGAAATATTCACATTTGGCCCTTTAGACAGAACCCATTGTCGTTTACCAAGTTCAACCTGCCCAACAATATACTAGAAAATCACAATCACATATTCTAGACCAAACCTTGGGGTTCCACACTTCCACCGATCCTGCTACAACATTTTGATTTACAACGTTCATTTACGTAGCCAGCATTTCCCGCTGAACAACAATCAGATGTACCATTTCATTTCAGCAGCATATTTTCGTGAAAACCTGAAAGCAATCAAGGTTTTCATGCTAACAAATCAATTACATTTTCAATTCAGATAAAATTGGCTCTTCTATTATTCGTTTGAACCACTTTACAATATTTCGACTCCTAAAAAGATAATGGAGAACATCCAGTTATTTAACTACTTGAAAATGTAGAACACTACTACAGAAAGGGTGAAGTGAGAATGATGTAGTACATATTTGAAGGAGCGGAGTCTTCTAATACAGGCATTATTTGCTTATCTGAAGACTCCAAACCCATAATGGTTTTTGTATAAATTTTGGACACAATAAACGTTATTATTATAAACGTTATTATATTTAAGTACTCAAATTATGGCTAAAAATAATTTGATGCTCGTGGTTACAAAACACCAGTACATAAACGCATCATAGTTACAGCCAAATGTACAAAATACGTTTTTAATTACAAACTTAACATACGTTCTCCTATTAATCATGACTATGCGAGTGTGAAAAATGTATAAAATTACAAATTTCTCCGAGCTGTTCTATAATGTGGTCTGTTATTAACTCGGGTGCAATAAAAAGAAATTGATTTTCACAAAGACCACGAAAAGTATGTTTTATTTCAATAGTAAAAATACATTTGCCTCGGTATTTATCATGAAAGACTGAAATCATAGTAGGTTGAATGCAGTTAGTGACAAAGGTACTAAATAAAAGATATAAAGTCCAATGAAATGGATGTTTAAGTTTAACGATTGCTATCGTGATCGTGAGTCTGTTAACCGAATTAACCACGGAAATTTTCTACATGTCGATAATAATCGTTAAGATATACGAGGAGCATTATGTTATCTTTTAACTGTATCTTAACAAATTGCAGTAGCACCCAAGTGTCGAATATGGGCACTTACGGTCGAGGTGTGAAAAAGTAATGTTTTTTTTTTATGTCTTTGGGTAAAACCTCTTTGGTACCTAATCTTTTTTTTTCAAATATTGCAAAGAATCGAATACTTTTTCTTATTTTGGTTTTGCATGAACCTTGGACGATAATTTGTTTTAATTAAGCTTTTTTTTGAGTTTGTGGAACTTACTGTATTTCTGGAACCTACGGTATTTTGTTGACACAGGGAGACATTTTAATCGTTTTTATTTTATTTTTGTGGAGATATATATTGTTTTAAATATCCTGATAGAAACTAGCAAAACCAACTAACACAAAAGTATATTTGGTTTATTTTCAGGAATTTTAATGTCCAATAGTTTCTTCAAAAATATTTCTAGCTAGAAAATATGACATTTGTGTGTTCAATGAATTCAAAACTAACCTACCCCAGCCTCCAGGTTTTCAGTGCACCTGAAAACCACAACGTAGAAGTTCTGAACGACACAACTTTTGCACTGAAAGAGATTTAGAATACCTACGTGCTTTAGAACTTCAGATTTTCTGTTGTTGGTCTATGATCAATATTATATTATCAGTAAAAAATAAACATTAGTGTGTAAGCATGCGCTAAATTATACGCTTGTATTGATTTATAAGATGAGATGAATTTGACAAGGGTTATCAAGTACCGTTCCGAGCTTTGGTAAATATTTCAATAATTTAAAGGTTTACCTCGTCTATAAAGTTTTAGTAATCAATACCTATTAACCTCAATGAATTACGTGACTGAATGGTGTAGGTATGTCATCATTTTCGAGAGAGGAAAATATTTAGAATGAAAACACGCCTCTTATTTGATTGATGATTCGTTTTATTTACCTCGCGACTGTACAAATATGACTAATCAATTAACGAATTAGCTGTCATTCAATATTAAATGCTTTATATTGCGTCGAAGTGTTGTTTACGAAAACACAACGCGCGCCGAAAACAATGGCCCTAGGTCGTTATCATCGGCTTTTATTCATAAATCCATTGTTTGAATCGTTAAATCGGGGGAGTGTAACCGCGTGGAATGAATGGATGCACTTGTCGCGTGCATGGAGCTGGCGGCCGGCGGCGGCGGCTTATCACGGCGAGCTGGAGGTGGCTGCGGCGGCGGCCCCCGGCCCCGGCGGCAGTCAGTCGCGCCGCGCGCTCCAAGCCCCACGCTCCGGCCGCTCAAGAGTCTTGCCGCGCCCGCCCTTATCAAAACATTCCCGCATTGGGATCGATCCGCATGTCTTCACGCGCCTCGCACTGATAACGACTCCTCACGACGGCGTGACACTGTGACTCGAGTGCTACTGGATACACTTCCAAATACTAACGTGCTTGTGTTTGACATGTGATTTTACCTTCTGATTTTTTAATTAGACAGTTCAGGATAATTACTGAGTTTCAAGTTTTATATTCAAGGATCATTGTGAGTACCTACTTCAATTAATTTTGTTTTCAAGTTTCTTATTTACAAACATTTTCTAAAGTAGTAGTTTTTTTTTAGCACAATAATATAACGAAAAAATATGTATTGTGGATACATCCTGTATAATGTTTAAAGAGTACGAACTTCGGAAAATACAAATAAATAAAAACTAAATCTTAGAAAAAGTGATTTTATATTTTATTGCTCATGACAATTAATTAGGTGGTCAGTTAATAATCTTCAAAATGCACTTTCACGTTTAATTCTACTATTTTCGAGAGCGGCCAAACAGACAGCCACCGCTAATAGATCGGTAAATAAAGTAAAAAAAATTACACTGCTCAGTAAATAACGGGGTCAAAAGATACGCTTTGGTAAAATTTTAACTTCAGTATCTTGAATTACAAGGCATTTATCATGATTTGTTTTTAATGTGGCTATAAAATACATGAGCATTTTTTTAAACGTCAAAATAAAAGAATTTTCATAGCGCCGAGGACTTTTCAGGAATACCTACCCAAAAAGTTGAGATACAACCCTTTACTTCTTGACTGTTCCTGAAAAGTGCAAGAAAAAATTTAGACTGGAATTTGAATTCCAAGTTTCCCATAAAATAAATCTGACTCATTCACAGTTTCTGAACACAAAAGATACAGACCGTTTTGTATTCCGAAACAGTTTGTATACCTTTAGAAGTCAGGATGTTAAAGAAACATCACACACAGATATTTTTACCAAAGAGGCGAACATTAAAGAGTTACCGAAAGAAACGAACTGAACAGCTGCTCGTAATGAAACAAACTGCATTTTATGACTGTAAAAGTGTGTGCCTCTGTCATATTTCATAACCATATTAAGAGACTGAGCAGAAAGTAGTTTAAATTTCAAGGCTGGTATTTTAAGTAAATTTACGATTTAGTTTTTATTGATTTAAATTGTTAATTTTAAAATAGTAAATAAATAAGTATATCTAGATTAGGTTTTAATCAGCGATACAGACTTATCAAAAAGGGTTAAAGCCATTGTCGACCGTGTTATCGCTTTCCGTATAATTTTATTATCTCAACCTGTGTTATATAAAAAAGGACGACTCTCGACTTTTCATGACAATACGAGCTCATAAAATTGGGCCAAAATATTTATCAAAACATAGTCAGCATAAATACGCGACAAATACATACTAAACTTATTAATAGTAAAATAAAATTGCACATCGTCGTATCGTAAAACATCAACTAAACGTGGAGTTAAAGTTATGTCTGTGATGTAGAGACAGGTTTTAAACTCATCAACCATCTCTTAGACTTTTATTAGTTTTCTATAATAGTTATGAATGAAATGAAAATGTTTTATCCCAGGTCTGGCTTTCGAAACAAACATAGTATAAGCTGCTGCTTATTATGATTACTGACCAAATTATGATTGCATCGATATAAATGATATGATGATGACTGATTGACTTTAATAAACATAAAAGGATGGAAGTAGGTACTATTATGCTCACGAGAAAAATATAAAACAACAACTGCAAACGGATGCAAAGCAACGTGTTTGAGATGACAAAGCGCGCATGTGTCGGGATGAAGCATCAAGATCACGCCGCGTGCACTGCTGCGATGCTGCGGTGACTGGCACTGTGGCACATTCGCATTAGATGCCTAACGACTCCTGCGCTATTATACTTTATAATAAACACTCCGAGATGGCCGTGATTATTCCGTGCACAGATCTCAGTGAATGCATGGCAGAGGGTGATTGTGCTCTGCTAAACGAACGAGTTTGTAAAATGTCATCGCGAACGCACCTACCTCGTACAGTAGCGTACTACAATTAGGTGACAATCACCTTGGCGAATATTGGAACGTTTGTTTTTTTGTGTTTCTGACACAAATGGAGTAAGAACAAAATAACAACGATACAAGTTGAACAAAACTTGTTCGTGTTCGGTTGAACTAAAACGTTTTTCTATATTTAATTAGCAATTTTGTTGGACATTAAATAATTACCTTTCTTTTTTTGATAGGCATTAAATTAATATCTATCGACCTAAACGGTATAATTACTCTAGCCTCTTATAATTAATTATCGATTTTTCAAGTTATCAACGGATAAATAAGGTAATACTAATAAGATTCAGGTATAGTTCCACTTTAAAGATTAGAATATGGTTTTGAAGGTTGATGATCTGTTCGGCAGCATCCATCACGAAGGGAAGTGCAGACGCCAGCACATCAAGCTACCCGAAACTGTCAAATTTTCCCAATCAACTTTGAACCTTATGTTTTAGCGATAAAGTTGAAAATCTATTAAAGAAATTTGACAGATTGTAGTAGCTTGACGTGCTGGCGTCTGTATATAATTATGTATTATCTGGGAAAGCTCAATTAAATTGTATAGAATTAAATGTATATGTCACCATAAGATTGTGAACACCGTTCGCGTTAATTTATAATCTATCTCGCGAGATTGTAAACTGTCGATAAATTCTGAACTGTACCACACTGCTTACAATAGGTATAACGTATTCATTCCCGATAGTTTATAATCTATCCATGTTCATATATACTATGGTATCTCCGATAATTCATTAACAACAGTTAAACTTACATCACAGTTTGAAAAGTCACTTAGGTCATACTTGTTTTTAAAAACAATATCTTGAAAGTTGTAATACTTGTAATAAGAATTAAAAAATCAGCTTGTCTTATTAATTACAGCTGTTAATCGATGCTTGAAATGCTGCGACATTTACATGCTCAAGGCTACAGTAGCGGTAAAATAGCCTTTGTACGTACTTTATAACCTATACTTAAAATATGTTGTAAAGTACTTAGCCATATCCGTTATGGGGCATCAAAATGTGTGCAATAACATAAATAACTTTAAAACCATCCTGTGTAGTGGCGTATTTTACTTATATCGTTTAACCTTGATACAAATATATTAATGTGTGTTCTTGAACACTGCATATGATTTCACATGATACACTGTATACAGGCTGTTCTTTAAGAGGTAAATAAAAAAAGTACAGAATTTTAGATTTAAAATGCAAATGATATTTACTAACACAAAATAAACAAAATATCAATATACCAACAGGTGCATTGACACAAGTTCTAGGTATTTACTCACTGCTTACACTGAACAATTTGTGTCCACACTTGTGTTTGTGCTCACCACAGCTAAGTGTTATGGTGGCGTGGTCATAGCCTACAACAATATTTAAAAGCATGAGTTTGCCGCACACTATCAAGGTTAGAAAATCATGCAAAATAATCATCATGACCATAAATTCATGATTCTCCACGCCACTATAATATAAACGCGTGCGTTTGCGTAAATATTAAACTTACAAAACACTTTTATCATCTGCGGTTTCCAGTTGTTAATGTTGAAAACATGCATTATACAGCGTGTTACACTTACGCACAGTATGAGCGCACACCTCGAGCGGGCTAATCTGCAAACATTAAAGTTTTTACTTGAGATAAAACAGAGCTCATTGAGTTCGGCCGCAATGGGCCGTGGTGCGCACACGCACATGCGGCCTGGATGCCACCAGACCGTCTCGCGCATTAATATCTGGACAATTCATCAACATCGCCCTCGGTAATTAAACATACATGTTGCGCCGGAGCATATTTTAGCAGAATTCATATCCACTACGTTTGAAGTTACGGTCTCGCGCAATCACTTTTGGTTGCAGAATGCGGATGTTTTGTGCATGTCGAGTGTGACAGCTTCTTGAATGAGATTTAATTAATATTAGTCGTACTGTCAGGCTGCATACTTTGTGTACGATTATGGTTTAGGTACCTAATAATCAGAGACGTAGCTCGTAGCTACGTGCCAGTAGTTTTAACGTGATACTTGGTACTTACGAGTACGTTCGTGTAGTTCGTACTCGTAGTATCGCGTTAAACGTTGAATTGTTAAAGTGCTTATTAAATAAGTTATTACTTTCTTTCTTATTTCTATAGGTTGTTACTTCAATCAATTTTGAGAGCTTCGATTCAAACCATCAAAGTAGACAACCTCATATACCTAAATAATAAATATTACACCACCTCGAAATTTAATATAATGAATTATAATGAAATGTGAATTATTCATAGATCGATTACTTATCGATGAAATGCAGGATTGGATTCAGTAGCCGTTTCGCATTCGCACACAAATCGTAAACATGTTCCTAGGTTGCTGCATATGAACAGTTTTTTACAACTAATGTCATCAACTCGTTTGAATATTATTGCAAAATAAAATACTGCATTTTAAATAGTCCGAAAGGCGTAGAGAATATGTGAAGGTGGTACATTTAATTTTGTTGTGTCTGTTACATTGTTGTGCTTTATAATGTACTATATGTGCCCCACGGTTTCACCCGCATAAGTCTCGATACCGAGGGAATATCGGGATAAAAAGTATTCTATGTCCTAATTCAGGGCATGATCTAATTACGTGGCAAATTTCATCCTAATCCGTGAAAGCGTAACAAACAAACATACAAAAACTCGACTCTTTTCTCTTTATAATATTAGTTTAGACTATAATAAGATTTTGTAGGAAGATATAGTCTTTTTCTATTTAAAAAGTATCAGATTATCAGTGTGCGTTTGTGATACTAACAAAAACAAAAATTACAAGGCCTTTAAAAAAAAAAGTGGCACTCCGGGAGTGCCGACAGAAGTGAAAACTTGAACAATTACTTACCTACCTACGTGTGTATTTTTTGAATCGTCATATAAATAAAACACAAACAGAATACTTTGCCATCACTCACTGACATATCGGAAATACATCAAAACCGAGTACATTCCGAGGACAGCCGAACACATCCGAAGCGGTGTCGTTTACGGTAACAGTGGCGCGAATTCAATGGCTTTTTCCCATCTCGAAAAATGCCCAACGCGCCTAAATAAGTTTCCACTTCAAAAATTGGAAGAACGAAAAACAGCGAATGTAAACACTATTAATTTATTCAACACCTTATTTTTAAAATATCTAATAAGTAATTGATGCTGGTTAATCTTAGCCCAGAAATAAGTAGGTACCCATTATGACATACTTAGCCATTGAAAAATTCTTGTGTGAGAACACTGAGAACGGCGTTAGTTGCAGGTACAGACGCCAGCACATCAACCTACTACAATCTGTCAAATTTCTTTAATAGATTTTCAACTTTATCCCTAAAACATAAGGTTCAAAGTTGATTGGGAAAATGTGACAGTTTCGGGTAGGTTGATGTGCTGGCGTCTGTAGAATGAAAAAACCCACATACTTCAGCCAAAATTAAAAAAAAAAAAACAATACCCGAATTATATTATAAATGATGTAAGATGGAAAAGTTGCCCGCCACCTTTAATATAATCTTGAAATAGTATGTAGAGTCATTAATGTGGACAAGTTATCTACACATATAATATCGGAAATAATGTTTTTACTGAGATTAGCATACATGACGATCAGAAACTCGGTTTTATTGGTTCACTTCGCACGGACTTTGTTGCATCATGTATCTACATTACACTTATATGTCAGCGTGTTCATGATAGCTTCGCCAAGTCGTAAAGGATAGATACCTATCTGAAATTATAATAACAAGTAGGTACGTCTAGTTTAAAAAAATAATTGACGCTAACAATGGGTTTAGCACCCATCCAATTACCTAATCGAGTAGTTTCTTAATAACAACGCGGACGAGCCATTCAGACATTTTAAAAAGTGATTTTAAAAAGAAAAAATTGGGCAGCGGACTGGTTTGGCGTAACTCCGGAAGCGAACAGGTTCCACGGCGCCGAGATAAGTATTAATTGGAATTTTAATTTTTATTAATCAAAGATGCTTGTGAACGGCTCGCTGCCGGGAATCGGTTTTTCTGAATCTATTACGTTTATTAAGTAACACTGCTTTCACTGGATCAAGTTATTCGTTACAATCGAACCATCACGCAACCGTTTTTAGGTAACTAAAGTGCTCGTCGTATATTTGACCACGTCACGGTGCATCGGCTACGCTTGCCGCTTACCATAGTATTCGCATGGGTAATCAATAAGTAGGTAGCTGTGGTTCCCGTCATTTGGAAGTGCATTAAAGACCTTCTTGGATAGACTGGGATCTAAAAAATGTCTTTGAAGTTTTGAACTGCTGTTCAAGCCATTCGAGGTTATGAAATAATTTAATTGGTCAAACTGTGACATTATATTAGGTCCTTACATATGAAATTGGCGTTTTGTATGGAAGGAACAAAAAGTCGAATATTTTTTAATATAATATATTTAATTAATCAAAGTATGAACCATTGTTTTCAATGCACTTTTGCCATCTTATAGGTAGTTCATTGATCCCTTTACTAAAAAAACCAGTCGGACGGGAATCAATAAAATCTTTGAAGGCGATTTGGACTGCCCCATCGGAGTTGAATTTTTTCCCTTGCAAAAAGTTATCCAAATTGCGAAAAAAATGGTAATCTGTTGGAGCAAGGTCCGGGGAGTACGGAGGATGTCTAAGACATTCCAATTCAAGCTCTTCTAATTTGGTAGCCGTCTGTTGCGCAGTGTGTGGTCTGGCGTTGTCGTGCTTTCAAGCTTTTTAATCTTCCCAATTTGCTTCAAGTGAATTAAAACAGTTTTATCACTAACATCGAAGCCTGCAGCTAACTCGGACGTGGTTTGCGATGGGTCCGCTTCCACAATAGCCTTCAATTCTCCATTATCAACTTGGGTCTCAGGCCGTCCACGGGGCTTGTTCTGCAGGTCGAAATTTCCAGAACGAAAACGTTGGAACCAAAAACGAACTGTGTTTTCTTTTGCAACATGACCGCCATACACATCATTCACCCTTCGAGTCGTTTCCGCAGCACTAGTGCCACGGCGGAACTCGTACTCGTAAATAATGCGATATTTTAAATTTTCCATTTTGTAAAATGAGTGACGCAAACAGAAAAAACAGAAGAAAAAAAACAAATGAATGACGGTCATCGAAGCACAAATACATGAGTAAATAGCTGTACAAATTTGAATTTGGAATTCCTTACCAAAGAGGAGAAATTCGTGATTAAAGTGGCCAGTACGAAAAACGCCAATTTCATATGTAAGGACCTAATATTTGATTACTTTGACTTGAATGTAATTATAGTTTTACTCACAAATAATTATTCCGATTAGGCTGGCGTGGCGTTGTGGCTGGCTGGCGGGCGTAGCTAGCAAGTACAATATTGCTAACCGCAAAACGATTCATGGCTCAAAAGTTAGCTAGCAGGAATCAGCAGGATGAATCATTCTTGTAACTTTTCTGTTTTGTATAAATTCACTTGAAAGAGCCATTCCGTGACCGTGAAGCATAACCAACAACTATAGATAATTGTTCACGATAATTGGTGAATTTTGTTGATCACATGTAGAACTAATCGGAATCGCGAGTTCCGGATACCGAAGTCAGGCAGGTATGAGATATAGGCATTATGGCGATCCGATCTACTTGTTTTGAAAAGTAAAACGCGCGATCATTACCAGTGACTTTGAAATAGCATATTATTATAATAGGCTATTGTGAGTAACGCGAAAGTACGTGACTGTGACGTGTTATTTTACGCTGGAATAGTGGGAATTTTTACTATAAAAAATAATCAAGTTATTCCTTGGCATTGAAGCATATTATTTTATATCTGCCTCTTTTGCGGTTATGATAACTTACCAAGTTGCGACTAAAATGTAATTGACACGTCACATTGGCGTTGGCGTTGACGTTGGTCACATTTTAATACGTTACTAACAACGATGTGCAGAAACTGATGGTCAATTTTTTAATGTTTATTTAACGAAAAGTTTGCGAGTTTATATGAATATACGAATCTACGTTACATGAGTACAAAAATCCATTTCGAGGAAATATTCCGATATGCTAATAAGTAATCGTAAATATGTTAAATGTGATGTGGCTGGGATCCAATTCAGTGACAGGAAACAGTCGAGTTTGTTTTATTGCCAGCTATTAATGTCTCATAGCTGGACGTGCTTGATTTACCTCCGCGCGGTTTACGCAAGGTGGAGTCACTTAACTTCCGATACCGTTGCGTTCCCGACATCACTATCTAATCAATTAAGTACTTCCGAGAAGCATTGACCTTTCCAAGATCTTGGGTTGAACATATTTTTGAGCAAACCCTTAGCTTAGCTATTAACAATACACAGGTACGGTACCCTATTAGCCGAAAAGCGGTAAAACAAACAAGGCTATGAAAGGTATTAGTAAAACAAAAGTAATTACTTTCTCAAGCAAGTTCGCTGTTTACCGGTCGTGTACATTCCTGTCATTGTTTGCTTTACCCGGCGCGGCGACACGTGTCGTTGTAAAGGTGTTAGAGTTTTATTAAGCCGTGTTTTGTTGTAGATCGTAAAAGTGCATTTGGTTGTAGGAGGAGATAGTTTCGAAGAGCATTTCTCTTGAATGGTTCCGTCCGCCCACGGTGCGCGTGCGCCGGCCCGCCCGCCCACGCGCTTGTAAATTGTTCCCTAACTGTACCCGCGACAAATTGCCCGTGTAGCAGACATAATAGCTGTCCTTTAATCTTAATATGATGGGAATCATATTTAAACGTACGATTATGCGATGTAAATCAGACTCACGAGTTATATCTTTAATGCTCAAGGAGTAATAGTGGAGTGCGAAATGCAATTAAGATTTACTTCTTTGTTTCTAAGTATTACCGACAGAGGGCGACACTGACAGCTGAAATTGTAATGTCCTGCTTCTTTACCCTCGGTCACCGTGCACCTGCGCATCTCAGAGATGCCGGCTTCTTCAGATTAACGGCACAGCGCTAATGGTCAGCAAATAACAAATGACGCACTCGCACAAGTACCTACTGCTTAAATAATACAGGTTAGCTGACAATGTTTGTACTTTGATATTTAAAGTATTTTAAAGTAACCTGTTTACATAGTTATACACGCGCACCTAATGTTATTTGTAGTAAAAATATGAAAACCCAAATGTATCTTGTTTAATAAATATCTAGTATTGACTGTCTATATCTATATATATAAAAATGAAACCCGTTTTCCGTTGTCACGACATATCATGAAAACGGCTGGACCGATTTCGATGAAATTTGGTATAGAGATAGTTTGAGTCCCGGGAAAGGACATAGGATAGTTTTTATCCCGATATTCCCACGGGATCGACATTTACGCGGGTGAAACCGCGGGGCGCAGCTAGTTTTATATAAAATTCTAGGTATCCGAGTATAATCTATGATTTGAATTAAAAATCCGCGCAGCATTTTATCTACATTCATTAAGCTGACAGTAATATTATCTCATACATACATTTCCGATGTAATATACTAAGATAAAAACGGTAACCGCTAGAAACTTATTACAAAGTAAGAAACTCACATTACGATTTGCGGAATTACAATCTGCTGTGCACATTATAAACGTTACTTTTAACTGAGTGAAACTTTATACTGACGATCTTGGCCCGGATAAGCTGCACAACACTTTACGATATTCGATTGTTATCAGAACTAACACTTAGCAGACCTTAAACCCCAATTTACACGTCGCCTGTCTTTGGTGGCCGGTGGTAACGGCCTCGACTTACGAGTCGTAGGTCGTGGGTTCCAAACCAGACAGGCGCTTTACTTTGTGTAAAAATTTCATCACCACTGCTCTCAAAAACGGTGAAGGAAAACATCGTGAGGAAACCGGCATGTCCTAGAACCTTAGTTTCGAAGACATGTGATATCTACCAACCCGCACCGGGCCCGCATGGTAGATTACAGCCCACTCTCTCTCGAAGAGAGAAGGCCTGTGTCCCAGCAGTGGGAACATTACAGGCTGATTATGCGAGTCTTTGGTTAAGTTCGACACTGTTCCCGTCATACCTGTATGCTATTATTTTTTGCATTTATGCTCGTACGTTTGTTTGATTTATTCATAAATGAATCATTGAAACAGTAGTTCGTATATGTGCGAGTGTGCGAGTGTTTTAATTTAAGAAGGAAGGAAGACGTAAAACAAACACTATGTAATTGGACTGAAAATATCTACTCAAAACCAGAAAGAAACTATCAAGTCTCGGGCCACACAGAAGGTACCTACGTGAGACGAGTATGGGCCGCAGACGCGGTGTTTTCACGTAACTTGACTTCATACAAAATGTATTAACGCGATCTAGCACAAAACATACAGAAAGGATAAGACGCAGATGCGTCGCTTTTCCGTCTGTGTCCTATTCTTAAAATATACTAATGTGACGAGACGAGGACGTGGAAGCGGTGGAAGGAAACACAGACGCCGGCAAAGAGTTCCACACTTTAGCTGTGCGCATAATAAACGTGGAGGAGAAGCGCTGAGTACAACTGATCGGGATATAAACCAAATGTAGAATGTGTAGTGTGGTAGGCTGCAGTACGTTTGGTAGTCCGGCAGTAAAAGGGCGATTGTGTAATGAAAGCCGTCTGGCAACACCAGAATGCAAAACCCATGACTTCCTCCCTGATACCTCCAGACACCTCTGGAGGTATCGGGTAGATAAACTTCCACTACCCCAGTGAAATAACAACGGTGTTCAGATAATTATGACATTTAAGCTGGTTGGTCTATTAAACAGCAAACCTTTATGATATTAACATGAAATGTGACCCAGAAGCTCAGATAAAATATGCATTTTTATAAAATACCAGTGAGTATCATTTGTCGCTTGTTTATGGTCACAAGTGCTCCTTGAGTTACCGCCAAAGCACGTTTATGTGTTTACATTTACCTACAAATAATGAACCCTACTTTCAAGATTCGAGTAACACCAAGGAGGCTCGGCAACATATTGTTGTTATTTCTTTGTATTCTGCAGGTACCTTAGTTAAATGTATGCACCGTGCTTCTTAAACACACTGATAAAACAAAGCATTGTGCTTTAAGCCTAAGGGATTTTCATTCTAAGGCTGGGCGCATATGTCCGGTTTCCTGATTCGGAATTCAGATTCGGAGACCCCGAATGCACGCATTTCATACAAAATGTTCTCTTTAGCGCACATGTTCTTATATTTTCCGTTCGGAAACCCTGACGGAAAATATAAGCATGTGTGCGCTAAACCACAGACTACCTACAGTATTGCCTTTCCTACCCATTTTTAGTCCATCAAAAGGTTATCTTTAAAAGATCGCTTTTAGCGATAAGAGCGCCCATTGTGTAGTCCTTTAAATTTCTACATTTATATCTGCAATTTATAATGTGTACATAATAAAGAGTATTCTATTCTATCCTATTTTCCTCCCTGAGAGAAAGAATGGGCCGTATAGTCCACTCCGTATACCCAATTCCGGCTGATGGACGTCAGTCACATTTCTTCGAGTTTTTGTTCTAGGACGAGCCTTTGTCCACTCGACGTTTTCCTTAACCGTTTTAAGAGCAGTGGTGATGAAAGTGCATGAAACGAATTGCATAAAGTAAAGTTCAATCCTACGACTCTTAGCCGTTACCCCTGGGCTACCGCTGCTATTTATTGTCTACAAAGCTGGCTAGCTTTTCCCGCGGCTTCGCCCGCGTGGAGTTCGGAAGTTATCACACGGTAACGTACGGTCGAACAAGCCATTTGGTATACAGGCAAAAATATTCATTTTTCCACTACACTGCCAACATTTAGTTTTATTTTGTGCGTTATAACTTTTTCAGCTTATGGCATCCTTAATTAAATAGAGTGGTATAAAAGAATTGACTAACTCAGCACACCATTGTTTAAAAGTAGTTGCAAGTTAGTTGCCTGTATACCAAATAGCTTGTTCGACCGTACTATTATGGTTAACAGATCTTTATAAGAGGAATAATTCCGTAATACATTGTTTCATAGGTAACTCTACTGGTTTACCTACGCGGCGCACGCCAGTAAACCTCCTAGTCGGCATGATTGTTTCCGACCATCATCGTCATATACACACACACTGCACTGTTAAACACACTGACTGACTGTGAGCACTCTTTAAATTAGCCGTAAGTTTCCCGAATAGTATAAGATAAAATATTTCAGCCAATTCACACAAAACCTTAATTAATTATACACCTTCCTCATAAATACTTTTTGAGTTTCGCGTACAGACAGACTGAAGCGGGCGGGGGGATTTTGTTTTATAATATGTAGTGCTAGTGATGTGGTTCATTAATGTCACTCGTATCTAGTAAAATGTAAAAATAGTAAATTATATTTCTCCAACAGTTATACCTATATGGTATACTTGCGGAGCGTGTGTTTAATCACGTCTCATTGCAAGCATACTTGTCATTCGCAGCCGAGCAGCAGCCCTCCTGAAGATTAGCTACGTGCAGCTAGCAAGCTGTTATGTAGGCCGCTCTAATGACTTAAATTCCAGCAAGCCCCAGCACAAAAATCAAGAAGTGGGTGTCAATGTAAACTGGTTCTACATATTTGTCAAATTAACGTGTACAATCACATACATTGTTGTATTGTAAAAGTGTTCACAAAGAAATTATGTAAGTTTCAAAACAATGGAATCTCGTCTCATCCATTTTAATGTCGGACGTTTCTAATTTTACAGGTTGCGATAAAGTATTCAGTGTCAACGCTTCCTATTAAGAATAAGTCAGAGACGTCACGTAGCTGAGTTAAGTCGTTATAATTTCAGAATTTTATATTACGGTTAGATCAGGGGGCGAGGGTAATTGCGTAACACACTAACAATAGTAATGGCTTTCCTTTTGACAGTTCAACAACATTCATTGCGTTATTTACGTTGCTGAGCAGACAATTTTTTCGAACATATGAAGCAATGGATTAGCAATATCCTTCAAAGATTGTGCTTGAAAGTGTGTTACGAAATTAGGGTGCTTCTGCACCCTAATTTCGTAACACACTTTCTAGTGTCACAACAATTTTGTGTGCTATAATGAAAATTGTTTAAGAGCATTGTTTATATTAGCTGTAAGTTTCTCGAATAAATAAGAATAATAGTAGATTGTACAACTAAGGCATAAAATAAGCTATTTTACCCCGAGACGTTTATATCCACGCGAGCCGCAGGCGAGAGTGGATAGTTAAGTCGAGGGGTAAAATGGCTCGTTTATGCCTGAGTTATACACTCTGCTTTTCACTTCGATTGCGAGAAAATGAAACAGGCATAAAGTATACAGTACATAATTAGATTAAAAATGTTGCAAAGCATAGCTAATTCCCGCCACCACAGATAATACCGCCACGAAACTTTTTAAAAGTTTTTTTTTTTTTAATTTCAACATTTGTCATTCGACTTGGGTACCTACTTCATACTGCCAAGTCATAAAAACGTTTCTTTGCGTTTTTAAATAACAAATGACAACTATTTTACCTGATTTTATTAAATTAACGATAGAAAACACGGAAGTGGTATAAATTAAAGAAAATTAAATAAATCACGACTTTAATCTGCGAAGTTTTATTGCGCGTGTGGCTGTTGGGCCTGATTACCTTAGTCTCAGAAAAAAAATTACTTTATGCACTAGAACATAAAAAGCGATTTTATGTCGCCTAAGCACAACATAAAGACGAACTTTTAGAGCATGAGAAGTGAAAAATAAATAAATATAGGCAGTCGGTTTACAGGTAGTATGAGGCGTTTGTTATGAGGGGGCACCCACTCTTGTGTAGGGTATACTTTGTAGTATTTAGTAAGAGTGTAAGTACATCACTAGTAGACACACAGTGATGAAGGGACAACACTAGCACAGGACAGCGAAGTCAAATATTGTTGTTACCTACTTACATTGTTTTATTAAAAACAACATCATGGCGCAGCCATAATTGTTTACCATATTTTGTAATAATCGCTGGACAGTTTGTAACTGTGTGCAAACATGGCCGCAGCTTCGTACAACCTACCCGAAAAACTTAGTCTCGGTGGGGATTTGCCAAGTAATTGGAGAAGGTTCAAGCAACAGCTACAAATAGGTATATCTTATTGCCTCATCAGGACTTGACGACGAATAGGATACTTAAAAGAAATATTGCCATTTTTACCCGACTGCGCCAGAAGGAGGGTTATGTTTTTGTAAATGTCATATTTGCGTGTATAACCTGTCACGGTCCGCGGCGGCGTGACTCAAACTCGGCAACATAGCCAGTGAGCACTCTTAGGGGCAGGCCATACAGAAGAGACGTAAGACGAGGGCGCGTCGCGGACAGGCGCAAAAGTACCAGCGTTGCGCCCGCGCCCTGTCTGTTCTGTATGTTTTGAGTCGCGACGCTTCTATACATTTTGTATGAAAGAGACGCGGTAGAGACAAATGCCCGCGCCCCGTCTGCGTCTTACGTCCTTTCTGTGTGGCCAGCGCCTTACAACACCGCCCTATTGTCCTGCTATAGATGGCGATAAAACACTC
This sequence comes from Amphipoea oculea, assembly GCA_945859645.1. Classification (NCBI taxonomy): domain Eukaryota; kingdom Metazoa; phylum Arthropoda; class Insecta; order Lepidoptera; family Noctuidae; genus Amphipoea; species Amphipoea oculea. Next base: position 8,708,276 of record OX243862.1, read on the forward strand.
TCTACGTGACGGAATTTTTATGTTTCCGATCCCTTGACACTACTACCTACAAAATAATATGTTATAAAAAAGATTTTATTCAAATTACTTGTGATAGGTACTTAACGATACAAAAATCTTCCATAATCGTATTGGGGGATCTAAAATATTCAAAGCACTTACTTTTAATCTAGATCGAAACGGATCGATGTTAGCATGCGACACGTTATGTCTGATATGGATCCCGCGGTTGTATTTGGAAAGTAATTTTAATTAATTAGTAGTGTTAGTATTTGAATTTCATTTTTATAAAGCCAATATAATGTTTCAGTGGAGCGTCGCGTTGCCTGCGCCCGCGCCGCCTGTATCGCTGTCTCCCCATGTGCACTGGTATGAGGTGAGTCACCGTACTTATTTTAAGTTCAGGCGCTAAGTTCGTAAAACTCTATGGGATTATTCAGCAATTAGAAAATTTCAACGCGAAAAAACAGATCATTAGTGTCTATTGCAAGTTAATAGTCGGTGCATAAATTTTTACCAAAAATGTAGGAAATTATCACGTAGTCGGCAAAGTAAAACGTGCAGCATGCTACATACATAGTATCGTGCGCATACTATTAGTTAGCGCCGCGCACCTGCCCCGCGACTCGATGTCAATGTCCGTCAAACGCGAGCCCCGAGCCTCTACTTACTTTACTAGGTACTTTATTATAACAACGCATATAGTAACCACACCAAACATTACTAACTAAATTAATAGAAATGTATGGGGAAATGCCCTATCTTTGTAATAAAAACGACAAAAATTATTTATTTTTATCTATCTATACATATAAAATTCAAAGTCCTGACTGACTGACTGATATATCAACGCACAGCCTAAACCGCTGGTCCTAGAGACATGAAATTTGGAGGGTGTGTTCTTAGTGAAGAGTAGGTATCCAGTAAGAAAGGGTTTTTCGAAATTCCACGCCTAAGGGGGTGAAATTTCATGCGGACGAAGTCGCGGGCAGAAGCTAGTTTATTATTATTTTTAAACGAGAATAATAATTATTTTCTTCTGTTGTTTTGATAAATACGGCGCGGCGGCGCCATCGATAGAAAATTCGAAACGTGCAACCCAGTACGATCCTTTTTCATGAATGCGTCGTCTGTCCGATTTAGAATCCAATTTAGGGTAGTGAGATCACTAGCTTCCGACTTCCTAGTTAGTGTCCCTAACTAGGCTTCCTTAAAATTGGATAGTGAAAAAATCGAATTGCCTAAGGGACCGTCTCCACGAGCGAGAGAATCGCGGCGATATTATATCGTCGTGCCACGTATTTCTATACACTCTCTTAGAACGTGTCTCCACACGGCGATATCATCGCGGCGAAAATTTGATGGCACGGCGAGACTATCGCCGCGATTCTCTCGCTCGTGGAGACGGCCCCTAAGGTGGGAATCGAACCCACGGTTTGAGATGCGACTTAAAGCTAGAAAAATTTAATAACCACTTTATTGAGGTTATTGTAAAAATATATGCAATTTCCGAATTTAAAGATTATAATTTTCATGGTAAATGAAAAAGTAAAAAATACTTTAGGTAAGTATAGTGTAAAAAATACAATTTCATAATCATTTTATTTTATTTGAATAAATACATGATTCAGTAAAAAAATAAACATCATCATCATTTTAAATTTTTTACTTAATTTTTCAAATAACTAAACAGAAAACATGACGTTGGTAATGAAAAAAATGCAGTCAGCTCCTGGTCTATGTAGAAAAAATAAATAAAAAAAACCTTGTATTAAAGATCCCTGATGCTTAGGTACCCTACATGGGAAAATTGTTTTGCATACAGATTGACGATACATTTTTGACGATTGCATAAACTAGAAGTGACAGCCTTACGCGTTTAAGCTATCATCGCTCGCTTGGGGCTCGAGTTGGCATACTTATTTGTTTTTACTATGGCGTTGGCGCCAGTAAGAAAAACATAATTACTAAGGAAGAACGTATACAAATCAGGTCCAAGAATAGTGACTGAAGCGCCGTCCGGCCGAGCCCGCTAGGAATGTTAAGAGGAGAGTAATCTACTGATATTTAAACTATTACGAGAGGCTTCCGTAAGTGCCGTCAGTACTGCAAGCTTGCGATAACACTCACATTACGCAATTACTGTGTCGGACATACATAATAACTGTCCCTACTATAATAGCGTCCCATATATGCACTGACATGCATATTGCACAACGTTCTCTTGATGGATCTACGTAACTAAAGTAAAATTTGTCAGTATTTATATAAATAACTCCTTTAACAACTATCATACGTTTGCTTATTAAGCCAATGCCAATGCCTTGGAATGCTATCCCATAGGAAATCCTCATATTTTACGGTATAGCCCTATGCCACTAGGGCAATCTGGATAGGGTGCTATATAACAAAGTCAAAAAAATGCCCATGAAAGGCAACCATCAACGGCAATGATGAAAGCAAAAAATACAGAGAAAAGTATGAGTACCTAGTTTGTTATGAAGAAGAATGGACTGCATGAACTAGGTACAGTCTACAAAAGAGATAAGTATGCAGGATCGTCGGATATAGTTGAAGTTTAGTAAGAAACCGAATGGGAGTTCTCGAATAAAATTTTATTTTATTAATAGAAAACAAACAGCTCATTTATCAATTTAAATTTCAGTCGACAACATCCATCGGTTTCTTATTAAACTTCAACTAAGTAGGTATATCGGACGATCCTGCATACTTATCTCTTTTGTTGACATGAACGATGAATAACAAAATATGAAAGATGAATAACATAACATGAACGATGAATACTTAATAACTTTGACGGTAACTATAACGGAGCTATTGATTCAAACCACCCTATGGTGACTTCATTTCGTTGCTTAGCACCTACTGAGGACCCTTGCCAATATTAATGCATGTCAAGATAAATAGTATAATAAATAGTAAAGTTATCTACTAATAGACACGTGCACGTGAAGAAGTTGCACTGTATCGGTGTATGACCGATAGCCGCGGTGAGTGGCTGAGGCTCACATCCGGCGTGAACACGGCGCTTCTCGCTTTATCATTAGCGTGGCGGTCCCGAAATACTTCGCGTCCACCTTAACAATTTAAACAGTTGATAAATGATTTTATTTCTGGAAGTAGGTTGGTACAAACACTCATGTTAATAATATTTTTTAAACTAGATGAGGTCGGCGTTTCCTATCTAAGAAGAAAGGCCAAAATAAACTCAGAGGTCACAGTCTCTTTTAAAGTCCAGACATAATCTTGGTCAGATCATGTGATGTGATGAGATTGGTGTCTAAATTGGTCTTTTAAGGAAAGAAAAACAATCTTTTAAAAAAAATTGAGTGGACCTATCCAGTCAGTGCACGCATTTGTCAGTAATCGTGCAGCTCATCTCAGAACTTAGGGAGCTCAACGATTCGTCGAACAATACCAAAGAAAGGACATTTGGGGAAGGTCGCATAAATTACTCAGAAACTGCCAGATCATGATCAAAATTAAATGAGAAAAAAAGCAAAGACCCACACAGTCCTCACCATAGTCTATGGTCCTCACATAATTATAATGGATTAACTTTATTCAAGTACCTACTTTCCCTCCACCCCGCCAGCCTTTTTTTCTCCTATCCTGTATTCACCACCGAAGCGCTCTTCGAACAAGGTATTAAGTTTAGTTTAATCTATTAACATTTCCTGTGATGGGCTGACTGCTTAGTTATTAATTTTAATTAGCATGACCGTTTCTCGGGAGTAAGACCATGTACCTAAAACTAGCATATAGAGAAGTTCTTGCTAGAGTAAAATAACGTGTACTACATTGGATCGGGATGACAGTCATTAGCTAAGACTAACGTCTCGAAGTCTGGATTTCCGGCCATCCTGTAAGACTGGCGACTCGTTTATGACTCACTTGTGCACGCAATATACTTAAACGTTTCTACTGCTTGCTTGTACTATGTTCTTAGTTACCATACTCGTAAAATTACGGTGCGTGCGTCAATCATGTTGATCTAATGACAGCTGAGAACGGTTTACATCCTGAACGCTCGGATGATTCCAGCTCATGACGTATCTTCCTTCAAAAAAAATTCTACCAACTTAATTTTTTGCAGAAGAAGCGAACATCTCACCCATTGGCTCAAATAAAAAAGTAACTTAAGACACAATCTTTATAATTATGGGATCCACCATGCAGCACCCCACGCCTAAGACTACTGAATTTTTAATTGATTTTGAGTAATTCCACCCCAATATTTTTTCTTGCTTTCATACATCTTCCTTCCATAGTTTCATCGATATAGTGTCAATGGTCTCAGAGGAAATGACTTTGTGACATACGGAAGAACAGACGGATAGGACGAAATCATAATGGTTCTTGCCATTAGGCTACTGAACCCTAAAAAACGGGTAATAAACCTTAGACTTAAATTGAAAGCACAATCTTACCAATATACAACAATATAATTATGCGTCCCCATATAGTGTGTGCACTTAGGCTGATATAAACTGTAAATATAAGTGTCCTATATACACGAAATGAGATAAAACATAGATGACAATATAATTTATGTGTGAATATAAAGCAACATGTTTAATTTGGTATTCCAGAGCAGAGGGCGCGTGTGGAGTGGCGCGATGGTTGCGTGATCGGTCATCATGCGCCTCTTCCGCGGGCCGAAGCGCAGGGAAGTGACCGGGCCGCGAGCCGTCGCGACGCCGTCTCCACGCCGAGACGTCGCCGCCGCAGACATCGCCGACACCGAGCCGCACGTTCCTCACGACTTCACGTTAGTAACCGCACTGCCAGCCATGGTTATGGAGGATGATGTCAAGGAGATGAAGAAAGGTAAGCTTCAGTGTAGTGTACTGGTAACTCAGTGTAGGTACTTCATATTCTATTCACATCACTTCATTATCTCCCCCTCTTAATTGACATAAGAATGTCTTTGATAAAATAATTGAATTTAATGGGTCTCTTTTTTATAGATTACTGAATATACCTACGTCGTAGGTAATTACGTTACTTATAAATACATTATGTACCTACATATAAAACAGTATTATTTATTACTTTCAGTGTTTGCTACGTGGGGTCGCCGTATGGGGAAGAAACTTGAAATGTTAAAGAAAGCAGATACGAAAGAAATATCATCAGAAAACAAACCCAATGAGGATCTTAAAGAACAATCCACAACTGTTCTCACCGGACAGTATAAAAAAAAACAAAACTGGAAAATGGGACGAAGCAGTTCAGATTCTACGTCGTTAAAAAGAGATAACGATACTGATTCCATCCGAAGTGGGTCCAGAGACAGATCTCCGAGCCCTTTCAAATCATTTTTTCATAGGATGGGATCTACGGGAATGTTAAATTCAGCAAAATCTCAATCTCTTAACATGCATAAAGCTCCTGAAAATTATCCTGTTGCAAATGGCCCGACTTTATATCGCAGTTGTTCTACTTCCCATCTTTCAACGTATGTAAAAGCTGATGACCCATCGGATGACATAGATTTACAAAACACAGACAATGACGGCAAAGGTTCGCCAAAAAAGCATAATGTTCTTCCTGAAGACACTTTGGTGACATCATCAGCTAAAGCCGTTAGTTGTGATAATATTACAAATCTAAACGATGGACAAACAAATAACGGAGCTTCGAAAAAGCCAAATTTTCCTTATGCGTTCTTAAGATCGAAGTTATCAGTTTTACCTGAAGAGAACAGCATGACTTCTCAGCAAAGAACCAGCTCAATGAGACAAAGTTTATCTGAAAGAATTGATAGAAAATCTCCGAAATTTCAAAAAGATAGAATTTGTTTTACGAATTCACGATCAGAAGAACGCTATCAGAGTAGTGATAGCATATCTATTCATGACGAAAATATTCTATTCAATAGTGCTTTAAGAAAAGATTATGATTTCTCGCGAAGTTCAATGAGAAGTATAAATGAAATAGATAGTAGTATATACCCAATGGGACGCATCGATGATGTACCTCGTAGATCATCAATGATTTCTCACAGGGCACCTTTAGATTATGATCCTATGCTTATCCCACGGAACAGAAACAGTTTACCTGTATATGAATACAGTTCTGTTCTAGGTTCAATGCGAGATATAAAAACCGAGATCACTTCCTCTACCCAAAGCATTCATCATGGGCCCGAAAACGTGGAAGTGCAAACCCATCGTCTTAGTAATTATGTAAGTTCCAACGAGTCTGGATATGACAGTGATGGTCGACCCACCGATGACCATAGCAGTCATTCCCCACCAGGATATTCTTCACATTTTAATAATGCATCCGTGAGAAAAGATTCAATGGATATGGGCTGTGAAGGGAACCATGGAAATTTTACAAGACAGTTTAGTCTAAATCACAAAATTAATTTTGGCCGAGTACAAGTTCCAGCTCGACGAAGTTCTACTCCTTGTGCACTTTTCCCTGTGGAGAAAAGTAATTCTTTCGAATATGGAAGTGAAAACAGGGATACTATCCATAAATTTCCCAGTGACAGCATGAAAAATGCAATGTTTGAACATATAGAGTCGAAACCACCGCCACTTCCAAAGAAAACTATTAATAAAAAACAACCATATGTCTACAAAACAATAACCTTAGACGAGAGAGTACAGACAAGAAAAATAAAGTTTTTACACTCTCAACTGCTTCCTATCGAACATACATCGAATCAAGACAATGTGGATATTAAGTCGCAAACGCAACATGCTCCCGAAACGGACATTTTGGGCAGAGGACCTTGTACTAAACGATTTAGAAAAATAAGATTATTAAAATCAAGGCTGGATGAGAGTCTCGGTGTTTACTTGGCACAGCATAGGGTAGATTTTGATAACAGCGGATCGAATTATGAAATACGATATATTGTAGTCAAATTAGACTTTGACGGAATAGCTCATAGAGATGGTAGGCTTCGAATTGGCGATGAAATAGTCAACGTCAATGGCAGAGTTTTGCGAGGATTGTCATCTCTGAAAGATGTGCAACACATAGTCAATTCATGTTCGACAGAAGCTACGATCGAAGACGGAGCATTATTTCAAAGATACCAAGTTGACCTAGTGATGGCCCACGACGAAATCACCCCTGTAACATTAAGTAAAATAATAAACAATCAGCCTTTAGAACAGAACTCTGTCACACTCCCGACGTCAAACGTTCCACCAGATATTATATCACAAACTGTGCATAAACCGTTGCCTTCCAATCAAATAACAATTGAAACGCATTTTCCCTCTGAAAACCAATTTTATCACAGCAAAGTTTGCAATAGAACCAAAGAACATTCAACAGAACACATAAATTATGATCCCAATTCAAGAACAGATCATCATAGACAATGTGAAGTTGGTATTCAAGTAAACAACGGTCCGATACATTCAAACCAGAAGAGTGACGACGAAAAATTGCTGGAGAGACATTGTTATTCGCAATCCGCTTCCTTGCAAAACATCACAAACATTGAAATATCACTAAGGTCATCACCAACACCAAGACCGAACCAGGGAAATAACTATAGGCCAATATCTTTTCATACTTCTAGACCACCATCAACTACTCCGTCTTACTCTATCTACAACGATAACGCAACTAACGAAATCAAAGAAAACTTTTCACACTATATAAAACACGTGCCAAGACTCTACCAGAACAGATCGTTCGAAAGTATCCCTGAACAATTGAGAAATAGTAGTCGAAGTAGATTTTTCAGCAGAGTTGGATCTCAACGATGCTCCCCAAATCCTGGTATTCATATATCTAGACTTCAAGAACACACTGCGGCGACACACCAAGACAACCAACATGGGGGGCACTACGCGCACAGTTCGTTACACAAAGTTGAATTTTGGAAAGGACAAGGACACAAAAGTCTCGGATTCAGCATTGTTGGAGGAACCGATTCTCCAAAAGGCCAAATGGGAATATTTGTTAAAACCGTCTTTCCAAATGGTCAAGCAGCTGACAAGGGTACTATTTTTGAAGGTAGTTATTGAATTTAAACGTGCCTTTTTATTAGATAATTAACTAGATTTAAAATGAACACATTAAAACTTATCCGTTTCAGGTGACGAGATCTTGTCTGTCAACAAAGTGCCGACACGTGGACTGAGCCATGCTGGGGCCATATCTCTTTTCAAACAAGTTAAAGAAGGAAAAATAGAACTGACGCTTTCAAGACGAAGGTAAATAATTACCATTAAACTTATGTTTGATAAAGATCTCTGAAATCGTGCAACTATCATTTTTCAATCTTTTTATAGCTTTCTCTCTGTAAAGTGTTATTCATTCACGCAAACACAATGCTCATATTATGCTGTACGGCTTGTTGCTAGTTGCTGCTACAGCTTAAGAAATTATTAAATTAACCGCATCCACATCATACTCAATAGCAAATTACCAGATTATGATGCTTCATACATATGCAATTTTATGAAAAGAAGTCACAAAAAGTTACCATTTAAATATCCAGCCTGTAGGGCTGGATTTTTGAGTCGGGGCCGTAAAGGAAGGGTACCGTTAACGTTGTACATAGATACAGGAAAACATTCTAAAGAGACTGTCCTTAACTTTTTGAGTAATTGCTAAGTTCGTTAATTGATTTTAGAAAAATGGTAGAGTCAGCTAGAAAAACGTACAATATTAATTTTATTGTGCCAATGTGCTGTTTTATAATTTCCAAGTTGACGATAGAATGTCCATAAAATGTATGGACATAGGTGCACGTTATAACGTTATCGTGGACGGAAACTTAAAAGCGTCTTCTTAAATCTTCATAAATTTTACTTCGCTGTGTTATTGTGATGACGTGACGTGCATGGGCTATAACTACTTTTGCACTTACAACATCCTAATATTGACCGGTGTACGGTTGTGATTGTAACCCAACTACGCTACGATGCGTTAAAGATGCCAAAATTATAATGCGGTACATAGCGAGCAGACTGGACTGCTTGTATGTGAACCGCTGCTGCAAACTTTCCACATCGGTGTTAAGCTTGTAGCAGAGATTCTCATTAACTATATTGCAGTGTTAGGCTCAATTTACACCGCCACGGAACGGAGTGGAATCGAGTTTAGGTAATAGCAAAATGAACTTTATGTCAATGTCTAACGTACAAACTAGACACGAGCTTGTTACTGCGGGAATTCCCGAGAATGCGCGATAATTCTCCAGGAGATGCGCGATCTGTGCGTATGGTTGTATCTAATTTGTGCGTTACAGTACTGACATAAAGTTCATAATGCATTGTACAGAAAAAAGTCGCTTCCATTCCGTTCCGCGGCGGTGTAAATTGAGCCTTAGGTTGAGTGTGCATGTAGGTTAAGTTTACTAACATAGTTGTTAAGAAATATTGTTACGAACATATTTGAGTTTGTTGAGAATTACTTGTATAATAAATTATAAATAAAATAATACGTAATTAAACTTTATACTTAATATCTTTTTTTCATATTTCAGAGCACCTCGGTCGAGATCTGTTGAACCTCTCGGCAATTTTCGCGGTGACGTGAAACGGGAATAATACTATTGATTCATATCCTAAACAGACAATGGTGTTTTCGAGTGCAATAATATACTCTTTATTCATTATAGCCAAAGGCAATTCTAAGATGCTTGTTTTACAGACACATAGCTATCTTAAGTAATTAAGTGTCCCTGGAACTAATAAATTATTATTAATTGTTAAAGATAACAATATTATGAATATTGATTGTGTAGGCTGACATTGTGTTTTAAAATATCACCATAAAAATAATAGTGTAGATACGTCTCCTTCATATTCCTACGGTATATATGTTTTAATATAATGTGTTAAAAATCGGGCTTCTTGAAAACTACGTGGTTATTTAATTGGTATTAGAAACTTTTTCGTAAACAAGATATAATAGTTCATTATTATGAGCAACTTTTACTAAACAACCCAGGAAGAAGGAGGTCGGTCTCATAGTAGAAGCTGTTCATGTTTTTGGGTTTTGCGTTATTTTAATTGCCTACACCTTTTTTACGGTTATTCCTTTTATTCACCCCAAAAAACCCACCGGTGAATTCACTGAAACGCATGTCCGAGAATCCACCCTAAGTCTATAAATTCCATATATCCAGCTGGGCCTAGGGTGAATTCTCGGACATACGTTTCCGCGTATCCACCTTCGGGTGGATTTTTTGGGCTGGATAAACGGAATAACGCCTTTTATACCCACTAAAGCTTCTATCGAAACTTATTAAATTTAGTACTAAGTACAGAAGGTCAGGTAATCATATTTTTACCTATAAGCGATGACAGGCCTAACCGCCTAAATTATGTAAATATTTCAATTAGGTAACCTTGTAGATTCATTTCATTAAGGCGCTAGGTAACTCTAATTGCGATTTTCCGATTCATGTACGTCTTTAACCATACGAAAATAATACATTGCAGCAGTGGCCAGAAAAAGAGGCATTGATGGACGAACGTGTAAATGTGGGTCGAGGCGAAGCCGAGGCACACATATGTAAGTCCATCAATCCCTAGTTTTGGCCAAGGCTTGTATAGTACTTTTTTTTAAATAATGCGCGAAAATTAAAACTAAGTAGTACCTAGGCAGAACTTTTTTGTCAAATACAATTACTTTTCAAAATCAATGATGAACAACCACTGACCTGTATTATACAAGTACACTTGTTTAATAGAGGTCAGTGCGAACAACGAACTACAATAATTTTTCCCGCGTTAAAGTGTTCATTTTTATTTGGCAGCTAAACCACGACAGATATGGATTTTCATACAACTTTTGCCGGCCGCTGCTCGCATGTATTTGGTCAGTACAGCAATTTCGATTTATCTCGAAGAAGGTTGTCAAAATAATGCTCAAATTTCCAAGCATGTTGGAGAAAAATATCATTACGCTGTAGTTCCCGACAGCTCTGTACTGTGTGGTCAGTGGTTGTGATCGAAAATATTTTTATTTGGTCAAAATAACAGATCACGTTTAAATTATATTGATATTTAATAGAGAATGCGGTTGTTAATTTTTTTGGAGAAAAGTCCTTTCATTTTATATAATTCGAACAAACTAATTTTTAATCCCATTGGTACACACGGCTAGACATCAAACTATACATTTCCAGTTTTATCTGACCTTGCATTTTATAGATTTTTCGTACAATCAGAAGTCAGCTTATACTGGTTATGTATAGCTTGATGTGTAGCCGTGTGTACAAGGCGCAAGCCCCGGAATTCCGGCAGACAGGAATTTAATTAAATTAAATTTTGTTTTTTGTCTCACGTTACCTAGTGCCTTAAAACTCTGGTCAAACTGAGGCGAAACACGCGCACGATGCAGGAAAAACCATAGATGCGCGGTCGTCCTGCGTAGGATTCGCCTCGGTGATGGCAGAACTTAAAAGCCCCAATTGACGCGATAATGTTTTTCATGTCTAATGGTTACACAAAATGTTCTTAGCTTTGTAAAATAAGACTGTACCTATGTATAGCTAATGTTATATTTTCGTTGTAGTCTGTTATATGATAGCTATTGTTAAAGTATGTTAGGAATGCTAGATCTCGTTATTTACTGTAACTTGTACATACTAGTAGTCATAGAACATTTTTGTTACGATGTTATCTATCAATGAAGACTAGACTTCCTTAACAACCACCACATGACAATTAGAAAGGCAATCAGACTGATATATTTAAATAGTGATTTGAGTACCTATATTACTGCCAAAGCTTTAGACTTAGAGAGAAAAACTTCGAACATATTTCTCTGAAACAACAACTATACGAGAGAAACAGCACCTTCACTTTTGGACGTTTACATTAGAGGACATTGTTGTACAAGCTTATTATAATGTACCTACACGTAGCCATCTACTTGTGATGAAATACCTATGTAAAATATTCAGCGAATTTACTCCGTCCATTAATATTGTTATTACGCCCCATTGTGTCTGCATTACATCAATCAAGTTTTAGTTTCAGCAGACAATTTCGTTAGGTACTAAATGTTTAAAACATATAATATGATAGCCTAGAGTCCGAGCAACATCTGTAAGTAATCCATCCATCCACAGTATTGTTCGTTACATTTAATGTAAATAAATTGCAATACCTCAATGCTTTTGAAATTATACACAAATATGATAATAATTTTGGTTTATTTAATATAAAAATTCTACCATAAAACAAACTACAAAATAAAATAAAAACAAAGGAAAATAAAATAAGGATAATACACTACCTGCTCGGAAAACAATTGAATAAAGTTGTTAAATAACGTAACAAACAGTACAGATGCAAAACACGAGCGACTTTTTTTAGTCTGTACAAAAAGCTCTCTTTCGGCTGAAATGTCTTTCCTACATGATGCCTACCTACATAATGAATGTTACTTAATGTCACATAAGATGGCGACTCCTCTGAGAATCCAGTGGTCAGGGTTCTTGATAGTTTGCAGCCAGAGCGGAGTGATAAACGTTAGATCCGTGCGCCTCGGTTTTTTGTACACCGGACACTGGCAAAAGACAATCACTTAGTAGAACCTGTTAAACGGATGCACAAACTAATTACTACTTAGGTAGGTAATTGGGTAGGTATGTATCTATAGTTACCATGTAGAGTTTGGGGTCCTTGGGCGCAGTGGAGTTTATCGCATACACGTGTATCACCGGCAACACAGTGTACACCACTTTGATAATAGACTCACACAGGCGTGTGTTGCGCCGGTCCCAACCTGCACCGTCCAGGAACATGCCGTGGACGTACACGCCTTCCTGAATTGGCAATTAATAAACGTCACTGTTGTATGTATTGTAGGTCGTAGGTTCGAACCCAGACAGGCGCTTTACTTTGTGTAAATTATTTTATCACCACTGCTCTCAAAACGGTGAAGGAAAACATCGTGAGGAAACCGGCATATCCTAGAACCAAAAATTCGAAGACATGTGACATCCACCAACCCGCACTGGGCCCGCGTGGTGGATTACGGCCCACTCCCTCTCACCGAGAGGAGGCCTGTGTCCCAGCAGTGGGAACATTATAGGCTGATTATGTATGTATGTACTGCTGTATCCTACTAGAATTTCACCTGGTGTTTAATAAAAAGAGAACAACTTACGCCTGGTGGAGCTTTAACATCGTCTAAAGCAAATTTAGTAACGTCGTTATGTAGTGCAACCATGTCTAGGGCCCAGCCCTTGTGCGCCCGAGTCACTTCTTGACGCATAGCTGTCAAGAAACCTTCAACAAGGAAAATTAACTAAGTATCAATAATGGTAATTGCTGCGCCTGCGACTTCGACCACGTAGAAGTCGGAAAACAGCTCTAAGTGAATTTTGAAACACAATACCCATAGCATTGGGCGTTTTTATGATTTAAGGCTTCCGCAGACTGGCGCGACGCAATTCTGGTAGTTTTCATAAAAATTGTTCTACTAGAGTCGCGTCGCGCTGCTACGTCGTGCTCAAGAGCCTTTACCGGTAATTTACGGTCATGGACTTATTATATTACCTACAACAGGACCGAGTACTCGATAAATCGCGTCATTCAAAAATAAACCATAATAGTTGGGCCATGGGTTTATTTTAGATACATTGTCGTAGCCGAGGACAAACGAGCCGAAAGAGATAGCAGGGTGGAGACCGCCTATCCCTTTTTCTCAATTGCCAGGAGATAAAAATATTGAATATGGTAAGAAATATTTAATTGACCGAACAGTCAAATATTTAAGTCATGAAGGTAGCAACTAAGAAAATAATTACTTTATAAATATTTATGCTTGGTTACAAGACCAGAAAACTCTTAATTTTATTTATTTAATATGCTACTTTAACTAACCAACTTTAGAATGACGGCTTTATAACTTTCGTAAAAACCACTCTGGTAACCCTGGAATGTGTCATTGGTGCCGATTCCCTTGTTCACAAACTAAACTAAATTTAAGTTCAGTGCATTTTTTCTTTCTATTTCATTAAGATAAGGACAGAAGATAAATATTAGTTTAGACCTGTGACTGACGTAAATTGACGTAGCCATTTTTTTAATCACGTCTAAATTGTCTATGGAATATCTTAATTTGACAGGACTAAACTAATATTTATCTCCTGTCCTTTTCTTAATGAAATAGAAAGAAAAAGATGCACTGAACTTAAATTTAGTTTAGTTTGTGAACAAGAGAATCGGCACCATTGTCATGCATTTGTCATGTGTCATTGTCATGGCGATGTTTTTCTTGTTGTTGTTTTGTGAAGGCGAACAGATAAATGATATGGGAGCCCAGAGGGTTTTTGAGCAAGCATATTCAGGGCGAGAAGTTGAAAGCTGAGTAGGTCTGGCATGAGGAGAGAGCACCGAAAATATATTTAAAAAGGGTAGGAGCCCCGTGGTCAGGAGTCCACTTTCAGATTTCAAAAAGGGCCGAAAATAAAGTGATTTTCAGAGGCGTTGATTTGGCATGATCGGGTCTGGCCTAACCCAAAATGACTTAAATAGGCAAATCTGACGGAGAAATTGTGGGCTTTCCCCAAAAAAATTTTTTGTATTGCTTCATAACTAAGTATTTGTGTATTTCTTATTATTAATGCTTTTTTAAACTGCACACAGCTACCAGTTTGACACTTGACAGAATTAGATATAGCCTGCGCAGACGACGGATTTTTGTCCGCGGACTCTTTTGTCCGCGGCGAAAGAACGCATGGAAATCTATGCAATAACGCACACGAAGGACAAGTAGACTGCTGGGATTTCCATACATTCTATCTTTGCGGACAATTTCTCCGCTGACAAAAGTCCGTCGTCTGCGCAGGACAATTTCTCCGCTGACAAAAGTCCGTCGTCTGCGCAGGCCTTAAGGGTGATGCGCTAGGTAGACCGCGAAATTAAAATTTTCTTACGTTATTTTGCAATTTGCCTGTCAGTGTAATGTTGAATGTTGATTTAAAATATGATTCGCGAGCGTGGAAAATATGACTACAGAATTATAATTATTTAAATCATCAATACAACCCTCCAAGTTCATCATAATAATATAATCCTATTGAATGACTATTTCATGAAATATCAATCAACAGGGGTGCGTGTGTGTGTAGTAGTAGTAATAGGTAATGAAGGCGTTTTTTGGTTTCAATACAAATAATAATATGTTTGGTGTGTAGGTAGTATGACTAAATGTTGAATTTAGAGTTAGTATTGAAGTTAAGGTCTTACATAATTTAATTATGAATAGTAAATATTAAAATTATCCGACTTATGATTTAATTTAATGTTTCTCCGCTGGTACATACCTTGAGGATTAAAAAATCCGGTCATCCAGAAAGAGTTCGGTCTGCACTGGAAGCACCAAGTCGAGAACTGAATGGTTCTTTCCAAAAACTCAGTGAACCAGAAGCCTAACGTTGACGATGACCAGGAACTCTTTAACCAGATGTTTGGCACTTTTGCGTCATATATATTATCTAACGAATCCCGAAGTGCCTAAAACAATAATTTATAAATAAACAGACACAGACAAAACAATTAATTATTATACCTAAGTAACTAATCGAATATCTTTAGAAATCAGCAACCCATTACAAAAGAGCTCTAAAATCCCACACCCACAGCCCGACTTCACTCTAGAACTCTCTTTGGATGTGCCAACCACCACGCCCCCGTATAAATCTTATGAAATCCGACCCACGGTAGCAACAATATTGTTCGAGTTTGTCCTTAAATGCCACTCAATCACAGTCTTACTTCATCTGTCACCACTACGCCTTGCCAGGTGTCCTTGCTAACTTCATTGAGTTCGATTACTTGTTTGCCGATGCCGTCGGATCTCAATTTCTAAAACTTATTTTTTCAACTGAAGATATGCCAAATTTGGAATGCTCCAAGATTCTCTGTGCAACTTTACGTCAGTACAGTCTCTTGTGTGAGCATTCACGCTCTGGCACCGTAAGGCATGGTGGACAGAACACAAACCATCAAACCGGAATTGCCCAGCGTTATTTGTTTTGGAAGTCTTTGACTGTAGATTATAATAAACTAGCTGTTGCCCGCGACTTCGTCTGCGATCCAGGTTGAAAAGTGACATAGTCTACCCATGTGCCAAATTTCATCCAAATCCGTTCAGCCGTTTCAGCGCGAAAGCGTAACAAACAAACTTACTTTCGCAATTATAATATTATAATAATTAGGATTATGAAACTACAGAAGAGATTTTCGTCACCTCATTCATAATAATAGTCCCGTCAATAGCAAGCAGTAAATCTCTCAACGTAGTTCTAACAAGTAAAATAACTTTCTGCATTCGATCGATTTCTTGTCTTAAGAAGATAACCATTGAATTCAGTATACCATATAATTTCAACCTAAAAACAAAATGGAATTATTATTTAATGTTAGAATTTTAACATTGCAGAGCACGTGTAGCATGACCACCACAGAAACGGGTTTTGTGGACGGAAGAATTAGACAAAATGACAAATTTCTAAAGAAAACCCGCATTTATGGTGCTGGTGATTAAATGCCAACTTCACCAAACTAAATAACGTAGTGATTAAATGTCATGTAAGCATTTTGACTGACTGTTTTCCATCAGTATTACGTAGGAGCAAAAATCGGTCTGACTGAGTAGTCGATGTCATCGATCGACCATATCCACTATGAGTAATTTATTCTCATGTTTGTGCTTAGAGTTTCAACAAAAAAGTTAGGTTACAAATCTGACAGTGTTAGAGATCATAACATCATCATCGTAATATCACGCCTGTTTTTCTCCGAAGGGTTAGACAGAGGGGTAGCCACATTTTGCTAGTTATACAGAGTGGGCCATAATGTTGGCGGTTTGAATAAATATGAAATTAAAAAAAAACTATGTAACATACAACATTTTTCATTAGTATTATACAAAATAGTAATCTTGAATTTTTTACGTCTAACCGAAGTCGCAGATTTTGGAAAATTCGGCGAAACGTTATTCTCGGTATAATGTTAATTTTCCGAATAATGTTCCTTTTGAGCTGTTCCAAATCGCTCGGATTATTCTCGTAGACCACCGATTTAAGGTAGCCCCATAGAAAAAAATCACATGGAGTGAGATCGGGACTGCGTGGAGGTCATTCAATATCCCCCCTTTTCGAAATGAGTTTTCCCGGGAAGATTTCTTTTAGCAGGTCTATAGACACCCTGGCAATATGGCATGTGGCACCGTCTTATTGAAACCATATCCTCGAGGTGTTGCCTTGAAATTTTTGCCACCTCCCCGCACCGCGAATTTCCGAGAAATTAAGGACGTGTAGGGGTATCCACAACGCTATATGCTAACAACGCGTCTTACTGACGTCACGCAAATCCTGCATCTCGCAAGCAGAGTTTACTGCGCAACTAGCACATTGGGCAGTTGCCCGCCAGACACAACACCCGTCTGGTCGGAGGATCCTCCCTTTTCTAAAGAGTATGAGTGAACTTTACACCCTGTTCCTCATACATCTATACTGGTGAGCCCGAACATGAACGTCAGCGCAGCCTTCGTGCACCTACTTCAGCGCGACGTCATCATCACTCCCGCAAGCTTTAGAGCGGCGAGTCACCCAGCCAGCCAGCACCCACCGCTTCAACGGGTATCCTGACCACCAGAATGCTGCGACCGCGCATACCTGGCCATCACCCTCAGCCTCATCAGCAACCTCGGCACAGCACACTGCACTTTCGGCCGGTCTAAAAGCAGAGCCCTTCTCTCCTGGTCGACGCCAGCAGTCAGCCTCAACCCGGCGCTGTACCACATCTGACGCACTGGAGCATAAAGCAGCGCCACCCCGACTCACTGGGGACATCTTCGCAGACAGTTTCGATTCACCGTGAACTATGCGGCAACCGGTTCCGATTCACTGGAACCTCAGCTGGCCTGGCAAGCATCGCAAGATACAAGACTCAGCCCACTATCAACCTCCGGTATCCGGGGGGAGTGATGTAGCGGTATCTACAACGCCACATGCGAACAACGCGTCATACTGACGTCACGCAAATCCTGCATCTCGCCAGCAGAGTTTACCGCGCAGGTAGCATAGTATGTCTCAGTGGGTTTCCACTCATTAACCCCGTCTCGTTGAGTTTTCCTGTTAATACGGCGGACTTTCAGTATTTGCCCGCAGCCTGAGGGCACAGTCAAATAAGTTATAGCTTCTTCTTCCGCAATATCTGAGGGAACACCAGTAACAACACCCATCCTTGTGACATTAAATGTAGGGATTGATGCAGTATAACTATATTTGGACAACAGACTGTTTACCAAGAAAGAGTTAGCGTCCTGGGGGGAAGCAAACTCCACTGACACACGGTTTCTACCGACTCTGTTAACACTACCACGAACAATAGTTATATGCAATGTTGTT
The DNA here is from genome assembly GCA_945859645.1 of Amphipoea oculea. NCBI lineage: Eukaryota > Metazoa > Arthropoda > Insecta > Lepidoptera > Noctuidae > Amphipoea > Amphipoea oculea. Next base: position 8,726,661 of record OX243862.1, read on the forward strand.
ATTGATAAGGAATTTACCAAAATTAACAGGATGTAGGGTGGTGCCAGCATTTGGTTGATTCTCAAAACGAGAAATGTGGACAATATAGGGAGCCTTATCCATTACGGAGTACTTTGTACGACCAATTTCACTTTTTGGTTGCTTGCTTGGAGGGGTAGGTGTCATGATTTCTTCGCTACCCAGGACGTTTGCGTGAATTATGTTGGCATTGTGTGACATCCATTTCTGTAACACTACAAACTACATCCGCGAATTGGGGTGGATTCGGAGAGAAAGGAGAAAAAGGAGTTGAAGGAACTGGAATATCTGGGGGGTCAGGATCAGGGAGTTTATTCTCATCCATCTTGTATAATACGAAACTTAAAACAGGACAATCACAATACAAACCTAGTTACGAACACAAATACGGCACACTTAAGGGCTTGTAATAGTTCAGCTCAAATTCAGATTTTGCCCCCACTTCCCCGCGCTATGTATCATTCTATCCCACTCGCACTGACATACTGATTCAGTTAGGGTGAACTGAACTATTGTTGGAAGGATGTCAAGAAATAAAATGATTAAACTTAACATTAATTTATTACATTCACATTGTATGTTCAGTATATATAAAATTCTTTTAAATGGGCAGGTAAATAATAAGTAGGTATAACAAAACAAACATGAGACACTCATCATTCGCATAGCAAATACAGTTTACATCGAAATCCGCAATATACCTACTGCATTAGTGTTCTATGACCGACCAAAGACCATTGCTCTACCGCCATATATTTGTCACCATAAGACATCGACAGCCAAACACGAGCCGGCGCTCAGCTCACTGACAGCGTGCCACGGCAGGTTGAGCTGCGGCATCCCGCGGCGTTCCGTGGCATCCTGCTGAAAGCCCGCACAGACCGGACTGCGTCCCATTAACCGAAATGACCGCAGCACAAGTTTCAATCTTATTTCAACTAGCTTAGCAATCATTATTCCTCGACACAACGTGACCCACACGTCCCGCGGGATGCAATGGCGCGCCGCGGCATTACGTGGAATGAAACGGCATGACACGTCATGCCGCAGCATCCCTCGGCGCGTCGCGTCATGCCGCAGCGTCCCGCGGCACGTCGCGTCATTTCCCGGCATCGTCGTATCGAAATAAAGTAACATGAATTCTAAACTCATTGAAATAAGATTCAAAATAACTTGATTAGTAATAAAATCCTTTGCCATGACAAAGCCTTAAAATTACTTTCTTTTTGCTGAATCTTTGGCCAAAAAATAGGCTAGTCTTCTGGTCACGGGAAGAGTCGACCAATCGCTTGGCGATTTCTCGAAAAATTAAGTAGGCACTCGGACCTTATGGCCCTAGTGTATCAGCCCCAAACGGCTGGTACATATAAGTCGGAATAAGATTAGAGTATCTATTTGCGCTGTTTGAGGTTTTCTGCACCCGCAGTAATCGCACTAGCACAGCCAACCGTAATAGGAAGATGGGGTGGCGCAAGGTAGTCGATACATGTTGCATCACACACCAAAGGCCGACCTAACTTCTAAAGCATTATGGTCAATCTGTCTGGTCTTTTCCAATCGTCGCGAGCCATTGGGTTCTAAAACAGCTGGCAACCCAGCACTGTCAAGAGCACGCAATGGTTATAACGCATAATAATACGTCATCGGAATGACTGATGTCCATTATAAAGTTTCATACATTTTGGCTTTAACGGAGGTTTAGAATAGAACGAATTTTAAAATAAGTTGTTATTAATGAAAACATTTAAATTAAAAAAAAAGGAATCAAGAGGAGGTGAATGACGAAAGCAAGAACATTTATGTGAATTCCCTTAAATCCCTAATTTCCACATTAGGTGTATGTCTGGGATCACATAACTCTGGCAACATGTATGATGGATGAGTAAAAATTTGTTAATTTAAGTAGGTCTCATGAATTTTGCCCAATAATGATCGTCTTTCTGTATAATTTCAGTTTTGATATGATTTTTACATCCCGACCATACGGCAAAAATACATGTTTTTCTACCAGTTATGTGTAGTTGTCCCTGCACCTGAATGTACCAAGGATGTTTCAAATTTATGGAAAATCCATCTTTCGTTTTCCTCCAAAACCTTATTTTTTTAAATCTATTGCATCGTCCAACGAAGTCCTGAATGCAGAAATTAGACACTTTATTTCTACTATTGTGTCTTCTCCCTGCACAACTCCGTCCGGAGTTGCACCTAGAAAAGGTAACTCTTTATCAATAAAAAGACCACAAGGCTCTATTTTTTTAATATTTTTGATGCTAGTTGTTCCATGGCAGTTGTTTCACTTTCTATTCCATGTTTTATGGACGGCACATTACATACATTTTTTGGATATATAAGATTTTTAACTAAAAATAACTTTAATTTCGGAAGTCGGTGGCAAAAAAGTAATAGGTATACAAATCCAAAGACACCGACATCCGAAATTAATGTTATTTTTCACTTTGTAGTATTTTTGGGAGTCGGTTTTTTTTGTCAAAAATTTTTTGAAGTGAAACTTCTTTAGGCGCGCTTGACTTGGGGAGTAAACTGGCGAACGCGTTACGGAAACGTGTGATCGGGCGAGTAGGGAAGGTACGTATTTATGCGACCGGGTTTTTACACCAGGTATTTGCTTCCAAGTACGCACACAAGTACGTAGGTACTCAAATAGTTCAACAACCGCGTTTGTTTTCGCAAATGCAATCATGCTCCTTATCAGTAAGAGCACAGAATACTTAATAGTACTACGTACAGAAAGGACACTCCCTTCCTCGACCTCATATCAGATACCGCACCTCACCCCGCACTTCGAGGTATTCGTCGCCGACTCTTTAGCAAGGGCGCTCGCGAACCGCAGCGCTGTATTGCTGATACGAACACACAATTATGCGATTTAAAAGTTTTATTTGAGTTTTAATCACGATGGTTGGATATTGTGATGCTTTTCCGAATTCGTATTTACATAAACTGTTTGTAAGATTTCGCATTTTTAATAACATGCGATTTAATAACCGATTATTTACAGATAAGTCATTTAAACTAAACTATTTTAGTGTTTTTATTTCATTACGAACCCGACTATATAAATAAACAATTGAACTACATGGTCACTTCATAATAATGCACACGTTCGGGCAGCGCCACCGCCGTCGTCGTTCGGTTCCCCGACACAAATTGCTTTCCGCGCCAATTTTTTTTTACGCTACTAGATTTCACGCACACATTTGCACGTATAAAAACGTAATTTGTTTATGTAGTAGTAATAGGTAATTATTTTGCGAGCGTTGTATGGAGTGTCCGAGGTGTGGTAAGAGTCTATGGAACAATTTCGTATGCAAGTATTTTTACTTTAATGGTTTGTAAAATTATTTTATTTTTAATTATAATTAAAAATATACCATTAAATTTCTGATGCCAAACTGCATTCAGTGATGGATTATTTTTTATTAAATAGTTTTTGTAAATAGATATGATTAGTTTTCGTATTGATATTTGCAATAAATTACCACCGTTGTGTCATCGCGCTTCTCTTTCTTTTCCTACCGAACCTACGTTCCTGCATGCGGCAGCAGCGGGCAGCATTATATGTGTTTATTTCCTTCAAAGGAACTATCTAGTCTCAGTAGTTCCTTCAGCTTTTGCAAAGGAACTACTGACACAGATTACTAAATAGTTTGCTACTGATCAAAAAGTTCTCAGTAGTTCCTTCAAAGGAACTGCTAAAGGAACTATCTAGTCTCAGTAGTTCCTTCAGCTTTTGCAAAGGGACTACTGATCAAAAAGTTCTCAGTAGTTCCTTCAAAGGAACTGCTAAAGGAAATATCTAGTCTCAGTAGTTCCTTCAGCTTTTGCAAAGGAACTGCTGATCCAAAAATTCTCAGTAGTTCCTTCAAAGGAACTACGCGAAGGAACTAGTGAGCATAAACGATATTTTTTACGAAAACAAGTTTTGATATTATAACACAACTTTAAATACCTCCAGGACCCCTGTACAGTTACATGCGGGTGCAAAATTTGCTGTTTGTGGTAGTGCGCATACAGCAAATTTTCGCACCAAAAATTAAAGTCGATTTCCAGCAATTACTTTTGTCACAGATCTTTTGTGCAATGTTACTTAGTTTGATGTACGACGGCTATAAGTCTTTTTACACCCTGTATCAATAAATAGATAAAATTATTTATAAAAATAGTTTTGCTGAATATATTGAAAACACCATTACACATTGGGAACTGTCTAAAATAGGTACGTTTACCTCCCTAAATTTCTGACAATGTTTTGACATTGACATGAGATTACGATTTTAAACCATTTCAAAAATTATTTTATGAATGAAAACTACAAAATTTGGAAAAAATAAAAATACGAGGCCTTATATTTTACATCTATATTTCATTTTACTTTATTACATAATTTCTTCAGAACATAAAATGTTGTCAATCGGGTCTTTTGAGCGCAAGCAAAGTGACACGGGTTCCCCGTCTGATAGCCGAAGCGGTACTGACAAATACTGAATCGGGGTCCTGTCGGGGGCCGGGCGGCAGAGCGGTTCAAGGTATGAGTGGTTATAAAGCTGGATATTTCGGATCTCATCTTTTTACGTTAAATTTAACGATTAAAAAAATAAAAACGAACCTATGACACCTGCTTTATGCATAGTTCGATTAGCTTGCAAATTTTCATGGCCTAATTTGAAAATTTTCATTGAATATTCTCCTTTTATTTTGCGGTTTAGAGGTAACTTTGAGACTTCTTTGTATCGAGAAAATTGTATGCAATCGTGTTTTCGCAACCGATGACACCTCGCAGTAGTCCTCATCGTTATCGTATATTAATTTCAAAGTGAAAACTGCAGAACTGTTGAAACTACAGCCGCTAATGCTAAGGCAATTTTCGCAATCTGAGGTAGTATCGGGCCTTAAGCAATAACACAAGTCACAAAAGTATCAACAATATCACAAAAACAGCTAAGAATTCTAGACACACGTGCTAACTCAGAACACCGAGGCGAGAATCCCTACAGAAAGTTTCGAATTCTTCGATTATTTTCCTTTCTTGTTTGACAACGTTGACGATAGACAAGACAAAACTGCAAAATCCTAGTCGCAGTCTCATCTCGGCGACAAACAAATGTCAAAAACTTGTATAGGGAAATTAGAAGTATTTTTTGATAGATTGAGATTGAGATCAGACTGTGAACGTTCTTAAAATTACGAGAATTGCCCCTCTGCTATTAACGTATTATCTATGACACAATGGCGTGGTTTGAACTGTCAAAATACATGTTGTCCATACGGTTGAAATTTCGATTCCTTGCCGTTAAACAAGACATTGACGTGATTTGCACGTGGTACGATTTCGCCGAGAATAATAGGGAATTGGGGCCTTGTTTTCGTCGGGGGTTAAAATTGACTTTTCAAGAAGCATAGTACCTATAGGCATAGCACGTCGCGCACGCTCCATCTCAAAAGCACATTCGTCATCTCGACCACTACGGTCCTTGCGAGATCGAGATTGCATTCCCTATCGCGTTATAATAGCAGACGCTAGTTTTTATACTGGAACTGGTCACATAAAATTTTTCGTTATGGTGCAATATACCATAACGAAAAATTTTGTATCAATAATACCAAAATTGACATCAGAATCAAAATACCCATAGTGGCCATACGTGAATTCCTCGTCCATGTGGCAATTAACTATTGCAAGGAGAACGAAGATGTTACTTATTCTAAACGTTAAGATGCTGACAAGATCTAAAGGGCGGTCCGGGTCTCTGCCGGACTGCATAGAAAGGCAAGACGTCCCTTCAAACCACCTGCAAGACTGAGGCCAGCTTGCCCCACAAACTACTAAATCATTTAGTGCTAAAAATATTATTATTTAAAACTTTATTCTGTATTTATTTATTTCTTTATTCTTTATTCGTTTCTGTCAATCGCTTGGAGATGCAAGCGATTGACAGAAATGGAATTATGTTTTGAATTCATTTAGCGTTAGGTGCATTGAGTGATTTGTGGCGCAAGTGGGCCTCAGAACTCGACTTTTCAAATTACAAACAATTTTGTTTAAGTAAATTCTTTTTCCCTATCTCACAAACACTAAATAAACCAAATTTTCCTAAATGAATCAATTTCGCGCACGGCCGCTTTACATATTTGTTTTCCACAAGCCCTTTTGGAGACTTTGGTTCTTGTCAGCGCCTTAAACAACATTTACCTAGTCAGCACTTCGTGGGGATCAAAATTAGGCGGCACTTTATCTAGCATTTCTTTAGACTGCCTGTACACAGACGCCTCACGTGTTTCCCCACCCCCTCCACCTGACTCCTTCGGCTGAATGGACAACATCGTATCCAAAAGTTCTTGAGTGGTGTTGCGCTGGTAACTGAAAGTTAATTATTTATCAAATAAATAAGAATCGGATAATACCTATGAATGTATGAGGTACATTCATCATCATCATCAGCCTATAATGTTCCCACTGCTGGGACAAGGCCTCCTCTCTATGAGAGGAAGTGGGCCGTAATCTACCACGCGGGCCCAGTGCGGGTTGGTAGATGTCACATGTCTTTGAATTTTTGGTTCTAGGACATGCCGGTTTCCTCACGATGTTTTCCTTCACCGTTTTGAGAGCAGTGGTGATGAAATAATTTACACAAAGTAAAGCGCCTGTCTGGGTTCGAACCTACGACCTACAACTCGTAAGTCGCGGCCGATACCACTGGGCCACCACTGCTGCTGAGGTATATTAAGAACAAGTAAACAGTTAACTAACGTGATATCAGCATTGGTATGCAACCCATAAGCTTGAGGTGGATCAACAGTTTTCATCGTGTCGATTTCTTCGAGGTACTCGGGTATGTTCTTGAACGCCATAACGCAATATCCCTTGTAGAATTGGAAATCTTCCGTAAACAGTTGGTCTGACAACCACACTCTGCAGAAAGTGGCTAGCAGCCGATTGTCGTAGTCGTCAGTCACTCGTCCGCCGTACTGCACCGCTGACACCATGTAACTACAACATCGTGTTAAACCAGTTTCTCCTTGCACGTGAAATTGAGATTGAGATGTATGGTCAACCGTTACTACCTACTAGGAAAACTTACCGCACGGTATTCCAGCTTACTGTTTGTCCTGCCTCCAAAGCATCTAAATGGTTTTGCACATACAGACAACACGACAACCAGTCAGCAGAATTAAATTCGTAAGGTATATTCCAACCGAGGGGACCAAATTTCCGTCTCTCTTGTACTACGGTGTGCAGGAACGAGATTGTGTAAATCATCGGCAGATAAAAGGGACTGTCACTGTAATCAAGGAAGTCCTGACTCATCGAGTCGTAGGTTCTCATGAGACCAGCTTTGATACCTAAAACATTTAAATATTTAAAAATATCACGTTATTTGCCATGTCAATAAAACAAATAAGTATTAAGTAACAGAATACTCAATACGAATACATGACTAACTTACCGGAAGGCGGCTCGCAAGTATACTTTATAGACATTTGCAGAAGTGTAATTGGAAACTGTTCATGAACTTCTGTGGTGATCCAGAGCCTAAAGGGTTACGAACAAGTAAATAGTCGTGAATTTTATATATTGAAATATAGAGAGTGGTACAAGCATTTAATATAATTATGCCCGACATCTGGACTGAGAGCCGTTTTTTTATACTTGCGAAACAAATTGAAACTTGTAGGGAAATTAGTTAAAAATAGTGAAAACTTGAAGTAAAGGTCTGTAGCGTCACTTGTAAGTATACTACGTGTAAAAAGTAATTATGTACTTACATATAAATATATTATATACAAATATACTTTGTTTTATATTAATTAATTATTAGCACTTATATTATGTGTAAACCAACGGACAAACTGATTTCCCTAATAGTTAGTACTTACCTCACTGATCCGATTGCGCTGGCCGGCGGCGGCTGCGGCCGCGCAGCGAGCGGGACCCCTCCCGTTTCCTCGTGTTTCACCAATCGGTAGTCCGCGGCTAGATGCTCTCTAACTAGACGCACGCTTCCGATAACTAGCATAGGTACAGTATGCTCCTCGCGCGCTTGTTGACCTAAGCTTATGAACTCTGCTTACATAATTGTTGTCGCACTTACCGCTTATTGTTGTTGCTGTTTGCCGCTGGCAATTGTGTCAAACGTGACTCGTAACGTCACCAGAGGTTTGGAATTGAAGGGACGCGCGAGGACAGCCATTTCTGGATACTACTGAGTGGCGTACTCACTTTGTTACGAGACCAATATATACTTTAGTCTATGTACGAGACACGGTCGTCGAAGCAACACCCCTCCGTGATACTCCATTTTGGTGTAAGTGTATCGGTATTAATCAGAAATAATGTTGGTAAAACATTATTTCTACTTATTCTTGTGTTATTTGATTGTATTTTCTTAAAATCCGTTTTGTGGTACTTTTAATAAAAATAAAGAGAATGTAACAGTTGATTATTGAAAAAAATATATATTATCTAGCGATTTAAAGAAGTAACACTGATTGGCCTAACTTGATTATCTATACTTATAATAGTACATAAAATTGTAGCCATCTTCTAATCATTAAACGCTTCATATGATTTTCTGATCGTCATTTTCTTTTCCTTATATTATTATATTCTTCTACTTGTGCATACGTGACTTTCTATCTGTGCTTCTTCTTGTGTTGACTTCCTCCTTCTATTCTTCGAACCTTATACGTGTACCTGTGTGGACTTACCAGTAAATATGGCAAGTGAACCCTCGGCTTTTATTCATCTCCCGTACATATCTAGGTACAGTCGAGTTCATTAATATATTGGCAGTGACAATGTTTCAAAATATTGTAAGCATTAAAATGATCATATAGTTCTATACAAACTTAGACATCAATAAAATGTTTTCATATAAACTGTTCATAAGTATGTTACGGTAGTGCAGTCAAAAATATCTGACTACTCTTCGGAACATAAATATCTAAATAAATACTCTAGTGTTCAATATATTTGTTGCAACCTAGGATTCATAAATATCTATACAGCTTTGAATATTCAACTAAATGGCCTTTACCATAAAATTTATTTTTGCTTGCCGGAGCAGAAGTTCGAGTAATAATGCAATATTGCCGTTGAAGGATGTCATAACTGACAACTTCAAGTTGATTTTGTTTCAAGATCTTTTTCATAGAAAAATAATTGCATAGATATTTGTGAACCTAACTTTGCGCTAAATAATATGAACAAGAGATTGCGCACAATTTTTAGAGTCTTTATCTGTAGTAATATTATTGATTTAATGTAGTCACATATTTATGATGTCACAGATTGTTTACAATTTATTGTACGGCGAAGCTGTTTAGAGTTTTATGAAACTTATCATTGCCTATATATTTTTGATTCATAAACATGCTCAGATATTAAAGAACTCGACTGTACCTACTTCAGTCCATAAATTCCTTAAACGTGAATTAAAACTTTTATGAACAAATGACTTGGGCTTTCAATCCAGACGCCTGCATAAAGTGGCATAACATAAATCTCAGTAAGAAAAACAAATTAGCTGTTCCATATGTTTTGACTGCGTAGGTATTGCATTTTTTTATGAAACACGTGATATTTTTTTTTTGATAACCAACGATAAATTTTCTACGCTATGGGGTTCAGAATCATGTTCTGAATTCATAGTTACAGTTTGCGTGTCGATGTCCCTGCCACTAGCCAAAGTTGACAACCCTAGCGCGACCGCCGAGCGTAGGTATGAAAAGTGAAGCACATACCTACATGTGATTGACTTCTGTACTCTCTGTATTTTGTGATTTATGGAATAACCCCTTTGCTTCAAGTTTTTACTATTTTTAAATAATTTCAACAAATTAAGGCTTATAGGGAGTTTCGATTTGTTTCGCAAGGAATTAAAAAATGGGCTCACAGTCCAGCTCCAGGCGCACATTTTAATATTACCTAAAGAAATCGTGAATCTGCTCTGGAGTTTTCTCTAGTTCTGCGAACTGCTCCATTATCTCCACCATGTACTCCAATCCTAAATGACAGTTTTGTAGCAGCACCCACAAACCCTGTACACCAGCAGATATTTTTAACATTATGTATTAAGATTTCGGTCGAATTAATGGTTCTAAGCATTAGACAACTTATCACCTCTTTTAGACCACGATCTATGAGCTTCCTTGCAGGGATCTCCTGACCTTGGCCCATAGATACTGACTGGCAAATAATCTCCATTCGCTTGGCAGCCGTCTCGATAGACGGCGTCGGATCAGAACCCATCGCCAAAAACCCAATCAGTGGAACCAATGGCCGAGACTCTAAGACCATTTGCTGGAATAAATAAGAAGTCCACATCAATTCATTACTCGTTGTTACTTATTGTTACTTATATTCACTTTGGTCACATTCTTACCTCGTAATTTACTATGACTGCTTCAGAGTATCGAGCGCCCATAGAGGACACAACGTACTTCCTACAACATAATATAAAGTATCAGTGCTTGTATCCAGCTGTGAATGATAGTGGCCACACAGACAGTGGTATGACGGGCCACTCACAAGCTCTGCGCCAGAGTCCTGTCGGGACACCAGGCGCGCACCACCAGCAGCTTCCTGAACACATCTAGAGTGTGATAGCCGTCAGGTAGCGCCTCTTCTTCGGGCGCTTCTTTATCAAACCTACCAAGCAGACAAATTAAATGTGTAGGTATATTTATTACAAGTCCTGTAGGTACATAATAAAGAGTATTTTATTCTATTCTATTCTATATATCTTATCTGAACTCCTTAAAGGCTAGACCGACTTTGACGACATTTTTTAGTGTGTTTGAGTGGGTCCCTGGACTGGATGGTTTAAATTAGCAAATGGACCCAGTATGCGGCCATCGAGTTCTAGGAAACAGCTAGTTTACTTATAAATGAAACTCACCAATTCTTCCATCCCTTCTCATTATTGCTAACTTGGTTCAATATGTTACTGAACTGGCGCAAACCAGACAGTTGGACCAGGTTCAGCCATGAGATGTCTGTTACCCACTTGTAGGGTTTAGGCGGACATGCATTAAGATCCAACGCCGCGCCACCTTTAGATAGAAAGTAATATTAGTTATTTTATTATTCCCTAAGAAAACTTAACAGAGGCCGCCTTAATGCCTCAGGCATTTTCGACCAGTCGACCTTTGGGTGTTGCAAAGATTAACAATGGTAGTTGTAATTTCGAGAATTGTGTATTAGTATCTACAAATTATAACGAGTAAGGGAATACCTACTCCGGATTTCATGTGTAGTGTAGTGTAGTATGAGACGATACAAAATAACTCCACTAGAACGTGCTTACGAGAAAATTTACTAGTAAATAGTAGAATGTTGCCAAAGTAGAAAAATAGATGTATACGTGTCATACGTATATTTTTCTACGTCGGTAACTACCTTTAATAAACGTCTGGAATTCTTCAAATGTAATGAACTCTTTCTGCAAATCTATTTTTAAAGTAAGCAGCATCGTAAATAAGTACTTGTGTTTCACATAAAAACCACGACTGATGTACTTGAACACGTCGAAAGTCTGAAAAAGAAATATGAAACCGTAACTTGCTACTGGCTACTAAAACTAAAACTTTTCTTACGAAACAGCGCCGCGGTTAGTGTATCGGTTACACGTATCTACCTGCACGCGGGAACTTCGGAAAGTTCTATAGAGTTTCTGGCACTGTGCTTTCGAATTTCGACCTCAAGTCCCATCTGAAAAATCTAAATTTTTGACCGCTTGTTTTGTTCACATTGTGTTTAGGTGGCGCCATTTGCTCTCAGCTTTGCGTAAGATTCCCTATTTAGACGCATATTTTGGAACGCTGTTACAGCCTGATTAGGAACATTTCAATTTCGTTGAAATGCTAAGAAAAGGCCTATTCAGATATAAGCGATATCGCAGCCGCGCTCGGTAGCAAAACCGAATCGGTACACGATATCGCTGTCGCGCTCGGTAGCAAAACCGAATCGGTACACGATATCGCTGTCGCGCTCGGTAGCAAAACCGAGTCGATACACGATATCGCTGTCGCGCTCGGTATCGATACTTCGTGTACCAATTCGGTTTCGCTACTGAGCGCGACAGCGATATCGCTTATATCTGAATAGGCCTCTATGCTGGTCAATTAAAGTTGACAAATTGCGCAGATCAAATCTGCATACTTACTAATAAGCTGCATCGCGACACACTTGTCGCAAAAGAAACGCTTACCAAGTAATCAATAATGAAGCCGATCCTCCTGAATGTGATAGGGCTTGCGGGCGAGCGTTCCATTGATATATCAAAGCGCTCGAGGAACTGCGCCAGCGACGTCTGGTACATGTTGCACACGAGCGACATGTTGCACACGAGGAAGTACAGCACTGAACCGCGCGTCGCCACTGGCCGGTACTCCTCACGTGCGGCGTTGATCTTCATCTCCGTCTCCTTGGCCACGTCTAGTTTCTCTTTCACCTGGCACAAGGATACAGTGTTCGGAAAAGCTTTATGTACACATTCAGTGCAGTTTGGTTATATTTTTTGACCTGAATATTCCGGTTTTGTCGAGCGGGAGTAATAAATAAAGGATAGTAATAAAAGCTCCGACAAAAAAAAAAATAAGAATTGTCCTTACTAAAAATATTAAATCTACTGCCTAAAATACTAACTTTCCGACTACTTTTGTCCGAATAAAAATGACGAAACGACCGAATGAGATACTGAAATCTTCGAAAAATAAACATGACTGTTTATTGCTATAATACTTTTCTACCAGATTAAATTACGTTTTGATATATACCTAGGTAAAGGTATTTGTATTCTCATTCGCTCGCTCTTGCATCCTATGTCGAATATAGAATATATCCATAGAAATCGGGGCTCCTATTTCTATGTAAAGGGTTTAAAGTAACCTAACCAAACCGAACCTCGGGGTGCCCTTGACAAAACCTCTGTTGTCGGTAACTTAGTAATTTTGTCGGAGGTTCAGTATTTTATTCGGAAGTTTATTTTGTTATTCGAAGATCCATTTTTTTAGTCGGCCACAGATCGCTGGAGATTAATTTGTTTTTCGGAACCATTAGCCCTATAAATAAATGGGTAATTACATCGGTGGCCGTAATTTTCGTGATGTTGAGCACTTGAATAAGCGACACATCTTCGACAAGCGAACCCTGTATGGTAGTCAGCTTGTGCAGCAGATTGGCTTCTAACTCCTGCATCTTACGGCGGTTAGCGGTCACGTCCATGATTAGTTGGGTTCGTTCCGCTTCCATTTCCGCCTTCTCTGTTAGTATCACGCGCCCTAGTAGCTGATCTTCCAAGCCTATGGAAATAATTGATACAGAATAATATACATTTTAAAGGTGAAAATGTTGCATTTAGTTATGCATACAAAATAACAAACTCATATTGGCTACTATACTTTTCAAACTTAGTAGGTCTGATAAAATAAACGAATAAATTCGATTTGTTGGAATAAGCAATTGTACCTTGCATTGTCACAGTGAAGTCTATAATGGAAGTCCGAGCTGAAATCTCAGGCGTGTAAGCAGGGTTAGGTAGCTTTGTAGTTATATATATTTTGTGACCTGCTGTCACGTCTATTTCTTTGTCTCCTAATTTTACCTGAAATTAAATAAACATTTTAAGTTTACTGTCATATTGTGTTTGTTATACGAGTACTTATAAGATAATATTGAATAGTTTATTTCAAATAATCTTATATAATTGATTATTATTACTGGAGTTTACCTTGAATGAAGACCCAATTTTAATGTAATTTTTCTCAAGTATATTATCGAGGGCGGGATCTAACTCTTCACCAACGTCTTCTATCAACAAAGGTCTACCTAAAGATACGCAGTCTTCTATATGATTCCTTAAATAGAAAAAAAGGAACCTTAAGTAATACATAATTATGTCGAACCATAATACTTATGTCGTAGATGATAAAGGAAAGATAGTATGCGTAACTTTATTTTCAACACACTTGCTCGTAAGGTGGCTCTTAATGAACCGATTTTAGGTCCATAATGCAGTGTATTAAAGACGCGTGCTTTTTACTATGTATAACTATATGTGTGTATAGATAACTATTTACAAGTCGGAGATGTGCGCATTTTAAATCTTGTCAAAAAGCCTTCATGCCAAAAGGAATCCGCGGGCCATATTTCACTTTTTTTTAAATAGTCTGTATTGCCCTTGGTCCCAAAATGAACTAAATTTTTTTTCCTTAAATTGTCCGTGGTCCCTTCTGGAACTAAACTGAAAAGACCCTGACTGGCGTTCTATTATTGCGGATTCTCACTGAACTAATGTATATTTCTCTATGCCAATAGTACTTTCTAATTCCATACTAACTAAACTACAATTTGACATACGACAACACAACGATCAGTCTGACATTATTTTGGGTTTATTATAATTTTATATAGGCTGTTTAGCGGTTTTGCCAGTGCCTTTATTAACACCTGCGCGCCCATCGCTGGCACGGCGCGCGGAAAGACAAAACCAGGACGCCATTTTCCATAAAAGTTAATAATAATACAAGTCAGTTTTATTCCTGGCAAGTGTATTGAAAAACGTCGTATGAAACGCGTGTGCATTGATCATTCATTGTACCCGAGGCGGTATTATTCGATAAGGAAGCCGATTGTGTCACATAGCACACATGTATCATAATTTACTATTGATTGACATTGTGATAGTATGGAAATCATAAATCACGAGGAATAAGATTGTATGTCCAGTAAGTAAAAGAGATACATACGAGTGTAAATAGTTCTCACTAATTCTTCACACCGCTGCCAGTAACTACTCGTTTGTCACAGCGATAAGAACTACCAAAGAGAGTACTCGCTCAGCCATGCTTACTTGGCGGGCTGAACATTCGCTAAGAGATTCACGCTCTCCAACTCGGTGTTTGACAAGCAACGTGAAGCTCTACTCGCTTCACGTTAATCGCCGGCGGGACAGGTGCTCTATGCCATTTCCGTCGACGTCGTTAAAATGCCGTTTCGTCGTCTTAATGTCAACTGAAAGATGTCCTCTGCTGGGCATAGATCTCCTACATAGAACGCTCCTGCGCTGTCTGACTCCAGCGGATTTAGTTATTTGTACTCTATTCGCAAAACTCTGGCATGCATAGCTCACCTGAAATATTTGTGGTTTAGGGTAGTGACAATTAAGCTGTTCAATTTTTCCATGTTCTTGATCCAGATCTTTCCTTGTGTCTGCGGGTCGATGAGCAACGGGAAACGAGAGGCTTTAGTGACAATGATACCGTTTTGTATAGACAATTCGTCTGTTGGTAACCCGCATAAATTCCAATCACCAATCTACAAAAGTGAAAACCAAATTACCTAGGTACTCAAAAATGTTAGAACCTTTAGAACCACGAAACTCATAATGCACATAATAAAACAATAAAATTAAATATTAAATAAAAAACGATCAAGAGCAAATCGCCTGTAAAATTAGGGTTCCAAACCAAATGACACTGACTAGTCTATAAAACGGTTGTTAGTCTGCCATAATTACTGTAGGTATGGCACGCAATCAATAAATGCGCGCTAGCTCCTAAACTATAGATATGTCTAAAAAAACACTGCTCTATATGATTCAGGTACTTACTAACGTTTTATTTTTATTTTGGTAAAGATAAATACTGCATACATCAAAAGACCTTGCCTTTTTTAGGTATCTTTTATATTTTTGTCAACAACAGAATTCGAATTCAAAATAACACTGTGTTAGAAGTATAACTATGGTTCGAAGACATATGTCATCTACCAACCCGCACTGGGTCCACGTGGTAGATTACAGCCCACTCCCTCTCGAAGAGAGGAGGCATGATACTCGTATAAATATGGAGGAGGCCTGTGTCCTGTGTCCCAGTGGGAACATTATTGGCTGATTATGGTTGTTATTATTAGGTATTATTTGATAACAACGGGCCACGAGTATTAAGGAAACTTTTGTATTACAAGAAAAGTAGTTCACCAGAAATCTGTAGGCTTCATAGCAAAAAGTATTACGATAGTAAACACTTTTCTTCTTCTTTTCACATGATTTTCTGATACGTTACATGAAAAACGTGTCACTGTTACCGTTAATGTGTATAATTCAGGTATTCTATACCATACCTAGGCAATGTATAGAATACCTTAGGCGTCCAGGCAATGTATGAAATATTATGAATATTATTGTCCGTTACATGCCTTGCCTAGGTAATTTCCTAGGGATTGTATAGAATACCTGCTGGTTCACCGGCAATGTGTAAAGTAAATAGATTTGATCTATATTTTTCAATGTTATGTAAGTACTGTAGAGGTCGGCTCTAAAGCAAGCCTGGCTGGAAAGCCACACCTCTACAAGACTCGATGGTTATATTTGTATCAAGTTCCTTTCGAACATTCAAGCAGATGTCATATAAGAGTCGTAGGTTTGACGTCTAATCTTTAAGGATTGAATTATTATAATATGATAAAAGTCTTTTTAAAATATAATCCTAATAACTATAAAAGGGATTTTGATTTGATCCCGACATCGCCCAGGTGTTATATTTGGTGGAGGCGCCAGTTTCGGACGTTTTTTCTTTGGATGGCGTGTGTAGAGCCGAATAATACTACACAAGTTTCATGTTCCTCAAAATTTGCTGCCTAATAAACTTTATTTTCAGCCCAATACATACGCTCAGGCATTATTAAAAATTGCGTGGTGAGGCCACAAAGTATACTGTGAGTATATATTTTAGATGCGAAGAAACGTCGCCAGGAGGATATAAAGCTAAGTGGATATATGTATTTTTTAATATAAAAAGAGAAAGATGGCTCAAGTTTTTGCGGGCATGGACGGTGTATGCCTAGAAGACTTTCTGAGGCGATTTGAAGTTGTTGCCGCCTATAATAAATGGCGTGAGAGCGACTGGGCGCTCATATTAAGCGCATATCTTGAGGGTGCTGCCCTAGCAGTTCATAAGTGGAAATACTATGACGACATGTCATTTGATGAGATATGTGAAGTGTTATGGGAGGAGCTTCCATGTAAATGTCACAGAGATAGAAAAATGATTAAGGTGCAAGTAGTCGAGATGGCACAAGATCTGTCTGAGGAAAGCAGACAAGAAAATATTGTAAATGTAGATAATGATGCTTCTGTATTATTTAGTGGAAGACAAGATGACCCGCTACAGAACGAGCAGTGCTGCCTAGAAAGCAGCGTGGAAGTTGGCAGTGATGGAGATGAGGACGAGCGCAGCAGCGAGGCGTGCATCGCCGCAGAGGAGGAGAAGGAGCCGATAGAAGTGTTCGAGAGCGAACACAATGATGAAAACAACGAATCGGGTCAGTTCTGTCCAATTATTAATGTAATTAGCAATGTTTCAGAGCCACAGAATGAGCACGATGATCGCGATGTGGGAATAAATAAAATTAACATCGCCGCTGATCATTTTGATGTGGATAATGTGTCGATCGATTCGTCCGAAATAAAGGAGAATGGTCATTTCGATTTTTCCGAAATAAAGGACGATGGCCATTCCGATTTTTCCAAAATAGAGAAGAAAGATCACTTCATCATCGACATGAATAATAATGATAAGATGATTAGTGATGAGTTAGTTGAGGATGATATGAACTTGGATGCAGTCAGAGATGAAGATGCAGAGGTGTTGAACGACTCCGTACGATCAATAGACTCATTTAGTTTTCCTACGGATGAAGTTATAGTTCGTAATCGTAGTAATTGTATAATATGTCATGTAGATGTCCCTAATTTTAATAAGTTTTATTCACGATGTGCTGCAAACAATAAGAGAAAAGCACGAAAGAAGAGAAGAATCCCATTTATTAAGAAAGCGAAAACTAAAATATTATTTCCAAAAAGTTTTTTAATAATTGATAATTTTATAACAACATTTTTTGTAAACAAGCATCATTTTATAAAGAAGTTTTCGATTTTAAAATATAAATTTAGAAAAAGAAAGTTTAGAGATAGAAACCTTTTTAATTCAGATTATTTAATTAAAACTTTTTCATATTAGTGTGTTAATAGTTGTTGTGTTTTTTTTAATTGTCATGTATCTTGTCATGTAATGTAAATATGTCACTTGAATGTAAACATCATATTTTAATGCATTATTTTTGTTTGGATAATATGTTACAATTTATTAATATGTGTTCATTTGTGTGTTACATATGCTGTGAGAAAATACATCGGACGCGGCCGGGAGCGTGTGAGGTATCCGCACCTCCCAGAGGGCTATGAGGTGCGCCCTCACACCTGCAACGGGTCAAAGGGAGGCCTGAATAGATTGTCGATTTCAACGTGATTACAAGTAGGCCTAGGATATGTTTCGTACTCCAGTATTTAATGACGCGAGTGATAGGAGGATAGTTATTTTGAAAACTGTGGTCACTCCTATAGAAGGGGGAGTGACAGACACTCAGCATAAGTTGTCACCGACTTTGCTAACAGGGGTATAACCCTTGCAAAGTGTGTTTGGTTGACACTTTTGGTTCAACTTGTGTTTGAGGACACACAGTTTTATCAGCATTGACTGATATTTAATGATATTAGAATTTTAGAGAACGTAGTAGGACTTTAAAGTTTTTTTTCTGGAGTACGAGCATAATATATTAGTTTTTTATTGAACCCTGGCCTCTTAAACTTTTCCCTCCCTCTGGCTCAATCCCGTCCGATGGAGTTAAAAGAATCCGATGCTAAGATCGTTTAATTCTCTTAAGCCTCTTCTAGGTCGATGTGAACTCTCACATCAAGTGTTAGTATTAGGAGGCCGCGTCGCGCCTTTTACCGGGGTTTTGACACGACGAGGTTTAAGCATGACGGCGTTAGCTTGTATGGGTGCATATTGGCACATATAGATGTTAGCTTGCTTGACACTTAACGTAGTGTTGGATTCGCGATTCGTGCGTCCTGACTTAAGCTTACTCTTGCAAGAGACGGACCTCATCTTGTAAATTTCTTCCCCGGATTTAGGTAAACTTATAATAGGATAGGTAGATAGGGCTTGGAAATTCGAATGGTGTGAATAAAAGTCATGACCTATGCCCAGACTGTTATTCAAGGGTGGGCGTAGCTCATGTAGAGGTCGGCTCTAAAGCAAGCCTGGCTGGAAAGCCACACCTCTACAAGACTCGATGGTTATATTTGTATCAAGTTCCTTTCGAACATTCAAGCAGATGTCATATAAGAGTCGTAGGTTTGACGTCTAATCTTTAAGGATTGAATTATTATAATATGATAAAAGTCTTTTTAAAATATAATCCTAATAACTATAAAAGGGATTTTGATTTGATCCCGACATCGCCCAGGTGTTATAGTACCATGGGAGAAACGAACATCTATACACCGTAAGGACTATCTTGCTTGCAACATACGGCCGCTATAATAATACTTGCTAACAGATGTGTTCATCGTGTGGACGTGATTTTTAACCGACGAAAATAAATAGGTTTTCAAATTGGTCAAATGTAAGTTTCCTCTATAGTACTTACCTATAAAATGACGGAAAAATAATATGTTTGCTCAAAATTAACTTTATTAAAATTAACAATCACTCATTAAAATTATTTTTTATAAAAAAGGTAGGTAATACTTTTATAATACTTTTTTTTGCAGTAGAATAAGAATTATTACACACAAAAAGTCGCGTGGAGTTTACTGCCTGCTCGCACGTCTTCCCCTTCCCCACTCTCGTCTTTTTCACACATTGCCGGCTGCGCATCCGGTACTGTATAGAATGCCTAGGCAAAGTATAAAATAAATATTATTTCATACATTACCTAAACGTTTTAGGTATTCTATACATTGCCTAGGTATTGTATAGAATACCGTATTATACAGATTGCCGGTAACATCACCATTACTAAACGGCGCGCGACTGAGATGGCGTTCTTTGCACAAATGTGGGAAGTACCGAGGCATCCTCGAGTGTGTTTAGATGACCTAAAAACTCTACTGCTGACAAGTTTTGGCAGTTAATCTACCTACACCTATAGGCAACCAGCCCTGGTCCCCCCCTACAATGGCCTGTAAAGGTTCGTTAATGTATATTGTTTAGGCCTTTGGTTTGGAATTTGTTAGAAGGCTTTACAAACATGACAATAAATCCATGGAATTAGATATATCTGTATCGTAGAATTAGATTTTCTACATACCGTGGCAGTGTCTGTCAGTTGATCTGTTATATTTAAATTCATAGACACGGGAATTTTTCTTCGCAACAATTCAGTAAGCCAGTTGTTGTTCAGCAATCCCCGAAACTCTTGATTAAAAGGTCCAGAATATGACAAAAATCTAAAAGAATAACATAACATCACGCCTGTAATCCTTGAAGGATTAGGTAGAGGTGTACCTAAACTTTACCCACATTTCGCTAGTTATGTTTAAATCCCATGTAATAGTGGGCGAGCCTACTGCCATCAAGCGGGCACAAATCCAGACTTTAGCCTACTATTGAAAAAATCCTGATGGAAAAACCCAATAGCACTGCCCGACCTGGGAATCGAACCCAGGACCTCATGCTCAACAGTATCGTTTGCGACTACTAGACCAACGAGGCAGTTCTAAAAGAATATGCTGGGCTATATTGCATAATTTGTTCTGCATGAAGTAATACCACTTTAATCGAGCGCGCTTCAAGTCAGTTCGTCTCTTTATAGCGTCTACGCACCCACAGAGCAGCAGGATGTCGCCGACAAGACGTTCGATCTCAGACTTGAAGAGCGCAGATTGCTCCGTCCAGCGCACGCGCTCTCCGCTCAGGCCGTTGATGAGCGCGGTGGCGGCGTCCATCTTCTGTTGGCACTTGGCCGCGTCGTCCAGCACCGCCTGTTTCAGCGTCATCGCGTCGTCGAACTGCTGCTGCACTTGCGCCAACTCGCGCTAAGGGAGTAACCATACCTATTACTATCAATATCCTAGTGTCATGACTGCCGTGTTCAAGAGATAGTGCGTACCTCCTTGGCTGCGAGCAGTGCCTCAGCCGCGTCCAGCTCCTTTTTGGCCGCTTGGTATTTGCCTTGCATCACCGCCAGGTTCGCCTTTAGAGGCAGTACGTCCTTGTTCACCGAATAGAACTGAGCCATGGCGATGGTCCACGATATCAGTCCAGCTACGTTACCGCAAGCTACTTTCGCCGCTTCGAACGTGTACAGACTATAATGTTATATAAACTTTTAGAAATCTTTGTTTTGGTCAACATGCATCGAATTTGTGGGTGTAAGTATGATCAAGAATGATCATACTCAAAGCATAACTCAACGAATAAATACTGATAATTACTGATGAAAGTACAATAAATTTATTTTTAAACACTGTTTCGGATTAAAACTAATTTAAGTATAAGGCCCTCTCTTGGACTGCCCAGCTACAGGAAGTTAGCCGCAAGGTATTTGCATCCGCTGCATCTTTGAAGAGATTGCGTAATTTTCTACCAACTGCCACTAAGATTACGCTTGCACAATCGCTTCTTCTACCCATCCTTGACTATGCTGATGCCAGCTATCTTGATCTTACCCAAGACTAACTCGATAAACTTGAGCGGCTTCAAAATTTTTGTATAAGGTTCATATTCGGTCTGCGCAAATATGACCACGTTTCCGAATTTCATGTAAAGCTCAAGTGGTTACCAATTCGCCTTCGTCGGAATGCTCATATTCTTTCCCTTTTGTACAATGTTCTCTTTTCCCCTTCCACCCCTCTCTATCTCAAGGAACGTTTTCAGTTTCTTTGTGACTCCCACACGAAATTTTTATGGTCATCAGATAACTTAAAGCTCAAAATGCCAACGCATTGCACAACTTTCCTTGATAAATCCTTTACTGTCCAGGCCGCTCGTTTGTGGAATGCCAGTTGAAATAAAACGCGCGCAGTCGTTACACGTGTTCAAAAGACATGTAAAGGAACACTACTTGTCGTTGTGATTTTGTCCTAACTGCAATCATCTACTGTCTTCTTTTATTTTCGGTGCTTATATAATTATAAGTAATATAAATAAATACATACTAATTAATATTAGTATATATTTATTTAAGTATCTATAATTTTGGATATGTATTTATCTGTGTATCTATTTTAGTGTATTGTATATATAATATTTGCACCAATGACAGCCCCATTTTATGTCCAGGGAAATCACTGTCCATTCCAAGGTTGCCTGGAAGAGATCGCAGAAAGCGATAAGGCCGCCCATTGTATATTTTGTAGTGTTTGATTTGTTTATTTCATGTTATGTATTTTTGTGGTGTATAATAAAGTATATATAAATAAACAAATAAGTATACCTAAGTAAAAAAAATGTAAGTATGTATTTTCATTTTCAAATGTTAAAGCACTCCCACGTCGGGAGCATTCGCCTGTAATATAACATAGCAGATTCAGATTCGAACATAGCATCAGTGAGTGAGGAGAACTGAGCATTAAATTGCGCAACCTGTTTGTAATTATACAATTTGTAACATTACGTTCACCGGGAGCATTCGCCTGTAATGTAACAGTAGTGAGTGGGAGCACCCGAGATACAATTTGTAACTTGAATGAAAACAATTGATTCGACTACAGACGAACAGTCGTCAGTCAGGGAGGCAGTATTGTAGCTTAGTGCTCAAAATCGAATATTGGATTGCTATATTACAGGCGAATACTCCGGCGGGTAGCGCCTTTATGATCGGCGATCAAGGCATCGGGAACTGCTTTGTTAACAGTTTTCGAAAATAAAATGTTAATATTTGTGCTGATTAAGGAAACCCATAATACTCCATTTATTTAGGTTTCCTTAATCGTTTCTTCAGGCAAAAGTGGTTAGGATCCCTAAGGGCCAAAGCACACACGCTACTTTTTGCATCGGCGATCGGCGATTCAGCTGCTTTTTAGAAGCTAAATGCAGCGACCAAGCATTCCACACCGCACACTTAAAAACGCCAAACGCGGCGATTCAGTCGCTTTTTGGAAGCTCGATACAGCGGCTGAACGCTACACTCCGCACACATTCGGATGCCGGTCGCAGCGATTTGGCATTTGCGCCAGCATCGGAGCAGTCGCTAAAACGCTCAATTCCGATACCACGTCCGAACGCAGAGAGTCGCCAAAACGCGATGCAGCATCGGAGCAGTCGCTAAAACGCGCGATCCCGATACCGCGTCCGAACGCAGAGAGTCGCCAAAACGCGATTCAGCATCGAGCCGCAAAATCGCCGATCGCTGATGCAAAAAGTTCATTCACGGACAAAGTGCATTCACGGACCTACAAGACCAACCAAGCTCTTATAGGTCCGTAGTAAGGCCTTAGACAACCAAAAAAGTTAACATAGATATACATAGCATGTTAAAATGCAATGAGCCTCCTCCTTTGCCGAATTTGGGTAAAAAAAAAACAAAAAGTCACTAATGCAATACATTTAGAAGGCTCAGCAATCAGACCAATACCCTCTGGGCATGAAGTATTGAGAGCGACACCCTCTGGAGACAGATTATCGGGAAGCTGTCGCACACAATATAGACAAATGTGTCATAGCTCTGCTTTGAGGGAACGAAGTCAGTTTCACACTAGACTGACGTGTTGTGTCGCGATACAGGATTGATCAATCAACTGAATCTGGTCAGGAGATCGTCGTTTCCCGAGTTTTCATAGGATAATACCGCGAGAAGGCGTCAACACACGAAAAACACAATAATGTAAATCCGGCTTTTTTTTATCTATGCTCTCAGAGAAGCACTGCCAGTTAGATTTTGCGAAGATGAAACCATACATCTAGTATCTGGGTATGGTTGGCTTGACACTAGAGTGAACCGCACATGATAATGGGCGTTGTAAGTGGAATCGGGGTTTCGACTGCCTTTGCATAAGGCATAAGGGCCCTATGTACACGGCATGGTGTGTTAATCGCGCGCTAGAAAAATCGTGTTACCTGGTATATTTTATAACACGGTTCTATGGTATACGGCGACGGCGCCGTAGTGCCACCGTGTTGTCATCAAACTTCAAATTATCCATACAACACGGCGAATAAACCATAGTCTTTAACGGCAAGAAAAACGCACAAAGGGTCTAAGGGACTCATGTTAAACTAACAATAGTAAGGTCAGGATTAAATCCATGTTTCATCGGCTACTGTTGAATGATACAAGTTGTTTTGCATCTTGCAATAAAGATAGGCAACATAACATTACCTACACTCAAAAATGTTGTTTTCCTTGCCACTTGTATAATTTTTCGCAATCTATGGAGGTATGCTGCAGACGGAAATTGCTGCATAAAATAGGGATGGTTTTCTAAGAAATGTTTTCCTATACCTACAGTATTTTTATCTCACGAAACGACGCACGCTTTACTTGTGGTAACCAAGTCTGCAATTTGTAAGACTACACAAAAAATAATTAGAGTGATGGTCATTAAACAGTAACTAAATGATAATTTATCATACATAACAAAAAAAAAAAACATACGGGAATGAGAAATAAGGTTGCAGCAAATCAACCATTTCGGCATTTATTTCATCTTTTGGATAGTTCTTTAAGTTACTCAAGAATCTTGCATCCGCCATAACCTAAAGACAGAAACAGTGGACGTTGGTTAATAGCAGATTATTCACTAAGAATAGAGCAGTGTCCTTAAGTCACGGGCGCCATTTTGAATCCCGAACGCAACGAAGGATTCTAGGGCTCCCGAGCGCAGCGAGATTGTCACAGCTCTTTGTGACCCCGCGTCCTATTTAAGCGATCATCGCAGGAATACGCGATTGTTGTGTCGATATATGTCACTGTTTATTCGGAAAATCGGAAAACGCCTTCTGTCGGCGCGATCACGTGTTCAGATTTACTGAACATAATATTATATAGTGACATGTGACCACTAAGAACGCGTATTTGTACGACGATCGCTTTAGAATGGACGCGGCCGTAGATTTCATTATCGCATGTTTGTATTTCTGAACATAGGCGATAATATTCGAGAAATTTTCATTTTTCCCGAGGAACAACAAAATTTTGTGCTTCTGTAATCATCGCCTGTCTTCGGAAATTAGTCAAATGACCCTTTTTTTTGGTGCGCGATGGAAATCCTCATGGACTTCCTCCATTGTGGGGGTGACAGAGGGGCATGCCGGACTCTTACCGGCTAAAACCAACGCAGTTCCACCTCTGCCTATCGCCGGGAGTGCGGGATTCGCATAAGCATTCACCGCTCCCCCGACAGGCCTCAACCCGCTGTTCCTCAGTGGGTCCCACCTATGCGGCCATTCCCATAATGGCCACACCTACTATAGAGTAGCGCGCGTGGACCACTGCGGCGCCAACTCGGGTCTGTCTGGTCGAACGACCGACGCCCCTAGTCCGCCGCCTGCAGGCCACCTCTCATGGAGGTCGCAGATCGTTATGCGCCCTTCTCGGGCGCCCGGTGCGTTTCCTGTGAGATGGGAGAGAGGATGCGGCTTCTCTCTCCCGCTTGGCCGCCTCGTTTACAGACATGACATCCTCGCAAAAGGAGGCAACCTCGTCCCATGCGCTCCCGTTCTCGACCATCGATTTAACGACGGCCGGGAGCGAGAGATAGCTCCTGCCTATTGCCGCGATAAGGTCACGGCGCAGCCTTGCCCAAGCTGGGCAATCTTTCAACGTGTGCTGCGCTGTATCCTCAGGACAAGCCGCACAGTGGTAACACACCGATGTCTGCTCCCGACCTATACGACACAGATACTTCCCAAAGCAGCCGTCTCCAGAGAGTACCTGCATCAGCCGGAAGCTGAGGGCGCCTTGCCGCCTCCCGATCCACGCCTCCATGACGGGTCTTACCGCCGCTTAATGACCCTACACATTTTTATATGTCTGAGCCCAAACTAAATAATATTATACTGTTAACACACAATACCTTCAAAGATTCTCCCCAAGAAGCGACTAAACAATTTTTTTCTGGATCAGGTCTAATCGGGTCTATACGCTTCCTAAAGAGCAGAATGACAGCATCCATAATGAGCGTGATGAGATGAGGTGGCTTGCCCAGCTTCCTGACGGTGGCGATGTCGGCAGCGTTGATAGTCTGCAACAGAGCCGTGCCGTAATCACTCAAGTGGCATTAGTAAAGTCAAAAATAACCGTAATAACTTTAATTTCGGAAGTCGGTGTCGTTGGTTCCGCATCTTCGTTTTTTGACACCGACTTCCGAAATTAAAGTTTAATATCACTTTGTAGGGTTTTTTTTTTGAAGCCGGTTGTTTTTTTTGTTGTAAAAAAGTCTATTTTTTTCACTTTTTAGTTGTGCCTACCCCACACAAATTCAATTAACACTAGTGCATTGAAGACACCGACTAGAAGAATCATTATAAAATTCGCATAGAAATGCCGGAGATGCAGTACATTTATGCAAACTTCGCACATAAGAATAATTACCTGATGTATTATATACTAAAACCTTCCTGAAAGTATGTAGATCACATTAGTGAAAGAATTATCAAAATTGGTTCATTAGTTTTTGAGAAAATCGCGGACATACAAACATACATACATACATACGGGTCGAATACAGGACCTCCTTTTTTGAAGTCGGTTAAAAAACTAGAACGCTGGACGCACCTGTAGCGCGGCCTCGGCAGCCGCTAGCGCGGGCCTAGCGTCGGCTAGCTTCTCCTCCGCAATGGCGGTCTCGGCGGCGATCACGCTCACGAGCTTCACAGCGCGGTCCTTCACCTCTAGCACTTCCGCTTTGACCACCTCAGCTGCTGCCTGCGAGTCCGCTACAGCCTCCAACACCTACAACACACTCGACGTCAGACTACCTACTAGTTGGTAGACATGCCCGCTATTCTTACTTAAAGGATACGACGCAAACCTCCTCCGCTTTAGCTGTGGCTTCCTTAATTTCCAAATCTTTTAGTTCCAACTCTTTCTTTAATATATCAACACTAGCTGCTGCTTCAACCAACTTACTCAGACCAGTAGTCATTCTAAAAAATATTTTTAATTAAAAAAAAATATTACGGGATCAGAGGAGTGTTTAGTTAGTTGCTTAAGGGCTTATTTGATCAAAGCACAGATAATATAGACCAAAGTCAGAATTATTTTATCCGTGGAACAAAATTGACGTCTGACAGTTCTAGTATGGAAAGTGTCAAAAATTAAAAATTTATTCTTCAGGTTTACTTATTCTAGGTATATAAAAGTTTGGTAAAATTCGACCTTAGTCGATTAAATAAAGGGCCATACCCTTTATTTAATCGACTAAGGACGAATCTATACTTAGCGGCCCTTCATGGTTAATGATTATGAAACAGAAAATAAAAATAATCATCAAAACACATGGTGGTATGGTGCAGTCCCACCCTACCCCCAGGGGTAGGGGCAGAGGTTTGGTGGGTCAGGAGTGTCATAGCCTAATACAGTTTTAAAATTTTCGTAACAACGTTATTATGTTGGTCTCACCGCTAAAAGGGCAAACTAATTAAATGCTAATATAATAAGTACAAAAGCACTAAGCAGAGTTGCGAATTCATTGCCGGTAATGTGGAGGCTATAAGTTATTTACATAATAGATATTATCTAAGTCTACTCAGTAGGTTTCTAATTATAGTCTTTATAGTTTTTAAAATAAGTACCTTCTTGCCATTTCTGCTATATTTACGTGTTTTTCACTATAGAGCACTTTATAGCCTTCAAGGAAAGATAAATACGACTTAGGAGTGACGTGAGTCTGTCTTCTGAATCGCTCGTAGTATTCGACGCAGGTGTCTGCTACGTTATCCTGCACTACGCCCATTATCTCAATCAACTGGTGCTTGGTATCACTAGAACACACCACCTAGAAGGCGACATTTTGGCATGCACAATTAACAATTCGTTATAATACCAATCGAATGCGTTAAAAGAAACATGAAGAGTCTACATAAAAAAAAAATTAAAGGAAAATAATAAAGCAAAAGATGTTGTTGTATAGGTAGTTGGCCATAAAATTGCTTTACCACCCTAAGCATGCAATTTCAGCGCTGCCGGCCGCCTCTAGAGATGGTAAGTACAAATAAAATTCGTAGCGCCGAAAGTAGTGTCACACCCCGGACACTCCTACAACGCTCGCAAAATAATTACCTATTAAATAAAATAAATGTGTGCGTGAAATCTAGTAAGTTTGGCTGTCGTGCGTAGCGTAAAAAAATGGCGCGGAAAGCAATTTCTGTCGGGGAACCGAACGACGACGGCGCTGCCCGAACGTGTGCAGTATTATGAAGTGACCTTGTAGTTCAATTGTTTATTTATATAGTCGGGTTCGTAATGAAATAAAAACACTAAAATATTTTAGTTTAAATGAATTATCTGTAAATAATCGGGTATTAAATCACATGGTATTAAAAATGCGAAATCTTACAAACAGTTTATGTAAATACGAATTCGAAAAAGCATCACAATATCCAACCATCGTGATTAAAACTCAAATAAAACTTTTAAATCGCAAAATTGTGTGTTCGTGTCAGAATTACAGCGCTGCGGTTCACGAGCGCCCTTGCTAAAGAGTCGGCGACGAATACCTCGAAGTGCGGGGTAAGGTGCGGTATCTGATATGAGCGCGGGGAAGGGAGTGTCCTTTCTGTACGTAGTACTCACAGATATAG
This sequence comes from Amphipoea oculea, assembly GCA_945859645.1. Classification (NCBI taxonomy): domain Eukaryota; kingdom Metazoa; phylum Arthropoda; class Insecta; order Lepidoptera; family Noctuidae; genus Amphipoea; species Amphipoea oculea. The sequence goes on from OX243862.1 coordinate 8,755,293, forward strand.
ATATACCTAGATAACGCAAGTATCACGAACTGTATGAAAACTAAGCGTGCCACTTTTTGACTACCTACTATGACGTCACAAACTCGCGCTCTCTCGCTCACGCTCACCCAGCCAGCAGTACGCAGGACTGAGCGCGAAAGTGGCGGCTTATGATTTTCGATCGTAAACTGGTGCGATTTTTGGCACGCGAAGTAGGTGCTCTTGCGTTATCTATATCTGTGGTCGACTTAGCTTTTCAACAACTTTAAAGTAAAAGTATAGTACTATAGCAAAATTTGACTAACATTAACATGTTACAAACCTGAAACTCCCATAAAAAGTGATGCGCCACTTCAATAAGTGCTTCTTTGGGCCACTTCTGGAACCAGTCCATAGTAGATCCAGATATAAGGCCGGGGAATTTCATAGCTCGGCTTCTGAACTTCTCACCCACCTAAATAAACCAATTTTAAATCAAATTATTGTATGAAGAGTACCTATCTACTTATCAAATAATGATTTAAACTTCGAAAAGTACAGGAGGAAGAGAAACTATTCAAAAGGAGAATTCAAATTCAAATTGATTTATTTGTTCACATAAGTGTAATGTAGTGGTACATAATGGATAAAATAGAAATAATGTTGTGTCAAGAATGGGCGTCTTTGTATAGAATCCGTCCCCAGTGTCGTTTCAAGTTATGGGTTCCGTCCCCAGTGTCGTTTCAAGTTATGGGCTCCGTCCCCAGTGCCGTTTCAAGTTATGGGCTCCGTCCCCAGTGCCGTTTCAAGTTATGCCAGTTGAAAGGTCATACTAGCTTTATTTTATTGTATGACACCAACAGTCAGACATGTGCCGGGAAAGAACTATGATTAATTTTATTTTGCTATACTTAAATGTTGTTTTTATTCCAGTCGGTGATTTCGATCTTATTGCTTTAACGCCTGTCAGAGGGCTAACGGCTTAGTGCTCATAATCACGTGCGGCTGCAGTGGCCTTTGCCGTCAACGCAACGCGTCGGCGGCTTCCATCAACAACGAGCTGCTCGTGTATTTGAGCACCGTTCTCTCGACGGCGGCAGTTGCATTGCCGTTGACGCGTGTCGCTCGTGTGCACACTTAGAAAAAAACCGGCAAAGTTCATGTCGGGCCACGCACAGTGTAGGGTTCCGTAGTAGCCCGTTATCATCGTTATCATTATCGTTAGTACGAATCTGTTGTTCTTTATTCTGAATATAAGTATTAATATTATTCGCGTCATACGACGGGGATGCGCCGCGCCGCCGCGCCTTGTTTTTACCCGACTGCGGCGAAACCCAAACGGAGGGTAATGCGTTTGTTGACCTGTATGTACGTATATCCGTTTTTTGTTCCCTCGTAACTCCTAAACGAATGAACGATTTGGATAAATTATAATTTAAGTCTTTGTAAAACTATGGCGGATTTGGGGTGCCATTATATTGTGGAGTTCGAATTTTTTTCTTGTAATACCATCGAGTGGGATATCAAAATGAAGGGTTTTAAAAGGTGATTACAAAAATATACCCAACTTACATGGTTAAAAGTAATTCGAAGTGACAAATCGTAAAAAAAAGTAATTAAAAAAACTGAAAGCTAAAAACAAACCCATTTTAAACTAAATAAAATTTGGAAGCAGGCATGAGTCCCCCATTTGAGTTTGAAAATATAAAAAAATGGAATGGGTCCCGCCTGCTTCCAGCTCTTATTTAATTTTAAACGGGCTTGTTTTTAGCTTTTCAGTTTTTTACCATAGTCGGGTTTTTTATTTACATACAGAGTGAACGAAGCCCTAGCTTTTACAGTAGGTACGCTACCTGGGGGGAATGCAAGTGCTATTAATAGATGTAGTCTGGGAGTAGTCGGAGTAACGTAGTTCCGTTAAAATAGTTCTTTTTTTTTCCAATGAGTACGCATTATAGTAAATGATTTAAGGGCGTTTTCTATGATTTAACTATAAGTATATATGTTGACTTACAGGTGAAAAGCATAAAACAACGTGCAAGTTAGCTCTGGATCGTATGATGAAATATTCATACAACACATCAGGAATTGGAATCCTTCTAGGTGCATTCTTCTTCATGATCGGTGTCAACATATTTAGAATCTCGTCTGCAGTAATAAACAGAAAATACAATAATTTTACTTTACGTTATCTACTGTTTTGTTCGTGATAATGACCATTCGAGACACAAAAAGACAAAAATACAATGGGAGAGCCGCATATACACGGATGGCGCGGCTCGCGTGGTATCGTGCTACCCCGCGCCGTTTAAACGCACCTTTAAAGCTGTGCCGAGAAAAAAAGACGGACGACGAAGTGAGACTTTAAAGCCCCATTTATATTTATTTTTTGCGACACCACGCATCAAAACACGATGCCGACAACGTTACGTGTATAGTCATAGCTTTAAGGTTGTTAATATGTATAGGGTCATTCCGCGGAAATCCAGTAACGGCGAATATATGCTAATAATAAATTAAATATCATAGCTGCATTCTTTTTTTACTTTATATGACATTTCTTACATGTTTTTACGTATGGCGCCGCTATCTAAAAAAGTATAACACGTTTATTTAATTTATTATTGCAATCAACACGCACCAAATGTCCTTACCATTTCCAAACAAAAGTCGGCCTAATTGCGCGGAATGGCCCATTAGTTTATTATAGCATAAGATTATTTTATGTATTTTATCTATGGGCCTTAGCTGCCTGATAATAAAATGATTATTGTTATTTTAGATTTTAAAATTTATTTTCTCTTGTTCCAAGAACTTATTTATTAAAATCTCACGGGTGTAAACCAAGGTGAGATTTTAAGTTTGAGTAGATTAGGTGTTTTGTACTGCATTGAAATTATTGTCTAAATCTAATTGTAAGAATTTCCCAACTATGCGACATGTGTTTAATATAGCAGCTTTCTGTGTAAGGTATGTGTATTTGGAAAGATTGATTGCATTTAAACTGATAGTTGTTTCGGGATGATACCAGTCGTTGATACCACGATTGGGACTATTGTTACTCTATTCATTTTCCAAACTCTGGTAATTTCTTCTTGTAGTTCTGTATATTTCCTCATTTTTTCAGTGATAGTTTTTTGTATAATATTGGTGTTTGGGACTGCTATATCTCTTATGTATGTGTGTTTGTTTTCTTTATCAACAAGTGTTATATCGGGCCTGTTGTTACATATTGTATGATCTGTAATTATAGTGCGGTCATAATAAATATAATTTGTATGATTGGTTTCCTAATACAGCCCAAGGTGAGTATTTGTAGTAGGTACCTATGGTGTGTATGGATCTTTCATGAGATTGTGTTTTGTTGCGAGTTTCTGGTGTATAATATTAATAAGTTGATTGTGTCTATGAGTGTAATCGTTTTGGGTTAGTGTGCTACAAGCTCCTGTGATGTGCTGTATAGTTTCAGGTTTGCTTTGGCACTTTCTACATAAATCGCTTCTTGTTGTGTTATCTTTAATTATATATTTAGTATAATTCTTAGTATTTATGATTTGGTCTTGAATGGCCAGCATGAATCCTTCTGTTTCTGGAAATAGTCCACTTAACTCCAGCCATTTGTTTGAAGAGAGTCGCATGCAAGAGTTCACACGCGTGCGATTTCCATAAAATGGCATAAAATAATTGAACGCAAGTTTTGCCACTCAATAATTGAATTTGAACTCTGTTAACACAGGCAATTATTGCAATTTTGCCTCGTCTAAACAAAGGGTTGAACGTCGTTGTACAACTCTATGACGCGTTGATTCAAGTATTGCCCGTATTTACGCTGCCAAATATTTCATTCAATTTTATTGTACTTTGCAAGAATTAACTTGCTTCGTTCGTATGTGTTTCCAAGCACTTCCGCATCCGATGAGCGGAAACTTGGCATGTAACCTATAATTTCGGTAACATTAAAATTATTTATACTAAGGAGATGGTATGATGACGCAACGAGAAATTGACCAAAGGAACTCCTCAACTAAACAAGATAACTCCGGTTGGATTTTTCTCGACAAATACTATTATAGCCCAAGGAGGAGTCCAGGGTCTGATGATAGAGCTGTAAGAGCCATAGGAATTCGTCACCTACGTAAAACAGCCGCGTTGTGATTGAGCTTGTTTGGATTAATAGTCTTGAAAAGTACTATAGCCTTGGTTGAAGTCCAGAGTATGATGGTGAATCCGGTATGTGGCCACAGGAACTTCTCAACTAAACAAGATAACTTCGTCGTGTTTGGGCTCGTTAGATTTGTTTTGACAAGAGGTCTCCAGGGTCTATGAGTGGAGTTGGAAGGTGGCCACAGGAATTGAAATTTCGTTTTTTTTTTTGAGGTAAGGAACCCTATAAATCTCCCCGTATCGGATTTATAAGCACCCTGACATTTTGTTTATCTCACAACTGTCAGTCATGCAACCCAAGTGAAGTCACTTGACAACGTTAACATTTGACGTTTTGCATAGCCCTGAAAGGTACTGTGCGGTGACTATGAACGTCCTTTGAATATTAGGTATTTACGAAATGTATGACTCACCATGACGAACGCACTAAGAAACATCTTACTTATTCTCGACTTGTAATAATTAAATAAGTAATATTTTTGAATACAAATGTAAAAGACAGGGTTTCTGAATTGAGAAATTGAAAACTTAAGGTCAGCTTCTGTTATTAAAAACGTCCAAAATCTAGTCGCAAATTTCTCATCTCAGAGCCAATTCAATGTAAAAACTTAGAAAAATAATTAAAGGTAAGAACCTATTTTGGACATATTGGGACGGATTTATACCTAATGCAAACGTTTTAAAAAAATACTTCTTAAATATTACTTTAGCTACTTAAGGTGAAAGCCTACGAAATAAAACAAAAATTTCATACAAGAGACTTGTACTATTAGGTATACAGTACTCTGTAACAAGAGAGATTTTCTATTTCACGGGCAACACTGAAGGAATCACCTTAAGTAATCCAAGAGTTTGACAAGCTCAACTCAGAAACCGGTTGCACAAAATACAGAGAGTACAGAAGTCAATCACACATGTACTTCACTTTTCATACGTACGCTCGGCGGTCGCGCTAGGGTTGTCAACTTTGCTTGATGTGCTTATGCACAAAAAACTATCGTGGTAGTGGCATTCGTATCTAGTTCTGACTACCCTATTTACAAAATTTATTTTGCCCTGTCCGTTTTAGATCTAAACCTATCAAATGAAACTAAAAACAACACAATATCTACACAAACAAAAAATCATGTTTTCAACTTACGCGTAATATTATGTATTTGGTGGCATGAATTTACCTTACAAAAAAATTACTTCGTTTATACTGATTCAAAATAGGAAAATATTAGATAAATCGAGGTTAGATAGCCACCTTACAACATATTCTTGCCATGATCATAAAAAATATCAACTCTTTAATAGTTATAATCGGCGGCGGCGGCTACGCGGGCGACCGGCACGCCGAGCATTTCTATCTTAACTGTTTATAATGAGGAAGATGAGCGTATTTTGTAGCTTTAGATACTACAAAAAATACCTAATATAAATTGTAAAAATATTACAAGGTCATGTTCGCTTTTACGGCGTCGGGCCGGGGGCCGAGGCGCTTACCTACCTACCTAACTATTTACGTTAAAACGAACCATCGAAATACAAGCAAATACCTACTTACCTCTCTGAAATAACTGGTAGCTTAAAAAACGACAATTCACCGTTTAATGTTGAAGTTAAACAACCGTCCACTGAACAGTTATAATAACTTTTTTTGTGTCAATTTGATTAACGATTTATTTCCCTAGCTGTATTTTCTATTTCGATAAGAGACTTTGTTGTGATCACAGTTTGTTGTTATCCTTTAATCGTTCACGATACCCACGCGTCTTTAAGTAATCATCAGCAGCCTACAGCAGTCCACTGCTAGACATAGGCGTCTCCACCTACCCTTACAAGAAAGAAAGAAAGAAAAAGTATTTGTTGCTCCATTTTTGCACTTCACAGACGCGTCTCAAGCGGATGGCACTCGCGCTCGCATTGGTTCCAACCGTTTCGAGATATCGTGTCCGTGAGCGGTGTCTATGTGTGCGTGGCACAAGCGCACTTTGTATGTAGATTGACGTCTGTACCTTTGTGTTTTGTGCCGGTTGTGTGTCTGCGGTTCTGACGAGCCGCGCCGCACCGGACGTTGCCACACCGCACCAGACGTTTACACGTCAAGTTTCGTACTATTAATTGATTGAACAAACCCATTTCTTCCTTAGGGAACAAATTGGCAATTTCTCCTGAGCTGAGAATATTATTGAGGAACTCTAAGAACTGTTCATCTTTGATGTCGTTGTCAGTAAATATGAAGGAGATGCCCTGACCCTGCAGGCCGGCTATGCGGTACAACACTTTTATGTCATCCATAAAGTTGCTCACGTTATACGACCTGAGAACATTTTAGAAAACCCCTTGTTTTATTAACCTCATCTACAGATTCTATTTAAAAAGGAAAGTATTTTCTGTCTAATACCTTGTCAAAGTTATTTGATAGAAAGAATAGTTGGCGATAAATGATGCTAATTTCGTTAAGCTTTGTTTTCCGGAACCACCGACGCCCACGAGTAGAGCATTGCCACTGTGAACATAAATATTTTAGAAGTTGCAAAAATAATTATTCAATTACTGAAAAATATATTGGTAAATACTCATAGGTCAATAGCTTACCGTGGGGTGTTAATGATTCGAGATATGATGAACAGATGCACCATCGCATCGTGGAAGAATACCAGGTCTAGGTGAGCTCCTCTTATCTGTTCATTAAACAGTTCCTGGAATCCTTGGAGTTTCATGAGTACATAGTCCCAACTGCAACAATAAAAATAACATTTTCTTACTAAACTAGGTGTAAGCATTATTTGCAGTCTAGATACTAACAATGGCAATAAAGAGGCAGCAATTGCAAGCTAGATTCTAACGATGGCAATAAGGAGCCAGCAATTGTGGTTTAGATTCTAGCGATAGCAACAAAGAGCCAGCAATTGCAATCCAGATTCTAACGATGGCAACAAGGAGGCAGCAATTGCAATCTAGATTCTAACGATGTCAATAAGGAGCCAGCAATTGTGGTTTAGATTCTAGCGATGGCAACAAGGAGCCAGCAATTGCACTCTAGATTCTAACGATGGCAATAAGGAGCCAGCAATTGTGGTTTAGATTCTAGCGATGGCAACAAGGAGCCAGCAATTGCACTCTAGATTCTAACGATGGCAATAAGGAGCCAGCAATTGCGGTTTACGATACTAACAATGGCAACAAGAAGGTAGATACTAACGATGGCATTTCCTCGTATATTTTTGGGGCATCGGTACTGAAATCTTCATCTTCATCACCAGTTGGGTCGACCGGCTCACGTAGAAAGTTAACAAAGAATGTTTCTTCTTCTGGGAACTCACTCTCATACTCCGGTAACTCCTGTCTGGCTACTTTCCAGAAAGTTTCCGCGAACCAGTCTTTATCATCAAACGTGGTGAACCTGAATAAAGTCAAAATCATATAGATTCTTCGCTGTTCTCGTAATGTAAACATAGCGGAGTTAACGTTATTGTAACACGTAATTATTACCTGTCCGAGATTACTCTTAAGCATTCATGAAACCAGAGTTTGATAGCCGTATTAATCGATTGAATCTCATCTTTCTTTATAAACAGAATCCCTTCCCATATACGAGACAGATCCCTTAGGTTGAACACGTAATGGAACTTTGCTGGTGTTGGCAACATTTTTATCTGTATAAAAAAGCGATAAATAAAAAGATCATTACGCTATCACTGATTCGAAAACAACATTAAACATAGTCCATTTTTTACAGACTTCAAAAAAGGAGGAGGTTCTATGTTCGCCTGTGTGTATTTTTTTAAGTAATACTAGCTTTAGCCCGTGACTTCGTCCGCGTGAAATTTTGGACCACGACCCAGCGCGTCGCATTGCATCGCCCGCCCGCGTCATTACTTCGTTTTCGCTTAGCGTTTTTTTTTTTTTGTTTCATTGTAGCGTGATATGAGAAATAGCCTTTCTCAAGAATTGGCCTATCAAAGGCAAAATAATTTTTCAAATCCGACTGGTAGTTCCAGAGATTAGCTCGTTCAAACAAAAAAAACTCTTCAGCCTTATATTGTACAGAAGAGTTAGTTACATTAATTCGCATAAAGCTGAAAATTGGTATAAATGTTAGGAACACCATTACAAATAAATTTTCAAAAGTCCCCATCGATCCGACGTGTGCCAAAAAAATATTCAAGGTCAAATGTTGCAAAAGTCGGTTTTTCACATTTTTCAGCTAAACGATAACTAAGATTAAAAAAAGTGAAGTGTCAATCGACTTTTGTTGCTGACCGTACCTACCACAACAAAAAAGTGAATCATTAAAATTAAAAAAAAAAAAAACAACCGACTTCCAAAAACTACACTACAATGCGGTGGTAAAAACGAAATTACAAAATCAAATAAACCGACTTCCAAAATATTTTTCTCTTTCTTTCGTGTTTTTTTTTTGCAAGTCGGTTGTTTTTTTGTAAAAAAGATTGTTTTACAAACTTTGGTATTCATCCACACGATACGAGTGATCGGTACGAGTTTTGGCATAAAATCCACTATCTTTTTGTCGTACCGTTGTTTACAGAAATGTCCTGCACTTATAGTTTCTGAAATGAAAGAATAATGATCTAAGTATTCTCTAGTTGTGGTCACATCGTGTGACTATTACTAACGCATGTGATATTTATTTTTCTGGGCTATACAGGATGGCATAGACGCGCAACCTGTAACAATGAATTCAGCACATGATTCTAGACGATTCTAAGCGACGAAATTTTTCGTCGATTATCAAGAAAACGTAGGCTTAGAAGCCTACGTTTTTTACGTTGTTGTCGTTGTATTGCTGCTTAGAAGCAGCAATACAAAGAACAATGTATTGTCCATAGCTGAGAAAGCCTTTGATAACAACTGCAGCCTGTGCCATTATTTGACACCGTACGGATGCACAAGACAGCTGCTTAAGGGTTTTGATACAAAATTACTACAATTCACTATAGATGATTTTTTGTATATTATTCCTTGGTGAAGAAGACTTTAAGTCGACTGTAGAAGAAGCACCATAACCCTAGCTCCGTTTACCATTAGCGTAAGAAAGTACTGATTTATCTATAGGCTGCGTCCTATACAATCACTAAATACAATAAACCTATACAAATTTAATTTGATTTCAGAATCATGTACCTACTGAATTCATGGAAACAGTTTGCGGGTCGATGTCTCTGTCACCCTGTTCACGTAACTGGACAAAATGTACAGACCTACTTATGAAGCAGGTGACTATTATATATTTTTTTTTGACTATCGCATGAGGTGTTCCACCATAGTGAAGTAACTAAACTATTAACTTAAGGCGTGAAATTGTCGTATCGAATAAAAATAAATAAGATTATCACTTTACCAAATATTTTGTCCATCGAAATAATGCTCGGTAGTGTACAGTTAAACACATTAAACTGTCTCTTCAAACGCGGAGGAATATCGTTACGACCACCACCTATAATTATTTTAGTCATTATTTCATTGAAATCTGCTTGAAAACATTTAATATAGGTATTTTTATAATCGTGCTGCTTTTACAGGCCTCAAATTGGACCATGTAGGTATATTTAGGTACTTTTCACCCACTGTTCACCCACAAAATATATTAGTTATTAAATACCGCAAGGACTATATGGAGATGCGTAACTCTGATCAGAGTTTTGCCTTGCCAGGCGTTAGTTTGTCACATGTGTCCCTGTACAGGGTGGATTGTTGAGACAGGGCAGTAAGGTGGTATGATACGAATTACGTATCATACATTCATACCGTCTAGTAACTAGTCCAGTGCAGTCTCCCAAGCAAGTGCTGTGACACTGCGAGTCTCAATAAAATTATCTTTGACTAAAATATACGTATGATTCGCGGCATAATTTTATTATGGAAAGTGTATCATCATAAAGGTTTTAAATTAAACTTGGACGTGCATAAAGTCTGTCATTATGGTACCTACTACTATAATTGCGATTAGATTATGAGTATTTACATTATGAGTATTACAGCCCGATTCAAACTTTATAGCGGCACTGAAGTACGCTACGAGTGCGCAGTACCTCACCCCTCACTTTTTTTTTTCTCGCGGTGGGAATCCTCATGGACTTCCTCTATCGTGGGGGTGACAGCGATGCCAGACTCTTATCGGCTAAAACCACCGCGGTGTTCCACCTCTACCTATGGCCGGGGGGTGCGGGATTCGCATAAGCATTTACCGCTCCAGCTGACACGTCAATTTGTTACTGCGCAGCGACTCGCCTCGTGTTTAGCGTTGAAAAAAGCAGGAAAAATTCCCGTTTCTTTCCAATTCCGTTGTTTTTTTCAATGTTTCATTCGAAAGTTTCAAGAAAATTTGTCAGTATACAGGGTGAAATTGAACACATGCGACAAATCGAAATGGGAGATTGTACTCATTATTATGAACAACTTTTACTATGAGACCCAACCAGAAATCGCGAAAAAAAAATCAGTTGTTGCCTACATTTTGATGAGTTATGCGCACATAAATGTAGGGAACAGCTGATTTTTTTTTCGCGATTTTAGGTTTGGTCCCATAATAAAAATTGTTCATAATAATGAGTACCTAGGTACAATCTCCCATTTCGATTTGTCGCATGTGTTCAATTTCACCCTGTATATTTCATGTTTTTAGGGTTCCGTAGTCAACTAGGAACCCTTATAGTTTCGCCATGTCTGTCTGTCCGTCCGTCCGTCCGTCCGTCCGTCTGTCCGTCCTCGCTTAATCTCTGTGACCGTTAGCACTAGAAAGCTGAAATTTGGTACCAATATGAATATCAATCACGCCGACAAAGTGGTAAAATAAAAATTGGAAAAAAATGTTTTATTAGGGTAGCCCCCCTATATGTAAAGTGGGAAGTGATTTTTTTTTTAATTTCAACCCTAACGTGTGATATATTGTTGGAAAGGTATTTGAAATGGTATTTAAAATGAATAGGGGTTTACTAAAATCATTTTTTGATAATGTCAATAATTTCGGAAATAATCGCTCCAAAAGTAAAAAACAATGTGTCCCCCCCCCTCTAACTTTTGAACCATAAGTTTAGAAAATATGAAAAAAATGTGAAAAGTAGAACTTTATAAGGACTTTCTAGGAAAATTATTTTGAACTTGATAGAAACAACAGTTTTTGTACAAAAAAGACAAAAGTTGTACAAAATCATTTCTGGACTAAGTTTGTAGTATAATCGTATATGCAAGCATTTTTTTTTAACTTCGTTTACATATTTTATTATCCTGAACGTATCTTTTTTCAAACAAAAAAAGAATGATTAAAATTGGTTCTCGCAATCCAAAATTACCACCGAAAACTTCTGGCACGTCTATGTACTAATTAGTAACCCAATTCCCCGAGAGATGGCGCTGTAGGTACTTATTACATTGGGTCGGGTATTATCGAATTGTACGTGGGAACACTTATTGTGACGGACGGGAAACTACGGAACCCTACACTGAGCGTGGCCCGACACGCTCTTGGCCGGTTTTTATCAATAAAACCGAAAAAATATAAAAGAAACGGGAAACTTTCATGTTTTTTGAAGTGAAAACTTCTTTAGCGGCGTTATTAAACTATATTTCAATTTCAATAAAACTTGTTTTTTTTCAACTTTTCAAAACATCAAGCGAAACATTCGAAAGAATCCTGTTTCTTTCCAAAGGATACCTTCCGTTAATTTTTCTATGTAACATGCGAAAAAAACGGAAAATAACCACAATTTCTTTTTTTTTCGTAAAAAAAACAAATTGTTATTTTCGGCATTTTCAACGCTACTCGTGTTCCGAGCCGCCATAAAGTTTGAATCGGGCTGTACAGAATTGTTGATGGCTGTAGATCTGAATATACCTGGATGTATCATTGCACCAAAGATCTGAATGTCGGCTATAGTAGTGAAATCGCCGGGCTTCTCTAGAGAGTAGAAACCTCCCCCTTCCATCATTTGTCGTACTATTTCATTTGTCACCTAAAACATAAAACAATTAATGAGCTTGTACTATATAATAATGAGGTCGGTAAGCTTATGCCGTTTGTTGGGACAGGTTAACTCAAACTATTTCTGGTACTTTCCTCAAAAAGCTACTCTGGACGCTACCCTGTATTTTGTCTGTCAAATTTATTCTGGACTAGCTTCTGCCCGCGACTTCGTCCGCGTGAAATTTCACCCTCCCTTCATTCACCGTCTTAGGGTTGAAATTTCAAAAAACACTTTCTTAGTGGATACCTACTCTTCACAAAGAACACCTCCACGTAACCTACGACAAACTTATTATTAGCGGTTGGTACAGTAATCGGGTCTAGGGATCGAACCGCAAAATTAAGTTTGTTTTTTATTGTATATACTTTTCCGGGATAAAAAGTACCCAGTGTGGTGCTCAGGATATTAAAGAATAATTATACCAAGTTTCATCGTAATCGAACTGGCAGTTTTTGCGTGATGCCTGGACAAACAGACAGACGGACAAAAATTTTTTTTAATCACATTTTTGGGTTCGGTGTCGGTCTAGTAACACCCCTTGCCATTTATTTTTTTGATATTTTCAATGTACAGAATTTTCAATTCTACAGATTTATTATAAGTATAGATATTTCGTTCACTGGTAGTAGATGCGCGTTACATCTGATCTGATATATCTCTGGCACCTCAAAACCATGTTCGGTGCTGGTGTGCTGCGCCTGCGCGTCACGGGTGTTCACCAACGAAATTATCTGCCTAGCTATCTTTATCGTCTCATCATTACCTGATCGCCCCACGCATTCACCACCGGCATGTTTATGTCGTCTACGAACACTGTCATTGCTCGGCCTCCTGGAGGTCCATATGTCATACCGACTCGCTTTTCCACATAAGATTCGATAATTCTCTGAAATATGAAATACGTCATAATTCAATCACATTCAATTGTAATGTAGCTCGTCGGGATAGTCAACGTGTCAATAAGTATTAATTCTACTCACTTGGAACAAATTCGGCGTCGTAGCGGAGGAGAAGTTTATCATTTTAAACAATCTTACTTCAGGATCGTATTTCATCATATAACTTTTTAACATGACTGTCTTGGCAGTGCCTTGCTCGCCGATCAGAAGCACCGCCTTGTTCTGCTTAGCGATGGTTTCGATCAAAAATGTAATGCACACGTTATCAATATTCGGCACCAGGATTGAAGAGTACTCCGGTATACTGTCAGTCGGGTAAATGTAGTCCTCAACACTCTCGGACCTGGCAGAATAAAAATACCACTATATAGGTACATAATTACATAACAGGCAACTACTGGGCAACACTATAAGTACCTTTTTTTGGGTGGAGAATTATCTAATAACTTCTCCCGCTCTGGGCGGAATGGGAGGGCGTGTCAGACTTTTACTGTCTAAAACCCACCCGTGTTCCTGCTAGTTGCCTGTGCCAGGGGCCAAGGTATCTCTTTCGAACAACCCGCGACCCTGGCAAGCATCGGCCCTAATGTTGTCAGACTGCCGGGCTTCTGACAACTCGTAACGAAAGATTCACGAATGACAACCGCGACCAACTGCTTAACGTGGTTTCCGAGCACGGAGGGGCCTAAGTAAATAAATATGGTCAGCACTAGCTGACAGTAGACACTAGTCTGCATTCGGAAAAAAGAAGGCGACACTGCCTCCCGCATAAACAATGAGGAAAGTTTAGCTCTTCTGCCAAGACAGACATGACTGATTCTGGCTATGCCAAGATATTGTTCCATTCCTAAAAATAAGTACCTATTATATTACCACTTTATTTTGTAACTCTTAATGCCTGTTCAAATAAGCAATATCAACGCGTTCGTTATATATTTGTTAAACACTGTAATGATAACTCACATTATCCACCAATACCTATATTACAGAACTCACCTCACAATCCATACTATAACTACGTAGTACTATTAAGTATTCTGTGCTATAACACAACCCTTCACTTGTTCAAAAAACACATACTCAGTTTCTAAACCTACTGATCATTCGATCGGTAAGGTAAGTTGCCGTTAAAGCTTATCTAATACTGTAACCCAAATGCCTATATGTCTCCCAAAATATCTGGCTTATCTAAGGCCTGTAATTGGTTACAGGCCTTAGATACACACTTACCCAGACTGTAAAAAGAATGCAGTGGTAACTTAATTAAAAAAAAAATGTAAACTGTTTTATTATTACCTATTACTTTTTTTATCTTGTATATTTGTAAACTTAGCTCCTAATGCATGCCATAAAACGAATCTCATTTTTGTCTATCGCGCTTCTATATAATATTCTCTGAAAATTGAGAAGTCTGGCTCTTGTGATGTACAGGACCTCCTAGTACAAGAGCCAGGGCTACACTGATGTTTGTGTCTTGAAGTGAAAATAAATAAAATGGACCGGCTTCGGCAAGCGTTATTGCAAAACAACCATTATTATAATATCTATGATTATAGATATACTAGCTGCGCCCCGCGGTTTCACCCGCGTAAATGTCGATCCCGTGGGAATATCGGGATAAAAACTATGCTATGTCCTTTCCCGGGACTCAAACTATCTCTATACCAAATTTCATCGAAATCGGTCCAGCCGTTTTCATGTTATGTCCTGACAACGGAAAACGGGTTTCATTTTTATATATATAAAGATATAGAATTATCAATGAAAAAATGTTTGCTTTGCTTAATACCTATCTGCCTATATGTTTGTTACAGACTAAAACATATTGAGATTCTATACATATGATAGTGTTTAACCTTTCTATTTTAGTGAGGGACGCATACATTTAATTTTTTTTATCAGGTTCCGGCGCTCTAAACGAGACACAAAGTTTTATTGTTATGACGGCTAACTAGCACTGACCAGTGCGCCCAGACGCCGCTAGGGGTGACGCTGTACTCGAAGGGCATGATCCATTCCTTGGTTTTGCCACCGGGCCAGTCCATTTTCACGGGAAGTTTGGTCATGTACTCAGACAATCGAGTGCGCATATCTAGCTCCAGTACCGCGCCCAACGACCACATCATCGCAAAGATGAACAGCCGCTCTAGATGACGGTCTGTGGGAGCCTCTGCAAATATGATTAAAATTTTATATTCATACAACTAAAAATATTTTCATATAATTACTAGCTTCAGCCCGCGACTTCCGTGCGCTAATCTCAGGAACTGCCTGTCGGATTTGAAAAATTATTTTTGCATTTGATAGCCCAATTCTTGAGGAAGGATTTAACATCGATGGAAGGAAAGGAATAACGCTACGACCCCCTTAAGAGCCCAGCAAAAAGAAAAAAAAATCAGAAAGAACGCTAAGGCACTCCACCCACTACACCGCGCCCCGTCGTGGCGAGCAGATAACGCGCCCCCGCGCGTAATTTTTTACATACAAATTCAATAAAAACGCGCTTCCGCGCGTGGAATTTGCCTCGGTTTCCCGCACCCCGCTGCGTAATGCGGTGCAGTGTGCGAACCGCCTAAGCGAAAATAAAGTAACGGCGCAGCTGTAGTATGTAATAGTACATTATTATACATGTGTGCTATGTTTAACATTAAACTCGAGGCGGTATTATTCGCGCGAGCCGTAGGCGATATACATAACATACATAATCAGCCTGTAATGTTCCCACTGCTGGGACATAGGCCTCCTCTCGGTGAGAGGGAGTGGGCCGTAATGTAACCACGCAGGCCCAGTGCGGGTTGGCAGATATCACATATCTTCGAATTTTCGTTCTAGGACATGCCGGTTTCCTCACGATGTTTTCCTTCACCGTTTTGGAAGCAGTGGTGATGAAACAATTTACACAAAGTAAAGCGTCTGTCTGGGTTCGAACCTACGACCTACAACTCGTAAGTCGCGGCCGTTACCAAGTTTGGCCACCACTGCTCAATGCGATATACAGGAAGATTTTTTCGGTGTGTTCCCAACCAGTCACACTGTAACATGTCACAGTGTGACTCGTTGGGTTAGGTTAGGTTAGGTTAGGTTAAAACTGTGACCCCTCTACGCACGAGCCGAGCGAGCGAAGCGAGCGGTGCCGCGGCAGCGGCCGGCGAGTGCCAGAAACGACTTGCGCAAATAGAAAAAAAAGAGCTAAAAAGAGAAAATTGCGATTGTTCCCAAAATCCCAATCCCAACGAGTCACACTGTGACAGTTACAGTGTGACTGGTTGGGAACAAATCATTTTTTCATCACCATCCAAATTTTTACAGGGTGTTCTACCCACGAATATGAACAACTTTCACTATGGGACCAACTCTGAAATCACGAAAAATTGACCAAAATGTATGAAACAGCTAATTTTTTTTCGCGATTTCAGGTTTGGTCCAATAATAAAAGTTGTTCATAACGATGAGTACAATGACCCCTTAAGAGAAAAACGGTGATTAAAATTTCACCCTGTATAAAACATTGATCAAGCAGGAGTCATAGCTTTTCCATAGTTCTTGGTAACCAGTCCACTTCAGCCACCCAAACCTATAGAGCAACTTTTTATTTTTCCATATCCTACAATAGTCTTACACCAACGGGGGGTTATCCTTGGGAGCACTTGCATATAGTGCATACAGAGATAATCATATGTTGATCAAGATACAACCTGATACTGACCTGCGAATCGCAAAAAACGTAAGAAAATTTGAATTTCGCGGGCTACTACTGTGGCGCATTCACCTTAAATTGTCTGTGGTCCCTACCAGAACCAAATGGAAAAGACCACTGGCGTTCTATTATTGCGGATTCTCACTGAACTAGTGTATATTTCTCTATGCCAATAGTACTTTATAATTCCATTCTAACTAAACTACAATTTGACATACGACAACACTACGATTAGTCTAAAAATTATTTCGTGTTTATTATATTTTTTCTATCGGCTGTATAGCGGTTTTGTCGGTGCTTTTATGTTAATAAACGTTCGCCGCGCTAGCGATGCTCGCACGTGTAGGTAAACCGCGGCGCGCGGATAACAAAACCAGCGTGCCATTTTCCATACAAGTTAATATTTAACAATACAAGTTTGTTTTTTTCCTCGCAAGTGTGTTGAAAAACGTCGTATGAAACGCGTGTGCATTGATCATTATACTCTCGGCTTCCTTATCGCGCTCGCCTGCGGCTCGCGCGAATAATCCAACTCGGGCATAATAATCAACATAGCACACATGTATCATAATGTACTATTTATGTTAAAACAATAAATTTCAAGCGGCCAAAGTCGCGGACAGATGCTAGAGTTTTTTTATTTATAATAAAATTTAAAAATTAATAACATACAAATATAATTATGTATGTTTAATGTAAGAAAGGAATAATAATGTAAGCAATGCAATGTGTATCTACGTGTATAATTTGTAGGCCAGCGTAAATACTGTCAATAATGTTTTAAAACACACTTAAAAAAACTATTTTGAGGCCGAAAAATATTGTGTAAAATAAGTAATCTGCTAATCACAGTACATTTAAAACTTATCCAAATAGGTATAATGAATTATTTGCTTACTGCCACTGGGAACTTCAATTTGTAATAATCCAGAAAGCACGTCTGTACATTGTCTGAAAAGCAAGTTTACAATGTTCATCCAACTAAAGATAATACCTTAACAGATTGTTTTTAATAGGTGCAGTGTTAAATACAAACCTGATGTAGATAGCTTCCAGAATTTTCATCTTGGCTACAAGCTTGGTTTGTAAAAATAAATGCACGTCGTCATATATTTTATTGAAAATGTTACGAAAGGTGTCGGCCTCTTTTTGTGAGCGGTGCCGCAGCCAGCCCTGTACACATCCAAGTTATAAATATGTATAGAAAGAAAGAAAATACTTTTATTTGCGATGCAGAATAAGAACACAAACAAAAAAGAACAAGTTGGGGGAAAAAATCCATCACATCCACGTAAAACGAACATTGCTCAGCATAATGCTACGACCCTATGCGAGCCCCTGCGCTGGTTTTCAGCAACAGCTGGCGTTGACGTGATGACGACAACCAGTGCAGAGATAAGATAAAAACAACAGTATATGAAATAAAATAAATACAAAATACCAGTAGCGAAGGGTGAATTTATGACAGAGGTAAGCCGGAAACAAATATGCCAAAAAAAATGTCAATAAACAGTTTCATTAAATTGGTTCCTATTTCGATCTACTTTTCTAAGGTTATGAGCTTCATGCGAATTAGCGAAAAATTACAGCACCCAATTCATGTAATGCTAAACAACTCCTTATAATAATATGAATGCGTCAGATTATTAATATCTGTAAAATAATATATTATTTTATGCTCGTGACTGTGCATGTTTAAATACTCGCGAACTTAGCGATAAATGAACAGTCATACCCCTATGGCTTTACCTCCAGTATAGGTTGCCATTTGAGCACGGATGAAGACAGAAACACCATGCCCATCCGACTGACGGTGGCGGGCGAGGCGTTGTCCACGTTGTCCGGCTCGAACACCAGCTTGCTGTTAGATGCCATCGTGATGCGATCTCCGTTTGCCAACGTCAGCGTCTTGTTGTCATCTAGCACTGAATTTAAATTCTCTATCCACACGGCGTCGACCGGACCATCTGGAAATCCAAAATGTTTTGCAGGTATTTCATGCATATCGCTTGTAGGTTTCATAACACATTGTCTTAGGTTCCATATTCACCTAGGACGATCCAAGTTGTATCAGATTTCTTAACCTTCAGAGCTCTTCGCCACAGAGTAGAGAATATACCATCAGTCCAGTCATTTGTTGCTACGTCTAAACGCCCAAACATTTGAGGCGCAGTGATTGCCTAAAATATACGAACAGAGTTAGTTGAGATTAGGGGCCGCTTGATTCTCCCTTTTGTTATGCACTTAAGTAGTTTGCCAGTTCTAAGTCCAATACAGATCCTGCTTGCACCACAAATTACTAAATACATAGGTACCTATAGCGCTAAGCATCGTTCTGTTTCCGTCAATCGACACAATCACAATAATAATGAATACAAGTAATAATCGCGCCAATAAATTCAATGAGCAGTTTACCGTTATTTTATAGCCGAAATTAACTCTGGTGTGTTTGTTTAGCATGATACCTTAGGATTCATTCTCGCTTCTCTGTGCGGTTTCCCGAGTAAAGTGAGCGACGCCATTAGCGCGTGTATACAGGTGGTCTTGCCCGAGCCAGTCGGGCCCATCGTCATCAAGCCGTGCCTCACCAGCGATGTCTCAAACAACTGTATGATCTTCAAGTTCCAATCTGGGTGGTTGACAAGGCACATGCGTTCTGCCACTGTTACAATAGCGCGTTGCATTTCCCTAAATACAAAAAACAAATCGGATTACCTAACAGTGATAGCAACGCAACGCTAAAATACCTGAAACTTACAAAAACCGATAAAATAAGAGAAAAAAACAGATATCTAAAAGTAGTAGTAGTACTGTAGTAGATAGAGATTTCTTAAAAGAAAATTTCTAAGAGCTGTGGATTTTGTGATTAATAAATAATAAATAAAAATCAGTAGACCTCGAATAAACTTGGCCTACCTTCAGTTTTGTGTGAATGGTAAAAAAGAACACCAACCCACTACACCTATCATGGACCAGGGAAGATGATGATAATGATGAGAAATAGAAAGTTCTAGTACCTTTGAACAGTTTGAGTTAGTTTCATGCCGGGGAACAAATCTTCAATCAATGAAATAAACAAAGGCTCGTCTTCGTCTACTAATTTAGACACGTTCATTTCCCTGCAAAGTAATAGCATTATTGCAGAATACCGTTTAGATACATTTAGTAAGCTATTGCAATAATCACTCACTTTAGTACTCTCATCATGATGTTCTCCTCAGTACTGTCCGGGTTCGCCCGTTTCTGCGCACCCATAGTTCGCAATACGGACAAAATGTTCCGCAACCCGAAGTCATAGTGCACCTGCTTCGACAGCTGCTCCTCGCACAGTTTGTACAACGTAAAGAACTTGCGAGCTGTAATGTTATTGATCAATTGAACCTACAGCTGCCTATGACGTTGAGGTACAAGTACAACGATTATTGGTTAGTCCTAATGGGAAGGGCGGGTTGAAATAGCAATATGTAGGTAATTAGATGGGCTGAAGACAAAGCTTATCTGAGACCGTGATGGTGATACTGGAAAACTCAAAAACCATTATAAGACTCATACCTAACACGATGTTTTCTTTAAAGCCGCAGCTGGCCAACTTGACGCGGATAATGATCTGTCTATCCGGGACCATCATCGCGACAGAGCGGAATTGAATCTTCAAATTTTCAGGCAGCTCTTGTCGTCCAGCATAGCCAGGATTCATGGTGATGATGAAGGCAAACTCCGGATTTAAACTTACAGTGTCACCGTCGCTACCAAAGCAACATAAGACAGTGTATGATCTTTACGGTTTGTTGTACTTACATTTCGCTTTTTTAAGACAATACTTTATAAAAAAAGTCACTTCTCCGATGTTTCCTACTTATGTCAAACTAACTGCGCCCTGCGGTTTCAAATGTCGATCCCGTGGGAATATCGGGATAAAAAATAGCCAATATGTTAATCCAGGGTATCAGCTACCTCCATACAAAATTTTATTAAAATTGGTCCAGCCGTTTGAGCGTGAAGAAGTTAACAAACATATAAACACACACACACACGAACTTTCGCATTTATAATATTAGTGTGATTATTGGTGTAGCCACGCTTGTATACCTGAATAAGAAGGAATCCTTCTTCTCCCTCCTAGCGGTGAGACAGATGTAGATCTGCTGCGCGGCCACTGACAGCACGGGCAGCTCGATGCGGTTGAACTCATCGAAACAGCCCCACGTGCCTGACTGAGCCAAGCCCTTGTAGATGCGACCCAAGCCTGACCAACAACACATTGATTAAACACCTCACATACAAAATAGCGTAACACGAAATACTTACAAACAAGCGCAGTGCGATGCTGTACCTCTGAAATCCATCTGGTCGGAACAGTTGAACACGATGACGAGCTTGCCAAGAGTGCGGGCCATGTCTTTGGTGGTCTCGGTCTTGCCGGTTCCTGCGGGGCCGGCGGGCGCACCGCCCATGCTCATTCCGATGGCCTGCGACAGCGTGATGTAGCAACGATCCGTCAGCGGCGTGATCACAAGCCGTTCCGTTATACCCAGATATTCATTCTGTGCACAATGTGTTGTTTCGTTAAACTACATCTTTACCATCATGTATTTTCACAGAGCGGTAGCGATTACGTTTGATTTGCTAGGATTCAGTTGCTGCATTAGACCGTTAGCAGCTTTATTGTTCGGTTTTATTTATATATAGGTAATAACTAGAGATTATTAAGGGATGATGTTTGAATTTCAAACAAGATTAGTTTAGATTTGAAGCTAAACAAGATCCTTTATAATTAAAAAAACCGGCCATGTGTGAGTCGGACTCACGCATCGAGGGTTCCGTATAAAAATTTAAGGTTTTCGAAATTTTTCCTTTATATGTGCTATAAAACATTGCTTCATGCCAAATTTCAAGATTCTAGGTCGACTGGAAGTACCCTTAAGGTTTTGATTCCCTTGCGAGTAGTTAGTTGCGAGTTTGAAAATATGCGGCTTAGACCTGAGTATTTTCCCCCCGGTGGGTTCCCGCATTGTCGAGGCGGGGGGGCTCAGTAGCCGTGGCTTGGACACCCACGGTGAAGCGAAGTGGAACCCGAGGAGGGGCCGCTCGTCAGGGCTTTTGCCGCTAAGCCGACGACGTAGCGGCCAACAAGTAGGTTGCGGTGCCGCTTGAGCGACATCGCAGCTGAGGCGGGCCGCGATGTCGTATCGGAGGCATCGCGGCTGAGGGTTGGAGGCCGCGGTGGGAAAGGAGTGCCGGTATTGCGGTGTGCCCCTCTCCCTACCTTCCGCGGCCTTGACGGGGTCGCCACCGTCCGTTGGCGGACGCGGTGGGGCCGCAGAGGAAGAGGAGTGTTGGTATGACGTTGGCCGCTCTCCCTATCCTCTGCGGCCGAAAATTGGCAGGCGGCGGGGCCAATGACCTGACCCGTCGCAGGGGGACCAAGGGTGCCCAGACACGGGGTCGTCTGGCGCCCATGTGCTGGTTTGGTCCTTGGGGTGGTCACGGCGTGCTATGTGTTCTGGTGCGCCGGTGATGGGGAATACTCCCCAGAGGAGGGTCCGGTGACTATAGATGGGCAATCCACCGGGTTTTAACCCGGTGCTTTTGGTAAACACCCGAGAAACACCCAATTTTCTGGGTGTTTATGGGTGTTTACGGGTGTTTATCGGGTGTTGGCTTAAAAGTTTGATTTTTGAAGTGAAACTTCTTTAGGCGCGCTTGACTTGGGGAGTAAACTGGCGAATGCGTTATGAAAACGTGTGATCGGGCGAGTAGGGAAGGTACGTATTTATGCGACCGGGTTTTTACACCAGGTATTTGCTTCCAAGTACGCACACCAGGTACCGACTCAAAATACTTGCAAGACTATAAAGTATCTTATACGGCTACTCGCTCAAATACGTAGGTACCCAACCGCGTTAGTTTTCGCAAATGCGATCATGCTCCTTATCAGTAAGAGTCTACGGAACAATTTCGTATGCAAGTATTTTTTACTTTAATGGTTTGCAAGTATTTATTTGTAAACGCGATTTTGCTCCTTATTTATAGGAAGTCATTGATCAATTTCCTATTACTTCCAACAGAGCTTTTGTTTGATTACGCGATTGTACTTCTTATTTGTATGAAGTTATGGATCAATTTTCGATGCAGATAGAAAATACTTGAAAGTATCTCGAGCCCTGGTTTTAGGCCCTGGTTTCTTAAGGTGGACGTACTTGGAAGCCCTGGTACTCGATTTTGCAAGTACGACCCATGTCTACGGGCTACGGGTGAGGTGAACGGGAGTTGAGTGGGGGATATAAGCAAGAGAAAGCAGTGCGCGCGCACATTTTCTTTCTCTCTTCCTCTCATAGCCAAATACGTTTGAAGTTTCACTTCAGTCGTGTGGTCATAAACACACTCGTTTTTTTTTTTTCACAGCTCCAAGGGACAATAGACCTGAGTATTTGATATAAATTCCAGCTTGATACCTCCACGCGTTCCTGAGAAAAAGGGTCTTGACAGACAGACAGACGGACGGACGGACAACAAAGTGATCCTATAACGGTTCCGTTTCTTCCTTTCGAGGTACGGAACCCTAAAAACTAGTAATGCACCTGATATAAAAAGTCGACATCCGTTATAGACACCACGCAGTCATCACTATCCTCGTAATAGTAGAAGCGGGCTTGCTTTTGCCATTCAAAGTCTCCACATGATTTAATTCTCATCCTCACCAGATCATCAAAAATATCTCTAAAAACAATGAAAAAATCTCGTTGAATTTGAAAAGTTTTTGAAGATACAATAAATTAATAAATACAATATTCAATCCCCGCTTATCTTTATTTTGAACAAGTTCATAACGTGACGTGATCCCGTTATAAAACAATCGTTTGCTGTCTATGATCCCAGGGCCCCCAGACCTTTCTTATTTTCTGAGTAACAAAATGTGTGGCATAGCAACGTATACCTGCCAGCTTGGGCCGAACGGCCAAAACACTACTAACTTTTCCTTATGTCTAAGTGCTGATTGTTATACAGTATGTTTTAAAGAATGTTATTAATCACACTAATATTATAAAGGCGAAAGTTTGTGAGTGTGTGTGTGTTTATATGTTTGTTATTTCTTCACGCTCAAACGGATGGACCAATTTTGATAAAATTTTGTATGGAGGTAGCTGACATCCTGGATTAACATATAGGCTACTTTTTATCCCGATATTCCCACATGATCGACACGTACGCTGGTGAAACCGCGGGGCGCAGCTAGTACCTAATTTAGAACTCAGAAAATAAAAACAGGTTTGGAGCCCTCTGGGATATTGCTTTATCATATAATACTAGCTGCTCCGACATCAGACAGCACTTTGTTTTTCCCGAATTTTCCAGTTTTTCGGGCAACTTTTCCATTTTAAAACAAATACTTAATAGCCAAATCGGACCAGCCATTCTCAAGTGATGCGCTTGCAAACGAACAGCATTTAATTTTTATTGATATAGATTTGAATACCTTTTCAAATCTATATCAATAAAAATTAAATGCTAAAAAACTAGCCTTTGATGCACGTGGATAGTGATCATCGTCTCGACTTGCGTCCTGTCAAGAGGCACCAGATCCGTTATCGTCTGATCAATGAGACCGTTCAGTAAATCAAGATTTTTCTGATTCGTAATTCTCATAATGTATTTATCCGCTCTTGCTTTCTTTAGAGCATATTCAGCATCGCTTGTCCATAAAATTTGCATTCCCAATAAACCAGCCTAGAAAAAACATGAATGATAAATGAAAATGTGTATGTTGTTAATATGTAAACCCTGGCGTTTGTTTATTTTAAATGATACACTGATTGGTACTTGAAATGGTAGTATGGTACCAGTACCTATATTTAATAGGTTTCTGGTAATCTACAGGATGAAAAAGCAATTGTTATAATATGAAAGTGCTATTAGGTTCGTTATTAATCAGGGACGCGTAGATATCTCGTTATATTCCCAGGCCAGTTGTTAGGTCAGTTTTTCTTATCGAGGTCAAGTTACATTTCAGAGGTCAGATCAAGTGTAAACCATTTCAAATTAAGGTGAAACAATACTGATTTGAGTGGAATTGTCCGGACAGTTGGCATGCATGCTAAACTCAATTTTGAGGAGCTTAGTGGCCCGACGAACATTACCTTAAGACAGGACAATATCAATCCTTGCATATCAATATATTGCTATGAAGTTACGACATAAAGCGACTTCATTCTATTAGTACGTTTACCTGACCAGGGAAATTCCAAAACCCGACCAAAAACTCAAACTCCGGGTCTCCTGCCATTGTTTGTGCAATGCTTGCTATTATATTTCTGACGGTACTTTTCATTGCATCCAGGAGAGTATTCAACCAGATCTGTAAAAGTATTACAGCTTGACATCTAGGTAAGTTGCTTAGCCATTTGGTTGGTATAATACTACCAACGTCGTGTTTAAGTCAACAAAATAGTTTCTTGTGTAGTGAAATTATAAGCTTCGATTTTATTAAGACAAGCGACCAAATTATTTTTCAACACACTTTTTCGAAAAGTGGCTCTTTTTACACTGCCTTTGGGTTCACAATGCAGTATATTGAACACGCGTGCTTATTACTTTAAATTTCCGCACTAGTGCGGAAACTACACCGCAGATTATAGCAAACTACGAGTATACTCATAAGTTTAGGTAGTAAAATAAAGATAAACAAAAAAAACCACGTGACGTGGTTAACCGACTAAACGTAATACCAGTCTATTAACGTTAATTAACGAATCATAACGTTGCTAAATTGAAGAGTACAACTGTGACGTAGCATGATAACTGAATAGACTGGTATTACGTTTAATCGGTTAAGCACGTCACGTGGTTTTTTTGTTTACATTTATTTTACTACCTAAACCTATGAAGTAATCCATGCCTCTACACCGTGTTCTTCACAATATCCATAAACTTTGTCAAACGCTTCTATAGCTTTTACAAATTAAATCTAACATAGGAAGTAGTACTTAAAAAGGCTTCGTTACAAAGATATTTGTGATTTCATTTAGTGAAATTTAATTGAGCTATGCAGTAAGAAAGGGTCTCAACTCAGTTTTGACAAGTTTCAACCCGCCAAATCTTATGAATGAAAATACGTCATCGTTGCCAATTCGGATAAAGAAGCATGCATATCGGGCGATTTACGTTAAGGTATTTAGTTTGTATGAAAATTAACAAAAAATAATAATTCATTAATGTGTCCATAATAAAAAATGCTTAAGAAGTTTATGTATATCGTCCGGAACACGGTGTATATTATATGATAAAAATTAAAAATTGCGGATATAACGAGTGCAAAATGATCGCCTCTCGATTCCCGACGTCCAGCGCGTCTCCTGCGGTGACTAGGGGCGCGAGGGCGCAAAGATTGCCTCTCCCTCACGCACTCTGCCTCCTCCTTCGCGAGCATTATTGCTTCGCAGGGGGAGAGGTACCTACACCTCTCCCTTACCTTTGTGTGTGCGTGTAGTTGTATGTTTGTATATTTATAAATATAATCACCTCAACGCCTCCCAGGCACACTACCGGAGTTTCAAGAGGTATAGTCTCTCCATTACTAGAGTTCATTTTAATAATTCTTTCCTTGTCGTCGAATTCGACTGTATAGATCGCGTCGAATATACTCGGCAAGTGCCCCTAAAAACACTTTCAGGTTATACACTGACCAACTAGTAGAAAATCTACAGTCCCACAATGACATCTGTTTCTGTGCCGGCGCGGCGCTATGACGGCGCTGCCATACTAGGGAAAAGAATTTGTCAGTTTTCACCGTGCTTTCGTTAGTTCCACTTTCAGACACCGGTATTCAGACATCGGACACCGATATTCACAACCATTCGACAGGCTTCCGAGTCGAAAATGACAAACTCAAACTCAACTCAAACTCAAAGCATTTATTTCAATTAAACCATTGCAGGCACTTTTGAATTGTCAAATTTAAGTAGTCGGTCAGTTGGTCAGAAAGTTGAAGCTAGGTGCCCATTCCAAAGCGTAGATCTCTATGGAGAAGAACGGGCAAGAAACTCCATGGACACTCTTTTTAAATCAAGATATTACAAAATCCCCAGGATTTTGTAATATCTTGATTTAAATTTTACATTTTTCTTGTTGCTTCTATATGTGAGAACAATGTAAAAAAACACACAAATGAAGAAACAATACAAGAAATAAGATTAAAAATAAGCCTTGGCAGTTAAGAGATGACCAGTATCAACCGACGGCGTCCGTTCACGAACATGACGCATGGATCAGCACCATCCAGCTCAACCATTTTGTAGGGAACCGAATGATCCAACACACGCGCCACCATCAGTGAGACATTTAAGTGAGCATGGCACATTCTCAACTGCCATGCTCTTTCAAGTCAACATCAAAAAATCATAATAAACGGATCCATGGTTCTTACATTTACAAAATTGAAAAAATGCTTCTAAATGATACAAAACTATAGATTGCAATTTATTTAAGGGATGAATCAAATTTTTAATACCAAACAGGAAATGGTGTTTAGTATTGCAGCATTAACAATTAAAACATGATTGAATAAAATAAAAATAAATATTAAGATCGTAATGTCAGAAACACTAAAAAAGAAAAAGGGAAGCACCTCTTCCAAATATTGAAATTTTAACTAGTGAGCTCAAGTGCCTGTGGAGCAGGACCAGCATTTAGCCAATCATTTTTATCTGCAATATAATCATCCAACTTATAATATGCTTGTCTACACAGTGTGCGTTTAATGCATGTTTTAAATTTCTTCTCATTTAGTTGAAGAATATCGAGTGGTATTTTATTATAACATTTTACACAGTAACCCATAAAAGAAGTTTTTACTTTAGACAATCTGAAACGCGGTTGATCTAATTTGTTCCTATTTCTTGTGTTAAAATTATGCCTGTCACTTATCTTACTAAAAAGATGTAGATTTTTTCGAACGTACATAATGTTTTCATATATATATTGACAAGGAACCATCACGATGTTAATTTTTTTAAATAGTTCCCTTAGAGAATCACGCCTGCTAAGCTTGTATATGGCTCTGACAGCCCTCTTCTGCAGGATGAAGATAGAATCAATATCTGCAGCCCGTCCCCACAACAAAATACCGTAAGACATGATGCTATGAAAGTAACTAATATAGACCAGTCTGTTAATTGGACACTTTTTCGGTTACCTGATTTGCCTATTCCCCAACCGCAAATGACCGTCGGAAGAATAGTGGTCACATGTATTTGGTTTAACCTGTTAAAAATTTCAGGTTTCGGATTTATGAATAGCGTTTAAAATACTCCTTCAATAACGTTGATTGATGTTCGATTCGGCACGGAATGCTTATTGAATGGTTGTGAATGTCAGATAAGCTTGTGGCACTGTAATTATTCTAAACGCCACATAATTACGAGTAGTATTTCCTTGCTTGAACCAAGAAAATACTTACGAAATATAGAAGTATTTTCTAATTAAATTACTAACTAACAATGATTAAAAAGTATATAAAATGATTAGGTATTCAGAATTATTATCCCAGTGTCCAAACTTGCTTGATCGATTTTCTTCGTTCTTGTTCGCTTCGCTCTTGGCAGGGCAAAACGTGAAAATACAACGTGACCACGATTCACGACGAATTGTGTCCAATAACTGATTGATCGGTCCACCTCAGTCATCGGTGACCTCCCGCGTGGCCTATTACTTCTACTGTGCCATGCACCACTAGATGCTATATGTAGTCATTATCCGCTTGAAGACATTACCAAAGGCCTCCAGTATGAAGTATGGAGACGTTTTTGCGGAATTCTGTCCTTGAGATCTCAAGCATTCTTCTCCAGCACCACATTTCTAAAGCAACGTGAACGTGGTTCTTTAACAGAGCTTGCGTCCCTCCATGCGAGTTTTTACTACATGTAATAGGAGTCAGAGAGAGAGAGAGATAGTTTTCATGGTTAACAAGGGTGCTGAAGCCGATAGTGAGGTCAACATGAAAATCCAAGATGGCGCCTGCACAGCTTCTTCATTCCTGCCAGGTCCCCCTGATCCCACTTGTTTTTTTTTTCCCTATCAGTTCTCGTAATGTCCAAGTCTTCGCTGCGTACACGCAAATAGGAAGAATACATGTGCACGGAGGAGGCTGATCTTAGTGGGCTTAGTTATGATGCGATTCATCCATATTTGTTTTTGCTTGTCCACTGATTGATTTAGGTAGAAACAAATTATGTTGCAAGTTTGGACATTAGAGTAATGATGACAAATCATTTTACATAATATACCTCTTATAACTTGTTTCATTATGACGTTTACCTATGACAGCATAATTTGGAAAATAAATTATATTAGAAACGTAATAACATTTGCATCGCTAGCTTAAATCATAATGTGTCACAGCTGAAGCGTGAAAATGTTAACTAACTTTTGGAGGCCACTTTAATAGTACATTACTGCAGCGGCCAGTAAGAGAGGCGTTGATGGACGAACGTGTAAGTCCATCAATGCCTAGTTGTGGTCAAGGCTTGTATAGTACTTTTCTCAAATAATGCGCGGAAATTAAAACTAAGTAGTTACCTACGTAGAATTTTTTTATCAAATACAATTACTTTTCAAAATCAATGACGAACAACAAACAACAATAATTTTTCCCGCGTTAAAGTGTTCAATTTTTTTTTCAATAAACAAGCTTTCTATTTGCAAGCCAGTTCCAAATTTAAATAAAACCTTTGATAAGTTACCTCCTTGGTAGCCATGTTTCGGAGTACAAGACCGTTCCATTTTTAAATTACACGACAGATATGAGTTTACTATGTAATTTATTTGGCCGCTAAACCACGTCAGATATGGATATGGATTTTCATACAACTTTTGCCGGCCGCTGCTCGCATGTATTTGGCCAGTACAGCAATTCCGATTTATATCGAAGAAGGTTGTTAAAATAATGCTCAAAGGGGTTAGAAGATTTTTGTATGGAGGGTGGCCCTAAGGTCGGCCGCCATTTTGATTTTTTTTCAGAATCGCGGTGCACAACAAAAGTTATATATTTAGATAGAGGACGCTTATACAAACAAAAAATGTTACGTAACATAATATCCTAAAGCGTCAGGTTTCGGAGTTATTCACCAAAATATAAGTCGAAAACAACAAGGATTTTTTTGTTTTTTTGCCCTCCAGGTAAGGATATTGAACTATTGGGGTAATAGAAACGTTATGAAACCTTTATGGAGAAGAAACAAATGAAGAATAGACATTTTTTAAATAAATAATTAAAAACGGCTATTTATAGTTCGTTTTTTAATCCCAGAGACTAATCTGACATTTAAGTCTTTTGTGTTTTCGTTTTTTTTTAGTATAGAAGTTTAACATTACACTTGTCAGATTAGTCTCTGGGATTAAAAATCGAACTATAAATTGCCGTGTATAATTATTTATTAAAAAAATGTCTATTCTTCATTTGTTTCTTCTCCATAAAGGTTTCATAACGTTTCTATTACCTCAATAGTTTAATATGCTTACCTAGAGGGAAAAAAAACAAAAAAATCCTTGTTGTTTTCGACTTATATTTCGGTGAATAACTCCGAAACCTGACGCTTTAGGATATTAAGTTATGTAACATTTTTTGTTTGTATAAGTGTCCTCTATCTAAATATATAACTTTTGTTGTGCACCGCGATTCTGAAAAAAAATCAAAATGGCGGCTGATTTTAGGGCCAAAACCTTCAAACCCCTTTCAATAATTTCAAAATTAAATAATATTATATTGAGGTAACAACAATGTACGAACTAAAGAGGTACTTAAATAAAACGTAGGTACGAAAAAAATGCGCCAGAACCTGTATTGAATGCGGGTCAGAAGCCTGTCCGAGGATCTCCAGTAAGACTGGATCTGAGACGAAGAAGAACCTGGGGAAGATGAGTCGCTTGGTCTCCAAGTAACCGGTGAGCGACTTCTGACAGGCCTCCAGCTGCTCAAATAAGTGAGGCAGGAGCTGCTTCAGCGTGTCGTCCGAAGTACATGTCTCCACACAGTTCACGATATCGCGCGCACGGTACATAATTTTCACATAAGTTTTGTCGATACCCTGCAAACGTTTTTTTTTTTACATTACCTTGTAAGTTACTAGCTTCTGCCCGCAACTTCGTCCGCGTGAAATTCGTACTTTCCTTTAAAAATTTCGAAAATGTATGTTTATGATCTTTATGATTTATTTAGATAAATAAGTATTCGGGCCAACTTTCAACTCAGGGAATAAGATTTTTCATACAAATGGAATCTCCCCTTTTTACCTCCTTAATGGTTGAATTTTCAAAAACCTCTTTTTAGTGGATACCTACCTACTATTCACAAAGAACACACCCTCCAACATTCATGTCTCTAGGAGCAGCGGTTTAGACTGTGCGTTGATATATCAGTCAGTCAGGACTTTGAATTTTATATATTACGAGTATATAGATTTTTGGTCTTGACTCAAATATTATTTATACCAATTTTCGAGTTAATCAAGCCACGCAGTAAAATTCTCCCCTGTATAATTAAATACCCCTTTTCACGCAGTTAGGGGTAGATTTTCGAAAAACCCTGATACACGTTATTCTTTATTTTTAGGATCAGCGGTTTAGGCTGTGCGTTGATATCTCAGTCACGTCGTTTTTATATATGTATATAGATAAAAAAAACGTGGTTGTGACGTACCGCAAATCGCTTAGCCTCTGCCGGCAGTTGTTTGGCGATGTCACCACCAACAAACACGGCCTCCAGATACATCCATAGGTTCTGCACTTGAAGCCACTTCTCTAAGATCTCGGTGGTGTTCACGAGTTTGCTTATCCACAGCAATATATCTTTCTTAAATGGCGTGTTATATCTAAAACCAACGTTAGATTTGAAAGAAACTTTAATCGTGGAAAATCCCCGTATCCTCTTAATTCCCCGATTTTATGTAATTGGACATTTCAAATAGCAGTGTGGTAGTCTCCCACAGATAGCTGTGACGTTACAGCGCGACACGACTCACAGTAGAACAATTTCTACGAAAACTTGTTCTATCACAATTGCGCTGTCTCGTCGCGCCTGTCTGCCTGGGAGCCTTTATGATGAAGGGAATCTTTTGCCTTCCAACCGCGTGTCGTAAACTAAGTAGGTATACAGTAACTTTTGAGTTTACAAAACTTGATCTCTGTACTTGCTATATAGGTACGTAAAGGAACGCTTTGTTTTTTATCATTTAATATCTAGTATTTTTTCTAATATTACACAGAACCATCAATTCAAGTATACCTGTTAGAAGCCAAAGAGTTGAGGATCATTAAAGAGTCCTCTAGTAATGTGATGATTTCCAACGTATCCGCTGGCTTGATCAAAAGCTCGCCTCTATTCTTGAAAGGGGCAAACTGTAGATCGATAACCGCCCAGTCCGCGGCAACTTGCTTTAATTTAGCTTCTATGTCCTTCTCTTTTACCGCACTAATACAAATGTCCTAAAAAAATGTAAGTGCAACTAGATTGCGGTCAATTGACGTCGGCTAGTCCATAGCCTAGCTTAGCCCAGCCTCGAATGATGGTCGATCGATGAACATAATCCGTCAGAGGGTCAGAGCCGCCGGGCACAATCTGTTTGCGCCACTGCTATCTAAAACTGTAGTCAGCCGAATCCCCAATATGTCGTACTCTAACGGCCGAACCCAATTACCTATCTATCACCAGTTTTGGCATACTGGAGGTAGAAAAACCTATCTATCTCTGGTTTCAACGTCCCAATAATTTACGGTAGCGATCTGTATGATGATTATAATAAACTGGCTGTTGGGGCGTAACTACCAACAGTGAAAATGTTATGGATTTTTTATGTAGGTAAACTTGTAAGGTACGTTATGTTATGTTATGTAAATGAGTAGACGAATGATTTCCCTTGATGGATTTATTGCTACTGAATATAATTACACAATTGTTCTACTTAAATGCTATGTTGGACGAATGCGCAGCTAAACAATATTGATGAGCATAAATAAATGTGTGACGTACGAACTACTACAAAGGTCAATGTACAGCGTAGCTCGTACACTGGCTACCATCAGTAGCGATGTCTTTAACTGAAAATAGGTTATTGGATTCGGCCGTAAAGGTGCTAGATGCCCTTCTGACTGCCAACGCGAACGCTGAATAATAATAATAATATGCCCCCTAAACAACCACACGTCCTGATTGACCATCTAATCACGTAGGGGGCGGACACACGAATAAGAAATTACTGGCGTGGCTAACGTGGCTCTGGAAACCCATTCAACATGGAGACTAGATCGAAGAAATTACGTATAGGACCGCTACCCGAGGGCAATCGTCGGGGCGCACCTGGGGCCGATGCTGGGTGTCTCAGCATACGACCCATCGGCGGTGGGGGACTGAGCAGGCGGGTTCTCCCCGATAAAAATACTACAGCCGAACCGACAGACAGACTAGACAATAGTGATGACAGTAGAGCAGTTACATCTGCCTTGGATGTTTCGCAGGCGGCGTCAGCTACTCAGCCTGCGACCACTAAGGCAGGAAAACCTAGAGTGCGCATGAAATGGACTGAAGATATGAACATATTCATCATGCGCACGTGCTACCATATTACAAAACTTGAAGAGGACAGAACTATGTACTGCACACAATTATTCGAGCATTTTAGATTACAATACCCAGACATTAATGTAACAGAACAGAGAATAGCAGACCAAAGACGGGTTATTATTAGAAACAAGCTCTTATCAGACGACACTCTAAATAGAATTAAATTTGAAATAGGAGAACAACTCAAAAAAGAAGAAGAAGAAAATGTGAATGTTTCACAACAAATAAACACCTTACAGACGACTCAATCACTCACACCCTATAATTACTCCTCACAACATGACACGAGTCTAGTGACTGAATATTTTGATACCGAACTAACCGTAAACACACCACACAACTTTCAATCAACTACAGATGATTCCGCATCACCACAAACGCAAACTGTGTTTGACCCTTCTTTAGTAGAGGCATTAAATAACGAATTAGAAACAAATTTATTAAAATACAATGGAATGGATCCTGAGTGTAGACCATTACTGCCAAAAATGAGACCAACTCGTAAATTATCGGATATCATTAGCATATTTAACCAAAAAATTATCCCGCTTAAAGTTTCAGCTCTAGAAAACGTATCCGACACACATTCATTAATTTACTGCATAGCTCTCACAGTTGCTAAATACTTTAAATTAAAAATTAATATAGATAGGTCTAGGTATAAAGCCAGAGTAACGAACGAACCACCATGGCAAAAAAGATTAGAAACAGACATAGACCAACTAAGAAAAGACATAAATAGATTAACACAATATAAAAACGGTAACACATCTAGAAAACTTGAAAAAAAAGTCAAACAAATCATTGAAAAAACCAAACAACACAGCTCACATGAAAATTTTAATAAGAGAATTGAAGATCACCTAGACACATTAAAACAAAAACTATTAGTTAAGAGTCATAGACTAAAAAGATACAAAAAAGCCAAAGAAAGAAAGGATAATAATAGATTATTTACAACAAGTGAGAAACAATTTTATAGAAAGCTTAAAGGTAACGATACCACAATCATAAACCCTCCATCTGAAGAGGCCCTAAAAGAGTTCTGGCAAGGGATTTGGTCAGACAGCACTGAACATAATAAAGAAGCTAAATGGATAGAAGAAGAAATAGGCAGATCAGAAACAATAGAAGAAATGCCGTTTGAGGATATAGACGCTCTTGAAATAAATACAATTATAAATAAAACGCACAACTGGAAAGCAGCAGGAATAGACGGCTTACATAATTTTTGGATAAAAAGATTACATGCACTACATAGAATATTATCTGAACAAATTAATGATATTTTAAAAGGGAACCAAAGTCTCCCAGAATTTCTGACTAAAGGTATCACATACATGATCCCAAAATCGAGTAGAACCCAGGATCCCTCGCAGTATAGACCAATTACTTGCCTCCCAACTATGTACAAAATCATCACATCATGTATTACTAATAAAATAATTAAACACACCGAACAGTATAACATTCTAACTGAAGAACAGAAAGGATGTAGACGAGGACATATGGGTTGCAAAGAACAATTAATTATTGACTCCACTCTCTTAAAACACGTTCAAAAAGCAAGAAAAAACTTATACACCGCATACATAGACTACAAAAAAGCATTTGACAGCGTGCCACACTCATGGTTGATTCAAATACTAGATATATATAAAATCAATCCATTACTAATAAATTTTCTTAAGAATACCATGGGATCCTGGAAAACTACACTTAAACTACAAACAAAAACTGCAAACTTATCCATAGATGGAATAGCAATCAAAAAGGGTATATTTCAAGGGGACTCACTCAGCCCTCTTTGGTTTTGCTTAGCCCTAAATCCACTCTCTCGCGCGTTAAATGAATCTAGACTAGGCTTTGACATCAAGAACAATAGATCGATACTACACCAAATAACACACTTACTTTATATGGATGATTTAAAATTATATGCCAATAAAAATACAGATTTACATGGTTTATTAGACATTACAACATCATTTTCGAAAGACATTAGAATGGATTTTGGACTAGACAAATGCCGAAAACTTAATATAGAAAAGGGTAAGATTGTGGGAGGAAATTATTCAACAGATTCGGAAGAAGTAATAGAAGCAATGAAAAACGAAGAAGTTTATAAATATTTAGGATACAACCAAGCACGACTTTTAGAACACAAAGCTATTAAAGATAAACTCAAACAAGAATATTATAAAAGAATTCATCTATTATGTAAAATGTATCTAGCCAGTAAAAATTTATTCAAATCCATAAATACTTATGCTATACCTGTACTTACTTACTCTTTCGGCGTGATAAAATTGTCCAAAACAGAACTACATGCACTCGAAATTAAAACTAGAACAATTCTCACACAACATAGATATCACCACCCTAAATCAGCACTAGAAAGGGTAATTGTGTCCCGAAAAGAGGGAGGCAGAGGGCTTATTGAAATATCACACCTACACAAAAGACAAATTATAAACCTAAAACAATTTTTCAATAGGAAAAAGAATACTAGCCAATTGCACAAAACAATAGTAGAGATAGATAAAAAATATACACCACTGAACCTTAGCGAAAACAATACTGAAACAATAGATAAAGCGAGACATATAGAAGAGATACATAAACAATGGAGGCAGAAAGAACTACACGGAAGACATCCAAATGATTTATACCAAACACACATTGATAAAGAAGCTTCAAACAAATGGCTGGAATTAAGTGGACTATTTCCAGAAACAGAAGGATTCATGCTGGCCATTCAAGACCAAATCATAAATACCAAGAATTATAGAAAATATATAATTAAAGATAACACAATAAGAAGCGATTTATGCAGAAAGTGCCACAGCAAACCTGAAACTATACAGCACATCACAGGAGCTTGTAGCACACTAACCCAAAACGATTACACTCATAGACACAATCAACTTGTTAACATTATACACCAGAAACTCGCAACAAAACACAATCTCATGAAGGATCCATACACACCATACTACAAATACTCACCTAGGGCTGTATTAGAAAACCAATCATACAAATTATATTACGACCGCACTATAATTACAGATCATACAATATATAACAATAGGCCCGATATAACACTTGTTGATAAAGAAAATAAACACACATACATAATAGATATAGCAGTCCCAAACACCAATAATATACAAAATACTATCACGGAAAAAATCAGGAAATATACAGAACTACAAGAAGAAATTACCAGAGTTTGGAAAATGAATAGAGTAACAATAGTCCCAATAGTGGTATCAACGACTGGTATCATCCCAAAACAACTATTTATCAGTTTAAATGCAATCAATCTTTCCAAATACACATATCTTACACTACAGAAAGCTGCTATATTAAACACATGTCGTATAGTCCGAAAATTCTTACAATTAGATTTAGACAATAATTTCAATGCAGTACAAAACACCTAATCTACTCAGACTTAAAATCTCACCTTGGTTTACACCCGTGAGATTTTAATAAATACCAGGTTCTTGGAACCTGAGAAAATAAATTTTAAAAACAAAAATAATAATATTGCACAACTATCACACAACGCCATCAGTCCCAAGCTAAGCAGAGCTTGTGTTATGGGTACTAGACAACTGATAAACATACTTATATATTTCTAAATACATACATATTATAGATAAATTACACCCAGACACAGAACAAATGATCGTGCTCATCACACAAACATTTGTCCTGGGTGGGAATCGAACCCACGACCTCCGGCATAGCAGTCAGGGTCACTAACCACTAGACCATAAGGCCTGTCAATGTGAATTGAATGTGATGTGTTTGCGGATGAATGGATTAAAATTATGCGTATATGTCTGGTGTTCTGTGAAAGTATGCAAGGGCGTCCACTGTTCCATGTTAGTTTTAAATTAAATTATATTTTAATTATATTTCATTGTCAACATAATAATTGTTTCTGTGTTAATTAATGTAATTGGTGTTGTGCCGTTTTAATTAACAATAAATAAAAAATAATCCAGCCGACATGCACCGCACTGAATCAATAACGGTCGATCAGCCGCAATCCACTTGCACCTAATATAAAGTTAATCATAATGTCCAATAAAAAAACACCAAATAGGTAGTGTATCTATAACTGAAAATTAACAAAAAAAAAATTGCCACAAACTTCAACTTCCTCCCTGTTTTGCAACAGCGGCGCTTCCATAATATTTGCCAACGTAAACGATTCAGATTCCACATCCAGTACACAATCTAGAATAGACACCAATACGTAAATACTTATTTAACGTTAGACAATATTTAACTAAACTTTTCAATGGTTTTATTAACTCATCAGATTTTCCAATCTCTTCCAATGCCTTTCCTTCATGGCTTTGTCAGCCATCAGTTCCAATAACGGACAAGTTTGATTGAAATCATCGATTTTTTTCTTCAATTCAATAAAAGCTGGCCAGTCCTTCATTCCCCGTGGTAATTTTCGACACCTTTTAGTAAAACCATTAAGTTATTGAAAAAATTAACGAAGTAGAATAACACATACACATACATAAACTCACGCCTTCTTCTCAAGGGGGGTAGGTAGAAACTACAGAACGCCACCTGCTACGATCCTTACATACTCCTTTTGCCTCGTTTACGTTACTACATCTGCCCCCTTATTCACAAACACTCGATATGCTTCCGTATCGTATCGAACATTAATCATTGTTATCGTACGAGTCATCTCAATGCTGTTCACAAGTCCAAATCCCGAAAATTTTGTCAGTTTAAATCAAATAGACGCCCGCTATTCTTCCAACAGCTATTTTCTGTTGAGGAGAAGTCAACAGGTTATCGAAATGTCAGGTTTTCGATACGATAGCCTGTCGTATGGTTGTGAGTCAGGGCTCTGGTCATACACGCACGCAGGTTGCGAGTACCTACTACGCACCGGACCTTTCTGAAGAGCATCACCTGAGGTCAGTATAGGTATGTCCTCCTAGGGCGTGCCCTCTCGGCGATTCCACTCACTTCTGCCTTAGGTATAAGCACTTTTTCTTAGTCGCCTTTCATTCATCCTCTCAACATAACCAAACCATCTAAGCATACTGTTTTCAATTATTTTTCACTTTTCATCAAGAAAAATAATATCTACAACATAATTACTTATTATTATATTTGTAAAAATGACTTCGCCATATCTTGCCACTTACGAAGTCGGGCTCGGAGAGTCTTTCAGCTTACCTGAGATCAAAATCTGCCAACTGCGCGACTATTGTCTCAATTTCTATTTCTACCCACGGCGTTTCGAAGTAACCGTCGATAGAGTTCATTACAGACAAGTACAAGCTGTACCTGTTACGGATAAAACATGACTGACTTCAGTTATGGAATGAGGCGTTATTTTGCGGATATTCATGACAGTAACATGTTATGCAATTTAGACTAGATTAAGGACTTCGATGGAAAATCCAGCACCTTCTGTATGAGAATAATTTTGTTGCGGGGGGGGGGGGGGATGCTGCAATCTGTGTCCAAGCCTAGAAGTAGTTCTTGACCAAAATAAAAATTAAATAAAAGTTAAAGTTAAAAAAAAGTTAATAAATGTTATTTATGTCTGTAATTTATACGGTGTACATAATAAATAAGAGTATTCTATTCTATTCTAAACATTGAAATTGACAAATAACATTTTATTTTAGCTACACTGTCCCACTGCTGACCTCTTTTCCCGCGCCCCCTCGAACCAGCCTTCGCGGTGCGAAATACCTATATAAAAAACAAAAAAAATAAGCTAAAAAACACACAATTTCTCGGGCCACCCAGTTTGTCTGCGAGTAAAATAAATAGGTAGATACATAAGGTATTTGTTGATATTAAGACGACAGCGAACTATCATTGCACTTACAATTTGCTCAATAAGTTGAAATCCTTCTTTCTCTGGTGCAAAATCGGATAGTCTTTTACTTCCATACCAAATAGCTTTTCACCGTTGGAATACATTTCGAATCTTCTCCACAGCTCATCAAATCGTGCTTGAAACAGTATTACCCTATAAGTATGATAATATTATCGATTAGTAGGTACGTAATTTCGTTAGTATTATGTATGTCATGCTCCCTAGATGTCACCGCGCGTATGCGGTAGCGTCGCGCGTCGGCGGGTTGCCTCCTTCCCTCAAATATGGCGACGTGGGTAGTGGCTGATCTTTGATCTCGCTGATGGTGGCGCATGTGTTGGATCATTTAGCTCAAAATGGTTGAGCTGAATGGTGCTAATACATGCGTCATGTTCGTGAACGGGCGCCGTCAGTAGGGACTGGTCATCTCTTTGCTGCCATGGCTTATTTTATTTAATATTTGAATTGTTGTTTTTTCTTATCTTTTCATTATGGACGCTTTTAACGTTCTGCATCGTTCTCACATGTATAATTTTTAACATGAATGATGTAACCAAGAATTTGTAACTATATTATTTTGATTTAAAAGAGTGTCCATGGAGTTTCTTGCCCGTTCTTCTCCATAGGTACCTACGCTTTGGAATGGGCAACTAGCTTCATCTTTCTGACTGACCGACCCTTTGACAATTCAAAAGTGCCTGTAATTGGTTTAATTGAAATAAATTCTTTGAGTTTGAGTTTGAGTTTTGCGTTATGCTCGCGAACGGGTGCTGCTTGTGGTGGCTGTTTGTCTTGCTGAACATGGTCACAAAATACAGAGAGTACAGAAGTCAATCTACATACAAAATGCGCTCGAGCAACGCACACATAGACACCGCTCACGGACACGATATCTCGGAACGGTTGGAAACAGTGCGAGCGCGAGTGCCATCCGCTTGAGACACGTGTCTGTGAAGTGCAAAAACGGAGCAACAAAAAAAAAAGTTATTGTAAGTAACTCATAGTTACAGCTATATGAACATACTCTAGTATTGCACATGTAAACGGGAACGTCCTTTACGTTTGTAACTGCTTGAGTAGTTTTCAATGTTTTCGTTGGTATGTTGGTGTGGGTATGTTAGGCATACTATTGTATAGATTCAAGTTCATCTAGCTGTCTGTTTTGAAAGCTGTGCTGCTGGGCAGTTTGTTGTGCCACTTCTTCCCAGCTAAAGCACTAGGAAGTGGAGAAGAGCGCACGTTTTGGGGGACTATCTTATGTAATTTTGACGATCAGAAAGTGACGATTCTCAGCCTAGTTTGACTTTTGATTTCTTTTTGCGCACAAATTTTTTTTTTCAATCTATTCTATTTTCTTTCTATAAGTAATCTCTTCGAATCACTTTAAACGATTGTATGCACCTGTCGCTAGCTTCTCGTGCAGTTAGACCGGGAATCATGGGACCATTTGCTTCGTATTCAGCGTCAAACTTGAGGACGTCTTCTAAAAATGAGGCAACACCTAGAGTTAACTCCGATTGCAGCGGGCCTTGCATTTCAACTATTTTTTGCTGCACCTGTTGAGACTGAAAGAAGAGTAGGGACGATAAGTACAGCAATCTACAACGCATTACATTGCTTTACGTGCCGGTTTATTCAGAAGAAGCCGTACTTACTTAAAATAAAATAGTTATACGGCGAGATTTGCTTACGAATAAGCCGCAAGAAAGGTGTCCGATTCCGAGACAGACACAAAATGGTTTTAACCCATGTAGCTTCGCATAGATGCTGGCGGAGAGTTCAACAGCTCATTTATAAATCTATATCTATTTGGTAAATAAGTAGAATGAAACAAAGTTGCTTTTGTCTCTGCTGCTGCTTTTTTGTTTTGTCTCTCCGCATCATAATCTGGTCTATGAAGTAGGTTTAGGAAGGTGGTTTAGAAGAAGTAAGCATTCACACAGCAAGCCACGAAAAACGACTTTGTTGCTAAGTATTATTTATATTTATAGATACGCTATTAGAATACATACTGTCAATAACATATTTTGGAAAGCGTAACGTAATCCGTACACAATATCGGCATCCTCTTTAGGGACATCGATATTAAACTGCTCAAACGTCCCGTAGCTTTCTTCTATTAAATCGAGTTCCATGTCCATGCTAAAATAATTAAATTATGAGCCGTACTTGCTTCAAACACAAACAATTTTGTGAAGTCAAAAAAGTGAATTCCAAAATGAAAAAAATGTGTATAATATTATGTCTTCAGAGTAGAAAATTGAAGAGGACCCTGACTGAGGGGACTTAGCATAAGCAGCCTATAATGTTCCCACTGCTGGGAGACAGGCTTTCTCTCGGTGAGAGGGAGTGGGCCATAATCCACCACGTGGACCCAGTGCAGGTTGGTAAATGGCACATGTCTTCGATGTTTTGGTTCTAGGACATGCCGGTTTAATCATGATGTTGTCCTTCACTGTTTTGAGAGCAGTGGTGATGAAATAATTTACACAAAGTAATGCCGCCTGCTTCGGTTCGAACCCACGACCTACAACTCGTAAGTCGGGGCCGTTACCACTGGCCCACCATTCACTGAAGAGTTAGGTACCTTATAGATATTGAAGTCATCAATTTTTAGTCCCCCGTGTCCCATTTAAACTTTCCATCCATATATAAAAAATTGGTCCTCACCTGATGAATTCTGTTCTAATGCGCTCGAGACATAACATGGCGAGTCTAACGTCATCTAAATCTTTAATTCTTTTGCCCAAAGTTTTCATTCGATCGTTAATGAATTGCATCAACTTCATCACGCGCTCTTTATAAGCGAGACACAGCAGTTTGCCTAATGTTCTCTTCCATTCGATCGATTCCAAATGTAAAGCTAATTTAATATGATCTGTAACATGAATGATTTACAGAGAAGAATTTACATTTAATAAAGAGACAAAAAAAACGAAAACGGAAAACGAGTTATGGAACTCAAATGGAGTTTGGCAGGACACCTGGCAAGGCGCAGTGATGACAAGTGGACTAAAGCAGTGAGCGAGTGGCGTCCAAGGAATGGAAGACGAAATGTCGGTCCTCCGGCGGCGAGATGGGTGGACTACATTGTTACCATCGCGGGTAGTACCTAGAGGAGGCTGGCACAAGGACGTGGGGAATGGCACATGAAAAGAAGAGAGGCATAATTATGCTCAGCAGTGAGTGAAGTCGGGCTGTGGATGATTATGATGAATGAATTGTAACTGTTTGTTTGTTATAATTATATCATGAGTGCTTGGCCAGACTGGCAGTGCGGCGCGGGGAGCGGCGCGGGTGTGCGATCTGCCTGTCCGCAGTCGAGCGCGGCTTCGTTCTGAGTTTTGTCGTGTCCGATGTTTGTCAAAATATAATATGGATGAAGAAGACTTATTTTTACAAGAAAAAAGCTCGAATTAGTTTGAGAACCCCGGTCCCCACGCGAGTCGCCCGCGCACTCACCGCGGCCACTTGTATGAACGAGCTATGGCGTGAGTTGCCCGCGCGCTCCCCGCGCCAAGCAGACCGCGCCGCTCACCGCGCCTGCGCACTCACTATGGACGCTCAAATTATATAAGTTCTTAAATT
This sequence comes from Amphipoea oculea, assembly GCA_945859645.1. Classification (NCBI taxonomy): domain Eukaryota; kingdom Metazoa; phylum Arthropoda; class Insecta; order Lepidoptera; family Noctuidae; genus Amphipoea; species Amphipoea oculea. The sequence goes on from OX243862.1 coordinate 8,798,062, forward strand.
TTATACAAGTATTGTGATTGTGAATTTGTTATCATTGGCAGTATAAAGGATGGTAGTTAATGTTAGACAATCATCAAAGAAGTACCCATGTTGATTTGTACAGAACCGATGATGTGACGATCAGGTAGACCAAGCACTTCTTCGGTCTGTCCCTCGTATTTGATAAGCATGTCCTTCACTAAAACATTCATAGGATTAGAGTTGACAAATTCTTGGACTTGCTGCACTCTGTCTTCTGCCCATAAATGTGAAAATCTTCCGTATGTCTATAATAAATTAATATCTTAATATAATATGGACCACCGTCGAAATAGTGGAAGGTAATATTTACGACAGTACGGAACGAGTCCATCATACTACTGAGATGTGATAGCTTAATAATGAGTATGAAACTAGGTGAAGCACGGGTCCGACCCCATTTTAGTTTGTATTTTGCTTGTTGGTTTCAAATAACGATAATCAAAATAGATTATCAAATAGTTTTGTGCAACTTGCTAGTTTAGACGCGACCGCACAGCCCAAAATTTAACAAAATGTTAAAGTAGGTGTGGTTTGAATAAGGCGTTATAGCTTGTGTGACACGATCTATGTGGGATACATCGAACTATGTTCTACAGAGATCCAAGTAGTTCGAAAGCTTCGTTTTTATATGATCCAAGTAATACTTCTACGTATTGTAGATAGCTGTTAATTCATTAAAAACGTACCTTTAACAGTTTCTCTATATCTGGTTTGAACATGTACATCATTCCCTGTAACGCCATCACCGATCGGACGATATCTTTATGCTCTGACACCATTCGGAAGTAGTTTCTTATGCCACCCATGCTATGCGACGACCTCGATCCTAACAATATTTCACATTAATTAGTTTGACAAGCAAACGATATTCATTCTAATTTTCTAATATTCTAATCTTTCTGATTGATTAACATTAAAATTATTCGAATAAAGTGGTTTTCCTGGAACAGCTAAGAGATAATAGGCCCATTCTATAGTTTTACATCAGTTAGTTTTTTATACAGGTTGAAATTGAAAACATGCTAAAAATCAAAATGGGAGATTGTACTTATCATTATGAACAACTTTTACTATGGGACCAAACCTGAAATCACGAAAACAAAATCAGCTGTTCCGTACATATTGGCGAGTTATGCAAACATAAATGTAGGGAGCAGCAGATTTTTTTTTCGCGATTTCAGGTTTGTTCCCATAGTAAAAGTGGTTTATAATGATGAGTACAATCTCCCATTTCGATTTGTCGCATGTTTTAATTTCACCCTGTATATTTGGATCAATAATTTAATTACTTACTGCATAGCTATTCACAACCATCCGACAGGCTATCGGTATCGAAAATGACAGATTTCGATAACCTGATTTGCCTTGCCCCCGACAGAATACAGCTGTCGGAAGAATAGCAAGCGGTCGTCTAATTGATTTAAACTGACAAAAATTTCGGGTTTAGGACTTGTGAGCAGCGTTTAGAGGACTCCTACGATAACATTGATTGATGTTCGACATGGTACGGAAGCGTATCGAGTGGTTGTGAATACATATTCAGAAGTGTTAGGTACCTACCTATTCGAAATCGTTGCCGACCGTACCAGCAAACCTCGTCTCAATTTCTCATAGCAACTGTTAGAAAAAGGTCGGGGGTAATCTTATTTCTTTGACTTACCTTACCTCACCTCCCTACTTTTTCGAAAATCACTTTAATGTTTACAAATCCCTCTCCTATTAATCATAGCGTTCCTAAGAGGTTTACTGTTACCAATAAATGGACCAATGGTCCATATAAACATGATTTGTGTTACATAATAAATGTCGTTTGCTTCTGTCACACTTGTCTGTCACTAAGCCCAGGTACGCACGGACGCGGTTTTCAAAACAAAAACTATTGGGATATAAAATATAGTCACGTTTGCGGGGGGAACCGACACAGGTCTATTACTGCCGCAGGCGAACTAGGCGGGCATAAGAAAGTGACGGAGTCAATTACTTCCACATGTGAAAAAAGAGAGCGCAAAAATGCGCTGGAAAAAAAATAAAACAACATAAGCGCCAAACCAAATAAAAATTGTTTAAAAATAAATTAAGCTCTGTATCAAAAATATGTTCAGCCAGAGTTTTCAATTACCTATTACGCACATTTTGAATGCAATTTTGCAATGAAACTGCTTAGGATTTTAGAATTACAGAAAAAGATATAAAAAAAAGTAGAGGTCTTTTCGGAATGCAATTCTATCGAGGAAATTTAACCTAATTGCGTTTTCCTTCAGTCAGGGAATAATTCAAATAGTCAATATACATATAACCAAAAATTAAATCCATACATGCGATCATAGAAATAAATGGCTACGAAAAAAAAACTCCAATTTATCTTGGTATCGCCTAAAGGAGTAATTATTCAGGTTAAAAATAAAACGAAATATGAGCAAACAGAAATCTAACTAATACTTATTAGATATCTTTTTACTTTAATTTTGTTTGATTTTAACGAAAAATAAACTATAGCGTCAAGATCACATACCAGTTGTTGCGCTGCGTACTGCGGATAACATTTGCGACGCTCCAGATAATTGTTCTTTCTTTATTTGTTCTTGTTGCCCCCACATGTACACATAGCGATGGATGTCCATTATACAATTTAATACCACCTAGGATCGGTTGGTTTATGAAAGACAGTAAAAATATCTACAGGGTGTTACGGAAAGGGTATATCAATACAAACGGGTTGAAGAGTGTATCTGGTCTAGAATCTCTGTACAAAATTTCAGCTCAAAAGCAGTAACTTTGAAAATGCTTAATATTTTTTTATTTCGATAGTTTATTAAATTGAAATCATAACAAACGTGTCACCGCACTACGAGGGTCATTATCCATTATCTGTAGTGTGTCTGTGCGCCTAGTACACGCACATCACGCCGCCGCCGCGCGCCAGTGCAGCGCCGTGATGTCGATATAAAAAAATATTAAGCATTCTCAAAGTTAATGCTTTTGAGCTGAAATTTTGTACAAAGATTCTGATCCAGATACACTCTTCAACCCGTTTGTATTGATATACCCTTACTGTAACAACCTGTATAGGTTAAACATTGCTGTTGTAAAAAGCCGTGGTATTTTTTTTAATGAAAAAAACAAATCACCTGGGAGAACGCATTCTGTATCTCTTCCAAAGTAGGCTTTATAGATATTTTTGGGATTAGTAAGTACATGTAGGTTAACATAAGTGGACTCAGCTTTTTTTGCTCTTCTGGGTCAGTGGTCATCGTTAGAAAACTGAAACGTGTAAAATATTGTATTTTTATGCCATTTATTCAAATCTGTTTCCGCGATGATGTTATTTTCACTTAAGAGGGAACAGCTAAGGTAGCCCGCGAAATTCAAATTTTCTTACGTTTTTTGCAATTTGCTGGTCAGTATTAAGTTGCACGTTGATTAAAATATGATTCGCGACCGTAACAAATATGTATTTACAGAATTATAATCATTAGAATCAATAATACAACTTCTGAAGTTAGTATAATCCTAAAATGTCAGGATTTCATGAAATAGTAATTCAGTAGGATTAGCATCGAAAACCCGTCAAAAATTTATCGGATTTTCTTGTCAGTCATTGGAGTTTCCTAGCGCCTTATGGTGACATAGTGTAAAATAAAATATAATAAAAATCCCGTCTACCTTGATACAGAAGCCCGCCGTCTTAGCATATCCAAACTTAATCGAGTACATTTAATTAGTGATTCCAAACACTTTGTAGCAAAATATGCAAACAGTTCATTACACTCGTTGATAGTGGGCAAAACATCGTAACGGTCCGGGTTCTCAATCTCCAAAAATACTAAAACACACAACCTTAACTTTAAGCAATCAAATCATTTTATAAATAAGTAAACTGTATAATATTTGCATAGTATCAGCGTTGCCATACAATGTGGCAATGCTGCCAACCTTTTGGGAACTTTTCCTGTTGACAAAGATGCGGCTGAATTTTTTGATGCCCTATGATTCTTACCCCTCCCTTTTTTATATAGGTACATAATTATTTTTACTACTATTTTAAGACTATTTTAATTTTTTCTTAAACCTTTCAATTATCTAAATATTATAAAATGTAATAAATAAATGATTAAAAAATGGTTAATGCTAAGTTTAGTCATAATATTATATAATATTATGTATATTTTTCGTTAGAAGTGTCACACATCACAGTGACTGAATATGTCATTCATTTAAATCTAGTCAACAAAGACATCAAATAAACTAAGGGCTGATTTTTCAATCGACAGATAATTTTTATTCGTGGAATAAAATTGACGTCTGACAGATTTTGTATGGAAGAACTGTCAAAATTCGAAATTATTCCTCGGATAAATTATGTGGCGTTGGAAAAATCAGCCCTTAGTTGAAAAAACTATGCACATTCGTTTTCTTCTCTTTTCAGAGAAACTAGAACATTTGTAACGGTTTTATTGATTACCCTTTACAAATAAGCTAGTTCCACCTACCTAAGTACTTCATTATGTTGCAAAATATATAAATATCCAAGCGAATATCTAAGTATTTTGCAACATAATGAAGTCGTGTAGAAGTGTACAGCTCTTTGACAGACATACTACAAAACTATGATAGTAATAATTTCTACCTGCGTCTTCAGGAATCACTCTTGTGGCTGAAGTCACTTGTTTTAAAGCCTTTTCTATGTCCATCCTGAAAGCAACACATTGAAAATGAGAAATTCTTACTAGTCAACAGTGTGCAGTTAAAAATCAGTTTTGGAAGTATTAACTTTCATTTGATTTAATTTTATCGATATTATCGCGTACAAACCCGAAAGCGTAAGTAGTTGTAGACCTACGCAAAAATTATTACGTGTGTCAAAATGTTATCAAACTCCGTGCTCTCACGTATCACATATTATTACACACTATTTGCACAGTATAATGTACAGTAAGTTATCTAAGGCCGCCCGCCGAGTTATTAGCCTACTCTTGCGTTGATCCCCAGGGTTGTCACTTTTACTTTTAGTTAATATTTTCGAACAAGCAGCACTTGATCTAAATTTATGAAATAAAAAGCATATTATGATTGAATATTTTACCAATTTATAAATTTAGTAAAAATAAAAAGCCTTTATTCACATAACATTTATTATACTAAGTTACAAATTTGATACCGAGAAGATTTTTCTCCTGTTTCTGCACGTCCGGAACGCTTTATTATTATTTGTTAATGTAAAGTAAATTCTCATTCTTATGTAAAGTTTTTGTAAAAAGCTTTTGGGAAAGCATGGACAGGGCATCTTAAATTCTATATCATTCAGTTGATCGTAAATTGACCGGCCAATTTTAATGTTGATGTGGTCCTTTTCGAACGCTTTGCGAAACACCTGCTCCATCCTTTCTACATTATCGACAAAATCATCAGGTGGGATCATGAGTTTTCGATCTTTGCCGTAATTCCTGTAATGGGTGTATCTAGATTCTACACTTAAATTACACGCTCGTTGATTAACGTCGACGTAATTATTTAAAAAATCGCAGTTCTTATGGTAATCAACACATTTTTTTAACAAAGCGCCACAAACATAAAAAAATGCATTTTTTCCGGTAGCTCATGTTGTATTGGTACATAGTCAGAACGTAAGATTTCCGACAAAATATTTTCATTTCCTTGTGTTTGATTGCTACTGGTCAGATGTTTGTCGATTACTGAGGCACTTGTTTCGAAATGTTTGTGATTTTTCAAACTAATCAAAAATTCTGTGATATCTTCAGAACAATTACCATCTATTGGAGGCTTTGTAATATTTGTAAAATAAATCTTTCTATATGCAGATATGTACAAAAAAGTAAACAAAAAGATCGTTAATGTAGACAATGTAGATAAATTTTTAGATTGTTGTTGATTTTTCAAAAACCGCTTGTCCGATTTCGATAAAATTTTCATGGAACCATTTGGAAAGTATACCCTTTCCAACAAAAAAAGAATTTTTCAAATCGGTTGGCAAGCAACGGAGTTATGCGGGAACAAACATAAAAAAAAAATACAAACATTCGAATTGAGAACCTCCTCCTTTTTTAGAAGTCGGTTAAAAACTAGACTTCTTAAAATAAACTTTAGCTCTAAACATAGTATTCAGAAAGTAAATTTGGGAATACATTTATATGGACAAATGCGACTCGGCTACGCTCTTAATAAAGCAAATAAACTGTGAAATAAACAATACAATACCACATTTTCTAATAATATTTAAGTATAAGTAGGTACTTACATTTCTGGTTGAGTAGGAACTATGAAGAATGATAAGTCCGGGTTTGCGAAATCATTATTGAGGCACCCGAAAACACTACAATATTTTTTTCCCCTTTTTGAAGTCATGATACTCGTAATTTAAGTGGCCGCCGCCGGCGAGAGTTGACGAACGCAAGCGGTCATGTAGCGTACGCGCGTGCTCACAGTCGCGCTGCACAGCCCGCACTGCCGCCACCTTATTCCCTCATATATTATGCTAGCGTGTGCGTGAAATCGCGTGCCGACATGGCGCGCGGCGCGCACGCACCCATTCAAACCGAGAGCGGCACGTTTGTATGAAGATGTTTTACTGTATATTATACTGTGCTATTTGTTCCTTTTCAAAATAAATCCCCGAAACGCCATGTGCTCAAAGAACATAAAAAAATGAATCGTGCATTTTCCAGAATCATTTACCTGTACGTCAGCCCTGGAGAAAAATTCACATAAAAACATGTTGAAACCACAAGTATCGGCTCGCGTTTGCAACTTTTTGACGCGAAATTGCATAACAAAATGTTTCTGTATAAATGTTGCAACATGTGTTTCGATGTTTACCGTCCATTTGGAAAACACTAAACACAAGCTAAAGACAAATTTCGAGACACAAACAAACAATAATGAGAACGCAAACGTGACAAATCTCTATATCTACAACACAAATGTCTGTCTTGCGTTCACACTGCCTAGGAAACGATATTCATGTTTCTAGGCAGTGTGAACGCAGCCAACAACAAATCTTGACATCTGTCAAAGACGAATAGGTAATACTCTTCTTTCGTGCAGTGCGAACGCAAATTCAACAAAAGTAATGAGATGTATTTCATATGATAAGTTTCAAAACAGCTACTTACATGTTGAATGTTCACCTGCTCTCCATGTAGATATCGTAAGAGGTACCTATGTAGGTTTAAACCTGATTTAAACTAAAACATCACTCTCACCAATTGCTTTTTAAAGCTTGAATTTGTTTTGAAGGAACACTGTCTAAGAATTTGTCTATGAGTTCGATAACAGCAACTTCGGCATTCGAAGATTTTTGTTGAATATCCGCAGCTGTTGAATAAAATTTTGTAGTAATTTATGACTGGTGCCGATTCTGTTGTTCACAAACAAAACTAAATTTAAGTTCAGTGCACCTTCTTCTTTCTATTTAATTAAATTTAGTTTAGTTTGTGAACAAGAGAATCGTTACCAATATTGGGTTATTCGTATCCTTTGCCTATTTATACACGAAAACATGTGTCATAAATAGTTACCGTCCGAGTAACACGCTTAATAAAAAAACATTTACATTAATAAAATCCACCAGCAACGTACACAAAAATTAACCAGCTTGAATATTACTAAAGCGCTAATTCTATAAATGTATACATATATTTGACTATCTGGCTGAAATTGTCCAGTCAAAAAGTTCAGTCTTTAATTTAAATACATTTTATCTGTGAAACGAGTATTTTCAATTCAAAATTCAATCATATTAATCATTAATAAATTAGTTTAAAATACAGATACCTACATTTTATACAGGGTGTTACGGAAAGGGTATATCAGTACAAACGGGTTAAAGAGTGTATCTGGTCTAGAGAACCTCTGTACAAAATTTCTGCTCAAAAGCAGTAACTTTGAAAAACTTTTTAACAAATAAAAAACGACTTCCAAAAAAACACTACAAAGTGAAAAATAACTTTAATTTCGGAAGTCGGTGTCTTTGGATCTGTATTTTAGTTTTTTGCCACCGACTTCCGAAATTAAAGTTATTTTTCACTTTGTAGTGTTTTTTTTTTGAAGTCGGTTTTATTTTTTTTGTTAAAAAGTTTTTATTTCACGCTTTTTAGTGGGTCTGCTTATAATTTATCTCAGTTACAATAGCCTAGTGTCAACTTTCTCATCGCCTTTTATAAAATATTGCTTTTACCGATGCAGGGAAGTTAATTGTTGAAGAGTTCTCTTGGTCCACCATCAGCTCCATATCACCATTCACATTGTGACGAGCATAAATTGCTTAGCAACCATGTTAAAGTATCGAATCGCAACCCGTGAAATAGTACGGAGATATTATTCAGTAGTTCCGGTGGCCATCTGTGGTCTTCATCATCAGTTCCACTTCACCAAATGGTGCTTTCCGAGAGCAAATGCACGAGTGTTACTATAAATAATTTTGAAAGAATTTTCTTTTAACTCCAAGCCGTTGAGGAGTTGTACCTTCCATCATCAGCTCATCCACCTGAGATGATGATTATCAGATGCAAATACTTAAACAGCTTTAGAAAATATATGAAAATGGTACTATGTGCCTATAAAAGGAGAAGGGAAAGGCTCCATAGTTTCCTGGGCCCAGGTGTTAACTCAATCAAACTAGCTTTATTTGAAAGTAGATATAATAACAAGGCCTCACTGAAAATTTGGTGAAATTTGGCTATCCAGGAATCAAGTTATATGAAATATAGTAAAAGTGAGGTTACATTATAACATTGTAGTTTTTTGATGTTATTTGCGAAATATTTTTGAATGGTTTTGGTTGTATAATGGTTTTACGCATGGAGTGCAAGTAGAGAGCCTCCATGTGCGACGTGTTGAAGATCCTGACACGTTTAGATTGAGAACGGAAAATACGTGCGCACTCACAACGAAAGAAAACGAACGAGTGCCGGTCACAGAGTACTTTTTGATAGGTGCTGGCATGGTTTTTTTCTACCTGTCATCTGTCAGTCGGTGACCAGCACAGATTACTTTAGACTATACTGAGTGACCAGTGTTGCTAACAGAAGAAAAATTAATGGAACTCGATTCGCTTTGAATCGATTTCACGAAAAGATTGATAAGCATTTGTCACATCGGTTCATACATATTCTGAGATTTTACCGATTTATTCACTATCGATTACTTAGAATTCAGGCATGTACTTTATCGATTATTTAGTTTTACAACTTAATTTAATTTTTCTCGCTTCCTAGATAGAAACATGGTACTGTATTTTGTGATTTCCTTTAGAAAAATATAACGGTTTTTTTAATACCCATTTCAACTAGTTAACTGCTGGGCCCAGGATTTCCCCTCTCCTTTGAAGGTTGCCCTCGATTTCCCTAGGATCCCATCATCAGATCCTGACCTGATGATCATGCAACCACTTGGGAAGTATACCCTTTCAAACAAAAGAAAAATTTTCCAAATCGGTCCAGGCGTCTTCGAGAAATCGGGGAACATATATAAAAAAAAAAAAAGATTCCGACGAATTGAGAACCTCCTCCTTTTTTTTAAGTCGGTTAATTAAAAATGCTTAATATTTTTTTATTTCGATAGTTTATTAAATTGAAATCATAACAATCGTGTCACCGCACTATGAGGGTCATTATCCATTATCTGTAGTGTGTCTGTGCGCCTAGTACACGCACATCACGCCGCCGCGCGCCAGTGCAGCGCCGTGATGTCGAAATAAAAAAATATTAAGCATTTTCAAAGTTAATGCTTTTGAGCTGAAATTTTGTACAGAGATTCTAGACCAGATACACTCTTCAACCCGTTTGTATTGATATACCCTTTCCGTAACACCCTGTATATACCTATTTAAGTTTTATATTCATCAACTATACAGGGTGGCAGGGGCATCGACACCCACCATGTATGTGCATGTATGTGTCCATGCATGTGTGTGTGTGTGTGTTACCATGGATTCAGTACATGATTCTGGACACCTGTGTTAATATTTTTCGCCAGTTATTAAAAAAAAAATCTACTGTTTCCTACAAAAGTGCAATACCTACGCGTCAAAATGTACTAAGTAGCTTATTTTTACAAGCTTTTATTTTATGAAAAACTAGCCGACCCCGGCGAACTTTGTACCGGCTCAGATTCTTTTTTTCAAATTTTTTCCCATGTTTTAATAATTATCCTGCTATTCTGCTGTTCTTGAGTTATAAATGGTGTAACTAACCCGATTTTGTTTTGTTATAGTCAAACCTCGAAGCTCCGGCGCTCGTAGGTTTGACTAGTCAATCCTCAGGTCTGACTTTGAGGCGCGTACGTGTTCCACGCGCGCTTCAAAGAGATGTCAGCGTAAAGGAAGGGGCCTGTGAGGGCCCAAGCCTGCCGGGGGTGCGGGATTGTCCGAATGGGTTACCGATACCCCGGAACATAAAGGGCTAAGGAAGGAACACGGGTAGGTTTTAGTCGTAAGAGTCTGACACTCCCTTCCGCTCCACCCAGAGCGGGAGGGGTCATTTGATGATTTCCCATCCAGAAAAAAAGAGGAAAAAAATGGGGTCCAGAATGATGTACTGAATCCATGCTAATATGTTGCGCGGCGATGTCCCTACGACCCTGTCGAGACGTACCTATTTCATCACGCCTTACATAATTCTCCTCGTAGAAAACTGTCGGATCTACTGCTTGTTCAGGCAAGTAAACGAGCAATGTTTCAGAGATTGATTTCAGAATCACATCAATACGCGCTTCTTTCATGTCTACCACCTGCAATAAAAAAAAAGTTCAGACCGATGTGAACATTTTAAATCCATATCGACTGCTTTAAATTACAGTCACAAAACTAATAATAATCCCAACAAAGTTCATTTCATTAAATTAGGGACCTATATTTAATAAAAGCATAAGTAAAATTGATATAAAAATCACAAACACAATAAATTAATACTCAAACATTTAAATCAAATAAAATTAAAATACACGTGTCATTCAATACAAATTAAATAAAAAATACATACAAACCAAACACAACAACAATATCTAAGTTATTTTTTTTAAATAACCGCTTAGGTATTGTTAAAAAACTAGGTGAATAGGGCAAAAATTATCTCGTTCCTTATGGTGGGGAGCCCAGAGGGTTTTTGAGCAAGCATATTCAGGGTGAGAAGTAGATAGCTGAGTAGGTCTGGCATGAGGTGAGAACACCGAAAATAAAAGGGTCAAAAATAAAGTGATCTTCAGAGGCGTTGATTTTGGCATGATCGGGTGTGGCCAAACCTATAATGACTTAAATAGGCAAATCTGACGAAGAAATTTTGGGCTTTCCCCAAATCTGACGACTTTGAGAACTCAGATTTGGGCCATTTCTAAAAGGATATTCATGGCGAATGAGAGTTATTCTGTGCAATAGTGTTACATGTCTTGATATTGAATATAATATAAATATCTGACGAATTGATGGAACCTGTTGGCAAATACGAGGATATTTCATCAATTCAGAAAATTACCCAAAAGTGGTCATGAAACGGACCTCATCATGTAAATTTGTTTCCCGGTGTTAGGTAGCCCCTTTTGTGTTAGGATCATAGATCGGAATAGGTAGAGCTGTTTTACGTACTTGCTTAGAATAATTGGTTGGTTAGAATAATATGGATATTTCCCGAGCCCCGGGATTTGGTTTTTGAGTAGTAAAATCATAAAAACTATTCACACCTTCGGGACTAATGAAAGATTACACTTCCATTCTGACGGGTAAATATAAGAAGGACGGGATTAAGGATAGTATAATAAATAGATAAACTTGATTCATTAAACCACATATATTTTCTTACGTAACAATGGTGCCGATTTTCTTGTCACAAGTGCCTCTAAACTAGACTAAAAATTACTAAAATTTAATTTATTCCTGTCAAGCGACGATTTCCCATTCTGAAATTGACTAAAGTGACGCAACTTAACTATATTTTAGTTTGACAGCACTAAGATGGCACTGAGTTATTAATCTATTGAAGATGGCAATTTTGCTATTCTGAATTTCACGTTTTTCACCTAAAATTTTGATTGTCTAACTAAATCGAACTAAATCTGACTATTTTTAACCGCGATTAAAAAGGTGTGGAATAAAATTAGTTGTCATGAATAGAAATTCACACCAACACCTCGACTTCAGGTGCAAAAACAGTACTGGTGCCGATTCCCTTGTTCACAAACTAAACTAAATTTAAGTTCAGTGCAATTTTTTCTTTCTATTTCATTAAGAAAAGGACAGAACATAAATATTAGTTTAGTCCTGTCAAATTAGTCAGCGCCTGACATAAATTGACGTATTTTTAGTAGCCACTTTTTTAATCGCGTCTAAACTTGTCTATGGTTATCTTGATTTGACAGGACTAAACTAATATTTATCTTCTGTCCTTTTCTTAATGAAATAGAAAGAAAAAGATGCACTGAACTTAAATTTAGTTTAGTTTGTGAACAAGGGAATCGGCGCCAATGTCTGTATTTTTTTTTTCTTTTGCTTATATCTCGAAAATGGTGTGTCCTATCGCAAAAATAATGAACATTTCGACCCCCTTTATGAAACCCATAAACTCCTAAAACTCAACATGTATGTATAAATTTTTTATATTTTCCATACAAAAAGTGAAAAATTCCTTAAAAAACACGTCAAGGCTGCCCCCTCCGCGCCTGCGGCTCTAAAAAACCATTCACGGGGTAAGGAAAATGAGTACCACCTGTCAACGAGTCGCGATTGTCAAATTCGATTTTTGTTGTGTCAAAATTATTTTTAAATTTAGAGATTTTTTTATGCAGAATAGCTGTAAGATTCCCATAGCAAAAAGTAAGGAATTTTAGTGATAGTTTAGTTAGTTTAGTTCTGTGTACAAGAGAATCGGCACCAATTTCTTATTCAAGAATCAACAATCATTTACACATTTTTATTCTGAAGCTGTACAAAAACATATTACAATACAAATTATTTGTTCCTCAGTAAAATCAAAACATTATCAAATAAAAAAAATTGTATTTACAATAAAATCATAATTAAAATAATCAATACGCTTCAACAATAATTCACTTATTTACCTAAACAAAAAATGTCATTGATCTGGTTCGTCTTCAGCTTCACTAGAAGTACCGAGTATGACCAGAGTTAAAATAAATCACTATTATTTTTTCTAAATTATCTAATTTTAATCTATTTCTTTTTACATCTAACACCCATTTATATGTGGAAAACGAGCGTTCAACATCTGTTGATGTTAGTGAAGCGAATTTATATGACAAAAATCCCGTAGTATCAGTCGGAATCCCGTGGAATATCCATATTAACATCAATGTTTGCGGTCAATGAACCTAAATAGCTCTACCTATTCCGATCACTGGTTAGGATAGATAGGAAGGGCTTGGACATTCGAATGGTGTGAATAAAAGTCTTGTTTGGTAGTGGAGCTATGCCAATCCTTTTATTCAAAGGTGGGCGTAGCTGATGTAGAGGTTGCGCCTCTTTTATGTTGCAGGCCGGTCATATTTGATGGCATCTGCTGTTCGACCGTTCAAGCGTGTGTCAAAGAATTAGATTAGATTTGACGTGAATAATAGGAAGGGCTGTTTTAAGATGATAATATATGAAAAATATAACTGACTAAATCATCCCATAGTGCATAGGAGTTTCGTTTAAATAAAAGGGCTTCCACTGTAGTTACCCCTCTAGAGTAGGTACAAGTCTGAAATTTCACAGGTATATAATTGAACTGTATATCTAATTATTGATATAAGATTCAGTTATCACTACTACAGGAAACTCGGTTAATCGGTCGTCAAATAACTCAACTGCGCGACGTGGCCGGAACAAATTGAAGTTTCATCATAACTTTTTAATTACGTATAGGATACTAATAAAACTTCAGTACCATTTATAGGCAGTAATTACCAATATAATAACGTTTCAATTTAGTCTTTGGAGCGCTTATTGGAAGTGCTAGGTCCTATTAAATCATATTTCTCTTTACTAAAATAACTTCAAATCGGTGCATTATTGTGGATTATTTTATTGCGTAACAAATTATAACTAATAAGCCAGATGTTCTGTACAAAAATTATAATCATCCGTTAAGTCAATTCCGAGATGCAGCAATTGTGCAAACATTACCGCAGCAGGATTTTAAATATTTTCGCAACCATAGCAAATACAAATACAAATTAAGTTGTAACATTTATTTCAAATTGATATCTAATTACTTAGATAACATTTATTTCAACATACCCGTTAGAAAACAAAAGATCTGGCTGTGGTAACGTTACTCTAGCCAGAACTGTTTTTTATCAAATAATTAAAAAACTATCAGCTTTCCAAATTTAAAAATCTGCTTACCATTTACAGAAGCTACTATGTCTTATTACCTATTGCACTTAGATGACGATTTTCGACATTTTCTGGCTGGGGTAACGCACAAGTTTTCAATCTATCAAAAGTGGCACACCGATTTAGAAACTTACCTCCTTGATGAATAAGTCAACTTCGTCCAGAGCGTTCTCAATACGATCGAAATACGAAGGAATTTCTAGAGAAGTCCATGTTATAGTGGAAAAACCAGGCATAAAAGCATTCTCCAATTTGATTAGTTGTGCGCGTAGCAGAGGTTGGTACAGTTTTGGCATACTCCTATTAAAGAAAACATATGAAATAATTTTATTACAACCAAACTTCCTATTCATTTCCCTACATACCTACCCATTTTAGTGTGCATAGACACGAGCGACATGCGCCGACGACAGTGTCAACAGTCAACGGCTTCGGTTGCCGCCGACACGCGTCGACGCTTGCAGTTGCCTCTGTCGACGACGCGGGTCGCTGGTGTGTATGCACACTTAGCCATTCTAATATACCAAAACGTCGGGGAACCGCCAGGAACATTCGGTCTGTTCGCGTATCCAGAATCCACTAAGACACCAGGTGAAGTAACCATAGCGCTGTAATCCTATAGACAATTTGCTGGTCATACCTTAATACATTGAAATGTTTTGGTGTAACTTACTTTCGAATTTGATTGTTTCTGTCAACCAAATGTTTGATTTTTTCGTAGTTTTCGAAGATTTTATTCTTGCAAAATGCTACGATTTGAGCCCCGTCTGGCACACCTACATTTTTAAAGATTAAGGATTAAATTTTAAAAAATTCTACACTCTGTCACTAGGTTATCAGTTTTTTGACAAATGGACCTAGTGTTTCGACAACCAGACGTAGAAAGGATTTAGTGTATTCTGTTCCTAGAACCAAAATGGTATTTGCTAGCAGATTTTTTAACCATATCGGTCCTCATTTATACAATCAGTTGTCTAGGAGTTTGAGGTCACGTGATTTGTCAAGCTATAATTGCAAAAACATTTTAAATGAATTCCTACTTCAAATTGATTATGTTAACATAGAAAAGCTATAGTAAGCCTATCATAAATACAAACAAACAGCTCGTATTCACACACATTCAGTCACATACACCAATTACATCAACACACTACATCATTCAAACATCAACACGACAACTTCTTTTAATGCGCATAACAATTACATGTTTTTTTTTTTTTTTTTGTTAAAACTGATACAGGTACGGTATTATAATATCTGTAAGAACTCATAAATAACATAATTTAATAAGATAAGGCAGTTTATATATTTATTTTATTACGCATTAAAGTTACTTAACATTTACGTAATCTGGAATAGTCACGTTCTAAAGCAGCTGTCAAAAAACGGTTAACCTAGTCGACAGAGTGTAAGTACTTGACTATTGTTAACTAACTTTAATCTGTCCGTAGCTTCCCCCGCGTGATCGTTAGAGAAGGAAAAATAGGTAAATTGTATAAAAAGTAGCCCAGATCATGATCACGTCCTAAGATTTGATATTAGGTATATAAACATTAAAATCCGTTTTAGTCCGGGATTTTGGTTGCTTAATTGTTAATAAATCAAGCCTTAACTGGATTGATTGCTTAAGAAACAACCAAATACACAAACTCACAGACAGGAGGACATTATAAAATTAACAGGATTGTAGTAACAACCTAACAAAACACGTTTTTATTTGAATAATCTGCGTGCGAATAGCGTAACACACTAACAGTAGGAATGGCTTTCATTTTGACAGTTCAACAACATTCATTGCGTTATTTACGTTGTTGAGCAGGCAAATTTTCCGAACATATGACGCAATGCAATAGATTAGCAATATACAAAGTGATTCAGATAGTGATTTAAAGTATGTTACGCAATTCAAGTTCAGAGGTAATTGCTCTTACGTAGTCCCAACTGCCACATGTACTCAACCTCTCTGATGCACTCCGGGATATAAATATTGAAGTTTATAATGTACATGTTCGTTGTTGGATGACGAATCAATAGAGGAGCGATAAGACCTAATCGTACCTAAAAAAATGTTTAATTAAGCGAATTATCAATTTATGTTACTTATAAAAAAAAACTGGCAAAGTGCGAGTAGCTCATCTTAGATATATGATAGTCTATATCATACAGAGGGTTACGTAACTATGATATGACTATGATGGAAAACCATTTTTCCATTTGCTTAAATAGTCATCTTTGGGACCGTATATATCTAAGATGAGATAGAGCATCGCTTATTTGTCGTGTAATGTTTTTATAAAACTTTATCAACTGTTATTTAATTTTTTTGCTTTGCAAACTTCAGAGATAAGGAAGGAGGGAGAACAACTCTGTAGACGTGATTGCCTACACCAGACAAAAGTGCTGCCGACGACGAGAATCCCCAAAAAAGTGTTTTTAAGATTTTGCTATAGCTACAAAAGCCCGCGACTTCCCCGCGTGTAATTACTTGTTTTGACATAAAATGATACTTGGCAATATTATACTTGAGCTTCCCATTACTGAAATAATTTTCAGAATCTGATCAGTAATCCCGAAGATTATCCCCCACATACAAGCTCACTAAGCCAAAAAACAATCACGTCCTTAACAATTTAAAACAGGAACAATTCAGCGATTCATTGAAGCGCCATCAAATAATGCGCCTGAATAGCGTTTAGCGTTCATTTCATTTTAGCCTGCTCTACCAGTACCAGTAATAATTTCAGTGGAACTTCACACTAATGCCAGTATTTAAAAACTCTATAATATTAGTATAGATTATTTACCTGGCCCACATTTTCAGCCCAAGCGTAATGATAAATCAATTCGAATTCCGTAAATACAATTGTCAAGACATTATATAACTTTATACATCGTTGCGTGTTCTGTAATAGATAAATACGGTACAAATAAACCCATTGCTAAACACACTTAGGAATGACTTTCATTTTGTCAGATCAACAATATTCATTGCGTTATTTACGTTGTTGAGCAGACAAATTTTTCAAACGCATGAAGCAATGGATTAGCAATATCCTTCAAAATGATTCAGATTTTGAACCATGAATTTAGTACATTTGAATATGTACTTACAGTTGAAAAATTTCGTCGGTTATAAAAAAAAAATGCTGTTCCGGTGTTGACTGCGTAGGTTTTGCACTTTTGTATGAAACAGTAGGTTTTTTTTTTATAAACGACTACTTTTTAGAATCATGTGCTGAATTCATGGTTACACTTTGCGCGTTGACATCCCTGCCATACTGTATAAGTAATTTTACTATTAGTTTATTATTCTTGGCAGTCACTAGGTAGGTAATTAGGTATATACCATGTGCGTAATAACTTCGTGGTGCTGTTTGAATATATCCATAGGAATATTGATATTCTTATCGTAAAATCTGATCCACATAACTCGCCCGGCGACTGGTGGCATGTTTTTTGGCAAATCCGGAGTCTCTCTTTCTTCATTGTACCTAAAGAAATAATAGAGTAACTATCAAAAATATACCTAATAAAATAAAGAGTAACTATCAAAAATACAATACTTATAAGTTTTGTTCAACACCTTCAACGCGCGTGTAATGCAACAAAAATGTGCTACAATCGCAACTGGTTCTGATTTTTCGAGTTTAGGGCTATATGGAACCTTTAGCAGTGCAGATAACTCGCCATCAACGATTATTAGTGCTCTTAAACACGAACGACACGCGTTGACGACTGAGGGAACCTCTTCCGCTGTCATCTGTCAATGGCAACCGCTGACACCTGTCGACGGCGGGCGTCGTCGGCGGACCTCGACGGTGGGCGTCGATGGGTGTTGAAGACAGCAGTTGTCTCTGTCATCGACGCGGGTCGGTCGTGTGTATGAGCACTTACACGGAACGACAAAGAAATCGTCGGCGTCGTGTGCATAGGCACTAAATTCAAATAATTGATTCATCATCCTTCAACATGAGTGGAAATGTGGGGAAAAACACAAGTGAAAGAAAGATTTGGTAGAGAGTTTGAGTTAGTATTCAAATTCATTCCTCATACAATTATTTACCCACAAAAGCTATGTGAAAACTAAATGTGTAAAAATGTATTATTACCTGTCTCGTAGTGATTCTATTTCACCTGTGTAAGTACTGATTAAATCATAGTACTGGTCCTCGAGGTACAAGCAGTCCAACTTCAGTTTCTCAAACCGAGCTAAAAGATGCAATGCTATCTCCGTCGTCGGGCATTTATTGACGCTCTAGGAAACGCAAAACAACTCTAAGGGTTCATACGCACTATGCGGGTAGCCGCATTACGGCTAGCCGCGCGGCTGACCGCAGGATGCGGTTGCGAATGCGGCCAGCCGGATCGCGGGCAGCCGCATTCGCAACCGCAACGTGCGGTTGAAGAACCGTTGCGATTTGCGGTCATGTCGATCCATTTCAAAGATGGACGTGGAAGAAGTTGCAGCTATTTACTACATTTACACACGTTACGTAAATAAGAAAAAACAAAGAAAGAAGTACTGGGTGCATCCTTATTTGCAAACACGAGATGAGAGCAAGCATTTTGCAATATTATAATACCACGTGCACACACTCACTCAATGGCGGGCAGCCGCAGACTGAACCGCACAGTGCGTATAGCAACATTAGCAACCGTCCGGCTGGCCGTCACTCGGGCCGCAGCCCTCCGAGCGACCGGAGCGGTCTGCGGGTAGCCGCATCGCAGTGCGCATAGAAATGAATATTACGTACATAATTGTGCTTGCGGTCAGCCGGACGGCTAGCCGCAATGCGGCTACCCGCATAGTGCGTATGAACCCTTATACTAATAATCAAACTAATACCACATGAGTAGACAAACGGAACAGAGGCAAAGCTTCTTAAGAACGTGCAAAATTGTTACCTATTTTGGTAGGGTTGTCACAATAGGTTAAGACAAATTAAACAAAACATTTGTTAAGTAGTTTTATTATTCAGTATGATTTACAAATTACTTACTCTAATAATTTTCTTTTTATAATTTTTGTTTTTTAATCATTTATTGTTTCTTTTAATGGTGTGGTAAATGCTTTGAGCTGAAACAAAAATAAAATGGAAATGCGAACCGAACACTATTAAGTATACAAAAGGCATAGGTAGACCTATATTTTAAAGATTATATGTATACCTATTTTTTAAATATTTATTTAATTTCAAGACCTACTAGTAGCAAGAAATAAGTACGATGTAGGTATTAATAATAAGTTTCGATTAAAAATGCTTTTTAAACTCGTATTCAAACTTTCATGATCATGCTATTATGGCCGTTGAGGAGTTCCCTCGTGAGAAGACCTGTCTGCAGCAGCAGTCTATGGTGAAGATCATGTTTAGCAAGCAAAATTAAATTTAAATAAAAAGTTTCACTTTCAAGTCCATGCTACTAACCGTTAAAGAGTTCCCTCGTAAGAAGACAATGCTGGCTGCAGCAGCAGTTCATGATAAATATCGTGTCGAATTATCAAAATTCATCTATCATAAAAATTTCGTGATCGTGCTACTAACCGTTGAAGAGTTCCCTAGTGAGGAGATAATCCTGAGTGCAGCGTCAGGTTATATCTTATTATTGCATTATCACCGAAGTTACGCAGGTATACAAAATTTCAGCTCAATCAGACATCGGGAAGTGGTTCAAACCTTACTTGCAATATTTAAACTTAACACACATACCTACTACATACCAACCCATCCACGTACCTACAAATATATAGTAAAAACGTGTAATAATAATAAAAAGGTAAAAACACACCGTGTACAACCGTCTTCTTATCAAAAAGGTACTTACTTGAAAAAGAAGTACTTACCTATTGTACTCCTTGGGATAGTTGCAGTATGATATATCTTTATTTTTTCTAGTATTATTCATACACACAGTACAATAAACCACCATTATTAACAATAATATACCACGTTTTTACATTAAAATATTCAAACTTGGAACTAACAAAACAAACAACGTGCGTCGCACTGACCCTGAGATTGTCAACTAGCTGTGCCAGCGTAAACCGGTTTTTTCCAGTCTCGCCGCGTACGTGACAAGCGGCCAGTGGTCACGCACACATGCCCCGCGTGCTTGTAGTAGTGCAACCGATTCGCGCGGTTGTTTGAAGCTTTGTATCTGTTCCGTTTGTCTAATCATGTGCTAATACACCCCGGACACTCCATACAACGCTCGCAAAATAATTACCTACTACTACTACATTAAAAAATGACGTTTGTATACGTATGAATGTGTGCGTGAAGTACTTGTGTTTGCGAGCGCTCTTGTTAAAGAACTGCGACGAATACGCCGAAGTGCGGGGTGAGGTGGGGTAACTGATGTTAGTGCGGGGAAGGGAGTGGCCTTTCTGTACGTAGTACTTTAAGTATTCTGTGCTAATACCGAATGCGACTACTTTTGTTTATCTTCAGAAATACGAATGTGCGTAAATAGTTGATATAGGTATGACACGAACCAGTGAAATTATACTTAAATAAGTTTAGTTCTTAAAAACTTTGAAAATACCTAAAGTGTATCTTAGAAAGTTATAATAACTTTGTATAATCCTACAAAGGTTCCCTGCGAGAGTTACAGTATGTATTACCTAGGTACGTATACAGGGTCAAATTAAATTAGTTGTTGATTACGGCAATTACGGGTAAATACGAAGTTGTATAGGTTAAAACCTATTCAACTATTCACCCGTGGGTAATCTGATGAAAATTAGTAGAAACAAAGATTTTTAAAGTACATGTAATATTATTTTTATCACATCATCTATTCAAAAAGAGCTAGTGTATTCTTCGTAAACAGGGACTAAAATAGCTCTTCAATCCCTAGGGACTAAAAGTGATTTGAATTTGGAATGTGGATATTGTTAGTAAAAGTTCCAATCACCAAAGAGGTCAATCACGAACAATGTATGAATGAACAAGTAACAAACAGGCTGTATGGTAAAGTAAAACGCGCGCGAGACAAATTAAAAAAATAAAGTTTGTGAAAAAATAAAAAACGCGTGAAAAGCAAGTTTTTTATTTTTTCACAAGTCTTTGTTCGTAACTGTTTACTCAAAATTGTATGTAAATAAATAAACGTACTATTTATGTTCTTATCATAAGTTGCACTTACTTATTTTTTCATAGAGGGTGATAAAAAGTAGTGTCCACCTCGGGAGCAACACTATTTGAGAGCTCGAGTGACGCACTTTGAATCCCTCGCTGCGCTCTGGATACACTCTCGCCTTCAAAATAGTTTTTTGCTCCCTTGGCAAACAATCTACTATTTTCGTAATAGTAGGTACTGTTTATATTAAGTAGATACATTGAAAAAGACATACAATCCAAATAATACTTACATTGATCATAAAGTTTTCAAGTAACAACTCCTGATTAGCAACAGCGTCTTTGTATATTTTGTAGTCCTTATCAAAGTCTGGCCGTCTGTTTCAACAAATCGAATTAGAAAATATGAAAGGTAGGTATCTAGTCACACACCTAAATCCTCAGTCCCTAAAATAATAATAAAAAATCCAACTAATAATTTAAACTGAAGCTGAATCTTGAAAGCAATTACTAGCCAGACAACACGTTCTACCTGGCTATTTAGAACTACGTCTGTAGGGTATAGTGCTAACCAAATATGTTACAATTTGAATAGATACAAACAGCGTTATCCCAAGAAAATAATAGAACATTATTTTATTGGCATACACTACTACCTCTCGAATGTCTTAAGTTCCACTGTGGTACAGAAGAAAAAATGCTCCAAGTGTCTTAAGTCGCACAGTGACACTTAAGGGCTTGGTCAGGATTGGTCGCTAAATATCTGAGTTGTGTTGCAAGTAGCAATATGTTCTATATTTATATGAAAGAAATGGTTCATTCACTCTTAATTTTAATATTTTTCAACAGCAGAAACATTATTTTGAACGAACTAAAAAATAAATACATTCATCTGACATTTCACTCACGGCCAACGTCAAAGAGTATAAATTTGTGCGAAACGAACGGAGAAATAAACGATGAATAGAGGCAGCAAACGTTAAGTTTTCTTATAAAAATCTATATAGAATTATTGAAAAATAAGTCTAGATTCCGTATTGAGTAATTGTTTTTCAAAAAGTAATGATTATATAGGCGAAAAAAGTAACGAAAGTTTAGACACGTATTGTGATAAAGTGTGTAGGTTATGTGAATGAATATTATCAAAATGAAAACATATCACGTCACTGCAATGTCAGGTCAGTTTTATTTCACTACGTAGCTGTTTTATTAGATAGGAAAACTAATGAGGATTACGGGAAGGTATCATTTATAATTTGTTATTATCGATTTAACAGTATAATCTTCCTTTTTCTGAAGGCCTACCTAAAGTTATTACTCGTACGTAAAAGCGTTGACATTTACGTAATGTGCGTGTACGGAGCGTCGACACCCGAAAGGTTAATTGCAGATTTAGTACAGAAGAATTTGCTTTACACGAAGATTTCATAGCAATATTTATGCAGGTTTTTTTTGTGCAGAATTTAGTAAGAAATAAACTTGTTGAAACATAAAAGGACCTTTTTCAGGACCTTTGACAGCATTTTTTAAATTATCGCACATTGTTTCTATATGGACTATTCACACAACATTGCTATTGATTGTTTTCGCAGGTTTGCCTTTAATTGTTCTTCTTTTGGGCTACGTGAGAAAAACACAAAATTGTTTACAGCTTCAACAGCTTGCTTATCTTAACTTGTAAAGGTATGATAAGAAGTCGAGCCTTGTTGGACAGTTGAAAATGTACCAAAGTTGGTGTACAACAGAGACGGCGCTAATAGGTGTACTACATTAAAAAACTGACCTGTGATCTAAACCGTCGTAGGTTTTTGTTGAAATAATCCTGAATAGTTTATTAAAATTGAGAGCGAATTCTTCAATTCCTTCCAAAGTGGTTTTGTTTAATACATAATACGTTATATATGTTTGGAATAAGTCCATAATCTGTGTAAATCAGAAAAGCAAAATTATTGGGCACCTACGCATGCCCCAATCATAGACATAAAAAAATATTTATTTTAAGGGCAAATTTCGAGTTTAGCCGGTCTATTCTGTAAAAATCTTACCGTGGTAATGAAGGTGAAGTGAGCTGTCAGTCCACCTGATGCCAGGAATTGACACTATTGACGACTCACTTCACCTAAGTTTTCACGATGAGATTATTACAGAATAGACCGGCTTGTGCTCATTGCGTCCAGTTTCATTGATGAATTTCACCCTAAGTCTCGCGTAAAGTTAGCACCTACATAGTATTAGTTATCGAATCACGACTTCCTGTTTTAAAATGTAAAAGTTTTTCAAACAAATTAGGTACATACTTTGATAATTCTTCTTCGAAAAGTTTCGAATTTTCCAAATATATACATTTCAGAGCAATCAAAAGGTCTTTCATCAGCCGCCTCCATCATTTCTTTCTGAGCCTCGTCATAACACTCACGATAAAAGTTGTATAAACTTAAGCACAGCTGTAAAATAAGAGCGTTACCTTTCAATTGTTTGATTACCGTAGGTACTTTCCAAACTTACACACAAAATTCTATGCGCACGATGCGCACATAGAGTTCCGTAATCCGTACCGTGAAGTTTCTAATAAATAAAATTAAATTAAAATATGTTCCATTTCCCAACATAATATTTTTGGGATAGCATAAATAAGCTTGTTTGTAAATGGATATTATGCTGATTTCTCAAAACCTGTGTGTTTGCTCTATTTTTTTATAAAACCTTATCAACTCCACCACACAACAAAAACTCTGTCGCAAAATGTAAAGGGTTATTATTACGGATTTTTTCATCTCTGAAAAAAGCAGCTGTGACAGGCAGACGAAGTCGCATCATATCTTTTTGACATTTCGGTATACATACAGAACTCTAAAAAAGTGTTGCCCTCACAACATTTTTTTGTAAGGCTGCGTTTCCATCAGAGATGTGCCAGTTTGCGTAGCGAGGAATGTGTGGGCTTCATTTTCAGGTATTACCCCTCTTGGCATAAAATTTAAGGCATAACGTTTTCGCATAACTTTTATTTGCATAATAATACTGCTGCATAATTCTGCTTTGGCATAATGTAAAGGTTCGCATAACTATCATTTAGTCTAATATGTTTTGGCATAAGTTGAGTTGCATAAATTTTAAAGGCGTAATATTTATTCGTCTAATAATCATGAGCCATAAATATAAAAAGGGTGTCCTGTCATTATACAAAACCGTATCACAAACTTTCGGTGCCCTGTCAGTTCACCAAAAATTAATTTATAAATTTTTACTTGACAAGCAACGATTGACTTATAATTACGAAATTTTCCTAAAAATGAAACTCATTCTTTCATGGGTGTGTATCGGTTGATATAATAATAAAAAATCTAACGTTCACTTGACCTAATTTCAGTTAATATACTTTCGTTTAATATAATGATTAGTTGAGCTAATGAATTGTTGATATAATTTCATTTTACCTAATTTCTAATGATATAATGAACTTTTCCTATAATGCTCATTTGACATAATATTCATTTAGTATATTATTCATTTACATTCATAATTATATTCATAATCTCTAAGTAACTTTTAATATAATTAAATTTTTTTTTTTCTTCACTTTATACCCTATACACCTGCCACCCTCAACTATTGTTACCAGGAGAAACTGGATGCAATCTGGACTTTAGGGCACCCCGACTCGGACAGGTTAGGTTAGAAGGGGATGGCGGGGTCGTGTGAGCGAGCGAAGCGAGCGAATAGACCCCGCCATCCCCTACGTGGTTATTTTATTATAAACCACCCAAAAGTAAGCCCACCCTCGACCATGCATAGAATATTTTAAGGTTTGGTTTTGGTGCCATTTGAGTTAGGTTAGAACTGTGACCATTAAACATGAAAATTAGGTCAAATGAACGTTATATAAAAAGATTATTATATATATTGAAAATTATATAAAATGAACGTTATACTAAATGTTATTATATTAAAGGAAAATTATATGATATAAAACATTAGGTCATACGAGTTTTGATTATTTGATATTATAGCATATGAAAATTATATTATATGAACGTTATTTCAAGTGAAATTAGTGCATTTGTTATTTATTATACCAAACATTACACACCCTTCTTTCATCGACTTGCGCTAATAGAAAAAAGAGACTTTTTAGTGGGCTACCCGGAACTGAACTAGTTAGATTAGGATAATTATTTTAAAAAAATGGTTCGGTTTGGTTAGGTTAAAACAGTGACCCCCTACGCACGAGCCGAGCGAGCGAAGCGAGCGGTGCCACGACAGCGGCCGGCGAGTGCCAGAAACTACTAAATTATATAGAAAAAGATATTTGCCTGTAAATTATTTGATCCAAATGGAAAATACGACAGACGGACGGAGTTATTTAATATAGGGTTTATTATGTTCATTCCAAATAACATTATTTGTAAATATCATTATGCGTTTATAATATTATGCTTTATAAAATTATACCACATTATTATTATTTCAACAGTATTTATGGCAATACAAATTATGAAAAATCATTTATGTATAATAATATTATGCGTAGGTAGTAATCATTATGCTGAATTTCGTTATGCCAACGTAAATTATGACAATATATTTTATGCTTATCATTAGTAAACCTCATTTTCATAGCTTGAACTAAGTTAGCGTTGTTATTGGTTAGTTTTACACACATTCCTCACTACGCATCCTCGCTCATCTCTGGTAGAAACGCGGCCTTAGTCTGGGAAAATTATTGCTTCAAATTGAAACCAAGTTAAATTGTCCGTAATTGTGTATTAATCTGCTAAACATTTATTTACCCTGGCCGGCTTTTGTACCGAAAAAGCAGATAGACAACTTAAAGGAAAAGTATAACACATCGCATTTCCGCAGTGTCCAACAAGAAAAAACCGGCCAAGAGCGTGTCGGGCCACACTCAGTGTAGGGTTCCGTAGTTTCCCGTCCGTCACAATAAGTGTTCCCACGTACAATTCGATAATACCCGACCCAATGTAATAAGTACCTACAGCGCCATCTCTCGGGGAATTGGGTTACTAATTAATACATAGACGTGCCAGAAGTTTTCGGTGGTAATTTTGGATTGCGAGAACCGATTTTAATCATTCTTTTTTTGTTTGAAAAAAGATACGTTCAGGATAATAAAATATGTAAACGAAGTTAAAAAAAAATGCTTGCATATACGATTATACTACGAACTTAGTCCAGAAATGATTTTGTACAACTTTTTGTACAAAAACTGTTGTTTCTATCAAGTTCAAAATAATTTTCCTAGAAAGTCCTTATAAAGTTCTACTTTTCAGATTTTTTTCATATTTTCTAAACTTATGGTTCAAAAGTTAGAGGGGGGGGACATTCTTTTTTACTTTTGGAGCGATTATTTCCGAAATTATTGACATTATCAAAAAATGATTTTGGTAAACCCCTATTCATTTTAAATACCATTTCAAATACCTTTCCAACAATATATCACACGTTAGGGTTGAAATTAAAGAAAAAAATCAATTCCCACTTTACATATAGGGGGGCTACTCTAATAAAACATTTTTTTCTAATTTTTATTTTACCACTTTGTCGGCGTGATTGATATACATATTGGTACCAAATTTCAGCTTTCTAGTGCTAACGGTCACAGAGATTAAGCGAGGACGGACAGACGGACGGACGGACAGACAGACATGGCGAAACTATAAGGGTTCCTAGTTGACTACGGAACCCTAAAAATGAACCCTTACTTTGGCTTTATGTATAAACCTTAGCTTGTCTTGATTCCAAATGGTCCTCTTGCCATTATTGGTCAGGAAATCCATGCACATGTTAAGAATTTGATTGGTAGTCTTAACTAGCAACGTTGATATTTGCTTAGTCGTATTATAGTATCTCGACGTCGCAAATATCATACGAATGGTGTACAATAAACCCGGAATGAACTGTTGAGTTGTGGAAGGATCGCATCTGTAGACAATAATTATTATTACTACAATAAAAATTATTATTACAACTACGTTCAGACGGTGACAGTTGTATTATACGGTATTTCACAGTAGGTATAATGTTGGGATCACACGGCAACAACTCGTCGCCCATATGGTTAAAAAAAACGAAAAAAAAATTGGCAAAAAAATCGATATGTAAATCGTTAAGTAGTATAAGAAAAACCAGCATTTTTAAGCTATAACGTAGTATTCAAATTCTTTTTTGTTTTAATGTTTAATTTTCTATTTTTCGTATAATGTACGCTAATTGATAGTGCCGTGTTTTCCTATAATTTAAATACATGTGAGCTACTTACTCTAAGCATGCGAGATCAATATTAGGTATGTTTACGACTCTCGGTTAATGCTGTGTAGGTATGTGTTTAGTTGGTAAACCTTATTAAACAAAAATAAATAAATACGGTTAAAATCACATACTTGCCGTGTGCCATGTGCGGTGAAAACATGAAATGCCGTGAGCTCCTAATTAAGTATACTGTTTACATAAATTGGTTGGTAGGTAAGTATAGTACAACGCCGTGTGAACGTTTATTGTTAAGGGCTCAAATACATGAGTGATATGTTGCCAACGGCAGAGAGCCTTTGACACGTCGATGGCAGCCACCAACGCGTCCAACTGCAGCCGACGACGCGTCGGCGGCTGCCGTCGTCAACGTGCCGCTCGTGCATATGAGGTGTTTACGCCTTTACGGCTTATAACTTGAAACGTGCACTGCACCCTAATTGTGTAACACACTATCGATCACCATCTGAGTTATTTTAAAAATATTCCTAAAAATCATTTCAAAAGATATTGCTAATGAAATCTATATATATAAAATTCAAAGTCCTGACTGACTGACTGATATATCAACGCACAGCTTCAACTGCTGGTCCAAGAGACATGAAATTTGGAGGGTGTGTTCTTTGTGAAGAGTAGGTATCCAATAAGAAAGGGTTTTTCGAAATTCTACCCCTACAAGGGAGAATGGGGGGAGGGTGAAATTTTACGCGGACGAAGTCGCGGGCACAAGTTAGTACTTTATATGTTCGAAAAATTGTTCTGCTCAAGACCGTAAATAACACAATACTTAATGTTGTTGAACTGTCAAAATCGAAGCCATTCCTACTGTTAGTATGTTACGCAATTACCCCGCTGATAATTATGTTGATGGGATTAAGGCGCGGCACCCACTATCGGTGGGCATCGGTGCGGCTCGGTACAGCTTGGGCGCCTTACGGCGGCTTCGGGCGCCTGAAAGCTGCTTCGGGCGGCTTCGGGCTGCCTCGGCAGTCGTAAGCATACCTAAGGACACCGTGGCTGTCTTCGGGTAGCTCGGGTGGCATTTTCGTAACAGACACGTCGTAGAACAGTCATAAAGTGCACTGCGCGCGCCTCCATTAGCTTGGCAACACCCAGAAGAAAATGAAAGGCAATAGCCTCATTAATTACACGAAATTAAATTAACAAACCTCATATCGTATATCATTAAACTAGGTATGAAATTCACCGAAAGTACATTATTGCTTCCAAAGCTAATTCACCCAAAATCTTCTTTTTTGCCTTAAGGCTTCAAGTTTCTCTTCTACTTCAGCAAGATGAACAATGAGGACTAAGTCCCAAACTACCATTATAAATACACACGCACAACTGTTTTCACGTAACGTTACGACTGCTCTGCGACGTATGTGCCACTAGAACTATTCTTAGTTTTGCCGAAGCTACCCGAAACCAGTGTCGGCGTCCTTAGGTATGCTTACGACTGCCAAGGCAGCTCTCAGGCGCCCGAAGCCACCCGAAGCAACCCTCAAGCGCTCGAAGCCGCCGTAAGGCGCCCTAGCTGTACCGAGCTGCACAGATGCCCACCGATAGTGGGCGCCGCGCCTAAAGCGCGTTAGGATGAGATAGGCTTCTGATAGGTAGTCATTGAGCGAAATGGTTCGGAAGGGTTCGATATGTGGTTGTATAGCATCGTGTATGTGAGTTACATTTGTGTACAGGGTGTTACAGAAAGGGTATATCAATACAAACGGGTTGAAGAGTGTATCTGGTCTAGAATCTCTGTACAAAATTTCAGCTCAAAAGCAGAAACTTTGAAAATGCTTAATATTTTTTTTATTTCGATAGTTTACTAAATTGAAATCATAACAAACGTGTCACCGCACTACGAGGGTCATTATCCATTATCTGTAGCGTTTCTGTGCGCCTAGTACACGCAAATCACGCCGCCGCGCGCCAGTGCAACGCCGTGATATCGAAATAAAAAAATATTAAGCATTTTCAAAGTTAATGCTTTTGAGCTGAAATTTTGTACAGAGATTCTAGACCAGATACACTCTTCAACCCGTTTGTATTGATATACCCTTTCCGTAACACCCTGTATAGGTACCTGCTTAAAAAACAACCGCAAAAAAAAAACCTAATCCTTCGTGTAAAGTTTTATATTGCTCCTACATTTGACAAATCCTATTTAAATATCGTTGTACTTATATTTACCTGTACAATGGTTCGCAATATTTCTCTAAAGCATATAAATATTTAACATTATCAAAAGCTTCATTGTAATAATCAGTAACCATATTATCCAGCTGTCGCCATTTCTGTAATGAATATACATTGCTGTGTATTAAAACGGTCAAAAGTACCTACAAGATAAAATAAATATCAGTGCTTTAAGTTGCACGTAAATCAAAGAAATTGCATGCCGTTGTGGCAACACTAGGAATTAGTATCTATCTACTAATGGTAGGGGAGCCCAGAGGGTTTTTGAGCATGCATATTCAGGGCGAGAAGTAGATAGCTGAGTAGGTCTGGCATGAGGAGAGAACACCGAAAATAAAAGGGCCAAAAATAAAGTGATCTTCATAGACGTTGATTTTGGCATGATTGGGTGTGGCCTAACCCTTAATGACTTACCTAAATAGGCAAATCTGATGAAGAAATTGTGGGCTTTCCCCAAATCTGACGACTGAAAACTCAGATTTGGGCCATTTCTAAAAGGATATTCATGGCGAATGAAAGTTATTCTGTGCAATAGTGTTATATGTCCTGATAGTGAATATATAAATATGTGACGGATTGATGGAGCCTTTTGGCAAATATGAGGAAATTTCATCAATTCAGAAAATTTCCCAAAAGTGGCCATTATTTAGCATTTATCCTTAAATCAAGGAACCCAATAGCGTCGATTACTGTTTGAATTGGAAGGTGTCACGTTTGTGAAGATTTCTCGACATTCAGAAGTTTTAAAATACTAAACACTTGAACGTAATGATTAAAAGCTGTTACTATCTTAAAATAATTGCTTTTTGTTAAAAATGCGCCCTTTACTGTATTTAGTAGTCAAGTGTTTAGTATTTTCAAACTTCTGAATATCGAGAAATCTTCACAAACGTGTCACCTTCCAATTCAAACAGTAAACGAAGCTATTGGGTTCCATGATTTAGGGATAAATGCTAAATAATGGCCACTTTTGGGAAATTTTCTGAATTGATGAAATTTCCTCATATTTGCCAAAAGGCTCCATCAATCCGTCACATATTTATATATTCACTATCAGGACATATAAAACTATTGCACAGAATAACTTTCATTCGCCATGAATATCCTTTTAGAAATGGCCCAAATCTGAGTTTTCAGTCGTCAGATTTGGGTAAAGTCCACAATTTCTTCGTCAGATTTGTCTATGGAAAGTTCACAATTTCTTCGTCAGATTTGCCTAAGTCGTTATAGGTTAGGCCACACCCGATCATGCCAAAATCAACGCCTCTGAAGATCACTTTATTTTTGGCCCTTTTTTAAAATCTGAAAGTGGACTCCTGAGCTGACCACGAGGCTCCTATCAGAAACTTTTTCAATATATTTTCGGTGTTCTCTCCTCATGCCAGACCTACTCAGCTATAAACTTCTCGCCCTGAATATGCTTGCTCAAAAACCCTCTGGGCTCCCCACCAAAAGTATAATACGCGCCACCAAAGATGAGACTTGACAAGCTCAGTAGTAGGGAGTTTGACCTATAACAATAATAATTTAATTAAATAATATACAATTATTATATTATACGTATATTATAGGTAAGTGCACGTTCAAATGTGAATCTAAAACATTTCATAATTTTTTTCATTTTTTACACGAAAAAATTTCATTATAAAATTAATCCAGCCGTTTTACCTTTAAAAGTTTCGATTTCGCACGTATTAACGTATGTATGTACATCATGGTAGGTTCACTCTTGAGATGCTCTATAATCGACGTGAAGGTAGTGAGCTGACGGCGCCAGTGATCCAGCTCGGCGAGTGGTCCAATGTTAGAAGGTTCACGACGCAGTTGCTGACTCTGTACTAAAACCTGTTATGAGTAAACCAAAAAATATTAATATTAACAAAATGACTTTCACGTAATTCGTGATAGCTTAAGAGAACGATATTTTCTTAATTTTCATTACCATAGTAATCTGCCTGATCCATTGTTTTACATAGGAACATATTTCTTCCAACACATGAGTTTTAGTTATAGCAAGTTTCATTTTTTCTTCGTCAGCTAACTCATCCTCGTACAGAGCTAGATTGATTTTAAATCTAGTACAGCAGTCTAAATCTATTTTTGTTTCTAAAATCAAATATTAAAAATCAAAGTTAAATACTAAGTATCCTCATAAATGTACCTAGATACTTTTAAGGCTATTTCTCAGTAATGTTTCAGCACCACCTGGAAAACTGAGTAGGCATGACACATCAAACTTTAAGTACACATTTTCAAGAGAATTAGCTGACCTGTCATTGAACGTCCCGTACTTACCTACAATTTATTACCAAGGTGGCCCATGGAATGACGCCTAAAACAAAATATTAGAATCCTCTAATCCAAGGGCTTCCCGAAACTAATAAACATTATCTGTAGCGAATATTTATAATTTTTATTATTTTCGTGGGAAATTCTCACTTAACTTCCGATTGTTTTATCCTATTTCAGTGACGCATTTAAAAAATGAAACTCTTTTAAAAAACTACCCTCAGCTTTTCAAAATTTGGGCTAAATAATAACAGTCGCACAGGTCGACCGATCAGGTTAAGCTACGCTTGCCGCGGTTGGTTGGGGGTGGGTGACCATCTTTACATACCGAGACCCCTCCGTGCCTCGGAAAGTACGTTAAGGCGTTGTCCCGGCTATCATTCGTGGATCTTTGACAGTCAGAAGAACGAAATTCTGACAACCAGTCTTACCAAGGGGTATCGTGTTACCCAGTAACAGGGTTGTGGAGGTCAGATAGGCTGTCGCTTCATGTAAAATAATGTAGTATTCAGCTGCATCCAGTTAGACTGGAAGCCGACCCCAGCTTAGTTGGGAAAAGGCTAGGCAGATGACGACCCTCAGCTTTCCAAAACAATGCAAATAACAGGTACCTTTCGAGACATTATTTGGTTCATTAGTTTGTGCACTTGGTACTTAGTGTACGGTCAGCATCAAAAGTTGATTAACACTTCAGTTTTTTTAATCTTAGTTATTGAGCAAAATATTTGTTCAAAATTTGCAGCAGAAGAATTTTTTTCAGAATATATGCTCTTGTCTATTATGTGAAGAGCTAAAAATCAGTTTATTGAAAAAAGTTGTTGTCAATTTAATAACATGTAAAAATGATAGTGTTAATCGAGTTTTGATGCTGACGGTACTACTTAAGTAAAGTATCGTACATGAGTTTCTGGTTGAAGTAATCCAGGCTTTAAAAATATATTGGACGTCACTTCACGGGTCACCGTATATACAATATGAGGCCAGCTTATGTTGTAAATAGTAAGTTGATGTGTCGTCGTCATAGTAGGTGTTTTAAAACATGGCACTAACTTGCAAGATAATCAACAAATAGCTTGATCTTCGAAATATATCTCTTAATTATATCAGCACTATTAGGGTTGGGAGGATTAATATCTCCCCAAGCGCCGCACATCATAAGAGCCGGTACATATACATTTTGCATGGTTTTGCATATACCTGATACAACATTATCCGTTTCCTGGTTTATGTTAAACACAACGAAGAAATACTCCTGAAATTGTTAAGTAAAAATCATTATTCAAATCATAGACAAATAAATTAACTCTGAACTCTGATAGTTGCACCAAAAGTCACTACAACTACTTAGTACTCAAGAAGCCCAAAATATGTTGATAAAGTATTTTCTGGTAAAGTAACCGTGATACATCCAAACCCCCTTATTCATAATCCTATTTTATCTCTATTTTAGCTAAAATAGGTTTATAGAACGTTTGTCTTTATCTGTCACGTTGACATTTCTGTGTGTAAGAAAGAGACAAACCCCATTTTAACTAAAATAGGTTTGATAAGTTTTATGAATAAGGGAGTAAATGTTTTAAATACCAATCCAATAAATATGTTTATTTAATTTGACCAACACCCGCTGTACAGATCTTTTTCGTCCAACGAATGAAATTATCGTTACATGTACTTAACAGACGAAAAGCATTAAAAAAATTGGACAATTTGAATACCTACAAAATTGTACGATTTATGTTTTTTGTTTTATATGGCCCACTTCCGTAAGAGTGGCGTACTGTCCAAATCTTCTTTATTATATTTTTTTTCTTCCGATACAATGAAATTATTCTTAGACTAGCTGCCCGGCGCGACTTCGTTCGCTTGGTGTCCTACTCCTACCCTAATCCTACCGCTTCCCTACTCCTACCCTAACCCTACCCTACTTTGACCATACCCCTACCCTACTCTTACCCTACCCCAACCCTACTCCTATCGTACCCCTACCCTACTCCTACCCTACGCTGACCCTACTCCTACCCTACGCCGACCCTACTCCTACCCTACCCTACACGATCAATAGTAGTAGTTAAAACTTAAAAAAAAAATAGTTTACGTCCTATTCTTAGTCCTACTGAATCAACGACCATACAGCCCATGAATATACACACAAAATTTCATAAGAATCGGTCAAGCCGTTTCGGAGGAGTTTTGTTACAAACACAGTGTAATTGTGGACACGAGAATTTTATCGCTGCGCTGCGTCGAGCCACACCGTGCACCGGCGGCGACGCGGCGCGTCGTCGGCGTGTATTTTTTGTTTCTACTGACATTTTTAATTTCGTAATATCTTTTGAATGGGATGTGCGATTTCAATAATTCAAAAAGTAATCAACAGGTATTGATGCAGTCTTGAATACAAAATAATTTATTTTAAATGCCGATCAAAATCAGACCATGTTATCCATAACATGATCTGATTTTGATCGGCATTTCTATCAACTTTTAAAATGTAAAAAAGTAGTTATAGTGACATAACTACAATAGTTGGACACATGGTCTGGCAAAGTTTTTTGTAGATATTGATATGCTCTATAATATTGTAGAACATTTTTTTGTTCTATCATCAATACTTTCCGCAGCGCATTGGATGAAAGACATTTTATGGCTATTTTTTACACCTTGGGTTGGTTTTAGTAGGGATTTCTAAGGATTTTTACATTTTTTTCTAGTAATAAATATAGCCTATGTTACTCAGTGATAATGTAGCTTTCTAACGGCAAAAGAATTTTTGAAATCGGTCCAGTAGTTTTTAAGTTTATTCGTAACATACAAAAATACAAATCTTTCCTCTTTATAATATTATTACTGTAGATTAGTGTAGATGTAGATTAGTGTAGATGCAAGACAGCCGCGACATGTATTTTTTTTTTAAGTTGGTCGATGTTTTTTTTTTTCATACTCAGTTTCGAGTTATTCGGACTGCGCGTTAAGATTTTACAATTCAAACTTCAATACACCCTAGGAAAGAGTAGAGTACCCTTGAGAGTAGTTTTGAATACTTAAATAGTTATAATAAACTTTTGAAAATTAAAGTTAATATTTGTGCAAAGCTTCAAGTTTATTAACTCAAGAATTACTTTAAAGGTGCATTTTCGCAAAATCCTTTACAAATATTAAAAAGAGAGTGAGATATATACGAGTAGAATGAGTAGGTATCTACAAAAAATAAACTTTATACGTAATTACATCGTTAACATTCTTAGCGTCAATAGCTTTGGTCTTCAATCTGTACATGGCAACACAGTTGCCCTCGGTGCCAATATATTCTCCATCAGATATATAAGTCCTTTCCATTTTTCCCTTCTGATTGGGAACAAACCGACCGGATTCTGGAATGTGTAGGAAAAGTTATTCATGCGTTCATAGTAATGTACGCATACTGTCGTTCGTCCCTTAGGACCCTGTATGGATCATTATGAAAGCTTGTTGACGGACACGTTTTTTCTACAGTGCGGTTTACACGCCGCGTATAGGCACGGTCGTCAGAGTTGTATGGATCACTATGGAAGCTTGTTTTTTATTCGGCACGGTTTATACGCCGTACGATAAAGAAACCGTGCCGTGTACAAAGGACCTTAATGTTGCTTACGAATAGGTTTTCTCTACCCTGTGCGTTCGAGCGCACCGTGAGACCTCAAAGTAATATTCTTGAGTACTAACCTACTAACTAACCCGTATTTATGTCGGTGAAGTAGGGATATACGAGAGATGAATGAAAACCGGTAATGTTTACTAGCTGAGTATATTGTCCAAAAACCGCACACGTACACAAACAAAAGTATGAAAAGTGTGAGAAAGGCTTGGCTACAAAAAACAAAATTCAATTCGCGACAAGTATAATAAATAGTACATTATGATACATGTGTGCTATGTTGATCATTAAACTCGAGGCGGTATTATTCGCGCGAGCCGCAGCAAGCGAGCGCGATAAGGAAGCCGAGAGTATAATGATCAATGCACACGCGTTTCATACGCCGTTTTTCAACACACTTGCGAGGAAAAAAACAGGCTTGTATTGTTTGTATGGATAATGGCGGGCTGGGTTTGTTTTTCCGCGCGCCGCGCTAGCGTGCGCGCGCAGGTTTACCCATAGAGTAAGTAATGGCGCGCGTTTATTTATTTAAAGGCACAGACAAAACCGATAAACAGCCTATAGAAAAAATATAGTAAACACAAAATAATGTTTAGACTGATCGTAGTGTTGTCGTATGTCAAATTGTAGTTTAGTTAGTATGGAATTAGAAAGTACTATTGGCATACAGAAATATACATTAATTCAGCGAGAATCCGCAATAATAGAACGCCAGTGGTCTTTTCCGTTTGGTTCCGCGAGGGACCACGGACAATTATTATAAGATGCATCCACACAGAGCGAGGCATGCGCCGCAAGTGCTTTTTTTTGTATGTTAGATGCCTCAGCCTAAGGCAACCGTACATATAAAAAAAATCATTCGCTCTGTCTGGATGCACCTTATAATTTTCCGTCGTCCCTCCCGTAACCAAACGGAAAAGACCACTGGCGTTCTATTATTGCGGATTCTCACTGAATTAATGTATATTTTCAACACACTTGCTCGTAAAATGGCTCTTAATGCACCGCTTTTAGGACTATAATGCAGTATATTACAAACGCGTGCTTTTTCTTTACGTTACGGTACTTGTGCTTTATTTCCACAGATAACTATTTAATTTACTAGTCTGAGGTCGGAGAAGTGCGTTTTTTTTTTTTAATCTCTTCAAAGAGACTTCATGCCTAGTCTGAATTGTCTTTGGTCCCAAAATTAACTAAAATATATTTACCTTAAGATTAAGCGCAGTTGTAGCCCGCGAAATTAAATTTTTCTAACGTTTTTTGCAATTTTCAGGTCAGTGTCAGGTTGATCAAAATATGATTCGCGACTACAACAGGTATGTATTTACAGAATTAAAATCATTAGAATCATTAATACATCTTTCTTAGTTAGATTTGTTCCATAAGAACAAATCTCTTATGGATAAGTTCTTAGGGAACAAATCTAACTTAAATAGGTATATTATATTAATGATTCTGATGACTATAATTCTGTAAATACATATCTATTATATATGTATATAAATATACATTTTGATCAAGATGCAACCTGATACTGACCTGCGAATTGCATAAAACTTAAGAAAATTTAAATTTCGCGGTCTACCACTGCGCATTCACCTTAGGGTGCATCCAGACAGAGCGAGGCATGCGCCGTAAATGATTTTTTTTATATGTACGGTTGCCTCAGGCTGAGGCATCTAACATACAAAAAAAAGCACTTGCGGCGCATGCCTCGCTCTGTGTGGATGCACCTTATAATAATTGTCCGTGGTCCCTCGCGGAACCAAACGGAAAAGACCACTGGCGTTCTATTATTGCGGATTCTCACTGAATTAATGTATATTTCTGTATGCCAATAGTACTTTCTAATTCCATACTAACTAAACTACAATTTGACGTACGACAACACTACGATCAGTCTAAACATTATTTTGTGTTTACTATATTTTTTCTATAGGCTGTTTATCGGTTTTGTCTGTGCCTTTAAATAAATAAACGCGCGCCATTACTTACTCTATGGGTAAACCTGCGCGCGCACGCTAGCGCGGCGCGCGGAAGAACAAAGCCAGCCCGCAATTACCCATACAAGTTAATATTTTTAACAATACAAGCCTGTTTTTTTCCTCGCAAGTGTGTTGAAAAACGTCGTATGATACGCGTGTGCATTGATCATTATACTCTCGGCTTCCTTATCGCGCTCGCCGTATCATAATGTACTAATTATACATCAATATTGCTCTCGAAATTATATTTGACGGAAATCGTCATATTTTCACGAAATAGTCTTATTTCCATAAAATATATTTTCGAGATTCTTGGTGGGTCCCGCGTTTCAAAAATGACTACCAGAATGTTTTCTTATTAGTAAGGTAAGGTGCACTGAATTTGTCTGACGCTGGACGCTCTCAATGTATAAGATTTTCTTCGGAATAATTTTATTTTCGCGTTAAATGTCCCAATAAAAAAAAGTAATTTAAAAAATTAAAAAACCTGACTGCAACCTTATACTAAAAATAACTGAAAAGCTAAAAACAAGCCCATGTTAAATTAAATAAAAGTTAGAAGCAGGCGGGACCCATTTAAGTTTGAAACTATAATAATGGTATGGGCCCCGCTTGCTTCCAACTTTTGTTTAATTTAAAATGGGCTTGTTACCCGACTGCGCCAGGAGGGTTATGTTTTTTAGCTTTTCAGTTAGTTTTAGTATACAGTTGTAGTCGGGTTTTTTAAATTTTTAAATTACTTTTTTTATTTCCAGCCTTTTAGTTTACAAATGTGAAAGAGTTTGCAGGCGATTTAGTTCTTGGTACGTGTTTTTTACGATTTGTCACTTTGAATTACTTTTAACCGTATAAGTTGTATATATTTTTGTAATTATTTAAAACCCTTTATTTTGATACCCCACTCGAAAGGTATTGAGAAAAAAAAATTTTTTGAAGGCGTAATATGGCGCCAAAAATCCGCCATTTTGTTTTTTTTTTATTATTTTGATATATTCAGTGTCACTCTCACAGTAAATACGAATCTAACGACACCTCACAAGCTAAAATCCATCAAGCCGTTCAGGCCGCAGAGCGTGCCAAACAATTATACATACATAACATACATACATACTCTCGAAAAACACTAGGAAAATTACTAGGAAAATTGATTTCCAGACGGTTTTGTTTTGGCCCCTTTTTACTGTTTCAAATGGTTACCAGGCTATACCAACCTGACGCTAAAAATTTCTGAAATATGTTTTCGATTTGTTAGATTCTACGAGCATCATTCACGTACGAGTATATGCCAAAAAAGTAATAAAAAAAATTAAAAAACCCGACTGCAACCTTATACTAAAACTGTAAAGCTAAAAACAAGCCCATTTTAAATTAAATATAAATTGGAAGCAGGCGGGGCCCATACCATTTGATTATTATAGTTTCAAACTCAAATGGGTCCCGCCTGCTTCCAACTTTTATTTAATTTACAATGGGCTTGTTTTTAGCTTTTCAGTTAGTTTTAGTATAAGGTTGCAGTCGGGTTTTTTAATTTTTTTAATTACTTTTTTTTATTTCCAGCTTTTTTAGTTTACAAATGTGAAAGATTTCGCAGACGATTTAGTTCTTGGTACGTGTTTTTTACGATTTGTCACTTTGAATTACTTTTAACCATATGTATAAGTAAGTTATTTATATTTTTGGAATCACCTTTTAAAACCCTTTATTTTGATACCCCACTCGATAGGTTTTGAGAAAAAAAAAATTTTTGAAGGCGCCATGGCGCCAAAAATCCGCCATTTTGTTTTTTTTTACTTTGATATACCCAGTGTCACTCTCACAGTAAATACGAATCTAATGACACCTCTCATACTAAAATCCATCGAGCTGTTCAGGCCGCAGAGCGTGCCAAACAATTATACATACATACATACATACATACTCTCGAAAAACATAACCCTCCTTCTGGCGCAGTCGGGTAAAAATCAGAAGTATTGCTATAATAGATATCAGAAAAAATGGTTGACAAGTTTTTTGATGAAAATGAGGTCAAGTTAGAGGTAAAATTGGGCAACGTGTTATTCGGTTTTTCCATTAGGAATCGATACAGTTTCATATAAGAATGGAATGTCTCAAACCGCTAAAAACTTTTTCCATAAACATCGTAAGAAATAGATAAAATAGTTCGGAAAAGGCTTGGCAGATCGATTGATCGCAAGAAATTAACTTAATAAATTAAAAGAAAATATTTTTTTTTAAGTTTTAATAGACATTTTTCATATTATAATTTGAAAACGATAATGACTCAGTTCACCAGTTTTTAAACTATTGCCGCCTAGTAATTTATATCGAAAAAAAAAAACAAAAAAAAGATGATTGAAAAAAGTAAAACAAACATTACCCATTTTTACAGGTGGAAGCATAGCATCGCATAAGACAATACAACTTCTGCCACCTTCAGCGACAGCACTATCTAACAGATCTATATGAACATCTGCGTCATAAACACCTTCCTGTAAATTAATTTCATGTACAGACACCAGCACATCAACCTACTACAATCTGTCAAATTTCTTTAATAGATTTTCAACTTTATCACTAAATCATAAGGTTCAAAGTTGATTGGGAAAATTTGACAGTTTCGGGTAGGTTGATGTGCTGGCGTCTGTACATTTAGATAACTTGATTAATGAACAGATTGACACTATATTGATTGATTGAATTTACGGCCAATATGTATTAGGAGAGTAATGGGATCCGGACACGAAGCCTGTTTTCGAGTCAGTTCAGTGAGTCAGTTTAGCGCCTTGTGCCGCTGACTGCCGCGTGCATGAAGTCGGTGACGGCAGTGTCAACTGAACTGACTCGCAAACTGGCCTTATGTCTGTGCATATTAGGAATTAAATTAAACCTTGGAGTATTTCGAGACTGGCAGAAAAGAATGCCAGCGGATACTCAGCAGTTAGGCTACGTATGCACAGGCGGCTTACTTAGCGCCTACAGCCTTAACATCCTTCGATACATGCTAGGCGACTAGCGTAGGCGCCAAGCGCGCAGTGCAGCTGGTTGCGAAAATTCTAAAGCGTTCGTTTCACTTCGCTACTCGCAAGGTGACTCGCTAGGCTCTAGGCGCTATGCAAGCCATCTGTCAAGCACTTTAGGCACAAAATACAGAGAGAGTATAGATCTCAATCACATGTATGTACTTCACTTTTCATACCTACGCTCGGCGGTCGCGCTAGGGTTGTCAACTTTCCCCCCCGGTGGGTTCCCGCATTGTCGAGGCGGGGGGGCTCAGTAGCCGTGGCTTGGACACCCACGGTGAAGCGAAGTGGAACCCGAGGAGGGGCCGCTCGTCAGGGCTTTTGCCGGTAAGCCGACGACGTAGCGGCCAACAAGTAGGTTGCGGTGCCGCTTGAGCGACATCGCAGCTGAGGCGGGCCGCGATGTCGTATCGGAGGCATCGCGGCTGAGGGTTGGAGGCCGCGGTGGGAGAGGAGTGCCGGCCGGTATTGCGGTGCGCCGCTCTCCCTACCTTCCGCGGCCTTGACGGGGTCGCCACCGTCCGATGGCGGACGCGGTGGGGCCGCAGAGGAAGAGGAGTGTTGGTATGACGTTGGCCGCTCTCCCTATCCTCTGCGGCCGAAAATTGGCAGGCGGTGGGGCCAATGACCTGACCCGTCGCAGGGGGACCAAGGGTGCCCAGACACGGGGTCGTCTGGCGCCCATGTGCTGGTTTGGTCCCTGGGGTGGTCACGGCGTGCTATGTGTTCTGGTGCGCCGGTGATGGGGAATACTCCCCAGAGGAGGGTCCGGTGACGGACAGCCGCGGCGGGTTCACGGATGAGTGCTAACGCGTGCCCGTGTTCCCGCCGTAAGCGGCAGAGGAGGACACCGTGGAGTTTTAGGGTCCGTTCACACAGACCGGCTCGGAGAGCATCGGCGCGCATTTTTCTTTTCACACAGACCGGATCGTATACGCTTGGAGTTTGTCGGAGCGGAGCCGCCAACTATTTCACATAGACCGGCTGGAAGCTATCTGAAAGCGGATGCGCTCGGAGCCGGTCGGGTGCGCTCGCAGCCGGTTGGATACACTCGCAGCCGGTCGGATGCGCTCGAAGCCGGTCGGATGCACTCGCAGCCGGTCGGTGCGCTCGGAACCGGGTGGATACACTGCAAATGGCGGTCGGCGTGGGGCGGCGTGCACGCAATCGGAGCCGATTGGCTGCGCGAACGAGAAAGAGCACGCAATCGGAGCCGATCGGCTGCGCGAGCGAGAAAGAGCACGCAATCGGAGCCGATCTACTGCGCGAGCGAGAAAGAGCACGCAATCGGGGCCGATCGGCTGCGCGAGCGAGAAAGAGCATGCAATCGGAGCCGAACAGCTGCGCGAACGAGAAAAAGTACGCGATCGGAGCCGGTCAGGTCCTCTTATTATTTCACACCAAGCGCGTTCAAGCATTCTTAATGATAAAAGCAGTGCACATGCAAAAATAAACCTTACTACAAATACTAAAAACTCTGTTTTTAACGTGATAAGAATCTGCTCTCCTCTCCGAGCCGGTCTGTGTGAACGGACCCTTAGTGGGTTGGAGTCCCACATAACTGCACTATCTCCCCGTGGTAGTGCAGAATGCATGAGCATTTCTCCACGTTAAAAAAAAAAAAAAAGGGTTGTCAACTTTGGCGTACGCACAAAAAACTATCGTGGTAGTGGCACTCGTATCTAGTTGTGACTACCCTATTTACACAATTTATTTTGTGTATTTGCGTATGGTTCATTCATCTTCATACCTTCCATCTCAGGTAGCTGGGCTGATGATGGAAGGTACAACTCCTTAACAGTAAGAAGTTACTCGAACAGGCAAGGACTGTTTTAGTAAATTGTTTTGATGTTTGATAGGGCATTTGCCACATTTGGTCTCATGACCATCAAGTCATGACCTGATGCTGCAGACAGGATAGTCTGCAGAGTACCTAACTCCTCGACAACTAACAGCAGATATATCGTGTTTAGGCTCATTGAAAAGGGCTCGATGTGTGGATAAACGTACTGTTAATGAGGAACACCGAAGTATATAGAGACCTAATGCTGAAGCCAGGAGCATCAGAAAAAGATGTGCATAACTCCAGCTTCCTCATATGTGATAGAATAATTCTACCTATGCCAATATTTAAGGCATAATAGCTGCAATCCAAGTTCCCAGTCTTAATTTAGCTGCCACAAAAACTTCGTCAATATGAGTCGTTTAGTGTGTGTTAGCTAGAGTGACGTCATCCCAGCTTCCTCATTCAATACCAGGCAAACCAGTGAGGTTAGGGTTTTGGAATATAGTCAGAAAAATAAGGCATAATAGCTGCACAAGGAAGGAAAAAACTGAACGATAATACTTAAAAAGTGTTGAAACTACGATAAAAAAACGTGTGTGTAAGCTAGAGTGATGTCACCCCAGCGGCTCATGTCGTATCTTCCAAACGAAAGAAGATATGATTATGTATGATAGCTTAAAAATTAAGGCATAATAGCTGCCATTGGCAGCAAAATTTTCAAATCTCTGGTCAAAATACTCTATGAGTTATTAAACCGATAAGTATGTGTAAGCTGGAGTGACGGCACCCCAGCTGCTCATGTCATATCTTCCGAACGAAAGAAGATACGATTATGTATTATAGCTCAAAATTTAAGGCATAATAGCTGCCATAGGCAGCAAAATTTTCAAATCTCTAGGCCTTGTAGTTTCCACGTAATAAGCAAAAAAAACTGTTCCGCGCCTAAAACATCAATTATTGCTTCGGAGATTGTAAACAGCGGCGTTGCCGTTCCGTGCGCTACAATACTGCAACCAAGTTTGCACTTAGCTTGCATTCTATTAGAAGTCATTTTAACTTGCGCTCAAAATATTTTTAATTTTGTATATTGAGGATATAGACTAAGAGCCGACTGAACAATGAATGTAATAAAGTAGATTCTTATCAACTTTAGACGACGAGAGAACTAGGTACACTTACAGTAAACACATTTTGAATACAATTGGTTTGTGCTTTATTTCTAAGGTTGATGAAATAAGATAGAATTGGTCTATTTAATGCTTATTATTACTAGCGATTGAATTACTTTTTCATGAAATCGTGACATTTGAACAATTCTATACATAAAGCAAATCTAAAGTTATGTCGAATCAGAACAAATGTCACTAAGAAAATCGGTCAAGTGCGAGTCGGACTCGCGCACCGAGGGTTCCGTACAAAGGACTTGGCTAAAAGTTCATAGACAAAAAACCCAGAATCGCCAGCAACGAAATGTATAAAAATGGGTTCACTATAGTAAACCCAGTACGGTTTCAAAAAATCAGCCTCCTAAACCATATAGTGTAAAAGTTATTGAAAATAGCTTCGCAAAAAGCATAAAATGTTAAAGAGTCGTCTGACAGACGTCTTCTAATTTTTCAGGCCAAATAACCAGCTGAAGAGAACGCTCTTTCTGCTACGGGAAACACATATATTTATGCTCCTGTGCAATATCGTTATTCTCGCGAGATCTCGTCCGATTTTTGACCGAGATTAAGGTAAATATGGCCGAGATATCGCGAGAACGAGATTGCATTCCCTATTCTAGGTCAACGGGAAGTACTCTATACATTTTGATTCCCTTAAGAGTGTCGAAATATACGTTTCATAAACGGCCGTATCTTTTTTTTTTTACGTTAACTTAGAAGTTCGATTTTTTTACAGCTTCAAGGGACCGCAGACTTGAGTATATGGTATTAATTTCAACTCGATACCTCCACGCATTCCTGACATAAAGGGTCTTGACAGACAGACAGACGGACATCAAAGTGATCGTATAATTGTTCCGTTTTTTCCTTTTGATTTACGGAAC
Source organism: Amphipoea oculea (assembly GCA_945859645.1). NCBI lineage: Eukaryota > Metazoa > Arthropoda > Insecta > Lepidoptera > Noctuidae > Amphipoea > Amphipoea oculea. Next base: position 8,842,733 of record OX243862.1, read on the forward strand.
CCTAAAAGAGTTGGCTCAAAGACCAATGCCTCAATGCCTAAAAAAACGGTTGCATTTATCTGTGGACATAATTTTTGCTACGCAAATCAGCTGTCAATAGTGAGAAGATTTGATTTCGAGCTTGTAAAATCACATTTTGCTGGCGGTTGAGTATATATGTTTATACGTCCTAATAATAAAACTTCTATACTTCTTCTTCTCTTCTTCTACTTCTTCTTCTCATCTCTTCTTCTACTTCGCCCGCGAACTGATTAAAAGTGTAGGTAAGTAAACTTTAATTTTCTTTCGTCCTGTTTAAACACACAATTTTACTATAAATAACTCAATACTTACATAGTACGATTAATAATACATTACTGCAGCGGCCAGCAAAAGAGGCATTGATGGATGATGTGGGCCGAGGCACATACATATACGTAAGTCCATCAATGCTTGCTTGCTTCGATCTATCTTGAAGAAGATTGTCAAAATAATGCTCAAATTTCCAAGCATGTTTGAGAAAAATGTGTAGTCGGCTCCCAGTCTATAATCTAGTTCAAACTACTTCAAACTGATAATGTAGCGCACGGAACGGCAACGCCGCTGTTTACAATCTCCGAAGCAATAATTGATGTTTTTGGCGCGGAACAGTTTTTTTTTGCTTATTACGTGGAAACTACAAGGCCTAGAGATTTGAAAATTTTGCTGCCTATGGCAGCTATTATGCCTTAATTATTGAGCTATAATACATAATCGTATCTTCTTTCGTTCGGAAGATATGACATGAGCAGCTAGGGTGCCGTCATTCCAGCTTACACATACTTATCGGTTTAATAACTCATAGAGTATTTTGACCAGAGATTTGAAAATTTTGCTGCCAATGGCAGCTATTATGCCTTAATTTTTAAGCTATCATACATAATCATATCTTCTTTCGTTTGGAAGATACGACATGAGCAGCTGGGGTGACATCACTCCAGCTTACACACACGTTTTTGTATCGTAGTTTCAACACTTTTTAAGTATTATCGTTCAGTTTTTTCCTTCCTTGTGCAGCTATTATGCCTTATTTTTCTGACTATATTCCAAAACCCTAACCTCACTGGTTTGCCTGGTATCGAATGAGGAAGCTGGGATGACGTCACTCTAGCTAACACACACTAAACGACTCATATTGACGAAGTTTTTGTGGCAGCTAAATTAAGACTGGGAACTTGGATTGCAGCTATTATGCCTTAAATATTGGCATAGGTAGAATTATTCTATCACATATGAGGAAGCTGGAGTTATGCACATCAGAAAAAGTACAAACCTTGAAATTACAGCACCGTAGTGTGTTTGGGCTCATTTTAAACAGGACTAAATTTTAAATTCAATGCAATGTTGACATAAGTCTGGCCTGATGCTGCAGCCGGGATTATCAGCATCTAGTCTAAAAACATCAGGTCAGGATTTGATGATGGGATCCTGGAGAAATCGAAGGAACTCTTCAAATATTATAGGCACACCTATAGCGATTTGGATATTTTTTATAGTAACTCGTGCATTTGCTCTAGGAAAGCACCATTTGGTGAAGTGGAACTGATGATGAAGACCACAGATGGCCACCGGAACTATTCAATAATATCTAAGTATTTCACGGGTTTCGATTCGATTACTTTGCTAAGCAATTTATGCTTGTCACAATGTGAATTTGTTGTTTGTTTTTGAATTTTGGTGATATAGAGCTGATGGTGGACCTGGAGAACTCCTCAACAATTAACTTCCCTGCATCGGGAAAAGCAATATTTTGTTTGTAAAAGGCGATGAGCACTAGGCTATTGTAACTTAGATAAATTATAAGCAGACCCACTAAAAAGCGTGAAATAAAAACTTTTAAGAAAAAAAAACCGACTTCCAAAAAAACACTACAAAGTGAAAAATAGCTTTAATTTCGGAAGTTGGTGGCAAAAAACTAAAATACAGATTCAAAGACACCGACTTCCGAAATTAAAGTTATTTTTCATTTTGTAGTGTTTTTTTGGTAGTCGGTTTTTTTTTTTAAGTTTTTTGAGTATTATCGTTCAGTTTTTTCCTTCCTTGTGCAGCTATTATGCCTTACTTTTCTGGCTATATTCCAAAACCCTAAACTCACTGGTTTGCCTTGTATTGAATGAGGAAGCTGGGATGACGTCACCCCTGCTAACACACACCAAACGACTCATATTGACGAAGTTTTTGTGGCAGCTAAATTAAGACTGGGAACTTGGATTGCAGCTATTATGCCTTAAATATTGGCATAGGTAGAATTATTCTATCACATATGAGGAAGCTGGAGTTAGGTATGCACATGATATCGCGAGAACGAGATTGCATTCCCTATTCTAGGTCAACGGGAAGATGTGCGTGTGGATTGAGAGATCTTTTCGAAAAACTCTTCCAATCCCAACCAAATTATAAGAGGATTTAGGAAATAATTGTGAAAACTTCATGGTAAGGTATAAAATTTGTGAAACCTAAACAAAGAAAGTTAGAACTTAAAAACTGGATCTCTCAATCTGGACAACTGAAGAAAAAGCCATAACGCGTATCCAAGAATATACTGCCTATGTGTTTATAATTTGCATTTTAATTAATTGTGAAGAATTTGTGAAAGCTGCTAAACAAAACTTCGATTCGTTTCAAAGCCACGTTTAAGATTTATAACGGTTTATATGGATCTCTCAGAGTGGACAATTTTCAACTGAGAGATCTTGTAAAACACGACCTAATACTGAAAACGTACCTATGAATAATTATCATGTTTATTGCAAATTATACTTCTGGGAAAATTTGTGAAACAAAAATCGTGATTGAAATCTTACTGGTTCAAGAGAAAATGAAAATCTTGTTTTTTGTCGATCGTCCCAACTGAGAAATCCTTATTTTGAACTATATTTAATAAACCAAAACTTATAGGTACAAGGTAGATACATCAGAAATTGTGAAAAATGTTGTACTAAAATTTGACGAATCGGTCGTCCCTGTAAGTGTTATACTTAAAAAGATAAATCATTTTTTACAATCCTTGAGGAAAACGTTGAGTAGGGTGACCATATCGCCCGGTCGGATTCATTACCGGTACAATTCAAATTATGATGCACTTTAAACGTATTTATACAAGTAATTTGTGTCTGTTTTCACTGCATAATTTAAATAATATAAAATTACGTTTTTAAATGACAAGTTTCTGCAAAGTTACGTACTGTAGGTATGTGTAGTGCTCTTACTAAGGAATTCTAAGTAATTCTTACACACAAAAAGTTCATAAGGTAGGTAACCAAAAAAAAAACTTTTTTAATTTAAACTTTTATTTTTATTTTACTCATAATATTACATAATAGGATGTAACCTAATCAATAAGTCCGTAGGACAAAGTATGTTAAATAACTGGTTCTTCTTTGCTGTTATACATTTTTCCCTTCCTTCCTCGTGGTCAAACTTAATGGTCAAACTGATTTGACCACGAGGAATTCTGTTCCGGATAGTCAAACTACTTAGTTTAACGAAAAATATCCACCCTTTGTAAATATACTTGTACTTGTACAGTAATTAACAAAAATAATTTCCTTCCTCGTAGTCAAACTTAATGGTCAAACTGATTTGACCACGAGGAATTCTGTTCCGGATAGTCAAACTGAGTGGCTATTTAAACTTTTTATCAAGCTGTATACATTGTAGTCTTATTGTACAAATTATAAATAAAACATTATGTCAATTTGATGATACATCATCACCACTCAAATTATTATCCTGTTCTTTGCTGTTTTATTGCGATTTGCATTTTGTAATTATTTAGATAAAATATGGATTTAAATATAAAATACATTCATCGTAAAGGGGGAAGGGTACTGCTTTTCAAGGGTCGGCAGTACTACAAATTGCGTACGTACAGAAATGGAATCATTTTCTGGACTTGCAGTCATCTCAAAAAAGAAAAATGTCGGGGCTCAATTACTCTGAAGGTATGCTCATAATTAAAACATATTTATATATCGTTTTTAATTACATATTATTACATAGGTACCTATTATTTTAACCATATAATTTTTTTTGTTTAGGATGACAATGTGGTGAAATATAATGACCACTCATGTAACGCCGATTACCATAAAAATGAAGTTGATATTGCTATTGACGAATTGAAACAAAAAGTTAAAGACAATGATGTCCCCATCCCAGAGGCGTTTCAACATATGAAAACGTCGCTAGAAAAACGAGACGAGAATATTGAACATAAAATTCCAACATTTGATAGCGTCAAAACGATTTTATATAGCAACAGGTAAAAAACTTGCTTTAACGATTTCACACAAGTAAATATTCCAGATAAATATCAGTCCTTTCTTTTCGCTGATTATAATACTGAAAAATGTCGCATTATGGTTTTCTGCTCCAAAAATAACATGGCAATAATAGAAAAATCCGATGAGTTTTTCGGTGACGGAACATTTTTTAGTTGTCCAATTCCGTTTAGCTAATTATACTGTATCATGACTGTATCCATGTCAATTTGACAAAATCCATCACAACCACAAATGCGGTTCCTGTGGCGTATGTTTTGATGACAGACAAAAAAGAAGAATCATATTTTATTTTATTTTCAATGATAAAGTCAAGATTGAAGGATTGGTCACCAAAAATTTTCCATTTAGATTTTGAATTTGCTGCAAGCAATGCATTAATAACAATTTTCCCGGACATCCAAATTGTAAAATGTTTTTATCATTTTTCAAATAGCCAATGGCGAAAGGCAAAGCAAATGAAAATTAAATCTAAAGATGACAGGAGAGTAGTGGGATTGTGTGCAGCACTCGCTTTATTACCCGAAAATAAAATTGAAGAAGGATGGGAGTATATAAATACTGATACTCCCAATACTACCAAAACTCAAAAATTTCTTAAATATTTTGAAACAACGTGGCTTAAGAATAAAACATTCCGAAAACAATGGTCTGTTTATGGCCAGAGACATAGCACAAACAATGTAGTCGAAATTTGGAGAACGGCCAACTAAACAAATCCATGAAACGTCATAATCCAATTACAGTTGCTCGTTTACTTGAAACCTTAATACAAAAAGAAAAATCTTCTAATGAAAAAGTATCTCTCCGCCGCCAAGACCAAATATGTCGAGATGATTTCATAATGAAGTGTCAGCTGCAATTAATGCATGGCGATATAATTATGTGTTGGGTACTTTTTAAATAAACTAAGATAATTACTTTTGTTAATGACTGTACAAGTATATTTACGAACTATAACAAAGGGTGGATATTTTTCGTTAAACTAAGTAGTTTGACTATCCGGAACAGAATTCCTCGTGGTCAAATCAGTTTGACCACTAAGTTTGACCACGAGGAAGGAAGGCATTTTTCCCATCAAATCGTCATAACAGACTATTTGGTCGTTATGAACACCATGTCCTCTGTAGTGGCCAATATTATCGGGACTCAATATAAATTCAACACCGCCTAACAATTTGTAGCATCTGTTTCTTACAGAACTTGTATTTGGTACATCTTTCACTGCACAACGCCAGCTTCGCAAATCGCAATGAATGTACACAATGTTAGCATGAATAGGGTAGTCGAAAAAAAAAATCGGACAAAATAAAAAAGTATGTTTACCCTATTCAACGTTTTCCTTAAGGATTGTAAAAAATGATTTATCTTTTTAAGTATAACACTTACAGGGACGACTGATTCGTCAAATTTTAGTACAACATTTTTCACAATTTCTGATGTATCTACCTTCTACCTATAAGTTTTGGTTTATTAAATATAGTTCAAAATAAGGATCTCTCAGTTGGGACGATCGACAAACACAAGATTTTCATTTTCTCTTGAACCAGTAAGATTTCAATCACGATTTTTGTTTCACACATTTTCCCAGAAGTATAATTTGCAATAAACATGATAATTATTCATAGGTACGTTTTCAGTATTAGGTCGTGTTTTACAAGATCTCTCAGTTGAAAATTGTCCACTCTGAGAGATCCATATAAACCGTTATAAATCTTAAACGTGGCTTTGAAACGAATCGAAGTTTTGTTTAGCAGCTTTCACAAATTCTTCACAATTAATTAAAATGCAAATTATAAACACATAGGCAGTATATCCTTTCGGGTGTCGGCCTCCGTACACGCACATTACGTCAATGTCAACGCTGTTACGAGTAAGGTAATAACATAATAAAATTAATAGTAAATGAACCATTTTTTTCATATAAATACAGAACATATTGGTACTTGCAACACAACTACAGATATTTAGCCACCAATCCTGACTTAGCCCTTAAGTGTCACTGTCCGACTTAAGACACTTGGAGCATTTTTTCTTATGTCGCACTGTGTAACATAAGACATTCGAGAGGATATTCTTGGATACGCGTTATGGCTTTTTCTTCAGTTGTCCAGATTGAGAGATCCAGTTTTTAAGTTCTAACTTTCTTTGTTTAGGTTTCACAAATTTTATACCTTACCATGAAGTTTTCACAATTATTTCCTAAATCCTCTTATAATTTGGTTGGGATTGGAAGAGTTTTTCGAAAAGATCTCTCAATCCACACGCACATAACGGGAAGTACCTACCCTATACATTTTGATTCCCTAGAGAGTGTCGAAATATACGTTTCATAAACGGCCGTATCTGTTTTTTACATTAACTTAGAAGTTCGATTTTTTCACAGCTTCAAGGGACCGCAGACCTGTCGATACCACCACGCAATCCTGAGATAAAGAGTCTTGACAGACAGTCAAGACGGACAACAAAGTGATCGTATAATTGTTCCGTTTTTTTTCCTTTTGAGTTACGGAACCCTAAAAGAGATGGCTCAAAGACCAATGTCCCAATACCTAAAAAAACGGTTGCATTTATCTGTGGACATCATTTTTGCTACGCAAATCAGCCGTCAATAGTGAGAAGATTTTAATTCGAACTGCTAAAATTACATTTCGGTGGTGTAATTTGTGTCGTGGTTTTTGTGAGTGAGAGCGAGGCTCCTTATTATTATCGCTTTCGCTGGCGGTTGAGTATAATTATATGTTTATTACACGTCCTAACAATAAAACTTCTATACTTCTTCTCCTTCTACTTCTCTTCTTCTACTTCTTTTACTTCGTAAATTTCCAAGCATGTTTGAGAAAAATGTGTAGTTGGCTCCCAGTCTATAATCTAGTTCAAACTACTTCAAATTGATAATGTAGCGCACGGAACGGCAACGCAGCTGCTTACCATCTCCGAAGCTATAATTTATGTTTTTGGCGCGGAACTTTTTGCTTATTACGTGGAAAACTGCAAGGCCTAGAGATTTGAAAATTTTGCTGCCCATGGCAGCTATTATGGTTACACACACGTTTTTTTATCGTAGTTTCAACACTTTTTAAGTATTATCGTTCAGTTTTTTCCTTCCTTGTGCAGCTATTATGCCTTATTTTTCTGACTATATTCCAAAACCCTAACCTCACTGGTTTGCCTGGTATTGAATGAGGAAGCTGGGATGACGTCACTCTAGCTAACACACACTAAACGACTCATATTGACAAAGTTTTTGTGGCAGCTAAATTAAGACTGGGAACTTGGATTGCAGCTATTATGCCTTAAATATTGCCATAGGTAGGTAAGCGAGCAAGCATTTAGGTACCTGTAACTATTATTTCTACCTTGCCTTCATTGTTGATGATTGTGCATTTTTGACAGTTCGTGCCTTTGCTCGATAAAACGTTACTCCAATACGCGGTTCGCAAGTGCAATTCGATAAAATTATAAAACGGCGAATGATCGATGTTCGGTTACAAGTAAATGCTCTAGTCTATACTCAGCTTTAGCGTGTCGATGGCCAAAATAACACGAACACATGTACAGACGCCAGCACATCAACCTACACCTAACTGTCACATTTTCCCAATCAACTTTGAACCTTATGTTTTAGTGATAAAGTTGAAAATCTATTAAAGAAATATGACAGATTGTAGTAGGTTGATGTGCTGGCGTCTGTACATAGTACCTATTTTTTGTTTGGCCCAAAGTTCGCCGATGCAGATAGGTCTCCTAGGTCGTCACGGTGCAGGTAACAGGGCATGCGGTGCAACACGGGAGGTGATGCGCTGCATACACACCGGTGGTCTGACTGAACCGACCAAGAACCCCCACTTGTGGAAGTTGTCCTTGCTGCGGTCTTCTTAGGTACGATTTAGGTTTTCCAAGGTCACGGTAACTTGTGCCCGGATAGGAGGCTCTATGATGATTCAATACATAAATCAAGAGGTTTAAGCAGTTCTTGCCAAAGATCACATCTTTCTGTGGAGGGGTTGCCATCGGCTGAACTTACGCACCCAAGAAATTTTTTGCGACTTTTAAGCCTCTGTGGCACTGGATTAAAGTTGTGCATTGGGTAGCGTGGGTCATCCAGTAGCTTCGCCCTTTTGATGCGGCTGGCTATAGTCCTGTGAATTTCTGGAGACGCGATGCCAATCAGTGGATACAGCATTCGCAACGGGGTCGGTTTTAAGCAACCAGTAATAATCCGTGTCTCATTTAGAGCTGTATCTACTAACTTAGCGTGGGCAGTTCGGTTCCATACTAGACAGGCATATTCACCTACGGAGAAACAAATTAACAAAATGCCATTCCAGTTGTTCGCAGGGCTTGAGATACCCCCCCATCAGGTGGCTGTTAGGTTAGACTTGAAATAATAATTTGTTAAATTAATACAATATGAAAATATATACATTGAAAGAACACAGTATTTTAATATATAATTATGTGACAATTTTTTAAATCAACAGTATCCTAGCAACCATACTTGTACAAAAGTACCAAAGACATTAGGTCTGGTCTGCCATAGATACTTCACATCCTCGGAACTTTTTAAAAGAATATTATGGCAATATATTCTTTAATCCTAATGCTGAACTTAAATTATGCAGCCTGGGGCCGAACAGTGGTTTGGTTAACATATCAGCCAACTGCTGCTCCGAAGGAACATGCGTTACGTCGAAGTCTCCGTTGCTAACACATTCTCTTACAAAAAAATGTTTCAGCTTTATATGTTTAGTGCGCCTGTGATATTCATATTTTGGGTTGTGCGCAAGTTTTACAGCCGATTCATTGTCCAGGTTCAGTACTGGTTTCTCAATTTTAATCAAGTTGTTAATAAGGCGATTCAACCATAAAATTTCTTGTGCAGTTTCACTTGCTGCTATAATCTCCGCTTCAGTCGAAGAGATGGAGACAGTCGTTTGTTTCTGGCTTCTCCAGCTAATAGCAGCTCCAGAGAATAAGCACACCATTCCAGATGTCGACCTTCCAGTAGTTTGGTCTCCTGCATGATCTGCGTCACTGTAGCAGACTAAGCGCGGAGGCGACTTTTCCGTATAGGTTAGCCCATTCTGTTGGGTCCCTTTCAAGTACCGGAAGATGCGTTTTACCAGCATTATATCTTTCTTAGTGGGTGCTCCGAGGTTTCGAGATGCGACACCCAGAGCATATGAAATATCAGGCCTTGTGCCTACTGATAAATATGCCAAAGCACCCACGGCTTGTCTATATGGGAAATTTGCACTGACATCTTCTTCCTCTGCCGTCTCATTTTCTTTGATGATTGGCGTTGGTGCTGGTTTGCAATTGGACATTCTATATTTTTCTAAAACTTTCTTTGTGTAGGCCTTTTGACATAGCGAAATGGTCTTGTCCTTACGGACATTAATTTCCATTCCTAGGAAGTATGACGCAGGTTTCGTAGTTATCTTAAACCGTGTTTTCAATTCCTTGATAAATTCGTCTCCTGCTCTGGTAGTATTATATGCTACAAGTCCGTCGTCAACATAAAGACCAATAAAGACTTTAGATTGTCCTCTGATTCGAACATATAAGCATGGATCTGCTTCACTCTGTTGAAAATCAGAATTTCTTAAGAATTCGGTAATGCAGGTGTTCCAGCATCGTGGTGCTTGTTTCAGTCCATAGAGGCTGCGTTTCAGCTTGCAGACTCGTTTGGTGCCATCCCGATAGCCATCAGGCTGTTTCATGTAAATATCTTCCTTTACTGTGCCGTTTAGAAAGGCGGTTGAAACATCGAACTGATGTAGTTTTAGATTTTCTCGAGCAGCTATAGCAAGCAATGCTCGAACGGTGCTCAGACGGACTACTGGACTGAACGTTTTATCGTAATCAACTTCAGGTTTCTGGGAGCAACCTTTAATAACCATTCTGGCTTTATACCTATCGACGGTACCATCAGGATTCATTTTTATTTTATACACCCATTTGCAAGGGAGGGCTTTTCGTCCTTTGGGTAAATCAACTAGATCCCAGGTTGGTTTTCAAGCAATGAGGTTATTTCACTGTGCATGGCATCTTTCCATTTTGCTTTGTAAGGAGATTCCATCGCTTCTTTGAAGGTCTCAGGCTCTTTAGGCTTGTGAAGATTTTCGATTTCTTCAGCTGCTGCCAAAATAAAATCATCATAGCGCTTAGGAGCTGTGATATTTGACCTGTCTCTCAAAGACCTCGTCTGAACGGTCGCATTTTCATCATTACCAGCAACAGGTTCATCATCATTGACAGCGGTAAAAGATCCGGAAAGAGATTCGTATTCACTTTCATTATTCCCTGGTTCCATTTGTCGAACATCGTCAGTGCTATCGACCAAACTTTGTTGCGGCGTTTCATCTTGATCATCTGCGTCAAAATCATTATCATGTTGCTGATCATCTGCTTCATAATTGTCAAGCTTAATATCCACTCGCTTGCGTGTTGTTTTCTGAGGTAACGTTTTATTAGGTTGTTCTTGTGAAAACTCTAAATCGGTGAGCAATCTGGATACTGCACTTTTATTCGATTCATCGTAGAACATAGTCTTCAATACCCTAATATCTTTTGAAATTACGATGCTGTTCTTCGAGGGTATGAATATCCTGAAAGCTTTAGATGTTTCAGAGTATCCCGCAAACATGCCAGGAATTGCCTTTGGTGCAAATTTGTGACCGTTAGTGCCTTTCATTAGGACGTAGGTCTTGCAACCGAACACGTATAAATGATTAATACATGGCTTCCTCCCAACCCATCTCTCGAATGGCGTTTGGTTCTGAACGGCACTGTTTATACTCCTGTTTGATAGGTAGTTTGCAGTGAATACTGCTTCGCCCCAGAATTTTAATGGTGCCTGTGCGTCAATCATTATTGCTCTCGCTTTCTCCACAAGAGTACGATTCTTTCGTTCAGCAACTCCGTTTTGGTTCGGGGTGTAGGGTGCGGTGAGACGTCTTTGTATCCCGCAACGTTTCAGATAAGCGTTGAACTCTTTGTTCACATACTCTGTACCATTATCTGATTGTAAGAATTTGATTTTGACCCCAGTGTGCGTTTCCGCTAACTCCTTGAACTCTTTAAACTTTTGTAATACTTCGTTCTTGCTTTTAATCATGTAAACTCGACTGTATCGGCTATAGTCATCTATAAAAGTAACGAAGTACTTGTTTCCGCTTACTGTAGGCGTTCTGATTGGTCCACATACATCGCTATGAACTATTTCTAAGCGTTCTGTTGTTCGTTGAGTTGTTTTCTCACGGGGGGCAGGTACTCGATGGAGTTTTGCCTGGATACAGATTTCACACTCTGCCAAGGTTTCAGAGGCATCAAAGTTCAAGCCAAGCAAATTCTCGTTTTTGAGTGCATGTTTCAGATCTTTGGCGTTCATGTGACCAAGTTTTCTGTGCCAGTCGTCTATGTTTGATAAATTCGATTTCTTTTTAGCAATTGGAATCGAAACAGTGTCATCATTATGATTGGCCAGATTGTTGCGCTCATGTTTATTTGGTTTTATGTAATAAAGACCATCTCCTTGTTTAAATGCGGTGAGAGTTATTCCATCTTTTGGATTGTTGACCATCGCTTTAGTTTTTGTGAAGAGGACAGAACAGCCAGCATCTGTCATCTTACTGACAGACAACAAGTTGGTGCACAGACTAGGTACGTATAGGGTGTCTTGTAGCTGTGTAAGGGCTGTGCCATTACCATTTTTTGTTACAAAGGAGACTGTACCTTTTCCTTTAATCTCTGCAGTTTGTTCTTTAGTTGCAAAGTTCAGTTTTCCGGATGTTCTATCTATAGTCTTAAATAAGTCTCGTTGATAGGTCATGTGAGACGTACAACCGCTATCCAAAACCCAAATGCAGTTTTCAGAGTTTTTGTTATGTGTAAGGAGGCACTGCATAGCAAAATTGGTCTTATGAGAACCGTCAGTGTGTTTATTAGGCTTCTCATTGTTTTTCTTCCAGCAATTTGTACAGATTTTGTGAGTCTTGCGTTTGAAGATTTTACCACTACGTTTGCAAATTTTACAGGATGTGTATAAGGCTTCTTCTTGAAAAGAGGATTCAGGTTCGTCGTTATTAGTCATGTTTTGGCTATGACGTGCTTCACATTCTTCTATTATTTTAGTTTGAAGCTCCTGTGGCTTCGGAAGAGTGTCTCGCGATTCTATAGCGACTCTGAAGTTCTCGAATTCCTTTGAGAGACTGTACAACATCATGATTGTTAGCAAGTCCTCATTAATAGCTACATCCATGTCTGCCAATTTGTCAACTGTATCCATAAACTTGTTTAGATGAGTTCTTACATCGTGCCCTTCTAATTTTGTTAGGATCAGTTGCTTTAATAGGGATGCCTTTCGCGCAGGTCCCTTACTGGCGTACGTGTCTTTCAATTTTGTCCATAATGCTTTAGCAGTGGTGCAATTTTTAATTTGTTTAAGCTCAGAAGGAGCGATTATAAGTATGAGTTCAGATCTCGCCTGTCTATCGCCTTCTTTATCAACCACTTCAGTATCTGTCTCGATGTATTTCCATAATTTGTGTCGTACGAGTACAGCTTCAGCCTGTATAACCCAAGTGTCGTAGATCTCTCTAGTTAGAGGGTCAATTTTAGTGCTCGACATTTCGGAAAGGTTGAAACTTACTATTATGTACACGCTCTGCTACCATGTTAAATTAATACAATATGAAAATATATACATTGAAAGAACACAGTATTTTAATATATAATTATGTGACAATTTTTTAAATCAACAGTATCCTAGCAACCATACTTGTACAAAAGTACCAAAGACATTAGGTCTGGTCTGCCATAGATACTTCACATAATTATAGATTAAATTCTGGTGCTCTGTGTTCAAAATATAATAAGCCGATGCACCACAATGCGATTGGCTGATTCACTGCTGTTTTACTGTTCAGATATCAATGAAATAAAGACATACCTATCAAGTAGGTGCATTTAGTGTATAAATGCTTCAATCACGTATATACTTACCAATACGTAATCCATTGATTTTCCGATAATTGTCGCACCAATTTCCAGTAAGTATCGATTTTGTTGCTTGAGACCACCCACACGATTATTACGAGCTTCTTTAGCTTTAGCCTACAAACAAAACAGTTTTATCCACACCTTTGAATAGCTTACAAATGAAACAAAGTAATCTAATTATTCCGTTTATTTACTTGCTTGTCTTTATAACTCTCATGTCCTTGTGCCAAAGCGCTCAGAGACATTCTACTCCTCATTTGAATGTCCGTTAAACGAGAACTGACGTCAAGTATAGCTTCCAGAGCTGTTTTGTCGATCTCGATGGGTTCTCCGTCGCTGAATGACATTCTCCGGATTGATGAAAGCGCCTGTAAAGTCTGGTCAGCTTCATCCTTTGCTGGTTGCTCCTCTTCAGGTTCAACTTGCGCTGCTTCGCCTGCATCAGCTGGCACTGGTGCCTCACCACCTTCAGGCTCGTCCATTGTATTTTAAATACAATTAAATCTACTTGTTTGCTCTACAATAAAATAATATTAAATCCGTTTATTTTCACACAAGTCAACTCGTTGGTACCTACAGGTCCATGGGTCCCTCAATGTATGGTACATGAAAAAAATTGTCACTTTTAATTCAAAATTTGGAAAGCCGTTTAGAACATAGCATGTTTATTTCCTGCCAAGTCGATAAAATACTAACATAGTGCATATTATTCTATCTAGTAGGTATAACATTATTATATAGGGCCGGGCTAGATTTTAGTGACTGATTTTGTGATATCGAATAAATTTTTAAGTTATATTACATTGTTCCTAATTTGTTTATGTTTGTGTCTTAAGTAATTATACTAACATTAGTGTAATACTAACAAAACTTTGGGTAATGTGCCTGAATATAGGTAAATAAATAATCATGAATGTGAGAGTCAGTCGCCGCATCAAAGGGGTAAAACAAAGTTACAGCATGTCAAACTTCCGGGATGATTAGATATTGGGATCATCTTCAACTTAAAAAGAATACCTTTCACAGTTATTTTACCTCTGACAGCAGCAACTCAACAGCAACCTTATTGTTACGAGAATAAAGACGTGATTTTGACAGTGATGCAAAATCATAGGTAAAATACACGGCTACGGCCCCGGCGGCCATTAGACGCTCAATCTGACTGATGTATGACTGTCGTCTGACGGACGCTTGACTGAGCGTGTAAGTACGTGATCACGCGCGATTGACTGACTGACGTCGAGTATCTAGATATTTGATTTTTGCCTTCAATCAAGCAGTGTGTCACTAAGTTATGACTGTGCGGGTAATGGCTTGCTGTCACTCACGCATCAGTCGCGCGTCAGTCAGTCATGATTTGAGCAGCGATAGAAGCGCGCGTGTGGTCGGTGATGCCGTCGCCGTCGAAGCTGTCAGAAAGCATAGCCGTTGAATAATTTAGAAGTCGAAAAGGAATTTACAATATTTACGTAGAAAAGGTATCCCGCTTTGTGAACACCAAAAAAAATGGTAGTTAAATGGTTACACAAATAAGTATAAAAGACTTTATTAAAACTGGAATAAGTATACCAAAAAATTAAACCGGGTGCAACCGTAAATGACGTCAGGAAGAAGATAACCACGTTCTACTCTTTTTTGCAGCCACGATTTCACCCAGCGTTTTCTTTGAGAAATCGCTGAGTGAAGTCGTGGAAACAAGTTTCTTTAAAGATATTGCAAGGATACACGCAACGCTTGCTTTAACTTTATTATCCATGTTCTCCAGCCGGATTTTGGGCTCTGACTGAAAAAGTTCGTGTCTAGGGCATCGCTTCAATCTTGCTTCGGTCCGTGAGCAAAGATCAATCGAACGCTGTCAGTCAGATTGAGCGTCTAATGGCCTCCTACAAGGATCCCTTAACCCTCTAATGACGTTGACAGCGAGAATAAGATGGCCACGTTAGTTCCGATTTCGACCACACTTTAAAAGATCCATGTACAGCTATAACTGTAAAAGGACTGTATCTATAGCATATTATCAGTCCATGATCTATAGTGCTACAAGGCGCTTGAATGACTTTGACATTGACATGTTGTTGGTAAACATTTGAGGATTTGTTAAAAAAATGGTTAAAAAAAACCGGCCAATTGCGAGTCGGACTCGCGCACCGAGAGTTCCGTGTAAAAATTTAAGGTTTTCGGAATTTTTCCTTTATGTGTGCTATAAAAATTGCTTCATGCCAAATTTCAAGATTCTAAGTTCACGGGAAGTACCCTGTAGGTTTTGATTCCCGTGCTAGTTTCGAAAATTTGCGGCATAAACGGCTGTATCTTTTGATTGCTTTGGCTTAGAAGTTTGATTTTTTCACAGCTCCAAGGGACAGTAGACCTGAGTATTAGATATAAATTTCAGTTTGATACCTCCACGCGTTCCTGAGAAAAACGGTCTTGATAGACGGACGGACAACAAAGTGATCCTATAAGGGTTCCGTTTTTTCCTTTTGAGGTACGATTCAGCAACTGGTGAGGACTTAAAGCTGGGATCCTTAGTCCTTGTCAGGGACCGACACCAGCCTCCCCTGATGTGGCTGCTGGGAAAAATAGTTAAGCTACATCCGGGAGCAGACGGCATCAGCAGAGTGACGGACATTAGAACTTCCAAGGGGGTCATCCAGAGGGCATACAATAACATATGCCCTCTCCCTATCATCGCAGCATCATCTTGAAGCAAACTTCAAGCCCGGGAGCCTGTTACGGCCCCGCCACCGCCAGATGGCGCACGGCAGGACTTTCCGCGTCCATGCCTGCGGAGCCATACCTATCTCCACTTCGCGCCGCCAGGGGGCCTGTCATAGTCTTCGTCGTCGTCAGTCATATTAATTAAAGCATAATTAAAGTAAAATAAATTATATTCATGAACCAACCAACAGTCCATTATTCGAAGCATAAACAGCGGCAACAGCCGATTCAGAACCCTAAAAACTATATGGGCCACGTTAGCAACGATTTTGGCCACCCGCCAAAAGGTCTTACCGTAAACCGGGGTTACTTTGAATCACGGGGTTAATTTGATAGAAACTTCTTATCGACATAAAATTGCAAATTGCGTAAAACGGAACAACTTTTGGTAGATTTTTTTTTTCGGATGACTACACTGGTAAACTGTCACAATCCTTTTTGCGGGTGCGCTGGTGATGACACGTTGTTTCATGCAAAAAAAGGTAAGTTTTCTATCAATACCGATTTTTACCAGATAAAATGATTTATTGGGGCTACTTTCAGATTCTATGTTAAAAACGGGGGGTTCCAAAGTAACCCCAGAATCATTTTAACTTTTATCACTTTGTTTTATTTTTTTTTATGAAAAACTAATCGATTTTTTTGTTTTTTTTTTTGCTTTTACAGAGAGAACTATATAAACCGATAAGTACTTACATTTTTTTATAATTTTTTTAGATCCACACATTCAAAAATTACAGTCAATTAAAGTTCAAAATTGATCAAAGTAACCCCAGTTTACCGGTACAGTTGCAAATATTCAGGAAATGCGCTAGAAGATCCTTGTGCAGCACACGCACATGAGTAGACAAACAGAACAGAGGCAAAGCTTCTTAAGAACGTGCAAAATTGTTACCTATTTTGTTAGGGTTGTCACAATAGGTTAAGACAAATTAAACAAAACATTTGTTAAATAGTTTTATTATTCAGTATGATTTACAATTTTCTTATTATAATTTTTGTTTTTTAATCATTTATCCTGTCTTTTAATGGTGTGTTAAATGCTTTGTGCTGAAACAAAAATAAAATGGAAATGCGAACCGAACACTATTATACAAAAGACATAGGTAGACATATATTTTAAAGATTATCCCCCTAAGGCTGGGCGCAAACGTCCGGTTTCCTGATTCGGAATTCAGTTTCGGAATTCAGATTCGGAGACCCCGAATGCACGCATTTCATACAAAATGTTCTCACTAGCGCACACGTGCTTAAATTCCGAATCAGGAAACCGGACGTATGCGGCCTGCCTTATTCATAAAACTTATCAAACCTATTTTAGTTAAAATGGGGTTTGTCTCTTTCTTACACACAGAAATGACAACGTGACAGATAAAGACAAACGTTCTATAAACCTATTTTAGCTAAAATAGGATTATGAATAAGGGGGTTAATGTATACCTATTTTTTAAATATTTATTTAATTTCAAGACCTTACTAGTAGCGAGAAATAAGTACGATGTAGGTATTAATAATAAGTTTCGATTAAAAATGCTTTTTAAACTCGTATTCAAACTTTCATGATCATGCTATTATGGCCGTTGAGGAGTTCCATCGTGAGAAGACCTGTCTGCAGCAGCAGTCTATGGTGAAGATCATGTTTAGCAAGCAAAATTAAATTTAAATAAAAAGGTTTACTTTCAAGTCCATGCTACTAACCGTTAAAGAGTTCCCTCGTAAGGGGACAATGCTGGCTGCAGCAGCAGTTTATGATAAATATCGTGTCGAATTACCAAAATTCGTCTATCATAAAAATTTCGTGATCGTGCTACTAACCGTTGAACGAGTTCCCTAGTGAGGAGATAATCCTGGGTGCAGCGTCAGGTTATATCTTATTATTGCATTATCACCGAAGTTACGCAGGTATACAAAATTTCAGCTCAATCAGACATCGGGAAGTGGTTGAAACCTTACTTGCAATATTTAAACCTAACACACATACCTACTACATACCAACCCATCCACGTACCTACAAATATATAGTAAAAACTTGTAATAATAATAAAAAGGTAAAAACACACCGTGTACAATCGTCTTCTTATCAAAAAGGTACTTACTCGAAAAAGAAGTAATCAAATATGTACCTACCTATTGTACTCCTTGGGATAGTTGCAGTATGATATATCTTTATTTTTTCTAGTATTATTCATACACACAGTACAATAAACCACCATTATTAACAATAATATACCACGTTTTTACATTAAAATATTCAAACTTGGAACTAACCAAACAAACAACATGCGTCGCACTGACCCTGAGATTGTCAACTAGCTGTGCCAGCGTATACCGGTTTTTTCCAGTCTCGCCGCGTACGTGACAAGCGGCCAGTGGTCACGCACACATGCCCCGCGTGCTTGTAGTAGTGCAACCGATTCGCGCGGTTGTTTGAAGCTTTGTATCTGTTCCGTTTGTCTAATCATGTGGCACACGTTCGGCCTGCGGTGTCATAAGTACCTACAGTAGGACACATCTTATATGTAGCATCGTAAAAGTCCGTAAAACCGATCACTTCCGATTTACACAACCAATAGAAATCGCTCACTATCGCGCCATTCAACGCTATTCACGCTATATATTCCCGCCTCAGTTCAACCCCAGACAGCGTTGAGAATGCACGTGAGTGAATCATTCCGTACACTTCGTGACAATTTAACACCTTAGCTGCGGCAAAAAAATCATAAACTTTCATCTGGTGCGGTGTCGGTCGAAATGCACCATCCATCGACCTTTTAGACAGTGCGTATCAGTCCTTTTTGACCTGACACCACTAGGATAGATTAAAGCGCTATAACTTTGCGAATACATGGTGTACACTGTTTTTTTTTATACTGTTAAAATGATCCTGAACCCAGTTTCTTTACGTTCGTTTCGCCCCTGGATCTGCCAAACAGGAAATGAGAAATCAACCAAGGAAAGTGTCAGGCCGATAACGACCGATACCGCACTAGAAAGTACTTTTTTATAGTGATGGGACAGACAAAAATATAGGGTTGTCGAAAATAAAACAGAATTATAAGAAATAAAAAAGTGTGTATTTAGTAAATCACATAATCCAGACAGAAACAGTAAACTAATTTGGTACGTGTCTTTCTTTATAACACTGCAGGCAAAGGGATTGATTGCATTTGTTGCAAAATGTTTTAATTTTCTTAACTTTCTTTTTTGCTTCTTTGCACTCTAATGTCTGTCGAAGCTTTTCATAGCACCGTACACAATTTCTTCTCTTAGAAAGAATTCTTCTGACCTGTCGATAAAATAACGACACGCACACGTAGGTACTGTCTTTTAGAGAGCACAACACTGACTGGCGATGGCGGCTCGAAGCATGCGCGCACGCTCCGTGCGGCACTAGACACTTTTGATGTGTGTACTTACATACAACAAAATATAAAACAAACAAAAAAAAGATATGAGAGATAAACAAGAAACCCTACAACAACATAATTTTGAGACGAATCTGCCAACTTCTTGTGTATGTGTTCTCGAACTTTCACTGTAAATGTGACTCGATTGGTTACCGTCCTGATATTCTGAGGGAGCGCATTCCAAAGGAAAACCGCCTGGACAAAGAAAAAAGACTTTATAAAACCAGAGCGATGAGAAGGACAACGAAGGAGACGATTATTCTCAGACCGAAGATTCTTGCTGTGTGCAGAGCATAAATATTGACAATGCTAGCTATATATTGACTAAATCAGGCTTATTGGCGACAATAGTCCTGTCAGTAATGATAAACCGATCCCAGTACAACGTGACATGGTTATTTTCAAGAACTGGGTCGGGCACATACTTGTGATACGGTACCTCAGAATCCACAAGTTTATATTTTAAAGTAAGTTGCTGATGAATGATCCTGGCTAATTGGTTATGCCTGTGCAAGTACTCGCCGTGAGCAAGACGAGAACAACCAGAGATTAATATGTCTGATTTATACATTACCTGTATTATACATTATTATGGGTCAGTGTATCTGATAGACTCACCCGGACGGACGGTGGCATGCGTCAACTGTCCCGTCCTTCATAAGTCTCCGGTAGTTATTCGTCAAGATAACTTCGTCCATAATTTCACAGACGAAACCTTCAGTTCCCCCGAAAAGGACACCAAAACGTAGTAATAAGGCTAATTATTATTATTTAATATATACCATTGATTTGCTACAATTCGGTAGCGTCAAGACTCTTAAAGGCAAATTAATTAAAAAAACGAGTCTAAATTTGCGCAAACGTCCTAGAAAGATATACGCGGGCATGACCAGCAGGACTAACATGAAAGTTAGCCGAAGTAAAATATGCATGTAATAAAGGACGATCCTCACTTCGTTTTGTGAGGATCGTAGAGTTAGCAAAAGGACGCGGGTATATGTATGAGTAGGTAACGTGGGTAAGTCACATAGATAAAAAGTGCTCGAGGTTTAAAAATACATGGATTTATTCCTTTAACCACGCATCATCAGAAAACACAAACTTTCATCATATTGGTAATGGCTATTAGGCTAAGAACTCACGGATCCATACCCGCACCCGCCACAGTAGTGGAACTGCTGTTTTATTAAAAAAACTCGCAAAATCGCTGTTGTGTGTGATTACCGTAATAGGAAATACGTGCATTGATGTGGAGTTGCGGACACCAGCCCGTATTACCTATTACCTAGGTGACGTCGTAGCCGCGTCGTTGCGGGCGGGAATGTCCGCAGTCTTTGTTGGTAGATGATCGAAGGTTAAAAGGTAACTTGCCGTGGTCGGTTCGTGGAACAACCATCCATTAAATATTGAGACCCCTCCATGCTTCGAATAACACGTTAAAAGCCGTTGGTCCCTTCGGCTGTCATTCGCAGATCTTTGAGAGTCGTTAAGGGTCGTCAGAATCCCAATAGTCTGACAACCAGTCTTACCAAGGGGTATCGTGATTGTACCCAGTTACTGTGGATGTACAGGTCAGATAGGCAATCGCTCCATGTAAAATACTGGTATTCAGCTGCATCCGGTTAGACTGGAAGCCAACCCAAACATAATTGGGAACCTTTTAGTAGTAGATTGTACGCAAATCGGAGCGGGCGCGGGTGAAGACGCTTAGGTTACAAACAATACAAAAATAACTTTCAAAAGTTATGTAATTAAAATAAGCTTGAATGGCTTATTTTAATATGCCATTCAGTTATTTCGTCATTATTCACTTAACGTCGCACAAAATAGCGACTCCTCTTAGAATCCAGTGGTCAGTGTTCTTGATGGTTGGCAGCCAGAGCGGAGTGATGAACGTCAAACCGGTCCGCACCGGCTTCTTGTACACTGGACACTGTCAAATGGCAATAATTAAGTAGAAACTGATATACAGGTGCACTAACTCCAAATACTATGCATCTACAATTGAGTACCAGGTAAAGTTTGGGATCCTTGGGCGCAGTGGAGTTTATCGCGTATACGTGTATCACAGGCAACACAGTGTATACCACTTTGACAGTAGACTCACACAGGCGTAGGTTGCGACGATCCCAACCTGCACCATCAAGATATACTCCGTGGACGTACACGCCTTCCTGTATTAGTAATTAATAAACGATAATGTAGCCTTATTAAATGGCTTGCTAAAACTGACAAAACTGACAAGTAGCCAGACTATCACTATGTCATGGTTAGAGATAGAGACATCTCTATCTCTAACCATAACATAGTCATAGTCTGGCTACATAGCTTTACACGATGAAAAGCACCATCTTATTATAATGATGGAACAGTATGAAATGGCTTTGAAACTTCATAGTAAGGCCTCTTTTATACACTAAATAAGAGCCTAAAAACTGGGTGGGCCCTATTTTCATTATTAAAATACCATCTTACCGGCGGCGGAGCCTTGATTTCCTCGTAAGTAAATTTAGTAACATCGTTATGTAGCGCCACCATGTCTAGGGCCCAGCCTTTGTGTGCCCGAGTCACTTCCTGACGCATAGCTGTCAAGAAACCTTCAACAACCAGAAGGAATTTTGTACAAATAAGGTGTTATCCGGTAAGTAGATTAATATCGCCAGGTACAACTTGAAGTCGTATCATTCTTATATTACAACTTGTATGAGAGATCTAGTAGGGGATTTTAGTAGGCTAAATATACCTAACTAGCTGCGCCCCGCGGTTTCACCCGCGTAACTTTCGATCCCGTGGGAATATCGGGATAAAAACTATCCTATGTCCTTTTCCGGGACTCAAACTATCTCTATACCAAATTTCATCGAAATCGGTTCAGTAGTTTAGGCGTGAAGAAAAGACAGACAGACAGACAGAGTTACTTTCGCATTTATAGATAATATATATATATATATATTAGTTTGGATAAGATTAAATTCCCATAAACGCTGAGTGGGTAACAAGACATAATAGTGATTTATTGCACTTGTCCTAGGCCCTAGTTTTTTTGTCGCACGCTTACGCTCACCTACGCTAGAAAATTGTCCGTATGATGTTAGTGCATAGTCTCCTACACATTAGTAGTAGTACAGTCACGTCTAAAAGTATGTATACACGTGAAAATTTTCAATTGCGATTTTTTCGTGAAATAACGAATGCAACGTTGAAATACGACACTTAACATAAACCTATGGGTTCGAAAATACTATTTTCGTAATAACATAAAATTTCATTCAAAAATAAAGGAGAAAATCGCCTTTGAATAAAGCCAAGTACTTTTAAACGTGACTGTACCTAATGCGTCCATCTTTGCAAGACTTGACTGGTCAAAATACTGCATAATATTTATGTGCTTGTTTATTGGAAAGAAGTTCCTTATCGCACGTTAGACTCTGCACACTAACTTGGCGAATGCGAGTTAGCCCGAAAAAAGTGTGACATTCGAAATTTAACACTTTCTTTGGTCTAGCTCTCATTCACCGTGTGTTTTCACGACACTTTTGTTACATAATAAAAGTATACAAACGGGAAAGGAACTTCATTCCAACCGGGTATCCCACGAAACCTCTCGTTATTTTGTTGTTACCTTGAGGGTTAAAAAATCCGGTCATCCAGAAAGAGTTCGGTCTGCCCTGAAAGCACCAAGTCGAGAACTGAATGGTTCTCTCCAAAAACTCAGTGAACCAGAAGCCTAAAGTGGAAGATGACCACGAAGTCCTTAACCAGATATTTGGCACTTTCGCGTCATATATATTATCTAATGAATCTCGAAGTGCCTACAACAATAAATAGACATTATTTTCTTCATGCAGCCGTTCTCCAAGAAACCACTTCCCATAAGTAGTCAGGTACTTCCGAAATCAGACAACTCTATTTTTTTTAATCCCCTCTGAAACTTCAGTGTATGTATTTCTAGAACTGTTTAAAGTAAAATAAATTATTAGTTACCTCATTCATTATAATAGTCCCGTCTATAGCAAGCAGTAAGTCTTTTAATGTAGTTCTGACTAATTCAATTACTTTTTGCATTCTGTCGATTTCTTGTCTCAAGAAAATCACCATTGAATTAAGTATACCATATAATCTCAACCTAAAACGAATATAATTTAGTTCTGCAAAAAAGAACAAGTGAATAAAACCGACCAAGTGCAAGTCGAGAACTTGTGTAAAACAAAGTTTGTCGTCTTATTCGGGACAGTCAATCCTGTTTCATCTGCATGATATATTGAAAATATTTTAGGTAAATTGGTGTTAAATGTTTTCAAACCCTTCCCCTTTACCACTTTTTTTTTGTAGATGGGAAATCATCAAATGACTCCTCCCGCTCGGGGTGGAGCGGAAGGAAGTGTCAGATTCTTACTGATCAAAACCCACCCGTGTTCCTTTCTTAGCCCTTTATGTTCCGGAGCA
Organism: Amphipoea oculea; assembly: GCA_945859645.1. Classification (NCBI taxonomy): domain Eukaryota; kingdom Metazoa; phylum Arthropoda; class Insecta; order Lepidoptera; family Noctuidae; genus Amphipoea; species Amphipoea oculea. The sequence continues at coordinate 8,866,611 of OX243862.1, forward strand.
GCAGTAACCCTTTCGTGCAATCCCGCTGACCCGGCAGGCTTCGGCCCTAACGGGCCCCTTCCCTTTTGCTGACATCTCTTTGAGGCGCGCGATATATTGAAAATATTTTAGGTAAACTGATGTTAAACGTTTTCGAACCCTTCCCCTTTACCACTTGGCATTATAATTATTCTTATGGTTAAATATTAGATAGGTACTTACCTAGTCAGCACTTCGTGAGAATCAAAGTTACAAGGCATTTTTTCTAGCATTTCTTTAGTCTGCCTGTAGACAGACGCCTCACGGGTTTCCCCACCCCCTCCACTTGACTCCTTGGGCTGAATTGACAATATCGTATCCAAAAGTTCTTGAGTGGTGTTGCGCTGGTAACTGAAAGTTAATTATTTGTCAAATGTAGAAGAATCGTATAATAAGTACCTTTATATGGAATATCAAGATTAAGTAAACAGTTTACTAACGTGATATCAGCATTGGTATGCAACCCATAAGCTTGAGGTGGATCAACAGTTTTCATCGTGTCGATTGCTTCGAGGTACTCTGGTATGTTCTTGAATGCTAGAATGCCATATCCCTTGTGGAACTGGAAGTCTTCATTAAACAGTTGGTCTGACAACCACACTCTGCAGAAAGTGGTTAGCAGCCGCGTATCGAAGTCGTCAGTCACTCGACCGCCGTACTGTACCGCTGACACCATGTAACTACAACGTCGTGTTAAACCAGTTTCGCCTTATTTATTTTAGGATTGCCAAAGAATGGTTCTTAATAAAAAAAAAATGTTTAAAGACGGTACATAAAACTTACACAACATGCCCATCAACCAATTATAGGTTCCTTACTGAATGAACTGTAAGCATTTCTCTCCCTTTAGTACGTACTATCTACCAGAGACTTACCGCACGGTGTTCCAGCTTATTGATTGTCCTTGCTCCAAAGCGTCCAAATGGTTTTGCACAAACATACACGACGACAACCAGTCAGCAGAATTAAATTCGTAAGGTATATTCCAACCGAGAGGACCAAATTTCCGTCTCTCTTGTACTACGGTGTGCAGGAACGAGATTGTGTAAATCATCGGCAGATAAAAGGGACTGTCACTGTAATCAAGGAAGTCCTGACTCATAGAGTCGTAGGTTCTCATGAGACCAGCTTTGATACCTAAAACATTTAAAAATTTCAAATATTTTGCCATGTCAATAAAACAAATATTTTGTAACAGAACACTCGATGCGATAGGCAGCTGCATGGCTAACTTACCGGAAGGCGGCTCGCAAGTATACTTTATAGACATTTGCAGAAGTGTAATTGGAAACTTTTCATGAACTTCAGTGGTAATCCAGAGCCTAAAAGGTTATGAATGTTATATAACTAATATAATATAGAGACTGGTACAAGCATTTAATATTACCTAAAGAAATCGTGAATCTGCTCTGGATTTTTCTCTAGTTCTCCGAACTGCTCCATTACTTCCACCATGTATGCCAATCCTAAATGACAGTTTTGTAGCAGCACCCACAAACCCTGTACACCAGCAGATTTTTTTTTCATTATGCATTAAGATTTAAGTCGAACTAACGGTTTTAAGTATCAGACCACTTATAACCTCTTTTAGTCCACGATCTATGAGCTTCCTTGCATGGATCTCCTGACCTTGGCCCATAGATACTGACTGGCAAATATTCTCCATTCGCTTGGCAGTCGTCTCGATAGACGGCGTTGGATCAGAACCCATCGCCAAAAACCCAATCAGTGGAACCAATGGCCGAGATTCTAAGACCATTTGCTGGAATAAATAAGAAGTCCACATCAATTCATTACTCGTTGTTACATATATTCACTTTGGTCACACTCTTACCTCGTAATTTACTATGACGGCTTCAGAGTATCGAGAGCCCATAGAGTACACAACGTACTTCCTACAACATAACATAAAGTATCAGTGCTTGTATCCAGCTGTGAATGATAGTGGCCACACAGACAGTGGTATGACGGGCCACTCACAAGCTCTGCGCCAGAGTCCTGTCGGGACACCAGGCGCGCACCACCAGCAGCTTCCTGAACACATCTAGAGTGTGATAGCCGTCAGGTAGCGCCTCTTCTTCAGGCGCTTCTTTGTCAAACCTTCCAAGCAGACAACCAATTAAATGTGTAGGTATATTTATTACGAGTTGTGTAGGTGAAACGAAACTCACCAAGACTTCCATCCTTTCTCATTACCACAAACTTGGTTCAATATGTTAGTAAACTGACGCAAACCAGACAGTTGGACCAAGTTCAGCCACGACATGTCTGTTACCCACTTGTAGGGTTTAGGGGGACAGGCCTTAAGATCCAACGCTGCGCCACCTTCGAACAGAAAGCTTCGTTTGCAAAATAATTAACTATTGTCGTTGACATCTGAGGGGTAATTCTCGTAATTTTAATAATGTTCACAGTCTGACCTCAGTCTTAAGGTCGTAGCACACGTATGATATCGGAAAGGGATCGGCACCGTATCAACTCGAGCCGTTCAGTATTCTTTGTATGAAACTCCCTACTGCAACGCACACTAATCGGAATCGTAACGTAATCACCTCAACTCCGGACAAGCTCACGAACCACGGTGCGGTGCGTTACGGCTAGTCGTCCCCGCGCTTACGTCTTGTCGTCCGCGCGCTTACGTCTCTCCGTACCCGAGCTTACGTCTCTTCGTCTACCCTTGCCCCTCTCACCCCTTCGGCCTGCTTGCTGCACCATCAACCAGCGTTCGGCGAGCCGTAAGCGCGGCCGAGTCGACGTATCGGAGCTTCTGATCCGCTTTAGTTACGTGCTTACGTTAGGTTGACGCCTGTTTGATGGCGAGGCGATAGGCGATACGGTGCCGATCCCTTTCCGATTTGATACGTGTGCTACGACCTTTAGTCTATCAAAAATTTATATTTTTTTCTACATTTTTGACATTTGTTTGTCGCCGAAATGAGACTGCGACTAGATTTTGAACGTTTTGATTTACGAGAATTCGCCCTGTTCTTAAAGCGTTATTACGTCGCTGTTAAGTTGCTGTTGGGTTAACTGTGTGTATCTCATATTGTCAAATCACATGATAGCTGTTATGATTCCTTGACGGAAATTACAACAGCCCGACAAAGCGAACACACGAATATAGCATAAGTATGGCATAACACACGAATATTTGTAGTATATAAACCTCAAAGAAAGAAAACATGCGGTGACACATAGTACCGGCTTACTCTTTAGACAAATGACTGAATATCATTTGAGTAGGCTCAGGCTTGGCTTACAGAAACAGGTAAGCTATAATTCAAACTTTAAGTAGGTAACCTAAATATTAAAAGAATTTCAAAGCACTAACAACTGTAAAATTAAAATTAAGCACCTTTAATAAACGTCTGGAACTCTTCAAACGTAATATACTCTTTCTGCAAGTCTATTTTTAAAGTTAGCATCACCGTGAATAAGTATTTGTGCTTTTCGTAGAAACCGCGGCTTATGTACTTAAACACGTCAAAAGTCTGTATTGGAAAAAACATTATTATATCAAATTATATCATCTACATGAATATCATCACAACTTTCGGCTCAGCTCCGGTAAGTACAATATTTGAAAAACATTGAATTAACGGAATGTTTATTGTCACTAGATATCTCTGCTCAAAATTTACGAATTTATCACTAGTAGACAAATGAATTATGAACTCAAGTTTAAAGAATATCAATTTCGGAGAAACCTATCGTATTTTTCGAATACTCGTACCAAGTAATCAATAACGAAACCAATCCTTCTTAGCGTAATAGGGCTTTGGGGTGAGCGCTCCATAGAGATATCAAAGCGCTCGAGGAACTGCGCCAGCGACGTCTGGTACATGTTGCACACGAGCGACATGTTGCATACGAGGAAATACAGCACTGAACCGCGCGTCGCCACCGGCCGGTACTCCTCACGTGCAGCGTTGATCTTCATCTCCGTCTCCTTGGCCACGTCTAGTTTCTCTTTCACCTGAAACAAGTGGATATGTAGTAATTACTAGGAGCAGCCTAAAATCCTTATTAAGAAGATAAGATTATTCAGCGGCTAACTGCGTTACCTCTGTGGCCGTAGCTTTAGTGACGTTAAGCACTTGAATAAGCGACACATCTTCGACAAGCGAACCCTGTATGGTAGTCAACTTGTGCAGCAGGTTAGTTTCCAGCTCCTGCATCTTACGGCGGTTAGCGGTCACGTCCATGATTAGTTGGGTTCGTTCCGCTTCCATTTCCGCCTTCTCTGTTAGTATCACGCGCCCCAGTAGTTGGTCTTCTAGGCCTATAAAATAAGCAGTTTTTGTATAAAAAATAAAGTAAGCACTTCAGACCCCAGAACCTGAGTTTAAATGAATTCGCGATGAGGTTCGATTTTACGAGACTTTTGGGGGGCTGTGCACGGGGTTACGGGGTAGTTATAACAATAATAAAACCTTTTGTTACCTTGCATGGTTACAGTGAAATCTATGATAGAAGTTCTAGCCGACACCTCTGGTGTGTAAGCCGGATTTGGGAGTTTCGTTGTTATGTATATCTTGTGCCCATCCATCACATCTATTTCTTTGTCTCCCAGTTTAACCTTAAATAGAGTATATCAAAAAAATACTTAACATTTGATTATTTTGCGAAATGTTAGCATTCGCTTAAATTGAACACATACTTTATAAGTAGACCCAATCTTAATATAATTCTTCTCAAGAATGTTGTCAAGAACCGGATCTAACTCTTCAGCGACGTCTTCTATTAACATAGGCATGCCTAAAGACACGCAGTCTTCTACGTGATTCCTATAATGGAAACAAAATTGTGTAGAGTCAAAATAATATACTGAAATTAAGAGTAAAGGTTCGAACCCCGGCACGCACCAATGTCTTTTAGAATTCATGTGCGTATTATAAAATAATATAATTATCACTTGCTAAAAACGGTGAAGGAAAACATCGTGAGGAAACCAGCACACCTGAGAGATTTTTCAACGGTGTGTGAAGCCATGTCAGAGGCCTACGGGCGGTTTAAACTCTGACACCAGGTTGTTCATCAACCATACGATAAGAAGAAGAATAGTAAAGATATCGCATGCTATGGTTACCTGAAATATTTGTGGTTTAGGGTAGTGACAATTAAGTTGTTCAATTTTTCCATGTTCTTGATCCAGATCTTTCCTTGTGTTTGCGGGTCGATGAGCAACGGGAAACGAGAGGCTTTAGTGACAATAATACCGTTTTGTATGGACAATTCGTCTGTTGGCAACCCGCATAAATTCCATTCGCCAATCTGACAAAATATTATAATCATACAGACATGAACAAGTTCTGGTTCATGCGACTTGATGGTAACAGTCAAAAGTTTTAGGTGGAGGAGGTAAGACCAGTTGGACAGTGGCGTGCATTGCATATAGGCATATAAGCAGTTCAGTGTAGTAAAATCTTCATAAATTGTATGAAGATTTTGTTTTTTGGTAGGTATGATAATTTAGTAAGTTTCTTAATTGTGGGGCACACACTAAAATGTAATTGACAGGCTTATGTTGATATGTCGAGGTAGGCACTGCTTATATGCCTATATGCAATGCACACCACTGCAGTTGGAGGATTGCGATGCTTAGATTAATGACTTTTCTCGTTCCACGTTACCTAGTTATTGACATTTTACATTAACTTATCTGCTGGTAGGTAAATGCATCGTTTGGTTCCTTCTTTTTATTTGATACTCGTTTAAGTAATAAAGTAATAGGCGTAAGATGGATAAATAGGTAAATACTTACTGTAGCGGTATCGGTAAGCTCATTTGTTATATGTAAATTCATAGACACCGGAATTTTTCTACGCAACAGTTCACCAAGCCAGTTTTCTATTAGCAAAACTCGAAATTCTTGATTAAAGGGTCCAGAATAAGACAAAAATCTGAAATGGCATGTTTTTTTGTTACCAGCGCATGAGAACAGTACATCGAGTTAAAGCATATTCATCAAGTGCATGACAAGTCCGTCTCGTTATGACGTAGGTACCCGGTGAGCAGCAGGATGTCGCCGACCAGACGTTCGATCTCAGACTTGAAAAGCGCAGATTGCTCCGTCCAGCGCACGCGCTCTCCGCTCAGCCCGTTGATGAGCGCGGTGGCAGCGTCCATCTTCTGTTGGCACTTGGCCGCATCGTCCAGCACCACCTGTTTCAGCGTCATCGCCTCGTCGAACTGCTGCTGCACGTGCGCCAACTCGCGCTACCGGAGTAACCACATTTATTACTATCACTATCCTGGCGACATGACTGCCATGTTCAGAGCTAGTGCGCACCTCCTTGGCTTCGAGCTGGGCCTCAGCAGCCTCCAGCTCCCTCTTGGCCGCCTGGTATTTGCCCTGCATTACCGCCAGGTTCGCTTTTAGCGGCAGCACGTCCTTATTCACCGCATAGAACTGAGCCATGGCGATTGTCCACGATATGAGTCCAGCTACATTACCGCAAGCTAATTTTGCCGCGTCGAACGTGTATTGACTGTTATTTTAAGATAAAGGAAGCAGAATAAAACTTAGATTTCTTCTAACAAGGCAAGCTTGAACTAATAGAGGTTACATTCTCTACAACTTTGAAATTCGACGACCTTAAAATATGTTAGAGTAATAATTATTAAGCAATGTAGGTAAATCAATAATGAGAATACGTTACCTCTTCTTGGCCTGCTACAGCGCATAGATTATCATAATATTATGGTATTCGAATAAATGCTTTAATATAATAATAATATTTGTTTACAGTATTAAAATACATATAATTAAAATTAGGGCACAGTAAACGAAATCCAGCGTAACACGTTATACAGGGCACGGGCAGGGCGATTTCAAAGTTGTAGACAATTACCCTTCAACGTACCTAATCGTAACTTACCCAAAATTAAAGTAAGGTTGTAACAAATCAACCATTTCAGCATTGATATCATCTTTAGGATAGTTCTTTAAGTTATTTAAAAACCTTACATCCGCCATTACCTGTGGTCAAATACGAATTAATGAAGTGAAGCTTCCTAATACCACACCCCGGACACTCCATACAACGCTCGCAAAATAATTACCTACTACCACTACATTGACAAATGACGTTTGTATACGTGTAAATGTGTGCGTGAAATCTAGTAGGGCTGGCTGGCAGTACTCGGCCAGTAGTGCGTAGGCGGCGGCGGCGCTGCCCGAACGTATGCAACAATGGGGCGCCGCGCGCCGCGACACTAGGTACTCGCAGAAATCTAATTAATAACATCTAATTTCTATTGTACTACTTTTCAAGTCGAAGAACGAATAGAACGTGAAAGAAAGAGACATAACTAAGACAATAAAGAGAGAGAGCAATAATTTAATAGTTGATATGGTAATATTACGGAAGTTTTAATTGTTCTAAAACGAAGAAAACTTGGAAAATAAACGAATAATAGAGAAAATTATGAAAATAAATTATCACAACACTGGCTTAACTTGTTTGTCTGTAATATACTAGCTTTTATTTTTTATGGGTTTAAAGGATATTTGAGTTGCTGTTCCTTACCTTCTTTCATGTTTCGGGAACCGAAAGAAACTCCTGTCTTTATCGTTCCTCGATGATGATAAGCATCCAAATAATGCACATCATCATCAGCCTATAATGTTCCCACTGCTGGGACACAGGCCTCCTCTCTGTGAGAGGGAGTGGGCCGTAATCTACCACGCGGGCCCAGTGCGGGTTGGTAGATGTCACATGTCTTTGAATTTTTGGTTCTAGGACATGCCGGTTTCACCGTTTTGAGAGCAGTGGTGATGAAATAATTTACACAAAGTAAAGCGCCTGTCTGGGTTCGAACCTACGACCTACAACTCGTAAGTCGCGGCCGATACCACTGGGCCACCACTGCTCACAATAATGCACAATATCGTGATTAACACAAAATATAAAACTTTAAAAAAATAATGTGTTCGTGTCAGCAGTAGGTAGGTACAGCGCTGCGGTTCTTGTGTATGCGAGCGCCATTGTTAAAGAGCAGGCGACGAACACGTCGAAGTGCGGGGTGAGGTGCGGTAACTGATGTTAGTGCGGGGAAGGGAGTGGCCTTTCTGTACGTAGTACTTTAAGTATTCTGTGCTAATACAGAGTTCGAATGGCGGAATTAAAAAATGATCTCGACCGTCTATGATGAAGTTAGTGTTTTACAGGATCATTTGTGTAGCTAATGGATAGCACAAACTTAGGTATCAGCATTATCCAATTATTATACTCAAACGGTATTTTACAAGGCAGATTATTGGTCTGGATTACTGTTTTAAAAGAAATTGCACTTTTAATTTTATGGACAAAAAATATGTAATAATCGAGGGAGGAACTACATACATAAATACCTTTAAAGACTCTGACCATGAAGCAGTCAAGAATTGTTTCTCAGCATCAGGTTTAATGGGGTCGATACGCTTCCTAAAAAGCAGAATGACAGCATCCATAATGAGCGTGATGAGATGAGGTGGCTTGCCTAACTTCCGGACGGTGGCAATATCGGCAGCGTTGATGGTCTGCAACAAAGCGTTAACGTCAGAAAAGTACTGAAAGCCGAGTCCCTTAAAAAACTAGAAAGTTGGACGCACCAGCAACGCAGCCTCAGCGGCGTCGAGCGCGGGTTTGGCGTCAGCAAGCTTCTCTTCCGCCACGGCGGTCTCAGCAGCGATCACGTTTACGAGCTTCACGGCGCGGTCCTTCACCTCTAGAACTTCCGTTTTGACAACCTCGGCTGCTGCCTGCGAATCCGCTACAGCCGCCAACACCTTCACACGATACACTCATCGTCACAAGAATCACTTTTTGATAGACTAACATGTCGCTACATTGCTATTAGCGATATAAGACCGCCGTTGTACGTACTTATACAATAATTATACAAGCTGTGTTACAACTTCTGGTGAAGCATATTCAATAAAATATTCTACCTATCTAACCTCGGCGCTTGCTACTCTACTTCTTCAAAAGTGTAAACACGATGCAAACCTCTTCGGCAGTAGCTGTGGCTTCTTTTATTTCTAGTTCTTTTACTTCCAATTCCTTTTTAAGTATATCCACACTTTCAGCAGCCTCGACTAATTTGCCAAGACCAGTCGTCATTCTAAAAACTTGAAATGCTTAACCAGAAATAATTCATATTACCGAACTAACACGAAAGTTTGAGGTAACTGAACAGCTAATGATACTAACCGTCTTGCAAAGTTTTCATTATTAATGAAAGTACGATACAAAGGCTGGATGGAATGGAAAGAATGTAATGCTTCAAATAATAATTAACTAGGTATCTAATTAGGTCACAATACAAAATAAAACCAACCCAATCTGTCGATTGAGTTGTTGATGTGCTCAACACCATTGCTAGAAAGGTTAAGAGAGCAGTAAAATAATTTAAATGTTATTTGTTAAAAATGCTGGTATTAAATATGAAAACCTTTTCGCCATTTCTGCAATATACATGTGTTTTCCTTTGTATAAAGTTTTATAGCCGTCCAAAAAAGACAAATATGACTTGGGAGTGACATGCGTTTGCCTTCTGAATCGCTCATAATAAATGACGCAAGTGTCTGCTACGTTATCCTGCACAATTCCCATTATTTCAATCAAATTTTGTTTTATCTCAGTAGAGCAGATTACCTGGAAGCCGATGTTTTCACAAATTTTAATGTTTAGATACCTCTTTGCCAGCGCGGACGTTTTCGTACGTTAGTTGAAGGGTAAAGCTATCATTTCTATGGAATTTGTCCAGATAAGTTTTGTTTCATTAATTCCTATTGCTATTTGTCTCGAGATCTGCATAGCTATTCACAACCATTCGACAGGCTTCCGAATCGAAAAGACAAATTTTTGGATAGGTTCCTGATTTGTCTAGACCCCGATAGCACGCGTGTACGTGTCGGAATATACCTACGGGTTACGGGTTAGCGTTCAGAGGACTCCTTCGATAACATCGATTGATGTTCGATTTGGCCCGGAAACGTATCGTATGTTTGTGAATAGCTATGCTGCTTTCTGCGTCACGCCCTTGATCTAGCCACCTGCTGAGAGCCACATTATGTGTTGGTCGAATTAGGCCATTGGCCGTTCAATTAACACAATGCCGAATCGTAATAAAAAATAAAAACTATCTTATGCGGCTAGCCAATTTTCAGCTAACGAATCGTTCTTGGAAAAAAATATCACAATTTTGCTAACCTCAAACTCCCATAAAAAGTGGTGTGCTACTTCTATAAGTGCTTCCTTGGGCCATTTTTGGAACCAGTCCATTGTAGACCCAGATATAAGGCCGGGGAACCTCAAAGCTCTGCTTCTAAATTTTTCACCCACCTGAAAGAAAACGAAGCCAATATGCTATGGCATTACTACATCTTCATAATACTTATACATAAAACAGGGCTAGGAAAAACTGTTTAATTTTTTGGAGCATTTTGTTGTAATTTTCGGGATAACATTTTCTATGTTTAACGCTTAGCTACTCTATTCGAAAACTCACCCTCTAATAAAATAAAAAATGAGCATAATAAATACTCTGAGTAATTCTTACCGGGGAAAAACACAAGACAACGTGTAAGTTAGCTCTGGAGCGGATGATGAAGTATTCATACAACACATCTGGAACTGGAATCCTTCTTGGTGCATACTGCTTCATTATCGGTGCCAACTCGTTCAGAATCTCATCTACGTAGTATTATTATATAAATTCAAAAATGACTAAAGTAAACACTTCAGCCATACTTAACTTTTTAATACCTAATTCTATTTCCAACACAACACAGTGAAACTCCCACACTTTATAAAAAGTTGAATATAACTTTTATTCAAGCGGTTCGATCATCATTTTGGCCATATAGGTAATCATGATCATATCAAAATATTATGTTACACCAAAGCTAGTTAACTCACCCATTTCATCCTTAGGAAATAAATTAGCGATTTCTCCAGAGCTCATTATATTGTTGAGGAACTCCAAGAACTGTTCATCTTTGATATCGTTGTCAGTAAATATGAAGGAGATGCCGCGTCCCTGCAGGCCGGCTACGCGGTACAACACTTTTATGTCATCCATAAAGTTGTTAACGTTGTACGATCTGAAATGGATGGGAAAGCTTGGTATTGCCCACACCAATATTTATTTGATATTTATAACATAAATAAATGCCTTCACTTACCTGGATAAAGTTATTTGATAATATGAAAAGTTTGCTATAAAAGATGCTAGTTTGGTTAAGCTTTGTTTTCCGGATCCGCCGACGCCGACAAGCAATGCATTACCACTAAGAAAACATAAATTTTATAACTTTGGACAATAAGTTCAATGTTTACTGGCAAGAATAGAACCATTATCTATATAATATGTTACGACTAATAACTGAAGTGCGGCTACACCTAGTTTTAACCAAACGTCGTCGTGTAAAGGGTTTAATCTGTCAAGCTCCGCTAATGAGACACAATTGATTTTCTATTTTTTCGTCGCCAATGGGCGACGCGCGCCGCTTGACCGGTTAAAGTAACCTAACTACGGGGTAGCCCTTCGCTCGCTCTTGTATCCTACGTCGCCTATCGACCGACCGCAATCTGCAACCGATGTCACCCGAAGTATAATTATACGAACCGCATGTGGCCGGCTGCACCTAGTTGTACCCGGCTGCACCTATTTGTACCCGGCTAAAACTAGGTGTAGCCGCACGTCGGCTATTAGCCGTGACATATACCTATATAAAATTCAAAGTCCTGACTGACTGATATATCAACGCACAGCCTAAACTGCTGGTCTTAGAGACATGAAATTTGGAGGGCGTTTTTTTTTTTGTGAAGAGTAGGTATCCACTAAAAACGGGTTTTTCGAAATTCCACCCCTAAATGGGTGAATGGGGGGAGGGTGAAATTTGACGCGGTCGAAGTCGCGGGCAGAAGCTAGTTTTATTAATAAAATTCCAACTTACCGTGGTGTATTAATGATTCGGGATATGATAAACAGATGCACCATCGCATCGTGGAAGAATACCAGGTCTAGATGAGCTCCTCTTATCTGTTCATTGAAGAGTACTTGAAACCCTGCCAGTTTCGTGAGTACGAAGTCCCAACTGAAAAGGCAATATTCGTCGAGTTTAGCGATAAATTTTAGTGACGGTCATATATTATAGAAAGTAGGTACATGTGTACCTTATTAGCGTAATCAGCCTATAAAGATAGCATTCTAGGGCCAACTCTCTTTCTCATTTATATAAATGAACTCTGCAAACTGCCACTCGAAAATTGTAAGATATCGTACGCGGGTGACACTGCCCTTGTTGTAGATGGTTATGACTGGCCCCAGACATACCAATGCGCCGAGGCTGCGTTGTCCCTCGTAATGAAATGTTTGGCCATATTTTGCTCGCTTTAAATGTTGATAAAACGGTATTATTGTTCATCGCCACTGCGGTTTCTTTAGAAATAAGGTGTTGGCTATGTGCATGCTCTGGCCAAAGGCAAACTGCATTAGACGCACACCTCGTTCGTTGCGGTCTCCTAAGCCAAAGTGACCGAGAGTATCTTCGCTGTCTAGTTCTTGTCTCCTTCCTACCTTAGCGTTAAAGTCCCCAATTACCACATTACAGGTGCCTCTATTTTCATCACATGCTCGGTTGACAAGTTCATAGAAATCCTCTACGTCTTCATCGGTATGTGCAGATGTCGGTGCATAAACTTGTACAAGACTTAGCGTTTTGTTCTGTGTAAGTTGGAATTTGAGCACCGCGACACGTTCAGAATACCCCACGAATTCGATGATATTTTCCTTATTTATTTATTTAAACTTTTCGCACAAAAAGGTATAAAGGCGGACTTAATGCCTTAGGCATTCTCTACCAGTCAACCAAGGGTGACCACTTCCACTTCTTTGCTACCATGAACCCCACTCCGTGTTTTCCGTTGGTTTTACCGAAGTGAAAGACCATAGCATCGTATCTTTCTTACGTGTGTCCGCCCTCTCTTCTAACTTCTGAAAGGCCTACAATGTCCCAGGTGATATCTTTTAGAGCATTTTCAAGCTCAATTAATCACTCGTCTTTCATTAGCGTCCGGACATTGTAGATGAGAATGTGAAGTGTATCAGTGTCCGTTATATAGGTAGTTTGCCGTGGTCGTTTGACGGTTAATCGATCTCATCCGGAGATTCTTAGCTCCCCTAACCCCAGGGCTGCGCCCGCGCCCGTCCACGTCAGCACAACCGCTGGAGACGCCGGGCATTTGGGACCTGTCTCTTATTCTTTTGTCCATTGGGGGGATTGGACCGTAACCACCACGCTGGTCCAGTGCGTGTTGGCGGGTTGCCATAGCCTCGTTTGTTTGTTAGCAGGGTGCACCACGGGCAGGTGAGGTTGGCTTGAGCACCGAAAGATATTATTTTGGACCCCTTACACCCTTATATTTATAAAATGAAATACTTACGATGGTAATTCCTCGTATATTTTAGGGGCTTCAAGACTGATGTCTTCATCTTCTTCGCCAGTTGGTTCTATCGGCTCACGTAAGAAGTTAACAAAGAATGTTTCTTGGTCAGGAAACTCGCTAACTAGGTCTGGCAGTTCTTTAGCAGCCGTTTGCCAGAAATTCGCCACGAACCACTCTTTATCAATGAAGGTAGTAAACCTGAACAAATAAGTAGCAATTTCATGCTGTCGATTTAAATAACTATATTACTCTTTTTGCATATACCCACCTGTCAGAAATAACTCGCAAACATTCGTGGAACCATAGTTTTAAAGCCATATTAAGGCAATGAAGCTCCTCTTTCTTGATAAACAGAATGCCTTCCCAAATGCGAGAGAGATCCCTTAGATTAAACACATAATGAAACTTTGCTGGTGTTGGTAACATTTTCACCTGCAATATGCATAATGTCTTGTAAAAATTATTACAAAAAGTCAAGTCATAACGACAATTTCATATGTACTAAAAAGTTATACATACTTTAGTTTGCTGCCAAATAACACGAGTAACACGCACAAGTCTCGGCATAAACTCTACAATTAATTTGTCAAAACGGGATTTACAAAAGTATCCAGCGCTAATTGTCTCTGAAAAATTTTCTTTAATGAAATAATTTGACTAAATATTAACCTAACCATTTTCTGTATCTCTACACGTGGTGGCGGCAAGCACGACTACTGAATATGTTACACTACGTACGTAAATATTTCATGAGTTCAAATCAAAGGTTGTACCGAAAATCTTGTCCATGGAAATGTTACTGGGTAGCGTACAGTTAAAAATGTTAAACTGTCGCTTCAGACGTGGAGGTATATCGTTTCGGCCACCACCTGCGGATAAACGAAGTACGAGTATACAGGACAAGACGGTCAGTTTGAGCAGCATTTTTGTTATGTATATTTTGAAGTGAAAACTTCTTTAACGGCGTTGCACACTTTTTGTAATGGGTAAAAAATGTTAAACTCGCGTCAGGACATCGCGTCAGGACACGTGACCGTCAGGAGAGATTCCCCCCCCCCCCCCTCTCTTTCTACGGCGGCGCCAACCGAAGTGAACCAAGTGAGACACGACAATGGATGGATGGATGGATGGATGGATGGATGGATGGATGGACGGACGGACGGACGGACGGACGGTGACGGTGACGGTGACGGTGACGGTGACGGTGACGGTGACGGTGACGGTGACGGTGACGGTGACGGTGACGGTGACGGTGACGGTGACGGTGACGGTGACGGTGACGGTGACGGTGACGGTGACGGTGACGGTGACGGTGACGGTGACGGTGACGGTGACGGTGACGGTGACGGTGAGGGTGACGGTGACGGTGAAGGTGACGGTGACGGTGACGGTGACGGTGACGGTGACGGTGACGGTGAGGGTGACGGTATCGGTGACGGTGACGGTGACGGTGACAGTGACGGTGACGGTGATGGTGGATGTGGATGGATGGATGGACAGCTGATGGCTCGACCGTCTGTGTAGCAGCCACACTGCTGTATATTCGTAAAATTCGTGTATATAAAGTGTTTAAAATATGGAAATTGAACAAAGTGCATCGATTAATGAAAAAAGTGACGCAGAAATAGTGAAAAAAAATTAGTTATATTAAAACAATTAATAATTGATTTATTTCAACGTTAATATTCAAGTTTTCACTTCTGCCGGCACTCCCGGAGTGCAACCCGTCTTTTTTTTTGTACTAACCAGGATGTATCATAGCACCAAACATCTGGATTTCGGCAATGATTGTAAAATCCCCCGGCTTATCTAAAGAGTAGAAACCGCCGCATTCCATCATTTGTCGCACGATTTCGTTTGTTACCTTAAATTAAATAATGCTTTAACCTTCGTACCACATATATATAATTAGGTATATGTATATAGTCTTTCTTATATCATACATAACATAGGTACCCAGAAGCAAATGTCGTCTACCTACCATTTGTAGGTAAACTATAAATAATCGCTAAATATACATGATGGCGTTCCGGAAACGGAAAGCCTTTGAGAGGGGCTTTAATTTTTTGTAGTGTTGGACCTCTCTTAATTTGCCACCTTGCATAAACGAATTAATGTGGTAGGTACCTACGTTTTGTGGCTATTATAAATAGACTTGTAGTGTATGTCAATTTTTCGTATCTTCAGGATGAATAAAGCATAGTATGGATGGCGATAATTGTTTACCTGGTCGCCCCACTCATTCACCACTGGCATGTTTATGTCGTCCACAAACACTGTCATCGCTCGGCCTCCTGGAGGTCCATAAGTCATACCGACCCGTTTTTCCACGTACGACTCTATAATTCTCTGCAACAAAATATGGACACATCGTAAGTTCGGGGTCGTGGTAACTTAAACAGAGCCGTATGTATATCATGTTGCAATTCGAAGACTTGTGACATCTACCTACCCGCGCGTTAGATTACAGTCCACTCCCTCTCGAAGAGAGGTGGCCTGTGTCCCAGCAGTGGGATCATTATAGGCTGATTATGTACTCACCTGAAACATATTCGGGGTAGTAGCGGACGAGAAGTTTATAACTTTAAATAATTTCACCTCGTTATCATAGTTCGACATATAACTTTTTAACATGACTGTCTTGGCAGTGCCTTGCTCGCCGATCAGAAGCACCGCCTTGTTCTGCTTAGCGATGGTTTCGATCAAAAATGTAATGCACACGTTATCAATATTCGGCACCAAGATTGAAGAGTACTCCGGTATACTGTCAGACGGGTAAATGTAAGGCTCGACGCTCTCGGACCTGGCAAAATAATAATTAAAAAACCTTTTTTTACATTGTCGTAATTGGTTTAAATGGCAAATAAAAACCTATATATTTTTGTGTATGTTGAAGGTTCAGTCTGTTACAAGCCGAGTGCCCCATGGGATTTTCAATCAACACAAATTACAACTTTCGTACAGAATTTCAGACATTATTGCCCCTTCAGGGGACGAATATTCAAAAACTTAGTGTTCACTTTCGTTACCTACATTAGGAACTCTTGTGCGAAAATTCCAGCTTCTAGTCCCAGCGTTTTAGTAGCCTAAACGCTTTGCGATGTCTGTCAGAAGTATAGATACAATGATTTATTACTAGCACTAACCAATGCTCCCAGCCGCCACTAGCATTGACCATGTACTCGAAAGGCATGACCCACTCCTTGGACTTGACGCCAGGCCAGTCCATTTTCACGGGCAGCTTGGTCATGAATTCGGCCATTCGTGTGCGCATGTCCAGCTCTAGTACAGCACCCAGCGACCACATTATCGCAAAGAGGAACAGCCGCTCTAGATGACGGTCTGTGTGAGCCCCTGCAACACGGAAATGGATGCTCCGATTTTTTTTTAATTTGATTGAATGGCTATAAAACCAGTGGCCCATCTGATAGTAAGTAGTCACCGTCGCGGCCTGTTACTTCGTTTTCGCTTAGCGTTCATTCGGACTTTTTTTTTTCGTTTTGTTCAGCGCAATCATCTTGATCGTCCGTGTGGTGCCGGACTTAAAGAATAGCACCACCCCCCTTCTTCCCATGGGTGTCGTAAAAGGCGACTAAGGGACGTACCGGAGAATGGGCAGCAGCGTTCTCTATGCATTTACCATCATACTGCGATCGCCAACCCGCATGCCAAGCGTGGCGATTATGGCAAATCCCCCCTAATGACAAGCACAAAAAATACTTGGCCCCTAGTGCCCGGCGGCCCGCCTACCCTTGGCTACGGTAGCGGCCAAGGCCATGGTGAGGCAAGGGGTGCTAAGAATCCCCGGAAGAGATCCGGCTACCAAAATCAACGGAAATTGGACCTGGCAACTTACAACACGCGTACACTCCGGACCGACGAGAAGATCTCCGAACTCGAGGAAGAATTGAGCAGGTTGCGATGGGGCATAGTGGGATTATCTGAAGTCCGAAGAGAGGGGGAGGACTCGATAATCCTTAAATCTGGCAACTTGCTCTATTTTCGGGAGGGCGACCAGCAGTCCCAAGGTGGTGTCGGGTTTATCGTCCACAAGTCCCTTGTGAGCAACGTGGTGAAGATCGAGAGTGTGTCGACCAGGGTGGCGTACCTTATACTCAGAATATCCGCAAGGTATTCGCTGAAGGTCGTACAGGTTTACGCCCCGACCTCGTCACACCCCGACGATGAGGTCGAGACCATGTATGAGGATATTTCCAGAGCCATGCATGGCTCTAAAACTCACTTCACCGTTGTCATGGGGGACTTTAACGCGAAACTGGGTAAACGAAGCGATGATGAGCTGCGAATGGGGCAATTTGGAGTTGGACGACGGAATCACCGGGGCCACCTACTGGCTAGTTTTATGGAGAAGGAAGGCCTCTTTATGATGAATTCCTTCTTCAGAAAACGTGAGCACAGAAAGTGGACCTGGCAGAGCCCGGATGGTGCAACTAAAAATGAGATTGACTTCATTATGTCGACGAAGAAGCAAATATTCAATGATGTCTCTGTGATCAACGCGGTGAAAACCGGAAGTGATCACCGCATGGTAAGAGGCACATTGAACTTAAATATAAAGCTAGAAAGGTCTCGACTAATGAGGTCTACGCTCCGCCCAGCGCCGATCCAGGTTCAAAACCCCGAGAGCTTTCAGCTCGAACTTCAGAATCGTTTCGAGTGCCTGGGGAGCTCCGTGGACGAATATAACGATGGGTTCGTGGAAGCTGTCCATACGGTCGGGTCTAAGATCTTCAAGACCCGTCGTACGAATACGAAAAAGAAGCTCTCTGATCCTACTTTGCGGCTCATGAAGGAGAGGCGCGAGATGATCCTGCAATCCTCAGATGATGTTCTAAAGTACCGGCGGCTCAACAGACAGATCTCTAAGTCCTTGAAAAGCGACCTTCGCCGCTTCAATACAGACCGTATTGAGGAAGCGATAGAGCAAAATAGAGGCTCCAAGGTTTTTGCTCGAGATCTGTCTATTGGGCAGAGCCAGCTTATGAAACTGAACACTGATGATGGCAGGATCGTTTCCGCCAAACCTGAGCTGTTGAGAGAGATCGAGAGGTTCTATGGACAGTTATACACGTCAACAAGCAACCCCGTTACGAGTCTGGCAAACGACCCAAGAGCTAGATTGACCCGACACTATACCGAAGACATCCCGGACGTCAGCCTGTACGAGATTAGGATGGCTCTGAAGCAGCTTAAAAACAACAAGGCACCGGGTGATGACGGAATTACGGCCGAGCTCCTGAAGGCCGGCGGAAAACCCGTTCTTAAGGCCCTTCAGAGGCTGTTTGATTCCGTCATACTCGAGGGTAAAACACCACAGGCATGGAACAGAGGTGTGGTGATACTTTTCTTTAAGAAGGGTGACAATGCCCTTCTTAAGAATTATAGGCCCATCTCACTTTTGAGCCATGTCTACAAGCTGTTTTCGAGAGTCATCACGAACCGTCTCGCGCGCACTTTTGACGACTTCCAGCCTCCCGAACAAGCCGGATTCCGTAAAGGCTTTAGCACCGTAGACCACATACATACGCTGCGACAGGTTATACAGAAGACCGAAGAGTATAACCTGCCTCTCTGCTTGGCGTTTGTGGACTACGAGAAAGCCTTTGATTCGATCGAGACATGGGCTGTACTGCAGTCTCTTCAACGGTGCCAGATCGACTATCGGTACATCGAGGTGCTGAAGTGTCTGTACGAAAACGCCACTATGTCAGTCCGACTCCAGGACCAGACCTCGAAACCTATCCTTCTGCAGCGAGGTGTGAGACAGGGAGACGTTATCTCTCCGAAACTGTTCACCGCTGCTCTGGAGGATGTCTTCAAGGTTCTGGACTGGAAAGGAGCTGGCATTAATATCAATGGCGAGTACATAACTCACCTTCGGTTTGCCGACGATATAGTAGTCATGGCTGAGACTATGGAGGACCTCACTACAATGCTCGATGACCTCAGTAGAGCCTCTGAAAGAGTGGGTCTGAAAATGAACATGGACCAAATGGAAGATCATGTCAAATGCCCATGTAAAACCCACTCTCATGAAGATCGGAGACGCTACACTCGAAGTCGTGGACGAGTATATTTACCTAGGACAAACTGTCCAGTTAGGTAGGTCCAACTTCGAGAAAGAGGTCAATCGTCGAATCGGACTCGGCTGGGCAGCGTTCGGGAAGCTTCGCAATATCTTCTCGTCCCACATACCGCAGTGTCTCAAGACGAAAGTCTTTGACCAGCGCGTGTTGCCAGTGATGACATATGGCACTGAAACGTGGTCGCTCACAATGGGCCTTATTAGAAGGCTGAAAGTCACCCAAAGGGCAATGGAGAGGGCTATGCTTGGAGTTTCCCTGCGGGATCGAATCAGAAATGAAGAGATCCGCAGGAGAACCAAGGTAACCGACATAGCCCGAAGAATTGCCAAACTTAAGTGGCAGTGGGCAGGGCACATTGCTCGCAGAACAGATGGCCGATGGGGCCGAAAGGTTCTGGAGTGGTGACCGCGTACCGGAAGACGTAGCGTTGGAAGGCCTCCCACAAGGTGGACCGACGACCTTGTGAAGGCCGCAGGAACTCGTTGGATGCGAGAAGCACAAAACCGGTCGAAGTGGAGGTGCTTGGGGGAGGCCTATGTCCAGCAGTGGACGTCTTTCGGCTGAAATGATGATGATGATGATGAATCATCTTGAAATGGCGGCGTATCGTGAAACTGAAATGGCCAGGCGGATCACGATATGGCCATTTCTACGATCGAACGACGACATACTCATGGATACAAGATAGGTACAGATAGAAGATACAATTAAAAAAAAATTTAGTACTCACTGCCGCCAGGTACTTCAATCTGCATTAATCCGGTAAGTACGTCTATACATTGTCTAAAAAGAAGGTTTAGTCGTAAATCGTAACCTCGTTTGTAAAACAATAGTAAAACACATTTAACATAAACAAATCATACCTGATATAGATAGCTTCGAGAAGCTTCATTTTAGTCGTTAGTTTTGTTTGTACATACGAATGCACTTCATCGTATATTTTTTTGAAAACTCTTCGCAGAACATTACTTTGTTTTGGTTCCAGCTTCTTTAACCAGTGCTGTTTAATTTTGAAAAGGTTAATATAACAAGGTGAAGATTTACAGGTTACACTTATAAAATTGGTGGACCCGGGAAAAAAGTAATATTTAACTAAGTACATGAAATTAAACCTCAAGTATAGGTTGCCATTTGAGCACGGATGAAGACAGAAACACCATGCCCATCCGACTGACGGTGGCGGGCGAGGCGTTGTCCACGTTGTCCGGCTCGAACACCAGCTTGCTATTCTGTGCCATCGAGATGCGATCCCCGTTAGCCAACGTCAGCGTCTTGTTGTCATCTAGCACTGAATTTAAATTCTCTATCCACACGGCGTCGACCGGACCATCTGGCAATACAAAATGCTTTGCAGGTATTTCTTGCATATCGCTTGTAGGATTCAAAACATATTCTCTTAGGTTTCATATTCACCTAGGACGATCCAAGTTGTATCAGATTTCTTAACCTTCAGAGCTCTTCGCCACAGAGTAGAGAATATACCATCAGTCCAGTCATTTGTTGCAACGTCTAAACGCCCAAACATTTGGGGCGCAGTGATTGCCTAAAAAATATTGATAACAGTTAATTGAGATGGTGAGGCGTTTGACCCCTGTCTCTTATCAATCGAAACAATTACAATTAATAAAAGTAATAATCGCGCCAATAAACTCAATGAGCAGTTTACGGTTATTTTATAGGTGAAATTAACACTGGTGTATATTTGTTTAGCATGATACCTTAGGATTCATTCTCGTTTCTCTGTGCGGTTTCCCGAGTTCAGTGAGCGCCGCCATTAGCGCGTGTATACAGGTGGTCTTGCCCGAGCCAGTCGGGCCCATCGTCATCAAGCCGTGCCTCACCAACGATGTCTCAAACAACTGTATGATCTTCAAGTTCCAATCTGGGTGGTTGACAAGGCCAGTGCGTTCCGTCACTACAGTTATAGCATTTTGTATAAGCCTGAAAAACGAGTTATTCGATATTCATTTATATTTCGAAATTCGATAATTCGATATTCATTTACGTACATTATGAAACACAAGAAGTAAACTGCATAGCTAAAAAAACCCAAAATATTATACTGTACTTTTGAACTGTATGAGTTAGTTTGATTCCAGGAAACAAATCTTCAATCAACGATGTAAACAAAGGCTCGTCTTCGTCTACCAATTTAGACAAGTTCATTTCCCTGCAAAGTAATAGCATTATTGCAGAATACCGTTTAGATACATTTAGTAAGCTATTGCAATAATCACTCACTTTAGTACTCTCATCATGATGTTCTCCTCAGTATTATCCGGGTTCGCCCGTTTCTGCGCGCCCATAGTCCGCAATACGGACAAAATGTTCCGCAACCCGAAGTCATAGTGCACTTGCTTCGACAGCTGCTCCTCGCACAGTTTGTACAACGTAAAGAACTTGCGAGCTGTAATGTTATTGATCAATTGAACCTACAGCTGCCTATGACGTTGAAGTATAAGTACTAAGATTTCTGATTAGTCTAGGCAGGGCTGGTTGGAATGGCGATATGTAGGTAAATAAGTAGCTGAAGACGCCCCATGGAGCTTATCCGAGACTCGTGATGTTGAAACAGGAAAACTCATAAAAACCATTATAAGAGACATACCTAACACGATGTTATCTTTAAAACCGCAGCTGGCCAACTTGACGCGGATAATGATCTGTCTATCCGGGACCATCATTGCGACAGACCGGAATTGAATCTTCAAATTTTCAGGTAGCTCTTGACGTCCAGCATAGCCAGGGTTCATGGTGATGATGAAGGCAAACTCCGGATTCAATCTTACATTGTCACCGTCGCTACCAAAGCAACATAAACAGTGTTAATGATATTTATGGATATCTGTAAGATACTTTATGAAAACGTCTATATTCACACGTTTTCCAATGTATTCAACTTACATTAAGTCATTCGTGTAGCCACGCTTGAATACCTGAATATGAAGGCTTCCCTTTTCTCCCTCCTAGCGATAAGACAAATGTAGATCTGCTGCGCGGCCACTGACAGCACGGGCAGCTCGATGCGGTTGAACTCATCGAAGCAGCCCCATGTGCCTGACTGAGCCAAGCCCTTGTAGATGCGACCCAAGCCTGACTGACCACACACTGATTAAGTGCCTTGAACATAAAATGGTGTAGTATGAACTACTTACAATCAATCGCACTGCGCTGCTGTACCTCTGAAATCCATCTGGTCGGAACAGTTGAACACGATGACGAGCTTCCCGAGGGTGCGGCCCATGTCTTTGGTGGTTTCGGTCTTGCCGGTTCCGGCGGGGCCGGCAGGCGCGCCACCCATGTTCATGCCAATAGCCTGCGATAGCGTGATGTAGCACCGATCCGTCAGAGGCGTGATTACCAGCCGTTCAGTAATGCCCAGATATTCATTCTGTTCACAATAAGTGCGTCATGTAACATCAAAGAAGGCGTACCAATTATATGCTTTTAGATTTTCATACATAATAATACAACTAAATGTGACTTACCTGATATAAGAAATTCACGTCGGTTATAGACACAATGCAGTCGTCGGTATCTTCAGAATAATAAAATCGGGCCTGCTTCTGCCATTCAAAATCTATTGGTGATTTTATTCTCATCCTTACTAAGTCATCAAATATATCTCTGTATAAAATTCCAAGATTAGAGAAAATTATTTAGTTAAATATCAATAGTATTGCTCCGATTAGCCGGGCGTTGTTAAAGTTTTAAGAATGTTAAGGGGTACTTAATATAGTTTCAAAACCCGTAACTCATAAAAGTAAACGTTAATTGTGCCTATTATAATAGATGATTAAAGCTATACAAAAAATTCTTTCAGTGGTAAAAAAGTTTTGTGTAAACTTGCCTCTGGTGTACATGTATGGTTATCATAGTCTCGACTTGCGTTCTGTCCAAAGAAGATAGCTCCTTAACTGTTTGATCAATAAGACCATTCAGTAGATCTAGGAATTTCTGATTGGTGCCCCTCATAATGAAACGATCCACCCTTGATTTCTTTAGAGCGTACTCGGCATCGCTAGTCCAAAGAATTTGCATTCCTAGCAAACCAGCCTTAAAAATATATACAACGAACTAATGTGAATACACAGGCTGTTTGACAGGAAATTGAATATACTCGTGTACGAGATTTAATAAACACTGCATTATAAGGGCATTAAAATGATGAAGGAAAACATCGTGAGAAAACGTCTAAAATGATAAAAAAAGAAAATGTCCTACTACCAAAAATTCGAGAATATGTGACTTCTACCAACGGCACTCCCTCTCACCAAGAAGAGTTTTATCTCCCAGCAGTGGGAACAATATAATATTATATATTATGTTGTGTTACGCTTATGCTATAAAGGGAGCACTTATTGACATAATTATTATGAGTAAGTAATAATTAATACCTGACCAGGAAAGTTCCAAAATCCGACTAAAAACTCAAACTCTGGATCTCCTGTCATTGTTTGCGCTATGTTAGCGATAACATTTTTAATTGTATCTTTCATTGTATCCAGAAGAGTATTTAACCAAATCTGTAAACAAAGAGCCGTTTGATGAAAAAATTATAATAAGCATCAGTAAGTTGAATTACTCATGATCAATCACAGATGTTTTATAATACACTAGAAACATAATATATACAACTTGCCTTGAAGATTCCCATCAGGATGGAATTATTTTTAAATAAATTAAAGAATAAAATATTTGAATAAAACAAAAGCAGGGCTTCGCATTCAGTGACGTAATTTATACGTTATTATTTATCCATAAACGTTGCAAAAAAAGGTATGCTCATGCACAATATTTTAGATATATAACGAATAATATCTAACGGCTAACGGAGTGTGTTATTATCTCTTGGGTGTAAATAATTACCTCAACACCTCCCAAACATGGCACCGGTCTTTCGAGAGGAATAGTCTCTCCGTTATCAGAATTAATATTTATTATTCTCTCCTTATCATCAAAGTCCACTGTGTTCACCGCGTCAAAAATACTTGGCAGATGCGGCTAGAACACAATAATTTATTTTTGTGAATACTTAGGTATACTTTTTTAAATGTTCAGTTTAGCAACAAACAACCCCTGATCTTATCGGAACTAGCGTTCTAAACAGCATTGGAACTGCGCCTGCGGTGCGTCTACGCAATTACCGCTTACGCAATCGAATGAAAAAGACACTCATAATTGTCTTAATATTAACAATTTGCGGACTAAGTTTAACACAAATCATTAAGAAATAAATTTCAACCTGTATTGAATGAGGGTTTGACGCCTGTCCGAGGATCTCGAGTAAGACTGGGTCTGAGACGAAGAAGAACCTGGGAAAGATGAGTCGCTTAGTCTCCAAGTAACCGGTGAGCGACTTCTGGCAGGCCTCCAGCTGTTCAAATAAGTGAGGCAAGAACTGCTTCAGCGTGTCGTCCGATGTGCATGTCTCCACACAGTTCACGATATCGCGCGCACGATACATTATTTTTACATATGTTTTGTCGATACTCTGTAAAAAACACTTTACTTTTTGACCACCTTTTGATACATTTTCTGACATACCTATTGGCCTGCATATGCCATAAGTGCATGATAAACATGCTGTACGGTGTTAAATAAAAAATTGAAAATCAAATCATCACATAGGCCAACATCGTCGACACTAATCGCAAAAAAAAAAAAACATTTATAAAGACACCGGCATCTCCTTGCCCGCACCTGCTTAATTTCGCCGCACTTACGTCGAGGCGTTGGCGCTCCCACGTCGGAGCGTCGCGTCGCCGCGCTCTCGTCGGAGCGTCGCTGCGCTCACGTTGGAGCGTTGCTGCGCTCACGTAGGAGCGACGCCACGCTCACGTCGAAGCGTCGCCGTCACCCCGCTTACGTAAGTACGGTTTTATTTAGTGGTTACTAACCGTGAATCGCTTAGCTTCCGCCGGCAGTTGTTTGGCGATGTCACCGCCAACAAACACTGCTTCAAGATACATCCAAAGGTTCTGCACTTGAAGCCATTTCTCTAATATGTCACTAGTGCTCACCAGTTTGTTAATCCACAACAATATGTTTTTTTTAAATGGCGGATTATATCTATATTTACAGATAAATTCAATTATAACACAATTTACAAAAAGACGGACTTGATTGAAAGGTAGATCATGTAATTGTAAATCTTATACCTGTTGGAAGCTAAAGAGTTGAGAACCATTAATGAGTCTTCTAGCAAAGTGATGATTTCAAGTGTATCCTGAGGTTTAATCAAGAGCTCGCCTCTGTTTTTGAAATTAGCGAAAGTCAGATCCACAACAGCCCAGTCTGCATTCACTTGTTTTAATTTAGCTTCGATGTCCTTCTCTTTCACCGCACTAATACAAATGTCCTGAGAAACGAACAATAAAAACAAACCGTTTATATGCAGATACAAAACAGGTCGTAAATTAAAAGTAGTGCCATAAAGCTTTCTATGAATGTGTCGTGCAATATAACTAAAGAGCTCAATCGATTGAAGTCACAGTCAGACACACAGAATAACATTGTTGTTAATGTTACGTGGTTATAGATTAGCACATAATTAGTGGTCTATTATAGAAATAAAGTCAACATGTACGGTAGGCTGCAAAAGTGCATGGGTAGTACAGAAACAAAATCGTATGAAGCGAGAAGTGACGCCATCTAGCGTAAAACCAGTTAACGACTAACAAAATTGAATTATGCTGTTGTTAAGGTAAGGATACACGACGACACCAGACACCAGACACTAAGTGTATACATCGAATGTCTGTGTGTGTACATCGCCGCGACACATAGTTGCACATGTAATGACGGTGTCGCTCAGTGTCAGTGTCGCTGCCGTGGAGACAGGACGCACGCGCTGTCCGCAACGAGTGTCGATAATTTCGAACCTGCGCGAAATTTTTAGCTAGACCAATGACGTCACGAGCTTGGTCAACCGAGGAAATAAAATCATTGATTTTATATTATGAATCGCTGCCAGAGCTATGGCAAATATCAAATCCCGATTATAAAAATCGAGTAAAGAAAGCAGCAGCGGTAGAAAGTCTGGCCGAACAATTTAATACTTCTGCATTAGAAATAAATAGAAAACTGCACAATTTACGAACGCAGTTTAATAACGAACTGAGAAAACTTAAAAAAAAGAAGAGTGGCCAAGGCACAGATGAAAATTACGCAAGCACTTGGGATTACTTCACAAGTTTACAATTTTTAATGCCGAGTACCTTACCAGCAAATGAAACAATACAAAATTTGGTAAGTTGTCTTTATTATTTATTGTTAATTTCAACTTATGTATCTGTACTGCCAGCTAACTTCGCCTTCTGGAGATACAAAATATTCTTTATATTCTTCACGGATTTCTTTACTTTCATTAGACATGTTGGATGCCAGTGGTCTGTTTGAGAACAATATATTATCCGGAGGGGGGTCTTGTCTCCAACTGCCAGGAGTTACTACACCATCAATTTCCTCGTCGAAGGAGCCTTGTGGTGCATACACATGCCGTGAACTCCGTTCCAAGAGAAAGTTATGCAACACGCAGATTGCAGTTACAAGTTTTATAACTTTTTCAGGACATAGTTCTATAGGTTTCCTTAATATTCTAAATCTGTTTGCAAGTAAACCAAAGGCATTTTCTACCACTCGTCGAGCTCTCGACAGTCTGTAGTTATAAACACGATTAGGTCCAGGTTGGTTACGAAAAGGAAAAGGTTTCATTAGATAAGGCTTCAATGGAAAAGCATCATCAGCTATAATGACATAGGGTACATATTTAGCCCTACCGGGAAGAGGCATTGGTGGCGGTATATTAAGACTGCCGTTGCTTAAAGCATTTGAAAGTGAACAATTTGCAAACACGCCTCCGTCGGAGATCCTCCCATTGCATCCTACGTCTACATAAATAAATTTGTAATTAGCGTCAACTAATGCCATTAACACAATACTGAATGTACCTTTATAATTATAGTACAGACTCCCACTATGTTGGGGTGCTTTTATGACCACGTGTTTTCCATCTAGTGCTCCAATAGCATTTGGAAAATTCCATTTGTTTTTAAAATCTTCTGATTTTTTTTTCCAGCAATCTTCTGATGAAGGTACCTGTAATACAAAACAATAATTAATAAAAGTTATCATTTAATATTAAATAAATAATATTTTACCCACTTTATGAGCATTAATATAGTTTTTAAAATAAACATTTATTATTATTATTTTCAGAATTCTCCTACTAATAGCGAAAATTTGGAATCAACAGTTTCACCAAACTCCGACAACCTCTCTCGATCTCAACGAACCTCTAAAAAACGAAAGAAGGAAGACGAAGCTTTAGAGCGAGCGATAAGCGTGTTAGACAAATCTGATGATGCTGCCATTTTTGGTGATTTCGTGGCTGCTGCGATACGGAATATGAGGTCAGAAGCCCGTAAAAGAGAATTGAAACGTAAAATTCAACGTATCATTCTAGACATGGAAGAATTGGATGAAGCCGATCAATATTCACGTCCATCTACTTCACAGTCTTATGGTCCCCTTACTCCACTGCCAAATGCGACTTGGGAAAGTTCGGAAGACACTAATGTAACGTACGAAAGTTTGTAATAAGTTTATAAGTTTGTCGATTCACCAAATTTAAACTTTTCATATTAATAACTAAATTAAAATATTACTTAAATATAAATATTTTTTTATTTACTTACCTCCATGTAATTTGGTTTTAAAAATCTATAAATAGCATCGCAACATTCTGGTATTATTTTGGAGATAGTCTGTTGTGGTACCCGAAATAGGTATGAGAGCGATCGATACGAATCTCCTGTAACGAATAAAATTTATCATTAAAAATGTGGTTATAGATATTTTATGGTGTAAAAATATGATAGTAAATATTTACCTGACGCCAAAAATCTTAATGTTATCGCCAAACGTTCTTCCACACTAATAGCTAGTCTCATATTCGTATCTTGCTTCTTAATAGCAGGTGAAATCTTGTTACATAAATATTGAAAATC
This sequence comes from Amphipoea oculea, assembly GCA_945859645.1. NCBI lineage: Eukaryota > Metazoa > Arthropoda > Insecta > Lepidoptera > Noctuidae > Amphipoea > Amphipoea oculea. The sequence goes on from OX243862.1 coordinate 8,895,186, forward strand.
GTCGTGTTTCATCCGAAGAAAGTTTTTGTAACATTCTGGATCTTCGTTTTTCAATTCAGACAACAATTGGTTATATGCCCCTAGCTGCGCTCTTCTTTTAATCCAATCTTTAACCCATACAGATCTCTTTTTACGCCGACGCATTTTAATAGAAACACATATCGCGACAATCGCGGCAGCAGCACGTCTATTCATGGCGATGAAATGTCCCAAACTGAATCGTGTAGACGGCAAATACACTTCAACCGGTACACTAAATGTATATACTAATGTCGACACAAAAAATTGCTTACCGTGTAGACGCAAGCGACACTGGTGTTGACATTTCTGTCGAGTGTCAGTGTCATCGTGTATACTTACCATTAGATGGCGTTGCTTTGCTTTATATGATAAAATATTTTTGCAGTTTCTTTTTGTCTCTTCAAACATTCAAACAATTTATAATTAATAGCTTCTTTTAAAGAAACTTGATCCTAATTATTAACCTACTATGTTAAAATTGAATATCAATTTATAAGTAGGTAGGTATCTGATTTTCTAAGTTTTAGTTTTCAAACATGAGAGGGTAGGTTAAAAATATGGATTTATAAATAATTGGTAGGTGGTATGAATAATACTTAGATCGAAGATTTATGACAGCTCAATTGATCGTTCGCTAAGTTCATTTCGATTACCTCGTTCGAGTGCCTTTTGTTCAGTTTTTATTTATGATCAGGCGGATTACTTATTTTACCAAAACGAGCACGAGTTATAATATTGATTTCGTTACAAGAACTCAAATAATCAAGCCAAAAACTTGTCAGAAATAGTCAGAGACCGGTGTAAACGTAAGTAGTTTTATTTTTACACTTTTATATTAAAAACTGCATTATTTTTTTTGTTACCTACTATACTACATAATGATCATTATTGGGTATTATATATTTCTGTTTTATTGTTGCAGAGAAAAACAGTTGTTCTTTGAGTACGACGATTTGAAGAGGAGGGTTCTTTGAAACACCATCAAAGAACTGGTAGACCACGACTTATAAAACACATTGCAGCATCAAACCATGATAAGGCAGTATGAAGAAAATGGATTTCTGCCGCCGAACCACTATGCTGGTTTATTTGACACAAGTTTTGACACGGAGCCGCGTCAAAACTTGTGCCGCGGAGGCATGCTGTGAAACCCTTGCTCACGGAAAACCATAAAAGGGCAAGATTACAGTTCGCTTTGGATCACATAAACTTCGACTGGAGTAATGTCATCTTTACAGATGAAAAAACTTGAAGTCCAGTGAACACGGACGCTTATGTTTGTGGTGTCGAAATAATACGCGACACACAAGTGGTTACGTAGCTACGAGCTAAATAATTATGCTTAGATAATATTATTTATATTGACTGGAGACCTGGTTATGTGTGTATAAACTATAACTTACGTATTTTTAATAATTGAAAAAGTTATGAACACTTTAAGTTTAAACAACATAGTTTTTAGTTTTTTATGTTGCCTACTCACCATTTGATATGTTTTTGTGCAATTTTGTAGTTTTTAGCCTACTTATTTAGTATCCATTTAATCCGTTTGACCTTTGTAATAAAATAACCAGGTCTCCTGTTTGTTTTTATTGAGGTTACATAAGCTTCAATCCTCTTTCCGATTTTGGAAACGAATACTTAAGCTATCGCCTCAATAACTTCATAATATTATAATGTTATACCTATAATATTTAATAAACTGACTATTAAATTTTAATAATAAACTGTAAGAAATAAACCTCTATAATTTTTTATAGTGCCTTTTTTTGCGAGCCCACAAGGCGAGCCTGTTTACCTGCGATGAATCTGCTCTTTTTTCCTGTTGCTAAGTAACTACCTACCAATTCGAATATTAAATTAATTATTAAAATACCCACTCGTTAGCTTAATAAATATATTCCTATCGGTGTCTATTATTATTTTTATCATTTAAGCTACGTATGCTGGTAATTGTAATGTAATAATTAGATAAATGTATTAGCCTTGTAATTCCTTCGTTTCTTCCTAACTCCTTACTTACGTTTCGTTAATTAGTCATAGTTGTGAAGAAACCAACGCCATCTAGTTTATTTTCGAAAACTTGAATTCAAACGTTCACGGGAAAATAGACACTAAGGTACCCATGCAATTTTGCTGGCGACTGTACATGATTACTCATATTGAAGAGAAATACTTCAAAAATAAGCAACCATGTTGAAACTTCGTACCTAGTAGCCAGGTTTATAATGACCTATTCACAAAATGTAAGTATGATTTTCTTTTAAAATTTCTTCCGATTTATTTTTGGGAAGCAGGCTAAAATTTTATATTTACTTACTTCAACATCTTCCTTGTACTTTAACAGCGGCGCCTCCATAACGTTTGCCAATGTGAATGATTCAGATTCCACATCCAATACACAGTCTGGATAATAAAAAACTTTTTTACAAAAAAAACAACCGACTTCAAAAAAAAACACTACAAAGTGAAAAATAACTTTAATTTCGGAAGTCGGTGTCTTTGGTTCCGCATTTTCGTTTTTTGACACCGACTTCCGAAATTAAAGTTATTTTTCACTGTGTAGTGTTTTTTTTTTGAAGTCGGTTGTTTTTTTTTGTAAAAAAGTTTTTATTTTTTACTTTTTAGTTGTACCTACCCCACATAAATTCAATTAACACTAGTGCATTGAAGAATTGAAGACACAACTCGAAGAATCATAAAAATTCGCATAGAAATGCCGGAGATGCAGTACATTTATGCATATAACTTCGTACATAAGAATAATTACCTAATGTATTATATACTAAAACCTTTCTGAAAGTATGTAGATCACACTAATGAAAGAATTATCAAAATCGGTTCAGTAGTTTTTGAGATAATCGCGGACATACAAACATACATACATACATACATACGGGTCGAATACAGAACCTCCTTTTTTAAAGTCGGTTAAAAATAGCAATATTTAAATAATATATCGAACGTAAGACAACATATCTATACAAAATCAAAATTATCAGTAAAGAGTCAATTCAGAGATATAGTTCTGTATCATACTTAGCAGTGTTTCTAATCTCTTCCAATGTCTGTCTTTCATAGATTTGTCTGCCATCAACTCCAATAATGGACAAGTTTGATTAAAATCGTCAATCTTACTCTTCAATACGAGGAACGCAGGCCAATCCTTCATACCTTTCGGTAGCCTTCGACATCTAAAATGTAACTATTTGTATGTACGGTGTTTCAGTTATTGTTACTTACCTACTTTATTTTTTATGGTCTAACGCGAGTACATAGGGTTCAGAATTGCTTATATTTTATGCCATAATCTTCATCTTAGCAATATTCATTCTAGGTCCTACCTTAAAAGAAGTCGTAGAGATTTTGAACTATCATCAAAAAACTCTAATGATCTCTGAAAAATGGAATTGAGTCGAGCATTTGGCAAGGCGCTATGGTGACAGGTGGAGTGAGGCTGTGACTGATTGGCGTCCAAGAACTGGATGTAGGACTGTCTGTCGTCTGGTTGCAAGGTGGGTTAACTCTGTTTGAAACTGGCCGATAACTCATGTTCCACATCATCCACAGCCAGACTATCCACGGCTAGGCATAAGGGTGCGTACACACGAGCGCGATCTTTTACACGCGCGCGTCGCGTACATATCGCTCCCTATTTAGAAACATTGGAATTACGAATAAATGCTTCTCTTTTGAGGGAGCGATGCGAACGCGACGCGCACGCGAAAGAAATCGCGCTCGTGTGAACGCGCCCTTATGCCTAGCCGTGGATAAAGTCTGGCTGTGGATGATGTGGAACATGAGTACTCGATTTAAATAGGTACATACCTACTCGTATTATTTCTGTTCAATAATGTTCTTACCTTATATCAAATTCCGCCAACTGTGCAACGATTTGTTCAATATCAATATCCACCCACGGCGTCTCAAAATAACCGTCGATAGAGTTTGTCACGGCCAAGTATAAACTATACCTGAATGTTACAACTTGTATAATTAGATGTGTTTTGTGCTATTTATTACAGTGACAGGATATTTTGTCATAAGTTACGTAAAAACAGGCTAACATTATAAGATACAAAATCATGTTAATTCACTTAGCAATTCCTATTGTACTCTTTTGTATAAAAAATCTATACGCATAAGCGCATAGCACGCTTACAATTTATTTAATAAGTTAAATTCCTTTTTCTTTTGGTGTAATATCGGATAATCCTGGACTTCCATACCAAATAGCTTTTCACCGCTGGAATACATTTCAAATCGCCTCCACAAGTCCTCAAATCTTGATTGGAACATAATAACTCTGTAACGAATTATTCCCACATTCAATGCCAAATGTGACAATTGTAAATTATTGTAGAAAATATGTATTATTTATATGTTATATCTAATAAATATTGATTTAAACCTTCAAACATAAACCTTCCGGAATAAATTCTCTAATGAATGATGAAAACGTCATCAAAATCCGTTGCGGAGTTTAGAAGAACAACGCAATTACACAAACCGACACGAAAAGCGACTTTGTTTAATACTATTTGTAGATGCAGATTTTAATATCACAATAACTAGTTAGGTCCTTGGGCCAAATGTTATGTTGCTATTTATTTGACGCTTTAATACCTATCGCTGGCATCCCGAGCTGACAGGCCGGGAATCATCGGTCCAGATGTGTCATAGTCTGTATCGAACTTGAGCACGTCTGCTAGAAACGTCCCAACTCCTTCAGTCAGCTCTGTCTGGAGTGGACCCTGCATGTCTACTATCTTTTGCTGTACTTGTTGTGACTGCAATATAAAAATTGCACGGCAATGTGAGTCAGACTCCCGCTATCAAGGTATTACAGGATTTTTATCTTAGAGACACAGCGTAAGATAAACAATACAACATAAAGATAAAATTCTCACATTCGTGGATCTTTAAGCATTTTATTAGTTTACATAACTACCCAAAAAGCGGCAGTTTCCTTGTTAATTTCTCGCATTACTAATTTCTCGCATAAATCAATTGGGACGATCTTTGAAAACATCGTGAGGTAACCTCAGTTTGAGTTGCAAGTCGGTTTGAGCAACAGAGAAAGAATGATTGCGAAAAGTATTTCCTTCTATGTTTGAAGTCTTTACCCTCCAATGAGACAATTACAGGCAGGTAAAGGCCGTACGGAAAAGATATTCATCATTGTAAAAGAATATGCTGGTCAGATACTCACAGTCAACAACAAATTCTGAAAGGAATGCCGCAAACTATACACCATGTCAGCGTCTTCTTTAGGTATATCGATATTGAATTGTGTAAATGTAGCATAATTTTCTTCTACTATGTCTATCTCCATATCCATTCTAAAATATTCATAGAAGAAGGTCAATCAACTAAGCCAGCTCACTGATGGACAACATGTGTGCCTCCCCAGTATGGTCGTCAAACACACAAGTGAACAGTTGTGGGGACATCCCATCCCCCTGTGTTATATAGCTGGATGGGGATAATCTTCTTATTTGAAATCCCGACAACAACCGAGGTACTCTTTGGACTTCAGTTTAATTTTGCAAATAGTATGGATAATTAATAAATGGTCCACGATACTGAAGCCTTTTCACAAACCGTTAACTCACCATGTTTAAAAACATGGTGTGTTTATGAAATCCCTTCAAACAGTTTGTATACTTCGCTTACTCAAAATTTTACTGATAGAATAACTAACAACATACCAACTATTATTTATTTACGCATGGCAAAAATCTATAGGTACCTATACTTACTAATACTAATAATAAAGCTGATGAGTGTGTTTGTTTGTCTGGTTTGAAAATTTCTTTTTACATTTGATAGCCCAGTTCTTGAGGAAGGCTATAAGCTATTTAATATCACGCTATGACCCTTAGGAGCCGAGCAAAAAGTGAAAACGAAGTGACAGCGGGGTAAGGTGATGAGGTACGACAGGGTGGGTCGGGGAAACGTGGACGAAGTCTCGGGCAGAAGCTATTATTTAAATAAATAGATAAATATTATAAACCATTAACCCGATAAATTCTTCTCTAATAAGCTCGAGACACATCATGGCTACTCTAACATCATCCAAATCCTTAATTTTCTTGTTCATAGTTTTCATACGGTCGTGAATAAATAGCATCAACTTGACCACTCGATCCTTATATGCATGACATAATAGTCTACCCAAGATTCTTTTCCACTCAATAGATTCCAAATGCAATGCCAATTTAATACACTCTGAAAAATGCCAGACTATGTAAGTGCTACGTCATAAAGACGGGAAACTTCGTCTCAACGGCAATCTTCTTATATACTGTGTTACTATGTTTTGCGTGCAATTAGAAAATATTCTGTTTATACGCAAAGCAAGTAACGAAGTTTACCAAGTCTACAAAAGAAAAAAAAATTATAAGAACAATCAATACCTACCCATATTTATTTGAATTGAACCAATGATGTGCCGTTCAGGCAAATTAGATACATCCTCAGTCTGTTTGTCATATTTGTTGAACATGCCCTTTATTATGACATTGAGAGGATTTGTGTCTACAAATTCTTGTACTTGTTGCACTCGATTTTCGGCCCATAAATAAGCAAATTTTCCATATCCCTAAAACAAACAATTCAAAAACTAAAATCACATTACTATCGATTGCTTGTTAGCCTATCGTAATACCGTAATTCGGCAACTAGATCGTTGGCCCAGAAAGAACTGATGGACATCCTAGGATAAAAATGTTGATCTTCTTGAGGTTATACTTTTAACAGTTTTTCTATGTCGGGTTTGTACATGTACATCATTCCTTGCAACGCCATCACTGATCTGACGATGTCTTTATGCTCTGACACCATTCGGAAGTAGTTCCTAACTCCACACACATTAGAACCAGACCGCAATCCTGCAAAACACCATGAATTAGTTCCTTTATGTAGAAAACCTTGGCTTTTTGTTTAACCTATGGTTACAATTATCCATACCGCTGACGCTACGTTTATCTGCTAGCATTAATGTTCCGGTTAATTTCTCCTTCTTTATTTGTTCTTGTTGTCCCCACATAAATACATTACGGTGAATATCCATGATACAGTTTAACACTACCTAAGAAACAAAAATATGGTTTTTTAGTTTATGCCCACAGTAAGCATACAACTCCTTAGATATATTGTTGGATAGATATATTTTTGAAATTTTTTATAAAAAATATATAAGTATTCAAGTCAATCTATTAAACTTATTTTATTACCTGAGAGAATGAAGTTTGTATCTCTTCCAAAGTAGGTTTTATTAATATTCTTGGTATTTGTAGATACATGTTGGTCAACATGAGAGGTCTTAGTTTATTCTGCTCCTCTGGATCCGTTGTCATCGTTAGAAAACTGAAAGTGGGTTCCAACAAAACTTAGGTACTTGTTTATCTTTAGGTCTGTCGAGTTAATTTAAGTTAATTCATGTAGTCACCTAGAAACAGAAGCCCGTCGCCGAAGCCTATCAAGACTTTGTCTGGTACATTTAATTAGTGCTTCCAAACACTTAGTAGCAAAATACGCGAACAGTTCATTACAATCATTGATAGTAGGTGTCACGTCGTATCGATCAGTGTTTTCTATCTCCATGAATGCTGTAAAATAATACTAATTCGGTTTCAGTTTTGCCTTAAGTATAGACACTCTGATTCAGTTTAGACTCAGTTTGTTGCAAAAAAATAAGAACATCTTCCAATGATTTATTAAAGAGGATAAAAATATATACACCGGATAAACTTCTTATGCTAAATGAACTAACAAACTAATAACCTAACCTTACTAAAACTACTTATTAACTAAGTAAAATATGGCGTCGAAAAATTCCTCCACGTCGCAGTCGACTGGTAATGTATGTACCCAAGAGACTGGCGTCATTGCCACATTGTATGGCAATGGTAAGCCTCTGGCCAGGTAAAAGTCAGTCCTTGGGTCACGAGAAGTGTCAACCAGGCGCTTGGAGATTTCGTTGAACAAACCATTCGGCCCGAGGGTTTCAACCCCCAAATAGCTCGAAAATATAATACTTTCGGCGCATGAGATTTGAGGCTTTCCGCAGCCGCAGCAGCAGTGCCAGCAAATCTTCTAATTATTCGATAATTATTACTTTTATACACCCTGTACTAGAAATAATGTATCCGCACGAAACTGCTGATGAGACTGAAGGAAATTAATTAAAGAGCTGATAGAGACATAAGAATAATGATGATTTAACCTGCATCGTCGTGAAACACTCTCGTGGCAGAAGTAACTGGCTTTAAAACTTTCTCTATATCCAACCTTTAAAAAGACCACATTTTGAATGAAAATCGGCAGAAAACCTGAACTTTACATGCGTGTGTTATAAACATTATTGCTCACGGTATGTACAACATCAAAATAATATAGAAACAAACAAACAATCCGGTGTGCTATTTAATATTGAGATATTTACCAGTTGTCTTTTAAATCTTGTATCTGTTTACTAGGTACACTATCCAGGAACTTGTGTATGAGTTCCACAACTGCTATTTCAGCATTCCAAGACTTCAATTGAATATCTGATGCTGGGGAAACAAAAAAGTTTTCGCTATAAAATAAAATGTATCAATATTAATAGGTAATAAGTTAACAAATCAAGTATCTTGACTTGGCTCGCGCGGTTGTCGACATGTGGTATGTGGAGTCAGCGATCATTGTGCCGATAATCGATTCAGAAAGCGAATGTTTGTCTCTCTGGAGCACTGACCGTCGGTAGTTTGGACCCTGTTCCCGATACCGGTGGGCTACTATTTTTATATTTTTAAATGTTTTAATATTTTTTATATTGTAATATTTCAACATATAGGGTGTTACGGAAAGGGTATATCAATACAAACGGGTTGAAGAGTGTATCTGGTCTAGAATCTCTGTACAAAATTTCAGTTCAAAAGCATTAACTTTGAAAATGCTTAATATTTTTTTATTTCGACATCACGGCGCTGCACTGGCGCGCGGCGGCGTGATGTGCGTGTACTAGGCGCACAGACACACTACAGATAATGGATAATGACCCTCGTAGTGCGGTAACACGTTTTTTATGATTTCAATTTAATAAACTATCGAAATAAAAAAATATTAAGCATTTTCAAAGTTACTGCTTTTGAGCTGAAATTTTATACAGAGATTCTAGACCAGATACATTCTTCAACCCGTTTGTATTGATATACCCTTTCTGTAACACCCTGTACAATTTTTCTGTACTAAGATAATGAAATAAAGGAGATAACAAGTTCTAAATAAGTTACCTAGATTGGATGCATAAAAATTTTCGCAAGAATGGTAACTTGCTAATTAGGTACTGCTTTCACTTACCGATTACATCTCGCCTTACAAGATTCTCCTCATAGAGGGTTCCGGGATCGACTGCCTCTTCAGGTAAATAAACAAGCGTTGTTTCAGTTATAGATTGTAATATTGCATCAATGCGAGCTTCTTTCAGGTCAACTACCTGCAATTGCAAAGCTACCATTATAAAGCCCTTTGGATTATAGACAAATTGTCTTTATGCTATGTTGGTCAATACCTCCTTAACAAACAAATCCACTTCGTCGAGTACTTTTTCTATGCTCTCAAAATAAATTGGTGTTTCTAGAGAAGTCCATGTTATTGTTGACAAACCAGGCTGAAATGCTTTCTCCAACTTAATTATTTGCGCACGAAGTAGTGGTAAGTACAGCTTTGGCATGCTTCTATATTAATGAAGAGTTAAAATTTTAATATGTTACAGTACTTAAGTACTTTAACATATTTAAACCTCAAAAAAAAGTATTTTTAACATTGAAAATACATAATTAGTTTAGCTCGTTGGCAGTGGCGTGCATTGCATATAGGCATATAAGCAGTGCCTACCTCGATATATCAACATAAGCATCTCAATTACATTTTAGTGTGTGCCCCACAATTAAAAAACTCACAAAATTATCATATCTAACAAAAAACAAACTCTTCATACAACCACGCGCGGCAGTAGGCAGTCGCCGGACGCCTACTCGGCCTTTGTACTCGGCTCCCGTACTATTCGCACATTGTCATTGGTCTTTACTCGTTCAAGTTAATACGACAAAATTAAAAATACGTACGTCTCACGCGTAATACCATGACGTTCGACCTTCGCAATTTATCACCCATAAGTAGGCATGCCTACTCAAATAACCACACTTTTGAGCTCACTTTTTTTCTAATTAGTGACCGCGTTTGCCTAGACTAGATCCAGCCTAGTGCCTACCTATTTTGAAAACCAATGCACGCCACTGCTCGTTGGTACCCATTAACCAAATTAACCCCCATCCATCTATCTGCCATGCTATTCATAATATTTACTCACATCTTGCTAATAATACAATTTGATTACCTTCTTATTTGATTGTTTCTTTCAACCAAGTATGTGATTTTTTCAAAATTTCCTAGAATTTTATCTTTGCAAAATGCTACGATTTGGGCGCCATCTGGTACACCTACGTTTAAGAAATAATTATTTATCTATAAGATACTGTGCCTAGTGCAGAGGCACTAAAAAAAAATACCCAGAGGGGTATTTTTGTTAACATACCGTAATCGTGATGTTAAGATAAATTTTGTATCCAGCATGTTTTTCCACGTTACAAGAACCCATACCTATACCCACCACCTTCTTCAAAATTCAAATCAGCAACCAAAATCTTCCACTAACTACTACTAAGTATTTAGTGGATCGTATTAAAAGATTTGCTGATTATAATTGTTGCCAAAGCAACTAGTAAAATCAGTAGGTATAATTTGTGAGTGTGGGTGTAAAATAACAGCAACTTACGAAGTCCCAACTGCCACATGTATTCAACCTCTCTTATGCACTCCGGGATATACATGCTGAAGTTAATGATATACATATTATTCTTGGGATGGCGCATCAAAAGTGGAGCAATTAAGCCCAATCGCACCTGCAAGTGGAACATTAATTAGATTGTACATAAGTGAGATTGTTACAGAGTACCCGTGTTCGAGTATTCGCACGACAGCCCTGTGGGCGGTGACACGGATCTGTAACTACGCACGCGCCTTGCTTGTTGGTCCCGTGTTCTAAGGCGCGAAATTGAAACTTAGCTCAAGACCACGGATATCGAGGGATATGGCATGGAGGCGTGCCGCATGTCACCTCTATAAAAGGCCATAACTGGCCGTATGTTGTTGTGCGCGACGGCTAAGCGCCGTAGTCATATGTTTGTATCGAAACGTGTAGTGTCATTTCGTATTTTTACAAAATGCAGAATTGTTCCGTCCTTATTTGCAAAAATAGAACAATCACAACAAACCTTAAGACAAGTGGCATGTCCTACCATCGGTAATTAAAAAATCACTGCACTAATTATATTATTTAAGGATTTTACAAATATTTCGTTGTGAAATATTTTTGAAATAACAAGAAAATTGCCTAGCAACGGTAGTGATGCATAGCGCTGAGATATGGCTATCGATAAATATTGTTAGTCTGTCTAAATACGAAAATATATATAGAACCTATTTTACAAAAATTAATACATTTCATTTCAATTCCCCGTAAGATCCAGAAATTCAAAATAAATGGATAGATGCAACAGGCAGGGAAAATAATTGGTTTCCGTCAATCCAAACTGTAATTTGTTCTGTATACTTTAAAGAGAATTGTTTTAAGTCGCCCGCGAAAAGACACAATTGCTCTTTAAGTGGGCTGTACCTACATTCAAATTAAGATACATAGCTATATGAAACCGTAAGTTAACTATTATTAGTACAGCTACGTGCAAAAGTATTATGCATGTTTACTTCATAATAAAAACAAAAGATAGGAATTCCAAGATCTTTTATGGTAGAACACGTATTTTCATACTTTTTTATTTTTTTAAAGGGGATTGAAGATTTTTTATGGAGCCTATTTGTAATTTTGTATATCGTCCTATCAGGCCTATTTATATATCCTATGTAAATCGGTGAAACTGACTAATCAACGAAACTAGCGAATTAAATAAACTGACGACTGAGGGAAACTGACCAGTAAGACGCGGACTCGATATAATATGTATCCTATATACAGTGTGTCAGGTCAAACGAGGGACATACTTTAAGGAAGTGTAGTAGATACTCATGAGTGTAGTAGATACTCATGAAAATGAACAACTTTTAATATGGGGCGGACTGAAAAATATGAAAAAGAAAAAAAACAGCTGTTCCCTACATTTTGTCCAGTTATGCGAAGATAAATGTATAGAGCGGCTGGTTTTATTTTTTCGATTTCAGTGTTGGTCTCTTAGTAAAAATTGTTCATTTTCATGGGTACTACACTCCCTTAAGGCGCAGATATACGACTTCTAATGATTTTAAATTCAACATCACGTCTAATCGACCGGACTGATTTCTTTGAAAAAAATAAATGTTATACTAGACCATTTGCTTCGTAATTTGGTATGTGAATATTTGCAATTATATTTTTTTAACATAGTGTAATTAATTTGTAAAGTAATGTCTACCGCGGACATAAAAACGATAATCACGCAAACACTATCAGGTGTATTTTCATAAAACTTTCACCATCTAAAAGACAATTTAATTCCCCGAATTTTAGTATACGGTTTTTATTTGTTTGGTGTTTGAGAGTTTTTGTAAATAGATAATTGCTTCATATTTGCAATAAATTACCACGGTTGTGTCATCGCGCTTCTCTTTCTTTTCTATGCAGTCCGACAGTGACCGCGCTTTAGGTCGTGTAGTCGCCTTAAAGTATGTCCCTCGTTTAACCTGACACACTGTATACAGGGTGTTACAGAAAGGGTATATCAATACAAACGGGTTGAAGAGTGTATCTGGTCTAGAATCTCTGTACAAAATTTCAGCTCAAAAGCATTAACTTTGAAAATGCTTAATATTTTTTTATTTCGACATCACGGCGCTGCACTGGCGCGTGGCAGCGTGATGTGCGTGTACTAGGCGCACAGACACACTACAGATAATGGATAATGACCCTCGTAGTTTTAATTTTACGTAAGAGAGAAACTAAAGAAACTACTTATTTACTTAAATTTCATTTGCAAACAAATATATTATATTTTTACGTGATTTGGTTTTATTGATTTTTAATATACCACATTGAAAGCAGAAAAAATAAACAATACAAAATACACCCAAAACCCAAAAAACACTTCTCTTTTTTGTAGTTCATATCTATCGATATTTTTATCGATCATATATTTATATTAACTCATCTTCCCTAGTTGATACTAGAGTTGCATGTGTGCATTCAGTGACCGTGTCTATACTTTCTAGTGCCCGCCCCTTTTGAGCATGTGTGCAATAAGATAGCACAAAAGTGTTACGCTTATTTTCTTGTGTGTGTGCCAAAAAAGCCGCCCAATTTAATCATGTGTGCCGTATCTATTTCTTTTGTTTTTGTGTGAGTTTCCGGAGTGGGGAAAATGTGGCGACACTTGAACTTGAACAAATATGCATTGAAGGCATATCTCTCGGATATCTTTGCTCAAGACTATACGGTCAAAATGTATTTTATAATATGAATATTAAACACATAATAAAATAAATAAATACCTACTAAACAAAATCATCCAATCGAAGAAAAAGTACGAGTAAAATGTTACAAAACAAATACAAATCTAGTGCTTAGTTGATTACACGACAACCTTACTAATATATAATATGTATTTCATTTACATGAATATCGTATCGATACATAATATCCTGTAGGTATATTAAGACTGCCAATGCCAACAATGTAAAGCATGACGAACTCTTTCGGCACTAGTATGGAACGCCAGAATGATCAAGTTAACCTACTTATAAGATGAACTTAAAAATAAATAAAAAAGAATAAATTAACCAAATTATGCAATAATGTTGCTACGAAAGTGCTACGGGAGTGCTACGACGCGGTAGAGAGATTTTTTTTTTACCTTAGCCTGAATTTCTCTCAGCAAACAGATAAATTTGCAACTTTTTTTTACTTTAAGGAATATTTCCATGCAAAGGTGTCGTTATGCCGGAAATTAGTTACATTTTGATGAGCGTGGCTTACACTATGCATTCAATATTAGGTAATCAGTTCGTTTTATTCCATCGTATACTTAGCAGGATCTTTTTATTTATTATAGTGACTAGCGCTACTAGATATTGAAAACTGGGCTATGTCTTATGAACAGGAGTCCAGTTCACACATAAGACATCGCCCAGTTTCAGCACCACCGTGTATTGGTTTGTAAGATAGGTTAGGTTTGTCGTTTGTGGTCCTAAAGTGGATTGTTGAAATATACTGAAACTGTTACTAGCATCATCGTTTGTTTTGTGCACCTATATAAAAATAAAATTTACCTGTCCCACATTCTCTCTCCAAGCGTAATGATAGATCAATTCATATTCTGTGAACACTATAGTCATAACGTTGTGTAACTTTATACATCGCTGCGTATTCTGTAAAATATTTTTTGGTTACTGAAAACTAGTCTAAAACTAAGAGTCACATCGGTATTTATCGTTAGTGGGTACATAGTGTCCTCCAATACTAACACTGTGGTGAAAGAAGCCAGAAATAAGTTCTTCAAATTCTTAAAAGAAAATGGATTTTATAATTCACTTAGGGCTGATTTTTCCATCGCCAGATAGCTTTTAATCGAGGAATAAAATTGACGAATGGTGCTAATACATGCGTCATGTTCGTGAACGGGCGCCGTCAGTAGGGACTGGTCATCTCTTTGCTGCCATGGCTTATTTTATTTTAATTTAATATTTGAATTGTTGTTTTTTCTCATCTTTTCATTATGGACGCTTTTAACGTTCTGCATCGTTCTCACATGTATAATTTAATTTTTAACATGAATGATGTAACCAAGACTTTGTAACCATATTATTTTGATTTAAAAGAGTGTCCATGGAGTTTCTTGCCCGTTCTTCTCCATAGGTACCTACGCTTTGGAATGGGCAACTTATAGCTTCATCTTTCTGACTGACCGACCCCTTGACAATTCAAAAAAATTGGTTTAATTGAAATAAGTTTTGTATGAAATAACTGTCAAAATTTCAAAGTTATTACTCGAATAAAATTATCAGATGATAGAAAAATCAGCCCTTAGTAAAATTTTATCGGAGTGGGTACAATAATACCATGTGAGTAATGACTTCATGATGCTGCTTGAATGTCTCCATGGGTACTTTAATATTCCTATGATAAAACCTTATCCACATGAGTCGTCCTGCTACTGGCGGCATATTCCTTGCTAATTCTGGCTGATCCCTCTCTTCGTTATATCTAAATATTAAAAAATATATAAGTATGGAGATATTAAAAAAAAAAACTAATTGTAATAAATACTCTTTCAACTGTCAACTCTTTAACCCATTGAATGTCGTAATTACAGACACAATTAAAAAGCCATTGTGTCTCGCGTAGATCTACGAAGGATTAAAGCAGTCCTGTTAAAAAATATTCATTTTCTAACGGCAACGCTTAATTTATATAAGTGTAGTATCTAATTTTATCAGATGTGCTTTTCTATATTTGTCTATCGCGAACTTCTGTACATAACACCTGTGCATTACCTGTCTCGTATTGATTCTATCTCAGATGTGTAGAGACGAATTAAATCATAATATTGATCATCTATAAACAGACAGTCTAACTCCAGTTTCGCAAATCTCGTTAATAGGTGTAACGCTATTTCTGTGGTCGGGCACTTTTTAACACTCTGTAAATATAATTGTAATACTTTAGTTTAAAACGTAGTCGTAGTCGGTAGCAGATACAAGATATTTACTTACAATCAATCTCACTACTGTTGTTTTAGAAACTTAGTTTACAAATAGTTTATCTTTATAGTAATTTTACATTGTCCTGCCCTGCATGGGTCGGCACGATTCAGCACAGGCGGGGCGGCAGAAACGAATGTGTTTTTCGTGTGCCCTAATATTCAAAGCTATCTACAGTGCTACAAGCTACAATAATCATAAATTATTACACTAATCATGAAGTTTTCTAGTAAAAGCTCCTGGTTAGCCACCGCGTCTTTATATATTTTGTAATCTTTATCGAAATCGGGCCGCCTGCTCTACGAACAAATAATTCGTTATTCATAAACAAAACTTAAAGCGAAACGCCGTTTAAATATAACACGTATCATAATCCGACCTGTGATCCAGTGCATCATACGTCTTCGAGGAGATAGTTTTAAACAACTTATTAAAGGTTGAAGCATATTCTTCGATGCCCTCCAAAGTGGTTTTATTCAGAACATAGTAGGTGACGTATGTTTGAAAAAGATCAATAATCTACAAAATTAAAGAAAAACTATGTTATTGTTTTATAAAACTTAGTATTCTGATTTTACGTGCAATGGTTTCCACTTTGTAGCGCTGTAGATTCCGTAAAGTTAGAAAATATTTTTTCACTAAAACAGTCGAGGACTTAATAATGCACCACGACTTGGCTCGGCTTGGCTTGTATCGTTCTTGGAGTTCATCGTCCCAAAATGCAATGAAGCTGTAGGTATCCCCATAAGCAATCAAATAAAATATTAAATTATTTACCTTTATCAGCCGTTTACGAAAAGTTTCAAATTTGCCAAATATATACATTTCAGAGCAATCAAAAGGCCTTTCAGTAGCTGCCTCTGTCATTTCTTCCTGAGTCTCAGAATAGCATTTACGATAAAATTTATACAGACTTAAACAGAACTAGAACATAAGAATTAGATTATTCAAACGTACATATAATACTTAGTAGCTACCTGTAAAAGTTCCAAAATGCCTAATTGATATGGGCACAATTTGAAATCGAGAAAAAATTTATGTCGGAAGATGTATCTAAAAGCAGTAGGTACATAGTACCTATTATTTGATTTCTGCATAGTCCTAGATCTCTACGCCCCTGTATTTATATTCCCAAATCATTTTCCTCGGATCCCTTTGCAGAATAACATTCAGAGATGATGGTTCTGGTTCCATTTTGCTTTATGGATTCTTACTAAGCAACACATGAGAACTTTAATGTAAATTATTTTTCTTTGTTTTTTAGAGGCATCTCGCATGTCAATCTAGGAGGTTGTCGGCTGCTTAACCGGGCTTGCCTGTTGGTGCCTCAATAAATTAAGGCCTCCAGCCGCAACATAAAAATCTTAAAAAAAATAAGCGACTACATGCTAACCCCCAGCGGGGTATGGACCTCGACTCAGAGCGTATGTAAATCAATCTGTCAAGCTCCGCTAATGAGACACAATTGATTTTCTATTGTTTCGTCGCCGATCGGCGAACCGCGCCGCTTGACCGGTTAAACACTTACTTTAGCTTTATATATAAACTTCTGCTTATCTTGGTTCCAAATGTTCCTCTTGCCACCATTGGTCAGGAAATCCAGACACATGTTAAGAATCTGATTGGTTACTTTGACTAGCAGCGTGGATATTTGTTTTGTAGTATTATAGTATCGTGACGTCGCAAATATCATACGAATGCTATACAGTAAACCCGGAATGAACTGCTGCATTGTGTAAGGATCGCATCTGTAGACGTGTGACGCAATATTAATAATTTTTTAAGCACCATTATATTTATATTGGCCAAATAAAGTGGCAGTGGGCAGGGCATATTCTTCGCAGAACAGATGGCCGATGGGGCCGAAAGGTTCTGGAGTTACAACCGCGTTCCGGAAGACGTAGCGTTGGAAGGCCTCCCGCAAGGTGGACTGATGACGGACGAAGTAGCGGTGCTTGGGAAAGGCCTTTGTCCAGCAGTGGACGTCTTTCAGCTGATATGAATGATGATGATAATGATGGAGCACCATTATTAATATTGGTGCTTAATGGCCTGCAATGTCACCCTCAGTCTGCCCTACCATTCACGGTTTCACCATGGAGGGTTTATAATAATTATTCTATTGCTCAACTAAAAAACAAGACACTTAAGCAATGGACCATAAATGAAAAATTATATGTTTTATTAAATTATATTTACCTGTACAGCGGCTCACAATATTTCTCCAGAGCGTACAAGTACCGCACGTTGTCAAAAGCTTCGTTGTAATAGTCCGTTACGTTATTGTCTAATTGTTTCCATTTCTGAAAAGCAGTTCTAATTTGTTTATAATCTTAAAGATAGAACAATTTGATTATTTTGCCGATTGTGTCTAAGACGTACTAATACCTACCTACCTCTCGTATTCTCATACGAGTTTAGTGTTTATTAGAGGTCAGTGGTAAAACTTCACAAAAAACAACCTCGTTATTCATGTCTTCTTTCATTGCAAGAAGTCGATCAGTAGTACTTACCTATCCCATAGAATCTACAACCTACCTTTTAAAACAAGTTCTCAAGAACTTAAGCTTGCAAGAGCACCTGATTAAAATAGGTATACCCGAAAGCTCACCTTCAAAAGCTTAGATTTCGCAGCTATCAGCGTATGTATGTACATCATGGTAGGTTCACTCTTGAGATGTTCTATAATAGACGTGAAGGTAGTGAGTTGTCGGCGCCAGTGATCCAGCTCGGCGAGTGGTCCAATGTTAGAAGGTTCACGACGCAGTTGCCGACTCTGCACTAAAACCTATAACCAAATGATTAAATAATATGAATGTTATACAAAAGTATCTCCAATAAAGAGTATTCTATTTATCTATCTCGTTCGTTCTGTGTTTCCCAGAATCCCCAGGAAAGACCCCTTTTGCCTCTCCAACTCCTAGAAATCATAAATGGTGATGAGGTTAATTTAAAAGGGTAGTGGGCAGTAGTGCCCAACTGACTCCAACAAGCTCTACCTACTAGCAAAATATATGTGCCATCAATGCCACGGACGGTCATTATGTAAATTTCCCCTATCACAGTTTACCGTAGTAGGTAAATATTAAAGGAACTGTGAACGTAAACTCTTTCTTAAAAAACGATAACATTCGTATGTCAATTTGTATACAATAATATTGAAAATATTTAATAAAATCGAATGTATTTTTAAATAAAAAAATGTATCATAAAACGTCTCGCGTAGTTACACAAAACTCGCGGCGTAGTCGTCCAATGGTGTCGTAGCCTTGGTCCGCTACGCGAGGACCTACGGCGTAGCCAGCACAATGCCTACTATGATCGCGTGGTCTACGCTCTATTAATTTGGTCACTTTGTAAGTTTTATATGAGAACTAGCTGTGCCCCGCAGTTTCACCCGCGTTAAACTGTTTCTAATTTAATTCAATCATGATTCGAAAGACACGTGGCGCCATCTATTATCATAATAACGTTATTGTTGTTCAGGATGATCGTTTCAGTGGTTTAGGCGTGGAAAGGTAACAAAGAAACTTACTTTCGCATTTATAAGATTAGTTAAGGAAGTTAGGATTGTTGGGATTGTGTACGATAAAGATAGTGATAATTACAGTCAAACTCATAATCCTTAAGCATTTGCATAAGACCACAGGCTTCACGGTTAAGAACACTGACACAAACTAATTAAATGAAAACATAGGCGTAACAATAAAGTTACCATTGTTATCTGCCGCATCCATTGCTTCACAAAAGAGCATATTTCCTCCAAAACATGAGTCTTAGTAATGGCTAGTTTCATTTTCTCTTGATCAGACAACTCATCCTCATACAGTAACATGTTGATTTTGAATCTTGTACAGCAATCCAAATCTGTTTTGGTTTCTAAATAAAAATATTAAGACATCAATAAAAAACTAGGTACAATCAACAAAAGAGATAAGTATGCAGGATCGTCGGATATACATAGTTGAAGTTTATTAGTTTAGTAAGAAACCGATGGACACGGCCCGTTTTTTCCCCGTGAAAAACTATTCGCCGTGTGTAGGCACGGTCGTCAGTGTTGTATGGTTCACTATGGAAGTTTGTTGACGACACAACGGCACTACAGCACGGCGCCGTCACCGTATACAATAGAACCGTGTCATATACGTGCTGATTTGCTGGATTCGTTTTCTCCTCTACCGATCATTTTTCCCCTGAGAGTTCATTTGGTTTATATGTATGTATATATTCTTGTATTTTATAGTCATTTTCTAGCTAGTTATCCTGTATGTTGCACCTAGGGCTTCCACCACCTGCCATGGGCATGGGCACCTGCCATGTTTTGTCTCTGCATCACCCTAAAGTTGACTGGTAGTGGTAGAAAATGCCTCAGGCATTAAATCCGCCTTTGTACAGTATTTTTTACTTGTGCATAAAGTTTTAATAAATAAATATGTACGTGTCACACGATTTATCGACGACGCGGTTAACACCGTACTGTAAAAAAACCGTGCCGTGTACGGCTTAAGAGCATTGTTCTCTTTGCGATGCTAAACTCCATCTATTGTGAGACATATTATATCATATCCATTTAATTCCCACCTTAAAACAAAAACTGATTGATTTCAGAAACCATTCATACAGTGATTTGCACATAAATAATATTAAAATAGTTATACTTAATAACGGCCAAAGAATAGTTCATTCAAGTTTAGACTTTTATGTATCTACATACAACAAAACATACAATGATAATCTGATAATGTACCTATAAAAATTACTTACTGGCAAGATAGTCAACAAACAGCATTATTTTTGAAATATAGAACTTGATGATGTCATTGCTTTTAGGATTAGGCGGGTTAATGTATCCCCAACCTTTGCAAGCCTGAAGAGCCGGCACGTATACACGATGCATGGTCTTGTAAATAGCTGACACAACATTTTCAGTCTCTTGATTAACATCAAATTGTACAAAAAAGTATTCCTAAAATGGACATTACCTAATTACTTCATTGCGTTTACTTTGGTATTTACTCTAGTATTTATTTGTTTTATATTACTTACATCAGCCACGTTCCGAATATCAATAGCATTGCTTTTCAATCTATACATGGCAACGCACTTGCCCTCAGTGCCAATCGTTGATAAATCAGATAGATAAGTTCTTTCCATTCTACCTTTCTGATTAGGAACAAACCGACCCGACTCTATAAAAATATGTAAACAATGATAATAGTGACAATCAATAGAAACAAAACATGCGTGTGTCCATTTGGGACCCATTTGTATTCACGTAGTGTCATGAAAGATCAAGTTTCTCCTACACATAATCAGCCTATAATGTTGGGAATATTATACGGTGAGAGGGAGTGGGCCGTAATCCACACGCGGGCCCAGTGCGGGTTGGTAGACGTCACATGTCTTCGAATTTTTGGTTCTAGGACGTGCCTTTTTCGTCACAATGTTTTCCTTCACCGTTTTAAGAGCAATGGTGATGAAATAATGTACACAAAGTAAAGCGCCCTCTGGTAGTCGCGGCAGTTACCACGAGGCCACTGCACTGCTCTCAATTTACCCTAAGGTAATGGTAACTAGCGAAAAGTCGTTATTACTGTGGCAACTTCATTCAGAATTTTAATTTTAATAAAATCTAATGTTAATCATGATACAAGAAATTATGACGCATACCCATGTCGACATGAGGAAGCATTGCATCACACAAAACAATACTATAAATCCCACCTTCAGCTACTGCGCTATCTAATAGTTCTACATGAATATCTGCGTCGTAAACACCTTCCTGCAATAAGATTTCGATAAATAGGTATCATCATGATCAACATAATTCTTTAGAGATTAGAGTTGTTTAGAAATTGATATTAAACAGGTTCGGGTTAGTGCACTTATTCCTTACCAATACATATTCAGATGTTTTATTCAATATAGTAGCTGCATTATCAAGTAAAAATATGTGGTGTTGCCTTATACCACCAACTCGATTGCTACGGGCTTCCTTGGCTTTAGCCTACGAACAAAAACGATTAAATTTAAGTCTTCGTATCTCTAAAGTACGACGTAATAAAACAATATAAATCTAATCAATCCGTTTATTTACTTGCTTGTCTTTATAAGACTCATGAGCTTGCGCCAATGTGCTCATAGACACTCTGCTTCTCCTTTGGATTCCCATCAAACGAGAGCTGACATCCAATATAGCTTCCAGAGCTGATCTGTCCACCTCAACGAGTTCTTCATTGTCCAATATACTCGTTTGAATGGACTGCTGTCTTGATTCTCTTACAGAAGCCTCATGCATTTCCTTGAATCTTTGAATAGGATCTTCTACGGCTTCAATTGCGATCTGAGAGGCATCTGCATTTGCCTTTGGCAAATCTTCATCCTCTTTATCTGACATTAGGTAATTTGTTTATAATGCAGTTATTTTAATTCGACACTACAAACACTTGTAAATTAGTGGTTTTACACAAGCAGAAGCATTAATAAATTCACATACAATTGTTTTGAACAAACCATAATGATTTGTTATTCGAAATTTAAAAAAATGTTTAGTTGAAGTTAGTTTAGTCGGAAAACATAGTAGGTAGGTAGGTATTAGTATATACCTGCCATATTGATACTTTTTATTCCTTTTGTGCCCGCAAATTGCGATTTCGTCCTAATACCTAAATGTCGGAATTCATACTGACGTGCTACTCATTAGTTTAAATATTATTTTCCGACCATTGGTAGGTAAAGTTTCACAAGTTATGTTTCAATTATTTATTAGCCAGTAGGCTACTTAGATTGTGACAATGGCGAGTACATAACTCACCTTCGGTTTGCTGACGATATCGTAGTCATGGCTGAGACTATGGAGCACTTCAGTAGGTACAATGCTCGATGACTTCAGTAGAGCCTCCGAAAGAGTGGGTCTGAAAATGAACATGGACCAAATGGAAGATCATGTCAAATGCCCATGTAACACCCACTCTCATGAAGATCGGAGACGCTACACTCGAAGTCGTGGACGAGTATATTTACCTAGGACAAACTGTCCAGTTAGGTAGGTCTAACTTCAAGAAAGAGGTCAATCGTTGAATCCGACTCGGCTGGGCAGCGTTCGGGAAGCTACGCAATATCTTCTCGTCCTAGATACCGCAGTGTCTTAAGACGAAATTCTTTGACCAGTGCGTGTTGCCAGTGATGACATATGGCACTGAAACGTCGTTGCTCACAATGGGCCTTATTAGAAGGCTGAAAGTCACCCAAAGGGCAATGGAGAGGGCTATGCTTGGAGTTTCCCTGCGTGATCGAATCAGAAATGAAGAGATCCGCAGGAGAACCAAGGTAACCGAGATAGCCCGATGAATTGCCAAACTTAAGTGGCAGTGGGCAGGGCACATTGCTCGCAGAACAGATGGCCGATGGGGCCGAAAGGTTCTGGAGTGGCGATCGCGTACCGGAAGACGTAGCGTTGGAAGGCCTCCCACAAGGTGGATCGACGACCTTGTGAAGGCTGCAGGAACTCGTTGGATGCGAGAAGCACAAAACCGGTCGAAGTAGAGGTGCTTGGGGGAGGCCTATGTCCAACAGTGGACGTCTTTCGGCTGAAATGATGATGATAAACATATCTGAAAGCACACACTTTATGTGAGGTAATGTATTACCAAAAATATAAAAAAAAAAAAATGCTTCGGCCAATCATGATTATACCAATAGAACTCCAGTTGCAGGGTTTACATCGTTTCTGTTCCTTTAGGCTTGGGAACTCTCCCTACTCTGCAACTGGCAATCCCATTCATGAATCGACCATAGCTATTACATTACAGAACTCAAAACAAAGTCCCTTTAGACTTATGCGACTTTGTGAATTATTCTAAATTAATTTAAGTTATTCCCAATTTAAATTGTACTGGATCCTGGATCCCAAAACAACGTAGTCTTTAAGCTTAGACAACCTCTTTCCTACTGTTATTTTAGCTCACTTCCTTAATCCAAGGTGGTGCCTGGTCCATTTCACTCCTTTAGTCTTGGGCAGTAACTGTTTCAGCTCACCACCTCTTTTGACACACTTCTTTTTTTATTTTATTATCCAGTATCAATTGAACGTAATCAACTCGAGCAGAAACTGAAAATTTTACAAAGCAAGAATTATTGACCAGGTACCTAGTTACCTACCTATGTAAAGTAAAATTAAATAAACATATATTATATAAGGTAAAAAGTATGTATAGGTATATATACATACTTTTTACCTTATACCCTATAATCATGGCCTCCAGAATTCTTTTATTAAATCTTTCGGCTACGCTGCTTGAGCGCGGCATTCCTGTGGCTATTGTATGCAAGCGAATAATTTTACGTAAAAGCGGAACCCGCATCCGTAACAAGTCTACGAGGGTGGCCGAATATCTTTGCTATAGGTACCTTCAAAATCACTAATTACGTTACTACTATCCGTATTAGGTACCGCCGAGATAAATACTTTAGTAAAATACATGTGCTTGTTAAGGTGAATGGGTAGTTGTAGCCCGCGAAATTCAATTTTTCTTACGTTTTTTGCAATTTTCAGGTCAGAGTCAGGTTGTATCTTGATCAAAATATGATTTGCGACTTTAATAGACATGTATTTACAGAATTATAGTCATTAGAATCATTAATACTTATATCTCTTTAAGTTCGATTTCTACCATCAACACTTTTCCATACGAGATTTGTTCTTATCTAACGGTAGAAATCTAACTTAGAAAGATGTATTAATGATTCTAATTATTATAATTGACAACATTTCAAACCTGACACGACCTTAAAACAAAAATAATATTTCTTTATTTTCGTATCCTGAGTTCAAATATATTTTTATTTTATTTTTTTATTTCTAAATTTCTGAGAAAAAAAATAAAAATCAAAAAACAGGTGATGACGTCACATAAACGGCGGAATGAGGTAGTTACCTTTGCGCATTCCAATGTCTTTGATTGAAAACATTATATCAAACAAGACATGTCAATGTCACCTAAGAAGTGTAACTAGAAAACAACTACAAAATTGAATTGAATTCAACAATATTTTTTCCTATCAACTCGACACGCTGTTTACTGTTAATATTATCAATTTTTGATTGATATTTCGCCAATAAAATGGATCCCAATGAAAAATATACGCCAATGACGGAACCAAAACTACGACTGAGACAAGTGAAGTGACATCTAACAGTTTTTTTGACGGGTCACAATAAAGCAAAGGTAATATCGCCATTCTACCGTCATCTGGCACTTACGTCTTTTTAGAATACACCGAATTTCAAAGTTAAAATTATGAATGAAAAGTACATAATTTCGAAAAACGAAAAAATATGGGTGTCCTAGATTTGAATTTACTTTTATATAACGTAATAATACATGCAGGTTAAAAAATGAAACGTTGTCAATTCTGTAAATACGTACCTGTTATTGTCGCGAATCATATTTTGATCAAGATACAACCTGACACTGACCTGAAAATTGCAAAAAACGTAAGAAAAATTGAATTTCGCGGGCTACAACTACCCATTCACCTTAACGTGCTTTATTTTTAATTTAGTGCAATTTCAGTAGTTAAGACAAAAAGTTTTTATCACCAAGCCCAAAATGATACTGCAATTTTAATATAAACTTCACTTGAAAAAACACAATATTGTTTTTATTTTATTTTTTCTCTTATGTTTAGTATAAAGCACTAATTATGTATTGCGATTCCTAATACGTGTGTATTACAGTGTATTAATGCACTCGGCTGAGCGTCGGGCGTCAAACCACACCGTCGTTGATCAATTTTTCTCTCACTTTCTCTCTTTATTGTTTACCGATAAACAATCTACTATTCTCTTCACTCTAATTGTATAGAAAGATTTTCCTTCCAATCCTTCACCTGTCAAGTTATCCACGTATGATCATTATGCCATCAAGACTCGTACCTACCAGATTTTAGCAGAGCCTTTGAGCTTATTTAGTGCCTGATAAAGTGATAACGTATTATACATGACGCATGCGATTCTATCACGTTTAACCAAGAAGTAATATTATCGTTCAAGGGTTCAAAATCCAGTATCATAATTATTATTATGCAAAATTGTACTCACAGTAACGGCATCTTTTGCCTTCAGATACCTTTATCCTTTTGCGGGGTGCCAGTGAAGGCGTTCTTGAGTCGCTACTGTTAGAACTCTTAATGCTGCATCTGCTACTGCTAGAATTCTTATTGCTGGCATTGCTGCTTCAAGGTAAGTTACGAGCGTGCTTTGCCCTGTATCTAGGCTTAGGTACTTTACCCATTACTTAATATTACAAACGTTTTACTTTACTTTTGGGGCGCGAGAAGTTTTATGCACACTTCTGATATTAACTATTTCTTCACGGAAGGTATTTAAAATACGTATGAATTTGGAATCAGTGGAGTAAGGAACCTAACCAAACCGAACCTCGGGTTGCCCCTGACGTCGGTTAGTATTATGCGAACCCTAAATTCATGATATGGCCAAACGAAATCCAAACAATGTTCTTTTTGAATAACCATCGAGTCCTACAACAATTATGTTACATACACACTACAGGTACCACGTCCACTTCACATAGAACTATATCCATACTATCACACTTCACATTAATATTATAAAGGCGAAAGTTTGTGTGTGAGGGTGTGTGTATGTGTTTCTATTTATACAAACATATGTTAATTCGAAAATAATAACAATCCACAAAATCAAACGCATTTCGCGGCATGAGAAAAAAAAATAATGGCGGGAAGTTTTCTAAACTCTATGCCTATGGAAGTTCCTTCCTTCAAAAACTTCACCGCCAGCCAGCACTCGAAGTAGCTACATTCGATGTTGCCAACATAAGTATTTAAATTAAGTAAATGAGAATAAGCATACCTATAATGCCGTGGCCACACTAAACGGGAAACGCCGATAATTATCGCGATAAGTTGTAGCTCATTGGTTGTATAGACGCCAGCACATCAACCTACACCTAACTGTCACATTTTCCCAATCAACTTTGAACCTTATGATTCAGTAATAAAGTTGAAAATCTATTAAAGAAATTTGACAGATTGTAGTAGGTTGATGTGCTGGCGTCTGTACCTACGATGTCAGCCAATGAGCCACAACTTATCGCGATAATTATCGGCGTTTCCCGTTTAGTGTAGCCACGGCATAATAATTGATAATGATGATTTTAAGTACAGACGCCAGCACATCAAGCTACCCCAATCTGTCAAATTTCTTTGATAGATTTTCAACTTTAGTTCAAAGTAATAAGGTTCAAATTCAATTGGGAAAACTTGACAGTACCTATTATTTTTACCCAACACAAACATGGAAGCTTTAGAGATTTGAAGGCACGATATTCTCACCTACATCTTTGTGCAGTGATGAAAATAATGTAATGCCGGTTCCAAACGCTTACCAAACCTCGACCAACCAAAATGCAAACCTGTGGCGTCATAATAATATTATAGGACGTGGCTTGGCCAGGCTTGTGTGGGTTTGTAAGTACTTGCTGCCGACACGGATGTGTAAATAGACAAAAAAAAATAATACTGTGAATGACAAAGAAGATCAATCACACAATCAATCACGATTTTTAGCAACTCAGAGAAATGTGATTGATTCACTTGAGGTCACTTCACTATAAAACAAAACATTCTGACACTGATTAGACGTGATTTTGACACTTTGACAGTTTAAATTTGACGCTCTCTCGTATTTATTTACACGCTCTGTGTTTATTTACAATACCTCGCGGGAATCGTGGATTATTTTGAAGTAGATAAAACTTATTTAAACTTACAAAATAACACATAATGCGTCGTAACTGGAGAGGTCGTTATCGTAACAACTGGAATCGTGCTCGAAACAATCAGAATAATAGTTCAGACAGTCAAAGTTTAAACAACTCAACGAGTACTCACCGAGTGTCGAGTACTGCAGGATCTTCAAGAGCACCAGCTAACCAGATACCCACTGTATTCCCCATTAATGATAACAAAAATATTTGGAAGCTATACTTTCCTACTGAAGGTGAAAAAAGTATTTTAAATAAATTTCATGAAGTTTGTGATTGGTGTACAAGTAGTACAATGTAGAGTAATCCGGCCACTTACATGGTATCATTTTATATTTCATTCCATTTCAGAACAACAAGAGAACTCAGAGTTATCAAGTCATATTAAATGTTTCAAGAAGTTTATTGACAAAAACAAAAACTTGTTTGATTTGGAAAAAATTGATCAAACACGCAGTGTGCCTTTGGATGTAACCAATTTAGTAAATGATACTGAGTTTATCAGTAGCTGGTCTAGTTTTAATACAGAATTGTTTGAATATCCAGATAAAACTTTAAGGCTTTTAGAGTATAGTTTGCATGAGGTAATTTTTGGTGTATTTTATGTATTACTTGCATATATAATTACTAATTATTACTGATGTATCAATGCTAATTATTAATTAGCATTGATACATCAGTAATGTGGCAACATTACTGATGTATCAATGCTAACTTTTTTATTATGAAGCACAAGAGATAAGTAACCATGGTTGTTAGATATAGTTGAAGTTTAGTAAGAAACTGATGGATGTTTTCCAATGTAATTTAATTTCATAAATTAACTGTTTGTTTCCTATTAATTTCTTTTAAAAGATCCAAAAACGCATACATATGACACCTGCATTATGACGGGCCTTATAAAAGGCCACTTTTTCCTGGCTTTCCCAGAAAAGATTGTTTCAGTAACATTGGGTTAAATTAAATTTTATTCAAAAACATCCATCGGTTTCTTACTAAATTTAACTATATCTGACAAGTTACGTATCTCCTATGGTGACCGTACATGATATAAAAGCACCTTTAGACATACTAATCATGATCTAGATCTTTAGATACAGCACCCAGATATTACAGCAGGTATAGTACGTGCCACAAAAGATGAGACTTGACTTTTATCTTAAACTTTACTATTTCGTAATAAATATTATAATATTGTTAAGAATTTTTACCTAAATGTCATCCATAAATCCCTGAATAGATATACACATTATGGGTAACTATTTCGTACACAACTTATCTGCGCAAACTCCCTACGACTGAGTCTGTCAAGTCACATCTTTCGTGTCGCATATTATACACAAAACATTTTTATTGCAGACTTTCAAGTTTGAATCCAAGATAAAAGTAAGAATACTTAACCATCAGCCAGTAATTCCGTTGGCTAATTTAAAAGTTAATTACTTTGGTAAGTATAAAAAGTTATTTTAAAACAATTAATCTGTACCCCCCTACATGTAATTTTTATTCAACTGTTTTGGATCCTCACCCATAACAAATTATTACCATGCATTCAGGACATGATTGTAGACCCCATAGTGTAGAATTTTTTTATCAGTTCTACAAAAAAAACTGCCATTTCATAAAAAAGTGCAATACCTACAAGGTCAAAATGTATGGAATAGCTAATTTTTCAGCTATGGTACAGAATCATGTGCTGAATCCATGGTAAAAGGTTGCGTGTTGATGTCCCTGCCACCCACGGCCGTAGCTAGGGGAGGGCATTGTGGGGCAATGCCCTACCTTGAAATCACAATGCCCTACCTTAAAAGTACCAAAAGCTAAGATAAATTATTATAATTAAATTGTTTGTTCATAGTTTGAGATAAAAATTGTAGCAATAGGTATAGGATAGGATAGCACTGCAGTGTGAGAATCTACTCAAAGGCTGTCAATGGGTCATGAGAGAATGGCTGGTATGGTATTTCTGGCCTTTGAAAAAAAAAGAACAAAATCAGTTGATCTGAACGAAGTTCGAAGTTCTTCGCATTTTTAATAACATGGCGAATCGTAGAATTCAGCTGTTTTAAATATTTTTTATTATTATATTTTATACATATCTCGGGACCATGCGGTCCCGGTCCTTTGGAAGGCGTACGAGGGGCCGAAGCCAACCCGCAGAAGCCCCTTAGGAAATTTCAATGAAATGTGGCACCAACCGACGATTATCCCTGTATGCACTATGCAAGTGCACCCAAGGACAACCCCCAGATGGTGTAGGACTATTGCAGGATATGGAAAAATAAAAAGTTGGACTATGGGTTTGGGTGGCTAAAGTGGACTGGTTACCAATAACTATGGAAGAACTATGACCCCTGCCTAATCAATGATTTATATATATGTTACCGGCCAAACCCGATTTCAGGACAAACTAGTTTAGCCTAGGGTAAACTAGTTCTTCCTATACGCGATAGGGGGTGCCCTTCGCTCGCCCTTGGATCTTATGTCGACGGAGCCCCGCTTCGCGGGGCCCCTATTTCTGTGTAAAGGGTTTAAAGTAACCTAACCAAACCGAACCTCGGGGTGCCCTTCGCTCGCCCTTGCATCCTATGTCGACGGAACTAGTTTAGCCTAGGCTAAACTAGTTTGTCCTGAAATCGGGTTTGGCCGGTAACATATACACGGATAAAATAGCAGGGGGGTCACCCCCTGCTATTTTATCCATGTATATATAAATAATGAAGATTGTTGATTGAAGTCATTGCACACTCAATAATGGGCCCCCGGAAACGGTCGCTAGCACTTACTTATTATGTTAATTATTATAATAAGTTTGCAGAAACAATATGATCTAAATGGTATTTTTGGTCGTATCTATTTACTTGTATCACCCTACCCAACAATTAATTATTACCTCACTCTTACTCAGACGTGGATCTCTACATCCAAATCTGGAAGTACAACCATCTTTTTCGCTTGTTCTTCATCATTGAGGATTTAATAGTTCTTAGATACATGCTCATGCTCCGTCACATAAATTATCTGTCTACGAATAGCTATTGAATTTACATCACTGTCCTAGAGGTCAATGATATACATGGTGATTGGTCGGGGTGCTTCGAGGGCAGATCAATTAAGATTTTTTTACTTTCGCCCTACCTGTAACCAATGCTGCCCTACCTCAAATTCGACTCTAGCCACAGCCTTGCTGCCACCCTGTATAATATTGCAATAAATACCTATTTTAGAGCAATTGATAATATGAAGTAAGTAAAATGTATGTGAATGTCCACCATGTTTTAGTGTATTTATATTTCCGGCAGGTAAACTAGTGACAATAAAGGGCACTGTTATAAGAGTAGGCAGCGTGGGGCTCATTTGCACATCCATGGCATTTGAATGTTCTAGCTGCCACAATCTTCAAGCTGTCGTACAACCTCAGGGTGTATTTACAGGTATGTGAAACTGTTACAGGAATTTATCAGGTTAATTTAATTTATTTTCAACATAAGAAAAACGAAACATAATTTAGCTTGGTTGGACAATTATGTACCTATTTCTTTTAAAAACAAAATTGAAGATTATTTTTGGAAATCTAGTAAACTTCAAACAATTCTCTTTTATCTTTTAACAAACTCTGATTGCATGATTTTCAAGTTTCTGATAATAGACTTCTCTAAAATGCGAGGTAACAGGTAGGTACAGTCAGCATCAAAAGTCGATTAACACTATCATTTTTACGTGTTATTAAATTGACAACAACTTTTTTCAATAAACTGATTTTTAGCTTTTTACATAATAGACAAGGGTAAAATACTAAAAAAATTTCTTCTGCTGCAATTTTGAACAAATATTTTGCTCAATAACTAAGATTAAAAAAACTGAAGTGTTAATCAACTTTTGATGCTGACTGTACATGATTGCTGACCCTTGCAGCCTATTCGCGAAGGGCTACTGCTTACGGCAGCTGGTTGTTTCAGTAGTTGACTAATATTCCATTAGGTATATATCTTAAATGTTTCCAGCACCTACATCCTGTCAAAGTTGTAATGGCGGGTCTAAGTTTGAACCCTTGCAGTCTTCACCATTCACAAACACAACAGACTGGCAAGTTGCTAAAATACAGGAAATTCAGTCACAAGTGAGTGATAAAAATATTAACCCTTCAAAAAAGCCATTTTCACAATGGCTTTTTAATTGATTCTTATGGCATTCAACAGGTTAATGTTTAACAGTTTAAAAGTATTATGCAAAAAGATTTAGGGTGGTCTTTGCCCAGTAGTAGAACATTATGGGATACTTAGAGAGAAAAAAACTAGTATTTTAAGTAATACAGTTTTTGCTCATAAATTATAATTAGTATGTAACAATCATAAGCACAGTGTTTTGTACTTTCTGCTTACCCCTGAAGGCGTGAGTTTATGAATGTATGTATATAGAGAGAACCGCTAAATAAAAAATTGTTTTAAAATTTTCTAGAGCCTATCTGGAACTATACCAAGAAGTGTAGAGATAGAACTACAAGGCGATCTAGTTGGCACTGCATGTCCTGGAGATGTGCTGTCTGTCACGGGAATTGTACAGGTATTGCATTATTCATTCTATACTTAAAGTTTTAAAGCTGTGATAGCAATCAATGTGGTAGGTGGGCTTGTGGCTTGTGGTTTAACCTTTTAACCGCCCGACTTTATATCAGTTGTCGTGCCCCCAGCGCCCGAGAAAAAAAAAAAAAAACGAAAAATAAATACCGATGAAACGAGCTGTGATGATATAATAATAATACAGATTAAACGAGATGTGTTATTTGGTCGTATATACAGGGTGTCCCAAAACTCAACGTCAAGCCGAAACGGGGTGACAGGATTGATCATAACCATCACGAGAAAAATCTGAAAAAAAATCTATCCCATGCAGTTTGAAAATTATGGGCATTTTAAGAAAAACCTAGAAATTTGATCAAACTGTACCATTTTTCGGTTATTGTGGTTATTATTTTTTATTTTTGTTCATTTGAACTTTAGAAACGTAATCCTAAATAACATTTCTAGAATCCCAATAAAAAATAATGACACAATTGCCTTAAGTTCCCGAGAATTGAGACTATTTGTTAAACTACGAATTTAAAATTTTCAAGATTCGTCGACTTTGACAGGCCCTCCTATAAAAAAAATGTACTAGAGTGCCTTGGCAAGTAGCATTAAAAGTTGGCGCATTTAATCAGAATTCTAAAATGGTACAATACTTGTTAGTTCCATACAATAGAAAAGAGTAAAAAAATTAAAACCTCAAGTAACCCGATTTTTGCTATCAGATTTTACTCAGTTAAAATGTTTTTAATTCGCACAAGCTCTAGGTAGGTTCTTAATTTTAAGGCAAAATGATGAGAGAGATGGATAATGGGTATGTTTGCCATGAGTGAGCGAGACAGATAGTGACGCCACGCATTGAGACGGAGATGCGTCGTTTAAACGAGTGCGAATGAAACAGATAGATGCTATGGCATCTATCTGTTTCATTCGCACTAGTTTCAGCCAAGCAAATGGCTACGCTACCAGTCCGACACCAACCAGTTAGTACGTTTCGCTCATTCGTCTACTGCGCACGTTCGTATTCGCTTGTGTTGATTTAGTACTGACAACTTTGGCTTCTCTTTTTGGACTTGAATCTTTGTGAATTGGACTTGTTGATAACATACCGGCAACTTTGGCTTCTCTCTGGACTTTTGTGTTGGCATCCTTTTTATCTACCATGCCTACGCGCTACACTTCACAAGAATATGCGAACATGCACCTCATTTATGGGGAATGCAGATGCAACGCAAGTGCTGCCGCTAGACTTTATCGTGAAAGATATCCAAATTTAGAGCGCTACCCGGATCACCGCGTGTTTGTTAATGTGCACCGTTCACTCACAGAGGGCGGCCATTTCCCGAATCAAATACAGGCTGGAGGTAGACCTGTGTTTCCTTTCCAGGAAGAAGTATTGCAAGAGGTCGCACGTGACCGAAGTATTTCCGTACGTGGAATTGAAGAAAGAACGGGAATACCGAAAAGCACTGCTCATCGTATTTTACAAAGAGCCGAAATGCATCCGTTTCACGTACAACGAGTTCAAAGTCTTCTACCTCGAGATTATCAGGAAAGGATTTCTTTTTGTAGAACAATGCTACAGAGGCATAATGAGAATCCCCAATTCATCCAAAAAATTCTCTGGTCAGATGAATCGACATTGAAAAAAGATGGTTACATGAACTTGCACAATTATCACGAGTGGCATGTGGAGAATCCACATTTAATGCGAGAAGATAGATCCCAGTATCGTTTTAAAGTAAACCTGTGGACCGGAATTTTAAACGGTAAAATTATTGGGCCTATTGAACTGCCTGAGAACTTGAATGGAACTAATTACCTACATTTTTTAAGAGAAGATTTACCAACCCTGTTAGAGGACGTACCACTAGCAGATCTTCGCGACATGTGGTTTCAACAAGATGGCTGCCCAGCGCATTTCGCAGTGCAAGTAAGAGATTTCCTTGACCAGGAATATCCGGGAAGGTGGATTGGACGTTCGGGCACTATCTCGTGGCCCGCCCGTTCACCAGATTTAAATCCCCTGGATTTTTTCTATTGGGGAGTTCTCAAAGAAAAAGTTTACTCAAAGCCCATTGAGAACGTAGCCGACCTGCGTGAACGCATTTCTCAAGCAGCTGAGGCGATCAACTCTCGAAGATATGCCCGACTAATAAGTAGATCTTTTTTAAGAAGATGTAGGGCTTGTATTGAGGCTGATGGTAAACAATTTGAACATTTATTGTAATAAAAAACGTTATTTCTCTATCATCAGACTTTTATTCCAACAAACCTAATTATTTTACTAATTTTACTAACTTTTTTTCACTTTGGTAAAAGTGGCGTCACTATCTGTCTCGCTCACTCATGGCGAACATACCCATTATCCATCTCTCTCATCATTTTGTCTTAAAATTAAGAACCTACCTAGAGCTTGTGTGAATTAAAAACATTTTAACTGAGTAAAATGAGATAGCAAAAATCGGGTTACTTGAGGTTTTAATTTTTTTACTCTTTTCTATTGTATGGAACTAACAAGTATTGTACCATTTTAGAATTCTGATTAAATGCGCCAACTTTTAATGCCACTTGCCAAGGCACTCTAGTACATTTTTTTTATAGGAGGGCCTGTCAAAGTCGACGAATCTTGAAAATTTTAAATTCGTAGTTTAACAAATAGTCTCAATTCTCGGAAACTTGAGGCAATTGTGTCATTATTTTTTATTGGGATTCTAGAAATGTTATTTAGGATTACGTTTCCAAAGTTCAAATGAACAAAAATAAAAAAGAATAACCACAATAACCGAAAAATGGTACAGTTTGATCAAATTTCTAGGTTTTTCTTAAAATGCCCATAATTTTTAAACTGCATGGGATAGATTTTTTTTCAGATTTTTCTCGTGATGGTTATGATCAATCCTGTCACCCCGTTTCGGCTTGACGTTGAGTTTTGGGACACCCTGTATACGACTCTAGCGGAATGGGCACGAAAATATTTGTCGGATTAATCCGACGTAGGCGGTTAAAAGGTTAAACAGAATTATCATTCCGACCTTTACCTACTCGTTCGATTTTAATTGATTCTAATTATTTTCTTTTAGGTACGCGGTGAAAGCAAAGGCGGCGAAGACGGAAAACGAGCAGCAAGGCTTTTACAACTTTATGTTGAAGCTGTATCAATTCACAGTCACAGAAATCTGAGCAATCCAACTTTATCTTTTACCTTGAAAGACTATTATGCCATCCAGGTAATAATAACACGTTAACCCAGCTCTATGTTAGCAATGACTAATTAATGTAATAAGTCGACGTTTTATGAATAGTTGACCTCGTAATTGCTTTTTAAAGACAAATATATCTTTATTTATTTATTTTACCATTTATGTACACACATATATAAAC
The DNA here is from genome assembly GCA_945859645.1 of Amphipoea oculea. Lineage (NCBI taxonomy): Eukaryota > Metazoa > Arthropoda > Insecta > Lepidoptera > Noctuidae > Amphipoea > Amphipoea oculea. The sequence continues at coordinate 8,930,758 of OX243862.1, forward strand.
AGACAAGAAAAAAACAGAACAGAAAAATAGGTACAAAGGTGATGCTTATTTCATAAGAAATCTCTTCCAGCATACCTGCGATAGGACAAGAAATAAAGAGATGTAGACAGCGTGTTAAAGAGTAAAGGAGACAAAAAATACATAAAACCTAAAAAAAAATTCACTTACCTAATAAAACTAAACAAATAATACAAGAATATACTGTGACTGGTTGAAAGTTTCAAACTAAGGGCCATCTCCACGAGCGACACATTCGCATCGATAGTCTCGCCGTGGCATTAAATTCAATAGAAACTCTATCAATCAATCTCCACACGATAATTTGATGGCACCGCATGACTATCGTCGCGATTTACTCGCCCGTGGAACGTGTAAATTTACTAGGAATTGTTGTCAAAAGGTCAGGTGCGTAGTGCTCGCAACCGGCGTGCGTGTATGAACGTAAACGAGGTAAAGGACTATGTAAGGATCGTAGCAGGTGGTGTTCCGTAGTTTCTGCCTACCCCCACGGAAAGAATGCGTGAATTTATGTAAAGTCTATTCAAATTTATGTTTCAAATTGATTGATGTTATTTCAAGTTAAACAAATATCAACTTTATTGTAATGGTAATTAAGTTGATTTCAGAATGACTAGCACTATTGAAAAAGTTATAAAAATGTTTGAAGTTGTAGCAGCGTAAACTGCACTTTATTGTGTAGGAATTAAAGTTTTTTTTCCATAAACTCATATTTGTGTACATTTTTGGCAAATAAGTCGTGAATGCAGATAATGTATGTGGTCAAACGTACAGCAAGATTCAACAACAAAACAAGCAAGGACAAGGTCGACTATAGCTATGGTTAAAAAAATATTTAAGTCCGCTATCTCTCTTTCAGGAAATACATGCTTCAGAAGATGTGTTCAGATTACTTGTCCACTCCCTTTGTCCTACAATATTTGGCCATGAAGCAGTGAAAGCAGGGCTCATACTTGGCCTTATAGGTGGTACTGAACTTGACAACGGACCCAGGTCAAACCCTCATGTACTGGTTGTGGGCGACCCCGGGCTCGGAAAGTCACAGCTACTACAAGCTGCTGCCCATGCTGCTCCAAGAGGTAAAATGATTTAAAAAAACAAACGCCCTGCAGATAGTCGGATTCCCATGACAGAATCCACAGCCTTATGACAGACACCGTCTTAGGCTTAGTAAAAGCGGCCTTCTGGCACCCTTTGTTTTAACCCAAAAAATATATTTCAGGTGTGTACGTTTGCGGCGCTTCTGCCTCCGCTGGTGGTCTCACAGTAGCGTTAGGGCGAGAAGCGGGAGGAGACTTCGCCCTTGAGGCAGGCGCGTTAGTCCTAGCCGACAAAGGCGTGTGTTGTATAGATGAGCTTGATAAGGTAATTTTTGTATAACACTAGCTTTTCCCGCCTCTTCGCCCGCGTGGAGGTCGTAAATTTATCCCATTTTAACGTATTTCCGGATGAAAATGCCTATGTGCAAGCCGCTGTACTAACATACAAAGCCATGGTAGCATGCGACTACGGGAAGGTACTTTCTTGTTTCATCCTTTTCAGCAGTCGGGTTTTAGTTTTAAAACTTATACCGTTAAGTGTTCTGTAATACGGATTACCTTAAAATAATAGAGTTATTCAATCCTTTCCCAAAATTTAATTTGTGTCTCTATTAATTATTTTACGTACAAGTAATGTTATTCATCCATGTACACTGTTGATGTAATTGTATTACTTTTACCTACCTGGAAATAAATATTTGTATATCAAACGAGCATCATGCATAGTGATGGCACTACATTACAGATGACGGCTCACCACAGCAGCCTGCTGGAGGCCATGGAGCAGCGGCGCGTGAGCGTGGCCAAGGGCGGCGTGGTGTGCAGCCTGGCCGCGCGCGCCACCGTGCTGGCCGCCGCCAACCCCGCCGGCGGCAGCTACAACAGGTCACAATACTGTTACCATCCGTTCCTACCTGTCCGACTTTTTGGCCCTCCGTGCAGACTTTGTCTGGCCTTGACATTTGTCCCGGCTTTTCGTGTTCAGAACTTTGGTTCTCTGCCGGGTCACCTCGTTCTAGATTCGATCCCTCAGAGAGACTCCAAACATAGCCCGTTCCATAGCTCGCTGAGCGACCTTGAATTTATGGACCAGCCTTACCGTGAATGTGCACGTTTCGGCTCCGTAAGTCATAACAGGCAAGACGCACGGATTGAAGACTATAGTATTTAGGCTCTATGGAATACGCGACGAAGAACTGAATAATCTGAATTGTGTACACTCGCGGTGCAAATAATTTTTTCACAAAACACCTCAAAATACTATCATTTTACTTTTTAGGTCCAAAACTGTCGCAGAAAACCTAAAACTAAATTCGGCGCTACTCTCAAGATTTGATTTAGTTTTTATTCTTTTGGACCAACCAGATGAGGTAATTTTTTATAATAAAATTATAAGATAATATAAGTAATAATATGTCGTCATCGTCTTCGATTTATGAAAGTTTTTATTAAACTGCCACCCTTCCCCTGCATACAATAGACTCGTGTCCATTATGCGATGCCCTGAGCCAATCAATCCTTCTAAACATAAATACAACATTAATAATAATCATCATTACCTACCTAAAATACGTATTTATGTTTAACATTTTCCCGTCCTATTATTATTCAACATTTTAAATAGGTACCTAATTACATAAATATTGTTTCAGAAAATGGACGCGATGTTATCAGAGCACGTGCTAGCTCTACATACAGGCCAGAGAGGAAAACATCCAATGAAAACCAGTAGCCTAAACGCTAGTATAAATACAAGCCAATGTGCAAACGAAGTTTCACTTAGGTAATTTTTAACGGAATGTTAAATTAATTTTCAGGGTACTTCTGAAGCGTTTTAATTGCGTTTTCAAATCAATTTCTTTAACATAACACCCTAAATCATTTAATCAACGGCGTTGATTGGAGCTAAATTGGGTAACGGGTGTAACACTTACCTAAACTTTTATGTTTCTAGCATTGATATTTTATATATCAATGGTTTCTAGGTAGCTATCCTCAAATACATTTTTGACGTTTGAACGTCACTTAACTTTAATCATCGTTTATAAATAAACCCCTTATTATAATCTTGTCCTCTATACCTCTTCCAGCCAGAGATTACGTCTGAAACCTGGTGAGGTCATCGATCATTTACCTTTAGTACTCTTAAGGAAATATATAGCTTACGCTAGAAGATATGTTCACCCTAAAATAAGCAAGGAAGCAGCCAATGCTTTACAAAACTTTTATCTAGAGTTGAGACACAACCACCAGGGCGGTTCTCACGATGGGACTCCGATAACAACTCGGCAACTTGAAGCTTGCATACGACTGGCACAGGTGAAATTACTTTTTCGAAGAATGTATTGAACAATAATAATATTCTACGAGTTTGATCGAGAAATTTTGTGCCCCTACTAACTTTTTTTAATTTTACAGGCTAGAGCCCGTATTGATTTAAGAGAAGAGGCTACTGTCCAAGACGCAAACGACGTGATAAGTTTACTAAAACACAGTCTAATAGACACATTCAGCGATGAATTTGGAAATATACAAATGTCAAGGTCTATAAACGGGTCAGGTGTTAGTTCTAGAAACAAGGTAATGGGTTTTAAGAGAATGCTACCCTTTTTAGTGGCAGGTTTTATTTTAATCATAACAATGTTTGAATTAAAGCTTAGGTAAAGCCTGTCAAACAACCTCTTTACAAAATACAATATAAAAGCACTAGCAGCGCCCCGCGGTTTCTCCCGCATAAGTTTCCCGTGGGAATATCGGGATAAAAACTATCCTATGTCCTTTCCAGGGTCTCAATGTATCTCTATACCAAATTTCATCTAAATCGGTTCAGCGGTTTAAGCGCGAAGAGGCAAGAGACAGACAGACACACTTTCGCATTTATAATATTAGTATGGATTAAATGAATCAAAATATTTTCTTTTTCAGTTGAAGAAATTCTTGGATGCCTTAACAAGGCGATCGCATCAATTAGGGAAAGATGTCTTTACAAGGAAAGAAATGATACAAATACATAAAGCTGCTGGTGTGGCTGGTGATCCAAATGATTTGATTGAAGCAATGCATACACATTCATACTTATTACTGAAAGGATCAAACACATACCAGTTGATAGCAATTTAAATAAAAAACAGTAATTTATGATTTTCTACTTTATTTTTTTATATTCAATATCATCAAAACTGTGGCCAAATATGACATACAGTTAGTAGATTTCCAGCCAACAGAACTACTAAAACTTGTGCTATTATTGAAATGGCCCTCTAGTCTGAGAGCACATGGAACAGAACAAATCAACTCAGTAGAGATAAACTATTTTAAAAATGAATGCTCCTCCGCTGCTTGTTGCATACACATTTCAAATGTTTGTATAGAAATTTTAGTGGAGGGGCATTAATTTTTAGAATGGTTTATCTCTATATACATCATACAACAGACAGGGACAACATTTTGTTTTGTACTTGAATTGTTAAGGCATTGACTGCCACAGCGGTCAACGGTGACCGTGAACAATAGATTTTCTATTGTGGCTGTTGTCTGGCAGTCAATGTGTTAATCATATTTTTTTTTCAATGATTTTAAATCATTGACCTAACTTATTTATAATACTGGTTTCAGTCAATATTCAAATGAATAGAATAGGATATAATATTACAACACAGTCTTAATTTCCTTTTTTTTTACATCAGTTCTTGATGGAACATCATATAAAGCAATAGCAACATGACAACAACAATACAAAGACATGTACACTAGCAAAAAGTTATACAGTGATGGCCATTTAAGTAGTCCAAAATACAGATTACCAATGTCACTACCAGCAAATAAATAAAAATTTGAAATTGCAGACATACATAATAAAGGTGCACATAAAAATGCAGTAAATCGAACTTCCATTGCATTTGTTTTTAGTACTTTAGCTTTAAACAATTTGTATTTTTCAGTTTCTGCAACAGCTTTACCAATATACTCAACCACAATACCTGCATAATTTAAAACTGACCATACAAATATATTCCACATAGTTCCATGCCACATAAAAATAAACATAAAGGTAATGAGGGATGAAAGCAACTTAAGGGTAATTTTCGGCGTTGTTATATTATGTGACAATGTGTAGAAAACTGGTTTGTAAATGTACCTGGAATCAAGATTTAAAACAATATTATTTTCTAGCAAGCAGCAACAAAAATATTTAAAATGTGAAATTAGGTTTATATATTTAAAAGTTAACTCACTTTAACAAAAACCGATATAGGCCCACATCAAAATATCTCCACATTTGTGAGTAAACATGGATTCTGAGAATGCACCTTGGTGTTGGTGGGGGATCAATATTGTCTAGTCTTGAGTATGCTCCTGTAGTTCCATATGATATAACATATTTTATGTGGAACTCCAAGCCCATCCATAGTCCTCCTCCACAGAGTGCCAGCGATGGCAACTTATGAATAGCCTGAAATTTAGTCACATTGAGATTAACATAAATTTTAAGTAAAACACAAATGAACAAAAAAAAAAACTTCATACCTCCACATGACTTTGCATTGCGATAAAATATACATAGTGGAATGCAAGTTCCAGTAACATGGTATAAATTAGAAACCGCAACATATCCAGAAAAAAACTCTTTAGCCTCATTAACAAGTTTCCGTTTGTCTTTTGGAAACTATTTGCAAATTCTTCATAAAGTATAACTGGTCCGACAAATAATAACGGCAGGTACAAAACATAACTGAACATATTTACCAGTTCTTCAAATACTGATGCTTGAGCTAATTTTGCTTTATCCCCAGCCTGCAAGTATTTGTCTTTTTTGTCTACATAATCAAGACAAAAACTAATACATCTTAATTCAACCCAGGCTATTGCATATAGCATAACAAAAACTTCTTCATCTTCCAAACTTTCAGTATCCAAGAAACTCCAAAAGAAATATTTATATTTTAGAGTATTGTACCCAGACAACAGGAAAATGCTTGTCAACCATATGCTTATCTTTTTACCACCAGTCAACACGATAACCGCGAATATTACAGGCTGGGATAAAATTATTATTAATTGTCTGAATCCCATATACTTTAGAATATAAATTACACTTGATATGGTGTACCAATATTTCAATAAAGAGGTATTTGTTCTTCGTATGATCTCTGATATACAAAATTGAATAAACATATAAAACCATGAGGTCTGTATAAGATACTTCCATGTACTCCATTCAACATCAGACTCATCTTTTAGCCTTGATATAGATCGCCACCCCGGATTTAAGTCCCTTATTTCATGTTGAAGTTCATGGTTGTTTTCTATTATTTCTAAAACAGTAGAGAACAGAAATGACATTACATAACATTCACAATTCATGTATCATCGCGTAAACTAACTTTTCTAAGTAAACAAATCGTTTTTTATTTATGAACGACGAAATAAATGCGATTTTTTAACAAACTTAAATTACCTGTCTGAGCACGAACTAATTTATTTATAGAATAGATACAAGCTAATGTCCATATACCAAAATGGATAAAATTTTCAAAACGATTTAGTTCACTTTTCATCGTGCTAAAAATTTAATTCCAAATCACTCTACATCCTAAATAAATAAAAAAAAATTAAAACATGATTCAGAGACAGAAACTACACACAATCATAGAGGAAAAAACAATTTACACCTTTCAAATTTGACGGTAATTGAATGAATGCCGAGAGTGAATGTTGAATTGAAAACGAATGATAGTAGTGCTGTACTTAATGTGATTGGTCAATTGTGCGATTAATTAAGAGATATAGGTGGTAGGTACACATAAATTAGTGTACTTTTTAATATTAGAAACTGGAATACTTACAAGCACCGAAAAGCGGTCATGAAAGAGAAAACTGAACTTTATCTATACAAATGTGTCCTTGTCTAATGGAGACTTGAAAATGACTTGGAAGTATATAAAGTATTTACTTGGAAAGTAGGACACGATTTCTAAGAATATTACGTTTTTGACGGATCATGTATGTGTCGCAGCCAACTGGTTAGTTAATCGCTAAGAGTATAATCAATTGCTATTGACACTTGACAGCTCACTTACCATTGATGTATAAAAAAAAAGACGGGTTGCACTCCGGGAGTGCCGGCAGAAGTGAAAACTTGAATATTAACGTTGAAATAAATCAATTATTAATTGAATTAATCGATGCACTTTGTTCAATTTCCATTTTTTTAAACACTTTATATACACGAATTTTACGAATACACTGCAGTGTGGCTACTACACAGACGGTCGAGCCATCAGCTGTCCATCCACGTCCGCGTCCACCATCACCATCACATCACATCACCATCACTATCGCCATCACCATCACCATCGCAATCGCCATCACCATCACCATCCATCCATCCATTATCGTGTCTCACTTGGTTCACTTCGGTTGGCGCCGCCGTAGAAAGAGATGGGGGGGGGGGGAATCTCTCCTGACGGTCACGTGTCCTGACGCGATGCCCTGACGCGAATTTAACATTTTTTATCCATTACAAAAAGTGTTCAACGCCGCTAAAGAAGTTTTCACTTCAAAAAATTTTATACATCAATGTCACTTACCTAAGTTTTCACGGTGAGATTTTTACAGAATAGCATTGACAATTTACAAAGAAACCTAGTAGCAACAAAATCAAATATCTCTTGTGTAACTACAGTTTATATGGTAAATAATAAACCTACCTACTTACCTATTATAAACTTTGCTCTACATAAATGCAGTTTTGTAGGTAGGTCAAGTTCGTATGTTAGGTAGGAAGCTCATGAGTCATGACCCCACATGGTCAGTGGGTCGTCTTACTTAGGGGCGGATTTGTTGGAGTTGGAGTATACGCTTAGGGACACAGATGCAAAAAAATTAAAAAAAATGTTAAAAAGGGGGACTTTTCGTTTTATTTTTGGAAATCTCCCAATTTTATTGTAATATCATGGCTTTCATTTTGACAGTTCAACAATATTCATTGCGCTATTAACGTTGTTGAGCAGACAATTGTTTCGAACATATGAATCATGAAGCAATGAATTAGCAATATCCTTCGAAATGATTCAAATTGTGATTGATAGTGTGTTACGCAATTAGGGTGCTGCTCAGGCTTACTGATGCCAAATTACTAATAAGTTACACTTGTTAATTAAGTATAAAAATAAAAAAGACCATCAATTAATATTGTTAACATCTCGGACGAGAAAGTGCGAATGACATCAGCTGTTATTATTTGTATGACTCAAACAAACCTACGGCAAAATATACTCTGAAGCTCCTTACGTAAGGTCGATATTAGTGAAACACTCACTGTCGAAACTAGCGGTCTCTCGCAGACACGTCAAGAGTTCAAGACGTCGCGTCGTCACTCGGTTCGTTCCTACTCTTAGCAGAAACAGTTGAACTAAATAGGTAATCTTGGTAGCGCGGTCAAGGCAGACGGTGCTGTATTAAATCATAACATATGTGTGCAACACGGATGTAGTGCTTTGTGTATATAATATTATAGAAAATATGAATAACTGTGCAGCAGTTTTGTGTGGAATTTTATTTGTTCTGCAAAATAGTTTGGGTAAGTTACCTCATTAGCACATTTTTATATTGCATTAAGTAAATAATTTTATAATGACCAATAAAATAATAGAATTAAGATCACTATTATAAAATATACATATAGGGAATGCTTAATATCAGTGAATGCAAATCGGTACCTATAGAGATTTTTCTGAGTAAAGTATTCGTATTACCTACCAATGTAAATAGGCAAAAATTTGTTTCCTTGAAAATATTAAACTAAGTATGACTAAAACTTTGGTATTTGTCCTTAGATTGACTTAAAACGTAGGTATTTGTCTGTCTGCATTTGGCAACACATATATCCCGCGAAATTCAAACAAATTAAGAGTTTAATAAATTGTTGTGGTCATGTCTTACTTGTGTATATAACTAGTTAAGTACAAATACCTATACTACTACTACTTGTATTGTAAATAAGTAGGTAACTAGATGCTCATTTTTAACGTCTCGGAAAACCTCGATCGTATGCAGTTGAGCTCCACTAGGACTAATAGGTACCTATGTGTTTTGTGCGGTTGAGTGGGAGTAAAAAGATTTAATTTAACTTCCTAAATTGTAGTAGGTAGCCACTCATGGTCAATAGTAATTAAGCGGTTTTCTTGAAATGCTTACTTTATTATATTTCCTGTTTGTTTTGCATGCAATTTGTACCCAGCGAAGACACAAATGTTTAGTTTGGTTTGCAGCTTATAAAATTTATGCCGAGGTTAGCATTGGCAAAATATCGTGACTAATCCAGCTACAGTACGTTTTGTTTACAAATAATAGCAAATCAAGGCAGGTCGAAGTAGCCATGCGAGTGTTAGGTTCAGGATATAATTTATTGAAATGTCTGGTCTAAAATTCTAAGTATCTAAGTACCCATTTTTTTACTAATTTAGTAAATTTTTCTTCCAGGCTTAGAATATAATAAGCGCCAATGGGTTAATACGAATACAGACTTCTTATTGCACGAAGGAGGCGTACCCTCTGGTGGAAATAAAAGAGATAATGTAGTGAGTCAAACAACCGGCAGTCAGTCGCAAACATACGGTAACCAAAATGCAGGCAACCCTAATTATGCCGCCCAATTTCCAGCGCTTGGCCCCCCATCTACGTCACAATCACAGACGACTGCGTCCAATAAAGTAAATAATGGACCACAAAGCAATGCCCAATCATCTAACGGAAAAAGGGACTACGTAGCGACTCAATTTCCAACTCTTAAGCCTGTACAACAACATAACCAGCCGACTGGAGGAAATAGTCAGACGCAAATGTCTCCAAATATTCAAAATGGTGGCAGACCTAGTTATGCTTCCCAGTTTCCATCACTTGGTCCACCATCGCCATCTCAATCGCAGACTACTGCGGTCAACCCCGCGCAACGCAATCCCCAATCGTCTAACGGAAAGAGAGACTATGTTGCGCCTCAATATCCAACCATTAAGCCCATTCAACAAAACAACCAGCCTGCTGGAACTGGAGGCAAGGTCAAAGATCTTATAAATTTTTATGATAGCAAAAGCCCCAGTCAAGGAACATTTAGTTATAGTTCCATTTTACAAGGTAACAATAACAAAAATGGGCAAAGTCCCATGGTGACCTTACCGTCGACACTGGCGCCTTCATCGGTTCACACACCTAAACCAATGTCCTTCAGCTCAGCTGTCGGGGGCAATAGACCTAGTACCTACTCTACGTTTACGACACCTAAGCCTACGACGCGAATTCCTAGCACACCAATGTCTCGGCCTGGGACGCCACCAGTGCTACCAAGCTCTATAGTAAACAACAATCCTGGATCTACAAACACGAACAGCGTTACTGATGCTGAACTAGAAACACTTAGCGAAGAATTATTAAGAAAGGACACTAATAATGCCGCTAGATACATAACGATTAACTATCAAGCAAAGACTACGTCACAATCAACAGTGGACATGGCACCTTCACCGTAAGTAGTCCTCCAAAGAGATGCAACTGCATGTAGTGTAGCCACCTACATGCCCTACAGTACCAAACCACTGGTTCATAACAGCTTTCATTTATGACCATGAATTTGATGACTTAATGAGTAATATCCTGAGAAAGATTAAGAAATTTGTTTAAAATGTTACCTTTATGTCGTAGATTAATCACCGTAACTCCTGAAGTATGGAATATTCCGACTATTCAGAAATTCGTTCCATTATTGGACAATTATGAACGAGACACATTGGTAAATGAACATGTGACGCCACAGGTAATTTGTCTTTCTGTTAGGTACATTTTATTTGAGGAGCTGCATAGGTACCTACCTACGTAAAGCAATCATCGTGGTACGCACGACGACATATCAAGCTATATACTATATTATGTACATTTCCAGTATAAGCTGACATGTCATTGTACGAAAAGCCAATGCGAGGTCAGCTAAACTGTAAATTTTACTTGTAGCTTAAATATGTGTCGTCGTGTGGCCTCCCAGTCCCGAGTCCAGACCCGACCCGTTAAATTGGCTCAAAAATTCAGAGAACTGGAGCCCAAAACAGAAAAACTTCAGATGCTGCTGCCATTTCAACAAAAACCTCGCAGCGGGCAGTACCAGTACCGTCAGAATTCAATCCTCAGGGACCTAAATAAATACAATAATATAATAATATCGCGGGCTGATAGTTGAACTATTGAACTCATGTCCAAAGATAATAGAGCTACGCAATTATGATTTAAGCATGCTCTTGAATAACAAACTACAAAATGTTAGAATAGAAAGATGAAGTCATTATTTAATGAGAGTAGGTACCTACCTCTTTCCAAAAAGTCACGCAAGCAGAGGTGAATTATAATGATTGCATAAATATTTGCCACTTTAACAATATCTAAGTATTTGCCTTTACAAGGTGGCAGGGACAACGACGCGCAACCTGCTGTTACGATGGATATTTAGTACAAGATTCTGCACCCCCCTGCCTTTTTTTTATGGATGGGAAATCATCAAATGACCCCTCCCGCTCTACCCCCCTGCCTGCGTTGGAAGTTTTCGTCGGTAATAAAAAAAACAGCTGTTCCTTTAATTTTGACCGCGTAGGGTATTGCATTTATGTAGGAAACAACTGTTTTTTTTTAAATAACTGACTTATATATTCCAACGTAGGAATTTCCAGAATCATGTAGGTACTGTGTGCGCCAATGTCCCTGCCACGGCCACCCTGCATAAAAGTGAAATAATCTGAGTTTGTAGCTCCGGACGGCGCGTACGTGTTCCACGCGCGCCTCAAAGAAATGTCAGCATAAAGGAAGGGGCCTGCCAGGGCCGAAGCCTGCCGGGGGTGCGGGATTGTCCGAAAGGGTTACCGCTACCCCGGAACATAAAGGGCTAAGGAAGGAACACGGATGGGTTTTAGTCAGTAAGAGTCTGACACTCCCTTCCGCTCCACCCAAAGCGGGAGGGGTCATTTGATGATTTCCCATCCATAAAAAAAGGGCCCGCTGTAACGTTTCATTTTTATAACGTTTGTCTAAGTAAGTGTTAGTAAGTACTACAGGAATCTTAAAATATTTTTTCATCCCACCATCTCGGAAAGAGTATTTTTAATCTTCAATATCTGAGTGGAAAAGCCGTTTTTATTCTCTAGAGGATAAAGTAAATTGAATTTAGAACATCGTGTGCACTAAGTTTGTGAATTAAAAAAATATTACACTCAATTTAAATAACTGTAGCAACGTTACTTTAAAATTTTCTTAATTATACCTTAGTATTATTTTGTTATAATTTAAAGATTATTCTGTAATACTTACCTGTCATAATGTAGTAATTAATACCTAAACTGAAATAAAAGTGTACCTATCTTGTGATTGTAAACGTTTTTTTTTTGCATTTAGTCATTTCCTCGCTGAGGTGGAATGAAAAGTTACGTGTTGCACTCGAGTGCAAAGATTTTTCACCTCGTGCTCTTTTGATTCCCTCGCTAACGCTCAGGATTCTAATTTTGAATCACTCGCTGCGCTCGTGATTCAATTTTAGAATCCTTCGCTTGCTCGGTCATCAAAATTGAACACGCGGTTAAAAAGCAACTTTGCACTCTTGTATAACAAATAACTATTAAAATTTTATGAAATTTTCAGGAGAGAAACGAAGAGAACGCTTTCATGGATGCCGTAATGTCTACTACTGTTATGAGGCACTTAATGACGTTTCTGAAGAATAAAGGTAATTAGTAGGTATATCTAGGTGGAAACAATGTATAATTTTGTGCATAGCGTAGCGTGTCAGAGGTTTTCGAAAACGCGAGAATGGTAGTTTTCGTTTTTCTTGTTGACTGTACTATTTTCTAAATGTCAGTGAATTCAGATAGAAACAACTCGTTGTCGTCCGGTTTCCTGATTCGGAATTCCGATTCAGAGACCCCGTGCTCGCAATTTCATACAAAATCTCTTTATCGCACACGTTCTTATATTTCCGTCAGGGTTTCCGAACGGAAAATATAAGAACGTGTGCGCTTACGAGAAGATTTTTTATGAAAGCGTGCATTCGGGGTCTCCGAATCTGAATTCCGAATCAGGAAACCGGACGTACGCGGCCAGCCTTAAAATCAATCGTCGTGCCCCCAGCGCCCAGCTATTAATCGACAAATAAATACCTACGAAAACAAAAAAAACGAACAGGTTCTCAGTCATACAAATACGACTAAAACGGCACGGGCACGAAAACATTTGTGTTATGAATTCGACTGGGGAGTTCATTGGGTTTAAAGTTACTTATGTAGGATTATTCTCAAGAAAGTTTTCCCCAGCGGTCGCTGCCCGTAGGTACTGCCCGATGAATGATTCGTTTTCAGGGATAGGTAACCGTAACACTAACCTTAGAAGTTAAACAAAAGTTTAGCTTTTGCGCTATTAACTGATTAGAGGCTGAGAATGTCATTCCCGTTACAGGCTACGTGACTCCAGACCCAAAACAGCAGAGAGATTTCCTGAAACAAATATGGTTCGGTTTATATTCAAGAGGTAAAGGAAAGATAAGTAGTTCTGGCTTCGAACACATTTTTGTCTCGGAACTTAAGAATGGAGGTGTTTCAGGTACGGTACCTACTAATTCGTGTTTTTTTTTTCTGTGAATATGAATCTTAGTACCATTTCTATGCTTAGTACCTAGGTTATACCTACCTAACATAACATATTTCTTTTAGGTTTACATAACTGGGTTTATTTCTCAAGAGAAGAAACGGCCAATAGAATTAATTATCTGGGATACTTGAAATATGCGGAATTAGGCGACGTGAGTAAAATGATTTTATTACTTACCTATACTTTTAATACTGATAGGACCCGCTGAACGGCTGAACGGGTAGGTATCTTGCTAGGCACCCGACTTATGTTAGTAGGAGCTAACATGGAGCTAACGTGGGGTTCTAGTTGAACTGACATCAATATTTGGTGGTAACTTTTTAAACTGCAGTTACAGTCCGACTGTCAAGAGAATGCGTTTTTGACACCTTAGTGCGACGGCGACGTAGTTACGTCGCAATAAAGATTGTTGCTAAAAAAACATGTAGGTACTATTCGTTTGTATAAAATCGACAGGTGTCGTATTTCGTACTCGTATAGGGAACCCGTCAAGAACGCATTCTCTCATAGGCCGCACTGTACTAGGTACTTACTTTATTAATTTATGATATTTAAGGGTTAGTGTTATGATAATATCCAAGTTTTCACTCAGGAAAGGAAAATAAAGAACGAGGCTTTGGTCTCTGTTTACCTACTTTAAGTACATTTGGGTAACAACATTTTTATGTTTTTTTTCAGAAAGGGGCCGTCTTGAAGTTCCACTTCAATCAACAAGGTGTTGATAAACCTGTTAACACCCTCTTTATTGGGACCTCGCCGGAGCTGGAGATGTCACTTTACACTCTCTGCTTTGTTACTCGTGCGGACAATGACTGTAAACTTAAGCTGGCTAACAAGGATGTCAGCATTACAGCATATAACTACCGTTACCGCAGTAAAAATTATATTGGAAGCGCTTTTCCACAAATTTAGTTATTAGATATTCTAATAATACATAAGTAACAGTTGTCTAAATATAAGATTGTATGATATACAGGGTGACTGGAAATTAGTGGCGGAGCCGTTAAGGGGAGGTAGTCTAGGGTTTTTCCGACAGATATCACTATGAGACCTACCGTCCTTACTTAACCCTTTCCAAGATATTCCTACTTAAAGAGATAGTAATAAATCCTAAAAAAAAGTGATTTTGGCCTACTTTTTTTTGTTTTGCAACAAAGATATTCTAAATAAGTAATATTAATTGTAAAATTTCCGCTACTGTCATTATTTTATGCAAAAACTGCTAAACAAAAAGTAGGAATATCTTGGAAAGGGTTAAGTAAGGACGGTAGGTCTCATAGTGATATCTGTCGGAATAACCCTAGACTACCTCCCCTTAACGGCTCCGCCACTAATTTCCAGTCACCCTGTATATATTTTTTTACAATTCAATAATATTGTAGCTGCGCCTGCAATACGTAAACATACATACATCCGCTCGCCGCCGCGCTGAGCCGTCGACGCGGTCGCCTCGACTGAACAACAACACGACGGCGACCTGCGCGCCCCCGCACGGATTTCTTTAAGAACTAAATCACATACCAAAACATTTCAGCTGAACTCGACGCGTGAGAGGGCGTCGGCGACAACGTTGTTTACTCCACTTATGTGCCGGATGTCAGTCGTAAACTCACTGATAAACAAAAGCTGTCGAGTGCGCCGTTGTGTATCGTTATCGGACGGAGTCTTACGAATAGCGTAGGTCAGCGGCTTGTGGTCGGTGTAAACAATGAGCTCTCTACCTTCGAATATTTTTCTGAAGTGTTTGATTGCCATATAGATGGACAATAGTTCTCTGTCGAATGTACTGTATCGTTGTTGAGTTTCGGAGAATTTCTTTGCAATAGCACTACCAGGAAGATCTAGCAACATATCAATTGACCGTCTCAAACCGGCGTACACCATCAACGTCGCAGAAGATGATGAACAACCGAATAGTGAGACAAGCCAATCACCTGCAGCTACCACTGAAGATCCATCCAACCTACTCCCAACCTCGACAACGAACCAACACCGCACAAGATCAGGCAGGATCGTCAAGACGCCTGTACGCTTCGCTAAGGGGGGAGTACTGTAGCTGCGCCTGCAATACGTAAACATACATACATCCGCTCGCCGCCGCGCTGAGCCGTCGACGCGGTCGCCTCGACTGAACAACAACACGACGGCGACCTGCGCGCCCCCGCACGGATTTCTTTAAGAACTAAATCACATACCAAAACATTTCAGCTGAACTCCTATTGGTCGATTTACATTTATAAGGAGGTCACTACTTGTGCCCATTAGTTTATAATAAAACATGTACACATTGGTAATGAGCACTCTTCACACTGCACGCTACTCGCTTCACTATTCCTCATTTATTTTTAATATTAATATACATTCGTCGCACCTACATCTGGAGTATTATTGCCTCACACCACCTAAGCGCTACAATATAATACTTACTTATTATCAGTCACGTTTAACGGTTTCACGAATCGTGAAATAGGTAACTTAATAGACTACTTACCTACAACTTACAAATAACATAGCACCGTACAATTACCTACCTACCTACCTAAGTTTCCAACAAAAGCACGGAAACAAAAAATTCATTGCAGCAGTTTTGTGAATTACATGCCCATATTTGACGCATTGCATCAGAAGCCATAGTCATACAGTCATACTGTATGTATGGTTTCCTCATTCATTGCGCTATCATAATGGTTAAGAAAGCTTTAACTAGTTTGGTACTAGTAGAAAGGTACAGTCACAATCACAACTAGCAACCATATTAGGTAACTGCCGTAGGCCCGTAGGCAATACCTAGGCACTAGGTATCGAAAAACGGCTTAGGTACCTTTATTCATTTATTAATAGGTTCAATCGTTACAAACTGTGTTGAAAAGTTACCAAGTAACAGACCCATCTGCCACCACCGTTACCTCGTGTGCTGTAACTTAGATAGGTACCTACTAGAAATTACGAGGTAGTGAGAGCGACAAGAGAAGCATTCAAATAATTTAAAAATAACAGTCAAACCATAGATTTATAATAACAGTCAAACTCTAAAATACTCGTTAGGAAAAATAGTACTAATAAAAGAAATAAATATTTGTTTACGATATGGTTTTTAATTGCATTTTGAAACGTGTCTCAATTATAACTGTGTGTAGTACCTACCTACCTATAACTGAAATAAGCTCCAAAATAATTAAATAAAAAAATTGTATATCAGTTATCGTGCCCCCAGCGCCCGACAAAAAAAAACGAAAAATAAATACCGATGAAACGAACTGTGATGATGTAATAATAATACAGATTAAACGAGCTGTGTTATTTGGTCGTATATATACGACTCTGGCGGAATGGACACGAAAATATTTGTCGGATTAATCCGACATAAGCGGTTAAAAGGTTAAAAACTAAAACCCGACTACTAAAAAGGATGAATTAATAAAGTACCTTCCCGTGGTTGCATTCTACCATAGCTTATTTAGTACAGCGGCATGTGACTTCGGGAAGGTACTTTCTTGTTTCATCTTTTTAGTAGTCGGGTTTTAGTTTTTAAACTTTTTTTTAGGTATTATTAATGGCTAATTTGCTGTAGGTACTAAACATTACGCACAATGCGCGCATTGACGTGGAGTTGCGGACACCAGCCCGTATTACCTAATTACCTAAACATACCTATACTTAATAATAAAATAAAAAAAAAATGTTTTAATCAACAAAAAACGTAAGTTTTATTATGCGCGGAACCTTAGAGCATACATAATTTAAAAAAAAGATTATCTCATATTTTTTATAGACGACTTTATAAGAAGTGAAAATCGTAAATAGAGGATTGCTTTTAGCACTCGCGAAACATATTGGGCGCACTGTTACGTTATTTTGTCACTACACGCGTATCCACTAGCAACACTAAAAGTCCGTCAATATTGTCATCATGCTCTGTGGCTGAGGCTGTCATTGAGCAGAAGTACGAAAGATAGACGGGTAGAGTAAAAGTAGTGCGTCTGATGTTTATTCGAATAAATTATGCAACGATTTTTAAATTAATATAAAAGCTGACAGTTATCTAATCTATTTTTGTTGTTTTGATGCGTAAAATACTAAATCCACGTGTATTGGGTTCAGTTTTAAGTGATACATTTCGTCTTGTGTTTAATAAAAATGTCAACTCTGATGAGTTTACGTAGTAATTTAACAATAAACGGTATAAAAAGATGGAAATGCAGTGTATCACAGCTACCAAATAAACACCCGGAAGATTTATTACGCAGAAGTTTTTCTACACGCGAATTATTAAAAGAGGCCTATTGTCGTACAAAGCTAAAATTTAAATGTAAGTGTATGCAAGAATTTAATTTTTAGTTGGTTTTATATCAATGTAGATGCATGGTGCTTTACACATTAATTACTTTTGTAGCTAAAAAATTGCCTCAAGATGTGAATCCACGGGGTGTATTTGCTTGCAATGAGCTGGACCTTTCTGAAGTCAAAGTATATGGATTTGATTATGATTACACACTGGCACATTACAAACCTAGCCTGGAACATTTGCTGTATAATCTCGGCAGAGAAATACTTTTGGAAAAATATAAGGTTGGTATGTGAATATTTTCAATAAATTAATAATATTATGAGTAGCTGCACAATAATCAATATGATTAGAAAGTGGGACATAGCTGAATGTGGTAAGTTTTAGGCTGAGCTGAATGGTTCAAGCAAACAGGTTTCTGTTAAGGTACTTCCACCAATGAGTACTGGCCACAGGTACTGGCCCACTGATACTTACCAATCATTGTAGATGAATAATCATCAGTAACATTTTTTTTGTTTAATATTCACTATTTCCTGGGCTGGTCTTTTGCTCAAAAAATCTATTGATACTTACACTTATTAAAAAAACATTTTAATTGATTACTTTTCCTTTCAGTATCCTCCAGAAATACTGCAGTTAGAATACAAACCTAACTTTGCCGTCAGAGGTTTGCATTATGACATAGAGAAAGGCCTCTTGTTGAAACTGGACTCGTTCTTACAAATACAATTTGGAGCTGTGTACAGGGGTCTTACACAGGTGCCGGCTGATGAAGTGCTCAAACTATACAGAAACAGAATTATACCCATAGCTTATGTTGAGGGTGATACCAGAGCTCATAAAGTAAGTGTAATTAGTTAATATTAGCAATAAAAAAGAAAAGGTGGGTTAGAACTTGCAACTAGCATGCGCAAATGACTATGAATGTAAACGGGGCAAAAGGAGTATGTACGGATCTAACCTAACCCCATGGGAAAGTGTGAGTTTATGTATGTAAAATACAAAGTAAACAAATTATTGTAAAAATAATTTAAAAAAAAAAACCTCTGACAAGTTCTGTTAGTCTCTACTAGACATGGTTTATTAACTACCAATAAACAGCATACAGCTTACATAACTATAACAACCATGTGAAAACCACATGTTTTCTATTTTCGATCATTGTTTCCTTTGTGCTAAGGTTGAAAATCACTTTGTCTATGATACTCTAGAGTAGTAACTAGATAGCCGTCAGTAATCACTGGCACTTGTAAGCAATCATTCATTTGTGCTCCCCTTTGCAATGTTGACACAAGGACCATGTGTGACAAGACATTGATATATTATGTGTACTTACCTACTACTAAATATATTTGTATATTACTGTCTGTACTCAATCTATTAATGTCCGATTCCTATAATTTACGGACCAGTATTTGTTGAAATGAAGACTCTTGTATCTTTACCAATAATTAATCAAAGACCTAATAGCTTTGCATAGTATACCCTCCTTTGGAAGTAGCTATCACAGGTAAAATTTGCTTACGAATCTGTGTATGTTCAGTTTGGCAATAAAAATGCTACCATTGTTAAGCAAAAAGATTAGTTTTTTTCATAAAAACCGAGCATAAGACATCAGACCCATTTGTTTAGGATTTACAATTGTTATGTTAAAATGAAAGGAACAAACAAAATGTATTATTGTTTTGTTTTATGTTCATTTGAAAGTCATCTATTATTGTCCTAAAATGCAATGGCATGTTTGAGAACGACTGCCAAGTCACAAAATAACGAATTATTTTGAGTTAGAATGTGGCTTGTTGTTACTTCTTATTCCATTGCAAATGTAATTTAACATGAGTCCCATTAATTTTACTGTATTTATAAGTAATCCAGTGCAGTTGTGGCCAAGTTGTAACACCACGACTTACGAGTTGTATGTCTAAAATAATCTAATTACCACTACTCTCAAAACAATTAAGTAAAACTCCGTGAGGAAACCGGCATGTCCTAGAACCAAATATTCGAAGACATGTGACATCTACCAACCCGCACTGGGCCCGCGTGGTGGATTGCGACCCACTCCCACTCACCGAGAAGAGGCTTGTGCCTCAGCAGTGGGAACATTATAGGCGGATTTGCTATAAGTAGTCTAAATATAATGTTTTTTCTTTCAGCCTAACAGAGCTAAGATGGTGCATTTAGCTGATCTATTTTCAGTTCCTGAAATGGGTTTACTATGTAATGTAGCTGAATACTTTATCAAAAATCATATTGATTATCATCCAGAAATTTTGTTCTTAGATGTCAAGGTAATCAATATAATAGAATAATTCTAACATGATACTTTTTCATATCTTAAAAACACTTGCAAGATTTTTAATCTTTGTTTTATTAATTCTAGAACTCAGTGCAAAGCTGTCACCCCATCATGCACAAGATTGTTGCTCAAAATGTGGAGGAGTATATCAGGCCCAATGCAGACTTGAGGACATACTTCCAAATGCTACAGGATAATGATAAGAAACTGTTCCTTGTCACTAATAGTCCCTATCATTTTGTGTAAGTTGCATTTATACTACCTATGTACTATTATTTTCTAGCTACCAATCCTTGCTTCGATTTGTATGGTGGACATAATAAAGAGTATTCTATGCTATTCTTCGCAGGATTCTTACAACTTGACGAAGCATCAATATTTCTTTATTATTTTTTTGTCAAATATTTTTGTATTACACATATTAACCTTCTGGAATAAATTATCTAAGTGACCACATGAAAATCCGTTGCATACTGACATCAATTGTATAGTACAGACACGAAAAGGCACTTTAATCTATATTTATAAAATTCAAAGTCCTGGCTGATATATTAGGTCCTTACATATGAAATTGGCGTTTTTCGTACTGGTCACTTTAATCACGAATTTCTCCTCTTTGGTAAGGAATTCCAAATTCAAATTTGTACAGCTATTTACTCATGTATTTGTGCTTCGATGACCGTCATTCATTTGTTTTTTTTTCTTCTGTTTTTTCTGTTTGCGTCACTCATTTTACAAAATGGAAAATTTAAAATATCGCATTATTTACGAGTACGAGTTCCGCCGTGGCACTAGTGCTGCGGAAACGACTCGAAGGGTGAATGATGTGTATGGCGGTCATGTTGCAAAAGAAAACACAGTTCGTTTTTGGTTCCAACGTTTTCGTTCTGGAAATTTCGACCTGCAGAACAAGCCCCGTGGACGGCCTGAGACCCAAGTTGATAATGGAGAATTGAAGGCTATTGTGGAAGCGGACCCATCGCAAACCACGTCCGAGTTAGCTGCAGGCTTCGATGTTAGTGATAAAACTGTTTTAATTCACTTGAAGCAAATTGGGAAGATTAAAAAGCTTGAAAGGTGGGTACCTCACGAATTGACTGAACAGAAACAGACGGCTACCAAATTAGAAGAGCTTGAATTGGAATGTCTTAGACATCCTCCGTACTCCCCGGACCTTGCTCCAACAGATTACCATTTTTTTCGCAATTTGGATAACTTTTTGCAAGGGAAAAAATTCAACTCCGATGGGGCAGTCCAAATCGCCTTCAAAGATTTTATTGATTCCCGTCCGACTGGTTTTTTTAGTAAAGGGATCAATGAACTACCTATAAGATGGCAAAAGTGCATTGAAAACAATGGTTCATACTTTGATTAATTAAATATATTATATTAAAAAATATTCGACTTTTTGTTCCTTCCATACAAAACGCCAATTTCATATGTAAGGACCTAATATTAACGCAGTCTAAACCGCTGGTCCTAGAGAAATTTGGAGGGTGTGTTCTTTGTGACGAGTATGTATCCACTAAGAGAGGGTTTTACGAAATTCCACCCCTAAGAGGCGAGGGGGAATGGGGGAAGGGTGAAATTTCACGCGGGCGAAGTCTCGGGCGGAAGCTAGTTTATAATAAGTATAGATATCTATAGCTTGTCTAGGCCATTCAGCAAACTACATTGTATCGACGTAGGACACATATTGTCCTATTAATAAGCACGTGAGGCAAGTTAAGTATGTTTGTAGACAAATGAGATAAACACGTTTACTGACGTATTTGATGCATTTGACAAACACGACACACGCTGCATGCAGTCATTAGAAACAATAATAATAAATATACAATATCACACTTCAGTATATAATACTATAAAGGCGAAAGTTTGTGAGTGTGTGTGTGTGTTTATATGTTTTTTACTTCTTCACGCTCAAACGGCTGAAAGAATTTCGATGAAATTTGGCACACAGTTTATAGCCAGGATTAACACATAGGATATTTTTATCCCGATACTCCTACGGGATCGACTCTTATGCGGGTGAAACCACGAGGTGCAGCTAGTATAATATAGATCTGTAGACGGCCTCGTTGGTTTAGTGGTCGCAAACGCTACTAATGAGCATGAGATCCTGGGTTCGATTCCCAGGTCAGGCAAAGTGTTGTTGGGCTTTTCCATCTGGAATTTCTCAGCAAACGGGAGTTTGGAATTTGTGCCCGATGGTGGCAATAGGCTCGCCCCCTATTACATAGGACTGGAACATAACTGGCGAATTAATGTGGGTGTACAGTTCGACACAACTTAGACGTAGCATCGGCAAAATTCGTAAAACCGATCACATCCGAACTAAGTGCGCCTTCAAAATCACCAATCTTTATTACTACTTTAGGAAAAATTGATAAATTTTTCCTAAAGTAGTAATAAAGATTTACGAATACGAATTACGAACGTTTTGCGAATTTTACCGATGCTACATCTAAGTTGTGTCGAACTGTACTGTGGGTGTACTAGTGCCTATTACCCTTCGGGGAAACAAGTTATGTTATGTAAGGGGCTGTGTGTATTACGTAAGACAATTTTGACCACTTTCTGACTGCTCCCATCCCCACTTAGAAAAATGAAGACTTGTTTGGACCCCCTCGCCCCTCAAATCGTCTTACGTAAGAAATTAACAGAATGAATGAAATTGAATGAGAAAAATAAGAAAAAAAAAATACAACCCCTACAAAGTTTTGTCAACCTGCTGAAAAAACTTATTTTCACAGAAACCAATCGAAAGTGTTTGCTGATGATTTTGTCTATGGTTTTTTCAGGCATGCAGGCATGGAAATGCTTGTGGGTCATGACTGGCGGGATTATTTCGACGTCGTAATAGTAAATGCGAATAAGCCCAAGTTCTTCACGGAGGTGTCTCGGCCCATCCGAGTCTTCGACAAAAGCGCTAACACGCATATATGGGAGAAAGTCTCCTCATTAGAAAAAGGAACTATTTATTATGAGGTAAACCTATGTAACTTTTAACTGTAGTAAAACGTAATGGAAAAAATATTTTATCCGAAGTTATTGATACTTAGTTTTGTAAAAATAAGAATGAATAGTTTTGTAATTCCCCATCACATCGCCCGCCCGCGCTGTTACTTCGTTTTCGCTTAGCGTTCTTTCTGACCTTTTTATGTTTTTGCTCGGCTCCTAAGGGTCGTAGCGTGATGTTAAAAAGTCTATAACCTTCCTCAAGAATGGGGCAATCAATTGTAAATAATTTTTATTCAAGAAGAATTTTTCAATTCCGTCCGGGAGTTCCAGACTTTAGCGCGTTCAAAAAAACAAACTCTTTAGCATTATTATTAGTTATCTATATAAGCTAAGTGATTTGAATAGGAATACTAACATAGGGGTAAGGAATATTGTTATTAACACAACTGATTCATGTTACTTGTAGAATAAAGATATTATTATTATTATATAGCCTTGACTCGTGAGACACTTAGGTAACTATTGTGGGGCGACTCCCCGGGGGCCTACGCGCATCAATAAGTTAATTTTAGTTTTTTTCCTTCATAAATGTGTAACTTAACATTTCAGGGAACAGTGAAGCAGCTGCAAGATCTGACGGGCTGGTACGGCCACCAGGTGCTGTACTTCGGCGACCACCCCTACAGCGATCTCGCTGACGTCACACTGGAGCACGGCTGGCGCACCGGAGCGATCATTAACGAGTTGACGGTTAGTAGATTATGGTATTTGGTCAAGGCAAACTTAGTGTTTAGTTTTTTTTTTTCTTTATTAGCACACACATTTCACTAGATATGTCAACTCCGATTCTTGCTCGAGCCAGCCCCCCAGCCTGTAGCTTTAAATTCGCCCCAAAATAATCCAATCCAGTCTGCCTTCCAGCGACGCCCTAAGCAGAGGTCCGCACCACACATGGGGTGCTCTTAGCTTGTAGTCGCTTAGTTTTTAAGTTTTTTAAGCCCTGGCTAGAGGCTTTAATTTATTGAGGCACCCACAGCCAAGTTCGGTTAAGCAGACGACAACATCCTAGGGCAAACTGCGAGATGCCATTTCCAAAAAAAAAAACAAAAAAACTAGACCGTATGCAAAAGGAGGCGAGCCTATGTAGATGCAATTAACCAGGCACAAATCCAGACTCCAGGCTGCTACAGAGAATTATCTAATGGTAAAACCCAATAATGATTTGCTTGACCTTAGGCTCAAAGCCAGTACCCCACGCATAACAGTCGCGGTAACGTCCACAAGACCAACGAAGTAGTATTTAGAAAAAGGATCGCGCCTATTATGATTATTAATATTGTAGTTTATTTATTTATTTAAACTTTTCGCACAAAAAGGTACAAAGGCGGACTAGCGCGGCGGTAGTTCTTTTTCAAACAGCATCAATTTCTAGGTTTCAGCTGACAGGTAAGGTAGGCTAAGCTGGCAACATATCGGCGAAGACTTTCTCCCACATGCAACAGAAATTTTTGAGATCTAACTCTTATATCTCCCTTGTTCACAGCATTCTTGCAAAGATTTATTACTGTTGCTGTTAGCCTGCATCATTCCACTGCTGGGCAAAGACCTCTCCCTATGACTTTCAGCTCTTTCGATCCAGATCTAAATGTGGACCACTGGTTGTTTGATTTTTTATATAACTTATTTCTTATCTTAGTAAATAGTTATTAAATTTTTTCTCCAGCACGAAATCAACACATTGAACACGCAGTCGTTCAAGGAGAACGCCAACTGGCTGCAGATGCTGACGCAGCTCATAGAGGACCACCAGGACTATAAGGACGCAGACGCGCTCGAGGTTGTCACCGAGTGGATGGCAGAACGGGATTACTTGAGGTTTGTACTAATTCTCTCTCAACTTTAAGATTTTTTCATGCGGCCTGGGAATCCGGAGAGTAGTGATTGCTATGTGAAATGTGCGCCTAATCGTCTTTATAACTAAAGCTGCAAATCTGGGATGCTTGTTGCAAGAAGGCAGCAAATATATTATTACTGTCGTGTGTTTTAGCAGGCGCAATGGATGACTGTTACCCATCATAACTTTTTAAGCTGGCAAATAAAACCATTATTCTGCTATCTGTTATATCTTTATATAAACAATACTTCTAAGCAAATAATCAAAATTGTCGTAATCGTGTAACCGTGAATGATTGGCTGTAAAATAACGCTTGTGTGTTTTGTTTTCATGCTTCCATTGTAGGAGATGTTATGTAAATTCCAGGAATGAAATAAAGGCAGTGTTTAACCCGCAATTTGGTAGCGTGTTCCGTACATACCACAACCCGACTTACTTCTCGCGACGTTTGTTCCGCTTCGCCGACATCTACACGTCGAACATCTCGAACCTGATGAACTACTCGCAAACGCACACGTTCTACCCGCGCCGCGGAGTCATGCCGCACGAGTATGGCTCGTATTTCGTTTGAATTAAGTGTTACTCTTACTCATGTTTAGTGTTATTCACTTAGAATTAAGAATCATTTTTGTTAGATCATAAATCTGTTTTGGAGCACTTTTTGCCATATTATGTTTGCTCCAAAGTATTAAAAAGAATCTGTACCGCTATGAGATACCTGAATAGTGAGGCGAGAATACTTTGAGTGATGAACTTATTGAATCAGTGGTTTTAGATATTTTCATGATTGTTTGTATATATTTTTAGATAATTTAAATTGTAGATGTTTAAGCAAATTAGTTTAAATATACAATGTAAGACTAATATATCTACACTGTGGGTATACTGCAAATCATCCAACGGTATTCTAGTCAGAAGTATTTAATATCGTCTTACAATAAGTTTCTTTATTTATTTTCTTACTTTTAACATATCTTTACTGTCAATTCGGCCAGTTGGAACATAGTAAAATCATGAAATAGCGGGTAAATGTGAATTATATATAAGTACGAAAATGTAGAGTAAGTCTAAAAACAATTGCATGCAACATTGAAGTATTTAAAGCTAACTATTAGTATTCTTTAATAAGGTATTACGGGTTCATTTACATCTATAGTAGAGTGTTCTGCAAAAACATTTGATACTGCTTTTATTGTGTGTAATTATTATAATGTACCTAAATTCATATACACTAGGCATCAGTAGTACTCGTGAATTATAATCAGTGCTCGTCAGTTATAATCGCGAGAGGTCAAAGTTGCACTTTTATTATCTCTACCAAGAATCTTATTTTTTTAAGCATTTTGAAAGCTATTTATTCACCTGAACGATTCAACGGTTTAATAATTACAATTAATTTCTTCTCCCTTAAAATTAGTCTCTTCATAGATTATGTTTATATTTTGTATACTGGGAATCTTATATACTGTATTGCACGTTATTATCGACTCTTTACCGACGTTCTTTGTAGCTTTAATTAT
This sequence comes from Amphipoea oculea, assembly GCA_945859645.1. Taxonomy (NCBI): domain Eukaryota; kingdom Metazoa; phylum Arthropoda; class Insecta; order Lepidoptera; family Noctuidae; genus Amphipoea; species Amphipoea oculea. The sequence goes on from OX243862.1 coordinate 8,957,456, forward strand.
AAATTATTTTGATAACAATATTTGATAGGTGTTTTTTTGTGCTATAAGAATTTCAGCGTTGTACCTAGCCCTTGAGTAGATATTCTAATATACCATAATATATGTAATTGTATTAAATCTTAGCATATCCTATACATTGTCGAGTATTACGAATGATAATAACGAAGACTAGTTGTTTGAGCCATTTTAGACAATAAATAAAATCACTAAATGCACTTTTTTATACTGTTATATTCTATAAATTGAGTGTATTATATTATACTATTTACCTTACCTATGTATTATTATCAATATTTTGTGTTAAACAGTACTAGGTGTTTTAGAGAAATGTTGAAATAAAAGATGTTTACATTGAATTGGTTTATTATTTTACAGTCATTATCTAGCCTTATTTTAAAGTTATTGCGAAAATTCATATTTAATAACATGCTTATCATATCATAGAGGGCAAGACCCGCGGATTGATGATAACAACTGCTTGTCTTTAGCGTTATCGTTCTTCTAAAGTTTTTAAATACATAACTCGTGTATTTGGATAAATTATCTTTATTTGGACCTTATTAGAGAGCTTTAGTTTACCTACGGCTACACTAATTGAGGGTTATTTGTCTTTAAATATTTGTTGCGTAATGACAATATTGAGTAGGTATAGTCTTTGCAAATCGCGAGCGGGCTTCACGTTATCTTTATGACATTGGCATAAGGTTTAAAATACAATGACTGACGCGCGCTCGTGAATAGCAACAACTATAGTTAGTTTACTATGTAGCTTGTTAGTAGACAGGGTAGGCTGTATCAATAAGGAGTACGTTCTCAGACTTCAGCGTCTTGGTCTGTATGGAGAAGTTGACGTTGTTGTAGCGCAGCCTGCAGGGCCTGTCGGGGCGAGCCATGAAGCACATGGTGTATAGTGCTATTTCCAGTTCGGGAGATGTGCCCACGAACATCGTCACCTCGGGAGCGTCCTTCGTGTCGCTCAGTATTGAGTGCTGCTTCAGGATCATGCCTTTCTGTAAAAACAATGCAGGATTTTCGTTAAGACTTGATGAATATTTAACAGATGTTTGTTTTGGTTCCTGTTGTTATGCGAATAATGTACCATGTAGGTACATGGTGACCCTTACGATAACCCTCAGCGATTCGTTTGCACTGACGGAGCTGGATGCCACGTTAGTTTTTTTTCGATACTCTGTTCTGTATTCGGTGGGATGCCGTAACTGATCTCAATTCGGACATTCACGATCAATTTTTTTGACGAAAAATCAACCGACAATAACTCGTCTCAATTTAATCCATACTAATATTATAAGGGGCCGTCTCCACGAGCGAGAGAATCGCGGCGATATTTTCGTCGTGCCACGTATTTCTATACATTCTCTTAGAACGTGTCTTCACACGGCGATATCATCGCGGCGAAAATTTGATGGCACGGCGAGACTATCGCCGCGATTCTCTCGCTCGTGGAGACGGTCCCTAAATGAGAAAGTGTGTCTGTCTGTCTGTTACCTCTTTACACTTAAACCGCCGAACCGATTTAGATGAAATTTGGTATAGAGATAGTTTGAGTCCCGGAAAGGGACATAGGATAGTTTTTATCCCGATATTCCCACGGGAAACTTATGCGGGTGAAAACGCGGGGCGCTGCTAGTAAAGTATAAATTAAAATGATTGTCGTGAGTTTGATAAAATAATAATATCACAATATGTTCCCATTGTGTCACTATGTGCAATTTTTTCTGATAAATCCTTTTCTGTAATTTGTATGGTGTACCTACCTACATAACAAAGAGGAGTCTATTCTATGTTAACTTACCCCGGACAGGTCTAGTTTATCCATGTAGCCCAAGTAATTGGCTTTGCGATCTTGTTCACGCTTAGCGAAGAACAACCAGCTGTGAAGACCTGGAAATACAAACAGTTAGGTAAGTACATATAAAGTTAGAGGCCCATGTTTGATAGTAAATATTACAGCTTACGAACAATAGTACCTACCTATCTATGTCATAGGAGTACCTACCCTAGAAGGAAACCCAAAACATTTTCTAAAACTACGGAAATTAGAAATCTTATAACCATTTTCGAAAAAAATCGATTCTTGGCTATGTCAATTAAAATGCCTGCGCTAGTCCTGTCTATGGCCTAATTTATAACCGACTTCAAAAATGAAGACGGCTCTTTGTTTGATAGATAAATGTTCCTGTTGTATTTATGTACCTACCTAACTGACTGGACTGACTGACTGGTGAGACTGCACCACTCCACGAAGGTTGAGGAGATCGTGGAGTACTTGCGTGTGAAGACCAACTGGACTTTGAGGGTCGAGAAGTTGGAATCGCGTCACAACACGAACTTCAAGTCGTTCGTGGTGCGTGTTCCGACACACCATCTCGAGAAGTTCCTCAAGGAAGAGTTCTGGCCGAAGGGTGTTGTGTATCGCCGGTTTCGTGGCCGGCTACATGACACCAGTCAGCGAAACACGACGCAGACACTTCGTGTTTAGTTTAGTTAGTTTCTTAGTGAGATAATAATGTTGTATGTATTTATAGTATTTTTAAGTTATATTATTATTGTATTTTATGTGTTTTTATATGGGCCTTGATGCCTGAAATAAATGGATAAATAAATAAATAAAATAAGTAGTTGTTTGCTGTCATTTCATTGTTACGTGAGGGCTATATTTAGGAGCTGCCAACATGTGTAGAGTGCTAATTGATGATGTAATTCAAATAAACGGGACTCCTTACAAGGACAGCCTCGAACAATCCTTGCGAAGGCGGCAGAAACAAAACAACCAACCTATACGTTAAAACAAACGTAGGCACAAAATAAACAAAAGAGCAACCTTATTATAAAATCGGATTTAGTTAGCCTATTCCTACACTAGTACCACATAATACTTAATAGTACTACGCTAGTACGTAAGGAATACCGGAAAAAATATTAGGTAAGTACCTAATACATTCAAATACTTTTTTAAACAACCAGGTACCTACTGACAAAACAAACATTATCATTATCTTTCACACAACTATATAATTTTGAAATATTTTTGTTCGAGCCGTCAATCATTATGAAACACAATAGAATAATTTGTAGAACAGGTCGCTGTTTATTTGTAATTAGTTTTATAAGGCTGAATAAGGCAGTAAGTACCATTATCTCATATTCGTCGAAAAGGCAACACAAAGGTCCTATCCAGGTAGGTACCTACCTACTAGCCGATCTAAAAACGGAACTCAGGCCTTCTGTTATACAGCACCCTAATTGCGTAACACACTATCAATCGGAATCTGCATCATTTTGAAGCAAATTGCTAATCCACTGCTTCATAAGTTCGAAAAATGTGTCTGCTCAACACGTAAATAACGCAATGAATGTTGTTGAACTGTCAAAATGAAACCGATTCCGATTGATAATGTGTTAGTGGTACGCAATTGACCCGCAGGCTGCATCTAAGCCTACTTACCTACAGACGACAAAGATCACGGTTAATCACTTTTAACTTTATTTAAGGGCACACTTATAAGGTTGAAAAGTAGTCAACCGCCCTGCAGGATACTTCGAAACTATTTGGAGTACAGTTACACCCTAACTGGGGTTATGTGAGCAATACTTACCAAGTACATCGTTGGACTTGAGTTCAGCCATGAATATGTTCTCGAAGGCACAGCTGCACTTGCACAGGCCGGTCCAGTGGCGCGCGTACTTCGTGAACCAGATCTTCTTTAACAGGTCCACTTGCTCGTTGTACTCGTTCATTTGAGTCAGACCTAATCGGAAAGAGGTATTAGAATTATGATTAGGATTATACCTTCCTACAAATAGGTATCCATTATGGGTGGTACAGTCGCAGACATCGTTCATTTGGATGAACAGGGTATGAACTCAAAATGTACGATTTTATACTTAAAAATACAATCCTACTAAAAAACTTGCTATCTTTCTAATGAACGTGATTGCATGATGGTATGACAACATGAAGTCGGTTAAAAAACGTTGAAGTTTAAAAAATATGTACATATATACTTAGGTAATAAAATGGTGGTTAACCAATTACATATTGTTTATAGAAATGGAAATATATTGATTTGAAAACTTAAAATCGCTTTTTTGAGCTAATAATACCCTGTTTATCTGGACCAACGATATGTTCTTCACTTTAATAGTTTTCTTTGCAATAGTCTGCTCAGTCAGTGCCGTTTCTTCAAAAGGTATTATGTGTCCTGGCTTGATAAAGAAAATAATTTGTAAACTGACGAATATTTAAAATACTTGACTGTACCTACACTCGGGTATGAGTGCAAGTATGCATGGGTTGATTACTAAGAAACTACCGATTATAATTCATTGTTTGTAAAGAGTTCAGTGTTAAACATATCATTATGCTTTAGATATTTGCATACATACTGACCTGCAAACGTAGATGGAATGAGAATGTGGAAGCCCCGTAGATAGGAATTATACCTAGGTGCTATGATCGTTTAACAAGTAATTATAAAAGTAGGTACGTGTTATAATAATTATCTAGGCAGTACCTACCTGACGCTATTTAAATTGATCGGTAGAAACATCTTAAGGTGAATGCGCAGTGGTACATAGACCACGAAATTCAAATTTTCTTACGTTTTTTGCAATTTGCAAGTCAGTGTCAGGTTATATCTCGATCAAAATATCGCCGGGTTAAAGGCAAAACCAATTATTTAGTCCAAAAAAGTCGATATAAAATTTTCCGTAAGCGCATTTTGAAAGTTTGCTATTAAAATTAAGTCCTTAGTAATAAAATTATGTCAGTCGCAATTGTAAGAGCGTGTTCTATAACTATCTAAGTTTCAAACAGTTACATACTAAACACAAAAATTAACTTCATTTGTACAAAAAAAAATTAAAATAAATTATAACCCCCCCTTTTAGTTGGTTTTGCCTTTATAGTACAAATACAAGCATATCTGGAAAAGTACTTGTCCTGTTTCTAACAGACTTCGTAATTACGTGAGTTAAAGTATTGTTTTGATAATTAACTTGTAAGGCTGATTGTCGAAACATTAGTTTTGAAACAATTTTAAAAAATACGAAAAAAATAGTTGGTTTTGCCTTTCTACTTCTTAATAGATGTCTTTGAATCTAGAATGCAAAATTGTACTAACATTATAATTTACTAATTTGCATTGCTTAAATCATTCAAATTGTGTACCTACTATCAGGGCCTGTTTCACCACCTACGATTAAGTTCCTATTAACTTACTTGGCAGATAATTTCATACAAATTCCATAAAAAAAAACAATTATGTTCCATTTTTTAATTTATTCAGTAAGTAGTGGCTATTCGAACATCGAGAAATAGGCCCTTACTATATCTCAGCCAGTACAAGAACCCACTCGGAAATAAAACAGACAGGTAACAAGAAGAAGCATTTATTTTATTGTTTTATTAATTTGTACGAACATAATAGTTTATCATCTAAACAAACAATACCTAATTGGTCTTTAAAAATTAATTCTAAAAAAATAACCACTCAGATTCATCTGGGTTCTCCGAGTCTTCTGATTCTTCAGGAACCGTAACATCAGAATGCCAACTCTCGTAATTTAAAACGTTCAAAATCTAGTCGCAGTGTCAATGAAATGTCAAAAACTTGTCAGAATGTACTAATGTAGGGAAATTTGAAGTATTTTTGACAGATTGAGACTGAGATTCTTAAAATTACGAGAATTGCTCCTCTGGTATACGATCCACTTTTTGTCCATCAGCTCTCATTCTTTGGAACCATCCATGATATTCGTCGGGATTGTCGGGAATGACTCCTTTTTCACGAAGTTTCAATAGTTTGGCTTTTTTCTTTTGAAATGCATAATGGTTCTTTATATAACGGGTACAGTATCAGTGGAAAACATGGGTCATTTGTGGCTTGTGGTGGTTGTTCAATGACAACTTTTTGGGCTGGCTCGACGTGCTTAGATTTTATGGATAGCCCAAAACAAAACAGCGGCCACATATTGGTTCCTGTTTTGTCCACCACATGTGTCTGAAAATAACAAAACCTCGTCGATATGATCGGGGATTTCGCTTAAGTAAATTAAAATTATCGACCTAATCTCAGAGATTCCTTTCTTGCCATTAATTTCCGTCCACGCATAACAAAATGCTTCATTTGGAAAAATGCTCTCATAAATCGTCAGGTTGTATAGTGTAAGTTTTCTGCAACAATACAAAAGACCTACATCTCCACTAGGAATTTATAAAATTGCCTGCAAATCAAAGGATGCCGAAGTGAAGTTCATTTCTTTTTCTGCTCTCTCCTTGTTTCTCCCCTTTTCCTCCCTTTGTTTCTCGCTATTGCATGTATCTTTTCTTTGAATGTGCTGTTTATACTGATCTTCAATTTTAGTTTTCTCAATGGTATCCAAACGACGATACTTGGTGCACAAAATAAACCCGTCTTTTTTGGGAACAAAAACCCCAAGTTGAATTCTGTGCAAAATACATTTCGAAAGTTGCCTCCGACGCGGGTGTCAAGCTTTCCTTCTCACACTCCTCCACATACAATGCATACATTTTTGTAATTGACAGACTACAGTCTAGATATTGGCGTTTAATATTTTTGCGCACTTTAATGGCTTCCCATCGTAGGGAAAGATTTGATTTGACGCCGGATTTCTTTATCTTTTTCTAGCGGCGTTATGTTTTGGGGCTCGTGTCGTCCTCGCGGATCACAATCTCGAGAGTAAAATCCCATCGTATAATAACTGAAGCAGAAATGCACAGAGTTTTGCAGAAGAAGTTTTGGCATATCTGAGATTAAATTGTGTTATTTTCTATAAAGAATTCAAAACCATTTTAACACTGTAAAAGTACTTACTTTATGGAGTTGCAGCTGTTGTCGGTTCTGATTCTTAAGCAATAATTTTCCTCAGCAAACACACAAAACACACATAGTAAAAATACACAAAAATTGAAAAATGCACATTATAGAAGATTCGACTAAATCCCCGTAAAGCGGGAGGGGGACAGCGACAGCGCGGGGAAGTACCAACTATAATAATTTAATCTGGTTTTTTTCTAGGCAATTCGCTAAAAAGAAACCGAAAAACCGAATGCCAAAATCGACTATATTTATATAATGTTTATTTAGTTTTAATTTTCAAGAACAAAAATGTGCCAATCAAATATATTATTTTTTTCCATTAGTGACTAAGACCTTTCTTTGGCATTATTGTAGGACTAAAACCCACTAAAAAAGTTTGGTATTTTTTGCATCTATATTTTGAAATATTGCGGACTAATTATTGCGAATTATTTGGTTTTTAATTCTCTAATGATACACTTTCTCGATTTATAATCGGCTTTTACATTCAGTAACTCGGGAACGGTAAGTCCTACGGTTTAGTTGGTTTTACCATTAGATAAAGAATCAAATGCCGATTCGAATGGTATATTAAAGTGAAAAACTGAAAAAAATCGCAGATAGTCGGTTTTGCCTTTAACCCGGCGATATGATTCCCGACTATAATAGATATGTATTTACAGAATTATAGTCAATAGAATCATTAATACAGGGTGAAATTGAAAACATGCGACAAACCGAAATGGGAGATTGTACTCATCATTATGAACAACTTTTACTAAGGGACCAAACCTAAACTCGCAAAAAAAAAATCTGCTGTTCCCTAGATTTATGTTCGCATAACTCGTCAGAATGTAGGGAACAGCTGATTTTTTTTCGCGATTTCAGGTTTGGTCCCATAGTAAAAGTTGTTCATAATGATGAGTACACTTTCCCATTTCGATTTGTCGCATGTTTTCAATTTCACCCTGTAGGTATATCTCTTAACGTTAGATTTGTTCCATAAGCACTTTTCCATAAGAGATTTGTTCTTATGGAACAAATCTAACTTAGAAACATGTATTAATGATTCTAATGATTATAATTGTGTAAATACGTACCTGTTATAGTCGCGAATCATATTTTGATCAAGGTACAACCTGACACTGACCTGAAAATTGCATTAAACCTAAGAAAAATTTAATTTCGCGGGCTACAACTGCGCATTCACCTTAAGTTGGAAATGAAAACAGCTTCCCGTGGTGATGTAATGTTAGTAAAAAAAAACATGTTTCATTACCTTTGCTGACCAAATAGTTCATAAGACTTCTAATTGGACCGGTCGCAAGGATTGTGTTGATAAAAGTGGTCTGTTCCGTTTCCTCCTGCAACATGACATCATCTAACATTAGTTTACCTTGTTAGATGCAGGTGTCTAGCTGTTTATGTACGTTGAAATTACTCAATTGAAACGATATAAGTAAGTAGGTACTTACATTGGGCGTGACGAACTCTGGCCTTATCACGTTTTTGTGGTAATTGTCGAAGAGTGCAACAAATGGCCTTATTGTTGGACCACTCCATACATTCTCAGGCACGGTCAGGAGGCTACAATGTTATTAACTTATTAGGAAGCGAACACATTGTTAAAATAGTTGTAGGAAACGAACGGTACCTACGTGATTAGAATGTAGGCATATTTGTGTGAATAGGTAGTGTTTGCGTAGTGGTTTTTTAAACATAACAGAGAGGTAGGTTCCTACCTCCCTAAATATTTGCATTGCAAAAAGAAGACATTTATGATAAGTTTTTTTGACTATAGGTATCTACCTAATGTAGGTAAGTACTGAAAATGCACACACACACGGTAGCTAATTCTTGCACACAAGTTATAACAGCGACCTAACCATTGTTATTTTTTAGTGTAGGCACATAATGTACTACGTGTAGGTATCTAATTACAGTATTTTTCGATTAATTAGATACTTAAGGTCAAAAGAAAATAACTTACTTAGCTTGCGCCTGGTCATCTTTGGATAGAGCGTTGGTTTTGCCTTGCAAATTTACTTGGATGTACGCGAAAGCATTGTTGATATCCGCGTTGAACATCTCCTCACTGATTCGCAGGATGTCTTCATCTGTGGTGGAGTCCTGGACCTGGCGCAGCAGGTCCTCGTAGCTCTTCTTCTTGGCATAGTCGACCACTCCACCGACCACTGTTCCTATCTGGTTGAGAGTGTTGGTCGCTGTGTTTCCTTGCTGCCCGGTCACAGAGTTTCCGATCAAGTTAGGCAAAATATTGTTGAAGATTTGCCCCGCCGCATGGGCTAAGTCGTCGGCCCGACATACCGCTACACAAACTAATAACACTAGTGCAATTTTCATTTTGGATAGAGTTTAATACGTTGTTTCTAGCGCGATCACGGCGCACTAGTGATCTCTGAGCCCGCGCGAGCAGGCGATACTGCGCGACCTTTTGGTGATGTCATGCACCTACTATAGATACGATGTGTTGTTGAGATTCATAGCGCGATGGTTTTTGCGACGACGACGGTGATTGCCCTGAATGTGTAATATGAGATGCAGAGTAGATTCTGTCTTGGTAAACAGAATTGACCTCAGCAGGTTTCCGACATTGACACCTCAGAACACGCAACTTGTATAATTGTGAACGCTACCCGTGTTGCGCTTATGTATGGATACCCGAGACATGTGTACCTATCTGTTTTTAATGGATATTGTCTTTTGTGCAACGCATTTGCTAACTTTCTGTAGAATTGAAGATTGTATGAACCCAAGAATGAAAAGGATATTATAGGCATTGATTGCAGCCACGGAGTAAAAGCAGCCCAGAGATTTGAGAATTCGATTTCTTAGCAGTATTTTTCTTATTATGGGACCTACCATTATAACGAATGAACAAAATGATTTCATTTGAATACTCATCAAGGTGACCAACACTGAATAACAAAGGACGAGCGTTGCCTAAACGAGGATATGCGGTCACCTCCATCAGCGAACTACCTCAGCGCATTATTTTTCGTTTGTCAGGACTCAATTTAGGCTTACGGCTCTGCTCACAAAAACATGTCATACATTAATTTCCTCAACGACCACAACGGCTAGAATAGAATACCTACTCTTTATTATGTACACCATATAAATTACAGACATAAAAAAGCCAGCATAGGAAAAGCAGGACAGCAGCTTTACTAATCCAAATCCTTTGTTACATCCACTGAACCTGTTTTTATGCAAATAAATTATTTGATTTGATTTGATTTGATTTAATCTTAGACTTGCTTGACCTTGAATGTCCACTTGACTATGTCCAAACTTCCAGAAAACAGGATTAAGAATGTTTCTTCAGTACGCTACCTAAACAAAGTAAGCAACTTTCTTTTTGTCCTTACCTACATTCTCAACGTGGTGGAGTGTAAGAACCTGGCAAAGACTCAGGGCATTGTGTAGGTATTGAAAGTTTGGGTACCTACTTTATGAGTGCAATCACGTGAAGACTTGGAAGTGGAACCGGGATGTAACAACTGCAGTAGTATTTATATCCCACGAATAAAAGAAAGTCATCAGAAAAGAGACATTATCAGAAGCGCATCGTTGCGGGCGAGCGCGCGCGCGCAATGCAGCAGTAGCGTGCTGCGTCCGCGCACGGCGGGAAAATCGTATCTTACTCGATGTTTAATGCATAGGCTCTCGTCGGATCCACGTTTGAATACTTGTACGGTGCTGTTAGAACTGTACATACTACATAGCAACTGTTTGGAATGCATTCTTAGGATATTAGTTTGATGATGCTCAATTTGTTTGTTCTAGGAAAGTTCCTTTAATAAGTCATTAAGTTGTAAGAATTATGGATCGTAAGTTTCGTGCTAGTGCTACTCATGGTTGTACCTAATGAATAGAGTGATCCGATTTCAGAGAGCAACTAACGATTCCGAAGCAGGTACCTACCTAAGTTTTTTGTTGGACCAAGTTTTTTTTCAACATCTTATTTTAGCAGGATAAATGAACTCAATATCAATTTTTATCAGATGGTCCAGGTGTCAGAGTAACTGGAAGTGCCAGTGAAAGTAAGTTAACGTGGCATCGCTATTCAGAAAACAATGAGAAGGATTCACGATCCTCAGTGAGGGACCGACTAAAGAGGAGGTGGATCTATTTTTAAATTAAAATCTAGTTAAAACTGTTCTTGTTTCATTACAAAATAGAACGAGTGGTAGTTAATTGAAGCAATAACATAACTACCCGACTCATTTATTTGCATCTCGGACGGCGGTTGTCTTATCGCCTACGCAGTTCAACAAAAATTACTTACCTACCTATAATGTTTGTTCTTATGACATTATTTTGTGAATAATCACTCGGGTTTTCCTTATTTATATGCTTTACATAGTTTATATCATCAATTTCATGGAAATCACTATATAATTAATAAATACTTAGTATCCTCTACAGACTTATGTACGCAACTAAGCAATCTTTAAGGTTGGTAGCAAGGTATCTACCCAGTCTGATAGTCAGTCATCCTTGTCAGAATTTTTTTTATGGAGAAGAGGCTTACAAAGTATTTTCGTAGATTGAAGTGGAACTTTTTTTTCCCTCATGCCGTAACCTTACATTCAGCAAGGTTGGTAGTAGATCCTGACTGCCTTGCGTGTGTCGGAAGCACATACTTACTTACGCAGATGGCGTCACTCAGGGTGGCTCTTTTCGCGTAAGGTTTCAAAGGCAGGGCATTAGGATATTGGCGTGAACGTTTTCCTGAATTGAGCAGCTTCTATACATATTGCTAAATTATCCTAATTTAATAAACCGTTATTTGTGTATGTAAACATTCCGGCTATACCGAGAACACGTTATCGATGAGGTCACGCCAGGCAGAGGTCGCTGACGCAGCGACGCGACCAGTTCGACGGTTGCACGTCGCACGACTCGACCCTGGCAATTATTGATATCAACCAATCAGAGCAAAGCTTAGCTCGCTGTTCATCAGTCAGTATCAGTAGCGGTGCCGACAGTACGAGTGATAGAGTTCCGGAGGTTAGTCAAATTGTGAGCAACATGAAGGCCGCCGCTTTGATTTTGTTATTCGTCTTTTGTTCAGTTGAATGTAAGTAACAGATCTTTTATTATATTTATAACACGTAGTTATAAAATAAACAGTAAGCTGAATTTCAGGCAAGTTTTCAGGAAATCCGCTTAATCTTTGTATATAACTTACTCTCGATTTGTTTTATCTCAAAATACCACTGGTTTTATTTTATAACTAGTGTAACGACAATCAAACTCAACTTATCGATGTCCACTGCCTGAGGGCATTTTATTTAGTATTAGGTATCTAGATAGATCCATAATTGTAGTGAAAAGTTTCGTACCTACCATCTCAATAATTTCGGGACACAACACCAAAACAAGTGCTTGAATGTGTTACTAAAATTAACCTGGGCGTTTATATTTTCAGGTCGTAAGGTCGTACCGATAAACAAACATGCCAACATCGACTTTATCAACATGGAGAGCGGGGGGGTGAGGCCACAGCCCGCTGTGCTGCCACCTAAACAGCCCGCGCCGGCACCGGCAGCGCCGAAGCAACCGACGCAGGCGCCGGTCGCGCCCGCAGTGACCACGAAACCTCTGACACCGGTTCCTGCTCCTAAGCCAATGGCACCACAACCGGTACCGTCAAAGCCTGCGCAACCCGCCTCACCCGCCCAAATCAAGCCTGTTCCAGTGAACCCCGCACCTGTAGCGAACCCCATCACGACCCCCGGACCCGGCAGCGTCAAGTCACTCGTTAACTTCTATGACAGTCGAGGCAATGCCAGCCCCATCCGACCCTACAGTTACAGCCAAGCCGTGAAACAAGGATAAACTAATGTATTCTTCAAATTAATTTAATAAATCGTGCCATAATACTTTGAAAAATAAGTTTATGCTGTTTAAGTACCTGTGAATTCCTGTTTATTCAAAAATTCATTAATTTACCTAGCCTTTTCCCAATTGTGTTTGTGTCAGATTTTTGGGTTTCTGACTATCCCCGTGACGAATATCAAAGATCTACAAATGAAAGCCGGGACCAACGGTTCGTTGTGCTTTCCGAGGAGAACAAATATACCAGTCAGTCAGTACCAGCCCGTAGCTATAGATTTCGTAATGGAAGACTACAGAATCCTCCAGTCTGCTATTAACAACATATAACGGAAAAGCGTAGTTGTGATGGCAATGCCCTCATCATTTAAAAATAAATACATTGTCATTTAACACTAAACAATTTTAAATGATAGATAATGTATTTGGTTTAACATTCAATAGGTATATAGCGGTCACACTAGGAGGTTAACTTCAATTGCTTCTCTGACTGAAACCGAATGTTTCTTATAAGGTAAAGTTTAATGAGAGCTGCACAGTGAAGTCATAAGGTAGGTACTTACAATAGGTTGCTCATGCTACAGTAGGAATGCAAAAGCTTAATCAATCGCTAATAACTTAATTGTTATCAATAAGAAGTCAATTAGATAGACTAGCAATAATATCTCAGTGAATCGTTTTCAGGATTTCATTTTACAGTTAGTTATACAATAGTCAAGTATGAATTTAACAAGGTAAATAATTTCTACTCACAACATGAAGTCAGTGTAAAAAAAAAGACTTGACGAGTTAAGTATACCTACATACATACCTACCTACTCGTAAGTATCCGACCGCAAACTGCAGAGAGATATCGGTTTAAACTTCACCTGCTGAATAAAAAGTGGAAAGAGAATATGTAATCTTGCAGTTAACCACAATTAGAAACGGAGTCAACGGCCGTCACATCAGCCGGATACATCTAGATGCGACATAAAAGGCGCATTAACAAGATATAAACAATCGCTGCAGAGCCTATTCCAGCCAGTGAAAGTGTACGGCGCGGGCGCAGGCGGGAGGCGGGCGGGCCGAGCGCCTCCGAGGCATTGTGGCTCATTCATCGCACCGCGCCGAGCCTCTCGTTATCTCACGGTTTTCAAACACAAAAGACAATTTATAATTGCTTCATCACAGCTTCATTTACAGACGCTATTAAAAAGCGGCCTGCCGTGAAGAACAAAAACAACACATTTCGTAACCTTTACGTCATCCTGATCCTTAGGATGCACACAAAACAAACAAAACTCCAGGATATTATTATAAATGCACTAGTTATTCTAGACCAAATAAAAAAAGGTGCTAAGTGACCTACTTGGTAACTTTTACATTACCAGCGAAGCCGTCTAGTAACCACAGAGGTATTTACACAAAAGAAAAACAAGATCGAAATATTTTTTCCATTATCCGGCTTCTATACCTACATTGCTGAATCAATATTTTCTTTATAGGTACATTAAGTAGGTGGCTACTAACCTCAGTCAAACGTGTTCAGAGCTTTCACACAATAATATTTGCATAGTAGGTAGTGCGAAAACATTTACCTACTAAGAAGAAATTAAAGTTATCCAAATAATCATAAATTTCAGCTAGTACATAATACTACCTACACCGTTATGTATTTGTATGTGAGCTTTAGCCCGCGACTTCGTCCGCGTGAAATTTCGCCCTCCACCCGTTCACCCTCTTAGGGGTGGAATTTCGAAAACCCTTTCTTACTGGATACCTACTCTTCACAAAGAACACACCTTCCAAATTTCATGTTTCTAGGACCAGCGGTTCAGGCTGTGCGATGATATATCAACCAGTCAGGACTTTGAATTTTATATGTTTATGAATAACTAGCTGCACCCCGTGGTTTCACCCGCATAAGTTTCGATCCCATGGGAATATCGGGATAAAAACTATCCTATGTCCTTTCCCGGGACTCAAACTATCTCTATAGCAGATTTAATGTAAATCAGCGGTTTAGGCGTGAAAAGGTAACATAAAGACAGACAGACAGAGTTACTTTCGAATTTATAATATTATAGTATGGATTATTAATTTTTGGGATCCACTCGTAAACTTCTTCCTTCCTACCTTCTCTTTAACCGTAAACACGGTCTAGTTTTAGATGACAACGCTAGAAACCTTGAAAAAATTTCAGATTCAGCAGGAAAAATATTCAAAACAAATTAGTTCAAAAATTTGTTAGACTCCTCACTTCCCGCACCGCGGACGCGTCAAGCTGCACGAGAGGGCTGCGGCGGGCTGCTCACGAAATATGTGCCACTTTCACTGTCCGCATGAATCATGCGGTTACGTCTACAGGATGCCTTATAGCTCTGACATTATGCTACGTTCGCGACATGTTGTGCAACACCGTGTCCGCATTTTGAGCTTATAATAACAACAATGAGTCAACGCCCTTGCCAAAATAAATATGATCTTGATATGGGCATTTCCAAATTTTGGAACACCTCAATTTACGGAGGATTCTTTTAAGAATAATTTCTAACTTTCTCATTTCATAACATTTCTAAATAGATTTTGGATGTTTCAATATTCACCTATGAAACATCTAAAGAACGCATTTCACCAACAACTTATGTATAATTTGCCAAAGTTAGTGCTAAATGGACTTAATATGGAAACCTAGAAACTATAATACCGCCATGTATTACAGGCACAGTATATCTGATTTTATCTATTACATAATTTACCTACGCCAATCTGTTAGCTACGCGGTTTTGCATGCTTTCTACGGATACAGAGTAAATTAATGTATCAACTTTCTTACGTCCATAATAAGAAGAGCAGGTGTCTCAAACAATAAGCCGCTCGCACTAGCTACTTATAAATTAGGCATATTAGCTATAACACAATGGTGTACTTACTCGGCTCAAGTCGGCTCCATACGAGTTCCCATCGTGTTGCTACGAAGATGTTCACAATGACAATACTTAGGATTATTCAGGGCTGTCAAGTTTTCATCGTTGTTTTCTCGGCCTGTTTAAAAAGGCTCAAAACCGTTGTCGTCGAAAATTAAGGACTTCTCTGAAAAAAAATACTGTTATCATATGAGTAGACTTATCTATAACGAAATACCAAAGAACTTTAAAGAGTTAAGTACCTAATAATTTACTTTTTATAAAGTTAAAATCATGACTCCTGGAAAAACAATTTTATTCTATAAATAAATTTATAAATAATGTCAAATAAATATGTTTTAAATGAATATGACGATAATTAATATTGAATGTATTGTAAAAAATAAATGAATAATAGACACTAGCATTTAAAGCATGCCATTGGACATACATGTTATAGTCTAGCATTTTAAATACATACATAATAATGTTTTGCATGTCAACAGTTCTTACTATATATTAGGCATTTAATTACTGACTTTAGGACCAACACTGCACCAATACCTATTGCAAGTAAATGATTATTATGATTATAAACACTGATCCATTTTCTTTCAGGCCAGTTGCTACAAAAGTAAGATGAAAAGAGACAGACAAAATGAAAGGGCATTTTCCCTTGTTGTAAATTATAAGTCCATAATTATATTAAGATCGAGTTTGATTGATTTAATAATTTTGGTTTTATCTGACGTCATAAAGTTAAAGCTGCTATTTCTATGACTTAATTCTCACCTAGAACTAGCTACAACAACGGAAGGGAAAGTACTTCGATCTAGAGAATTTAGATCCGCCTCCATCTATAGTCCTATAGGTTTAGGTATGCGTAGGTAGATGAGGTACCCTTGACGATATCAAATTGCTTAGTGTTGGCTGTAGGGTTCGAGTAGCATCCAAACTCATTAAAGGCTGAAGTACTTCTGCTCTTTAAGGATAGTATCACGCTTCCACAGTTTTCTAATAATATAATATTGAAATAAGTACAGCCAGGTGCGTAGTCTGCACCCTAAAAGTTTTTATGAGTAGGTAAATAGATACTGTCTGCGGCTATGTATGTGTGACACAATTTTTCAGCGTAGCTTGTTTGACAACAGACAATCCATTGCTGAAACATTACCTAAACCCAAATGAACATACATTTATCTATATTTATATCTATCTATAAATATTATAAATTAAAGTCGTTGTTCGTGTCTGTCAGCTGTGTGAGCGCATTGTTCTTTTAATCTACGCTAATGGTTTTATGCGGTTTTCACCATAATTTAGAAAAAACCGGCCAAGAGCGTGTCGGGCCACGCTCAGTGTAGGGTTCCGTAGTTTCCCGTCCGTCACAATAAGTGTTCCCACGTACAATTCGATAATACCCGACCCAATGTAATAAGTACCTACAGCGCCATCTCTCGGGGAATTGGGTTACTAATTAGTACATAGACGTGCCAGAAGTTTTCGGTGGTAATTTTGGATTGCGAGAACCAATTTTAATCATTCTTTTTTTGTTTGAAAAAAGATACGTTCAGGATAATAAAATATGTAAACGAAGTTAAAAAAAATGCTTGCATATACGATTATACTACAAACTTAGTCCAGAAATGATTTTGTACAACTTTTGTCTTTTTTGTACAAAAACTGTTGTTTCTATCAACTTCAAAATAATTTTCCTAGAAAGTCCTTATAAAGTTCTACTTTTCAGATTTTTTTCACATTTTCTAAACTTATGGTTCAAAAGTTAGAGGGGGGGGGGGACACATTGTTTTTTACTTTTGGAGCGATTATTTCCGAAATTATTGACATTATCAAAAAATGATGTTAGTAAACCCATATTCATTTTTAAATACCTTTCCAACAATATATCACACGTTAGGGTTAAAATTAAAAAAAAAATCACTTCTCACTTTACAAATAGGGGGGCTACCCTAATAATAGTACATTATGATACATGTGTGCTATGTTGATCATTAAACTCGAGGCGGTATTATTCGCGCGAGCCGTAGGCGAGCGCGATAAGGTAGCCGAGAGTTTAATTATCAATGCACACGCGTATCATACGACGTTTTTCAACACACTTGTGAGGAAAAAAACAGACTTGTATTGTTAAATATTAACTTGTATGGATAATGGCGAGCTTGGTTTGTCATTCCCCGCGCCGCGCTGACGTGCGCGCGCAGGTTTACCCATAGAGTAACACCTGCGCGCGCATTGCTAGCGCGGCGCGCATTTATTTACTTAAAGGCAAAGACAATACCGATATACAGCCTATAGAAAAAATATAATAAACACAAAATAATGTTAAGACTGATCGTAGTGTTGTCGTATGTCAAATTGTAGTTTAGTTAGTATGGAATTAGAAAGTACTATTTGCATAGAGAAATATACATTCATTCAGTGAGAATCCGCAATAATAGAACGCCAGTGGTCTTTTCCGTTTGGTTACGGGAGGGACGACGGAAAATTATAAGGTGCATCCAGACAGAGCGAGCCATGCGCCGCAAGTGCTTTTTTTTGTATGTTAGATGCCTCAGCCTGAGGCAACCACATATATAAAAAAATCATTTGCGGCACATGCCTCGCTATGTGTGGATGCACCCTTAGGTGAATGCGCAGTGGTAGACCGCGAAATTTTTTTTTTTTTAAGTTTTTTACAATTCGCAGGTCAGTATCAGGTTGTATCTTGATCAAAATGTATATTTATATAATAGATATGTATTTAAAGAATTATAGTCATTAGAATCATTAATATATATATATTTAAGTTAGATTTGTTCCCTAAGAACTTTTCCATAAGAGATTAGTTCTTATGGAACAAATCTAACTTAGAAAGATGTATTTAATGATTCTAATGATTATAATTCTGTAAATACGTATCTGTTATAGTCGCGAATCATATTTTGATCAAGATACAACCTGACACTGACCTGAAAATTGCAAAAAACGTTAGAAAAATTTAATTTCGTGGGCTACAACTGCGCATTCATCTTAAGGTAAATAAATTTTAGTTCATCTTGGGACCAAGGACAATTCAGACTATTTAAAAAAAAAGTAAAATATGGCTCGCGGATTCTTTTTGGCATGAAGTCTCTTTGAAGAGATTAAAAAAAAACGCACTTCTTCGACCTCCGACTAGTAAATTAAATAGTTATCTGTGGAAATAAAGCACGAGTACCGTAACGTAAAGAAAAAGCACGCGTTCGTAATACACTGCATTATGGATCTAAAAGCTGTGTATTAAGAGCCATTTTACGAGCAAGTGTGTTGAAAAACATTTTTTTCCAATTTTTATTTTACCACTTTGTCGGCGTGATTGATATACATATTGGTACCAAATTTCAGCTTTCTAGTGCTAACGGTCACAGAGATTAAGCGAGGACGGACAGACGGACGGACGGACAGACAGACATGGCGAAACTATAAGGGTTCCTAGTTGACTACGGAACCCTAAAAATTATACCGGAAGGTTAAGGCACTGCTCTAAAAACGGCGAAGGAAAACATCGTGAGGAAACCGGCATGTCCTAGAACCAAAAAATTCTAAGACATGTGACATCTACCAACCTGCACTGGGCCCGCGTGGCCCACTCCCTCTCACAGAGAGGAGGTCTGTGTCCCAGTAGCTCCGGAAGGTTTGTACCTTCCGGAGTACATAATCAGCCTATAATGTTCACACTACACACAACATATAATACATTACCGTACCTAATATTAACCTTACTTATAATAAAGAAATCTAGGTGTTTTGCCAAATCGTAAAAACCGTGCGAAGTAGGGGGCGGGTCGCTTGTTTTATATATTACTAGCTTCCGCCCGCGGCTTTGTATGACCATAAAAAGTAGTTTCAAAGTATCCACATACAAATTTAATCAAAATCGGTCCAGCCGTTTCGGAGATTAGCCAGAACATTCAATTCAATTTTATTTATTTGTATTTAAGTAGTCTGACACAAATGTTCCAAATAACTTTTTAAATGTTGACATGTAAAACCCCGAAAATTATTAATGTAAAATTATTTGATCAACCCTAGCTACAAATACGCTTTTCAATGTGCTTTGTCAACTAATCTGCACACAATGACTCTTACATTTGTGGCTCCACAAGTATACACAATCTAAGACAGACAGACGGGCGAAAGTGCCATTACATTTCGTATGCGAAATTGCAGTATCATGGAATTCAATACAACTGGTAAATTTAATAAAGACACAATGACGAAATATAACAAGCTTGCTGTAGTTGGTGGTTATAATGTATATTTTGTGTAGGTAGCCAAATGGGATTTAACCTTGCATCATATCATCTTTGTTATAGATACTATTTTAGAAAATTATTTAAATTCGAAAATATTCAGTTGCATTTTTTAAGTTTCTATGTACTTTCGCTTATTTCGCCTGAAACTACCAGGAGAAGAAACAGCACTATTCGCCGCTAGAAAAATATATTGTTTTAACGGTTTCGCAATTCTATCTTATATCTATGGTTTCGCAGCGTTTCATGAAATACTTACGTAAAAGCCGTAATGCAAAAGTTAAGTAGCAATGTGTAACTCGGTTTTTATTTTTTGCGGTTGTTGCAATATATTCGGAATTTCCAGCATCCGCGAGACTCACTTTCGTTGAAGTCCTACAGCCGCGTTATGTTATGAAATTGAAATGGTGTAAGGCCCCCATTCTATGCGCGTCCGCATCGCCGGCCATTGAACAATCGGAACCAGCGCCTGCGCATGCCCCATTCTAATGAACGCTTGACGCATGAGTTACACAACTTCATATTTTTTGAAGAAAGGTCAATGGCGTATAATGTTACGTTACGATGCTAAGTAATAATTTGTCTAGAATTAACGTTTGATTTATAGTATTTTTGTATGTAGGTAATACAAATGGCATTCAAACTACATATTTCTGTCTACTTTCCTTTTGTGAATGAAACTCTGTTTGGCGATATTATGAAGATAATTATATTATCACATTACGTATTTCGGCTTAAGAGCGGTTTAGAGAAGGTAGATTTCTTTAATTGAACTTCTCCTGAAAAAGAGTTCTTTTTCATTGGAAGCGGGTGTAAATAGAGAAGTGAGACTAGTTTAGCTTTTATATTTAGTATACTTACTTACTAATTAAATAGGTAATTTGTAGGTATAGGAACTATAGGTACAGTTACTGTGAATAGTAAATATACAGGTTGAAATTGAAAACATGCGACAAATCGAAATGGGAGATTGTACTCATCATTACGAACAACTTTTACTAACTATGGGACCAAACTTGAAATCGAAAAAAAATCAGCTGTTCCCTACATTTATGTTCGCATAACTCTAGAAAATGTAGGGAACAGCTGATTTGTTTTTCGTAAAAGTTGTTCATAATGATGAGTACAATCTCTCATTTCGATTTGTCGCATGTTTTCAATTTCTACCTGTATATACCTACATATTATGCTTTGTATCTGTATACACCTATCTAGTTTTTTTTTTTTTTTTTTGTTAGAAGGTGACCAAGTTCTTCCATTTTTCACGCACAGTTTCCGTTACATTATGTATTTCCGCTAGTCTTAATTAGAAACTTAGCTTACTATCTAAATAAGAAAAAATCTTACATAACTTTCTCTCTAAAATTCTTGCACATTCGGACATTAGTCGGTATGACTGAGCATTAAAATTATTTTGTATGCAAGCAAATTCTACATCTTTTTTTGAAACCACTCCTTTAATAAGTACTTACAATATTTCTTATTGCATATCTGCACAACCTGAAATAATATTTACAAAATTAAAACAAACTTTCACTTTTATAAGCGTCCGATACAGACGAGGAGGTATTGACACATTTGCAATAATACCGATAATGTTTTGTAGGTAAGCCTCTTATGTAAATCGGAACATTGGAACACTTGGCATAGAGCAGTGACTAATTCAGAGCGTGTTCCGTTTACAAGAAAGTTGTGACACGGCATTGTTATGCAAAGCGGATATGTGCGACAACGACACGGCAGACATACGAGCTCGCCACCAGATCTGCAGCTGCAGAAGCAGACCGCTGAGCTCATTGAGCATGTTGCGAAACTTGGCTCGCTGATACTCTTGTCTCGTGTATTTTTATAAGCACGTTCTATTATACTTCCAGTTGCGTTCATGTCATGCCTGATGATCTTTGTTCTTCATAATAAACGACCTTGTAGATCCTAAGCTACGCCCGGAAGACTACAACTAGGTACATTTTTGCAGAGTAGGTATTTCATTTCAAATCGGCAACTTTCTTTACCCATCAATTGTGTTAAGCTAAGAGAATTTCCAATCATTGTTATGCTGGTTACGTCTCCATTAAATCTTTCTAATTAACGAACAAAAAAACAATTATCGCGCGGATGGGTAATAAGAGTGGAATAGCAAATACGTGTAATAACATAGTCAGCGGTAATGACAGGGACGCAAGTTAACAATTAGTTGAGATCATTCACCTGCGGCGCGCACATGTCGAGATGAAAACAGAAAGTAATACGAGCCGAATTCGTGCACCATACTAAGACAATGGGCAATTTATTCGATTTCACTCTTTCCGTAAATTTCATATTTGTGTGTTGGTGCGCGCGACGCGGGCGCATACCCGGTACGTTTGAGAGAGCGTGCTTAAATTATAACTATGACGGTTGACTCTAGGTGCCCATTACTTGTATACGCTCTGAGTACAACCACGATAACACCAAGCTATTGCCAGCCGGCTTATGATTGAACAATTACTTATATTTTTCGCAAGACAATGAGAATAATTCCAATGCGGCGGTGCGGCAGATAAATCGTACTTACGGTCAACAGTATTATTATTTAAAGATGCACCGACATCCTAAAACCTAAAATCAATGTAGGAATTTCCAGAATGAGGAAATATAATTTTTTAAAGTGTGTCGTCCCACTCACTGGCGAACCACCACAAGAAAAACTGAAGCTGTGGCGAGACAGTGCTTCCTTACCCAAACCGTTCGTCCCACCCGCTGAAGACCTCCCACCTGGACATGAGTTACCTTGGGTAACCTGGAAGTCTTTAAACAGACTCCGGACCCAGGTTGGCCGAAGCAAGGAAAATCTGTTCAGGTGGAGATTTATAGACGACTCCACCTTGGAGTGTAAATGTGGTGCTGTTCCACAAACAATGGGACACTTAATACCCTGCGTGTCCTGTCAGCTGCACGTTACAGGAACTGATGGACGCTAGTGATGGCACCAAACAAGTAGCCGTATTCTGGGCCGAGTACGTTTAGACTGCTATTGACACGCTAAGAAGAAAAAGTAGGAAATATAATGACAGTTTGTAACAAGTTTTTGTTTCAGTAGCAATTAAACGATCTATGAGAATGGCATCCAAGGCCCTCCTGGGTCTGATGCCTGCCAGGGTCGCGGGTTGTGCGACGCGAAAGAGATACTGTGAGATATATGCCCCTGGCACAGGCAACTGAAGGAACACGGGTGGGTTTTAGTCAGTAAAAGTCTGACACGCCCTCTCGCTCCGCCCAGAGCGGGAGAAGTTATTTGATAATTTCCTACCCAAAAAAAGGCCCTCCTGGGTTTACTTAGATAGGTTAACAGCTGAAACATGGAGTCCGTTTGTATATTATCAATACAATTAGCTACTAACACGCATTAGGCCCGCGTGTAGATTACAGCCCACTCCCTCTCGGAGAGAGGAGGCCTGTGTCCCAGCAGTGGGAACATTATGAGCTGATTTATGATTAGCCATATACGTAATAGGTCGCAGAAATAAGTAATTGACAAAACGTGAGTTTGCCTACTTAACCTACAGCTGTCTGTCTTCAAGAAATGCAGGCGTGTTGGTACGTTAGATCGCAGTTGTTCGCAGAGGAACAGATAGTTTTTTAATCTTAAATCCCCAACAATCTACATCCACGTACGTTGCGCGAGGTTCATTATTTTAAATAATTTAAGAAATTATATTATATTAAATACCAACATGATGCCATCGTTACGAATATTTATGAATATAACGGAATGATTAAAAATAGCAATGAAATTCGATCAGAATTATTGCCAAGAGCACGGTCAGTAATTTTCATAGTTATCGCTTCTTTTGTTTTGATTATTTGCGTAATTCAATTCAATTCAAATATTTTATTTCGGATAAATCCATATAGTGTTAGTATAACTTAGCCTAATGTTAGTATTACTTAATTTAACACACCAGTTTATTTAGTGAAGTGTGTCTGGACTCTTAACCACCTTCGTAAGAGGAGAGTGTCCTACCGGTCTGAAAACACATTCAGGATGCCATTGGAGGAAGAGCGTAAGCGCGCCATCATGGAAGCGCATCGCTTCCGCATGATCGCAGCGAACCCGTCGACACACGCCTCCGCGAACATCCCTGAGGCGCTACACCGCCACGGCAACCCTAATAATACCCTGAATGCGTTATTGTACTGTAATAAAGGGCATATCATTTCAAAATCCATTTAGTAGTTGCAGTTCTGCAAGTGAGCAATAAGTTTTCTTCGTTCCAAATACATAGTTCATTACTTTGTTCTACAACATTATGGAATGCAAATAAATATATGAATATGAATATAGTACACAACGGATCATTTAGAGTATAAATGATAGTAGGTACCCATAGTTATTTGTATAAATGTTATACAAATAGGTACCTAACTATGGGTACCTACTATCTACTACAGCCACGCTGCATTATTATAATATCGATTTGTACGAACAATAAAAAGAATAAATATTTACGGTTTGTTGATTCTTATACACGTTTCGGTGATATTGCAGTAGTAGTTTCAAACTCATTTTCTTAAATTGGTACATAATTTTGAATTATCTTGCGTTGAAGTCTTTTGTTCAGCGTTTTGATATCTATTTTATTTTAGCTTAAATCCGCTTTTTGCTCGATTCTAAATTGATATTTCACGGATAATAGTTTTGTTGTGGAATGAAATGATATTTCTGTAATAGCTCGCATTTATAATTTCTAGAGATCGTACAGATATTGATAAAAATAAACGAAAAGTGTGAATGAAGGCCGAAAGTTGGCTTGATTGCTTTGTATGTACTGAGTTGGCATGACACCGATGGATAAATTGTTTGGATTTGTATAGATACGCTGTAAAGGACAGTCAATGAGGACACTCGACTACATCAGAACTTTTTGAATGGGGTTTGACCCCAAACTTCAAAAGTCTCGCAGCCTGTTTACTCAATGTCATATTATTTTGAAAAATAGTTTCATACGATCGTAGTTGTTTAATACTCTTGGCCTGTACCTAAGTATAGCTTGGTTTGATTAAATTCGTCCACACATAGGGATATATAGTTAAACGTTTAAATTAAGCCAAGTAAGGGCTTTGATAATTCATACGCTGGCATGCATCATACTAGCGGGTAATATCGCCAACGGAGCGGCTACTTTACAGTCTGCGGGGAATTTTGACAGATCAACAACATTCATTGCGTTATTTACGTTGTTGAGCAGACCCATTTTTCGAACACGTGAAGCAATGGATTAGCAATATCCTTCAAAATGATTCAGATTCTGATTGATAGTGTGTTACGCAATTAGGGTGCTGATCTCAGTCTCAATATGTCAAAAAATACCTCTAATTTCCCTACATTTTGACAAGTTTTTGACATTTGTTCGTCGCCGAGATGACACTGTGCTACTAGTTTTTGAATGTTTTAAATTACGAGAATTGGCCTTCTTATCCGTTGGCGTTATTTTAGGGACAATTTTTATTTTTCTTGAAAGTTTGAAGAGATGATGTAAATAGATGATATGTTTCACTGACATTCAAAATTACCAACCTAGGCTAATAAGCGGGCTTATTAGCCTAGGTTGGTGAATTTCCTGTAGCCTAGGGTTTCACAATCAGCCTATAATGTTCCCACTGCTGGGACACAGGCCTCCTCTCTTCGAGAGGGAGTGGACTGTAATCTACCACGCGGGCCCAGTGCGGGTTGGTAGATGTCACATATCTTCGAATATTTGGTTCTAGGACTTGCCGGTTTCCTCACGATGTTTTTCCTTCAGCGTTTTGAAGCAGTGGTGATAAGATGTACACAAAGTAAAGCACCTGTCTAGGTTCGAACCCACGACCCACAACTTGTAAGTCGAGGCCGTTCCTCCTCCTCCTCCTCCACGGCCAGCCTAGGGTTCACTGTACAGGAATGCAAATAATTTGAATATCCGGTTTAAAATTGTGCCATATTGGAACCATGAGTATTATTTGATGACCATGATATCAAACATCCTCCTCATACACAATCAACTAATAACACATCCTCGTGGACCAAATTGGACATCACCAAAATAGAATTATTTCATAACGAAGGCGCAGTCATCATCAGTCACACCCGCAATGACATCAATGGCGTCATCAAAGGATTTCAAAATCCAAATGGACGTCAGAACAGTCCGATCCGGGATAGTCAGCTCTGCGCAGGCGCGGAACTTTCACGCGTATAAAACGGCTTGGAGTGCGGCCGCCGCGACCAGTGCGAGCAGTCGAACAGAGCACGAGCGCGCGCGCAGTGCACACGCGCCGCGAAAACGAAAGTGAACTAACCCCAGACTGTGACAGTGATTGTGAACTCTGGAACAGTGATCGGTAGCTGCCTGTGTTATCCTGAAACTGTTTCTTCGATCTGGAATCTCATTTAGCGCTCACCTGAAAAGGTACAGGATTTTGTGGTGGTTGGTTTCGGGCGAAGGATTATTATGTGTTTGAAAATTGTGTGGAAGTGATATAATGGAAAAGTTAAATATTACATACATGTGGTGGATGAAACTTTGGATTTCTTACTGAAGTGATTTTATGTTCAGCAGTCAATCATTTAATGCATATTAGCTACATATTAATAAGCACTATTCAACAGCTTTGTAAAAAAGCTGCAATTGCAGTGAAATATAAAAACAGTTATAAATATTATCACATGCATTTGAACCTTATCTCAATCAATAATAAATGAGAAAAAAATCCTTCAAAAACATTTTTTCAACTATAATAAATATTATCAAACAGAAGTTTTAAACATTGAACATAAGATTTCGACACATTTTCCAAACAAATACAACAGAAAATTGC
The DNA here is from genome assembly GCA_945859645.1 of Amphipoea oculea. Classification (NCBI taxonomy): domain Eukaryota; kingdom Metazoa; phylum Arthropoda; class Insecta; order Lepidoptera; family Noctuidae; genus Amphipoea; species Amphipoea oculea. The sequence continues at coordinate 8,984,180 of OX243862.1, forward strand.
CATCTATGTTAGCTTTTGTCACCTGTACACGCTTGCTACGCCGTAACGCCCGCTGCTACGCCGTAACCCGCGCCACAATACGCTAAATAATGCGTGTTTTTTTGTTATCTCTGAACAATAATATTCAGTTGTAGAAAGTTGCATAATTTTTACTTTCACTCGCACTCGTCGAAATAATCTGTTCGCATATCGCGAATATATGAACAAACTTAATTTGCATGTGTTGTGTTCAACGATTTTTCTGTACGCAGCTGACGTTTTTTTAATGTAATTTCATTGTTCATGGCAATTTACTCTTTATTTTGGTGGTACTAAGAGCTATCCGGAACGGCGACATGTGGTGAAGCCGGCTTGTGGAAAGTAGGTCACGCGTCACACAGCTCGCATTTTATACTTCTCATACCCGCGGGGGTTCCTCATTTACGTTAAAACTAACACCTAAGTTAACTTGCATGTTTATAGTTTTCTATTGAACTTCAATTATTGCGATGTGTGTAAAATTGTTTCTATTAATTCGTACCTCATTTACCTAGTTAATGTTATGTGAGGGCTGTAACCGCTTTAAACATGATCTCTTAATTGGTTTGAAACTAAGACGTTATCCAATAAAAAAAGCACTCGGAAAATTTAATCCTAATTAGAAATGCATAGTTTGAGCACATTAAGATTGTATCTATTTACTCCTAATTAAAACCTTTAATGATGTTATCTACGTTTAGGTGTAAGGAGTATAACATTTAGATCATAAAAAGTTAGAAGAACGAGTCCTGACGATATGAGAAAGATGTTATCTTAACGAATACATTTTAATAACGCCGCCGGTTACATTAGACACGCTTACACGGATATGACACAAGTTAATGGTTACATTCTCTAGATTTCTTTTTCACGTTGAAGTAGTTAAAATTATCTACTAGAGCTGTGTTTATGGACGTTTGAGTATCTTCTTGGTCATTAAGGCTGAAACACTGTACGCATTACCCTTATCTGTGGAACAGCGGATGCGACACGGGTCTTCACGGTTATTACTGCTGTTCAGGCCATGCCATTGCGAAATTCGTCCACACACAGTAGGACTTCCCATTCCATTGTTCGAATGCATCAAGATTTTGTAAGTGAGTGGTTTGCGTCACGGTACCTTGCCATCTCCTGGGATTGTTGAGTGCTGTATTGTGAAACGTACATGTCGCAAATGTAGCCATTAAAATTAGCCAGTTGATGGAATGTTTTCTTAATATTTTCAGTTTGGTTTTCACGAAACCGACCATAAAATTCCAAAATTTATTTTAAAAGCTCGGTTACTTTTAATAGTTTTCAAAGATTTTTTTATTACGAAATGGTCTAAAGAATTATAATTTCTATTATCATCTAACACTTGCGAGATTTTTGAGAGAGCGCCTACCTCAACATACCTACTGTCCATTCATGCGCCAGATTGTCGCAGTCCGCGTAATTTTAATGAATGAAGCTTTCTAGAATGTGTGCTAAAAATAGCCATTTGTGCAACCTGTGTCGCGTCATGTTGCGTAACTTCCATAACTTTTATACTACCTATGCTTAATTTCGTATATAATTTATTCTTTACGATATTTTATTTTCACATTAGAAATTCGGTTCGTTTAGGAAAATGACTTGATGTTACATATCATTTAATTATTTAATATTTTCTTGAACTGACACTTTCACTTTCGCAGTATAGGATCCACGTTAAACAGATAATGTCCGAATGTAACGGAAACATCAGAGTGAAAGCGTTAATGAGCATGTCCAGTTTTAATTTCCGTCAAGACGACTTAAATTTAAAAAAAGTTGCACTGAAAATGAGATGCGCCGATGCGGAATGCAAATATATAAACACAAATATTAATAAAAACGAATTAAACACTTACTTACTTGGCGAGTTTTCATAAAATATAAAAGCTGAACTTTCTTTAAGGAAAGAGTTAAGGGCAATAATATGTAAGTTATGTAAGTAAGTAGCCTAACAGTTGATAATTATGAAACTGTCGCATCGTTTTAAAACAAAACGCTTATCAAACGTAGGTACTGCTAATTTACTGCGACACGTAGTTAGGGACTGATAGATGTCATTAGTGGAATGGCGTTTACTCTTGTGAGATGCGTGTCGTACAAGTAGTGTGAGACGCGTGTGTAATGTACGCGAGCATAGATACCGCGGCAAGCATCGGCGCGGGCGCAGGCGGCGCGGGCTCAGGCAGCTTGCGCGGCGCGAAAGCGAGTCAGTGTGTCACACCAAGGGGCACTCCTCGACGCTCCTCTCGGCAGTAGCACCTGATCGATGTTCAAATAGTACCCTTCTTATTAATAACTGCAGCGTAATGCTGACCGCCTTCTGTATCTATTGTTGCGCTCTTGTTGAAAGTTGATTGGAGCGAACATGTTTCGGAACACGTCATAATCGACGCAGTCGCATTGTGATGGAAATATGTACATACTGCAAATAAGACGTCTTAGTTAGATATTAAACGATACGTCACGTTACGGCTACGATTGAGGGAAATTAAACGTGCAATTTTAGGTCAAATAACTAGAGCAGCGGAGAAGAGTAGAAGGGTGAGCATAGGAAGCAGGTTAGTTAGCGCAAGGCCGGTTCCGCGCCATCGCCGCTGTCACCCATAAACTGCTTGTAATTGCGCTTACGCATGGATTGGGAACAGTGAAAAATATTGCTCTAAGTGCACCGGATTTTTATTCAGCTCTGACGTGTTTATGAACTTTCTGGTAATCTTTTTAGGGTTCCGTAGCCAAATGGCAAAAAACGGAACCCTTATGGATTCGTCATGTCTGTCTGTCTGTCCGTCCGTCCGTATGTCACAGCCACTTTTTTCCGAAACTATAAGAACTATACTGTTGAAACTTGGTAAGTAGATGTATTCTGTGAACCGCAGTAAGATTTTCACACAAAAATAGAAAAAAAACAATAAATTTTGGGGTTCCCCATACTTACAACTGAAACTCCAAAAATTTTTTTTTCATCAAACCTGTACGTGTGGGGTATCTATTGATAGGTACCTTCAAAAATGATATTGAGGTTTCTAATATCATTTTTTCTGAACTGAATAGTTTGCGCGAGAGACACTTCCAAAGTGGTAAAATGTGTGTCCCCCCCCCCTCTAACTTCTAAAATAAGAGAATGATAAAATTAAAAAAATATATATAATGTACATTACCATGTAAACTTCCACCGAAAATTGGTTTGAACGAGATCTAGCAAGTAGTTTTTTTTTAATACGTCATAAATCGAAAACCGCAATTTACCTTTCACAAAGTTACAACGAACTACAAGAACTTTTATATTATGTTACTTGCTGCTACGGAACCCTTCATGGGCGAGTCCGACTCGCACTTGGCCGGTTTTTTCATTTGTGGAGATAAGAAAGTAATGAATTCAACATGCTTGTAACTTGAAAGCATTTCTTGAAATCCGATAAAGCTTTCGAACTGCAATGTTTGATGCGAGTCGCCATAAAAATACTAATAGTAAATGTACGTGAAAATTGTGCTATTCTAAATGTTGACTGGATCTGCCTTACACCTGGTGATTAAATGGATCTGAGAATTATTACCATTTGACAAGCATGAGGAAAATCACAATAATTAAGTATTGCTTTAGTAAATAGGGCGTTTCGTGGCAAATATTTTCCTTTATAGAAAAACTGGCACCCGCGGCTTCGCCCGCGTGGATGTCAGACATTGGCCTTTGTCCTTCCCTAGGATGCTATCTACTCCTGCCAAAATTTTATCGAAATCCGATCTGTGGTTTAAGCGTGAAAAGGTTAACATACAGACAGAGTTACTTTCGAATTTATAATATCAGTATGATTAAATCTTGGATTTACTTATTGGATAAGCAAAAGATAACGAGTGTCATCGATCAGTGATCATAGATAAACAAAGTTGTTAATCGCAAGACAAGTGATTAATGTATCTTCATTTAATTGCCGTGACCGTGTCTGAGTAACTCGTCTGCCTTAGAGTGGGTACAGATTAAAGTTATCTCCTGACAAGAGACCGACAGTCTAATTACTATTATAAATTAATTTAATGGCCATTCAAGTCACATATTACAAAGTTTCAGTCTAGCATAAACTAAGCGTGTAACTAAACCTGTAAGTGTTCCTTGATGTAAAATCAGTAGTAAAATTTGGTCTCTAACTTCTAAACTATAGCTTTTCCCTGCGACTTCGTCCGCGCGAAACTTCTTGTTCCCTTTGTTCTTTTCTACCCCGTCACATCGCATTGCCTGTCCGCGCTTTTACTTCGCTTTGCTGGGCTCCTAAGAGTCCTAACGTGATTTCAAAATCTTCTTCAAAAAATTGGGCTATGTGGTAGCCCAATTTTTGAGGAAGAATTTTTCAAATCCGACCTGTACTTCCAGAGATTGGCGCGTTTAAACAAACACTCTTCAGGCTCTTCATCTTTATTATTTCGTTTATTTGTCCATTTACATATTTGATTCAATTTTTAAATATTTCTTAAAATATAAAAAAATAAGTATAAAAAACATTTAAAAAAATATATGTACACGATTCCACTTCTAAAACCATATTATACGTGCCATGCCAAGGAATAGAAATTCCTGTCATGTGGATCAAAAAGATTGAAAAATTATTCGATGTTAGTCGAACAGATAAATACATTACAAATAAAAACATGGTGTTTGTAGTTTTGTGTGTTACGAAGGAGCGACATCTGCCCCGGTATTGTTCCAATGAGACACATACAAGTGGAACTCTTTTCTTTTGCCTGGGAAATGAGTCAACACCGCCTTGTTCTCGCTAACAGGGTCAAACTATTTACACGCCTACCATTTATTTGTTACTAACATCTACTACTTTGATTTTGATAGGTATTTAGGTTAGCAATATGAAATGGATTAAAAAAAATAATTGATATCTTAGGCGAGAAACTAACTGTGTTAAGCTATTCAGAACTTTACAAATTGAGCTAGATTAATATTAAATGGTTCATAACTTTTGTTTTATAGATGTAGGCACACATTAAAACGAATGGATTGTTCTCGCTGTAATTTTTTGCAAAAATCTTAACTGTCTTGGTATCCAAATTGCTGAAATAAAAAAAATGGGTTCGCAATCATATTATACTTACTTTTAATTGATAAACCATTCGTAGGAGGAGAATATAACATTTTTCCCGGATAGCGCTACGAGCCTGCTACCTACGTCATACCTACGAGCATTTCTCCCTATGTTCAGACTCATGATAAATGTCCACATTGTCTATTAGTATTATTATAATGTTGTCAAACTAGCTTCAACAATCTAATCTAATTTGCCATCGTTAACTGGAGCGGCTAATTGAATCGTCCGAGATCATTATTAAAGTCAAAGAGAAATATAATCTCTAGTCTAACATCCGCGATAAAGCTGGCTGACGTAATTTTTTCTTTTTGTCGTCTGATGAGGCTCAACAGGAATGCGGTTATGCGCACAGTGGTCAGCTACAGCAGCTTTCCACTGATTGTTTTGATCGATCCGAGTGTCCCCCCGAGGCGCCGATTAAACGCTCGTTACTACAGATACACGTTTAGATATTCGCATTTAAAAAGCTATTCATTTTGAATTCGCAGGTGTATTTTGATGTGTAACATGCATGGCTATAATCATGTACGTTTCTGTCTCGGAATCGAAGCTAATTATTTAATTATCGGAAACATTTCATAATAACAGCGATTTATCATTAGAAAGCGCCACCATATCTTATTTGCGGGCTAACAATGTGATGTATGTAATAACCAGAGTGACAAACCGGGCCCGTATGTTTGATATAACGAGAGTGGCGATAGCGCCCCTATGCGCTCCCAATCCGCGGCCGGCAGCAGCGCCGGCGCAGCGGGGAAATTCAACAGATTTCACTTTTGTTATGCACTTCTAGCAGTGATTAGGAGGGACACTTGAAAGTTTCCCCTTCACGTCTATAGTGACAGCTCTACTTATCAGTCGAGTGAGAAATACTAGTTTCATTTTCAACATTTATTTATATTCGGGATATAAAAACTTTGAAATACATACTACCATTTACCACTGCCATCTGTCACTAGCTGGCATTTCGGTACACTAATAAAAATATAATAGCCACCTAAAAATAAATGTCATAAATCGATTCAGCTCAAATAAGTAGGTACTATGTTTAAATAATGAATTGGACTATAAAAACTCTAAATATAAATAGTAAGGTTTAATAGATAACGGAAGTCAGGAAGTGTTTTGATGAGTAAACTTTTTATAATTAATTGGCAAATATATTAACAATGTTATAACAATTTTCACTACCTTTCCACTGGTAGACTGTTACTTATTAAATAGTAAGTGCCAAACTAGTTCCGCTTTGTTCTTTTAAGTATTTTAATTTTCAAGAAGAAATTGAAAGTATTAATTAAGCTCATGCATGAATATACGCGTGTAGAATGTTTGAATTTTTATGAATTATTTAAACGTTGGATCGGAGAAAGTATATCAAATTATTGTGCTCCAATTATGACGTGAGGTTTTGTGTCACGGCAAATGAGTTTGGTTGGCGAGACAGCGCCGCAGCGGATGTGGTGGAAACACGACGTTGACTGCGCTGGCGCCACGGAAAGCTGCTCCAAGACATAAGTCAACCTCTCGCACTCTTATTCCAAAGAGGATAAAAACCATTTCCGAACTACACCAACATCTTCCAATCCAGTGATTCCGACTGCTAAGGACCGTGGACAGCGACACTATTAATGTCAGACAGTAGTCACATTCGACTACATCAATTCATTTCTCACGTCTATAATTAAATTGGACATTAATAAAGAGATTACAATCAGCTTTAAACTAACATGACAGCTCTTAATGGGAACTAAAACATGTTTATACCTACACAGATATTGATTTCTGTCAAGTTTTGGAAGGATGGTGTTGGTAAATATCTATATTTTTTTCTGCGCATATAAAAAAACAATTATTTTGAAAATACATAGGTACATAACTTCACGCCTATGCTATGTTTCCCGAAGGTTTAGGCAGAGCTTAAGAGTTAGATTTTTTATTTTTATTGGTGAACGTTGAGGAAACAGTTGAAATCACTCAGGTGAAGTGGGTTCGTTTCTCGTCTTCTCTCACAGTTGAAAGTCTCATCATTGCTTAGCAAAAACAACATACGAGTATTGTAATATTTTCTGATAACAAGTACCCAACCCGATATTCTTAAATCGAAAAGTGAAATCCTCAACATCAGTAATTTGGTCTCTATTGAGTCATCATTAATTTTTTAAATCTTACGTATCATCGTTAGCAAGGCTTATCGAATCTATTAATCTAATAGCTTAATCTTCCGGCAATTATCTAAATAGAAAGGTACTTAACTATATTCGGCTGCACCTAAACGGGTACTGTCAATATTTCTTGTCGAATTACGAGTGTGTTGGAACCAGTCGCTCGATGTAAGGGCTTGCGAGACTGAACTAGTGCATTATTTATTACGGCGGCGATTTCTCGCGGCCCGTCTAAAGATTTCACCACTTTCATCTTGTATTTACGAGTAGTTGCAGACCACATCCATCCCACGATCACTCCACATAGTTCGACTTGTCTAACAACGTCACAAACATTATTTGTAATATCTGTAACTTAATGTGTGTGCGGTATCAATTATGTATTCAGGAAAATTGTCGCTGTAAATGTAGTCCTTATCTTTAAAAGGAAGGTAAAACTAGGATTGTTTCAAGAAGGTTTCAATCCTAGTTTTACCTTCCTTTCTTCTTAATTATTCTGATAATGTTTATGGATAGCCGTGACAGTACTGACACGGGTATCCATAAACATTATCATAATAATTTATGATGAGTTCAAAACGGTCGGCGTAGAACACCATACCTACACCATTTAGTGAACAATAGCAAGTCTAAAAAGTTCTCTAAAAAAACCGACTTCCAAAAAAACACTACAAAGTGAAAAATAACTTTAATTTCGGAAGTCGGTGTCTTTGGATCTGTATTTTAGTTTTTTGCCACCGACTTCCGAAATTAAAGTTATTTTTCACTTTGTAGTGTTTTTTTGGAAGTCGGTTTTTTTTTTCTTAAAAAGTTTTTATTTCACGCTTTTTAGTGGGCCTACTTATAATTTATCTAAGTTAGAATAGCTTAGTGCTTATCGACTTTTACAAACAAATTATTGCTTTTCTCGATGCAAGGAAGTTAATTGTTGAGGAGTTCTCCAGGTCCACCATCAGCTCCATATCACCATTCACATAGTGACGAGCATAAATTGCTTAGCAACCATATTAAAGTAATCGAATCGCAACCCGTGAAATACTTAGATATTATTGAGTAGTTCCGGTGTCCATCTGTGGTCTTCATTATCAGTTCCACTTCACCAAATGGTGCTTTCCGAGAGCAAGTGCACGAGTTACTATAAAAAATACCCAAATCGCTATAGGTGTGCCTATAATATTTGAAGAGTTCCTTCGATTTCTCCAGGATCCCATCATCAAATCCTGACCTGATGTTTTTAGACTAGATGCTGATAATCCTGGCTGCAGCATCAGGCCAGACTTATGTCAACATTGCATTGAACATAAAATTTAGTCTTGTTTAAAATGAGCCCAAACACGACTACGGTGCTGTTATTTCAAGGTTTGTACTTTTTCTGATGCTCCTGGCTTCAGCATCAGGTCTCTATGTACTTCGGTGTTCCTCATTAACAGTACGTTTATCCACAAACCGAGCCCTTTTCAATGAGCCTAAACACGATATATCTGCTGTTAGTTGTCGAGGAGTTAGGTACTCTGCAGACTATCCTGACGCCAGCATCAGGTCATGACTTGATGATCATGAGACCAAATGTGGCAAATGCCCTATCAAACATCAAAACAATTCACTAAAACAGTCCTTGCCTGTTTGAGTAACTTCTTACTGTTAAGGAGTTGTACCTTCCATCATCAGTCCAGCTACCTGAGATGGTAACAACCATACGCAAATAAACAAGATACTTCATAAAATATGCGAAAAACAATAAGTGAGCCTATAAAATTTGAGGGTTGCCCTCAATTTCTCTAAGATCCCATCATCAGATCCTAACTTGGTGACAATGGGATCACCTCAGAACTATCTACTTTCGAACAAAAAAAGAATTTTGAAAATCCGTCGACAATTGGCGGAGTATTCGATGAACAAACATACAAAAAAAACATACAAACAGCCGAACATAGTACCTCCTCCTTTTTGTGAAGTCGGTAAAAAATAAGCTTCATCTTACAAAAAGTTTTTTCGTAGTTAAACGAAAAGTTAGGGTAAACGAATTCCACATATCAATATATTAAAACTACAAATAGCATTACGAACAAACATAACAATTAAAACGAACAATTGCTGCCTTTGCTATGATATTTATCGCGACTCGGTCCCTTTCAGCAAAATGTCCGTGTGCCTTCGTTACATGCTTTCACTTTCCTGTATTTCCGCCGCCCGCCGTGCGACGCCGACGCGACGTAAGCGTCCCAGCAGGAAGCTCATATAACTTATTGTCTACAAACCACATTGTACAAGGACGATTTCACTGCGATACAATGCACGACATAGATAACTTACTTGGGTAATAGAAATATTATTATTGTCTGTTATGACATCATAAAAGAACAATGGTTGAGCCTAGAATGTAACGTTACGTCGCTTGGTCAAGTCTAGAAACTTGTTTCGAAATTATATATCACTAATATGAGTAATGAGATGTTTGGAAGTATTATAACAGTAGGCCACTTTATCTTCCTTATAATAACGCATTGTTTCATTTGAGCAACAAATGAAAGGCGCTTTCGTGTTTTGTTTATTAATGCTCTGTTTCACTAATTCAGAAGTGATGCGTTACATTCGTTTTCTCATACTTTAGTGAGTGACAGAACATGATGTGCACTTCTCTTTTGATGTGCTTTGTGACGTAGCCAGTCGCTTTACTTTTGACAAACATTGCTTGCCTATAATGTATCTATGTTAGCATTTATATGTAATTTCCATTTCCACTCCATAGAAGGGAAAGGTATACCTACACAAAAATACACTAGACAGCATCCTATGTTTATAAAGTGATGACCCGATGCTTGTTGGCAATGACAGTGTATTGTTTTCAATGCTAAGTCAAAGGAATGGTGTCAGCAACTAATATAGTAACGATTAACAACCATATTATGCAAACTATTGTTAGCAAGCATAACATCTAATTAATATCCATTCCGCCTCGATGAGCATACAAAGAGCATTTTTAACCTTATTGATTGAAATATGTAATTGCTTTGTATTAATAGTACTTTTTTTTTTGTTTCAGACTTTCCTGACCTGAATCACATTCAAATTTATGTCACCAAGATAATTTGGTAAGCAAACATAACTTTCATAATAATTACCTAATAATAATTTATTACAATAAGCCTCACGTACTAAATACCTATGCAGATTTTCGTCAATTTCTAATCTTCTAACTTTACATATTTATGAATTTCTTCGACGCAACCTTACAAAAAAGGAGCATTAAAAAGAAAGAAGAAAATATTTAAATAACTTTTGCATTTCATCATTTATGTAACATATTAATTCGAATGATTTCAATTCGGCTGCTGTTGCGTAATGGAAGAGATCCACAGTTTATGTTCACTCGATCATTTCTCGCCGAAATATATCGACTTTCTCTGTAAGTAATTACCTATGTAAGCGCGAGGTGTGAGAGCGGTTACTTAACTTCTGTAAGCACATTTTGTGTACAACCGTAACGAGAGTGAAAGTGCATTAAGGACACATGTTGGCATTTAATTCCACTGAATTTATGTTAATTTGTCTTTTTATTTTTCTTTGTTATTGGTTACCTGCTATTCATAGTGCACTACGGATAGCAGGCAAACATACAAAGCTGGAATATTCATTGTAATCCTTAGGAATAGGTTGTTCAAGAGAATTTTCCGAAATTAAAATTCTAGAAAACCTCTTTATTCTTACACGTTATTGGACGTAATTCATTTTCTAATTTGAACTTTTATTTATCTCGTAGCAAAATTAAACCCTGGCCGGGTTTAGTTTTTAATCTTATTAAATCTCGATGTATTTTTAAACCTTTTTCTTAACGTTAGTCTTAGCCACCTCTCAGAGTATCAAACGATTGTAATAACTATCCCACGCATCAAAATATTCCCTAATTATTATCATTAAAGTTACTTCGACAGTCATGTAAGATTCCGACTAGAGAAGTAGACACAATTTGGACAACTGAAACTACATATTTGAGCATCAAATTTCTCATGGCGGTGAAAGCGATAGCCCTGGGCATTTTGATGATAGGTCAAAAAGCCAATTGGAGTCATTGTCCTTCGATGGTCAAGCGCATGATTGTTTCGACATAAGTGCGGGGCTGCGCAGGCACCGGCCGGTGTAATAAATAATCTCACGACGTTACGCAACGTTCGGGAGCGACGCCCTCGTCCTTGGCCTGTAAACGTGCTCCGACTTTCTCTTGCAGCGGAGCGCAGGCGCACCACATAAATCATTCCTTCCCACTGTTTGTTCCGGCTCCGGCTACGGAGATCACTCACACCGATAAACCTTTGTGTTCTGTTTGCTGCGTTCATTACGATTATTCTAATAATTGTTTGAGTTTCTTTTGTGCTACAGATAGATACAGATATGAAATTCAAAATGTCCTAATAAAGTTATGTTGCAATGTACCCGATACCAAATAGTGAAGATAATAGGGTAATTTAATAATTATGTCGTTATCGAAACCAAAATTAACGTGATAAAGACTCACAAAAATCATTTTAATCAATTATAATTTCACGAAAGCCTAAATACATACTGTTAGATATACTAGAGAGACTAATTTAAAAAAGCCTGTAGATAATTGCACATATTTCCATAATGCAGCGGAGTGGGCACGAGTTTACGCGCGCAGCATGTATTAGCATAGATAAAAGAGTTAGTTGGTGGCGATAATACAACACTACCGGTTTGTGTCGCTCTCTGGGTCACACGCATCTGTTTTAGATTGACATTAACATTTAAGATCGCACAGCATTAATTAGATTAACATTACATGCTCTTACTAGTAGGAAAGTTCGTAGACTGCTAGTTATGTTGACGGGCAAGTACAGGTACGCACTTCTGTAACCAGATTTAAAAATAGGGGTTGAAAGAACCCTTTTACCCCCAAAGGATATAAAACCAAGTATTTGGCTATATGAAACACTTTTAAGTACTTTCTAAGTAGGTATGGTGAATATTTCTACGGATCGTAATGAAAGTCCATCAAATGAAGAAAGCAGATAATAAAATATTCAAATTCGGTATTTAATATTGTGAATAAATATTATTATAAGTAATCATAGAGAGTGATTTATCAGCATTTTGTTACATAAGATTTGCTCATTTATCGCTATGATTTTGGTGAAGCTAAATATGTGACAAACTTAATATACGTATTTCTCTCCACGTCGAATAGGTATCAAACGTGATTTGAATTAAAATAATATTAAAATAAATAAATAATGGTATGAGTATTTATAATAAAATTGTCGTAAAGAAAATGTAATCTCTAATGATAAAAGATTTCACAGAGCACACATGCGCACACTGTTATGCGATAGCCGTGTCAGCTGTCGAGAAAAGTCTAGGAGCGAGTTCGAGGCACGTTTCACTTTAGTTCAGGTTTCACTCCAACCAAAATATTGGGAGGAAATCCCTCATTGAACTACGTAAATAAATCTACACAACTTGTTTTTGATAACTCACTTTCCATTTCAAAACATCTTCGGTTCGCCATGTTTGTATAATTTATGGCGTTCTTGTTTTGATAGCTGAACTCGCAGATGTTCCAGTCATTACTTTACATCGATCTTTTATTACAATGAAAAGCTGCGTAGGAAGTGAAGAATGTTTGCAACTAACAATAGACGTAAATAAGACTTAAATTTGAATTGCCTTTCATAAAACTCCATTAATCTCAGCTCGTCAACTGCGACGTGGATCATTTTCATTGTGTGGCCGGCTGTCGGACGCCGATATACTTTTTTAACAACCAGCTTCAGGTTCATGCAAATAAGGCAATTTTCTCAGAAAACCGGGTCAATTTCTTCGAGATACGGAAGCTGAACTACCGGCTTTGCATAGAATAACATCGACACTTGATTGCCTTTATAAGTGCACCATGCTTGGTTTATTCTAATACCTAATCTTAATTTCCAATTATGTACAATCATTAAACACACATTAAATATGTACTAGTTTAATTACGTTGGATGTTTTTGAAATTGTGAATATCTATGTTTTGGAATGGGTGTCTAGCTTCAACTTTCTGAGTAACTGACTGAATCTTTGACAATTCCAAAGTGCCTGTAAATGGTTTAATTGTAAGAATGCTTTGTGTTTGAGTTTGAAAAACTTTTTATTCTCATGTTCGGCTCTGTGTGAGGAAAGCCCTTTACTGAGAAAATTCTGCTTTGGTGTAGCTGACATGTACCCATTGTATTACCATGTTTCCTATTCAGGCTAAACTAGCTGGTGTTGTGTATCTATTAGAGATGCGAATCAGTTTCACTCATGTAACTTAAGATTAAGATCTTCGGGAGGCTATTAGAAACGTGTCATGTAGCAATCAGCGTGGCCCAGTGCCGTGCGCCTGCGCCGGCGCAGTGACATATCTAGAACAGATACACCGCAACATGCTTATGTTAGAAATAGTACTAATATATTAATACAAATGTGAGGACTACTTAATAAATAAAGGTTTATTGAGGTTGCATGAGTATTTAAATAATTTCTCAGAAAACATTTTTATAGAACAGCTCACTTAAAGCTAGGATTAACCTTAATTAAAATATTACTTGTAGGTAATGTTTAAACTATAATCAGTATGTTCACCGGAAACCTATAAAACTGTCTATAAGTAATACATACCTTAAAAGTTGTCTAACGTATAAAATGGTGTTACAAAATTTTAATTAACTTTTACCAAAATGACAGTAACACTTTGTGTCAACTTTCGATTGTGTAACCCTGATGCAGGTCGCGTGTAATTTTTTCAAACGTGAGTGTAACCTAATGTGAATATAATGGTGACATTGTTTGATAGTACTCACATTTTAAGGCTTACATAACATTAAAAAATTTCAAGTAGGTAAAATGCTGCTTTGGTTTGAAACGCATGATGATTAGTATTTAAACTAGCGTTACATTTTAAGCTAGCATTAATAAGGTGTGCTACCTTGGTGTGGTTTGTATGTGTTGATACGTACGCATTATGCAAAATATGCACAAACATCGTAAATTAAAAAAAAATTGAATGATAGAAATAAGATAAAATAAGAAGATTCCACGGATTACGTGGCACGTGAATAATATACCGTTGTTGCAGGGTATGCGTTGCATCCACCTCACGTCTATGCGGCTGCCACGTAGAAAAAACGAAAACCTATAAATTCAACGCACAAAGTAAATAACATTAAAATATGTAGCCAAAAACCCAGTATTTAAAATCAATCAGCTAGGTACGGCCGGTGTCGTACCGTCTTTGCGGCTGCTACGCAGGGTCTAATACGCGTCTGCTACGCTGCATGTTAGCGGCTGCTACGCAGGGGCTACGATGCATCTGTTACGCACTTTGTGTAATGTGCATCCAACTAACACTCAGCTGGACAAAGGTCTGACGCGAAGATAGTTATGATCATCATAAAACCCGTACGGTTTTAATACTAAGATATATTTGTTTGAGTTCTAAAGCTACGGGTAAACCAGAACTAAATATACTTATGAGAAACCTCCTCAACCACCTCGATATTCCTGTTTTGTTATGTAAATTAATTAATTGGTTAATTAATTGGTTTTGGTTCGAAAGGGGGCTGTGAGGCTGCCGTGCATGCCCTTTCCACATTTTTAAAATCCAACAAAGGTGAGGTCATCCTCAAGGTTGACGTTAAGAATGCTTTTAACTCTGTAAACAGGGACACTTTGTTGGCTGAAGTCAAAAAGGAACTACCCGAAATTTATGGTTTTTTGTGGCAATGTTACAGGTACCCTTCCAAATTATTATACAAGGACAATGTTTTGGAATCTGCAGTAGGATGCCAACAAGGTGACCCTCTCGGGCCAGTCATTTTCAGTTTGGCTATTCATCCAATTATACGGAAATTAAATTCAAAATTTAACGTTTGGTATTTAGACGATGGAACGCTAGGAGGTGATGTAGACACTGTTTTGAATTATCTACAACTCCTCAAACAGGAATTTCAATCTATTGGCTTGGACCTTAACCCTTCAAAATGTGAACTTTACCTTTCTGACGTTACCGACAGACAATTGACTTTAGATAAATTTAATGCAATAGCCCCACAAATCAAAATTTTAGACAAAAGTTCACTGCACCTCCTAGGTTCCCCAATTTTAGAAGACAGTTTTACTCTTTTCATCGACGAAAAAATTAAAAATTTCAATGAGATTTCGGACAGACTCTCCAAAATTAATTTACATTCGGCATTCACCCTGATTAGATACTGTTGTTTTGGCCCAAATTTTATGTATTTTCTACGCTCTTCCCCCTTATGGAAGCAGCCACACCTCTTGAACAAAATTGACCAAATTATTCGCAGCACACTAACATCCATTCTAAATGTGGCCTTGGACGACCGAGCGTGGCTTCAAGCCACACTACCCATCCGTTTTGGTGGCCTCGGCGTCCGCAAAATTACCAGTATTAGCTTACCGGCGTTCCTGTCTTCTGTCCACAGCACTGAAAAGTTGACCGGGAAAATTTTAGCTCCCTGCCTGGTTGACTGTGAAGTGCCGTGCTTGACCGACGCGGTGAACGCCTGGAAAGCGGCTTGCCCGGATACAGATCGGCCCGTAAACCCATCTTCCCAGAGACAGTGGGATGAGCCGCTCTGCAGGTTGGTACGGAATAATCTTATCAATACGTCCACCAATTCTGCTGAGCGTGCCCGCCTGCTGGCTGTGGGTGAGTGGGAGTCGGGGCTGTGGCTTCAAGCACTCCCGTCACCCAACATAGGCACTATGCTGGGTGACACTACCTTTCGGCTCGCTACCTGCCTGCGTTTGGGCGCTCCTTGCGGGGCTCCGCATCGCTGTCAGTGCGGTGAAGCTGTCGACTGCCTTGGACACCATGGCCTATCCTGCAGTAGGAGCGCAGGCCGGATAGCACGGCACGCCAGCATTAATGACATCATCCGTCGTGCTCTTGTCACCGCCGGGGTGCCAGCTGTTTTAGAACCCAACGGCCTGGCACGCGACGATGGAAAGAGACCAGACGGAATGACCATAATGCCCTGGAAGTTAGGCAGACCTTTGGTGTGGGATGCAACATGTGTCGACACCCTTGCGCCATCCCATCTTCCTAGCACGGTGGGCTGTGCTGGGGCGGCTGCTGCAGGTGCAGAAAACCTCAAACGGCGAAAATATTGCAACCTGATTGGGACTTATATGTTCGAGCCGTTTGGGGTTGAAACACTAGGGCCATGGGGTCCGAGTGCCCACTTGGTATTTCGGGATATCGCCAAGCGGTTAGTCGACTCTTCACGTGACCAGAGGGCTGGCCTATATCTTGGTCAAAGAATTAGCATTGCCATACAACGTGGCAATGCTGCCAGCCTTTTGGGCACTGTTTATTTATTTATTTATTTATTTAATACTTCAAGCACATAAATGTACAGAGGCGGACTTAATGCCATAGGCATTTTCTACCAGTCAACCTTTGGGTGATGCAGAGACAAACAGTGGTAGGTGCAATCATGAAATTAAGGAATAAATATTTTAAATACAATGATACGCATAAACCTATAAGAACTATGAATATAATCTATAACTAATTATATATAAATATAAGCACAAATATATATACATAAATACATGAATATACTTACTAACTAACTAAAAAGAAGTAAGACAAACAATGAGAAAATATTACCGTTGTGATGATACTGCCAGCTTCTTGCGAATGTGCTCGCGAACCTTAACTTTAAAAGATAATCGGTTGGTTGCCATCCTGATCTCCTGAGGGAGCGCATTCCATAGAGAGATAGATTGAACGAAGAAGGAAGAGTGAATGAAGTCTGTGCGGTGAGTGGGACATTGAAGAAGACGATTGTGTGATGAGCGTAGATTTCTATTGTGGTTGGCGCAAATGTACTGAAAATGGGGGGCTAGATAACCAGGGGAAGACGGAGAATCAAGAAATGAGAACAAGGTTGTCAGCGCCCTTAGTTCTCTACGTTGGCGTATGGGCAACCACTTTAGAAGCGACCGATGCGCAGAAACATGATCATATTTACGCAGATTGAAAACGAATCGAATGCAGTTATTGAGAAGACGGTCAAGTTTGTTGAGGAGATCTGCATTCAGGTCATAGTAGCACACATCACCATAATCGATGATAGGGAAAATAAGGGACTGCACAAGCATTGTCTTCGTACTTGATGGTAATAAATTTTTCAAACGGTACAGAGCCCGCAGCGTTCCAGTAACCTTCTGGCTCACCCTAGCGACTTGAGTCCGCCAGTTCAGGGTACAATCAATGTGCAAGCCTAGGTCCTTCACGTCAGTACCAAAAGGAACGATCGTACCATTGAAGAGAACTGGTGGCAAGGTTCTACCATCTACTTTGCTAATACTACGAGAGCTACCAATGATGATCGCTTGACACTTCGTAGGGTTTACAGCTAAGCCAAATCTATCCGACCAGGATTTTATGGCTATCAAGTCTTTATTTAATTTATCGATAGCGTCAGGTAAATCATCTACCTTCGCTTGACAGTACAACTGCAAGTCATCTGCATACAGATGATACGCACACTGAAGTTCGGAAGTAATAAGATTAATAAAAATAGAAAACAGAAGAGGAGAAAGTATACCGCCTTGAGGAACGCCAGTTTCCAAATCACACCAGCTAGAAGAAGAATCCCCAACATGAACAGACTGCTGACGTTCCTGAAGGTAAGAGGAGAACCATTCCAGTGCTTCAGGAGAGACCATTATATAGGACAGAATGGCTAACAGGATGTCGTGACTGACGGTATTGAAGGCATTCGAGAAATCAACCAACACTAGAACAGTAACTTTGGTGTCTTCCAGTCCTGCCCTTATATCACCAGTCACTTTAAGGAGTGCGGAAACAGTGCTGTGCCCAGGCCTAAACCCAGATTGGAGAGGACTAATAATAGAATTACAATGAACAAAGTCGGAGAATTGTTTGTGGACACAGGCCTCTAGCACTTTGGATAGGAAGGGAAGGATAGAAATTGGACGGAAGTCAGTAGGAAGAGAGGGATTGGAAACCTTAGGTAGTGGACGAACATAGGCTTTGCGCCACAGGGAAGGGAATACTCCGGAGAACAAAGAAAAATTAATAATGTGGGAAATCGCGGGTAGGAGATGATCTAGAATAGTAACGATCATACCACGGGTGATATTGTCACATCCCACCGCTTTCGATTTGATGGAGAGAATGATTTTTCTGATCTCTCCCGGTTCGACTGGAATGAAACTGAAAGAATTAGTATGAGAACGCGATAGACCACAAATTAGAGACAGAGTTTGTTGCTTGGTTAGACGATCCATGGTAGAAACAGTGGAGAAATGCCGGTTGAGAACGTCTAAGTCAATTGAACTAGGAAGATCTAAATGTCGCGATTTGCCGATACCAAGAGTTCCAAGAAATTTCCAAATATCGGCAGAAGAGGAAGAATTGATAGTATCAAGAATATGGCGGCGTTTAGCATTGCGTATCATCTGATTACACCTATTTCTCGCAGCCTTAAATGATGTCCAGTTCTCATCAGTACGATCCCTTTTAAATTTACGGAACGCGCGGTTCCTACGTCGCATTGCCATCTGTATTCACTGTTCCTGTTGACAGCGATGCGGATGAATTCTTTGATGCCCTATAA
Organism: Amphipoea oculea; assembly: GCA_945859645.1. Classification (NCBI taxonomy): domain Eukaryota; kingdom Metazoa; phylum Arthropoda; class Insecta; order Lepidoptera; family Noctuidae; genus Amphipoea; species Amphipoea oculea. Next base: position 9,003,119 of record OX243862.1, read on the forward strand.
TGATTGTTTATTTTTTCATATAATTGTACATATTATTATAGTTTATATTTTAGCTTATATTATGTAAATATTTAATTTTTGGAGAAATAAATATAAGTCCTTCTTAAAAAAAAAAAAAAAATTAATTAAATTAATAACATTAATACTAAGTACCTAATTCATCTGCTGACACTAAAACGCATAACCCTGATGTTATGTCAAAATTAAAAACATGTATACAATACAACAATCAATTAAATCGATAAATTATTGACAACAATCATAGGATAACAAATAGTTTCTGTTACCGCACTGATAAAATAATCGTTACGTAACCATGAAAGACCGGCTAATTGTAACGTAGCGCCGCGGCCCGACCGGCACTAATGCTCCACAGAATACACACAGTCGCTCGCCGCCAACGAAAGTTACCGGATTTTGTACACCTCCTATGCCAAGTGCGGCGAAGAAAGCGAGCCCATGCAGCTTCCCCAACGAAACGTCTTAAATACTACCATCTCGCTCGCCGGACCCCTCAATACGAAATGAAGAAAGAGACAACGAGTGCTTAAAAGAGAAAGTGGGCCACGTTACGTTTCTCGGTACCATTAACACGGGCATTGAACGTAAACGTCAACGGATAGCATCTTGGAGCCGCTCCGCCCCATTCGGAAGTGGCTGCTATTGCCATGAGATTTGAGTGTAGTTTTGTTTGTGTTGGTTGGGTACGCTCCAAGGTGCAAGGTTCGAGCGGATCGCCATTGATAGCGACTGAACCTGAGAGTACTGAGACGCTGAATTCGGAGAGCAACGAACTGCGGCGGCTGGTGAAAGTGTTGCGTGGCGTAACCTTGAGCCCACGCTGCTCTTTAGCGAATCACCTAATCAATACGTCACCGCGATATGTGTTTGATACGCAAGTATTCAGTTACGCTCGTTATCAACCATTTAGACAGACGATATTTGAGAGGCTTTTCTTTTTATTGCACATTCGTCATACATGTACCCATTGATGATGAAAAGATTGTGACACTTAATCAGTGTTTAAATGCAAAATAGACAAACCTATTTACACGTGATAGCGGCTAATTGAAGTGAATGCTTACGCATTGTCAATTAATAACATTACTTTAATTACACATTCAGACAAAAACACATACCAACAAACAACAATAAAAACAGCGGTGTTAACAATTTGAAAGAAAAGCTACTTTCAAATCAAATACTTGTGGTTTATCGACGTGGTCGTCAATGTGTAACAACCATACTTTACTACGTGGTGAGGAAATTTAAGTGAGAAATTTTAACACAATTGAGGTATTGAGGCAAGAATTTAGCGTTAAGAGATCATTCGGACCCACGCTTCGCGATTACCGATTGGGTTGTGTGGTTCTTTTTTCGGATATCGTTATTAACTGATTCGCACTGGGCATCACTATTGGTTCCGATGATGAAGGAAAAGCTTTACGATAAGCTACCTGACCTCTATTCATCATTCGTCAGTGGTCATCAGGGATATGATCTATCTCTGTAAGAAAACAGTCAAATTCGTGTATCACGAATTCACGATGAAACCTTCAGATAATTATCTAATGTGAACTTTGAACAATGATCGGTTTCATTTAAAGTTCCCATGCGGCTGATCGTTGACCCTGCAAGTGAAAATCGCAATCATCGTAAAATATAACAATAAAAATTACTCGCAGTTTTTCATTACAAATGAAAGCTACTAAAACAATTCAATAGCTTGTTTTACGTATACGTTCACAGATTAATTCAAGTCTCGTTTCATTGGAGCCGCACACGCGCATCTTCGCAAATCATGCCTTTTCTTGGAAGCGCTTCAATAGAGATAGATTATTTCTCGTTTTTACGATTTGTTGCGGGAGAAATTCATTTTAGTGAATATTACAGATGCACGGTTTAATTTGCTACTTGGTAATTCTTGAATAATAAATTCGAGTAGGTAAATGCTAACAATAGCTACGAGTAACAAATCTCAGTACGAATACACGCTCGCTTTCTAACCGCAATGATGCTAATACAATAATGGAGAAGAAAAGTTAATCTTCTAAGCGATTCCCATTCATTAGTTAAAAAAAACTTTCAGCTCGTTACCAGCCAATTAAAAGTCGCGTCAGTCGCGCCCACGTGTCGTGTCGTTAATCAGAGCCGAAAGTGACTAGCAAACATTATCATGGTAATTGCACTTCTAACTTGAGCGTAGTCAAGTTTTAAAATAAAGTGCCTCTACGATTTGATGACAAACAAACTACTCATTATTACATAGACTCAATTCACAATGGCTCATCGTCATTTACCTAGCCTTTTTTCCCAATTATGTTGGGGTTGGCTTCCAGTTTAACCGGATGCAGCTGAATACCAGTATTTTACATGGAGCGACTGGCCTATCTGACCTCCACAACCCAGTTACTGGATAATACGATACTCCTTGGCTGACTAGTTGTCAGACTTTCGGGCTTCTGACTACCCGTAACGACTGTCAAAGTGTGTGTCAATTCACAATGAGATGATTTTGCACCATTTAGTGCTTAAGGACACTCGTGAAAGTACGTAATCCGTTGTGACACCATAGTTGTACTAGGGTATGAAGAAGAGAAAACTAGTAAACAAACGACCAGGGAAAATACCTACTTTATGTATTTATATTTTTTATACTACATTCAACCTAGTCTCAATTTGAAGGCGAACTGATAAAAAAATCCAAAGATTAAACTCATATACAGTCATTTGAGTCAAATTATAGTCAGTTAACCGAGTTTCATATTTCAGATAAAGATTGTTCCACCCCAATTCAAGCAAACTTTTATATTATACTATGAATTATGCGTCTCGTGCCGATGAAAGTAACACAGCACTATCTACGTGAGACTGAAGTTTAAGAGGCACTGAAGCAGGTCAAGCAGGACACTATGGCATACCTGCATCCCTCGAAAATAAATCTGGACAGTTAAGGATAGTAGAAGACAGTAAAAATGTCCATCATCATATTCAGCCTATAATGTTCCCACTGCTGGGACACAGGCATCCTCTCAGTGAGAGGGAGAGGACCGTAATTCACCACGCCGGCCCAATGCGGGTTGGTGGATGTCACATGTCTTCGAATTTTTGGTTCTAGGGCATGCCGGTTTCCTCACGATGTTTTCCTTCACCGTTTTGAGAGCAGTGGTGATGAAATAATTTACACAAAGTTCAAATGCCTGTCTGGGTTCGAACCTATGACCTAAAACTCGTAAGTCGTGTCCGTTACCACTGGGCCACCACTGCTCTAAAAATGTAGTAAATACAATTGAGAGAGCAGCGGGGGCCCAGTGGTAACGGCTCCAACTTGCGAAGGTGCTTTACTTTTGGTAATTTAAACGGTGAAGGAAGACATCGTGAGGAAACCGGCACATCCTAGAAGCAAAATTTCGAAGACATGTGACATGTACCAACCAGCATAGGGACCATGTTGTGGATTACGGCCCACTCCCTCTCACAAGAGGATGTGTCTTAGTAGTGGGAACGTTATAGGCTGATTATGTAAATACAATTAAAAAACTTGAGAGTTCGAGACGGGACAAGAGAAACGCGGGTGTTCCTAAGGAAATCCCGAAACCATTTCTGAATACGTGCACGTAGCAAAGGAAGTCCAGCGCACGGTTTTAGACGATAAGAGTCGGATACCTATATTACTGTTCAGGCCCTTCTCTATCCATGAAGACTTTGTAACGAAAACGGAAGGTCCTTAACTATTGCTTATAAAGTAATATTTTGTACCTAAATTAATTTTACTTTATTATTTTTTTTATTAATATCTTTTTAGGTACTTACTTTACTAATTTATAAACGAAAACAGTCTGAGTTATCTATCCTATTAAATTAGCAGGCAATGGGTTACAGACGTAGTTTTGATCGCGCATGACGACGAGAAAAGCCACTGTTTATCGTGCAACGAATTTTGGTTTCATGAATAACGCATGAGACAGCAACGAACTTTAAGGGAACCCCTTCATGTTTGGCTGTGTTCGCTAGTTTATCAATATCACTTTCACTTTTCCCAAAGACCGGTCGAGTCTATACGATTGCATCTCCCGGTGTATCATTTACAGAAACGTTAACGTTGGATCTATTTCTGTTTTTATTCCACTTTCTACTTGTTTATGATATAAAAACAAAAAATTGACAAACATCTGACATTCTGAGGTTCGGCTGTAACAAGTTTCCAGTTTCGTAAGAATAGGAGCAATCATTATAATAACGTTTGTATCATTACTGATATCTATTTCGATCACGGCACGGTGGTGAAGACAATAGAAAGATGAGGTGTAAAGATGTTATGATAAGGATAAGATGAGCGTGCCGCCCCTCCGCTCGTGTAATTGCTTTACGTGACTTGGCAGCTTTCTCGAGCAGCGCACGCGCACCATCTAGACCTCGCCGACGACGTGTCACACGTGCACGCCGGATACCCGGAAATATTTGAACATATTATACAGACGGACCTACCTAACTCTCTAAGCTGCATTTACAACTGTTAGAACGTTAGATCTCTTGGAAATTTGCTGTGTAACCACCAAGTTAATACACCTAACTGAAAATGTATTTTTAGGCATGCTGGTTTTTACGCATTTCAGTAGTGTATATAAACTGTAAGAATGTTAAATTATTAAATCCAGTCTATTTTTCAAGTAAATGCCAAAGGATAGCTTTCTTTAAGTCAACATTTTAATTCCACCGGCACAAATGTTTGGCTTCACTTACCCACAATGAGAATTAATCGTTCACGCAAACAACTATTTAGTCATTTGCAGCAAAAAGTGTAATTGCTTCGAAGACACTAAATCTTCACAATAAATGCATTGACTTGCAGATCAGCTCTAGGCAGAAAAGGAAAGTTCCATGTAAAGTTGCGACTCACGATAGTTTTTGTCGATCATCTCGTGTGAAATCTGTTCATGACTTTTTATGTATTTTTAATATGCGAGCCAACAAAGTTAGTCCCACGAGAGGCATCGAGGTGGTGCGCTGCGGGCGACAAGCGCGACGTCACCTGCGCCCGCGCCGCCTCGCTGTCATGCTTGATTACTGACATTTTCTCATCAATCGATTGATTCACCTATACTGTAATTATCAATAATATCACTAGTTACCTCAACACGATAGCAATTAAATACTTTGAAACATTAATTTGTGTGTTTCACTAGTAAAAAGTACCAAAGCTGAAAGCAATTACTGCCCTTAATGAATTATGTGGATACCCCCCAGTAGAGAACCGAGAATAAAATTATTAGAACCACTTTCTCAGACAAACTGCCAGATGTTGATCAATGAGTGTTAAATTGGATAACACTCTAGACCTCTGGCCGAGTGATGAATATTTTGACAGCGCAATTAAGTTATCCCAAATAGATGCGTGCAAATAATATCTTGCCCTCAGGTGTTCAACTGTATAATGTGTACCACTTAACCTTGATGTTAATTAATGATTTCCACGTGCTTACTATCTGTTAAATAGCTATTTCATAGCTAGATATAGAGGTTTCCCAATTAGTTAAACACACCTGTAGCAAGATTGTATGCTGCTATAAGTGCTGACACGGAATGTGTAATTAAATTAACCGGTCAAGCGGCGCGCTTCGCCCTTCGGCGACGAATCAATAGAAAATCAATTGTCTCATCAGCGGAGCTTGACAGATTAAGAATTTACAAAAGTTCCTTTTACAAAACGATTAAAAAAAAAAAACAAAAGAACGCGGTAGTTAATATCAAGTCAACTTTAAATTAAAGTACAAGCTAAAACCACGGTAGGGCAGAACAGGCGGTTGCGGTGAGAAAATGATGCAGCGTTGTTATCAAATTGATTGTGTGGTACAATCTCTGGTGTAGCCGCCCGCGAGGTGGCGGCTTGCTCGGATGTGCTTAATTGAACAAACCACCTGCTATAACAGCTATTATTATAGTATAACCACAGATTACAGAAAATAGAAAATGCCCGAGGGCCCGCTTTCTTACGAGTGACTAGCCTAGTTATAGGTGGGCGCAGCCGCGACTAATGTGTATCACTCGTCTTCTTTATGCTGTCGTATTTATAGCGCGATTACTGGCCGAACATTTCTTATCACAGAGCGATCCTTTTCAGGGCTAGAAGATATTTGTCAATGAATTAGTCAGTTGCCATGCATGTTGATAACTCTTTCTGCACATTGTATTCTTGTTCAGACAATTTCCAACAATCTCAATCTCAAGTGCAACAATCGCGATTATATTACTCTGTGAACCTAAATGCCTTCAAAAATCATTTTGCTGTGGAACATCTACTCCGAGCTCCTGAGCGTAATTAAATTCTACATAAAATTACACTGTTTTCACGTATAATGTCTCATTAAACGTCCTCATGCTATGCATACTATATTCTGAGATCGATAGATGAGACTTTCTGTGCTTTCTAACCGGCGAGCGATCGAGTGTCTGGGGTGAAATCGCTGGCAGCGCCCGCGCAGCTGCCGGACAGACCGAGTCCGCTGCACACATGATACAGTCGGCGATGCAGCTGCTTTACGCATACCTCAGAGGAAACACGCATCTACAAATTCCGCCCAGGAGGGGAAAATTAATTCAAAATCTTAATTAACTTATCGATGAAACCCGGTTGCTTATTCTTGGGTCCTATCTTAGGTTTAACTTCATCTCGTTGCATTACTTACGTAAAACCAATAAACAGAACCATACAGTGTCACTATGTACAAACATACGCGACCTTGTGCCGTAATAAGGTGAAGGCCGCGCGTGGTTTCCTCTCGACGCAGCGGGAGCGGCGCACGCGTCGCGTCGCAGTGAAAGATGCAGCCGGTGCAGTTCCGGCGCGGGCGGCGCTGCACTCGGTCACTGGGTCAGCCCCACTGCGCGGCGGTGGGGTGCGTGGTGGTGGTGTAGGGGGAGAGGGGGGAGGGGTCCGGTGGGTGCAGCGAGCGGTGTTGCACTGTGCTCGTAGCCATGGCTGGTGTGGCTGCACGCTAGCCCCATGCCCGCGCCCGCGCCTCCGCCGCGCCCTCGGCTAGTGTTCCTCTGGTTGTTCAACGAGTTCCGTTGGTTGCAGGATGCTGACTGACTGCACTGTGACCATGAAGAGGACCAGGCTGCTGCTGCTGGCCGCTGTGCTCTTGCTACGGGTGAGTCACCTTTCTTAATTACCGTGATAAAGAAACTAAGTGAAACTTGAGACAATTCTATATTCTTACTATATTAAGATCTTCATTTTAATGACAGTTTTCATTTTATTTTATTTACGAGCATTTTTTATTTATAATTTCTCTGACACAATCTTAAACTATTTAGCGAATTTTATAAAATTTACTACGCTGGCGAAAACAATTGGTTGAATCGGCGCGGCGTTTGAGGAAATATTAGTTTTGGATAATAATTTTCACTACAGAATTTTGTTCAAGAAAAAAATTTATACAACTGTCTCAATACACGCTTTCCTACAGCTCATTGGCGTCTTTCACTTTGATCAGTCTTTGATTAATAGAAAAAAAAAAAAATATTTAGCGTTCTCAAAAAAAATAACATAAAACTTAGCACTACATATGCTTAGCTTAGAAATTATCGATACTTAATTCATTCTCAATTAAGGCTAGAATCGATGACGTTTATTATGACAAGGTAACACATAAATCCTAATTTAAATATTAACAGTTAGGTACATGATGCTGCCAATCATCCGGCGCGTGCTGGCTGCGCTAGTCCCGTTGGCTCGAACATCTCACTGATAGGTATATCAAAGCGGCTAACAGTCTTAGTCCAGTAACCAAGTTGCTGACTCAACGCCATGCTTTACTTACAATTTTGATAAGAAGACATTAATGTTGTTCTGATGAGTCGAATGCTCTCGATGAAGCTGGTTCTGGTTGCCAAAAAAGTAAGGTATCTTAAGCCATCACTCCGAGAAGAACAAGTCTGTTAACATTATCACCAGTGGACAGACTCTCTGAAGTCAAGTCGTCATGAGTTTAGAATGTAGGTCTAACGATTCATAAAAGTAACGCTGTCTGCCAACATATTTGAAGAAATAACGTAAATAAGCGATGTTACATGAAGCGTGGCTCAAGTAGTGGGTAGTGTAAGCACGTAAGTATGGAAGGCACGCGGACCGCGGTGCTCTGTCGAACGCTTCTACATTATTCAGCTTTTTCCGCTCGCGTTCTCGCCAACTAGGCTAATGATTCCGTTAGCACATCCACAAAACAGTGGACCATTGGAAACTAACTGCGTATGCTGATGCGTAAGAGAGAAATTAATTTATAATTCTGTTAATTGCTAGAAGTCGCCACAATTCCAATAGGTACATTATGCTCTGCTATGTTTTCCACAAGCGATATAATATGGACCGAAAAAAAAACTAAACAGTTAAAGAAAAGTTATCTATTTGTTGAATGCAGCAGATGGGTTGTGTAATAATAGCTTTTGTAACATTGAATAAGTTCTACAAAGGCCTACAACAATCAAGCAATCGTTGACCGTCAAAGCATCTTTTTCTACGAGCACTTTCACTGATATTTCGCATCTTTGTAAGGAAATGACGCAACCTGGTTGTGCAAGTGATTTCGTTTTTGACCATGACGAAGTTATCTTACCATCTGAGAACAGTCAAGTGTTATGTAGCTCGCAAAACATTATAACTACTTATTACATTGCTAATAATCGTAATTTGATTATTTAATAAAATGATATGACGATTAATTAATCTCGTACCTAATAGAAAAGCTTGTTCTCGAGCAGGTTTTAATGCTAATTAAAGCTTACTGTCATACGTATCAATTTCATAATTGATTTAATCCTGTTATGGTTCCATCATTGCGTAATGTATTCTTTGATAACTCATAACATGAAACTCTAATTTCTCTGAATGTTTTTATAATTTAATGTTTTACAGCATTGCTGTTATTATCTAGTTTTTAGATTTTCTCGAAAATATTCATAGGCTTTGTTAATCAGTTACTCATTAGCTATATTAGCTCTAAATCGCAATTTATTATTCAAATTCTTGAGTTGACTAGAGTACCTAATTAAGTCACTGTCAACTAGGTAAATAGAGACAGCAAAATGAAGTTGTAGGTGTTGCATTTACTTCAAAGCCGAAGATTACATTAATATCAGAATATTGTAGTTACCAGTACACGTAGATAGTAGAAATTATTAGTCGGTCGACACTGTCAAGCGTCTCGCTAATTCATGTTAGAAAGCAATTGCAAAGAATGTGTAAACTGACGATCGCTTTCGATTGTCGGCCGGATTTATAGACTCCGTTGTCTATTCTAATCGATCGTTTAAGCTTACAGCCGGTACTTTAGCTTAATCACAGTTTCTTTGTCTTATCAACTACATATGTATAGATTTATTTACGAAAGTTATGACAGGTGCATTAATTCTTCAATTACTTATTTAACTTCGACTTATTACTGGCCACCCAGGCTCCACCTGGTCAAATATTTTTTTGGTCTCTGAATTTGCACGTTTCAATATCTTATACAACATCGTCCGAACCTTCTATTCCTGAGCATATCAATCTCTCGTATTAATTGAAATTCGAAAATAAGATATTTCAAAGCAATCACCTACAAAGACTGTTGTCGTTGAAGAACGCGTTTACCGGAAATATTAAAAGTACACAGAGACCGCGTTTCAAGCAATACAATTAAAACAACAATAAACCAAGCAATAACTCTACAAAACTAAATTCGAAAGTCTTGTTATCGAAAAAATTAGAAATATTGTAATTTCATTAAAAATAATCGTGATTTAAAAAGTCCCTGTAGGTCCAAATAATTCAATCTTTGATAGTCTTTATCTCATTGGTATCCATACTTTCTCGATGTAAGGGAAAGTGTTCACGAGGATTTGTGACTCCGTGTTCGAAGTTCAAGCGCATGACATTTGCTATAGCTTGTTAACAACACGCCTGCGTTAACCGCTATATGTATATGTACATACATACATAGGTACACCTTTCCATTTATCGTCGGAGATTTCGTGAGATTGTCGTTGTGTAATCTCTAAATTTTGATTGCATTTGCACGGTTGAAATTAGTGGGTTTTGGAACCCATAACGATAATGTCATTTTACGATTTCACGACGGTTTTTTCAAAGAATGGCTTTAGTGCGTTGTTGCTCCTGAAGTGAACGAAGGATGACGTAGTCACAAATACATTTGCAGTAATGTTCAAAATAGCTTCACCTTCAAAAGTTCGTTCAAGAGAACTATACGTTCGATTTTGGGCCATCTATCTGTATCTATTTAGCACAAATATGTATAACATCCTTATGTAAATCTCAAAAAAATGAGTTTGACTCCATTTTCTGTTAAAAGAACTGTAAGCAGATACTTAGGTACCTTTAGAAACAGAGTTCTGCGAGTCCCCGTAATAGCTGAGCTTAGCACAATTCACTGACGTAAGCAATAAAAATTTGATGGTAATGTTATGTGACAAGACAAACTTGTCCATTGCATACGCGAGTACACCCGAATTCCTTATTCTGTTATTTCTGTAACCCGTCAAACTCATAACACTTCCACGACACTTACTTGCGACAGTTATAATATCTAAATAAAGTTGTATCACATACATTGTGAAAAGCCTCGAGTCGGACAGCAGGTTGTCGCGCGTCTGTCGCGATCGTCTGATAGCGCACGCACCGAGCACACTTCCCACGAACTAGCACGATACAAATTGTACGACAGACAATAAGAATCGCGATCTGCAGGGAGAGCTGTGGGAGACAACTTGTAAAATTTATTTCGCTTACATTTGTGTGGTTAGGTTTCGCACATTCGTGACAGTAATCTGGTTATCAAGTTGCAACCGGATACAGATTAGTCTGTTCAGAGTATGTCTTCTAATCTAACATATACGTGTATAATTGGATTTTTAGTGTTGACTGTGTTGAGTGCTACAGCTGTTGTCTCCTGAAGATGTCTAGACAGTCAGGTACAATTCTTCCAGTAAAAGTTGTATTTTCGGACTAAATTCATGCATAAAAATAGTTTTGGGATGGTCTATGGTTTAGGTAAGAATCATAAATATAGGTACCTATTTAATTTTTCGTATCGAGTGTATTCCGCAAATACACAAACAGAGAAATATAAATAAGCTCAACCCTATTAGGTCCCGCGTAGTCAAACAGAAACACAAACAAAAATCCGGTTCTACTCAATTCTTGTTAATTTAAACAACTTTCATCTGCCTCGTACTAATTTTTGTACTAAGGTATGTAGGTACGACTCTTTACAATTTCAACTTATTCAAGTTACGTAAGACCAGCCTGGCGCATTCAATTTCAAATTTTTATTGCGATGTTTTTCAAATTTCATCTTGATTATTTTAAGCTTGAGCTTTTAAGCTTTGTTTAATTTTATGTCAATAAGTTTTTAATAAGGTATATTTTGCTTTCTTTATCTTTAATAGGCTTGGCCCTAATAGTAAAGTGGCACATGAACATAAAGAAGTGATTTTTTTTGGAAATAGGTAGATACTACACAGATTTCCACATTGACTTTTCAATATAATATTAGCTTTCTTCCCACTTTTGATAAGCATGCCATGTCTATCACAAGTTTATTAGTTGAATGGGTCAGAAGTTAAGGTTACAAATAAGGGCAAAAAGTAATTTTGTGCTTATGTTGAGCTTAAACTCGTAACCTATTCAATATCGCCAAAGAACTTGGACTTGTCTTCTGATAAAACTAGAAGAACCGACTGTACTTCCGAAAGAGCATTTGCAAAGAGCTCATACAGCAAAAACAAAATAAATTAAAAGGTCACCCGAATTTTCCGCTAACTAAGCCTGCTAAATGTAAATATCGCTAAACTTTTGGTAGAGCTTCTGTAACGCGAACTTGCCATAAATTCATTGTTGCGTATGCAATTTATTACACAACAACTTAGGGGGAACTTAGCAAATTCGTTAATTTTAGGTGGAAACGGACGTACTCGCGACGGATACTTTCACCTGCGCCCGCGCAGGCACCTGTCGTCTCTCGCTCTGCTGACGCACGAGCATGCGCAAGTAATCACCTTTATCTGAGTCCACAAACTCTTACCCACGCTAACGAGCAGACAAATAATAGTCAGGGAACTTATAATAGGTAGGGGTACTTAGGTACTGATACGTGCACAACACTATCCAAATTTGCTATCAAAAGTTTCAAATAACCAGATACCTAGTTGAATAAAGCATGCAGGAAATTGGGTACCTATTGTGCGATCCCTTAATCCGAGACTTTCCAAGGTTCCACTTGAATAATGGGAGCTTCGTAGATATGTAATCCTGCCCACTTCGATTAACATCGATGCATCAGTATATTTAGATAACGCACCCAACGTGGAAACTGCCAAAGAAAGCTCTAGTTGTCAAGGTTGCGCATGTTTATAGGTCCGGTGTTTTCTTCCGCAACTCACAATCTCGATCAGTGGGTAATTTCTAACCGGTTTAGAAAACGCGAGCGTCGTCGGTACGCACCGGGCGCGCGGCGCTCCCGCCAACAACCTGCCACTTGCTGCTATTCTTACATACTAGCCCGTGTACCGACCAACTACCTCATCAGCTCTCACGCCATATTTTTCTAGTCTAACATCCAAATACAGCATAATCCAGTTTAACAACCATAGAACACACGCGGCTAGCGGCACTGCTGATAATGGTTTTTGTTAACCCAACCAACCACATACCAGACATATTTGTACCACTATACTTACGAGTAATTAAATAAAAGCTAAAAATACGAGCACCTCACATTTTTAGTTGAAAGAGCTAATAATGACTATAAAATTAAAAATATACCACCTAACTATCGTGAAAGCATTCGTGTAACTCATCTTAGCAATATGATCGTACTGATTAATATTATAATTGCCCGTGCGAGCTATCCATCAGTGTAGAAAGTCTGAAAGAACGTTGCGCGCGCGCCGCTCGCAAGATGAGGCGAGGGCGCTCAGCGCACGCGCTCTCGTGGCGCGGAGTATGTAGAGTGAGACGCCTCAGGAATGTTCTAAGACTGTTATTATATTATGTATCGTCGTAAACACTGTTACATTACATGCCTACTACCCAGAGTCCAGTTAAAATCATAACCTCAGCTTCACAGTGACTTTTGGTGTTCATAAATTTCCTACATGTAGAGCAAACATGCCTGTAAACTGCACTTTGATGCAGTGTTACGCTAATCGACGTAAAAATTAATGTATGGCTTTCTATTTCCAGGAAGCAACATGCGAACCTCCGGTGGACTCGGCCTCGTTACCGTTGGAACATCGAACGGGCGCCGGCTACGGCCCGCCCCTGCCACCCTCGCACACCGACGACCCGTGGCCCCTGGCGACACCGGATAGCCCTAAAATAAAACACTTACAAGTTCAGTGTGAGAAAACACGCATGCGGGTTAATATAGAATTTGACCGCCCATTCTACGGCATGATATTCTCCAAAGGATTCTATAGTGATCCTAATTGTATGCATTTAAAACCAGGAACTGGTCATCTCAGCGCGACATTTGAAATCTTCCTCAATAGCTGCGGCATGAGCAGTTCTGCTAATCATAATGTTGCGACTTATGGAAGTCCGACACCCAGCGGTTCCTATGTAGAAAACACAATCATTGTTCAATACGACCCTTATGTCCAAGAGGTATGGGATCAAGCAAGAAAATTACGATGCACGTGGTACGACTTTTACGAAAAGGCAGTCACGTTTAGACCATTCCAAGTGGATATGTTGCACGCTGTCACGGCGAACTTTCTCGGAGACAACCTGCAATGCTGGATGCAGATACAGGTTGGAAAGGGACCTTGGGCTTCAGAAGTGTCCGGCATAGTGAAAATAGGTCAAACTATGACAATGGTGCTGGCGATCAAAGACGATGAGAACAAATTCGACATGTTAGTACGAAACTGCGTAGCACATGACGGTAAGAGAGCACCCATCCAGCTCGTCGATCAGTACGGCTGTGTCGTGAGACCTAAGATTATGAGCAAATTCCAAAAAATAAAGAATTTCGGTCCTTCAGCTTCTGTAGTGTCCTTCGCATATTTCCAAGCATTTAAATTCCCCGATTCGATGAATGTACACTTCCAGTGTGTAATCCAAGTGTGCAGATATAACTGTCCTGAACCGAAGTGCGGCGGTCTTGGCGCTGATTACGGAGTACCATTGTTAGGTGGAAATTCTCTGGGTGCTGAAGAATATGGTGTACCAAACTCGCCTCACAGTGAGTATGGTCCTCCGCCACCAGCACCTCATGGAGACTACGGTGTGCCACCTGCGTTCCCGGATCCGCGACATCCTGCGGATGCGACAGGATCTTTCTCAGAAAAACGCGATGACGCTGTACCACCTCCACAAGCGCAAGTCTCATCGACACCGAACGCGCCCAGCCCATCATCACCTGCTCCAGTCCGGGACGAAGACGAAGTCAATCTTCCTCCCCCGCCTCCTCCAGGCCGTCGCGGAGTATACAATACAGTCAAGAGGAAAGATGACGCTCATGTCAATCTAGCAACACTGGGAGGAAGGCCGCGCTCGGTCGAGGACCTTCCGGAGAGACTGGTCGGAGTGAGACGGCGGCGAGAGACGTCCTCGCCACAGAGAATCTACAAGCGAGACGCTCAAGAAATGACTGACGTCAATACTAGTCGAACGATTCAGGTGGTAGCGCCTGGAGACGTTAACTTCGCGTTAAACAATGCCGCGGCCAACGAGACCGTCGTCATACAGTCACCGGCGAGCGATCCGGAGACAATATGCATGTCGGTGCCGTCGTTCGTGGCGGGCCTGGTGATGCTGCTGCTGGTGCTGGTGGTGGCGTCGCTGGTGGCCGCGTTCCTGTTCGTGCGAGTGCGCGCGCTCGACCGCAAAGGCGCCCACGGCGCTGCTGCCTACTACGAGACGGATTACGTGAAGCACACTAACTAACGAATGCGCCGGTGCGAATGTGACGCGAGGACGTTCACAAACTTTACTCGGATCCAAAGAGCGTGCGCGCTTCGGCCCCGGTCGGACGGCGCGCGGGCGCTGTCGCGGTCGCGATCGAAGCACGGTGACTGTGTCAGATATTTATTTAGTTTGTAATGAGCGTGATGTATAATTATGTACGACTGTTTTTGTAAATTATTTTATTCGTGTGAAAAGCACCCTGTATCAGCCTTGTAGTCGATACGTCTGTTGTAATTTTGTAAAGAGTCGTAAGTAAGATTTAATGTAAGTTAAATATTAATTAAACATACCAATCAAAAGTGTCGTGTGAGATATATATTTTTAATTTTAACTCCTTTAAATATCAGATCTGACGGCAGATTATGTTCAAAACTTTGAACATAAATCTTGAAATTCCTGAACATAATCTGCCGCCTATTGTGTCAACAATGAATGATACAAGTTCATTAAACCAGTAGTTCCTAAACCAGAAGGTGTGAAGGCTTTAATTCGAGTCTCCCTAAACCTCACATCCAACATCCCAGTACTTAATAAATTGTTTGCCAAGCCTAGGTCTCCACAATTCTTCGCTAAGACTTTTTTATTAATTAATTATAGATAGGTAGAAATCAAAAGATTAAAAGATGGAAATATATTCTTTATTTTTATTATATTACGCAGTTCCTAACCAACAGCTTAACTGACGTAATACAAATAATAACAAACATTCCTACCTAAGAAAGTGGCAGGTTTACGAGCATTTAAAAATAAAATAATATTCATATAGTCAGCGGCCTTGGCCACATTTAGTTAACTAATGTTATAGTTCGCGTCAAATAACTTTGCCGCTCTGAAGTTAGGCTCTCCAAACGCCGCGCATGCGCGCTGCTATTTTTTTACTCCTATGATTAATTCTACACTGCAGTGATTTGTTGCCTACTTCAAAGCGGCAAAGTTATTTGACGCGAACTATAAGTAGTCTTATCGCCAAGGAGGAAGCCTCTTCAGAACACGCTTCTCTTGTTGACTGTTGCGAACTAAGCTCATAACCGAAGGGTAGATGTGCTTGTCCGAAATCTCCTCCTTTCTTTTTTTGCATTGCCTTCTGCTATTATATCTATTAAATCCTGTGAACAAGAACATTTTACAAGTTTAAACTTTTATACCGTGTGTAGCTTTATACTTCGGTTCAGGAATTCAAATACGGTTGCTTGGTTATAATACTGATACCTACCTGCACAGAGCATGACATGCTAAAGGGCCTTAGGCAAAGTATTACATTGTAATACTTTGCCTAAGGCCCTTTTCACACGTCCCGGTGGCCGGTAGCCGGTGCCGGATACCCGGCGGCGAAGTGTATAGCCATGTACGTTAGCTTTCACACTTTACTGGCGTACATGGCTATACAATTCGCCGCCGGGTACCCGGCCACCCGGTTGCCGGGACTTGTGAAAAGACACTACCTGTTTTTTAGTTGGCAAATTAGACTGTTACCATAAAATAGACCTATAATAGCTGTTAGTACTTAATCAAGGCACGTTCAGAGTCTGGTCACTTGGTATAATCATCACGACGAGGCACAGGTAGGTTAAGCTGCCTTGCTGATTCTACTAATCGCCACAGTTAGCAAAGCTGCTGATGCATGCGACTCTAGCCGTTGAAGCCATAGAATGTGAGCGTCAAAGTGACGGGATCAAGTCTCCAATTTAAAATGTATCACATCCAAATGTTTGTACTACATATGTACTAATTGTACCCTAAAAAAGACATTTGTACTTCTAAAGGTAAAGGAAGTATGTGAAGACATCCCTGGTCCCGCCACTTTGACGTCAAAGTGGCGGTACCTTCTGGAAGCGCTACTCAGAGGTAGGTAATTCACACCCGAAGACTTAGTACTACATATGTACAGGTATATACTCAATGTTCAATACAATTATAAATGCCAAATTCAAGTTATGTGATTAAAACATTGGTCCCGCCAATTTGATGATTCATGTTATCGCTGAATTCATATGAAAATTGTTCCAGCTCGTGCAAAATCAAATGTGGAAACTTAGTACGTCTTAAGTACATGAAAGTGTGTAATTTTCATATGCGTAACATAAGTACATCAAAAGTTATCTATCATTCATCGTTTAATCGTATCATTTATCTTTGAAATGGACACATCTATGCAGAAATGAAACAAGCAGTCTTAATAATTCTGATATATATTTTGATCAGTGGGAACCCTAATTACGTAGTTTGTATCTCAGTTTATAAGTGTACTAGCACTTTGCCCGCGACTTCGTCCGCGTAGTATATTTCGTACTTTCCTCTAAAAATTTTGAAAATGTATGTTTATGATCTTTATCATTTATTTAGATAAATAGGGCAAATTTTTCAGTTTATAGATCAAAGGAATCAGACTTTTCAAATAAACTGTATCCCCACTTTTCACCCCCACAGGGGTGGAGTTTTGAAAATTCGTTTAGGATGTGTTCATAACTTGACTTAAACATTATTTACATCAATAAGCCACGCAGTGAAATCCTACCCTGTACAATTAACTAATTATTAGCAATATCTGTAGAAGTTAAGTTAGTTTTATTAAATTAATTCTGAATAGCATCATCAATAGAATGTTTTATTCTTTTTGTAATTCGATTAAGAATTTGCCACAATTGTCTAATATTCATCAAAATCGAGCCCGCGACTCCTTTCAGTACTTTTCGCTACTCCTCATAGTTTAGAATTTGGCCATCCACGCCCACTTGGGAAATTCACCCTGTATAGGGCTATAGAACATTTTATATCCTGTGATTTTTCCCACTGAATTTCATCGAGACATTTAATAAGTTGTGAAGGTGACTGCGCTGCGGTTGTATTAATAAAAATATTGAGCATCATTTCGAACAAGGTACGTAAGTAGTGTAGGTATGAATACTTTAAAATAAGAAGAAGCTTATTAAAACCTGACGCTTTAGGATATTATGTTATATCACATTTTTTGTTTGTATAAGTGTCCTCTATCTAAATATATAACTTTTGTTGTGCACCGCGATTCTGAAAAAAAATCAAAATGGCGGCCGACCTTAGGGCCACCCTCCATAGAAAAATCTTCAAACCCCTTTCTTTTTTTATTATATAAGTAACTTATCATTAGAACACTAAAGGCAAAAGTTATAATAGTACATAGTTGGATCAATATACAATATAATTATCAAAACCATTTTGGCTTGTTTCATTTCTGCATAGATGTGTCCATTTCAAAGATAACGATGAATGATAGATAACTTTTGATGTACTTATGTTATGCATATGAAAATTACACACTTTCATGTACTTAGGGCGTACTAAGTTTCCACATTTGATTTTGCACGAGCTGGAACGATTTTCATATGAATTCAGCGATAACATGAATCATCAAATTGGCGGGACCAATGTTTTAATCACATAACTTGAATTTGGCACTTATAATTGTATTGAACATTGAGTATATACCTGTACATATGTAGTACTAAGTCTTCGGGTGTGAATTACCTACCTCTGAGTAGCGCTTCCAGAAGGTACCGCCACTTTGACGTCAAAGTGGCGGGACCAGGGATATCTTCACATACTTCCTTTACCTTTAGAGGTACAAATGTCTTGTTTAGGGTACAATTAGTACATATGTAGTACAAACATTTGAATGTGATACATTTTAAATTGGAGACTTGATCCCGTAATTTTGAGAAGGTACCGCCACTTTGACGTCAAAGTGGCGGGACCAGGGATGTCTTCACATACTTCCTTTACCTTTAGAGGTACAAATGTCTTGTTTAGGGTATAATTAGTACATATGTAGTACAAACATTTGAATGTGATACATTTTAAATTGGAGACTTGATCCCGTCGTTTTGAGAAGGTACCGCCACTTTGACGTCAAAGTGGCGGGACCAGGGATGACTTCACATACTTCCTTTACCTTTAGAGGTACAAATGTCTTGTTTAGGGTACAATTAGTACATATGTAGTACAAACATTTGGATGTGATACATTTTAAATTGGAGACTTGATCCCGTCACTTTGATGCTCACCATAGAATCTATTGGTTGAAGATGTGGTAGTCCAGCATCCCTACTTAAAATCGTTCCGACTTCACAAAAAGCCACGTGCTGGCGTGTAGACTAGCCTCGTCTATGATTGGGGACCCACCCTAAAGCATCACACTCATCTGAGACAGACATGCCATGGTGACATCCTCCTATCAACACATAAGACGGCTGATCTTGGGCGCTTGCGGCTAGTACACGAGGGACCTGTGTTCAGCAAAAAAATGTAATAGATGTTGCTACTTACATCCTGTAATAAGGAGCGTATCTCAGCGACAGTTGCTTCTGGCCGCCTAAGCCGGCAGATTATTTGTGGCGGTGTGTATTTGCAAGTAGTGCTGCGAGGGCAGCTATGCTTGTGGCTGCGGGTCTGACATTCCCTGCTCACACATAGGGCTTCCTCCGTTTGAGTGGTCTTATTCTTCATCACAGATTCGCGGCGAGCCACGATAAAACGATACTAAAAGTTAAGAAACGATTTCATCAAAGACAAAGACAAATAAGTATTCGGTCGCTCGTGTTCAAACTTTTGTGAAGTTTTCATACACTTTGTATGAAAACTTAATAATTTTATTTTTTGAGTTATTTTAACGGAAAAAACATGTTATATACAGTCTAATAAAACGGAGGTTATTATTTTTAACAGCTGTTTAACGTTCAGTGTCTTATTATTTACTTAATCGTCTCATACAATAAATAGAACCGAGAAATAGCGTGTCAGACTTGCGCACTAGGTTCGTGCCTTGGTAAGATTTTTTATTTTCGTTGTTTATTTTTTTGCGATCGCACTTCGTGTCTTTGTGAAGGAGTTTTGCTTATTTCTCAAAAACTGTTCTAGTTGGAGACATCGTTTTATTTGTCGTGCAATATTTACCTACATTATGTAAACCTCAATCAAATAGATTTATTTCAGTACGGACATAGAATCATAAGTCAAAAACAATGCGTCATAAATAAAAATAAGTTTTATAATTTGCAACCTACCTTAGGGGTAACTACCCGACTATTACTACCACAAAACAGTGTTTATCAGTTGTTTAGGCTAAGGGAAGGTTCACATCTGACGGAAGATGCGTCGGGCGTAACATCGATTGCGTCTATTTATTCGCTCGACGCACTAACGCATCATCGGTTGAGTGTGAACGGTCAAGTGTTTTTCTATACATTTGTCTGTTCTGGCGTTACGCGACCGATAATACGCGACGCATGTTCCGTCAGATATGAACCTTCCCTACGCCTTTTAAACACGACATAATTATATGGACATTTTGGCGTCACACGTTGAACAAGTGATTAAGTTTTTGTGGTAAGACCCTAACCCCCTTATTCATAATCCTATTTTAGCTAAAATAGGTTTATAGAACGTTTGTCTTTATCTGTCACGTTGTCATTTATGTGTGTAAGAAAGAGACAAACCCCATTTTAACTAAAATAGGTTTGATAAGTTTTATGAATAAGGGGGTAAGAGTTTAACTACCCCCTCCATTCCATTTAGGCCCCTGTCGCAATGAAATTAACAAAATATAAATATGTATGTACCTACCTACATATATATTATGAATTCTTTCAATTTCGCACTGTCAAAATTACCTAAAGCTACGAACAGTCACAACCACCCTAACTGACCACGGGACTTTTATTAAAAAACGTCTCTAAGTGATACCTAGAAAACAGCCTACTGTGCAGACCATGCATGGAGTCTTAACTGCGAAACCACCCACAAAACTACCTGACCCACGCGCCGGTCCTGTGCGGTGCTGATAATGCGACCTTACCTACTATGCACAGATATAGGTACACCTAGATAACACAAGAGCAACTACTTCGCGTGCCAAAAATCGCACCAACTTACGTACAAAAATTGTAAGCCGCCACTTTCGCGCTCAGACCCTGTGTGCTGCTGGCTGGGTGAGCGCTGGCGCTAGGTCCCGGGGGTTTGATTTTTCCATCACCTAATAGTGCTTGTGATGTCATAGTAGATAGTCAAAAAATGGCACGCTTGGTTTTCACACAGATCGGGATACTTGCGTTATCTAGGTCTGTCTATATTTGTGTTATTATGCTATTGTATGCTCATTATGCTACTGTTTAAGTAGGTAGCTATTAGGACAACAGAGTTGCCACGGAAGTACCTAATGCAGTTATGAATTTACTTTGTAATAAAAATGTAACCAGATAATAATATGCGAAATCCACAAGTTACTTTTAATAAAACTTTCCAAAAAGAGAATTTAATGTTCGCGTACATAGTCATCACGACGTGGCGGCTGCGGCGGCCGGTGCGAGGCGGTCATCGTCGTACGACTGCCGGCGCCGGCTCCGGCCCCGCACAGCACGGTGTACGTCCGGCACAGGCGTGGCACTCGCCAGCTCGGCTGAGGCTGTGGTTGGAATCTGCGATGTTTTCTACGGATGCAACGCCGCTTCAGTTTCTTCTCCTCACAGTTGAGTGACTGAATCTAGAATAGATATATTACAACATTGTTGTCAGTGCGATCAGTGACACAAACTCACAATATACCTACATAGATAGATTACAATCTATAACTAATCTTATCATTCAGCTGGCTGCTACCTTCCACGGGCACTCTGGTCATGTTCCTCTCTTTAGCATCCATCAATTTTGTCTACATCCAGAAATAAACTGTCTAAAATGCTGAAAGTAGGTATAAGAAGTTTTACCTGAAGGCAATCGCGGGGCGTCTGCGGCTCTGACGGAAGCGGTGACAGGCAGCGACGGCTGTGCGTTCGCAGCCTGGCACATGGCGCGCTCAACACACTTGGCAGCGTTGAGGAAGAGCCGACACAGCTCGCAGTCCGGCGAAGATGCTGCTCGCCAGATGACAAAATACATTCACTTATATATAACAAACGTTAAATACGGCTCTCAAAAACATCGTTCATCTGTATATAATCAAAACCAATAATTTAGTACCTACATACTCATCCACTGTACCTATATTTGGTTAGGTAAAGCAATAAAATATAGGTACTTTTCTAATAAATTAGGTACAAAACAGTCGGAACTATAAAAGTAAAATCACAAAGGCAAATTTCCTGACTGTTGCAGAACTTATGCAGGTTAAACAATAGAAGTCATTATGTAGGATGTCGGAGCTGGAGCAAGGCTCGTACATCAGGGGCAGCACCTGGGTCGAGGTGTGAGCAGCCGGGCACGCGGAGCGAGGGAGGCGGGGAGCTGGCAGGGGCAAGGTTCGCGGGGAGCGGGCGCTCGTGGTCCCCGTCGGCGCTGCTGCCGTTGACGTGCAGCTTTATGTTATTGCGCACCAGGTGCGGCTTGATCTCCTCAAACCACAAGTCACACAGCTGTAACCACAATCGAAATATCTGTAGGATAAATCATAACCAAGCTCAGTATACTCTTTGTTCTAATAAGAGAAGAACCGGACCGATAACCTGTCTATCTGAAAAATTTCACGGTGAATCACGGTGAGATTTTTACAGAATACAGCTGCAGGTCGCAGGAATCCGCTAGATGCGAGAAACACAGGCCCGGGCATTGTGGCGATGCAATATGCTTGGACACTGGACAAGGCCTATATCCAGCAGGGGATATCTTTTGGCTGAATTGATGGTGATGACCAAACATAGTGCATGACATGAGGTAGGTTACTTCTCGAAATTAAGCCCTAATTTCGAGAAGTACCTCATGCACCATGTTTTGAATTTCAATGGAAATAATAGAGAAGCGACATCAACTGCGAAATAGATATAGGAAACCAATGAAAAGACGACCCACTGACCGAAACATGAAACCGTATTGTCCAGACGTACACAGTGTTGATCACGTTTAAATACCTACTAGTTTCATGAAACTGTGTCACATATTGATATACGTTTATTAGCAGGCGCTTACACCGACTAAAGCGTTCTCCAAATCGTAGCGCAAACTTTTGGGAATCTTATTCTTGCTCCTGCTTGGAAGAATATCTTGATGTGGGCGGATGGGGCTTGCTATGGAGTCGCCGGACGCCTTCGTGGCGGAGGTGTGGGCGCGCGGCATTTCGGCACCATTGCTCAACATTTTGCGGACCCGTGGCTGAGACATTATAACGTTCGCAATTATATCCAATTCATTGAAATTACAAAATGAAATGGATAAAGCTACACAAATGGAATACTTCCCTTAGAAAGCATTAAAAATATTGGTATAAAAAGAAAACGTTAATGTCTTTGGAAAACGTCAAAACCTGCACTTTCAACTGTTTGGTTAAATACTTTATTTTTCTAAATAGGTAAAATACACTGACCTGTATTATACAAATAGAGGTCAGTGGTAAAATACCTACATTTGCGGATGAAAAAGGTTTAACACCAAATTACCTTTTTCCTTTTTCATACAATGCGGGTAGGTAGTCTAACAATATTACTGGAAACTTATTATCGGGCTCATTTCTTTCATGCAAGGAGCAAATTCGTAGATTTTAACAGAGATCAAGTGACCTTCGGATTATATAACATAAGAAAAATGAATAAACCAGCTTTGAAATCGGCTTTGTATACTGGAGGATCACTTATCTGTGGATTAGTTTTCAAAATGCTGGAAATAAATATGTTCCGAAGCAACAACAAGCAATGCGATAGCACGATCAATGAAATGTTATTTTATGGAGCCGAGGACGAAGAGCATATGAGACAAGTAGGTTTGAACAATCTGCTTTGTATTTATTACGTCATCCTTCACGCGAGCAGGACAGTGGACGTGTGCGTGCCGAGTCTCGCTAGCGATACCCTGGCTAGATGTCTGGTTAGCGTTCATCAGAAGAACAAAGTGAATGTCAGAATCGCCATACACAACAGCGATGACTTCCATAATCTGCAGTTATTTGCTCAGAATGGGATCGAAGTGAAGGTGATAAAGCCGTGCGTGCGGCTGGAGCATGAGTTTATGTTGATCGACGCGGGCGCCTGTGACGCACTGGCGGCGCTCGGCTCGCTCGACCACACGCCCGCAAACCTTAACCTCAACTACGGCGCCACGCTACTCAGCTCCGACATCGCTGTACTCACCGCGCTCAGCAGGGAGTTCGGAAGAATCTGGAACTGCGTATCTGATATAACACACGGGAAAGGTGACGAAACTGATTGATGTATTCTATGTAAATTTTTGTATGCTAACTTTAGATTCAATTATGTTTATTTTATTTTATGATCAAATTTTATATTAGTGTTGGGTGTAGAAATAAAAGTATGGATTTAACAAAAAATACTTTTAATTTCATCGCTTGCTGATGAGACGATAATAATTGCTTTCTTAGATTATTTGACATTAACGTTACAGTAAGAACTATAAAAGTTTTGTACTCCAGTGCCGTTATTATTCTAAGCATTGATATTACATAAATATATCAAAGTTCTATTCGGAACAATTGTGACATTTTAAAATGAAAGGTGACAGCAGTATCACAGTTTACTTTGTAATCATTTAATAATATTATTATGTGGACAACTAATGGAAACATTTCAGAATAATCATTTTGTTCTTAATTTAATAGTAATTTTCATGTCTTTTAATTAAAAGTTATATTTGTTTAATAAAATCATAATGTAAATCATAAAAAATATCTTGATTGCTAGTTATATTGAAACGATTTTAAAACGACATTACTGGAGGAATTAATTACACAAGTTGATTGAATGTATTAATTAATTAATGGTAAAACAGATATAACAAGTTCATGATTCTAATAAGCCAAGAAATAATTATTTACAACATTTCCTAAAGAAATCAGATTAAAAAGAAATCTTTGGGAAGACCATTATTTGAAGTAACAACTTGGTATCTAGCTACTTCCTATGCATCATGTGTAATGAATATAAACATCTTTCATTTACCTATTACTAACACAGTCAATAATGCATAAAACACAACATCAAGATATTGCTTTCAATGAGGCATTATTTCTCTTGTGGTGAGTCAATGAAAGAATATTACATTTTAAGACCATTTCAATATTATTAGATCATATTTCTTAAAATATAAATCTAGTAAAATATATGTTACAGTATTAAAAAAGTAAAATACTATCAAGCTAATATTGTAAAAGCTAGTCACACTAAGTATTCTTATGACAATCATTCATACATTGATAATTATAGTTCAACTGAGAAAAGTAATACTAAAATTAACTACACTGTCCAAGTTAATGAAGGAACATTGCTTTCCTCACTGTCAACAGGAGACATTATACTTTGGATATTTAAGTACTCAATTAAGTATCTGCTAAACCTATGCACACAACATCTATTATTTTAAATTCGATGGACCCAACAAATAATTCCAATCATACAAGATAGAGAATTGTTCCAGCTATGAATCAGGCAGCCAATCAGTAATTAAATAACTTATATTGTAGCATACAACAGAGACTGCCCTACAATAGTATAAACATAAACTTACAACTAATACCAGTGAGACACGCACATGACTAGCAGAACCGCGACGAGTGACGTCACACGTACCAGCAACAGTGTCAGTATGCAGACAGAGGAGAGGTCCTAGTCACTCGCGAGGGAGAGTTGATGTCATACATCCACCTCAATGTCACTGTTCACGTCCTGGGAGGCGGGCGACTGTGGTGACTGCTCGCGCTCGTCCGTATCGTGCATGTCGTGCATCTCGTGCATGTCGTGCAGGTCGTGCAGGTCGTGCAGGTCGTCCATGTCGTGCATGTCTTGCATATCCTGCATGTCATGCATGTCGTTGGGCGACGCGAGCGCGTAGTCGTGCGGGGAGCTCATCTCCTCCTCGCCCGATCCCGCAAACTCCTCATCCATCATGATGGTGGCAGGTAACGACGGAGATACTTCTTGTAACTGACTTGTGTATACTGTAACAGCCACAAATATACATTGTAGTTTGAAGTACAATACAAAGCAATATAGTATAGAAAGTTAAAGTTAAAGTTTCCAAGTTGCTACCAGTTTTCTTTGTATTCAATTTATGACATAAAAATATTATTTGAATGCTCAATTTAATACCTTTAATATTGGAAGACTTGAGATCGGCAGTGTAATTGAGAGATTCCTCCATAGCCTCCATAGTGAGGGTGTCAGTATCGAGGCTGTCGAGGGAACCAGAGCATGACGGTGAAGTGTCTGGGTTTGTATTGAGGGTCAGTTGTATACTGTCTAGTTGAGGTATGTGCGGGCGGACCTGGAACATTCATTATTTATCATATAATACTTACACACTGATAATATTTTTTCAAATTTTTGTCACTTCAACTAACACTGGTATATTAAATTGTGGCTAGATTATTTTTATTTTATCTATATACTCTTTCATTTATCTTTGAACTGTATGTTACCTTCATTCCATCAGGTCTGTGAGGATTTCTGCAGCCTTTACACTTGCACTCGGTACATGGTTTGCTTTCCACATAACATGGACATCTCTGCCCACAGCATGTCAACTTGCCAGGGGTAGCGGTGGCATTGCCACATCTACAACCTTTTCTCTTACTGCTAGCTGAACTACGAGACCTATTCGAAGGCTTCTTAAAACCTAGTTGGTTTGACTGAAATCATAAAATTATTGATTTATTAATAAATAAACTATTTAAGCAAATTTATTTACAAGTTTATTTGGGACATAACAAATTAAATTGTGTGCCACATTCTTAGTTATAAAGTTACTTACTTTGCTCTCCCGGCTTGATCCTGAATCATTATTAGGTGAATCTGTTTCATCAACATTTTTTCTCTTAATAGTAATTTTATTTCCAGAGCCAGCATACAAAACAGAATATAATGGTGATCCATTTGATGTAGATCTAGAGGAAGGAGAGTCTTTAGAGGATCTGCTTTCTGAGTTATTAGATGTTGATGCGGTGTGGGTCTGTGTGCCTGCTGAGTTAGTGTACACGCACGGCAGAATACTGTACGCCGACTTGGAGAGACCTGCCGTGCTCTTGTAGTCGTCTGAAAACCCAGCACCTTCTTGTATTAAGTCAATCAACCCTGAACTTGCAACTGTGCCTCCATTAACTCCTGCTGCTATTTCGTCTTCGTCCAATAATATTTTATAGACGTCCGTACCCATAAAGTACTCGCACAATTTCTTATAACACTGCAGAAGTATGCGTAGCTGTAAGTTTTCACCATAACTTTCATAATCTTTGCACCAACTACAAGAAGGCTTTAGTTTTTTTCGTCCACCTTTACACTTTTTGCAAACATGATGTTGGCAGCTGGCGCTCGTTGGAGTATAGGGCTCCTTTAATAAGTTACCACACACTGTACAAGATAAAGATTGTCGTAAATAAGGAACTAAACGAAACAAATCTGTCCATGAAGACTTATCTGCCGCTTCAGCCAAGATTATTAGTCGACAAGTAGAAACATATAAACTTGTGGCATTCATTGTTATTACAGAAAACGTAGGAAGGAGAACATTTACTGATTTATAAATTAATTTGTTTACACCAAGGTGCTACACAACCAAAAAGCCGCAAACGTCTCGTCAAAACTGTCATTGTCAAATGTCAAACTAATAAAAAATTTAAATAGTTTCTGTCATCTAGAAATAGAGATGCAGACTATCAAATTTATTTAGTCAATTTACCGATTATAGATCCATTTATTTCTTTTCATTATTAATATTTTTCACAATTTCTTATTTCTTTCCCAATTACATCTTTCATTTTATTTTAACATCATTTTTTATAAATAAATAGCACAAACGAGCCTACGCTTTACATTCTCCAAAAGTAATCGATAAACCCATATTCTATCTGTAAACCCCTTTTTAAAATCATAAAATACTCACTGCATACGCACTGACCTCTATTATTACCACTGGACAGGCTGTTCCAAGCGTTTGACAGCAATTTTTTTGTGTCTTTTTGAAGCGCCACTAGCGAGTGTCCAGAGAACTAATTTTGACATATATTACATTTTGGTTGGGCTGTTCCAAACAATGTAAACGAAACATCGAAACAATGTGTGGGATACATAGTAGGTTTTGTGATTAGATCTATCAAGAACAAAATTACATGTATTGATTGTTTGAGCGCTTGTGAATCAATACCGTCCGATGCCATATCTGATCGACGAAACGGTATCGCACTAATTATTCAAAAAAATAGAGGTGGACTAACTATTCCATCACAAAGCAACGTTTCTATATGTTTGTTAGTGGAATCACTTTTTCGACAAGCATGCAAAAGACCAATGGGATGCCGCCGGTGGAAAAAATATTTCCGGCAGTTCTCACAGCAAAAGTTATAAAAGAATTGCTACCAAAATCAAATACTTTGTTTCCAGAACTACGCGTTCATTGTTTTGGAAACAATGATGTTTGAAACTTTAAATGTATTAAATAAACAAATTATATTTAAGTATACCGATGTCAGAATTTTTGCAACAACGAAAAATTACTCTTTGTCAATTACAGGTCAAAGTACCTATACGAAATTTCTTAACCCGTCAAATAATTTGGGCACGTCAGTATTAAAATCGCTTATGCTGTTAGGAAGATAAGGCAGTTAACAGATGTAGAAACCGCGCGTTTAGTCTATTTTAGCTACTTTCACAGCATTATGTCGTACGGCATTTTACTATGGGGTCGAGCTGCTGACATTGAATCCATCTTTATTTTGCAAAAGAGAGCTGTCAGAGCCATTTATAATCTACGTCGCCGCGAATCTCTCAGGGAACTATTTATAATAAATGCTTTGACTTTGAAAAATATAAATTAAATATATAAAACGTGTTTTATTTTACCTTTTCGACTGTTACCTACTTAATACATTCATTATTCCATTATTATTATTCATTATTCCCTGTAAATTGTTAATATAAGTAGTAATTATTATGATGATAAAAATATTATCAAAAGTTATCGATATTTGCTCGCTGATATCGACATCACTAGTTTTAGTACAACAGACACTCGCTACGGCTAACAGCGCCAAAATGGCGATTATCAATTAGGCACAAAAGCACTTTGACAGCCGCCAGTCCAGTGGTAATAATAGAGGTCAGTGATACGTAATATTAATATCGTGTTTATACATAATAAAGACTATTCTATCTTTCTATAAACAATACCTTTCTATAATTATTATAAACCGATTGTCCTGTAGCGTCATTTTGACAGTTGCCTTCCTCATTTAATAAGATTTATTTTTATCTTCTTGCTGTGCCCTACCCCTGTAACAAAATTATACCTCAGCTTTAAGATCTTGTTTACATTATAGAACGTAATTAAAGATATATGAATTTATAGTTATTATTCACCAATGGATAATAGGGAGTCTAAAAAGACTAGGTTTCAAACCATATTTTTTGTGTAGTCTATGTAGGCACTTGGATCATGGAATTATTATGTCGTAGATAGAGAATGAACCAGTTCATTCTCTATCTACGTATTATGTACATACTACGTACAACTGGAAGGTTCACTCAGATTATAAACGCGAGCCGAAAGAGAGGTTTCAAAACTTCACCCGTCCTTGTCAAAGTAGGGTAACCATATTTTATGTAATAGGTAGGTACATCGGATTTTACTAGGCCACCTTATAATTATAATTACTCTATACACGCTCGTCGATTCTTGATGTTCTTTATGTTACATGCCTTTTCATCAGCACCTAGTAGCATGACATTTTCAATCGTAGGCACTAGGTATATTTTTAAAATTACAGTGACCACTCACGTCATCATTTTCCATCTTGTCTTTCATCGTCATAAATTATACTTAATAGGGGTAGACAGAAGTACTTACTAGCATGTTTTGAATTATCCCCACCGACAAATCACCCTTGGTGGGGTGTAATTTAACATTATTATCTAGTGGGGATTTTTCATGTTATATTCCTGAAATCCCCTTGAAATTTGATATAAGTCGTGGTGGGGATTTTAGGAAAAAAAAAATCATTAAATCCCAAGGGTGATTTGTCGGTGAGAATTTGAGAAATAATTCAAATCATGCTAGTAAGTGCTTCTCTCTACCCCTATTAAGTATAATTCATGCCGTGACGTTTCTTTCTAACGGAGGCCCCTACCTATAGCGATGAACGCGATGATCGTCTCAGTGCGATAGGCGATGGGCCCAACTACCTATAGTATCTAACCCCCGGTTCGCGCCGGCAACAAAACATGTTATAAACAGCTATCTATGTCTATCACTCTTTGAGGGTTTCATTGCGTTAGATAGATGTTAGGAACATGTTTTGTTGTCGGTGCGAGGTTGCAAGGATGTTTGTACGTTTTCAAATAAAATAATAGACAATATATTTAGGTGGGTCTAATAGACAATATACTTTATAATTTTTTTTACAACCCAAAAGTTCGTAGGACTTCAAATTTGTGATAGTGCCATCACATTTTAGAGTCCTAACTTTTATATTTATATCTCCCAAATATCGAATGGTAGCATTGGCAGCGAGCAGTAAATTAGCTTGTTTAATTTTTTCCGAGCTTCTCTCAGGTAATCTTCGGGTTTGAAATGCAAGCTACATATTACAGAGTTATCAGTCAGTTTTCCAGGAATAAGCTCTAACCATTTTCTTCTTATTTAGGCATTCGACGGCAATCTAGAAAAAAAAAACTGTTTTGTTAGGTTCTGATTTTACATTTAGTATGTTCACCCTATTTATTACAAAAACAACTCACATGTGAAAGGATATTCCACAACCAGGGTAAAATTCTTTATGACACCCACTCAAACCACAGAAAGTATTCACCATTTTAAAAAAAACAACAGTCGCATCGATTCTCAAATCGCATCAAAAGCATAAAAATAAAACACTTACAACAACGAACAAGACGCCACTAAATTACATCAGCTGACATGACAACCATATTTAACGGTATTGCTAGTAATAAATTTATAATATTTACTAATTACCTACGGTGCTATTATGAGAAATATTTTTGTTCTTAAGTAAACCTGTAAGAGATATTAGGTAATTAATTTTAGTACATATGCGGTACTCACATAAGTTTATCATATTATGCAAATAATACGTTTTAATTTTCATTTCGTACACAATCTTATTATACTAAAGGAATTAAATATTTTACATGGCAATCGTGCGAAAGAGACACAACGAAGCTTAAATTGTTCTCTCTCGAGCCCGTTTTTTACTGTTTATTTGGATATTCTAAAAACAACGATATCGTTTTACAAATAGAGTTCAATTTTATTTGACAGGATTTTACCAGTAAGCCTTCCAGTTGTACGTAGTACATAATAATTCCATGACTTGGATAGTGAAAGTCTGCCGAATTATGTAGGGTCAAGAAAAATGTAGGTAGCTCGTTTTCGGTTGCGTACCTACCTACCTAAGAACCTTATGGGGTGTAAATGTAAACAGTATCTCTATTAGCACGGGCGCTGTTTCAACGAGCGTAAGAAAAGCATCGTAAACGTTTTAATCGCGCCGATGGAAGGTAGTTCAATGCTTTGCGTTTGAGCCGAGAGTTGGAAATCCAATATTACATACTAAAGCGCTTATTACACTATCAAATTTTAAGGAAGCCTAGTTAGGAACACTAACTAGGAAGTCGGAAGCTAGTGATCACACTACACTAAATTGGATTCTAAATCGGACAGACGACGCATTAGCGAAGAAGGATCGTATGGCGCCGTATTTATCAAAACAACAGAAGAAAATCATAATTATTGTCGTTTAAAAAAAATAATAAATATTTTTTGTCGTTTTTATTACAAAGACAGGGCATTTCCCCATACATTTCAATTATTTTAGTTAAGATTTCTTTTCTTTTATTTATTTATTTTTAAAGTGAATATACAACTAAGTAGGTACCTAAGTATTCTGTAAATATTTCAAGCGTCTACCAGTTGCAGTTATTAATATCGAGCAAATAACGGCAAAATAATCACGTTTGTTGTATTATTTTATTCTGTTTTTAGTATTTGTTGTTATAGCGGCAACAGACATACATCTGTGAAAATTTTAACTGTCTAGCTATCGGTTCATGAGATACAGCCCGGTGACAGACAGACAGACAGACGGACAGTGGAGTCTTAGTAATAGGGTCCCGTTTTTACCCTTTGGGTACGGAGCCCTAAAAAATACTCTTTGATAGCATTCGTGCGCGCGGTCTACTCGTCCACTTTGCTCAAAGCGCGGACGCGGACGCCGACTAGATCCTAGACAATTTAGGAAGTGGAGCGGTTGGACCTCCAATTTACACTAAATCGGATCCAATCTGTTCTAACTGCGATTACATCTGCCGATTTCCTAGTTAGCCTTCCTAAAAAATGGATAGTGTAATAAGCGCTTAATGTAGGTACAGACGCCAGCACATCAACCTACACCTAACTGTCACATTTTCCCAATCAACTTTGAACCTTATGTTTCAGTAATAAAGTTGAAAATCTATTAAAGAAATTTGACAGATTGTAGTAGGTTGATGTGCTGGCGTCTGTACTTTAAGAAGTATCGTAGGTTCATATTAAAATTCCAGGAACCGTTCTACCCCTCCCCCTTGCCCCGTTGAATTAAAAACTCAGCAACATCATACAATTAGGCAGAAGTGTAGGTTAAACCTACCTATAATACACCCTTATTTCGTCAGGTATACAGGCTTATTTTTTTATCACCATCCAAATTTCCTAGGACAAACTGTCCAGTTAGGTAGGTCCAACTTCGAGAAAGAGGTCAATCGTCGAATCCGACTCGGCTGGGCAGCGTTCGGGAAGCTACGCAATATCTTCTCGTCCCACATACCGCAGTGTCTCAAGACGAAAGTCTTTGATCAGTGCGTGTTGCCAGTGATGACATATGGCACTGAAACGTGGTCGCTCACAATGGGCCTTATTAGAAGGCTTAAAGTCACCCAAAGGGCAATGGAGAGGGCTATGCTTGGAGTTTCCCTGCGGGATCGAATCAGAAATGAAGAGATCCGCAGGAGAACCAAGGTAACCGACATAGCCCGAAGAATTGCCAAACTTAAGTGGCAGTGGGCAGGGCACATTGCTCGCAGAACAGATGGCCGATGGGGCCGAAAGGTTCTGGAGTGGCGACCGCGTACCGGAAGGCGTAGCGTTGGAAGGCCTCCCACAAGGTGGACCGACGACCTTGTGAAGGCCGCAGGAACTCGTTGGATGCGAGAAGCACAAAACCGGTCGAAGTGGAGGTGCTTGGGGGAGGCCTATGTCCAGCAGTGGACGTCTTTCGGCTGAAATGATGATGATGATCCAAATTTTTACAGGGTTTCTACCCATGAATATGAACAACTTTCACTATGGGACCAACTCTGAAATCACGAAAAAAAATCAGCTGTTTCATACAAAAGTTCAATACCTACTTGACCAAAATGTATGAAACAGCTGATTATTTTTCGTGATTTCAGAGTTCGCCCCATAGTGAAAGTTGTTCATATTCATGGGTAGAACACCCTGTAAAAATTTGGATGGTGATAAAAAAATAAGCCTGTACTTATTTAAATCAAATGTAATAGGTAGAGTTGCAACTTGGCACAAATGGGATGCTATTGAGAAATTCCTGATAGAAAAACCCAATAACACTAGGACCTGGGAATCGAACTCAGGGTCTCATGCTCGGCATTAGCGCAAACAAAACAGTCATCACAAAAATTTTATTTAGGTAATTAAATTTTGTACTGTGAGCGCTATGAGTTTGTAACAGTGCACAGTGGTATGATGTTCGTAAGATCTACAGGAGATAACGTCAGGAGATGCTAGAGTTGTCACCATTGTTATGCTAATTATTGCATAATATATATCGATGATCAACAACAGACCTACCTATCTTTTAAAATGTCGTTGATCTTTTATTTTCTACAAGTACGTAGGTACTTACTAGAATATTGGTAGGTACCTAGACGTTGTTCATTACGTCATAAAGTAGGTACCTACCGAAACAGATACCTACCTTATTCTTAATTTTGTTTTGATCGGAGGAGTGAACTTTAGCGATGCATTCCTCGCCTAATTAACAGCAGTGTATTGCACAACATGCGAATACGACAAGTCGAGGACCACAGGACCATTCTTGCTCTATTATCCAATTGAAGGCACTTAATACTTGGTTTCTTTACACAGTAAGTAGAAACTGTATAAATAAGCCGGACCCGAGTATAACTTTCTCTATCTGTATATTATTGTTTACTATTCGTCACTGAGTTATACCTACCTAATTAAATAATTAATCAACATATTTCTGTGAATTCACTTGAATATGTAGGTACTTATCTAATAGGCTCGTTATAAATTCATTACGAGACTTCTTATCACTCTTTAATATACATCATATCAAAACAAAGACGTCCATTTACTTGACAAGCACAGGAACTATTACAGAATAAACATAATCGACGAACCAATCGGAGCATTCAGATATGAGCGGTATCGCATTGTGGTAGCTACCTATCTGTCCCGAACGATCGGCCGCGGGCCGTCATTGTCTCAGTGGTGGACCTGGATACAGGGTGTTAGGCGCAGAAGGACGTGCTGATAACAGATTACAGCGTCAACAGTATCCGTTGATCTACCGCGGCAGGAGCACCTCGCCGCCTCTCGGCTCTCGGCGACATCTGACCGACTGAGGCGACTCAACTAATTGAATCAATTCAAGTCTTCCGTCGCTGATTGCAGCTCCCTAGCGAGTCAGTGTCATTGTGCACCGCGATATTCGACTCTATCTGTAGTGTTAGTGCTGTGAACAAGTGCTGGTGATGTGATACCCATCCAAAGTGCTTTATCGAAACAGGATTTAGTGATAAAAATACATACCGAAGAACACAAGATGAACAGGTAATTTCGACCAACACAATTGCTGTGCCAGACCTCGACGACCTCATCTTCTTTCGAGTCATATAATTATCTCTCTTTACTTAACTCCTATTTGCATGCGAGTGTTTGCCAGTTCATTAGTCCACTTAGCTACAGCCATGGAAAGTTTTCCAAGCTTAGAAGAATTCGTTTAGCTTTTTCTGTAGCTGGGTAGACAAGGATATCTATTTATGAGCAATACTACGTTATGGCGACGTCTATCTAAGCAGTTCAGTGCAGTCACGCATCTACCAGAAAATTAAACATTTAAAAAAAAAGGTCCTTCGACATCGATTCTATTAAGAAGCGAAATTGGTTTATCACATAATTCGATAGCTCATGATGTTATCACAAGTAATACCCCTGACGAATTTGTGATTGTGAAATCAAATGATTGCATTCTTCCCGTGGCAATGAATGTGTTCGTTATAGTCGTAAGTAGGTAATATAGAGACACCTTAATACATTATGTACATATTCTACAGCTGAAAATTATTCCTGAAAGGTAGTTAACTAGGAAATCGGGTGGTAATCGAACTGTTTACGAAGTTCAGGAGGCATCATCCGTGCATCGTCGACCGCATTATTACTTTATCAGGTGAAATAGTTGCCAAACGCTGGCTGCATAAGACACCCACTTAGCAAATCATCATATAACATTTCTTTCAATAGGTAGGTACCAAATTTTAGGTAGGAATTAACCTAAACTAGTTCCTGCTCTCTGTACCAGACGTTAGGTCAGGTTCTATGGCCATGCACTACTCGTAACATGACCGTTAGACTAATCAGACTGTTCACATAATAGGTGCAAGTCGGAAGCACGATTCAGCACGAGCAACTCTACCTGGTAGAGTTTAGTAGGCTGTCAATACCCAGCTAGCAAAAAGATCTGCGTTGTAAGATGTTTGAATACACCGATGGACCTGCCTGCTCTAAATGTCCATCTGTTAATATGAAGATTAGGCAAATTCGTCAAAATACTATTGTCACACATTAGATACACTGCGTTCCGGTTGAGTCATCGAACAAAATACGCATTGGTCTTATCTACATATTTCGTAAAGACGTCGATACCTACTAGATATGGTATTCGTTACTCAGTGTGTTTATAGCTAAATTACCAGAAAACATGTTTTATAATAAACAATGAGGACAACGTTAATTAATGGAGTTCAACTTGAGAAATACTTATTTGAGAAGTTATCATCTGCTTAGCCTTTTCGTAACTATGTTGGGGTCGGCTTCCAGTCTAACCGGATACAACTGAATACTAGTACTACAGAAGACAATAGAGAAGTCATCATCTGCCTAACCTTTTCCCAACTATGTTGGGTAGGCTTGCAGTCTATCGGGGGTAGCGGAAGGATCGTACGTTCCCGCGACCCCTGGCGGCGTATGTGTGAGATGGAACACCGGGGTGGTTTTCAGTCAGTAAGAGTCTGACAGACCCCGCTGCCCACCCCAGAGCGGCGGACATCCATGAGAATTTTCCACCCCGGAAACAAAAAAAAAGGCTTGCAGTCTAACCGGATGCTGCAGAATACAAGTATTAGAGAAGACAAGTATGAAAGAAAAAGACATATTGTGCCGAGACCAAATAAATTGGGATAAGGGCAGGAATGATGACACTCTTGGCATTTAAATTGAAAATTGTAGATATAAGTCCAATTTCTTATTTGCCGTAATGAAATCGTTCCTGAATAATGATTTCAGTGGTTCATTCATAAGTTGAGCTACATAAACACCTACATAGTAGCCAGTTTGTTGTAGGTACGCTAATTGCTAAATTTGGGGTATGGTTTCTAGTGGGTATAGACTTCATTACTTCAGGTAAATTAACGATCTATAAGAGTTCTTGCTTGTGTAAATTATTCCATCACCACTGCACTCAAAACGGTGAATGAAAACATCGTCAGGAAACCGGCATGTCCTAGAACCAATAATTCGAAGAAATGTGACATTTACCAACCCGCACTGGCCCCGCGTGGTGGATTACAGCTTACAGCCCACTCCCTCTCACTGGAAGGAGGCCTGTGTCCCAGCAGTGGGAACGTTATAGGCTGATTATGTATGTAGGTATGTAAGAGTTCTTGAAATGAGGCCGTGAAGTGTGAACCCGAAATTTAGCCTTATTGGGTATCAGCACCCTAATTGCATAACTATCAATCTCAATCTGAATCATTTTGAAGGATTTGCAAATCTATTGCTTCATAACTTCGAAAAATTTGTCTGCTCAACGACGTAAATAACGCAAAGAATGTTGTTGACTTGTTGAACTGTCAAAATGAAAGCCATTACTACTGATAGTGTGTTACGCAGTTACTCCGCTGGTTCATATTATAGTAACGAAAGTATTGGAAACTACAGTAGGTAGGTAAGTCAATAAAAGCTAGCCAGCAGCTATCGAACTAGGTATAGTTTACCTACTAACATCATTATTTCTTATTAAAGGTTGGGACACAATTTCTACAACTTGTGTCTGTTATGAGTTGACTAAGCAGCAAATCTGAAAATGGTTCATTTATATCAATCCTTTCTGGAACAACGCAGGGGCGTGGAGTGTGGACGCATCATAAAGATCAATCAGACAATTGGGGCCGCCACGCTCGTTGCGCAGGAGTGTCTCTCAATAGCTTCCGTTGAATGAGCCTATCGGCTCACGCTTAGCACAATCACCTGAAATGGCACATGTGATGTTTCTATGAATAGTCTCGATACTAGGATAAGCCAACTACTAAAATAATTTGAAAAGTACTGGAAGCAAAACAGTTTCCTAAGTCTTACATGATTTTTCGTGTATATACCATTAAAGACCAACTCACATACCTACCTAAGTAATAATGAAAATGGTTTTCTGTCGTAGACTGAGACAGGAAAAAAATGTAGGTTAAGAATGAGAATAATTGTCATAATTTAACCAAATTAAGTACTTGACTGAATTCTACATTTCGGTAAATGGGGAGGTACCATGGAACTTCTGAAATTTTATGGATCATAAGAAAGCTATCTATTGGGGTACTATGGAACTTCTCAAATTTTATGGATCATAAGAAAGCTATCTTGGGCTTCTTGGAATAAGTATATCGCTTATTGAAGAAACATCGACGTAACTGCTACTTTTTTTTTTAAAGCCTGGTTTCCTACCGTAAATACGCTTTCTAAGTGCTTTGTCATATTTAACTCATTTTTAGGAAAAAATACATTTACGTCAATGTTTCTTCAAATGAGCATTAAGTATATATATGTTTTGTTAATAGCAATGAATCATTTGTCTGCAGTTTTCCGTCTTATGTTCCGAGACTTGGAGAGTCGAGTCAACAAATTAAAAGGAATTAATTTGACCTCTGCACAATTAAGACAGTTGACAGAGACCCTTGGATATTGCGAGACACTTCGCCAAACACATTGTCATTGTGTTGACCGTTACTTGGGTACCTATATGAACATATTATGGGACCCTATAGGCGAATATGAATCTAAGCCCGCGGGGTAATTGCGTAATACTCTATCAGTAGCAATGGCTTTCATTTTGACAGTTCAACAACACTCATTGCGCTATCTACGTTGTTGAGCAGACAAACTTCTCGAACATATGAAGCAACGGATTAGCAATATTCTTCAAAATGATTCAGATTCATGTGATTGATAGTGTTTTATGCAATTAGGGTGTAGATCGAGTGCCGAATTGAAGTATGGGTCAATTACCCTTCATATTCATAATTTAATGTCTTCGCCCTTCAGTATTGCGCTTAGGAAAAACTCCATCGCCTGTTCGCATTCAAACTAGATCATTTTTAGGTAATTAACCATGTTTTAAGGCCTGCAGTTAAGGTCTGTCGGTATCTGTATCTTCCTAACATATCTTCTTAGGTATAGAATGACAGGAGAAATAATATATGTCGTTATAAAAACTATAATGGTGCTTTAGAGAGGTATTACGAGGGGCGTTCAATGTATTCTAGGTACCTATATTTAAAAAAAAAACAAACAACTATTCACGAAGAGATGGTGGCTGTTTACCAAGATTCTGCAGCTACCTTATCTACGGTTCAAAAGAGGTCAAGTAAATTTAAATGGGGTAGAGAGAGTATTGAAGACGACACTCGCTTAGGCGGCCCGGTTACTGCCTCTGAAGAAAATAAAAAAAAATTGAGAAGCTTATAATGGAGGATGCCCGAATAACGATCAAAATGATAGCAGGGATGACCCACCTCTCTGTTGGTTCCGTGCACACTATTCTTCATGACCTTCTTTACCTTTCAAAAGTTAGTACAAGATGGGTGCCGCGAATGCTCACGGCGGCGTCTCAAAAGCAAGTGCGAATCGAGTGCTGTAGAGAGTTTTTAGAGCTCTGTGGTGAAGTTCCATCAAGTATTTTCGATCGAATTGTTACTGCAGATGAAACGTGGGTTCAAAATGATGACCCTAAAAGTAACCAAGAGTACATGCAATGGCACAAGTAGGGTATTAAGTACGCCCCCTAAGAAATTCAAAGTCGTTCCGTCTGCCGGATAAATCATGGCCACAGTGTTTTGGGAATCAAAGGGAATTTTGCTGATTGAGTACACAAAAAAAGGTTACCAATAAACCATAAACGCAGCATCCTACGCATCCACTTTACGAAATTTACGGAAAGCAATTAAAGAAAAAAGACGGGGTAAACTGACCACCGCGGGTGTGTTGCTTTTCACGACAACGCACACGGCGCGTGTTTCCAAGGCTGCTGTGCGAGATTGTGGTTTCGAAGAAATTAACCACCCACCCTATAGCCCGGACCTAGCCCCGAGTGATTATTATTTATTCCCTAATTTGAAAAAAGACCTTCGTGGGAAACGATTTTCCAACGATGAAGAGCTCAAGGCGGCAATAAATGCGCATTTTTCAGAGAATGAGGAAAGTTATTTTATACAGAATATTGAAAAGTTAATTTCGAGATGTACCTAATAAAAGCATTGGGGTAATATTGAATTTACATCTTTTTTCATGCCGTTACCGAGAATATATTGAACGCCCCTCGTATCTTCCCTAATTTTACCAATATCTAATATAAGTGCCAATACTCCTTTGATTAATTATTATTAGAAATTTGGTTTAAAAGTAATCAGGCATTGGGTAGTTGTCAACTAATTGTGATTTTATTTTATGAATCAGTGGTGTGATTATTACTTAAAAGCGTTAATAGGTAGGATATTATCAATTGATAATAGTTCACGTTCATGTATCTTTTATATTCTTCACCTTGGATTTTTTATCTTGAACCACGCAAAATTATAAGAAATACAAGTTTATCTTTCTATTTCTGTAGACAATAATGCTATCACGAATTACACTTGCTATAGCGTTTTGACGAAAAATCTCCATTGTCTATTTAGGACATGGTCAATTATATCATGTTAGATAAAAAATCAGGTCATGTGTGTACCTACTTGCACTCTTCTTCACTATCAATGCATCGGTGTTTGTTTTTTAAAGTGATTAATGAGCCGATTGTTTACGACTTTAATGTTCCAGTTAGTTCGAATTGTTAGAAACTAGGGTGAATAAACATGACAGACTTCATAATAACGTGATTCTAGTCAAGTAGGCAATTATTTAGATCATGTGCGCAAGCGCAGGTCAGTGAAACAATGATGCGCTGCTGATCGCTCTGTCTACCGAGCGCTGGCGGATGGCTGGCGGTGTGTGAGATATTTTTATTCGTCGTAATAGGTAGGAAGTAAGTAGCAATTTGCTCAACAACAGCAACAAAAGCGCCTGCGACCGCCTGACATGAGCGTCGAGCGCTGTGCGCGACTCCCAGCGGTTGACACATCACGAGGATGCCATTCATTACCCACTGCACCTCGCTATTATTGCATTACTTTAAACCATCTAATTTCATATTATTTAGCCCCCATTATTTTCATTATATCCGCTGACATTAAGTAAGAATAGCCAAGTTGTTTTACAATGTCACCATATGACGTCAACAAATTACAGGTGTGTGTAGGGCAGAACCACAGAACCGACACAACACAGTAAAAACTATTTTTTCAGGAAACTGTTTCCGTGTTTATCATTCGCACAGTCATTGTAATATGTGTAATCAAATGAGTAATTTAAGGTATTTACTTGGTATTGGACAGTCCCACTCAACACAATTTCTGGAATTTAGGACGTTATTTCTTTGATTTTAGCTAGATTTTCATCAAACGGCTTTATGGTAGGCAAATTATTGATTATGTTTTTTTTTTCATTCGTCTATTCGCGTCAATAGGCCCAATGAAGATAATGTTAGGTGTGGCAAAAGAGGCGTGAAAGACGAAAAAATGCTGTAGATAAATGCTTCCTTGCGAAGCATGTGTGGGTGCGACTATGAATGATAGGTAGGAATGATGTGATTATTTATTTATAGTTAATTAAAACGGCACAGGTCCAATTACATGAATTAACGTAGAATTATAAAAATTACAATAAAATAAGCATTCAAATAACATACAATACAAAAATTAAATTCAAAGATATACAATTCATTGATAAAATTACTAATATTTGTTTGAGTAAATGGTTAAATAAATTAAATACATCATAAACTAACATGTAACAGTGGACACCCTCGCATATTGTCTCTCACAAAACACCAGACAAGCACGCATTATCTTCTTCCATTCATCAGCAAACACATCACATTCAGGGTCGGCAGTCAGGAGGGCGTTTAGCATCCTTAGGGTTCGACATACTGGTAGTGCGAACAGGTTATGACGGCGGCTTTGACGGTGCCCAAGGTATTTGTCGGGCACAAATAGGCGGCAGAAAAGTCCGTGGAGCTCAGGGCAGTCAATACGACCGGTTAGGGTCTTACAGGCAATAGAGAGCTGATCAAAGCCCCTTCTTACCTCCAACGAATTGAAGCCCGAATTGATAAGGCGGTTAAAAGAAGACGCAGGACAAAAAATGAATTGGTGTTGAGAGAATGAATGAAAGATGACTAACAAAAGATCATCTGCCTAGCCTTTTCCCAACTACATTGGGGTCGGCTTCCAGTCTAACTGGATGCAGCGGAATACCAGTATTTTACATTGAGCAACTGCCTATCTGACCCCCACAACCCTAATAAGGCAATTATTATATAGATTTCTGTGGTAAGACTGGTTGTCAGATTTTCGGGCTTCTGACGACCCGTAACGACTGTCAAAGATCCACGAATGACAGCCGGGACCAACGGCTTAACGTGCTTTCCGAGGCACGGAGGGGTCTAGGTATTTATAGATGGTCACCCATCCACGGACCAACCGCGGCAAGCGTAGCTTAACATGATCGATCGCCCTGTGCGGCTGATATGTATTAGTAGGATTCGAAAGGGTCGCCAAACGAATGCTTTCATTGAGCAAAAATTAGCTTATAAGTAAGCTAATTTTTGCTCAATGAAAGCATTCGTTTGGCGTTGTAAATAGTTGTAAATATCTTTTGTTTTGTGGCTAAGGCCACAAAACAAAAGATATTTACAACTGTTTACAAGGCTGATGTGAGTCGAAACGCCGAGGGGGACGCCCTAGTAGGACATAGTGACCTGATTGGTGATGTTCTTCATAATAGTCAGATGCAGTTCTCTCTCTCGCAACTGGACATATGAACTTGAACGTAAACGAAGCAAAATGAGTATGTAAAGATCGTATCAGGAGGCGGTTTGTAGTTTTTGCCTACCCACATGTGAAAAGGCGTGAGTTTATGTATGTAGGTGTAGGCACAAACTTCGAACTTGATAACTCTAGGGCCGGTGATTCCCAAGACATACCAAAGCGATAGCTCCACGGTGGCGCCCTAAGAGCCTCATGTATCCAGGGCAAAGACCTATAAACTCTAATCTTGGCCGTGACATGAGACCTTAATTGCTATTACTATTTGCGCTCATGATAATCGCAACTTGACAATAATAATTGTGGGCTTAACTACGATGAGTGTGTCTGTGTCGTGTTACTCGTTGGCAGACGTAAGCAAGAGTCGTAGTTTGATATCAAGACACAATAAACAATATCATTCTGTAACTGACCCAAGGCAAGGTAAACCTCTTATGTAACTTAGAATAGAACTCACCTAGCTCACCGCGTATTGGCAAATTTCATTTCAGACAGTTGAAAGTCACACACCAAAAATAGGGGAACGACATTTGAAGATGTATTGCAGATGCCTGCTTTTAGGAATACTCTTTTCATTGGATTGCAGGTACTGATTTTTAAGAATATCTAAACAGAGATGTATACAATGTACAAAAATGAAACACCGAAATATAGACGACATTTAACTTTTCCGTTACTAATATATCCACGATATAGTTTCTCATTGCATGTGCATATGTCACAGCTAATAGCCTAAGTACGGCTACACCTAGTTTTAGCGGCTACACCTTGTTTTAGCGGCTACAACTAGTTTTAGCGGCTACACCTAGTTTTAGCGGCTACACCTTGTTTTAGCGGCTACAACTAGTTTTAGCGGCTACACCTAGTTTTAGCCGGGTACAACTAGGTGCAGGCGGCCACATGCGGTTCGTGTGTACTTCGGGTGACATCGGTTGCATAGTTGTGGTCGGTCGATAGGCGACGTAGGATGCAAGAGCGAGCGAAAGGCATC
The DNA here is from genome assembly GCA_945859645.1 of Amphipoea oculea. Classification (NCBI taxonomy): domain Eukaryota; kingdom Metazoa; phylum Arthropoda; class Insecta; order Lepidoptera; family Noctuidae; genus Amphipoea; species Amphipoea oculea. The sequence continues at coordinate 9,046,536 of OX243862.1, forward strand.
CCGAGGTTAGGTTTGGTTAGGTTACTTTCCCCCCCGGTGGGTTCCCGCATTGTCGAGGCGGGGGGGCTCAGTAGCCGTGGCTTGGACACCCACGGTGAAGCGAAGAGGAACCCGAGGAGGGGCCGCTCGTCAGGGCTTTTGCCGGTAAGCCGACGACGTAGCGGCCAATGAGTAGGTTGCGGTGCCGCTTGAGCGACATCGCAGCTGAGGCGAGCCGCGATGTCGTATCGGAGGCATCGCGGCTGAGGCTTGGAGGCCGCGGCGGGAGAGGAGTGCCGGTATTGCGGTGCGCCGCTCTCCCTACCTTCCTTGACGGGGTCGCCACCGTCAGATGGCGGACGCGGTGGGGCCGCAGAGGAAGAGGAGAGTTGGTATGACGTTGGCCGCTCTCCCTATCCTCTGCGGCCGAAAATTGGAACGTTTTAACGACCACTTTATACAACGTCGTATAATGGTACAAAAAATAGGTTAGGTAAACGTTATTACAACTATATAATGCAACGTCGTATAGTGGTACAAGTGTATAGGTTAGGTAAACGTTTTGATGACTTCTTTATATAACGTCGTATAATTTTGCCAGTGAATAAGTTACGTAAACGTTTTTACGACTGCTTTATACAACGTCGTATACTGTAGGTTGGGTAAACGTTTACCCAACTAAATAATACGATGTTATATAACAGTTACATAAAAGGGTTCATTTAACCAGAGTTGTAGTCTACGTAACCTTAACACGACTTTTATGTAATCAAACCGTCGCCAAAAGTTTATTTTTAGACCTGAATATAACGAAGTATTTTAGTGGTGAATTACGAATCGTTATACGACTTAAGCGTTATTTTGTAACCGTTACAGAACTTCAAGCAGACCTTAAAATTATATAAAGGTCCAAAAGGGCCTTTTTTAAAACTAACTTCCATTTTGTCAGCTAAACAAACGTTGTTACAATATTTACAAAAATATGAATCTAGATCAATGGAAAAAGCTTAAACAAAGTGGGGCTTTCAAGCGGAAAGTAAGAAAAACTTTTGAATCACTGAAAACTGGCCCGTCATCTGCGAATTTTGTACCTCATCAAAGCCTCAACAACAAAAATGGTTCCGTATAAATTTTATTTTTATTAGAAGTATTTCTATTACTTGTTTTTTATTTATTATTATAATTCTATTATAAATGACATTTTTTAAATATTCCAGATGAAACTTATGAGGCAATATTAAAAATTAAAAGTTCATCTGGTGGCATTGACATACAACAAAAGAATATTGTACCAGAAATAAACAGTAAGTTTATACTTTAAGATAATCACCATATATTATAACTATTTACAATGTCTCAAGTTGATTTAATTATTTTAGGTGACTCCGTTGATGATTATTTGGAGTATTTAGAGCCCTCTGAAGGACTATCTTCCGATACTTCAAGCTTATCTGCTGACAAAGATATCGAATTTCAGGAAGATGCATCGATGCATTTGAAAAGCCCATGAAATCTTCTCTACTCAACATATTTATATGTAATATCAATAATGTGACCAAAAGAGAGATAACATGTACAGTTTTAGATATGAAATGCAAATTGGTGTGTACAGTGCTTAAGGCTGAACACAATGCGAGCTCGAACGCAAAGGTGGGCGTGGCCAAAAAGCACGCTGTCTCATCTGGCTTCGTGTCTGACAGAGATAGTATCAGTGATGAGCAGTTAGGCGATAGTATACACACACAACGTCTACTTCACACTCACAAACACCGTTCCGCACTGAAACGACACGTTAGACGATGCACACATGCTCAATAACGCTAGTGTTTACATTCTCATTGACATGCACCGCCATTCAACAGATATTGCCCGCCGGACGCGCAGTCGGTCGGGCGATTGATATTATTACCTACTGTTTATGCCGTACCTATTAGATAATAAATGTAATTATTATCATTTTAGTTGACTACCTCTATATTGTTTTTAAAATGATTTACCTGTCTTATTTTGTTTATCAATACCTAAACCATTAGGTAAACAATCTTGATTCTTGACACAACTATTTTTATTATCTAAATAAACAGTTTAAAAATCTAGTGTTTATTTACAATCGAATCGACACTAATAATAATATAATCTACACTAATATGATAATGAGGAACGTTTTTTATTTTTGTATGTTACGAATAAACGACTGGACCGATTTAAAAAAATTCTTTTGCCGTTAGAAATCTACATTATCACTGAGTAACATAGGCTATATTTATTACTAGAAATAATTAGAGATCCTTAGAAATCCCTACTAAAACCAACCCAAAGTGTAAAAAATAGCCATGAAATGTCATTCATCGCATGCGCTGCGGAAAGTATTGATGATAGAACAAAAAAATGTTCTACAATATTATAGAACATATCAATATCTACAAAAAACTTCGCGAGACCATATGTCAAACTATTGTAGTTATGTCACTATAACTACTTTTTTACATTGTAAAAGCTGATAGAAATGCCGATCAAAATCAGACTATGTTATCCATACTTTTGTACTAATTCTTATCCAAATAAATTGTTTTGTATTCAAGACTGTATCAATACCTGTTGGTTACTTTTTGAATTATTGAAATCAGACATTCCATTCAAAAGATATTACGAAATTAAAAATGTCAGTAGAAACAAAAAATACACGCCGACGACGCGCCGCGCCGCCGCCGCGCCGCTGTGGCTCCACGCAGCGCAGCGATAAAATTCTCGTGTCCACAGTGTTTGTAACAAAACTCCTCCGAAACGGCTTGACCGATTCTTATGAAATTTTGTGTGTATATTCAGTAGGTCTAAGAATAGGACGTAAGCTATTTTTTTTTAATTTTAGCTACTACTATTGATCGTGTAGGGTAGGGTAAGAGTAGGGAAGGGGTAGCGTAGGAGTAAGGTATGAGAAGAGTAGGGGCTGGTGTAGGACACCACTCGCGTGGTGTCCGAAGTCGCGCCGGGCAGCTAGTTAATAATAATTTGAGTAAGATCTAGAGATTTATGAATTTCAAAACAAGTAACACATCAAGATTGTTTTCATATAGTATGTACATACTTACCTAAAGTTTTTGGGTATAGGTTTTTAGCGGACAAAGTAGTAACTACCTACATAGATACTCACAGACGTACGCTGAGGTAGGTAGGTACTTGCCTACATTTTAGTGCCCACGACACGAGACGGTTTGTGTTATTTTTGGTGGGGTAAGTAATTATAACAGTAGGTAACTACTAGGTATGCAGATAAGTATAATAATATTCTATTGGGTAAACTATGATTATCCCACATGATGTTATGTTCATTTATTACGTAAGACGATTTGAGGGGGAAGGGGTTATAACAAGTCTTATTTTTACTTACGTGGGGGTGGGAGGGGTCTAGACTGTTCTTAGAAAGATCACAAAAGTAAACAAAAATTATAAGTTTTTAATTTTTTGCTACTTTTTCTACGCAATTTTGGTAGATACTGATCTTACGTAAGATTAAAAAGGGGGGTTCATCCAAGTCTTTTTTTTTTTGTTACGTTGGGGTAGGGGGGTCAGAAAGTGGTTAAAATTGTATTACGTAAGAAATGAACAGCCCCATACCTAGGTACTACATCCGTGGCAAGTCATCGACTCCGTACATCATGTAAGGACGTACCTTTTTTTTGTTATCTGGGGACACCTACCTATTGTACTTACCTACCTACTGAAAATTGAGTGAAATTAAGTATTTTGCAAGCAAATAGAATGAATCAATGAACCAAGTAGGTAATATACAGCAGGATTTTTTAGAAATGTCGTGGGATGATGGGACATACTTTACGCTCAAAATACCAACTGCCGCCGTTTACGTGCTTTACGTGATGAAATTATGCATCAATATAAACAACTTTTACTATGAGGCCAACCTTGCCTGCCAGCTGAGTTTTTTTCATATTTCAGGGTTGGACCCATAATGAAACTTGTTCGTATTCATGACTACTTTCAAATCACCTGGTAGGTATAAAAATGATAAACCCTGAGCGTATGATGAGTGTACGGTGTCGCGAGCGCACACCATAGATAATAGGTATGTAGGTACTATGTAGGTAGTAGGTATCAATCTCGTAATGTTGAGTGAGTAGCGGTAGATTGCTACAAGAGTTGTCACTTGCTTACTCAATTATTATAAGGGTGGTTTTGTAGTGTGATAGAGTAGGTTTAGGTATACCTATTAATTAAACACTACTATAAAATAAAATATAAATTTTTATTATCACTAATAATAACAATAGATTAAAAACACTAATAACTAAAATGCGCGGCGTGAAAGAAAGAAAGAAATGGCATGCATTACATATGCAAATACTTATTATTATGCATTTGGCGTCGAGATTTGTTGTAGCGGAGTGGCGAGTAGTAAAAGTACTCTGTAGTGGCGAGGGCGTCCGAGGGGCACGATCCGTGCGCAGGGGACGCGCCGGCGTGGGCGGCGATCCGATAGTCCTCACGTCGGTCTTCGGCGGTAGGTATATAGGCACGTCAAATTATATTAGCTCGTGTACGCACGGTACTTGTAGAAAATGATTCTTTTTCTCTTTTGGAACCGACAATTGTGATATGAATGATTGTGCAACTTTAGACAGAAATAGGATAAGTAGTGAGTATTGCTTATCTTTTTCAAAAATTGAAAAATATTTGACATGATCCATTTGAATGTAATTTTGAGCATTTAGTATTTATAAAAGAAAAAAGAATTAGGTTTTACTCACAATTTTATTTTCAAAAGCAAAATCTATTCATTTACCTACTCCAGGAACATTTTGAAATTGTGCAGAAATTGCTTTATGTACTTCTGCTCGAATGACTCTAGTGTCGATCTGAAAAAAAAAACAGAATATATAAGTGAAGACAATTACAAGACCCATCCAACCACACACCATCCCAGACCCATCTTCACAATAAACTGACCCAGTTATAAAACCACTTCTAAAAAAACTAAAACCCGACTAGGTACTGTAAAGGATGAAACAAGAAAGTACCTTCCCGTGGTCGCATGCTACTATAGCTTATATTATGTATGTTAGTACAGTCAGCATCAAAAGTCGATTAACACTATCGTTTTTACATGTTCTTAAATTGACAACAACTTTTTTCAATAAACTGATTTTTCACTTTTCACATAATAGACAAGAGTACTTATATATTCTAAAAAAAAATCTTCTGCTGCAATTTTGAACAAATATTTTGCTCAATAACTAAGATTAAAAAATCTGAAGTGTTAATCAACTTTTGATGCTGACCGTACAGCGGCATGCAACCACGGGAAGGCACTTTCTTGTTTCATCCTTTTCAGAACTCGGGTTTTAGTTTTCAAACTTATTTTTTATTTAATCATTTTGGGGCTTATATAATTTTTTTTTTTTTTTAAACTGCCCCACACTAGGAATTTCTCCTGTATTGTGGATGCGTTTACACACATTTAAACTCACATACACAAACACCCAGATCCGGAACAACTACTTGTAGGTCATACAAATATTTGTTCCGTGCGGGAATTGAACCCGCGACAAGCAGCGCAGCAGTCACTCGCTTAACCACTACGCCAACCGTGCCGTCAATTTATGTTTTTGATTTTCATTTGTCTAATTATGACAAGTAGTTTTTAAGTTATGAGGGAACAGATGAACATACATACATACTTACATACGTAGATAGATACATACCGGTCAAAATCATAACCCTCCTTTTTGCTTCGCCGTAGTCGGGTAAAAATGTTTAATTTTGGTCTACGTGAATTTGAGGGGATGGTAACGACCTAATATGAGTAATATGTCAATTATACACTCAAAATAATACTTACGGTTGGGACGTATCCGGTGCAGGAGGAACATTTTCTTTATTGAAGAAACATCCCCTCAGTGTTCTTTTGAACTTTTTTTTGCGATGGGCACTTAGTTTTAGGCGCCCCTTTCGTCCCATTCGCCAATTCTCTTTTGGATCTGTTCCATAAAAAAACCAACATTATACATACATATACAGGGTCAAATTAAATTAGCAAGTGAAACTCCGTAGACGTGATGGGTATCGTTATCTAACCATGATAAAACAAAAAAATAATAATTTTATGACTTTTGAGTGGAGAGGCACTTGTAAATATAAGTTTAAATATACAGTTTTTTTTATGTAAACTTCACAGACGTGTTTGGTATCGATTTCTCAATACGATAAAACAAAAGAAAACAGATTTTCTATGTCATACTTCAAGTAATAACTTTAGAAGCGGTCGTTGACCCCCAAAAAATACATCAAATCTTTTTGACTTTTATTTTATCGTGTTTAGATAACGATACCCATCACGTCTGCAGTTTCGCTAGCTAATTTAATTTGACCCTGTAATAATAAAGTAATTTACCTACACACTATTATTTATTTATTTTATAAAAGTAATGCATTTATTCATATACCGTTTTTATTTTTTTTAGTACTAGCTTTTGCCTGCGATTCAGTGGTTTAGGTTCTCCGCTTCGCCTCAGACGTGAGTGCGAGGCGCTTCAAAGGCAATGACGAATAGCGATGCGCGGCGCGGCGTAAGTATTTTGCTACGTCCTAAGATCAGCTGCTGCCAGTTCGTAGATTTAGTAATCTATAGATAGACATTACATCTATAATGTGGTATAATAGTGCTTATTATAATATAGTTCTACTATAAGTACCTACCGATATAAATATCTATAAGTACCTACAAAAGCTAAAAAGTTTGAATTTTACAAAGTAGGTACCAGTTTAAGTTTTTTTTTTGTCAGGTAGCCTATTTATGAGAAAGATTATGTAATAGGTTATGAAACATCACACTGCGACTCATGGGAGCGGAGCAGTAGGATAGGTTCCTACGGGAAAGCGGGTAAAAGCGTGGGGAAAAGCTAGTACAAGTATGCCAATAGCCTAGTACGATAAAAAACCAGCACCCTAATTGCGTAACACACTATCGATCGGAATCTGAATTACTTTCAAGCAAAATGCTAATCCATTGCTTCATAAGTTCTTCAGATTCCGATTGATAATGTGTTACGCAATTGCCCCGTTGGTACATACCTACATACGTTATCAATAGTGTATCGCTTTCACCCGACTGCCACATTGATTTTACGATATATTATTTTCTCACTTTGTAGGTACATAAGTAGGTATAATAAATTTTTGTTACCCACTTAAAATACAAATAATACGAGTTAGGAATAGGTGAGGGATAGTGGTTAGGTATATGTACGGATACCTACTAAATACCTAGAGGTACTACTCGAGCTACCTACATAAAACACCGCGCCGCCGCGCGCCGTCGTCGGCGCCGCGCCCGCGCTAGTGTTTACATTCTCTTTGAAGCCGGCCGCACGCCGCGCCCGCGCCTGTGCCAAGCCCCAAGTCTCAGCTAGCTACAGGCTAGGAGTCTAGGACACTTAGGAGTTGAGTAGTAATAGCGCAGGCGGGCGATGCGATGCGACGGGGTGGTTCGGGGGAACAAAAAATTTCACGCGGACGAAGTCGCGGGCAGAAGCTAGTTATATTACTTATAACAAAAAAATATACTCGAGGAGGTCCCTACATAAATAGATTAGTTATAAGAAATCGTACGACTTACCCATTGTTTATTTGTAGTTGTTCACATCAGCACCCTAATTGCACACACTTGTAACATACTATCAATCGGAATTTGAATCATTTTGAAGAAAAAAGACACAACACACTCTCACAACAACACGTCTGTACACTGTCTGTACAATACGTAAATAACGCAATGAATGTTGTTGAACTGTCAAAATGAAACCGATCCCGATTGATAATGTGTTACGCAATGTTGCCCCGGATTTCTTCAATCAACACAACTTCACTAACACAGCGTCCACTCAAACCCACAATTCCAATTTCAAATGAAAATACGGAGTCCAAATTGTAGTGCGAAGTCAAACAGATAATGTAATAAGTAGTATCGAAATCCAAAGTTCAAGCCAGGGGTCAATGTAGTGTTTACGTGCGAATGATAATAATAATATTTATAACGCAGGGGAGTTTAGTCCACATACGTACGAACGACGTAGGCCGCAGCTGCAGACTGAGTCGAACGAAATAATTCAAAACGTGTGGTGTGCGTGACATATTGTGCAAGTGTGCGTGAGCGTCGTCCCCCGCACCGCGCCGGGGGGCAGTATTGAGTGAAATGCACGATAATTCCATAGTAAAACGAGCGCGTAAAAATTACGAAACGTCCTTTAGAATATAGAGTTTTATGAAAAAACCACTGCATAAATCAATTACAAATAAAGCTTATTGAACTCTTCGATAATTGAACTTTGTCGGTACGGTTTTTGTTTTGAAGATTTTGTCCATCTTTTATTACTTATTTACACCCAAAGTTACGTTAAAATTAGCAAGAAAAACGAAACTTTGTTGGCTCATAACTTTTTAATGGCTTATTATTTTACAATTCTGCTTCCGTACAGACACAATTAATAATTAGACAAAACGATACAATGTTTAACTTTGGACGTACAATGTCAAATAGTGGAGTAATTTTGTCCAGAAATTTGTATGGAAAAATTTCGGTTAAGTGTATTCTTAACGAGCACATGTATTTTGTACCTTTAGTGCACACATTATTGTAAGTGGTAACTGTAAAATAAAAATACTGAAAAAACTGTTTATATCTATTTATTTACTAAGTTAAGTCATGCAAAATCACAGTACTTAAGTACAATGTCACAACTGTGACAGTTATAGCAATTGCTTGACAATATAAAATAAGTTCTTCTCCAAGGCCACTTGCGCCTTTTGAGGTTTTTTAAATCATTCCGTGTTATAAATTTATCGACATCCAAAAACACTACTATAATTTATTGATGTCCACTGTCCATACACACTACTTCACCTGAAAAATGATAAAAAATGTTAATTTTCGGTCATTTTATGGAACGTGGGTCCGGAAGTAATAATTATAATAAAAAAGTCACATTTGTATAATGAATGTGTCATTGATGACTTGTTTATATTATGTATGACCCATGTTCTTTGGTGAATTTTATTTGATATATTGTTAACTATTCATTTAAGATGTAGGTATATGTTGGTATTATATCAGAACTACGAATTATTATGGCCGTGTGGGCCCGCGCGCCCCGTCGTATCCACGCTCGTCACGTGCAGCGTGTGGTGTCAAAAAATTGCGTGCCATATCTCAGGGGTGAATTCAGTGTCAATAAAGGAAGTCAAGAAATTAAACAAATAATCACAAGATGCACCTATTTAGTATGTTATGGTCGAACAGAAAAGGTACAGGACACTGCGCTCAATAATACGTAGGTAATTAATTAGATAACGCGTTTTTTATAAAATATTACACCGTGTATTATTTTGCAAAGTAGGTAAATACAACACAAGCATAGTAATATAATTTTAATTGAGTCATTAAAATCAAATACATTCAATAAAATTAATGTCATTTGTAATGTGATCATCATTCTGTGTTCATAATGTTTATTATCTCACAGAACTCTAAAATCGTTCATAATGGCCGGCTATCTTGGTCGCAAGAAACCGCATTATTGACCTTTTCATTCTATAATTGTTGTATAGAAGTCACTTTTTAACTTTGACAAGATGGCTGGTATTCAATATAAAAAAATAAATTAAATAATAATCAACAATAGTTAATTTTTAACGAATTCGAGGGGGGCGCAAAAAATTTCCCAACAACACACCTATATTTCATCATAAAACTAAAGGTCCCATAAGAATTAGGTGCACTCTGTTCGCGTATATCATAAACCTAGTAAAGTAAATGTAAATTTAGTGATGATAATTTTTAACTTACCTTTTATATTCCAGCAAATATCAGGAACAAATGAGAATGAATGGAATGGTTTGAATGAATACTATAAACGTCGATGTTAAACACTTGTGTGACATTTCAGTCATCTTCTAATGTCTATATAACCCTTATGGGGACTTCAGTGGTTCCATAACAGTCGAGATATAACCATTATCTAACCAAAAAGTCGGTCGGAAACTTTTATTTAACATTTAAGCAACGTTAAAATAGTTCTCCACTAACTTTTATGTAACTTTTAAATAACAATAATGTTGTATAATTTGGGCCTATTTCGCGTTGTATAAACGTCTACAACTACGTTTATACAACCCACCTCATAGAACCAACAGTAAATGAAAAACGTTTACTCAACTATTATACAACGTAAATTTGTTACTTGGGATGTGTTCTGGTGCGCCGGTGATGGGGAATACTCCCCAGAGGAGGGTCCGGTGACGGACAGCCGCGGCGGGTTCACGGATGAGTGCTAACGCGTGCCCGTGTTCCCGCCGTAAGCGGCAGAGGAGGACACCGTGGAGTTTTAGTGGGTTGGAGTCCCACATAACTGCACTATCTCCCTGTGGTAGTGCAGAATGCATGAGCATTTCTCCACGTTAAAAAAAATGGTTAGGTTACATTAAACCCTTTACACAGAAATAGGAGTCCCGCGATGCGGGGTTCCGTCGACGTAGGACGCTGCACCTAGTTGTACCACATAACACATACCTGCCTATACAAAGTAAGAAAGGTCCAGAAGGTACGCCGGAAAGGCAATTTTTTTGAATATTTCTTTGGTTTTGCATAAAAACGTCTCCGCAGTGACCGCAGTACTTACCTAGGTAGTACTTAGAACGGTGCTCGGTAAATGCGTACTTACATGGGAGAGTCCTCACACACGAGACACCTGCTCCCTATCTCCTGGAATTGCGGAACGATTCTTTCTCTTCATTTTATCCTGAGATAACGTTTGCCGCTTAACATGCATAAAGCACTTATAATTAATGCTTTATAACTGCGTTATCATTGTTGCTATCTATGCCGTTTTTATCGCGCTATGTATAAAAAATATATAAGTAGGTACTTATGTAGGTACAGTTTTCGTAACAAATTATGTGGAAAATTAAAACACGGTCAGTCGGTCACATCACTGTACTATTTTGTAAACAAATAGGTTTCCAACTGTTTTACAGCGGCTGTTGCACATTTTTATGGTATTTATTCAGTTGATACACACATATACATATATATATACTTACGTAGGTACTTACATATTATTTTATTACTCAAGAAAATGCCAAATAGTAATTCTGATTCTGTTGAGCTAATATGATACCTGCAATATCCTCGATGACGACTCGTTCCTATAGCCATTGATTTTTCATGATTTAAGTTCCTGCGAGAAAAAAAAGAGACTCGCGCACCGAGGGTTCCGTACGAATTTGTAGGTACCTATTTAAATAGTTTATCACGGGTCTTTTTTTTAATGTAACTACAAATTTACGGTTTACGGATTTTTCCCTTTACTTGTGCTACATGACCTTGCTTCTTGCCAAAATTCATGATTCTAGGTCAACGGGAAGTACCCTATAAATTTTGATTCCCTTGAGTGTCTAAATATGAGTTTTCTGCGGCATAAACGGCCGTATCTTTTTTTTACGATAACTTAGAAGTTTGATTTTTTCACAGCTTCAAGGGGCTGTAGACCTTTTTTTTATGGATGGGAAATCATCAAATGACCCCTCCCGCTCTGGGTGGAGCAGAAGGGAGTGTCAGACTCTTACTGACTAAAACCCATCCGTGTTCCTTCCTTAGCCCTTTATGTTCCGGGGTAGCGGTAACCTTTTCGGACAATCCCGCACCCCCGGCAGGCTTCGGCCCTGGCAGGCCCTTCCTTTTTGCTGACATCTCTTTGAGGCGCGCGTGGAACACGTACGCGCTGTCCGGCACGGGCATGGTCCTGATCGGACGGTGAGCTTACCCATTACTCTCCGTCCGCAGGCCCGTGCCTACGGTGGCCGGGAGTCGTCACGCGGCTCCCGACGCCCGGAGCGTCTCCCGCGGCGGCTGGGACGTGAGGCTCTCTCTCTCAACCGTTCCGCCACCTCCTTCGCTAGCATGACTGCTTCGCAGAAGGAGATGACTGCCTCCCACTCCCTCTCGCCCCGGACCATGGCTTGAACCAGGGCCGGACGCGAGAGATCGCCACCGCTGCCGATCGCCTCTACGAGGGCACGGCGGTGCTCCGCCCATGCGGGGCAGACCTCCACCGTGTCCTCTGGGCAAGGGACTGTAGACCTGAGTATATGGTTTTAATTTCAACTAGATACATCCACGCGTTTCCGAGATAAACGGTCTTGACAGACAAACAGACGGACAACAAAGTGGGTTCCGTTTTTTCCTTTATAGGTACAGAACCACACGTTCGTAAGAGTCCTGTCACAGTCCAAACCACTAAAGACAGAAACTTGACTTTTGGACACTAGGTAATTGTGTTATTTTTGTATTTTTCCATAAGCCAGTTTCTAACTGGGTAAAAATGGGAAATCAAGTTTAATGGAGGATTTTACTGATTGATTGCTTCGATAAACCTCAAAACTGGTATAAATAATCTTAAAGATAAACAATGGAGTCACAACAAATGATTTTTCAAAAATCAACCCTGTTGTTGTGAAAACGCGAAATATCTTTTGTATATTGATCCTTCGGCTCAGAAACATGAAACTTGGCAGAAATAGTTCTTTAAGGAAATAATGAAGATTAAAACGTAATAACATCACCCTGTGTATTAAGCCTGTAATAGGTATATCTTTTGTATATTGATCCTTCGGCTCAGAAACATGAAACTTGGCAGAAATAGTTCTTTAAGGAAATAATGAAGATTAAAACGTAATAACATCACCCTGTGTATTAAGCCTGTAATATGGTATACCCACATTTCGCCAGTTATGTTTAAGCCCAATGTAATACGGCCAATACGGGGCCCAGCCTATTGCTATCAACCATGGGCTTGGGGCAACGAAATCCGAAGTTGTGACCAAAGTTATGGGCGCTTCCTACTCCTTGTCACATACGGACATACGACTACTTTGGGGCCCGAACTAAGACTGGCTTATTTCCAGGAGCTCCAAATCTATTGTTCTCCAAACAATTTCGCTCCATACATTGATTCCTAAGATCTCCATAAATTTTATAGTTAAAATAATATAATACTAAAATTGTTCCCATTGCTTTTTTAATTTGGAGCCGCCGGGAATAAAATTATAGAGCGCCTGGGAATAAGCCTATACAATGTTATAAGGGGCATCATTTATATTAATCAGACAAAATTCCGGACTCGACTGGGAGTCCGGACTGCTACTAAGAAATCCGAAATCCCAGTGATAGGAACGTATTTGTTTAAATATGACAATATAAATTTAAATATGAAAGTATATATCTATATGCAACAGAGCAAGCTAAGGCCAAGAGAACTGATAACCCGTATTTACCGAGAAAATATTAATATCTTAGTCCTACCTACCTTCAGTTTGAACTGATGACCCGGAGATGAGTACAAACGACGTATCTGTACCTCACACCACGACTCGATGCGCCGCCGTCGCCGATATGCAGTGCTCGTGGGACGATATTTAAAAAAATATAATATCACACAGGCAGTGTCTTGGGATGTCCATTACGTATTTTTTTACGAGTTAAGGTAATGAGTCATTACCAAATCATGAATTGGAATTAGAGGAGTGTTTATCAGCCTTTGACAGAAATGAATATATTGCATACTCACTCATGCACATTATGGCGTAACCAGCAGTCTGTTAGTGTGTAATTGGAGTAGAAGACTGCTCCAGACTGATGACGAATAAGGCAGCAGCTGCTGTAGGCTAGTTTATCTTGAGCAGATAAACCTAATTATAAACATCTAGGTTTTTCCACTGCTGCACTTACATACATCCCTAAGCATTTGCATTTTTCGTCATGTGATGAATACTGGAATAGGCTTTTTACAAACATAGATTTCTTCATAATAAGAATGGGGAGGTTTATTGCGATTTAAAGACTATAAACTTATCGATTCATACCGTCACCCGATAACAAGAAGATAGATATTGATGTCAATAACTTGTGAGACTGTCTTTGTTTTAAGTGGAGTTGATCATGTTGTTTTACAGTGGGTATTTATTCCTTTAGTAAGGATTTACGAGTTTTGTAATTTATTCGAGTTATGAGAATCTCATTTAGGAACATATATAAGCACTCATGCTAAGCGAATGCCTTCTGACTTCCATAACATCACGCATGTAGTGCGGACAGGTGGTAGGTAGAAGTGTGTAAAAATTACCTACACTGCACACACATGATGCTATGTACTCGTAGTACCATTGAATAAGGGGAGAGTCCATATTGCCTTTAGTCCTCTCATCCCCTGGCTTTGTCTGGCCGTTAGTAGTTTATCGCAATCATCAGAGCTAGTTGCACCTAGCACCAAGTACATAGCAAAAAAAAAATACAAATTAATATGTACAATAGAATTAACAGAAAAATTAAGCTTTTGCCCTCTATGAAGTGGTTATCAAAAATAATTTTCCGGAAATAAAAGTGATTCGTTTGCATGTTCCAGACTATACGAGACATTACTTGCGGTGGCTCTACTATGTATGTGGAGCACACAGGGCAAGGAGATGACAGAGATCGAGGCGTTGGGCGCGCAGCCGACACACTGCACGTACGAATACGCGTACGAGATGTACGGCGCGCACTGCGCAGGTCGGCGCCTGAGCAAGATACCCAAACTGAGGGGCGGCATTGAGGTTGGTCTCCATATTTCAATAATTCATGGTCAAACTAAATTAGCTAGCGAAACTTCACAGACGTGATGCGTATCGATTTACAATAAAACAAAAGAAAAAGATTTTATGGATTTTCAAAGTTGCTATAAGTAGTATCTTTCTTGTAATATAATCGTGCCTACCTACATATTAATCTGTTCGCTATTAATTCCAGATCCTGGACTTCAGCGACAACAAGCTGCAGGAGCTGCACGCCGACACGCTGTCTAGCTACACGAGCATCAAGTTCCTGTATCTCGCAGACAACCACATCTACCTCATCGACGAGGACGCGCTCACCTCCTTCACAGACCTACAGACCCTCGACCTCGCCAATAACGTCATCCTAGAATTGCCCAGCTCAATATTCCAACTACCTTCGTTAAGAAAATTGTATTTGAGGGGAAATCCTATACTCCACAAGACCATCAACTCACTCGACCTAGTCAAACCAATCAAAGCGCCTTTAGAACTCTTGGACATATCAGACTGCAAAATAAAAGAGCTACCGAACTTGGGCTACCTGCCCCAGTTGCAGTTCTACAACATTTCGCACAATCCGCTCACTTCTCTCAGCACAGACCACTTCGCGGTCATGTGCAACCTCGTGAAGGTAGATTTGACGGAATCTATCGGCAACATGAAACTATGTAGTCTTAGATCTACTGTCTTGTGGTTCCAAGAGAAGCGAGTGTTCTTCCAGTTAGACGACTACTCTAGGCTCAATACAAGAGGTTGGTATCGAACATTATTTTCATCTATACCTACTTGAATTATTCATAATCTCAGATAATGTGCACTCCATAGTCACTTATGCAACTATTTAAGTCTGCGCGCGACCGGAATCGGAAATAATCGTTTGCCGCTATTTATTTCAAGTTTAGGTGTCAAGAGAGTGTACTGTGTTCTTGATTTCCAAAGTAAATAATTGCCATCATTACGCCGAAAGTGATTAAAAGTCAATTGTCGCGCGCAGATTTTTTATCTTGCGCACACCCTAGTACCTATTATGTTTTCTAAGTTGATTTGTGAATAGCCCTTTGTAAAAACATTCGATCTTTTTTTTGTTGCAATTTTATTGAATTTGAACTTTGCTATTCAAATTCCATTGAAGATTGAGTTACTTTTTAACGTGATACCTAACTATCGCATATCGATACCTTAATCCGCAAACCAGCCAACTCCATTTTTGTCAAAAAAAATATTATGATGTCGTTTTTTAGTCAAAATAAAAACTAGAAAGTTTTAAGTGTCTCCTGTAAACTATAGCAAAATGGAGTTGGCTGGTTTGCGGATTAAGGTATCGATATCCTATCCTACTAATCCTACTTCCCACTATCCTGCTAATTCCTACTAATATTATAAACGCGAAAGTTTGTGAGGATGGATGGATGTTTGTTACTCTTTCACGCAAAAACTACTGAACGGATTTGGATGGACGGGATTTGGATGAAATTTGGTATAGGTACAGATAGTATATATAACACATAGGATACCTTTTGTCCCGATTTTCCCAAGGGATCGAAACTTATGCGGGTGAAACCGCGGGGCGCTGCTAGTTTATTAGAAAAAGAAAGAAGTGAAATACAATTAGCGACACTACAGTTACCAAAGTATTTTACATTTTGCAGAGTTCGAAAACTGTCCGTCACCAGATGACAGAGCAAATCACAACGCCACGTTCCACAGGTGTAAGGCAGAGTACTTACAGGTATGGTCTAGTTTTGTTTCGAGTGTTATTGATCCGAATAAACGCCTTATTTTCTTAATTTTTTTTGCTGGTTTAGCTTGACCATATTGATTTTATATAATTTCTTTTCTTTTCTAAAATTGACCTTCCTGACTTCGTCTTCTGTAATACAATGAGTTATTACGCTGGCTAACGCAAATTAATTCAAATGTTCCAGGTGCAAAGTATAAAGACGTCGCGACGCACGTGGCTGACGATAGGCGGTGGTCTGGCGGGCTTCTTGGTAGGCTTCATCCTGCTGCTGTGGGTGATGCACCGCCACAACGTCGCGCAGACGAAGACCACGGCCGAGAAGATCAAACAGGCCACACCGCCTGACTCCGACAGAAATGCCACCGTAGTCCTCATCAGCGACGTCGCATAGACACAAACCCCAACAGCACCTATTTATATTCTTGCCTATAACATGCCAGATAATGTGGCAATCATTTCTAAGCCTAGTACGCAATACATATGACAGGCGTACAGAAGTTACTTGATAAGAAATGTGAAATGTCGAGATATGCCGCCATGATTGAGATTTGACGATTACAATGCGCTCAATTTATAGACGGTGAATATTCAGGGTACCTACTGATCATACCAAAGAATTTATTTTGGCACTTTTTAAATTAACACTTATGATAGGAATACATATTTAAATTAACACCTAGCGTAAGACAAGTGCGGAATGACAATGAATGACACTCAAACAAGAATGAAATTCGTATAAAGTTGGAAGTGCAGCTTTTAATATTGTGCTAGGAGTAACGGACATTTGTAGTCTTAAAACGTACGCACCAGCTTAGCCTAACTTTGATTTTTCTAACATAAAAATTCCTGTAATAAACGATTTGTTATTGCCTGTGGGCAACAAACATTGTCCTTATGAAAGACATAGTACCGAGTAGAGATAAACAATGCAAGCCCCTCCACTAAAATTTCTATACAAACATTTGAAATGTGTAGGTACCTATGCAACAAGCAGTGGAGAAGAGTCCATTTTTAATATGGTTTATCTCTATTTACATAGGTACTTATGTATAATTAGATAAACAAATAATTATTATTTGTCTTCAGTTGATTATGATTAAATTTGTAGGTACACAAACATTATTGGTATATTTACTGATTTGAAACGTGAAAATTATAAGAATTCCTTCAAGGCTTAAAAGGCTGACTAGTTTTAATATTGTGCAGTTGAAACCATTCGTTTGTTTATTCAGTTGCAAGATTTTGTGAACGACTCATGTATGTTTATGTGAATGAAATCGTTATGTATGTATTTCACTGAAGAATAAGATTTATGAGTACAGTATGTTCGACCTCGAAACATCATAAAACGACAAGATCTATTTGTCTATGTGACAATTAGATAATTTGAACCTTAGTGTAGTTTTAATTTACCGACAATTTGTTGTCAGAACTGGTAAAGCGTTTGCGAAGTCGATAATACAATAAGTAGGAAAAATTCTTTAATTTATATATAAGTTACTGATAACTTCCATACAAATGAAAGAATTTTACATATTTCCGTTTTTTGAAAGCTTGACCAAGACTTAGAATATAATATCTTTATCGAAAATAAATAGGCTTCCAGAACGGGGGTGTTTGAATTATGTTAGTTATATGTTGTGTTGATGGTTGTTATGGCAATGCCAATAAGGTTCATTACCGTACATACTCCGAGCTTGTAAACCGAGTTTACTATAAAATAGACTCAAAAAATATATTTTGAGTTTAAAGTAGGAAAATAAAAAACAATAATTACATTTTTGGCAAAATTAAAATAAGTTATAAAAATAGTGTTGTAAGATTAAATTTAAGTTAGATGTTTCACATCCAAGATCTTAGCGTTATGGTATCTTTTAACATTATAGGTCACATCCAAAATCAAAAATATGTAAATTCACTAGTTAATATTAGGTGAAGTGAGCTGAATCTTTTTTTACTGTACAAATACTGTGCGCAAAAACTCATGAATACTCAGCTAGTGGAGTAAAAAATACTATACGTTGATTTTGAATGAATTTGCACCCTTTCAGGCTGTGAAAGTACTCATTCGGTATTTAGTTATTTACAATAGATATTAACTTTTACTATTCAACAACTCTGAATTATAAAATTAATTTCAGCTACTTCATATTTAAATGCTCTATTGCATTTAAATAGAAATTCAATTTTGCCCACGGTTTCGCCCGCGTGATTTTGGAAATTATCCCACAGTCGGAATGTGCTACCGGGACATAAAGTAGCCTTTGTTCCCCACGATGCCATCTATATCCTTGCCAAATTTTATCGAAATTCAGTGGTTTAGGCGTGAAAAGGTAACATACAGATTTACTTTCGAATTTATAATATTTGTGGATGGATTTATGATGCAGAAGTTTTTAGAGTTGGACTAAAAGTTGTTGAAATGGATGAGTTCTTACTTTCACCCCTTGTAAGGATGCTAACGAGTAAAGTCAGGCGGTAACACTCCCTTTGGAATTTCCACAAGTTCGTTGTCACTGTTAAAAGGAGGCTGTCAATATAGAGGCTAGTAAAATATATATTTATATCTAAGGTAAATACTGAAGGTACTCATGGAGTACTGTACTAAGAATATCCGTATGTGGTTATATTTTGTTATTTTGCCAAATATTCGATTAATTGTTTATTAAACATTATAATCATAAAATACTTTGCTATTTTTGTAAACAATTCGTATTTATGTAAACTGTTAGTTAAAATTCACTGTGATAAGTAATAAAATTGTTACTAATAACTACTTCGTTTACTTTACCACGCATGAAAAGAAAAGAAAAATCCAGGGGCCCCATTTAAAAAATTAATTATATTTTAATGAAATTAACAAACTGAATTAAATCGTCACAGGCTAAAAATATGTTGCATTAAATGCTATGTTGATTTTTTTGTAATGTTAAAACATTTCCAACTCAATCGAAATGTATGTAAACTAAACAAATCAATAAAAACAACAGCTGAGAAACACGAACAGTGGTTCCTTCAGTTGGCACATTCAGATGTCCTCATCTACTGAGTCTGCCAGGACGTGTTTAGAATGCCAGCTTCAGGGTAATTCCGTTGAATGTTGTCCAAGTATAGGGTAATTTGACATTAATTTCAGGTGTCTTTCTTTTCACTATCGTTAATCGATTTCGTTGGCGGCGGTGTGTCCTTCTCCTTCGCGAGTCGCTGTTTACTAAACTTGCCCATGCCTGGCTGGTAGATTACGAGGCTTGGACGATCCTGATCAAAAAATTACATTCCATTCATTACAAGTACAACTATTATCAGGACATAAAGAAGCAATTTATTTTAAGTTTCATTCTTACCTTATTCCTAATTCTCCTTTCCGTACGACGGTCTCCACTTTCACTTTTCTCTTTCTCTTCTGAACCTTCCCTGTCTGTCGATTTGCTTCTGTCATCAAGAGAGTTTTGCCTTTTCAACACCAAGTCATCCTTGACAGGCAGTTCCCCAGAATCCAGACTATTCCTCCTCATCTTCGACACACCCACAGACTTAATGATAGTTTCGTCTATGGAATCTTTACTGCTATCATTTAGCTTAACTTTCTTATCCATTCCCTCAATGAGTTTAGTCAAGTCATCAGTCTTTACGTGCGGCAGTTGAGTGAATGGTTTGATATCGTCGTGGTTCATCGACTTTTTGCTGTCTGACGACATGATTTTATTTATAGCCGATTGCTTGTCTGATTTTGCAAATTCATTTTGTTTGATTCTCTCCTTTCTGGTGTCACTATATTTTTTACTCTTCTGCTCACGGGGCGACTCTTTGAACTTGTCGCGCTTATCTTTCTTATATCCCTTGTCAGAATCGTCACCTTGATCGTCATCTCTTGGTGAATCCCTTTTATCAGTATCAAGTTTTTTCTTCTTGTCACTTAAAACATTAATTCCAGTCTTGCGCTGATCTCTATATGATTTAGATTCGAAAACAGATCCATCTTTATTATCTGACTTCACCTGGTCATCTCTTGTATCAATTGCTTTTTCTTTTTCCCATTCTCTGGATTTAATTTTTTTAACTTCGCCATCTCCAGTTTCTTCCTCCTGAAATTTATGAAACTTTTAATTACTATGAGTCTTCTTATTACAAGTTGAATACTGATTACCTATATCGACTTATTTCCTCTTGGTCTCGTGGTTAGGCGTAGAGCACACCCACATTTCGAGTTATTTTTAAACACAATGTAACAGGGGGAGGGCCTATTGTCAATAAGGGGGATGGGCTAAGGTAGCCCGCGAAATTTCATAAAATCATGACATTTGAGGTCAATCCCAAGTTACGAGAGTAGCATTGATGATATTATGTAATTTTTTTACGATCACGAATCATACATATTTTGATCAACATACAACCTGACACTGCGCAAATTTGCAAAAAACGTAAAAATAATTAAATTTGGCGAGCTACCCTGGCGCTCCCACCTTAACCAGACAAAAATTCAGATTCCAGAGAGAAGTGCTCACTTTGCAATTCTCAGTAGGCTGTTACTGAGAATTTCAAAGTGAGCACTCTTGATAAAATATTATTTAGTACCGCTACCATCTTAACTTTATAAAAAACTATGATTATGATGATCGTAATAATGACGTTATGTATAGCACTCGCTTCATCTTCTATATATACAGGGTGTCCGGTAATTAATGGATAACCTTGAACTGGCTTATGGGGCATTTCACGTGAAGCGGACAGGAAAAAAAATGTCAGGTTTGGGATTTTGTTCATAATTGGGTCAATTGTACTTCCATGGGACCTGAAAAATCGTAGGCCTTTTTTTTTTTTTTTGTTGCCTAGTTACCAATTTATGCGACTTCAAAGAATTATCAAAATTTGAGGAACTGATTTTTCGATAGCTCTTAATGAAGTTAACCAGATGGATTGAGTAATAAGTAAACAGTGTTTATTTGAGATTATAAATTGTTTTTCTTGGAAATTGATTAAAGTTTGTTTTTTTTATTTTCTTATAAGTAGTAAACCGGAAGTTAACATTAAAAATCTGTTTTTTTTTCAACTTCGCATTTTTTATATTTTTTATTTTTACCTGAAAACATACCTTGTAGTATAGAAATATCATGTGAAAAATTTCAGAATGGTATCTCGATTCGTTTAGAAGATAGATGAACTAAAGTACAAAGGTGCCGTATGACGCGAAGTACTGGGCGGTTCTTTAGTGTGGAAGTCTTACTCGCCAACGCAAGAAAACGATTCATGTCATTATAAAATCGAATCGTATCTTGTTGTGACCTGTAGCGCCATCTCTTATCTACCAAAAATATCACTGACTCTTCACCCGCAATCGACATTAAATGTTAGAAAAAGATAGATAGCGACGCCTGCAAACATCACTCGATTTGACCGTTATTTATTTAGTCGTCACTTTGGCCACTACGCGTTTGCAGTGTTGTGTTAAAATAAATTGTGTAATAATCTTATGTATTATGAATTACCACGGTAATCGGTGTTATAACCCTTTTAACTTACCATCAAATTCGACGTCTACCAATGTTAGAAAAATTTCAACTTAATTTAGCTGAGAAGTGGGGAGTTTCTTCTTTTTACCGACTTCACAAAAAGGAGGAGGTACTATGTTCGGCTGTTTGTATGTTTTTTATTATTATTTTGTATGTTTGTTCATCGAATACTCCGCCAATTGTCGATGGATTTTCAAAATTCTTTTTTTGTTCGAAAGTAGATAGTTCTGAGGTGGTCCCATTGTCACCAAGTTAGGATCTGATGATGGGATCTTAGAGAAATCGAGGGCAACCCTCAAATTTTATAGGCTCACTTATTGTTTTTCGCATATTTTATGAAGTATCTTGTTTATTTGCGTATGGTTGTCACCATCTCAGGTAGCTGGGCTGATGATGGAAGGTACAACTCCTTAACAGTAAGAAGTTACTCAAACAGGCAAGGACTGTTTTAGTAAATTGTTTTGATGTTTGATAGGGCATTTGTCACATTTGGTCTCATGATCATCAAGTCATGACCTGATGCTGCAGGCAGGATAGTCTGCAGAGTACCTAACTCCTCGACAACTAACAGCAGATATATCGTGTTTAGGCTCATTGAAAAGGGCTCGATGTGTGGATAAACGTACTGTTAATGAGGAACACCGAAGTACATAGAGACCTGATGCTGAAGCCAGGAGCATCAGAAAAAGTACAAACCTTGAAATAACAGCACCGTAGTCGTGTTTGGGCTCATTTTAAACAGGACTAAATTTTAAGTTCAATGCAATGTTGACATAAGTCTGGCCTGATGCTGCAGCCAGGATTATCAGCATCTAGTCTAAAAACATCAGGTCAGGATTTGATGATGGGATCCTGGAGAAATCGAAGGAACTCTTCAAATATTATAGGCACACCTATAGCGATTTGGGTATTTTTTTTATAGTAACTCATGCGCTTGCTCTCGGAAAGCACCATTTGGTGAAGTGGAGCTGATGATGAAGACCACAGATGGCCACCGGAACTACTCAATAATATCTAAGTATTTCACGGGTTGCGATTCGATTACTTTAATATGGTTGCTAAGCAATTCATGCTCGTCACAATGTGAATGGTGATATGGAGCTGATGGTGGACCTGGAGAACTCCTCAACAATTAACTACCCTGCATCGGGAAAAGCAATATTTTGTTTGTAAAAGGCGATGCACATACGGGTATTTGACCCAAAAAGCTGGCCAAAAATACAAAAAAACAAAATACAGATTTCTTAGAAAAACATGTGAATCTCGTTAGCTGATGACCTGACGCACACTACCCAGATAGTTTGTTTACGGTAGGCTTATCAGGTGATCACCAGTTAGTCATCCTTTGTGAGCTTTACTAAATGTACGTGCATTACGACAGAGTTATTGTAATAATGTATCATTTTTGTGAGCGATATTAAAATACGAAAGCAAGTTCTATTCAGTGATGGCTGCAAAGGATGATAGTCAACCAGGTATGTACAATTCTTTTCTTTCAATCAATTCGATTTTTAATGCCAGGTACTCTCAAACTGTTAAGTTTTGTCAACTACCTTAAAAATGCAGATTTTTTTTTATTTTTATTACAAATACTGGTAAAAAAGTTATACTGCCGGACATTGCCCGGTTGTTTTTTCTACTTTATCTGATAGAACGTTTTGTATTGTTTCTAATTGTATCAAAATTAGGTGCCGAAATCCGCCTATAGTATTTTTTATTGATTTTTCAAATAATTATGGATTGTACCAAACAAACTTTGTATTGCAGCCATGGTACTAAACTTTGCATTTTGTTGCCAACAGGTACTTCTGGCGTGAAAGTTTTAAGTCGGAAAGCTATTATTTCTCATGACTGAGGACATCAAAAGGTTCGCCACAGTTTTGAGGGTCATATTAAGCGGGCAAAAAATTTAATTGAATAAGTTTCAAACTTATTGCGATAAAACAGCAAGACTGTACGTAGAACTTTATACTTGGTTCCCAATGACCCCTCTGTGTACAAAATATTGACTCACGGCCCCATTGTAATATAGCATGCCTTATTGCCAATAGGATGTTCGTCAGAAGAGGCATCAGAGGCCCGAAACAAACATTTCGGACGATATAGACAGAACTTCTCCAGGAAATTTTGTAGGGAACATTGCAATTTGGACATTTTAAATCGATTGCTCCTAACTTCTGACCCATACATTAGTAGTATCAGACCCAGGCCACGCAAAGAAGCCAATAATTTCAGTCAAGAAGCTAGAAAACTAATGATTCCGCCTGAAGAACCCATTCACAGTGATGACGAAAATGATAACGAAGAAACTTCTGATACAAAAGATGATTCTTCAGAGGAAGAAGAGTAGGAGTTGTTATCAGACTGACTTTTGTATATATTTTTTGTAAATTACACTTTTTTTAATTTTTTTTTAAATAAAACGTCATGAAATGGCCCAAATTGTATCTAAAATACCACAAAATAACGTAATTTGTTCAAATCGATACATCCAAGTGACAATAATACCAAAAATGAAAAAAAAATAGTTTTGGCCAGCTTTTTGGGTCAAATACCCCTTAGTGCGATGATCACTAGGCTATTGTAACTTAGATAAATTATAAGCAGACCCACTAAAAAGCGTGAAATAAAAACTTTTTAAGAAAAAAAAAAACCGACTTCCAAAAAAACACTACAAAGTGAAAAATAACTTTAATTTCGGAAGTCGGTGGCAAAAAACTAAAATACAGATCCAAAGACACCGACTTCCGAAATTAAAGTTATTTTTCACTTTGTAGTGTTTTTTTGGAAGTCGGTTTTTTTTCTCTTAAAAAGTTTTTGTTTACGTGTGTACGTCCTGCAGGTTACGCCTGTCGAAAGAAATACCTCCAGAAACCAATTTCGATCTTGCGTAGTCGCAGAGCAGCCAAACATCGAGTGAATATTTGCAAAACACTCAGAATGAATTGTTTGTTCCCGATGACGATAAACATAAAACTATTTCGACACAAACGGACACCGCAGCAGCAGATCAAGAAATTCTGCGCCAGTTAGCAAGCAGCAGCAAGCCACGGTCCGGGGCGAGAGGGAGTGGGAGGCAGTCACCTCCTTCTGCGAAGCAGTCATGCTAGCGAAGGAGGTGGCGGGATGGCTGAGGGAGAGAGCCTCACGTCCCAGCCGCCACGGGAGCCGCGTGACGACTCCCGGCCACCGTAGGCGCGGGCCTGCGGACCGAGAGTAATGGGTAGCTTACCGTCCGATCAGGACCAGGCCCATGCCGGACGGCGCGTACGTGTTCCACGCGCGCCTCAAAGAGATGTCAGCAAAAAGGAAGGGGCCTGCCAGGGCCGAAGACTGCCGGGGGTGCGGGATTGTCCGAAAGGGTTACCGCTAAGGAACACGGATGGGTTTTAGTCAGTATGAGTCTGACACTCCCTTCCGCTCCACCCAGAGCGGGAGGACTTATTTGATGGATTCCCATCCATAAAAAAAAATACGTGTGGCACTCGCGGACTGCCGCGGTAAGCTATTGCATAACATTTTTTTATCAACTTATGCGAGCTTCGTACAGCCTACACGCATACGTCTAGTCGCACGCACACAAACACCGTGCCGAAGTCTGCCGAACTGAAACGACGTTAGACGATGCACGGCTTTCAACGCCGCACCGCTGCGCTGTGCCGGTCGGAGTGGGAGGTGTAAGATTTATTTTCGTTACGGAATTTCTTGATTCGGTCGACGCGCTCAAAGCCCGCGATAAAAGCTATGCAATAGCTTAAAAGGCGTCGCTATCTATCTCTTTCTAACATTTAACGTCGATTGCGGGTGAAGTGTCAGTGATATTTTTGGTAGATAAGAGATGGCGCTACAGGTCACAACAGGATAAGATTCGATTTTATAATGATATGAATCGTTTTCTTGCGTTGGCGAGTAAGACTTCCATACTAAAGGACCGCCCAGTACTTCGCGTCATACGGCACCTTCGTACTTTAGTTCATCTATCTTCTAAACGAATCGAGATACCATTCTGAAATTTTTCACATGATATTTCTATACTACAAGGTATGTTTTCAGGTAAAAATAAAAAATATATAAAAACGCGAAGTTGAAAAAAAACAGATTTTTAATGTTAACTTCCGGTTTACTACTTATAAGAAAATAAAAAAAACAAATTTTAATCAATTTCCAAGAAAAACAATTTATATTCTCAAATAAACACTGTTTACTTATTACTCAATCCATCTGGTTAACTTCATTAAGAGCTATCGAAAAATCAGTTCCTCAAATTTTGATAATTCTTTGAAGTCGCATAAATTGGTAACTAGGCAAAAAAAAAAAAAAACGACGTACGATTTTTCAGGTCCCATGGAAGTACAATTGACACAATTATGGACAAAATCCAAAACCTGATATTTTTTTTCTTGTCCGCTTCACGTGAAATGCCCCTTATAGCAGACCTTATGGCCGTTAAGAAAAAAAAAAATACAAAACCAAATATAACCTAAGTAGTACCTAAGATATGCTTTTTTTAAAAGACTACAAATTTTTACATTATTGTACGCTACGACCACAAATGAATGAATTCCATCGGTTTTTTGTTGTTGTATACGCTAACTATGCCGACAGATAGGCAGGACATGTAGTATGTCTAGCTACTGCAATAAAAAGAATCAAAATACTTTAATTAATTTTTCAGTGAAGTTTTACAGTAATTATAAACGTTAGGAAAATTAAAATTTCGGAATTATTAAAATAGGATGATTGATAAATTGCAGTTGTTATATTAGGAATTATAAACCATTTGGAATTATGAAAATCGGTATTTTGAAATTCGTTTTTGTGACTTTCGGAATAAAGTTTTTCGTATTAATGTAGTGTACCCAATTTTCGAATGTATTTTTTGTAATTTCCAAAAGAAATTAGATTTTTTTTTTTTTTCTCGAGTAGTCATGAGCAAGTCCACCCTCTGGTGCCCCCTTATCGTTGAACTTTGGAACACGTTGTATATAAATAAAAATTGTATATAAATAAAAATGAATCGCCGAAATGTATGTACGCGCATAACTTCCTGCACCAAATTGGATAATTCTTTTTTTGTTGTGTTCGGTATTGCCAGAACACAACAAAAAATTTCGGAATTACGAAAAAAGAATTGCACCCGTGCGAAGCTGGGGCGGGCCGCTAGTTAATAATAATGTGCGACTAAACTCTTGATGACAATACAAGCTAGAGTCAACCAAAAACATACTGTGATAATATCGACATGTTAACAACATTAACTACAATTCATTTCAATTCAATACTAGGAACCTTAGAACAAGTGTCACCCCCACTTTTCTGGCTTCCTTCTTGTGTTTCTTTTTTATCACAGACTTTACCAGAAGTTAACGTAAATGTGTTGTGGGTTTTCGTAGACAGAGCAGGGAAATGACTGTCCCAGTCTGAATCTGTAGTTATAAACTCGTCAGAACCGTGACTTTTCAGTTCCGATTTAGCGACACCACATTTTCCTTTGCTTTTATGATATATTCTTTGTTCTCCATACCAAAAACTGTGATTATTATATTTATTATCATAGTAATCTGTATTGTCATTTAAGTTCTCGTCTTCCGATATATCACCAGGTCGCTAGAGGAATAATGAATAATAAAATAAAATGTAAGGAAAAATTAGAATGACTTTTCATCATTGTTCTGAAACGTAATTGAAAGATACATTTCTACATTAGAAATGCTTGTAAATAACTGAAATCCATCCCTATTGACTTGCAATTACTTTAGAGGAAAGTGGTGCCCTATTAAATGTATAGTCCTACTTATCACAAGCGGTTTCACTGACATCCTATACAAACTACTTTATGTAAGTACCTGGATAAAAGATATCCTGTTTGTTAATCCAGGTTACAGACTACTTATATGTCAAATTCTATCCAAATTCGTTCAGCCGTTAAAGTAAGTTGGAGTCTTGGAGTAATAGGTAGGTTATACGGGCAGGCGTCCGCGAATCCACATCAATGCGCGTATTTTGCGTACGGATAGAAAATTCGATTATTTAATGCGCCCTAGCTCCTCAAGGAAGGCCAGCAACGACTTGGTTGCTGCCAATCTCACGAAGGGTAACTTGGGTCTCTTGAACTCCTCCTGGGAATCACATCATCAACATCTTAACTTTCCATGGAAGTCGGAAAGTCGGGTGTTCCAAGGCTTGAAAGAACTCAGAGATCTAGTCATGACATGCGAAAAGTTGCCAGCATAGTATAGTTTTATTACCTTTATGGGATTTTCTTTGGTTTTCCTCTCTATTCTCATTTTCCTCTTGTCATTTTCTCTCCTGCGTCGCTCATCCCTGCCCCGCTTGTCTTGTTTGCGGGCAGCAAGGTACTCTAGCAAAGGAGTTGATTGCACCTTCTTGTCATTTGCTGTAAAAATTTATGAATTACTAGAATTGTGAGCATGTTTGGGTGTTATTGGTCACGGATTATCGGGCATTGTTAACACATGTGGGTCATGGATCATTGGGCATTGTTCACACATGCTAAGCCAACATTATATATATAATCAGCCTTTATTGTTCCTAGGCAATACAGGCCTCCTCTCAGTGAGGGGGAGTGGGCTGTAATCTACCATGCGGACCCTGTGCAGGTTGGTAGATGTTGCATGACTTTGAAGTATTGTATCTAAGACATGCCGGTTTCCTCGCAGTTTTCCTGCACCAACATTAGCGTTGAAAATGCTGAAAATAACAATTTGTTTTTTTCACGAAAAAAAAGAAAAAAACAAATTGTGGTTTTTTTCCGTTTTTTTCGCATGTTACATAGAAAAATTAACGGAAGGTATCCTTTGGTAAGAAACAGGATTCTTTCGAATGTGTCGCTTGATATTTTGAAAAATTGAAAAAAACAAGTTTTATTGATATTTTTTTCATTCTACCCTCCATTTTATTAGTAAGTAGGTACGTATTATTATAGAAAGAGATAGAACAGATTTGAATAAAAAAAACATGAAAGTTTCCCGTTTCTTTCATATTTTTCGGTTTTATTGAAACAAAACATGAAATATATACTGACAAATTTTCTTGAAACTTTCGAATGAAACATTGAAAAAAACAACGGAATTGGAATGAAACGGGAATTTTTCCTGCTTTTTCCAACGCTAACCAACATACAATTGTAAAAAAAAACAACAGATATTTCACTTAAACTACGAAAACCACACTAACTACTACAATACAAAGGCTGTCATGTCAAATAATTATCACGGAAGTGCAGTTGACTGTACCCAAAGTCTATGCCAAATAGCAATGCTTATTTTTTGTTTTCAGCATTTCTGTAATAGGGAATGCTTGATATAAAATAAAAAAAATGTTTGGGTATTAGATTGCTGGCTAAGCAAACTGGCCATGCTCTTTTATTGTTAATTACACTTTAAATATTTTAAGTATTTAATTTAACATTGTGAAGGGCTGATTTTTCCAATGCCAGATAATTTTATCCGAAGAATAATTTTGAATTTATGACAGTTCTTCCATACAAAATCTGTCAGACATAAATTTTATTCCAAAAATAAAAATTATTTGTTGATTGAAAAATCAACCCTTAATAGAATACAGCTCATACAGCATTATTAGAACAAAATACTCACAATCATTAACAGGATAAGAATACTCAAGTTTAGGTTGATTTTCAGTCTCTGGATCCTTTTTGAGACCTTCAACAAAATCTTGAAAGATTGGGTCACTTTCAATGGTGCCGCACTTTGGATCCTTCTTCTTCTTCTTTTTCGGAATCCTCTGGAAGGGTGCGTATTCCACTATCCCCACATATTCTACTCCTGCAACATAAAAATGTTCACGAATCACTTATTTGATTAATTGGGTGTAAATTAAAAAAAAAAACTGCAAAGCAACTATGATATTGTGTTTACCATTGGACAATAATCGCAGCAGGTGAGATTCTGTAGTTTATGGTTACACCCACGGAAAAAAGGCTTGAGTTTAAGTATGTATGTATACAGTAATTTCGGTAGCAACCTGGTTGCTGGGTTTGTGCCCAGTTTAATGGCATGAAGTTAGCTCCCTCAAGGTTTATAACATAACTATGGTAATAGATAAATACAGGCTGGTGTCTGCAACTCCACGTCAATGCGCGTATTTTGCGTACAGAATCATAACTATACAACTCTGCATACATAGGCAGAGTTGTCAAAATTATAACGTCACTGGATCGAAACTTATGCGGGTGAAACCGCAGGGCGCTGCGGTTTCACCCGCATAAGTTTCGATCCCATGGGAATATCGGGATAAAAACTATCCCATGTCCTTTCCTGGGATTCAAACTATCTCTATACCAAGTTTCGTCTAAATCGGTCCAGCGGTTTAATCGTGAAGAGGTAACAGACAGACAGACACACCTTTGCATTTATAATATTAGTATGGATACCCATGCATGATGCTATAGTTTAGCTATGGCTTTGTGAAGCCCATATACTACTGGATATTTCAAATTTTGACAATTGTACATAATGCATATTCTAGTGATGCTCATGCTTTTTCATATTATTTGTTTATAAGAAGTAGAGTGTTCAAGGTAGTAGCTGTCTATTGACTTTCAACTATAGTATGAGGTTTGACATGCAGCGCATTTCAAATTTTTTTACCAATCCGGATGGTAAAACAATATGAATGGCGCTGCATGTATGTAGTTGTTCCAGATTTGGCTGAGTATCCATTCATCATCAGCACACATCTTTTTTTTATAAAAGAGAAAGCGTACAAAATTAAATCACATTAAGAATAAATTGTGTGTTCAGTAAAGAATAAAATTTTACACACACTTGCAACGCTTAGCAACTTGTTTGCATACATTACGTCAACTTTCTTTTTATTGTATATTTTACTTCATTTTAAGTCAATATTGTACATTTATACAAAAAAACCACCCAACAATGAACAACAACTGAGTCAATACTTTTTTAGTAGGTAGTGGTAGTTATTTAAATTCACTATTGCTTGACACAAATATAAAGTACCTTACCTTTTTCATCAAGAAATACATATCCATCAAATTTATCTCTAAATAGATAAATATCGTCAACATTAACAAAGTTTATATAAGCTCTGGAATATAGGTTATTTCCAAGCGAAGGATCTGGCTTGGCAAAATAAAAATGGTCATGGTCAGGTATTGGTGAGACCTGTTCCAAGAATGCTTCCTCAGTCATACTAGGCGGTAACCGCCGAAGAATTATCTGAAACAATTATTATAACCTCATTTAATTTCCGTTGTGGTAAACGATAATTTATTTACAGACAAGTTTCCAATATAAGCAAACAGTCACTTTGGTCAGCGGCCGTTGGGTTTTAGTTTTCTTGTCCTTGTTCTTGTTAATAAACGTTCTACTGCCCGAGTCTGACTGTGAGTCTTTCGCATCTTGATCTTCAGTCATTATACAATTTAATTGATTATATCCCTCAACTTTTTAGGCAATCGCTCAACATTATCAAAAAACCGTGTGTCGTGTGTAATTTTTTTGACATTTACCTGTCAGATGACATGACAGTGTCCATGTTTTTAATTTTTGTCTTTCAGGCAGAAGTATTTTCATTCAGTTTTAATCGATTAATAGATAAGGTGACAGAGCTCCGTCACCAAGAAGTTTATAGATATAAAAGTGGAGGCAACACTCTGAATACCTAAGTGAAACCGACTGTGGTCGGACACTCTCTTTCTAAATACATACATAAGAACGAGATAGTGATATGTGTTTTCTTTCTCATATGTATGTATTTAGAAAGAGAGCGTCCGACCACAGTCGGCTTCACGTAGGTATTTAGAGTGTTGTCTCCATTTTTTACCTATAAGCTTCTTGTCCGTCACCGACTAAAACTTATTAATCGCTATTAATCGACTAAAACTTTTGACCTCCGCGGAGGTCAAAACTTATCTATTGTTGGACCTAGAAAAGTAACTAACATGAGCTTCTTGTTTATGAGCTGTTCACAAGCTTAATGCAGCTCTAAATTTTTTTGATATTAGATTGACTGGTTCTTTTGAAAATAACTTTATTGCACAGATCTCTATCATACATTGTATGTTGCATTGTTCATGTTTAATAGAGGTCAGTGCTTTATTGCCATTGAAAGAAAAAAAAAAGTAAAAAATAACTTTATTGTCAAAATTTTCAAAATTGACAGCTGCAATTTTAGGTTATTTTTGATGTATGAGATCTTGTCTTGGGATTATTTATTTTATAAAATAAAATTGTGAAATATACCAATAACTAAAACCACAAATAAAGCTTTCAAACCAATGTCGTATTTAAACAAAACTGTTCAAAACTGCGGCATTATGCTTAACACAGCAAGACTCTCAAGACAAATAAGGAGAACCACTATTGTGATTAGTTCACGAACATTTTGTAGCCCTACTAGTACAATTAAAGAGGAACCCGGAAATGTTTCTACTGATGCGGCTGCTGTTAAAGTTAGCGGTTTCGCTAAGGCCTTTGATAAACAATCACAGATGTTAGACACTGAGGACAAAGAACAAAACTTTACATTTGCTTCATTACTGCGGAATTCCAAATTGATGGATGTGAGTTCATCTTTTAGTATTAATATTAAGCTTACGATAATCCCTACCAGTTGTCTTTTGGACCTGCTATGTTCAAAGGAATCATAGATCATAATTTCTAAAAGCAATTGTTGATGAAACCTTTTCATATGTCCATATAGTTTATAAAGCTTTGCCTACTATTTGTTATTTTCAGCTTGGTGACCCTACGAACAAGGTGGTAATTGGTAAAATATTCCATGTGGTTGAGGATGACCTGTATATTGACTTTGGATGGAAGTTTCACTGTGTTTGCACCCGGCCTACTGTCCGAGGCGACGAATATGTGAGGGGTGCCAGAGTAAGGATACAGATCAAAGACTTGGAATTATCTTCCCGGTTTCTCGGCTCCAGCACAGACCTCACTCTGCTAGAAGCAGACTGCAGGCTCCTTGGAATAATATCTACCCCCGCTAGAGCAGCCGCTGTAATTGATAAGTAATATTATTTAATTTTTAGTAAGTAGATGTAAAAGAAATAAATAATGTTGTTTAAAGACTGCTGTTTGCTTTTAACATCCTCTAAGTAGACTGTTATTTTGTATTTTAAGTCTACAAATGAGATTTAACATTCTTTGTCTTTCCTCAAATTTCATCTTTAACTTTATTTTCTGTATTCATTTCTTTGTCAACTCCAAGGTTAAACTTTCAAAACTTTTAAACAAAACCCAGGAATACATTTCAGTATATATACTGCCACTCATATCGATAGCATAATCAGCCTATAATGTTCCCACTGCTGCGACACAGGCCTCCTCACTTTGAGAGGGAGTGGGCTTTAATCTACCACATGAGCCCGGTGTGGGTTGGTACCATAGCACAGCCATACTGATACTAAAACCTACCCATAATTATTGAACTATGTCCCCTGACATAAACACAAAGAATTGGTACTTGGGTTGAGTGATGTGATAACTAATGCTCATCTGTGTTGACAGCACTAGAGAGTGTTGAGTGAGTGATATTTAAGCAATGCCGACATTCAACTGGACTTTGTCCAACACACCAATAATAACACACAATTTAAGTCAACAATTTATTTAATTGACAAACATTTGGACAACATCAATAATGGCATAGAATAGCATCTATTTATTGTCAGAATTATAAGTATGTAATTACTTTTATTTAATATTAGTAATTATAACATTTTTAACATTCCCATGTCAAAGTTTTCATTTTAAATAGATATTATAATATTTTTTTATAGAATAAATACTATTATTAAGTATAGTTGATTCTGGAACAGTAAGTTACTTTGTCATTATTATAAGTGGAATGTTAAAAATACAATGTTTGGGAGGATTGTTTTCAAGAATCAGATGCTTAAAGAATAACTATGAATAGAGAAAATAACAGTGAGATATTGTAGTTGATAATATGGTATAAGCCTAAGTAGGTATTTTAATATGTTTGTCTAATAAATGTATCTAAAACCAGTAGCTACAAACTACCTACCTCATCAATAATATGCTAAATGTTTTCGCAAGCCTAAAACTAAGATTTATCTTTTCAATTGTCTCGTTCGTCCTGTATTTGAATACTGCGCGGTTGTGTGGCGTCCCCACTATGCAACACATAGTCTTAGGTTAGAGAGGATCCAGAAAAGATTTATATATCATCTTGCCTTCTCCGCTAGATTAGACAAAAAAATTCCGAGCTACGCTAAACTGCTTGAAAAATTTTTCATGACTTCACTCGAAAAGCGAAGAGATGGTATAGATCTAGTTTTTCTTTATAAAATACTCCAGAATAAATTAGACTGCCGCCAGTTGTTAAGTAAGTTAAGTTTTAACCTACCCCACAATTATCCGCGCCATCCTGTCAAACTATTACGTCCCCCATTCCGCAAAACTGTTTCAGGATCCAATTCCCCCATCCCCAGAATTTGCAGGCTTCTTAATAATTGTGATGAATCAATAGATATTTTTTCCACATCACTTCAAAAATTCAAGCGCCAAGTCCATAAAAAGTAACCAACACAATTAACTGTTTTTTAACTGCTTTTTTTTTTTTTTCTTTCTTCATTTAATTGTTATTATTTTTTCCTTGTCCCGTTTTCATAAAATTAATCATTAGTGTTGTAAGCGTTATTTCTGCACAATTATTGCAATTTTATTTATATTATAACTTTGTTTTTGCATGCTGTGTCTATCGCATCATATTGTACACTATGCTTGTATATTGCTTGTATTTTAAGGATAAACAGTGTAGCAATTGTAGATAGGCCAATAAATAAATAAATAACATTGAATAAAATCTTCAGAATAAAATTGGTTTAAGATAGGATGAGAGATTAGGTACTTTGCTCACGTTCTAATATTTAAATACATTAACTAATTCTATTTTAGTAAATAATACCTTAATAACCAATCTTCTCAATAAACTTTAGTTTATTTCTCTAAGCATCTCTCCCTCATATTGATTCTCTTCCAAGATGTTTCCTTGTGCATTCAAGTAATTTTAATATCACACCTTTGAGCTCAGTGTTTCATAAATACCTCGTAAAGCTAAACGCAGTATATACCTCCAACAATACTATGACCCATTCATATATAAATTCTCTTCAGTAAAATGTATCTTTTTCTGTAAATATTGATACAAAATACTAACAGCCAGGTATTAGGGTATTTATGTGAATATAGTGAACATCTATGGTTAACAAATATTCACGAGAAAAGCTGTCCAAACGTGAAATGCATTGTTTTTTTTTATACTTAATTAATAGATTGGTATCTACATGTAGTGTGCACTCATATAACTCGAGAACACACCGAAACAAGTAGGTACACAACTTTTCATTTTCTATAAGATCAACTCGGCATCGTGTGGGATATATCTAATACATTCATGTTCATTAACATCTTTTTCGATATATTTGCGTAAATATGTCTGCCACGTTTCTACGGAGTATAAAAACGCCACACGATATGGAGTCACCTTCAAAAGTAATTTAGTGACACCTGAGTGTCACGAGATCATCTCATTACATCATCCCAGTCGTTGAGATTCTACTGTACTTTGTCACCATTCCTGGAGACAATCTCCTGGATGCTTGGATCTTTGACAGCGTCGTTAGCGTCTGGTTTAACTTCTAGTATGTCGTCGACAGTAGAAGGTGCCGCGTCTGCAGGTTGATCAGGTGGATGTGCGAGCTCCCACTCCTTCAGGTACTGTACGACGGCAGTGTGCCCGAAAGTCTCGGCTTCGTTGAGCGGGCGGCTGCCCCAGCGATCGCGAGGGTCGTGCGGGACGCCGCACTGAGCCAGGAGGAAGTCAACGCAAGAAAGATGGCCCTCTGCAGCGGCCAGATGCAGCGCGGTACGACCGTCGTAGTCCGACAGAGTCATGTCCATACCAGAGAGGTGGTGCCTGAGAAACGAGAAAATTATACTGATTTAAAAATATGTTTGAAGGTGTAAGGAAAGTCACATTGTGAAAGACTACTTTTGCGTCGTCGGCTTTACCAAATTTAAAGATGATAATATAATTATACTAGCGCCGTGTTGTGAGCTACGTCGTTAAGCATTACCTACCCATGGAATAGCACTTGAGTTACGTAGATACTAATAGATCCATTAAGCTCAACAATAAGCATACGTGACAACTGAGTACACTAGATAAGCAGGCGCTGGTACTAGTCTAGTACTTGTTGAAAGCAATCTATTTGATAAGAGTTCACCGGTACGGGAAGAAGTTTCGGATCAGACCTTTGGCTGTTAAACAATAATATCTTTGTCAACAAAATTCCCCAGTCAAATAAAATAAAACTATCCACACAAGGTTATAATTCCTACCTTCTCAGTGCGCTGAGATCTCCACTCGCAGCAGAGAACAAGAGATTGACGATGTTGAGACCCGTAGACTCGAACTTGTAGCGTCGAGGGTCTTTCTTGTGACTCGCGTACCGAATGTTATCGTACTTGTGGAAGTTGAACCTATTGATCATGTCCTGAAACAATATAAATAAAGGTTAACAATAAAATCTATCATAGTAAATACTTAGACGTAAGAAAATTATAAAATGGATCTTACGTCACAAAATTGCAATCCTCGGCAGCTGTTTCCTAGGGGGTCCAACGGCGGGGACCATGTGCAAATGCCCATTACATTGGGTACAACTATGAGCATGGCGCCTGAAACTCCTGACTTCGCAGGAAGTCCCACTTTGAAAGCAAACTGTCCTGAGTAGTCGTACATGCCGCAGCTGTGCATCAAAGAAAGCACGTTGCGCACCGAGTCTGGCCGAAGTACTTTTTCATCAGTGATAGGACAGATGCCTCCATTGGCTAGTGTAGCAGCCATGATTGACATAATGTCGCAGTTAGCTTCCATTGAGCAACACTGTAATCAAGGAAATTATATTTAGATGTATTACATTAATGCCAATATAGGTACATTTAAAAAACACAAGGAGGAGGAAAGAATTGGTTCACACCTGGAAATAGAAATCCATACATTCACGGAAATTCGTTTTTTCTGGGTAACATTTATGTTCTCTCATGTAGAAGCCAAGTGCATAGTTTCTGTCGGCAGCTTCGCGTTCAGATAAAAATACTGCATTATTGAAGCCCAGCCCTTCGTTGCCAGCGAGCCGGCTGAAGAATGACATGACATAATCAAACTTTTCAGCAAGTGTCATCTCGGGCCTGTCCAAGGTCTTCAGTAATGAGCATACTAAGATTGCTCCTGCGTTGATCATAGGGTTATGTGGCTTCACTGCAAAAATAAGTTTAGACAAATATTATTTACGATGCGCTGAGAGCGTCGTTGGCAAATGTTATTGTTGATCTAATTGTTTATCCACGTTCGGTCCGTCACGCTATAGACTGACAAAAACAAATAGTATCAGGTGTAGGCGTTGTTGATACGTACTGTTATAGTCTAGAACGAGTTCATTGAAGTTGCGGCCGCTGGGCTCCGTGCCAACATATTTGTGTACCACGTCGGGCCCCAGAGTTTCAAGGGCCATTGCGTATGTCAGTGGTTTGCTGCACGACTGCAGAGTAAATGGGACCGTCACGTCACCTAAAAAATGGAGAACATGTCTATGTACTATATCAGTCACACATACGCAATCAAATAACTATGGTATCGTAATTGAATCTTACCGATAGAAAATCGCTGACCATCAATTGTGCAAATGCTCACTCCCCAATTCTCCGAGCTAGCCTTAGCGAGCTGTGGTATATAACTGGCCACTTTACCATCTGAGTTACTTTTAGCAGCCCAATACATCTCTTCTACGTCTTTGATAAAGTCTTGAAAGTCTGGAATCACAAATTGACTGCGGAACGCCCTCGTTATCAGAACGATGTTGGGCGCAATCACTTCTTTGAAAGTCTTCCTGTCTAGTTTCAGTGTTTCTGGTGAACCGCCTTCGAAATTGGACTCTTTGTGAACTTTGTATAAATTGTGCATCACTTCTTTTACACGAGAGTCATTTTTCCTAATGCCAGTGGTCCTCAAGGCCTGTAAGTAAACATAAAAATTATGTTAGTGCCGTGTACATAAATAAGTCGCTTAAAAAAAGGAATATCTACGACAAAACTTACGGCCAGAAACTTTCCAACGGGTAGGAGGCCCGTGTCTTCATTTTTGAACATATCAAACAGGACATCGTCGGAATTCTTGTGCGGCCCTTCGCGAACCCTGCAGGTCAACAACGTATTCATTAAATATAATTTTGTGCAACAAAGACAATGTCTAGACTGACTAAACTCAGGTTGGTAAGTAGCTAATTAGTGTAAGGGATTTCAGTTAATAAAAATTTCAAAAATAAATTAAGAGCAGGCTGATAATACCTAATTGACTTTTGTCACTGACCGTACCTACTTAAGTGAAGCATCACTAGGGGCACCTACCTAGTACTCACATTGCTCACAGTTGTTCCTAACTGGTGGTAGAACTGGAAGGGTTAATATTCTTCCACTACTAGCTACAATATGTATGACATAAGCATAGCGAGCGATCAATTGTCACAACTTGTAAAATAAATGAAGTGCCTATCATCGTGCAGGGATCGTGTGTAGCGTGTAGATACTGTAATAGACGCGATTGTTCACGAGTATGCCATTAGCACAACACTGCTAATAGAACAATTATAATATATTGAACAAATATTGTGTTACTGGTAACGTACACCAACGCCCCCGCGTGACGTCACGCGTCGCGAACTATTAATATCAGAAGCGTGACTACGTAGGTCGGCGGGTGTGTCTCCGACGAACACACCACAGTCCGTGACAATACTGTTTACCATCACGTGATGGGACTATATTTAGACATAAGAATGCCAAGAAAAACAAGCAACTGCTGCAAAAATTTGGTAAGTACTAAGTACGACGAAAGCAATGCTAGTTTGATAGCTAAAACAAATGCAATAAACATTCAGAAGAATCAACACAACGTAAAGAAAAAATCCACAATATTTATCTAGGATATAGGTTTATCTTTATGTCTATAAGCGAAAATACAGTAATTTACTCGGTAATTTGGCAGATTTCAGTGTCTGCTTAGATAACAGTTTGGTAATGCATTAAGATACCTACTCAAAGTATCCTAACAAGATGTTGCTGGTCTTATTAGGACATTTCAGTGACACACTGGATTCTATTTTCTTGGGTGCCCATTACTAACATTAACCTTTCGTATGCCGGAACGTAGATCCACGCGAGACACAATGGCTTTTTAATTGTGTCTGTAATTACGGCATTCAACCGGTTAAAGCCTTATCAAACTAAGAAGCAAAACCAAAATAAAAATCCAATAAAATTAGAGCGTAAGATAAAACCAAACAGATGTGTTCCAAAAAAAAAGATAACTGCGATAAAAATAGCCAAGATCAAAATTGGGAACTTGTAGCTTTTAGGTACTACAAAATCATACTGAGCCATGCAACACACTGGCAGGGTAGGCAGATGCCTGATGTACTCACGCTACGGGGTCGATGTTATGCACGAACGAGTACTCTCTGATTTTGCTGCTGCCATGGAATGTGAACAAACACAAATGTGAATACCTTATCAGTGTTACATGAACTTGACCGAAAATGTAGTGGTGTAATGTTGTGTCGTCACTAGACATAAAATGACAAATCGGTTAGGTATACCTTTTACAGATTTATCAAAAAGGAATTTTATATCTATTGATTTTCCGTTACTGTGTTATCAATGGTCACAAATCACGTTACGTCTGACATAATGTTGCATAACTGAACACATGATTGTGGAAAAGCTAATTATTTATTTGTAACAGGCGCTATAGGTACTGATTGTAAGTGTCGCACTACTATGTGCAAGTGTTTCCCAGTTTCAAATGTCAGGGGTGAATTGAACAAGTACCGGCGCCGGCCCGTTTAATATAGATCAATAGGAGTCGATGTGGGTTATTAACAGCAATTTATTTCCAATGAACGTGTGTGTTATGACACTGTTTCTCCATTGATTCATAATAATAAGTAATGCACGCATACCTCAGGTCCAGGGACTGGACTGAATAGAAGTGCGGTGCAGAATTGCGCCATTTCTGAAAACACAAAATAATAATTTCAGTCAAGAGTAGGTAACTTTTAATTACTTTATCCCAGATTTCCACAAACAGAGACAGACACGAAGCTTCCCTCTGTCAGCGCGGAAGTACAACATAAGGAAAGGACACTCACTTCACGATTTGCTATAACATAGTTTGGTCT
This sequence comes from Amphipoea oculea, assembly GCA_945859645.1. NCBI lineage: Eukaryota > Metazoa > Arthropoda > Insecta > Lepidoptera > Noctuidae > Amphipoea > Amphipoea oculea. The sequence continues at coordinate 9,086,704 of OX243862.1, forward strand.
CACTTGACTATAGTGGCGATAGCAGGTGCATATCGAGTGCTTGGGTTTGGCGAGAGGGCGTGCGGTCGCGAGCCGGCACAGCTGTCGGGTGCTCATTGCGACGGGCTGCGTGACACGACTTGCGAAGTCCCAACGCGGACGTAGGTAGGTACTCCCTACGGTGGCTAGTGGCGGGCGAGCCGCGGCGGCGGCGTGCTTATCTCCGCTTCCGAGGCGCAGGCGCCAACTGACGGCTCCCCCGCCCAGCGCACCTCTCGTTTATCTACTTGTTTACATTCAGTGTTTACATGACCGCTGACGCGTTACGTTAAATTGAATAATTCGTGGCAATAGTACCTAGCACCTGTGTCAGGTTAAATCATAATAATTATGTACATAGAGATAGAGCTACGTAGTGGGGAAGGCCCATAATTATATTACCTACCTACCTACATGTAGATAAAGTCTTTTTGGATTCATAAAACATCAACAAACTGCTCAAGATACTTGAAAGGTGGTAAATGATACGAAAGTTATGAAATTATAATAACAACTATGATTTCAGCTGATTAAAATACTTGCAAATTCATTGATTGAATAATACCTAATTATATCTACTTTTAAAGCGAGTAGGTACCTAACACGAAGATAATTGATAAAGAAGTAAGCTGCTTTTTAAATAGATACCTTTCTGTATCGATATACTTAGGTAGACGTAATAAGAATAAAATGCTCGTGTTCCTATCCTATCTTGAAATCGATTTTGTTCATACCTACGCCACCATACCGCTACCATCTAATAAGTAATCGGCTTAAAACTCCTTAGCGACGCGACGAGACAAACGATCAATACGATATCTGCGGGGCAATTGCGTAACACTATCAATCGGAATCGGTTTCATTTTGACAGTTCAACACTATTCATTGCGTTATTTACGTGTTGAGCAGACAAATTTTTCGAACTTATGAAGCAATTGATTAGCAATTTGCTTATGATTTAAAATGATTCAAATTGCGATTGATAGTGTATTACGCAATTAGGGTGCTGGACTGCCGGTTAGTGATTATGTAAAATTCTGCGAAATCCGTAGCTGTTCGTAGCGCTCTTGTAGCATGCACATCCTCAGTCTGTCTGTCTGTCCGTCTGTCACAGCTGGATATCTCAAGAACTATACTAATGCTATCAACTTGAAATTTGGAATAGTTTTAGATGACGTTTGCCCAACTATTTTGCAAATACTTAAATAAGATATTTTTTTTGCATCAGGAACTTAAAGGGGTCTGAAAAATTCGAAGTGGGGGCTACTAGGGCATGTGGGATTTTATATGAAAGAGCGCAGTTTGCACATTCAACAAACATTTCATTTCAAACATTTTTTTTTTAGGCCGCATAGTTTTCGACTTTTGATGAATAATTAAAAAAAAATACCATTCCCCCTTATCTACGAAGTTTGCATACAGAAAAATCTGAAATTATTCTAAGTACCTAATAGAAGTGTATGTAAAGATTACAGGAAAAATAAAACGATGATAGCACACTCTTTCAGAAACCATCAACAAAATTTACATTAGTTCCGTGTTAAAATTCTCTGACGAATATAGGCCTCGCCGATTAATTAACATATTATGATGGTACGGAAACCCTCGGTGCGCGAGTCCGATTCGCTCTTGACCGGTTTTTTTTAAATGTCATCTTTTATGGTATTAAAACCAGCCAGATACAAACAGTACAGCCAAAGAGATTTTAATACAACTTTATACCTATACATATTATGTATAGAATAAGACTTACCAACGAACAGCATTTCAGTTTTACTTATATAGGTTACTAGCGGCCCGCCCCAGCTTCGCACAAGTGCAATTTTATTTTTTGAATTTCCGAAATTTTCTTTCATACAAACCTTGTCCTGGCAATACCAAACACATGAAAAAAAGAATTATCCAATTTGGTGCAGTCATTCGGAAGTTATGCGCGTAGGCAGGGCCGGATTAACCATTAGGCAGAGTAGGCAACTGCCTAGGGTCCCCGCATCGGCTAAGGGCCCCGCGCGCGCACAAAAGTAATTGAAAATGTTCCATACAGTGAAAATCTAATCAATGACAATGGGTATTATTGCTTTTTTTGGACGCCTGCTGTCAGTTGAAGAAATACTTCATACTTACAGAACAGAACCATCTAGTATCGAGTAGTAGGTATAACTAATAATATGGATCATTGTCGATAATGGTTATTAGAAAAGTTCAACTTTCAAAATGTTATGAACGATTTTGTATCCAAAGAATTTTGAAAAATTAATATTTAAACATAATGTACTTGACAAAACTATTTGCTTTCGTTTATATTTAAAATTAAAACACCCGCGTCATAACTATTTTCTTTCGTTTATTTCATTAAAAGCAAATCAAGATTTAGATATTTTTCACCTTTCTCTACCCAAATTCAAATTTAGTATTAGAAATATTTTGGCATCGAAATTTAAATAATAATAATGTTATATGTTAATATTAAATTGTAAATTTTGTAAATTTTAACGGTGTGAATATCTGGTTGTTGTTACATTTAGTCACATATAATTTACTTGTATAATAATCTGTGGAAACTGTTTCTGGATTGTGTTGAGCTAATTGTATATTTACTTATGTTTGTTATTGCATCTGTTTGTTTCCCAAATAAAATAAAATAAAATAAATAAAAATTATATTTTATTGCATTTAACAAGAATAAACTTAATTAAAACACCCGCGTCTTATTTTCTTTCCTGCCCCATCATGAGACCGTGAGACGGTCTCATCTCATATACTATTCCTAGTAAGGACTTATCTGTAACCTATCCATTAAGACCATTTCGATGAGCCCAAATAATCTTTTACTGTAAGTTCCTGAATCCTGAGGAGTTAAGCATCAGTCCGGTGATGCTGTTGATGCTATTATTTACATCCCTTCATCAACTTTAAAAGAGCTGATGATCTTCAAACGGCTGAAAAGGGGCCCGAGAATTGCATTGCCTAAGGGCCCCGACATGGTTAATCCGGCCCTGCGCGTAGGTACAGATATTTTGGCGACTTTGTTTTATACTATGTAAGGATAAGCAAACCATGACATGTCCCCATAGAAATGTAAAAACTAAACTAGCGTAAAATAAATGGCTTTTACACAGCACAACGATAGCGATAGATGTTTTTGTGTGAGTAAGTTAATTTAAATGCACGGTGTGTTTGATGAGTTAAAGTTTATAATTGATTGTGTAATACGTTCTGATTTATGAATTGCAAGTGTGTGCGCGACTTTGTATCTATTGCTTTTACTGAACTACATGTGTAGTAGTGGCGCGGTTTTGGGGCCAACCTAGCTACATCGGGTTCTGATACATTTTCAACTACCTACCGGGATATCTCCTTTCATATATCTATGCATGTCCCCATAGATTCTCATAACAGAACATGGAACACAATCTGGTTATCTACATTTCAAGCAATTATTCCTACATTTCCAAATTAAAAAAAAAAATACAGTGAGGTAAGTTGATGTTTTATGTTTCTGATATCAAAATACGATATCACTTAATTATTTCAGTAGATAGATATTTCAATCAGTAGACAAACATCAAGCCTAATATTTGTCTGGCCCACTTTTAAAATAATTAATATTTCAGTATTCATGCATTAACCTTTCGTCTGTCGGAACGTAGATCTACGCGAGACACAATGGCTTTTTAATTGTGTCTGTAATTACGACATTCAATGGGTTAATATCCGATTAGTATTATTAGTAGGTATTTGCTTGTAGAGCTAGAAGCTTGGCTCTACATGAGATATAACTTTTTGACGTGCTTCTCGTCTTGGCAACATTTTACATGAAAATGTTTTTGGTGGGATTTCACTAAGTTGCTTATGACAATAGATTTTTTTCCAAGTTTTAGATTGTTTTTTGTTGTTTGTGTACTAATACTAGCTTACCAAATTTCAGCTTTCTAGGACTTCAGGATGTACCCTAAGAATATTGATGGTCATCAGTCAGTCAGTGACGAAATCGGGATTTTTTAAATATCAATAAAATCTAAAGCAAGTATACGAGCTATGCAATTGAAACTTTATATGTTTAATAAGTCGATTACTTATTGACATCAAATCCCGAGAATTTTGTTTATCACACTTCACACTAATATTATAAAGGCGAAAGTTTGTGAGTGAGTGTGTGTATTTACATGTTTGTTACTTCTTCACGCTCAAACGGCTGGACCAATTTTGATAAAATTTTGTACGGGGGTAGCTGACACTCTAGATTAGCATATAGGTTACTTTTTATCCCGATATTCCCACGGGATCGATATTTACGCGGGTGAAACCGCGGGGCGCAGCTAGTCTGGTATAATCCAAACCCAAGTTATGAGGGTTCAAAAAAACGACGAAGTGCTTCGAGAAAAGGTAGGTAGTGCCCTTGCGCTTGGCTCGTCTTGGCGGGGGATCTCCCATGCCCCGGCCCCCAGACAACTTGTTAACGATAGCTTTTTTCAGGGCAACTTTCACGGCCCTTGCTTTTAGTTTTAATTTAAGTAGTTTGTGCTGCGTTCCAGACTAGCATTTCGATAAAATATGATTGGGGGTTTTCTATTTACAACGTTAATCTAGTTTTATGTAACCATATTCAGTGCTCTTGAACTAGACACATAATAATTTGTGATAAATGAAAAGGCGAAAATTAGATAATTATTTGATGAGAATGAGGAAATGTAAAAAACAATTGTAATCACCTCAAAACCATTATCACATTCCATCACGAATTCTTCAAAGCCACTGTTATACAAGTACCGCATACCAGAGTTGCGGGAAAATCGCGAGGGATGTGCACGCGCAGGGTCTCGCGCGAACTGAGTCGAATACCGTGCGAAATGGCCGACACTTCCGCGCACGACACATTGAGCCATCCTCCTTCTGTCTGCCGTTTATAAATATACTACAACTGGGAGTGCCAAATTAGTAATAGAAGGCAACCAGTCGCATTATATTTAGTTTACACTATAAATCGGAACAATGACAAAGTAGGGATTGCTATTTTTCTGACGTCTAATTAGCTCATACCTAAAGTATTTTTCTAATCATCTTGTCAAAATTTCTACAAGACCCGTGAAAAATTACTTTTTCCAAAAGGGGAACTATTCACTTTACGTTCTTCTGAGGATCGCGAGGGTTATGATTTAAAATGAGTGCATCGCTGCGCCAACGGATAGAACAAAGCATTTACAAAACCGTGACAATGAAAAATATGAAATCAATTTCCACGGCGAAACTATACATTATAAAGTTCGTAGTAAGCATATTGTTTGAACGATTACGTGACTAGCCATAGCTTAAAGTAATAATGCAGTTATACGTTTTTACTACAACAATAGGTACGTATAGGTTTTATTAGTCTAAAATAGCTTTGCTGCATTGTACAGACAATAACAGGCACAAAATCTTGACGACGTGAATAACTCTATTCTTCAGGTCTAAGATTGGTTTACGGTAAATAATTTGGTACTAAATGAAAAGAAAACCAAATGCATTAGATTTAAATTACCAAATGTTAGAAGTAGCGAATGTGACATCATACTGAATGGAGAAAAACTAGAATTTGTTGATCAAACGGTTTTCCTGGGAATCACGCTAGACGAGAAATTACAATGGGGACCTTACATAACATCTCTTGCGGGGCGGCTTAGCTCGGCCGCTTATGCTGTTAGGAAGATAAGACAGTTAACAGATGTAGAAACCGCGCGTTTAGTCTATTTTAGCTACTTTCACAGCATTATGTCGTACGGCATTTTACTATGGGGTCGAGCTGCTGACATTGAATCCATCTTTATTTTGCAAAAGAGAGCTGTCAGAGCCATTTATAATCTACGTCGCCGCGAATCTCTCAGGGAACTATTTAAAAGGATTAATATTATGACGGTACCTTGCCAATTCATTTATGAAAATATTATGTATGTAAGAAAAAATCTACATCTTTTTAATAAAATAAGCGATAGACATAACTTTAATACAAGAAATAAAGATAAAATACATCAACCATTTTTCAGATTAGCCAAAGTACATACATCTTTTATGGGGTACTGTGTTAAATGTTACAATAAAATACCTTGTGATATATTGCAATTAAATGAAAGAAAATTTAAAACTCACATTAAACGTACACTTTGTAAACAAGCATACTATAAATTAGAAGATTATATCCAAGATAAGAACGCTTGGAAACATGCTGGTCCTGCTCCATAGGACAATCTAGAGTCTAGACAAAATCAAACTGGTTGCTAATTTAATTGTAAATTTTTTTATTCTTTTTTTTTACATTTATTACTCACACCCTGACTTATTACTTGTATTTTGTTTTTTAATTAAAATCGTTTTGCTTGTACCATGTTTGTAAATATGTGAGCACCATGTATCTATCAGATAATTAATTTATATGTCATGGTTTCGTTTTTAATTCTTTTACCTATTGTGGTACTTATAGTAATTTTATTGTAGGTGCATCGTCCTCACATGTTATTATATAATTAATGTACCCATGCAAAATATTGTACCTAAACATTTTAAAAGAGTAACGGTGGAGTTTCTTGCCCGTTCTTCTCCATACGAAAACTACCTTTTGGAATGGGCGACTAGAATCAATTCTATTTTAAGATAATTTTTGACGTTCAAAAGTGCCTTTTATGTGCCTATTTGAAATAAATGCTTTGACTTTGACTTTATGACTTTAAATAATTACGACAGGTGGTTTATTTTTAATACAGCTTTTATTTCAATGACTTTCTTGTCACTTTAGAGAACCTTTCCTGCTCTATTTATGTTAGAATCCCTATTGATTCTATCTGTATTGTTGTATTTGTGTTGTTGTTGTTTTATGTTATGTATGTCCAACTATTAGGCCGCCGCGTTAAAAGTTTTTGAAGTGAAACTTCTTTACGCACGCTTGACTTGGGGAGTAAGCTGGCGAACGCGTGACGTAAGCGTTACGAAAAGTGTGCTGTGATCGGGCGAGGCGAACGGGTGTTGAGTGGGGGATATAAGCAAGAGAAAACAGTGCGCGCGCACATTTTCTTTCTCTCTTCCTCTCATAGCCAAATACGTTTGAAATTTCACTTCAGTCGTGTGGTCATAAGCACACTCGGTTTTTTTTTTGTTTTCATATATGAGCAGCTTCTTAATTAAAGTAGCAATGGACTTTATTCTACAGAAACATCTTATGTATTATAGCCTTCTACCTCATTTTATACAGTATCGATGTCCTACGACTCATAATCAGCCTATAATGCTCCCACTGTAAGGATGAGGCCTCCTCTCTTCGATAGTGAGTGGGCTATAATCTACCACGCAGACCCAGTACCGGTAGTAGATACTCATAGCCATACTGATTCCACAGAATACTTAATAGTACTACTGAAACCTGGCCATAATTATTGATCTATATCCCCTGACATCAATACATTGAATTGGTACTTGAGTTGAGTGATGTAACAACTAACGTTCATCTATAGACCATCTGTGACAGCACTAGATAGTGTTGAGTGAGTGATATATTTAGGGGGGAGTGGGCTGTAATCTACCACGCGGGCCCAGTGCGGGTTGGTAGATGTCAAATACCAAAATTGTTTTATTAATTATTAAATTAATGTTGCAAGTAATTGACTTGTATAACAATGTTGTGATACAGTAATAGCTTGAGATTTGCATGCTTCAAGGCGTAATATGGTTGACCTATGCTCTATTTTTTTTTTACAACTTTATGTAATTACCCATATTAGCAAATAAATGATTTTGAATTTGAAAAAAAATTTGAAAAAATTTGAAAAAAATGTTTTCGAAGTTTTGGTTCTAAGACATGACGGTTTCCTCACGATGTTTTCCTTCACCGTTTTGAGAGCGGTGGTTATGAAATTCTTTACACATAGTAAAGCGCCTGCCTGAATTCGAACCCACGACCTATAACTCGTAAGTTCGGGCCGTTACCAATGGGCCACCACTGCTCACATAAAGCTCAATTTTATATCATTTGGATTTGGCACGATGTTGTCAGAACAATCCCAAATAGAACAGTCATTGTCATGATATTCTTCTTTGGGAGAAAGTTGGAGTTGTGCATAGGTAATGATGTACTAATAAACGATGTTTCGAAAAACTATAATGTAGCATTTGCCATAAAAATGGTAAAAGATAGCGATATTCAGTACAAAATTCCCAATATATCTTGCTCGATGTGGCGTAGATCCAAACCCTAGTTATCATACTTTTATCGTGAACCCGCTACTATTTCAAGCAAGCATATTTTAGCTTATCGTCGATCTATATCTATCTATACTAATAATAAAGCTGAAGAATTTGTTTGTTCGAACGTGGTAATATCTGGAGCTATCGGTCGGATTTGAAAAATTCTTTTTGCTTTTGATAGCCCAATTCTTGAGGAGACTAGGCTATTAAACACACTAAGTCTCTTATGATTCGAGCAAAAAGAAAAAAAGACAGAAAGAACGCTAAGCGAAAACAAAGTTATATCCCGTGCAGGCGATGCGATGTGATGGAGTGGATCGGAGGAAAAGGAAGCTAGTCTTATATTTTATATACATATACTTAGATATCAAAATCAATTGCCGTACGTTATAGTCTCGCAAGAACTCGAAAATGGCTCCACCGATTGTGATGAAACTTTGGTAATTTGTTGTGTGCTCGCCGGAGAAGGATCATAACAAAAAAATACATATAATGGCATCGCAATGCATGCATGCATTAGCTAGTACTTATATAAAATAACTAGCTTCTGCCCACGACTTCGTCCGTGAGAAATTTCTATGATAAAATTTGAAATCCGACTGGTAGTTCCAAAGATTAGCGCGTTGAATCAAACAAAAAAACAAAACAAATTCTTCAGCGTTCATATTGCTATAGATAAATATGTCGGGGCTTGTGGCTAAGTAATAACAGCCGCACGGGTCGATCGATCAGGTTAAGCTACGCTTGCCGCGGTTGGTCCATGGATGGGTGACCATCTTTACATATCAAGACCCCTGCGTGCCTCGGAAAGCACGTTAAGCCGTTGGTCCCGGCCGTTAGTCGTGGATCTTTGGCATGGCAGTCATTACGGGTCGTAGAAGCCCGAAAGTCTGACAAGTGACAACCAGTCTTACCAAAGGGTATCCTATTACCAGTAACTAGGTTGTGAAGGTCAGATAGGCAGTCGCTTCATGTATAATCATAGATTACCGTGGTATAATACTGGTATTCAACTGCATCCAGTTAGACTGGAATCCGACTCCAACATAGTTGGGAAAAGGCTAGGCAGATGATTCTGATGAGTAGGTAATATGTAAACCGAAAAAGCAATATTATACTGTTACGGGATTTGGCAACATAATTAAATTCAAAAGGCTTTCGAATACCGGGGTGTAAATTGTGCTACGAGCTGCGTAGCAGTGGTACTACGCGCTGCTACGTGCGTAGCTTTCAAATGAGGGAGTTCGGATAGCCTTGAATAAAAAAAAAATACAAAAATTCAAACATTTATTGTTTCATTTATAAAAATAATTTACACATTTTTCTACAAATTATATTCTTGCCTTTTTACAAAGGTAACTTCGATTGGCCCGTCGTTTCTCAGGACGAGATCAGTGAGTAATTGAATATCTTCGGGATGAGTGACTGGCTCCAGCACGAACTCCCTCAACACCTCCGCCACGGCTACCTTCATCTCCATCATGGCGAATTTTTGACCTGTACAATGCAATTTTATTTATAGAGATTATTTGTCCTCAATCCCGTGTTTAAAGCTACAATTAATACCCTCACGGGAGCTTGGCAGCATCCTCTGTATACGAGTAACATGAAAACATGGTATTTCAGTCGTGATTAGGAAAGGTCAGCTATCTTGGTTGCTTTCAACACAGTTATTGATGTCAAGACTTATCATTTACCTATGCAGTTCCTAGGCCCAGCACTGAAGGGTATGTACGCATAAGGATGTCTTCCCGCGCTGTTCTCAGGCAGGAACCTGTCGGGGTCGAACTCCTCGGGGTTCTTGAACAGGTCAGGGCGGCGATGCATGTCGTAGATCCATATATGGCAAAATGTTCCAGCCGGAATTGTATAATTACCTGGAATTTATAGTAGGTGAGCAAAATACAACAGTATTCTCAGTGTGTTCACAGATCGGTGGGATTGCCCGATGTTACGGAGGTGGATGCAGCTTCACGCTAAATTTTAATTATATATTACTTACTTACTTATTACTTATATTCACTAAAAATGGTGCTAACAAGAAGTTTCTGACAATTATGCCTTGGTAGGAGGCCAATCCCACTGGCCTTTGGGTGGCTTAGAAACAAGTGGTTCCCATGGTTTCCAATTCAGCATTTTTCTAGCCAGGTTCAATTCATTTTCGGCCTGAATAATCAGTTCCTCAGCTTGTCCGCAGTTAATTTTTGATTCTATCTCGTAAACATCTTTAGTCTGAGTTAACACGGCAACTCTTTCACGAATAACTGGTTCTGTACATTTTCGGTAACCAGCACTTTCGGGCATCTTTTGCAGGACCCTGTATATCTGTGTCTGTAACCCCTAACACTAGAAGTGAAGTAAATGTTTTCTATTCTAAAGTACCTAAATGATAGTGCCAAAACAATACGGATAAAAACATGAAGATATTATTTTGTTAATTAATAAATAGTTTTTTATACGATAAGTGAATGTGGTAACGGATAAGATTAGTAAGCGATTAGTAAGTACGTACGTACTTACTAATCGCTGACAACAAGCGTGTACGTGGCAATAGTTCACCAAAACGTATAAATGCAGCAGTCAACACTCAAAAGTCTCTACCTGACATTACAATTGGTACCATGTAATATCTGGTGGAGGATTCACGAAATACTCTTTTACTTACTCAGTGTCATCTCTTCGTTCAAGCTTCGACTGATGAAGTGCACCGGAGGGTACAGCCGCAGTGACTCCTTAACGCAGCGTTCCAAGTATTTCATCTTGGGCAAGTCTTCCATAGTAACAGAACGCTTCGAATCACCCAAGATTTCTTGAATTTCAGCAAATATTTTTTCCTATTTAAAAAATATATTCATTTTTAAAGATAAGTTCAGACGTGAAGCAAAAGCGCTAGTAGGTATATTAAGCAGGAAGGTTTTTAAGCTTAAAGTTATGGCAAGAGTGATATACTAGTACCACATTTCGTACATTTTATGTAAGAAGTGTATGTAAGAAGTGTATGTATGTCGTGTTTGTTGGCTTGTAATCTATTCGTCTTCAAATTGCCTAGATTATTTTAGTACCTACGTAGTTATAACCATATGAATAGGGGCAGCGCTCATCGCAGTGCAAATGATTGGTTATGGACTTCCACAGGGACCGGTTTTTGGTCCTCTTATGGAATCGTATGCGTATCGATGTCACCGCTATTTGGAACTGTCTAGTCAGAAAAAGATTACAGTCATTTTAAACTTGGACCAACCTGTACGTCCTTGTGATGAGCAAGGAGCATAAAGCAAAACGCCAATCCAGAAGCTGTGGTGTCATGCCCCTGGAAACAAAACGTAATCACGTATTTGACTGTTTTAATGTTTAGTAATACAATACGATATTATCGGTCGAAGACTATACGCACTTCGAACATGAACGTATCCACTTCTTCTTGAATACCAATGTCATCGATCAGTCCTTCTTTCTTGGCTGATATTAATAAATCCAACATGGCCGTCTTCTTCTTCTTGTACTCGTAAGTATCTTCATCCGCTGCAGTTGGTTCAGAATTGTTTATTCCATATTTGTCTATGTATTTCGTTCTTTCCGCAATAACCTTTTTTGTGAAACTATGCACTATTTTTAGATAACCGTCCTGTCTTCTACTCAGCGGCGTTAGATAAAATAAGAAATCAAAGAAATAAAATATTTTTACAATTCTTTGGAAAAATATATATCCTAAATTGTATATTGCATCTTTGTAAGCTTTTATTTCCGATTTATTACAATTATCATCGCTCAACTTGGTGCCCATTGCGGTCTCTGAAATGATAAGACACAACGAAAATGATTTCTGCTGAAGACGATTCTTTGTCATCGTTAGACCAGCCCTCCCATCGAACGGGTGTAAAGGCGACATGTCGAAATATCTGGATTGCGCTGCTATAGGTGCATATCTACGTTAAATACAGATCTAATTATATGTTTTATACATAATATGCTTTCAGAAATAAATATAAGGTAAGGTATAAAACGCGTTAAACGTACTTAGCTTGAGTAAAATTAAAGTTCGCTCTATAAATCTCAGCCTTAGATCTACGAATAAAGACATTAGATATAGTTTATTAAACATGGATAAAAAATTGATAAGATAGTTCAAGTTCTAGAAGTCAAAAATTATCCGTGCTACCGGGACAAAGAATAGCCTTTTTTCCTCAGGATGCCTGCCAGTAACTATCTGCTATATTCGTTCCCTATTCAGCCCAGTGAAGAAATGGAATACTTCGACTGTTGTTTTACACTGAGATTTCCTATTTTCATGAACACAGTAAATTTTTTCGATCAATATATTTCAAAAAGTAGTACTAAGTTATTCTGTGAAAAAGTTAAGAACAGTCTCCTGAGACCGTTTTCTTGCTGCCCTTATTGCCTCATTTCAAAAACCCATCCCGTATATGTCATGAGTGACTGTTTAGCTCCATAAAAGTATAGCGTGATGATAGTCTTTAAAAGGTTAAATCTTCTATCTGCAATATTTGGGCTCGTCCCTACAATAGTGCGGTAAACTATAGAAGAAGAATACGAACAATTTGAAATACCTATTGCTCATCCCTCATAAGCAAGTAGGTATCTATGCAAAATTTGATCAAAATTTATCCGTAGTTTTTGCGTGATGCTGGAACATAGATTTAGATAAACAGACAATAGACCAAAAATATTTTTTTTCGGCATTAGAATCGTTCCCAGATCTCGCAAAAATTACTTAAGTAATAAAAAAAACAATGTATAGTTTTTCACTATGACTATCAAACCATTTTATATGTACCTATACCTAACCTCTAAAATGGCAATGCGAACGTATCACAAAGGACGGAGATTTTTTTAGATATTATTATGTTTAGTGAAGGTAGGTTATAATGAAGGTACTTACCGCATATAGAGTTGAGAGTAAATTCTGAGATAATAGGTACTACGTCTACAGGCCGGCCGGACACTTGTTTGAGGCTCTCCACAAAGCGCCTAGTATTATCTTCAAGAACTTGACAAAATTGACGCAAAATGTTGAAATGGAAAGTGGGCGTCAAAATTTTTCTTCTTTGTTGCCATTTTGAACCTTAAAACAATTATGAATACAAGTTAATATTATTACCACAAAAACCGATAGGTACCTATAGCTCGAGTGAAACTTTATGGCAGGTCTGAAGTGCTCTATTCGCTGCGCAGTACCTCACCCTCACCCCCGCTGACGGCGCTGACACGTGTATTTGTTACTACGCAGCGAGTCGCCTCATGTTCCGAACCGCCATCAAGTTTGAATCGGACTGTACTTTGTATCCAAAAAATGAACTGCATGCGGCACTAACCATTGCTTACAAGAAGTCCATCTCTAAGCCAAGGCTTTAAAATGTGGTAGACTTGACTTTTCTCGTTATATTTCATGTTTGATACAATTGTCTGCAAGAAAAAAGAAACATTAAAAATGCACAAAAATTAATTTTCCATACCAACCCAATACATTTTTTTGTCTTCACCTCGACATCTTCAGGATTGTAAATATTCACCGCCGCTAAGGGATATATCCAAATTCTATAGATTCCAGAATTTTCTTTAGCCATGGTTCTACAGTACTTCATTATTTCAACTAAAAAAAAATAGAACTCATAATATTTGTTATTGGTTATAAAATATGTACAAGTGGAAAATGTTAAATGTCCTATTTACCTGACGAGCGCATTGTAGCCGGGAAATTCCCTATAATAAAGGCGTCCTCCGGCCCTGGCACTTTTCTAATTTTCCTGGCTCTTTCATTATAGTTGAAGAAAATGTGTAAGAAACATAGAAAACCCGCGGTAAGAAATAAATACCAGAACATTTTGCAGACGTCTACGCACTTCGCACGGTCACTATGCAGTAAAGACACTACTTTATCTTTAATTTATATATAATTATTGAATTATGTCCGGCTTCGGTACAATCAATCTACAATCAGTACATATGCAATCAGTATGTAGATAAAGAATAATTAATTATTTTTTTCTTTATTTATTTGTATAGATATTTACATAATATAAGCTAACATATAAACTATAATAATATGTACAATTATATGAAAAAATAAACAAGATAATCATAGGGCATCAAAGAATTCGTCCGCATCGCTGTCAACAGGAACAGTGCCCAAAAGGCTGGCAGCATTGCCACGTTGTATGGCAATGCTATAAACTAATTCTTTGGCCAAGAAATAGGCCAGCCCTCTGGTCACGTGAAGAGTCGACTAACCGCTTGGCGATATCTCGAAAAACCAAGTGGGCACTCGGACCCCATGGCCCTAGTGTTTCAACCCCAAACGGCTCTAACATATAACTCCCAATCCTATCCACGAAATAAATGTAAGTATAGCAGTTAGCAGGAAACATCTCGTGCGTTTGTTGTGACTGTCTTCTGAGATGACATTGATAAATACATACAGGGTGTTACAGAAAGGGTATATCAATACAAACGGGTTGAAGAGTGTATCTGGTCTAGAATCTCTGTACAAAATTTCAGCTCAAAAGCAGTAACTTTGAAAATGCTTAATATTTTTTTATTTCGATAGTTTATTAAATTGAAATCATAACAAACGTGTCACAGCACTACGAGGGTCATTATCCATTATCTGTAGTGTGTCTGTGCGCCTAGTACACGCACATCACGCCGCCGCCGCACAGTGGGCTGGGATTACAAGGTTGGGTCTTAAGAACTAAAATGTATTTTTTTAGTATCTAGACATAAATTTAAAAAGTTTTTACTCTTTGACTTTTTTTAATTGGACTCGTACTTTCGGAGATATAGCCATACCAAATTTGTATGAAGAGTCATGAAATTTTAGTTTAGCAATTTATTCCAATTAATTTGAAATGTTGATATGTATCAATGTAGGTTTACATTATGAGTAATTGCTAATTTGAAATTGAAAATAATGTACACTAAACGGCCTGAAGTACTTCAATACTTACTTAGTACCTACTTTAAATAAATAAAAATTGTTCGACATTTTCCACCACCATAGGTAATATAGGTAGGTATGACGTAATTTGTTTTGACACTTATTTCCGGGAATCAAGAGATAGGAATGCGCGACCGCAACATCAAGTTATGACACGTGTCGTTACCTGATTGGTGCAACGATAATAGGGCACAAAATGTACTATTGCATTCAAACGTACTTCAGTGTTCTATTACCCACCATAATAGACGCACTACCCTCACATATTTATTACTTATACAAATAAGTGAAGTGAGTGTGAGTTATTTTGTGTTTGTAAAAATGTATGAAGATTTGGTGACCAACCTTGACCTTTTTATTATTTTAAAAAACAGTGGCAGTATTAAAAATAATGAAAGTTTGTGTAGTGAGATAAGGTCTAAATTTTAGTCGAATTAAGTGATCAACGTGAAAAGACCTTAAAGTTATTTTGTGCAATTTTTTTTTATAATTTAAATAGAAGATGGGAAAACGCTCATCGTAAAGAAACTATATTCAGAACTAAAAATAGCGAATGGTTACAAGAAACCATAATGTGGCCAGACTTTATTAAGTGTTTAATAACCAGTAATGAAGATCAACCAGCACCGAGTACATCAACTCAGTATGTATCACCAGCAAAAGTTTCTGTCGGTGTCTCCACCGAGCAAAGCCCTAGAAAACCGTTTTGTGAATTAGCGCTTAAACAGAAAAAAAGACGAGCAGAAAACTTTCATTTATCTTCGGACGAAATAAAATATGCATATTTTGAGCAGTTGAAAGCGGATGGGAATGATGAGATTGCTAAAATACTAGAACATTTACTTAAGAATCCCCAAGATGTAAAAAAAGTTAAGAAGTGCATATCTGTTAAAGAAACAAAATCTGTATTTTCTCCGGATGAGGCTTTAGGATTATTTTTATCACTTAAGCTGACCAAGTGGCAATACAATACTTTAAGAAAAAGTGTTAACGAGAATGACGGTAATATATTTCCATCTTATTATTATGCAGATTAACGATAAAGGCATGGACAGAAAGGGAGACAACAAGTGCATCATGGAAAGCAGGAAGAAAAATATACAAGATGCTTTTAAAAATAGAATGGGACTTCTGATAGATGTTGTCAAACAAGGGCACGGCTCCACGAATGACGGAAATACTGCTAGAAGATTTTTTGCAAACCCAAACGTGACTTCTGAGATGCAACCATTTTAGAGGCAATTTCATCAGGTTACCACATTGACACAGTCAAATTTCACGAATATGCTCAAGTGACCATGCGACTGTATTTGGAATTATATGGCTGGTATTATATGCCTTCAAGTGTTCATAAAGTTCATATGCATCGTGCAGCTATTATTGAAACTTTTGGTCTAATACCAATTGGACAGCTATCTGAAGAAGCTGCTGAAGCTAGAAATAAAGACTTTCGTAGGTACCGCCAACACCATTCCAGGAAATGCAGTAGAAAAACTACAAATGAAGACATTTTAAATAATTTGTTGACCAGCTCTGATCCACTCATCTCAGCGAAACGCCACAAACTTCGCAGAAAACATAAAACTTTGTCAGAAGAAGCACAAAGTTTATTAATAATTGAACAAACGGAAACATTTGATGATGACGAATACGAAAATTTTGCATTCGTTAATATGGATACTCTTGATAGTGATTAAATTAAAAAAGTGCAGTGACCAGTACCTGATTGTGATTTTTACTTATTTTATTAGTCCTTAGTAGATTAGGCCTAACGGGGAGACCACTACATAAAAAAAAACGCGCCTGGTTCTTAACCTCTATGGTGGTGTGGAATAGAGAACAAAATTTGAAATTGCGACCAAATCGCAGAAAATCGCAACCCGAGAATAGGTGCTAAAATAGGACAAAAATACGTACTATACATACGTAAAGTCAATTCTTTGAGAAAATTTGAGAATTTCTAGATTTTCAAGTTTTTTTGTTTTGCTTCATACAAAAATTACTTTGGTTATTAATAACTCCGAAAATACTCAAGTTATCTAAACGACCCTGATATAAATAATTACTTATAATCAATAGATAAATCCAACGCACTATTTAAAATTTCAGAAAAATAAACTTTTTTTTTTTAAACGCTAAGTCCTCTACCGGCCCGTTTCAGCCCACTGTGCGCCGCGCCCCAGTGCAGCGCCGTGATGTCGAAATAAAAAAATATTAAGCAATTTCAAAGTTAATGCTTTTTTGTACAGAGATTCTAGACCAGATACACTCTTCAACCCGTTTGTATTGATATACCCTTTCCGTAACACCCTGTATGTAACAAACATGCAATGATTGGCCATGACCCACAAGCGAAGCCTTAGAAAAAACAGTGATAGAGTGTAGGTTCGGTTATCTTTAAGTCTGCAGCCTAATTGCGGAACGCCAAATCGTCAAATGATTCTGATCAGTTGGCTTCATTTCTATCACAATTGGCTTCATTTTACGATTTTCGAATTGCGAAACTCTAGTTTCTGCGCAGGGCCTTAACGTTCATAATTGGTTTCATAATAAACTAGAGTTTCGCAATTCGAAAATCGTAAAATGAAGCCAATTGTGATAGAAATGAAGCCAACTGATCAGAATCATTTGACAATTTGGCGTTCCGCAATTAGGCTGCTGGTAATTATACTATCTAGGCAAACGAGGTCGCTATATACCTACCTACTCGTATCAAAAATTTAATCAAAACAGTTCACTGCAAATTTTCCATATCTAATGTGACTAATGATATTAATTATAGGTTTAATTATTTGATTTGCCCTTTAACCTATTTGCTGTTTATTATTATCTTCTATATTTAGAGATGCAATGCAACGGATAGTGATATCGCTAGATACCGGGTACCAGGCTTTCGGCCGAATATTCGGCGCAAATTATTACCTACCTAGTGGTTCGTGGGCGCAGCGCTCAATGGGATTGGGAGTTATTCGGTTGACTCAAAAATAAATTATACTGTCGCGGGGTCTGACAACAAAAACGGGGATCTAAACTTTGCTACGATCCGCGTAGCAGATGGCATTACGCGGTGCTACGCGCGTAGCTTTCAAATGGGAGCTGGCGCGTTCTGTAGCTTTTTGCGCGATCTATAATTATTATAACCTTCTATTGAGTATTTTTTGAGCATAAGTTTCGATCCTGTGAGAATATCGGGATAAAAACTATCCTATGTCCTTTCCCGGGACTCAAACTATATCTATACCAAATTTCATCTAAATCGGTTCAGTGGTTTAGGTGTAAAAAGGTAACATACAGACAGACAGACAGAGTTACTTTCGAATTTATAATATTAGTATAGATTTAAAATAATAAATAATACCTTTAAAAATAAAATGTATTGTACGAGTACAATAGCTTTTGCCCGCGACTTCGCGAAGTCGTGAGACACCACAATATACCTACTAAAATAAACAGCCAACATTTTTATAAAACTTTCCTGTATACTAACTACGTTTATAGTATTGGTCTCAGCAGCCAAAATATGAAAATGAAATAAATGACGCGGTAGCAAGCGACGTACAGTTGTCTGTGTAAGAAGCAGCTGTAATTTTCGAAATTTTTCGTTATTAACCCCCGACGCAAAAACGACGGGGTGTTATACGTTTGACGTGTCGGGGTGTGTGTGTGTGTGTCTGTCTGTCTGTGGCATCGTAGCTCCCGAACGGATGAACCGATATTGATTTTGTTTGAAAGGTGAATTAGTGGCAAGTGTTCTTAGCTATATTTGATGAAAATATGTAATCCGCCACAATTATATATTGGCGGATTACATATTTTTTCACAACTCCTTCAATATGGGTATCAAATGAAAGGGCTTGACAAAAGTAGAATACTAAACACTGTGATAAAATTCAAAACCAAGACGGCCGCCAAATGGCGAATTCACAGAGGAATACGTTAGTATGGAATGAACGCCAACGACCACGAGTACCTAACTAGCTTCACTGTGGTTAAAAAATACGTACAGCTGCGCAGATTTCGGCGAGTCACGTGTAGATCGTGTAGCATGTTTACTAGTAATATACTATTATAAAGTTTAAAAAGCAAGAAATAAAAGTAAATTAAAAATTTTAAAAACCCCCGACTCAAACAAAAACCTCTAAAAACTAAAATAATAATATATATTGGCCGTTTAAGTTTTATATAAGTTGCAAAAATATTTTGATCCAAGCGTCCTCACGTCGGGGGACAGCTAATGAAAACGCCAAACAGATGAGGCTTAAACCCAGCAATAATGAATGTATGCTATTGTAGAAAACATAGCTGCTGTTGTGCGGGACGGCTAATGAAAATTGGAAGTTAACAGCAGCTATATTTTCTACAATAGCATACATTCATTATTGCTGAATACTTAATTGTACTACGTACAGAACGGACACTCCCCTCACCGCACTCGTATCAGATACCGCACCTCACCCCGCACTTCGAGGTATTCGTCGCAGACTCTTTAGCAAGGGCGCTCGCGAATGGTGCTGCTGACACAAACACACAATTTTGCGATTTAAAAGTTTTATTTGAGTTTTAATCACGATGGTTAGATATTGTGATGCTTTTCCGAATTTATAGTTACATGAACTGCTTGTAAGATTTCGCATTTTAATACCATGCGATTTAATAACCGATTATTTAGAGATAAGTCATTTAAACGAAAATATTTTATTGTTTTTATTTCATCACGAACCCGACTATACAGGAAGATTTTTTTATCACCATCCAAATTTTTACAGGGTGTTCTACCCATGAATATGAACAACTTTCTCTATGAGACCAACTCTAAAATCACGAAAAAAAATCAGCTGTTTCATTTTGGTCAAGTAGGTATTGAACTTTTGTATTAAACTAAACAGCTGACACGCGACACCCCACGCGCGCTGTGGTGTTCGCTCGGGACTCGATTACTTTATCTACTGTGCTGTACGTGCGTACTTATTTGTTTGCTAAATAATAATTTTATTGTAATATTTCTGACACTATTGACCTGTGCTACGGATTTGGATTTAGATTTGCATTGTGATTTGGTATCGAGTAATCTACATTCTTACGACCTTTGTTTTGTTTACGGACTTGAATATAATTATTTACGATTTGGTTAGTTTGCCGACATGGACTCCGAACGTTGGAATGTATCTCACAGTAAGTACCTACCTATTACTAATATCGTAGTACTTTAAGTATTCTGTGCTAATATACTAATATAACTTATAGATAAGAAATAAGATTTTGTTGTGAAAATTGCCCATCGTGCTCTTATTGACCCATCTCAAAAATCCACTCTGTAACTGTCGTGATTGACTGCTTAACCTTTCGTATGCCGGAACGTAGATCCACGCGAGACACAATGGCTTTTTAATTGTGTCTGTAATTACGGCATTCAACCGGTTAAGGCGCTCCACACACTGCACCGCGCTCTGCCGCGGTGAGCAGATAACGCGATATAATACAAATTCAACTCCCGCGCTAACGCGCGAGTACCTACCATTTGAGTTTGAAACTTCCCACTTTTATTTAATTTAAAATGAGCTTGTTTTTAGCTTTTCAGTTAGTTTTAGTATAAGGTTGCAGTCGGGTTTTTTAATTTTTTTAATTACTTTTTTTTATTTCCAGCTTTTTAGTTTACAAATGTGAAAGATTTCGCAGACGATTTAGTTCTTGGTGCGTGTTTTTTACGATTTATCACTTTGAATTACTTTTAACCATATAAGTTGTATATATTTTTGTAATCACCTTTTAAAACCCTTTATTTTGATACCCCACTCGATAGGTTTTGAGAAACAAAAATTTTTTGAAGGCATAATATGGCGCCAAAAATCCGCCTTTTCTGTTTTTTTTTTATTTTCATATACCCAGTGTCACTCTCAAAGTAAATATGAATCTAACGACACCTCTCAAGCTAAAATCCATCGAGCCGTTCAGGCCGCAGAGCGTGCCAAACTATAGAGGTATGAGGAACAGGGTGTAAAGTTCACTCATACTCTATAGAAAATGGAGGATCCTCCGACCAGACGGGTGTTGTGTCTGGCGGGCAACTGCCTGATAATTCATGTCGGGCTGTTGTATATATGCTAATGCTAGTTGCGCTGTAAACTCTGCTTGCGCGATGCAGGATTTGCGTGACGTCAGTATGACGCGTTGTTCGCATGTGGCGTTGTAGATACCGCTACAAAACAATTATACATACATACAAACATACATACTCTCGAAAAACATAACCCTCTTGGCTCGTCTTTTTACCTTTTTACGATTTGCAGTAAATTATAGGAAAATACGAATAAATTGCAATATTGCTCTTCCCCAATAACAAATAGTGTAATAACTTATTATAGCCTGCAGGCTGACCAGACTTATAGGGAATATCTATACAAAATTTGAACAAAATCAGTCTGGTAGTTTTTACGTGATGCTGGAACATACATTCAAACAAAGAGACAAACATTTAAAAATATATTTGTGGCATTAGAATCATCGAAAAAATCGCAAATATTATTTAAAAAAAATACTAACTATGTCGTGTTAACTTCGCTATGAATGCAATAATTTTACAAAAATCTGAAATATATTCTATACAATATTAGGGTTAGATTGTCTTTTGACAAAGGTAACTTCGACAGGCCCGTCATGTCTCAGCACAATATCGGTGATGATCCGAATGTCTTCGGGATGAGTGACTGGCTCCAGTGTGAACTCCCGTAACACCTCCGCCACAGCTACCTTCATCTCCATCATGGCGAATTTTTGACCTGTTCAATGCAATTTTGTTCGTTTAACTGAAATTTTTGTCTTCAATCCCCCGTTTATAGCTACAATTAATGCCCTCACGGGTTCTTGACAGCGTCCATGAAAACAATATGGTATTACACTATTAATTGGGAAAGGACAGTCATATGGGTTTGCTTTCAATATAGTTATCGATGTTCAAACTTATCATTTACCTATGCAGTTCCTAGGCCCAGCACTGAAGGGTATGTACGCATAAGGATGTCTTCCCGCGCTGTTTTCAGGCAGGAACCTGTCGGGGTCGAACTCCTCGGGATTCTTGAACAGGTCAGGGCGGCGATGCAGGTCGTAGATATGGATGTGGCAAAACGTTCCAGCCGGGATTGTATAATTACCTGGAATATAAAGTAAGTAATAGATGATTGCAAAAATAAGCAATAAGCTCAAAATAATAAATAAAAAAAATTATGCCCACGGTCATCGCCCATCGATGATGAGACTGTATGTCCCATGGAAGTGCGGAGGTCGTGTTTTTTAAAATGCTAATACCTTGCACAACCGTGAGATTGGCAGTTCCAGGGAATACTTTCTAGAAGCCGACGTGGGTATATGCACCGAGGTGTGGTGCGCGACTCAGTGGATAAGGGCCTTACTCCACTCTCCTTGGCTAACGAGAACTGGCCCAAACCATATTATTGTATTATGATAATAACTACCGCAGGGAGGTATGACCCCAACCTGAGGGCCGAAACGCCTCCTGCCGGAGGCTTTACGCGGGGGTCGTGCGGTCCATGGCCTTATACGGGGCCCCGGTGTGGGCGCGTTGTCTGCGGCGGCGAGCCGCCCACTATCTGAACGCGCCCCAAAAGGTGGTAGCCTAAGGCTGATCCGGGGGTACCGCACGATCTCGGGCGAGGCGGCAAGCCTCCTTGCCGGACTGCCGCCAAGGGATCTGGAGGCGATAGTCCTCGCGCGCCTGTATGGGTCGCGCGCGGAGGCACAACGCCGGAGGGAAACTCCACTTCCGCGACAAGTTGCGGCGGAGCGGACGGATCTCCGGCGCGATCTCATGGTGGCATGGAAGGAGCGACTTCCGTAACCCAGCGCAGGGCACGCCACGACAGTGGCGATAAGACCCCTCTTTGAGGAGTGGCTAGAGAGGCGACACGGCGTCCTCACCTATCGCCTGACGCAGGTCCTCACCGGGCACGGATGTTTCGGGAGGTTCCTGCACATCATCAAGCGGGAGGAGACGCCCGGGTGTCACCATTGCGAGGATCGCCCAGAGGACACGGTGGAGCATACGGTGGAGGTCTGCCCCGCTTGGGCGGAGCACCGCCGTGCCCTCGTAGAGGCGATCGGCAGCGGCGGCGACCTCTCGCGTCCGGCTCTGGTTCAAGCCATGGTCCGGGGCGAGAGGGAGTGGGAGGCAGTCACCTCCTTCTGCGAAGCAGTCATGCTAGCGAAGGAGGTGGCGGGGCGGCTGAGGGAGAGAGCCTCACGTCCCAGCCGCCGCGGGAGACACTCCGTAGGCGCGGGCCTGCGGACGGAGAGTAATGGGTAGCTCACCGTCCGATCAGGACCAGGCCCGTGCCGGACGGCGCACACGTGTTCCACGTGCGCCTCAAACAGATGTCAGCAAAAAGGAAGGGGCCTGCCAGGGCCGAAGCCTGCCGGGGGTGCGGGATTGTCCGAAAGGATTACCGCTACCCCGGAACATAAAGGGCTAAGGAAGGAACACGGATGGGTTTTAGTCAGTAAGAATCTGACACTCCCTTCCGCTCCACCCAGAGCGGGAGGGGTCATTTGATGATTTCCCATCCATAAAAAAGGGAGGTATGACAGAGCAAAGAGCTTCACCCTATGAAGACCTCTTAGTGTCCGTATCCTGGTCACGATTCTGTGCCTCTTTATAGGGAAACCTAAGGTTTTTATCTTTTTAATTATGGACGAAATTTTGATGATGAACAACTACCGGAAATAATTATATTGTGAAGGAAGGTACGGTTGACAACTGTCAGGCATGCCACCGTCCGGGAGAATCAATCCGACATATTATACTGTAGGTACATATATGTCTGGCTAACGGACACTACTTGCATAGGCACAACGTTGTAGCCAGGATTATCCACCTGCAACTAGCTCTGATCACAGTCTTGTGGAATCGGAAATACCATACTATAGGTATGTGCCGATGCCGACCCAGTTCTTGTATTGGGATCGATCCATGTAAAATCACTGACAGGACTATTGTTGCCAATAAACCTGACATAGTGGTGATAAATAGATTACAGCGTCGCACAATTTTATTATTGTTGATATAGCGGTCCCACATGACGAGAACCTGTGAAAGCTGAGAAAGATAATCAAACTTAAGTATCTTGACCTAAACCTCGCGAGTTTGTCGACATGTGGGTTGTGGATACAGCAATTGTGTCGATAGTCGTGAATGGAATGAGATTTTACCATCATTTTAGAAGGCTATTGTTAGGCAGCTGCATCAAGGGCTTAATCCAGAAAGCGGTACTTATGGACACGGCGAATATAATTAGGAGGTTACTCCCTCAGGAGCCCTGAGCACCGTAAGCGTAGCTCTTTTCCCGATATCGGTGAGCTACTATTTTGTAGGTGTATTTTTAAATGCTTTTTCAAAACATATTGCTATCGACACGCTAAGATGAAGAAAACATATTTAAAAATGTAATTTAATATGTAATAAAGGAATAAAAAAAAATAATAGTTGGTGAGTAAAGTACTTACTAGTGACGAAAATAACATGCACTAAAAACATGCATTGGGATTTGGGAAGAGACTATTTTGTTAATTAATCGCGTTTTTACGAGATAACTTGTTTTTGTAGGCTAACAGGCGACATAAACTCACGCCTCTTCTCATGGAGGTAAGCAGAAACAACAGAACACCACCAATGTTACGCCTAACAATCGCCCGCAATAGGCATAAAACAGTACATGGCAATAGTTCGTAGAGCACATCCACGTCTACTAATATGAAACGTAATAAGGAGAGGCTTCACAAAATACTCTTCTACTTACTCAGTGTCACCTCTTCGTTCAAGCTTCGACTGATGAAGTGCACCGGAGGGTACAGCCGCAGAGACTCCTTAATGCAGCGTTCTAAGTATTTCATCTTGGGCAAGTCTTCCATAGTGACAGAGCGCTTTGAATCACCAAAGATTTCCTTCATTTCAGCAAAAATCTTTTCCTGTTTAAAAATAGAGTATTTTAGAGATACCTACATGAATGAAGCGAAATTGTTAAGAGGCATATATTGTTGATACGGTATAAGCAGACGGTAATGGCTGGAGTGACATTCTTGAACCATCTAGTCACAAAAACAATACATTCAGAAATTGTAAGTAGAGTAAAACTGTGAAGAGTTCTACAAATAAAAGCCTTTTTGGTCAGTGGGTCGTCTTAGACGGTTTAAGTTTATGTAGTTGTTGTTAATGTGTGTTGGCTTGTAATCCATACGTCTCTAAGGTATTGTCAGGATTGTTTTTCGAGTCTTTCAAGTGCGTTTATCGCAGTATTAATGTTTGGTTATAGACTTCCACAGGGACCTATACTGGGGCCCCCTACGTAACCTTATTCATATTGATGTCGTCTCTATTAATTTGAACCGTCTAGTCACAAAAAGAATACACCTATTTAAAAATATTACCGACCTGTACGTCCTTGTGATGAGCAAGAAGCATAAAGCAAAACGTCAACCCAGAAGCTGTGGTGTCATGCCCCTGGAAAAAAAACATAAACATGTTTTTTATTTAACTGTAATGTTTACAAAACAGTAATGATATTATCGGTCGACGACTTTGCGTACTTCGAACATGAACGTATCCACTTCTTCTTGAATACCAATGTCGTCGATCAGTCCTTCCTTCTTGGCTGATATTAATAAATCCAACATGGCCGCCTTCTTCCTCTTGTAAACGTAAGTATCATCATCCACTGCAGTCGGCTCAGACATTTTTATTCCATATTTGTCTATGTATTCTGTTCTTTCCGCTATTACCTTCTTTGTGAATCCATGCACTATTTTAAGATAACCGTTCTGTCTTCTGCTCAGCGGCGTTAGATTAAATAAGAAATCAAAGAAATAAAATATTTTGACAAATCTTTGGTAGAATACATATCCTAAATTATATATTGCATCTTTGTAAGCATTTATTTCTGATTTATCATAATCACTTAACTTGGTGCCCATTGCGGTCTCTGAAATGAGAATGAAAATGTGACAAATCATTTCTGCTGAAGAACTTTTTTTGGCATCGTTAGACCGTAGACGTAATATTTGTAAAAAACGCTTCTGTATTAATCTTAAGTCAAGACAAAGTTGGTTCTATACATATCAGCTTTAGATCTACGAACAATACCACTTTCTTTCTTAATGTACGAGTACCTTGTATTAAAAATAGTTAAGAAAATTCCCATTGTTATAAATTATCAAAGTGTCAAACTAAAACTTAAAGCATTTAATTACAATTAAACCATTTAGGTACAGGCACTTTGGAATTTTCAAGAAGTCGGTCAGTCAGCAGAAAATATGAAGCTAGTTGCCCATTCCATAGCGTAGTAGGTACACATAGAGAAGAACCCGAACGGGCAAGAAACTCCATGGATACTCTTTTAAATTATATTTTTACAAAAATATTAGTTATATCATTTATGTTGAATTTATATTTGAGAACGATGTAGAAAAAAAGACGTAGGTACGCATTAAAAACGCCAGTACGCAAATAGTAACAAATTAATAAAGCCACAATCCAAAAATAAGCCAAGGCAGCTAAGTGATGACCAGGCCCAACTGACGGCGCCCGTGCACAAACATGATGCATGGATCAGCACCATTTAGCTCAATCATTTTGAAGGGAGCTAAATGATCCAACACACGCACTACCGTCAGCGAGACATTTGAGTGAGCATGAAATACATACTATCAGCTGCCAGGGCACATTCAAATCAATGAAAGACATATTACCCGGTATATGGTAGCTCTATAGTACATAGAACTCACATCTGTGCTACTCGTAAGTAATTATACAATAGAAAGGAAATTGAGTTGGTACAATGCAAAGACAGTCTTACAACCTTCAGCAGCTCCAATGGAGCAGGACCAGCATTTAGCCAGGCATTTTTATCAGCGATGTAATCCCCTAACTTATAATATGTCTGCCTGCATAGTGTGCTTTGATACAAAACTTGAATTTTGTCTCATTCAGTTGAAGAATGTATTTTACATTTTAAACACTACCCAAATTTAATAATCTGCCGGTACCTATTTAAATTATTTTCTAAAATGTTAATATTAAAGTCAACAAAGATAATTACTGACTTATAAAACATCTTCCATTACTGACTCAAATATAGAATAGTTTCGATAATTTGGGGGTCTGTAAACGCACACTATAACATGCTTATCTAGCTCAACACAATACAGTTCAATGCTATGTTCAACCGCTAGTTCAACTATGTCTTTACGAGGTTTGAATTTATTAATTTAATTAGAATTTAATTTTTTTATTTATTTAGAATTTGTGAATCACCACGCAGCATTGAATTTCGATTTTAAAACAACTGGCCATACTATAATTGTCATAGTTAATTAACATTTCAGAATCTCTTAACCAATGCTCAGTTATAAAAATAATGTCAAACATTGTTTTTTCTGAAATCTACTCTATTTCCAATAGTTTGGAAGCAAAACCTTGAATATTTTGATGAAATGTGTTTTACTAGTGTCCTCGAAAAAGTATCGCAAGGCATTTGAAGATTTTTGTAGAAATATTAATTGGTAAGTTATAATAAGGTACTTACCAGATATAGAGTTGAGAGTAAATTCTGAGATAATAGGTACTACGTCTACAGGCCGGCCCGAGACCTGTTTGAGGTTCTCCACAAAGCGCTGACTATTATCTTCAAGAACTTGACAAAATTGACGCAAAATGTTGAAATGGAAAGTAGGCGTCAAAATTTTTCTTCTTTCTTGCCATTTTGAACCTTAAAACAATTTTGAATATAAGTATTACCATTGCCTATTACTATTTCTTGTTATATATCCAAAAAATTAACTACATGCGGCACTAACCCTTGCTTACAAGAAGTCCATCTCTAAGCCAAGGCTTTAACACCCTATAAACTTGACTTTTCTCGTTGTATTTCATGTTTGACACAATTGTCTGCAATAATAAGGAAATATTAAAAATGCACCAAAAATCACTTTAAAAATATTAAATCACTAAATAAAATAAATAAAAATATCCCACTATCTGTATACCTCTACATCTTCAGGATTGTAAATATTCACGGCCGCTAACGGATATACCCAGAGTCTATAGATTCCAGAATTTTCTTTAGCTAAGCTTCTAGCCAATTTCATTACCTCAACTAAAAAAAATAGAAGTAGGTACATTAAACATCGTTTTTATTTGATTTAGTATTGGTTAAAAAAGAAGCGAAAAATGTTAAATGTCCTTATTATACCTGAGGAGCGCAATAAAGCTGGGCCATTCCCTAAAATAAAGGTGTCCTCCGGTCCGGGGATTTTTCTAATTTTCCTTGCTCTTTCACTATAGTTGAAGAAAATGTGTAAGAAACACAGAAAACCTGCGGTGAGAAATAAGTACAAAAACATTTTGTAAACGTCTACGCACTTCACCGGAATACTGTGTATTAAAGAGATAAAGACAATGAAATTTATTCGTCGGATATGGTAGTACAAAGTTGGTTAATATTATTATTATCAGTGGCGTAGCTATCGGAGGGCTAGGCGGTGCCGTGCACCGGGGCCCCCAAGCTCAGGGGGCCCCTCGGCCCCTGACCAGCAAACCTCGAACTGACCTAGCAAAAAATGTCTTCCAACTTCAGAACATAAATATAATAAATTATTTCTGTTGTTTTGTGTAAGTTCTTGTGTTTAGCCACTTCAACCAATCGGCTGTTATGCGGCCGATTTATGAATACTAGCTTACTCTACTGAAATATTAGTAGGTACTAATGAACTGCACTCCCTTTTTTGACAAAATTCCATATCCTTGACATCTTCTATGAAATATTGTTACGGTACTCCTACACCGTAAACCATTTACATATGTAAGTATTTATGTTTTTTACTTGAAAAAATAAAACAACAATACCTAGCCGACCCCAATATAGTTGGGAAAAGGCTAGGCAGATGATGCCTTGATAAAATAAAACCTAACCAGTTTAGATAGAGCCCCAACTTTTTTTTTGCACCGGGGTCTCTGGTCACGTAGCTACGCCACTGATTATTATTTATAGATAGAAGTTCAGGACTCATCCACCGCTAAAAGCGGCATATGAATATTTACAATACTTATTACGTACAAGTTGGGTGTTAAAACTAGCTTATACTAGAACACAACAATAACAACATTTTATTATACATCTAAATAAATCTAATATGAAAATAATAATAATCTCATAATCTACCCATAAAATCGAAAAAAAATTATTGTGTAAAAATTATTTTGGAGAAGCCAAGTTTTTCGATTATTTTGAAAAATGAAATGTTGCTCTCTTATTACTTTTGGAATATGGTTTTATATTTTCATATAGGCAACTGTTTCTGAAAGGCAATTCTCGCGTTGACACTCGTTCATGCATGACGCATTCGTCATTGCCGCTCGCCTCCTATGTCGCTTATAAAATGTTGAGATTATCCAGATTCATTACGTATTCTCAGTACAAGTCGATCGTAAATCACGAGTCTAGGGACAAAAATATTGCCATTAGGTACGCGTCCCACGAAGTAATCCCTTCCACATAACGATGCGATTTTTTTACGTAATCGTTAATGTACTTTTCTTTTTAATATCATCAACATTATTGAACAAGTCTATTAATATTAAAATAAGTCCTCCTTGGTATTAGCTACAACGGAATGCATAGCTGACACTGGCCTGTTATCACTTGTTTAATAGAGGTCAGTGACAGCTGTTATTGTTTTGTCAATGTCATCGATATTTGTCACGTCAAAATCATAATCAAACTTTATTGTTTCTTTACATTGGTCTACATATCTCTCATTTGGAGAAACATCGACGTAACTGCTACTTTTTTGTCTTTGCTTTCCTAATATAAATACGCTTTCTAACTGCTTTGGCATATTTAACTCATTTGATTTTTCTCCAAATGAGCGATATGTAGGTATATTAGGTAGGTAATTAAATAAAAACAGAATTACTGCTAATCATATTATAGGTAAGCTGATGACTACCGCAATAACATAAAGGTTTATCAAGATGGAGATTCTTCAACTCACAAATTCTTCAAATCACTGAGTTTTCTCCCTAGAAAACTCAGTGATAAAATCTATCCGGTTATCCGTCTGTCTGTCCGAACGGAAGTTCAAATTCCGGTTACGCAAAACAATGGCTAGTTTAACAAGATTCGTTACATCTTCCTCTCTCTATATCTTCGAGGGATGCGACTTGCGATGCGTCTTAAGAGGCGCACGCGTCGCCTGTTTCCGTCCGACACTCCGATAGTAGCGTCACGGTGACCGCCGCACGTTCTGAATCACTTCTTCATTTGTGATTTGTTTTCTCCGCAGTCGCGTCGCTTGAGCGCGTTACTTGTGGACACGGGGTTACAATACAATAGGAGTCTGATAACATAGTTTTAAATATAATGTAGATTACATTATATTTGAACAAGCCCATGGTCAAAGTCTATCTAAACTTCTTGTAATAGCCCTTACTGATATCGTATCTTTGTTGGTACAAAAGCCGTTAAAACCTTGACCTTAGTATGACCGACCGAGCTATATTTTTTATTAGATAGGCTCACATGAAACGTAGAAAACAAGCATTTTATCAAAATAATCAATGCTTATGATTCGCTTAGGTATCTATAAAGATATCAATGAAATAGGTACTTATTACGCTTAGTTACGAGGGATTAAAACTGTGAAATGTGGTACCTACCTTTTTAAAAACGTGACTCTCTTGATAAAAATGATCGAACCTCTGTCCCTATAGGGACGCGGTGTAACTGAAAAGACTTCACTATTTCTGGCAACGCAACGATTGTAACATTAGGTAAATGCTTCACTTTGTGTCATTTTTCATTTTGAAAAGATTCTAAAACATACGAGTAAGTACATGAACTTACTGCAGTAGGGAGTAGAAAGTATTCGCGCAGGTTTTGTTAGATAAACTGTTTGAAATGATAATTGCACATTACTGGCATTCCTGCTATAGTCCGCGCGGAACTAGTTGGCCGCGCCTTAGGTATGTGAGCGGTGGGACGGAGGGGCGGGGGCGCATTACTCAGTACGTGTGTTGCGAACCGCCGCCCCCACCTCAGCGGCCAACTAGTTCCGCCCGATATATATAACCATTCAACTAAACTTAATTACGAGAGATTTACGGACTTGTCGGGAAAGATGAATATCCGGCCATATTTGTATAAGTATTACCTTCTGCCCACGACTTCGTCCGCATGAAATTTCTCGTTCCCCCAACCCACCCCGTCGCATCGCATCGCCTTCCCGCGCTATTACTTCCTTTTCGTTTAGCGTTCTTTCTGACATTTTCTCTTTTTGCTCGTCACCTATATGTCCTAGCGTGATGGTAAATAGCATAATTAGCCTTCCTCAAATATTGGGCTATCAAATGCAAAAATATTTTTTCTAATCCGAGTGGTAGTTCCAGAGATTAGCGCGTTCAAACAAACAAACAAACTTTTCAGCTTAATTATTAGTATGGATATGTATTATAGTCGGCGACTAGGCTACAACTAGTCGTCTCTTTACAGCATAATCAGCCTAGAATTTTCCCATTGCTAGGACGCAGACCTCCTCTCTGTGAGACGGAGTGGGCCATTATCCACCACTCGGGCCCAAAGCGCATAGGATGCCAGTTTCCTCACAATGTTTTCCTTCACCGTTTTGAGAGCAATGGTTATAAAATAATATACCTACTCAAAGTATAGTGCCGGCTTGGGTTTGAACCCACGACTTACAGCTCGGTAAGTCGCGGTCGTTACCACAGAACCACTATTGCTCTACCACTGCTCTCGGTCTCTTTACTTTATGTATAGTTATATGCTTGAAAACTGGGCGATTTGAAACGAAATCAATAAAATCAGCCTAAGGCTGCGTTTCCACCAGAGATGAGCGAGGATGTGTAGCGAGGGATGTGTGTAGAACTAACCAATACCAACGCTAACTTAGTTCAAGCTACAAAAATGAAGCGAGGTTATTGGTTGGTTAAAGTCAAAGTCAAAGCATTTATTTCAAATAGGCACATAAAAAGCACTTTTGAACGTCAAAAATTATCTTAAAATAGAATTGATTCTAGTCGCCCATTCCAAAAGGTAGTTTTCGTATGGTTTCACACACATCCCTCGCTACGCATCCTCGCTCATGTCTGGTGGAAACGCAGCCTTACAGTGTGTTATTTAAGGGTGAGTATCGGTTGATATAATAACAAAATATCTAACGTTCACTTGACCTAATATTAGTTAATAGACTTTAGTTTAATATAACGATCAGTTGAGCTAATGAATTGTTGATATAATTTCATTTTACCTAATTTCTTATGATATAATGAATTTTTCCTATAATGCTCATTTGACATAATATTTATTTAGTATATTATTAATTTTCTATAATATTCATAATCTCTAAGTAACTTTTAATATAATTTAAGTTTTTTTTCTTTTTTTTACACCCTATACACCTGCCACCCTCAACTATTGTTACCAGGAGAAACTGGATGCAATCTAGTCTTTAAGGCACCCCGACTCGGACAGGTTAGGTTAGAAACCTTCGTATTTTAAGGTTTGGTTTTGGTGCCATTTGAGTTAGGTTAGAACTGTAACCATTAAACATGAAAATTAGGTCAAAAGAACATTAGGTCAAATGAACGTTATATAAAAAGTTTATTATATATATTGAAAATTATATAAAATGAACGTTATACTAAATGTTATTATATTAAAGGAAAATTATATGATATAAAACATTAAGTCATATTTATTTATTTATTTTATTTAATTAAAACGGTTTATAACCAATTACATTAATTAAATACAAAAAGACACACATAAAAGAAACATAAAAGATTAAAAAACCAAAATAAAAAATGAAAAGAAGTTAACAACACCTTCATACATCCCTCTCACAGTACTTCTGACATGCCGACAAAATCTTCGTCCACTCGTCCACAAACAGATCGTTTGTTGGATTAGAGTCCAAGAGATCATTAAGTGCGGCCAGAGTACGTGGTACTGGGGACTTAGCACGCGCAACTGTGCGACATGGAGGCACAGCAAACAGCCTGTGCTTTCTGCCGCGGCAGTAGTTGTCTGGCACAAAGAAGCGGGCCAGCACAGCATTTTGGTCAGGCGCGTCAATAGTGCCACGGAGCGTCTTACAGGCTATGGTAAGCTGGTCTTTTGTTCGCCTTACCTCTAACGAGTTATATCCGAGGCACCCCAGTAGAAATTTAGTCGGATAGAGGTAAGGGTAATAGCCGTGTTTACGCTTATACAGAAACCTGAGGAACGCTTTTTGTACCTTTCCAGTAAAAGCACGTAGGTACTTTCGTGTGGATTCCACACGCAGGAGCTGGATTCCAATTTGCTACGTACGAGCGCATTAAATATAATTTTGATGGCATGTGCTGAGCGAAAATCGCGGCAGTTACGCAAAACAAAACCTAATCTTTGGTAGGATTCCTTAGCTACCGTGGCGATATGGTCGTGGAAGGTGAGCTTTCGGTCGAATGTAACTCCCAGATCTTTCATGGCTGATGTTTTCATGATGGTATTGTTATTTAAATTATATTCATAATTAACTGGAAGCCGCATTCGACCGAATGTCATTGCAAAGCATTTGGAGGGATTGAATTCCATGTTATTGTCTAAGCTCCACTTGTATATCGCGTCTATGTCTTGTCTTGTCTTGTGTATGAGTTTGGGTTACTTATTTGATATTATAGCACATGAAAATTATTATATGAACGTTATTTCAAGTGAAATTAGTGCATTTGTTATTATACCAAACATTACACACCCGTTATTTAATCTAGGAATTGAACAGGAACTCCATCTTTGGTATTAAATATTTGAACATAAACAATATAAATTCTAATTTAGAGCTTCTACTCTCAATTAAGAACGTATCTAATGTACTAGTGTAGCCTAATTATTAATTTTCGACTAGAGTTTGCCCGCGGCTTCGCCCGCGTAGAGGTCGGCAATTATTCGACGGAAACGTATTACCGGGTTAAAAATAATTCTTTAACACAAAGAATTATTTTTACTCCGGTAATACGTTTCCGTATCATTGTCCATAGTTTATTATATCCAGGATATAATAAACTATGTGTGCCAAATTTCATCCAAATCCGATTAAAATCATAATACTAATGATTGAAATACTATTGTGCCTGTGAATTCATGCAAGCCTAGTACTTTTTTCTATCATGATTCGAAAGACTCGTAGCGAAAGGTATCTAGCGTTCTAAAGCAATTATTATTGTAACCGTCGAAAGTTATTGTTCTATTCCTCGGAAGCTGTATTTTTTTCTGGATGAACGGTACCCTATGTCCTTTTCTATACCCCTGACAACGTACCTATATGCAAAATTTTATGAAGAACGATTTAGTGGATTAGGCGTGAAAAGGTAACAAACAAACAAACTTACTTTCGGATTTATAATGTTATATAATATATAAGTTAGGAATTTAGGATAAGAAAAGATAACGTTTATTTGCCAAATACAATGTTTAAGTTTCCTTATAATCTACATTAATAACTAGGTTTACACAATAAACAAAAGACTCAAGGGAAGCATTTTGGTTATGAACTCCACACTAGGTCGAGCCTGTCTCGTGGAGTCCATGGGTGCATGTTATGGTCGAGAGGCATATGAAAAAGCGTTATTATTTTAAAGTAATTAATATATTGTCTAGATTTAAAACAGTAAAATTAAAACAATAAAGTAGATTAAAGGATTATTTTGAGTACAATGTGCTCTATGTGTAAGTATGTGTATGTGTTAGTGTGTGAGAGAGAGTATGTGTGTGTGTGCGAGATAGAGAGAGGGTGTGTGTGAGAGTGTGTATGTGAGGGTGTGTGTAGGTATAATATGTTGATGTGTTACGAAATTACCCTCAAAAGAGATTCGGGTTCACTGTACGATTGGACTAACACCCATTTGCGAACAATAATTTTTTACTTGGCTTGTTCCAGAGTTACATTGTTACCGCTTTGTTGTATTGGCTTTGTTGACTGAGCAAGAATTCTTGCATGTGTTGTGCGAAAGTTGTACGCGTCCTTATCGAAGCACACTTAAAAAATCGACGTTTGAGAAGCTGCGAGTATTCGGAGGTCTGTGTTATGATTTTATGCTGTTTTATTAGGTACAATTTTGAAGATATAATTATAATGGTCGGACGTTGAGTAGTGAGACTTCTTTGTACAAAAGGGCTGTCGGGTTTCTGAAAGATTTTCTGAGCATGACTTTCAAAACCGATCGTTGAGCTCGTTCACTTTGGATCATAGTGGTGATTCCAACTCCACCCCATACTGTTGATACAGTAACACAGAATTGACTCACATAGTGCCACATATACCATGTTAAGAGTTTTTTTAATGGCAGAGTGACGCAAGAGATAAAATGTGAATCAACTTTCTGGTGCGTTTAGCCACCAGAGCCCTGTTTCACAACCATACGACAGGCTATCGTATCGAAAACCTGACATTTCGATAACCTGATTTGACTTGCCCTCAACAGCAAATAGCTGTTGGAAGAATAGCGGGCGTCTATTCGATTTAAACTGACAAAATTTTCGGGTTTTGGACTTGTGAACAGCGTTTAGAAGACTCCTACGATAACAATGATTAATTTTCGATACGATACGGAAGCGTATCGAGTGTTTGTGAATAGCTATGTAGGTCAATATGGGGCTTGAAAGAGAGTCTGAGGCTGGTCTATTAAAACCCCCAGATATTTTATCCATTTTACCTTTTTTATTTTCTGGCAGGTGCACAGGAAAAGGTAAGGTTGCACAGTGGACCCCAACTTAAAAGGAAAGGAAAAAGAACGATAACAGGGAATAGCAATATTTGAATGCAGGTTCAACAATAATTAACAAATGTAACATTGCATCTTCACACTACACACAATTTACCTAGGAAGAAGGTGCTTTATTATATTTTAATAACTGCTTAATGTTGTCTTTTAACAAAGTTAACGCAAACGGGTCCATTATTCCTTAACACGAGATCCGCTAGAAGCTGAATATCAGATGGTTTCGTCACTGGCTTTAGTTCGAATTCACGCAATACTTCTGCTACCGCGATCTTCATTTCCAGCAACGCAAACTTTTGACCTGGAAAGGATAGGTATTTTCATTTGATTTTATGTGTACCTATAGAAATAATAATATGAAATTTATCTTTGAAACAACGGCAGCGTAAAGCTGACCTAAAAACAAAATATATTCATAATATTGAGTTCTGAATGATGAAAATTACATTTATATTTGGTTTAACAAACACTTTTAATACACGTCAAGGAAATAATATTTTAAAGCTCTCAGAAGGAACACCGAAACTAACTCAGAATCATGTACTAAATGTTATGTACGAATAATATGTATGATATATTCAATTAAAATATTACCAATGCAGTTTCTAGGCCCAGCACTGAAGGGTATGTACGCATAAGGATGTCGTTTCTCGCAGTTTTCTGGCAGGAACCTGTCGGGGTCGAACTCCTCTGGGTTTTCGAACAAGTCTTCACGATGGTGCAGGTCGTAAATAGGGATGTGACACAATGTTTTAGACGGTATTGTGTAGTTACCTGATAAAGAAAGAAATCAAGTCAATTGATCAAAATTTAACACTGTATTCTACCTTGTATCTCCCTCTATCACTCTGCTCATAGGTTTGCTGGGAGACTTTGATAGGAACTCGACTTCTAACACCCAGTGCGAGACTGTTGGACCAGATGATGCCCCACTTGCAGGAGCTTCATAGTGTCTGTACACCTGCACCTTTGTGGGAGTTAAGAAAGAATGCCCTTGATGCCTCAGTTAACTGGACCCAAGTAATATACATTATCTGTGAGTAAGTAGATACCGTGTATACGAAACGCAAGAATAATATTATGATTAATGGCCTCATAGTGGAAAGCCTCAACCAACACCTCAGCCGGCTCTCATTGCGCGGCTGGGTCAAGGAGTTGATTCTGAAAGTAGTACTCCTGGACACTTCACGCATACTGCAGAGGAGGTTGGTGTCTCTAGACCCGAGCCCAAGTAGGTACCGGCAACTTGGACCCTGCTCCTGATACCGATGGATGGGCTACTATTTTTAATATTTTCTTAATGTGTATGTACCATGGTATATATAACAAACGAACGTGTAAAAAACGCAATGTTAAGTCCTTTGCCCTGCAATGGCACAATGGTGCCAATTCCCTTGTTCATAAACTAAATTAAATTTAGGTTCAGTCCATTTATTAATGAAATAGAAAGAAAAAGATGCACTGAACATAAATTTAGTTTAGTTTGTGAATAAGGGAATCGGCACCAGTAACAGGCTGGCCTATTATTATTATCTATACTATGATCCAGTATAACAACGCATTTAGAGTGCTGTTGCGTCTGCCTCGGTTCTGTAGGGCGTCATCTATGTTCGCTGAGGCACGTACCGACTGCTTCAATGCTGTACGGCGTAAGAGAGTGGCCTCGCTGCTAAACAGACTCCGGGGCAGCCCCAACAGCATTCTACGCGCTATAGCCGGGAGACATGACAGCCCGTTGGTGAGGTCACTTGTCACCTGTATATTGTCGGTGTTATTAGTTAAGTACTAACATAGGTTAAGATTATTGTTACTAACCCAATGGATCTCTGTTATCCGATAAAGTAAAATAAATATATTATTAATTGCAGTGTAAAGATGTCTTCTAATACCGAGAAGGCACGTTGATCACCATGCTTATACTTAAGAACGATTTGGCGAAAGAAATAGAAGTTATAAATAAGTAAACATAATATATAGACACTTACTTAATACTGTAGTTTCGCTCAATTTCCGACTAATGAAATGCACCGGCGGGAAGAGTCGCAGAGATTCCTTGATGCAACGTTCTATGTATTTCATCTTAGGCAGATCATCCATGCGAACCAAACGATTTGAATCTCCAAATACATCTTTCAGTTCAGTTACAATTTTATCCTGTAAATAAGAACATAAAATAATATTAAGTACGTACTTACCTCATCATCATCATCATTTTAGCCGAAAGACGTCCACTGCTGGACATAGCCCTCCCCAAGCACCTCCACTTCGACCGGTTCTGTGTTTCTCGCATCCAACGGGTTCCTGCGGCCTTCACAAGGTCGGTCGGTCCACCTTGTGGGAGGCCTTTTAACGCTACGTCTTCCGGTATGCGGTCGCCACTCCAGAACCTTTCGGCCCCATCGGCCATCTGTTCTGCGAGCAATGTGCCCTGCCCATTGCCACCTAAGTTTGGCAATTCTTCGGGCTATGTCGGTTACCTTGGTTCTCCTGCGGATCTCCTCATTTCTGATTCTATCACGCAGGGAATCTCCATGCATAGCCCTCTCCATTGCCCTTTGGGTGACTTTTAGCCTTCTAATAAGGCCCATTGTGAGCCACCACGTTTCAGTGCCATATGTAGTGATGACCTACCTATTTGCTTAAAAAAATCTTTGTGATGCATCCGTTTGGTTTCTAGTAAGACGTCTCGGGTCGTATAATATAGAATGGACTAAGTACCTCTAAGGCCGCGTCCTAATAAATGCGATCGTCGCTCGAGTATGCAATCGTCGCGTTCATTTTGTTTGGTGAACCCGAACGCGTGGTTGCTTCGACGACGGGCGCCTTTCGGTTTTCCGAACAAATGAGTGATATAAGTACCTATGTTATGCTAAAGTTTATTAGACCAAAGCTCCGCCCATCTCCAGCTTGGTCAGTAACAAAATTCTTGCTGCTAGCAAATTCAGGTAGGCCGCGTATATGGTGAATACCCCTGTGTACATATCTGTTAGTCTCGCAAAAACTCAAAAATAGCCTGACCAATTGTGATTTTTAAGAAATTTGGTAAGTTGCTGTGAGCGCGCCGGAGAAGGTTCCTAACAAAAATAAAAATACTTAAAAGGCACTGCAACGTATTACGTTATACGATATTATATATATGTAGTTACGAGTAGTTCACTAATAAGTAACTGTGCGTATTATTAAATTCTACCACTTACTTGTACATCCTTATGATTTGCGAGCAACATAAGGAGGAAGGTCATTCCGGATGCTGTAGTGTCATGTCCCTGAAAGTGACGTATAATTACCGTTAATTTAACAGTGAATATATGAATATTAATGGTACAGTGCGAGATTGAATACTTACTTCAAACATAAAAGTATCGACCTCTTCCTGGATCCCTGCTTTGTCTATGAGTCCTTCCTTCTCAGCAGACAAAAGAAGATCTAACATGGCAGTCTTCTTCTTCTTGCTCATAATATAAACTTCATCTTTGTCGGTAGTATTGTCAGATACGTTCAATCCATATTGGTTTACGTACGCCCTTCTTTGTTTTATTACCTTTTCGGTAAAGCTTTTCACTATTTTTAGATGTCTCTTTTGGTTTCGTCCAAATGATGTAGCATTGAATATGATTTCAGGATATAAGTAAACTTTGATAAATCTATGGTAAAACCCATATCCGAGTTCATAAACAGCTTTCTTGTAGGACTTGCTTGTACCCGAGGTGTCTTCAGTTAGTTGCGTGCCCATTGCAGTTTCTGAAAACATATTTGCCAATTATTTACACTTCTCAAGAACGCTGATGAAACACTAGGGTCGCGGGGGCCAAGTGCTTATCGAGTTTTTAGGAACATCCATAAGCGGTTGGTCAACTTTTCACGTGACCAGAGGGCTAGCCTATTTTTAGGTTAAAGAATCAGCACTGCCATCCAACGCGGCAGCCTTTTGGGCGCTTTTCCCTTTTGCAGACGAATTTTTGATACCCAATGAGCGCTTCCTTTTTTCCTTCCTTTTGTTTAAGTATATAATTGCACATATTATAATTATATATTTTAGCGTTAGATTGTATCATATAGTATTAAAGATTTCTTAATAACCATGTTCATAAATGTGATTTAAAAAAGAACGCTCAAAGTAAACAGTATTGAACTTCGATTGTACAGTTTAGTGTTTACAGGTACCCTATACAATACTCGGTTCGACTTAGAGTTGAAATATACCTATACCCACCACAAATGGAGTTAAGAGTATATTCTGAGAGGACGGGTGCAACATCGATGGGGTGTCCAGCCGTTTCCCTCAGTCTTTCCAATAACCGTTGTGTGTTTTCTTCTATGATACCACAGAACTGACGGAGGATGTTGAAGTGAAAAGCAGGCGTCAGGATCTTTCTTCTCTCTTGCCATTTTGCACCTGAAACAACAAAAGATTATTTTACGGAAACATAAATTCG
The DNA here is from genome assembly GCA_945859645.1 of Amphipoea oculea. Classification (NCBI taxonomy): domain Eukaryota; kingdom Metazoa; phylum Arthropoda; class Insecta; order Lepidoptera; family Noctuidae; genus Amphipoea; species Amphipoea oculea. The sequence goes on from OX243862.1 coordinate 9,127,160, forward strand.
CTATTACCTATTCATTTTAATAAAAAGGTGCTGGCATAAAATATTACCAACATTAGGTTTGCATTCTGTATTCATTAATAATATATTCACGAAGTTTTTTTTTTTGTTCAAATTACACTTACATACTTACTATTTTTAGAAGGTCCCTTGCCATCTATTTATTAATATTTTATTTCAAGGCAAATTCTTAATAAAAAGTAGCGTTGATGTTTGATTCGGTACTTTGGCTGAAATTGTGTTGTCTTGTTGCTATTATACTTCTATTAATAATTAACATACTCGTAATAGGTACACGGACATATTGTAGACGTTTACCGTGATGAAAGCCGGGACTAAGCTAAACTGAATTGTAGCAGGTGGCGTTCTATAATGTCTGCCTATCCCTATGAGAAAAAGGTGTTATGTAGAGAACAAAATAATAATGAAATAATAATATAAAGTAATATAGGTAGATCAATGACGGTGGCGAGTAGCAAGTCGACATGGCGGTAGATGTGTTTTCAAGATAAAAACTTGTCTGGATTCGGAAAGGTTACTTGCCAGGTGACACAACTCTCTAGGGCTTAACTTAACTAATACGTATATAACATGACGTTAGTCTGAGGTGTACCTATAGTAACACCCACTTTTTAACCGACTTAAAAAAGAGGAGGTTCTCAATTCGACTGTAGGTATGTTGTTTTTGTATGTTTGTTACGCAATATCTCCGGCAATTGTAAATCGATTTCAATTATTTTTTTAATTGGTAGGGTACGCCTCAGAGGTGGTCCCATATAAATTTGTTTAATTTTTTTTGGGTAGTTTTTGAGTTAGCTTCAATAATACGTATTTTTACCACTTAGTTTATATTGATGATGTTATAATGACTTCCTGCCACTGATATTTACATAGCAAGTAGTGTTAAATACGAATTTGTGTGGGGTAAATACTTACAATTTAAAAGTGAAAAATAAAAACTTTTTTACAAAAAAAAAAAAAAAACCGGCCTCCAAAAAAGACTACAAAGTGAAAAATAACTTTAATTTCGGAGTTTGGTGGCAAACAACGAAATTGCTAACCCAACGACTCCGACTTCCGAAATTAAAGTTTTTTTTTCAATTTGTAGTATCTTTTTTGGGAATCGGTTGTTTTCACCAGTTATGTTTTAGTCTCATGTAGGTATGCCCCTCGTAACAGGCCAATAGGGAATGAACTTATATTATATAGCTAATATAGGTACCGGACCCAAATACTAAGAGAAATTTCTATTGGATGAACCCAATAACACTCCGTAACCTGGGGATACAACGGCCTAGGTTCGATTCTCTCGATTTCATGCTCAACAGTCGCACTTGGAACCAAAATACCAATGAGATAGTCAAAACTATAAATAAGATATAATTTCATAAGTCAACCAACAAGTTCATAAGCTAAGCTAAGTTAGCTTCCCAGAATTCGATCCTTATCAGCGACACTATCGAATGGTGTAATAATAGAGTGTGTGTTTTTCTTTCAAAATCAACAGGTTCGATTCCTGGCTAGGAATATTGATTTTTCAAAAATCCAATGATGCCTTTTAGTTTTCATCAAAATCGAGCCCGCGACTCCTTTGAGTACTTTTCGCTAGTCCTCATAGTTTCGGATTTGGCCATCCACGCCCACTTGAAAAATTCACCCTGTGTACAGGTTGAAATTGAACACATGCGACAAATTGAAATGGGAGATTGTACTCATCATTATGAACAACTTTTACTAAGGGACCATACCTGAAATCAAGAAAAAAAAAATCAGCTGTTACCTTCATTTTGACGAGTTACTCGAACATAAATGTAGGGAACAGCTGATTTTTTTTTTCGCGATTTCAGGTTTGCTCCCATAATAAAAGTTGTTCATAATGATGAGTAAAATCTCCCATTTCGATTTGTCGCATGTGTTCAATTTCACCCTGTATGTTCCGACAATATGAAAAGACGTCTGACGGTGGGACAACAAAAACTGGAAATATTAGTAGTAATAATGAATGATACTGTACCACTACTAAGTAATAGTCCGTCTTGTAGCCAAGGTCTTAGAATCGAATAAACTAAGCTTTTTTCACCGTATTTCATACTGGACATGATCAACTGAAAATAAAAATGAGATAATTAATGCAATTTCGTCATTAAAATATTATTAGGGTAGGTAATGTCAAAGTCAAAGTCAAAGCATTTATTTCAAATAGGCACATAAAAGGCACTTTTGAACGTCAAAAATTATCTTAAAATAGAATTGATTCTAGTCGCCCATTCCAAAAGGTAGTTTTCGTATGGAGAAGAACGGGCAAGAAACTCCACCGTTACTCTTTTAAAATGTTTAGGTACAATATTTTGCATGGGTACATTAATTATATAATAACATGTGAGGACGATGCACCTACAATAAAATTACTATACCACAATAGGTAAAAGAATTAAAAACGAAACCATGACATATAAATTAATTATCTGATAGATAATGTTTGTGTTGGTACCTGTACCTACTGGGTAGGTTATCACTGTTATCAAACTCAGGTTGCATTTGATAACAATGTCAGTATTGGTCTCAGAATAATTTACGACAAAGACGTAATGTATTTATTTAGTTTTTTTTTTTTCCTAAGGTAATACCATGCAATTTAATAATCGATTATTCAAAGTCTTAATTAACAAAAATAACAAGATTAAAAACTAACTTAACTAAAACTATACAAAAACTAAAATATAGTTAGTTTTATTTAGTTGGTGCCAATATTAGATTTTGCAATATTTAATGAAGTTGCAGCAACCAATGGGGTAATTTTGTAACACACTTTTGACATTTCAACAACATTTATTGCGTTATTTACGTTGTTGAACAGACACATTTTTTGAACATATGGAGCAATGGATTAGTAATATCCTTCAAAATGATTCAGATGGGTGATAGTATGTTACGCAATTAGGGCGAAACTTATTTGATATTTGTGTTGCTTTGCTTGTATAAACACCATAGATAAACACAATGATACCAACCTCGATGTCTTCCGGATTGTAGATGACTACTGCACCGAACGGCCACACCCACACTCGATATATTCCTTTCCATTTCTTAGCGTATTCCCTTCCTAATTTCATTAATTCGACTGGAATCAAACGACATTCTAAATAATAATAAACTTTGAAAGACTCTTTGCCAGAATGGCCAATTAAGTATGGAGTCATTATAGCGTCTGTAGTTCTGATCTCTGCTACGTGTCATTTTATCTATAACTGGCCTTTACCTTTAAAATCAAAATTAAACTAGAAATAAAGCATGGTATATAGAGGCATTTAATATCATATAAATTAAATTCCTCCAGACCGTATTTCGGCCACGGCGGCCAATCTCAACGGAGACTAGCCTTCGGTGCGGGAGATCTATATTACTTATAGTGCAAAAGTGTGAGCGCAGACATAGGTGCACTCCCTCTATCCTCACTCTCATTGTTCGATACGGAAATCCAACCGTGCAGGAGGCACGGGGTATCACACCGCGAACTTCCAAACTCCGGGCTGTTACTAAGAAAATCCTAATGGAAAAACTCAATTACACTTTGCCCGACCCAGGAATCGAACCCAGGACCCCACGCTCAGCAGTCGCGCTTGCGACGACGAGACCAACGGGGCAGTTCAAAAACACATAAAACTACATACTGAATGAAGTACATTTTTGAAAGGTCATTAGAAACCTCACCTGGAGAGCGTATAATCCGGAGTGCATTTCCTACAATAAAGTCATCCGGCGGTCCTGGGAGCTTCTTAATCATTCTAGCATGTTCATTGTGATTCAACAATAAATGTAAAATACACAAAAATATTGCAAAAATTAAAATATACACCAACATATTTATAAGAGAGCGTCTAAACAGAACAGTGATTGTAAACAAACTGCACACAGCCAACTGATAACGTTCAAACATACATTGTTAATACATTAAAGTACATTATACTTAAATATTTTCTAGACAAAATGTGTTTGCATGCATAAATATTCATAGGTAGGTACCTACTTATTTTACACACGCTTTTCAAAAAATGAAAGTCTTTTTGTCCAAATAACAATATCTACTGCAAATAAATGATACCCAATATCTATAGAGTAAGTTCTAAATTAGGTCAAAGTTTATCAAGACAATCGAAGTTCAATCATGTATAACATGACGTTGCCCAGAATAGTCACAACAACTCACTCTCCGCCTTCCTAGTCCAATCTGACTTATTTTCCTCTGGTACCTTTCCAAGCACATACACATCATTTGCTTAGGTAGAGACAATTTGAACCAGGAGGACCCTGAGAGCGAGTTTCCTGTAATGTAACCACTCATTATTATTACCGTCATTTAGTTATTATTCAAACCGTTAAAAAAATAAAGTGGTTTTCATAAGGCTTTTCATTGTCATAGTAGGTACTTATAGTTCATTTATAAGCCTTTTTTAGATACAGTTAACAAAAGAGATAAGTATGCAGGATCGTCGGATATTCTTGACGTTTAGTAAGAAACCGATGGATGTTCTCGAATAAAATTTTATAATAGAAAACAAACAGCTCATTTATCAAATTGTCGACAACATCCATCGGTTTCTTACTAAACATCAAGAATATCCGATGATCCCGCATACTTATCTCTTTTGTTGACTGTACATGGGAAAGTTCTAGGATACCCCATTATATGGAAACGCATGCGAATTTTCCCTTTCCTCGGGGACTGCATTTTTAATTAGGTACTATAATGCAGTTGATTTAAAATCCTAACTTGAATGGCAAGTTATTTATTGTGTCGGAGCAGTGCTGTTAATGAGTGATGACCTTATCCTAGCGCAAGTCTGCGGGAAGAAATTTTCATTACAATTAAGCAGTAGGTACTTTTGTTTGTAATTAAACATTCTTTTGTTTCACTTGTCTGTGGTGTGAGCATCAATCAATATACGGCTAGTAAATATCCGCTACTGAATACATAATTATGACCTACAGTAAGCTTCTCCAAAGCTATTAAGTATTCTGTGTCCAAAGATTACAACAGTTTGTTTGGGACGAGGGATAAGGATCCGGAAAGCTGTGGTTTTGTAATCGTACAACTCAATGCGGTTAATGACACGCTGCAACAATTACAAAGGCTGAAATGACATTGATACTCGTAACATTCATAAGTACATTAAGATAATTTATTTCCTTTATGACGTATTTAAATTCCTCACAAAAAAAGATTCAGCGGGTAAAAACAAAACAAAAATTCTATCATTATCATTTATTCATGACTCTCATCAAGAGTAATCGTCGTGAAAATCTACCTAGTAGGTACGTAAATAAGAAAAAAAAAAACACATTTGCTACATATAGTGCCATGCACGAAGACGTGCCCCACTCTTTTTCCTAATACTTACAGCACAAGTGAGCAGAAATTATGTATTTATTAAAACTTTATGCACAAGTAAAAACTTTACAAAGGCGGACTTAATGCCTTGGGCATTTTCTACCAGTCATCCTTAGGGTGATGCAGAGACAATACACAGTAGGTGCAATAACAGAAAATAATAAGAAAATATTTATAACTAGATATAAGAATAGACACATTAATTATTATTAGTGGGTAATTAATGTGTATCGAAAAAACTAAAACACTAGCGGAATTAACGATTAGGAAGAAGAGTGGGGCGCGTCTTCGTGAATGGCTCTATCTGTAAACATACAGTAGGTACTTTTGTGTTCCTATTTTTCTCTTATAATGAAGTTCACAAGCACTGGCCCATCATTTCTAAGAACTAAGTCAGCAGTAAATCTGATATCGGAGGGGCGAGTGACGGGGGACAACTCGAACTTTCGCAACACGTTCGCGACGGCTATCTTCATCTCCATTATGGCAAATTTTTGACCTGAAAGTATTCCATAAAGTTCATAATAGTTTCAGATCTTATATAATATCTTTCTTCGTCGGATTCAATAGACATCATCATCATCATAAATGATTTTATTTCTGTAAGTAGATTTATAAATACAAACACTTTTATACGTCAATCATATTTTAAAAACTACGAGTAGATGAGGTCGGCGTTTCTTATCTGATTACTCTGAGTAGAAAGGCCGAAACAAACTCAGAGGTCACAGTATCTTATTATAGTCCAAACATAATCTTGGTAAGATCCTGCGTAGATTGGTGTCTGAAATGATCTTTTGAGGAAAGAACCACACAGATTGAGTGGACCTGTCATGTCCACTCAGTGCACGCATTTGTCAGTAATCATGCAGTTTAACTCAGAACTAGCCCGGCTTCACACATTGCATAGACTTCTCTTTGCTTCACTCTCAAGAATACATATCATGCTTAATTTGGACGAGTAAAACTATTGAATGTCAAAATTACCTATACAGTTTCTGGGACCGGCACTGAAGGGTACATACGAGTAGGGATGACGACCCACACTGTTCTCAGGCAGGAACCTATTCGGGTCGAACTGTTTTGGGTTCTTGAACAAGCCAGGACGATAGTGCAGGTTTAAAATAAGGATGTGACATAATACGCCAGCCGGAATTGTGTAGTTACCTGAAAAAATATTTAAACAGGGTTAAATTCAATTAGCTAGCGGAACTCTACAGATGGGTTTTCTGTACCCATAATTTCAAGTAAGTACACGTACCAGCAGCCCTAGACAGCTGTAGTTACTTGAAATTAAAAGTTTAAAATTTTGTATTATTTTGTTTCATCGTCATTAGATATCGATACCAGTCATACCTGCGGAGTTTTACTAGCTAATATAATTTGACGTTTTAGCGCAAACCGTAGGTATTTAAGGTATAACATGTAGACATCGTTCAGTAGAATGGCAATGGTACATACTTAATACGGTGTCTTCGTTTAATTTGCGACTGATGAAGTGTACTGGAGGGTAAAGTCGCAAGGACTCTTTGATACAGCATTCTAAATACTTCATCCTTGATAAATCTTCCATTTTAATAGGCCGGTTCGACTCACCATATATGTCATTTAGCTCTTCCATGATTTTATCCTGAAACATGTTTTACTATTAATGATAATGTTTCTCTTTTTTTTCAGTTCTTTGGATCAGTAATTGCTTCTTTTTATTTACAGGGTATTCTTTCAGTTTTGGGTGAAATATTAAGTGCCTACTCGATTTCTAACCACTTAAAAGACGTACCACACCATACAGCTGCGATTTTCTTAAATTTACTTTGGGAGACTGAATGAAGAGATAAGGAACTAACCTGAACTTCTTTATGATTGGCGAGCAACATAAAACAAAATGTTAATCCACTTGCAGTAGTGTCATGTCCCTGAAAATCATATCAAAACAATTAAATTATACTGAATACAAGTAAAATGGACCCCGTCAATAGTCACTAACTTCAAACATGAATGTATCCACTTCTTCTTGAACGCCAACTCTATCAATATGTCCCTCTTTTTCAGCGGATAAGAGTAAATCCAACAATGCAGTTTTCTTCTTTTTCTTGAACACGTATTTGTCATCATCATTAGCTTCAATTTCTTCATTATCATTTAATCCATGTTTCTCTCTGTATTCTCTTCTTTGTTGTATTACGTTCTCAGTAAAGTTGTGAACCACTTTCAAATATTTATTTTGTAGCCTTCCCAATGGTGACCACTCATAAATAAAGTCGGGGTACAGATATACCCTGATAAATCTATTGAGAAAAACCTTACCCATATTGTATAAGGCATTCTTGTAGGATTTTGCTGTCGTGTTGTCATCAGTGAGTTGAGTGCCCATTGCTGTTTCTAAAATATGGAGTTCAAAATGTGTGACTGAAACTCAATCCAGAATGTTAACATCATGAAATAATTAAAGAGTGGTAATGCCGCCAGTCTCTTGGGTACATTACCAGTCGACAGCGATGCGGCTGAATTTTTCGACGCTATATTTTAGTTAGAATACAGTTTTAATTAAGTTAGGTTTTAATTTTGTTAATTAAGGATATATGTATTAGTAGTAAACAACAGAACAAAATTATATCTACAATCATTAAAGAGTATATAGCAATAACATTACAGGAATCGTACATACCACAAATAGAGTTGAGTGTAAATTCCGAGAGTACATGCGTTATGTCAATAGGTTTTCCAGAGGTTTCCTTTAGGCTATCGAGGAATCTGTGGCTATTTTCCTCGATTATATCACAAAACTGTTTTAATATGTTGAAATGAAAGGCAGGCGTCAGGATTTTCCTACGAAGTTGCCATTTTGCACCTGATGAAAACAAAATGAAATAGTTACAGGAGGTGCAGCATAGTGGGAAGTGTGAGTATAATGTGAGAAACGATACATAATTATTTTATTAAATGAACATTATATCGACCGTAGCAATTAACATTGTCGGATCTACATTTATGAGGTTTTCATTCTAATGCATTTTAATATTCTAATATTCTAAGACCTAAAATGCATTAGAAAATGTAGTTACGACAATGTTAATTGCTCCGGTCGATATACTATTACCGTTACTGACGAGTAACCCATCTCGTAGCCAGGGCTTCAAAAACGTATAGATAAAACTTTTTTCTCCATACTTCATACTTGACATGATTACCTGAAAATATTTTTATTACATTACTATTTCATCCTACTTACAGTATCCTAGTTTCACTTATTCGATTTATTTATGATTTAATTACCTCAATATCTTCAGGATTGTATATGAAAACAGCACCCATGGGGTATATCCATACTCTAAAGATTCCGTTAAAAGCATTGCCTAATGTTTTTCCAAGTTCCATAACCTCAACTGTGAAACAGAATAGTTAATTTTTTAAGTTGTTTACAGAATTCAGGTGTAAGATTACTCTCTAGATTTAAGAAACCATTTCTGTTTTTTAAAATGGCATACAATGATTTAATTATTCAACCGATCCTATTTGTGTATTTTATTATTTAATCTATGAAGAATCATTTATTAACCACTTGTACTTAAGTAACTATTTATTTCTGTTCCAAAAGTAAATTAATCACTTTCTAAAGTCTACTTCTACTTTACGTTAAAAATTTACCAGGAGATCGTATAACAGTCCATCCATTTCCAACGATAAAGTCATCTTTAGGTCCAGGTATCTTCCTGACCAACCTAGCACGTTCATTGTAGTTGAAAATAATGTGAAGAGCACACAGAAATATTACAATTCCCAATAAGAACATAAACATGTTCTAAAACGTCTAAATACGTCAACAAGAAAAGCACTACTGTACTCACTTTTACTTTATCGACATAACATAACATGTATCTTAATAGTCTTTACTCTATGATAAGGATTTCTTTGTATACATATCAAAGTTTTACTATGTAAAGTCTGCCCCAAAAAGATGGTATTTGTGGACAAGATAGTATTTGTGGACATGGAAACATTTTATTGTCTACAATCGTTGTTTCACAACATTGTAGCAACCGTACAGGTACAAAACAGTATTGAGCTGCACGATTACTGACAAATGCATGCACTGACTGTGACTGGACAGGTCCACTCAATCTGTGTGGTTCTTTCCTCAAAATAACATTTCAGACACCAATCTACATGGTATTCATATGATCTGAACAAGATTATGTTTGGACTTTAAAAGAGACTGTGACCTCTGATTGTTTCGGCCTTTCTTCTCAGAATAGTCAAATAGGAAACGCTAACCTCATCTGGTTTTGTTTGTACCTATACCGAACATTATAACAACAACAACACAACAACAACAACAACCAACAACAATATAATGTTCGGTCAAACCAAGGAGTTCAAATTCAACGACGCTATCTTATTTAGTTAAGGAGTTCCTATGATCACCTTCGGGCTCCATCATCATACCAGCTTCATGATATATTTTTGCATTGTCACCGAAGTTATATAAATATGCCAAGATTCAGCTTAATCGGATGCTCCAGGATGTGCTTCAAAAACGGATGACAATGGGAGTAACTGGTAACACACACGAACGAAGCTGCATCTATTATAAAGCTTGTAGCAGTTCATAACATATTATTACGGGTCCCGACCTTCTGCTTCGTTTTGTAGCAGTGCGACTAATACATCAGTGCCATATCCTATGTATTTTGGGTTTGAGCAATGTTCAACCATAGTTCCTCGCCACGTCACGAATGAACGTGTACTATATTATGGGTGACAAGGAAACTAAACCCGAACTTTTCAGGCATGCCTATTATGAATGATTCTAAATTTCCATATGGGGTACTGCAATGGTTCAACAGAGTGCATTTTGAACATAACACCTCCTTATCAGTGGACTGTCAATACCCTATTAGCTTCGTCTAACCTTTGTTGTGGCATCGACTGATAATTACATATACATATAAAAGCTAAAGGGAGTTATTTACGTCTTCATGACTTTAACGTACCTACTAACTATCAGTCCACATCAATAAGTAAGGTAAGTAGTATGAAGAGATGACGTTGGCTCGTTCGCTCGTTCTGCTCGCTCACTTGAGCCCCCCTCATCCCTTTCGAACCTAACCTGTCCGAGTCGTGGTGCCTCAAGTCCCGAGCTCGCTTCGCTCGCTCTTGCATCCTAAGTTCTCATTGCCTTTTTACGAAGTCTACCATCCATGAACTAAGACTATCCATAACGTTATTTTAATTTTCGGTTTTATGGTCGTTTGATATTTAAGTTTTTGATGTTTTGAATGTTGACATTTTAACCGTAGGTATTTTTTTTATTTGCGTTTAAATACTACACAAACTAAAATTAGTTTGGGTAGTATTTAAACACAAATAAAAAAAAAACTTTTTGTATGTGAGTATTATGTATGTACGCTCTGGTTAATTTGCTGTGCAGTCAGTATTTTTATGATGTGACTGTCGTATTTTTGTACCTAAAGGAATTTATTTGTCTCGCATTAGAGGAAAAATGTACCTAATGTAGTGTTGGTGTATATTTTCTTATTATTTTCTTTAATTTTGTATTTACTGTAGGTAATACCTACCTAAATCTGGAACAAAATTCACATTAAAATATCCAAGAGTCCCAGACTCCCAGGCCCAACATGATTAACAAGGTGAGCTCATGAAGACCCCATTTTTATTTTTATTTTTTTATGGATGGGAAGTCAGCAAATGACCCCTCCCGCTCTGGGTGGAGCGGAAGGGAGTGTCAGACTCTTACTGACTAAAACCCATCCGTGTGCCTTCCTTAGCCCTTTATGTTCCGGGGCAGCGGTAACCCTTTCGGACAATCCCGCACCCCCGGCAGGCTTCGGCCCTGCCAGGGCCCTTCCTTTTTGCTGACATCTCTTTGAGGCCCACGTGGAACACGTACGCGCCGTCCGTCACGGGCCTGGTCCTGATCGGACGGTGAGCTACCCATTACTCTCCGTCCGCAGGCCCGCGCCTACGGTGGCCGTCCCGCCACCTCCTTCGCTAGCATGACTGCTTCGCAGAAGGACGTGACTGCCTCCCACTCCTTCTCGCCCCGGACCACGGCTTGAACCAGGGCCGGACGCGAGAATGAAGACCCCATAGCGTAGAAATTTACATCCGTTACGAAAACAAAAAAAAAATGCATTTCATACAAAGGTGCGAGGCCTGCACAGTCAAAATGTTTGTAACAGCAGGTTTTTTTTTATAACCGACGACATCATGTAGGTCCTAAAGTCTTGGTAACAGTTTCCGCTTCATGTCTTACACCAAGTCTCAAGTGAGTTTTTATCTTAAATTATAGCGCGGTCGAATGGCCAAAAACAAGAAAATCCTCGGAATAAGCTGAATCTTTACATGCACCATCTTTTTTACCATTAAAAATACTTCAGTTTTAGCCTAATATTGGAAACTGAGGCAGATCCGGGGGTCGACTTCACGTGAACGAAAGCTTGAACGGAGTTTGAACCTAGCCCGTGACGTGAATGTATCCTTATCACAATTATTTAAGTATATGGTTTTAAGTATATTATATATATACTGGAATGCAAAACCCAAACAAATGGACTATTTTTATCACAACTTAAATTGTGTTTACATTCTGATATATTTTGTTGTTATTGGAGGTAGGTGACTACGTGATTGTTTGTATAGAATAACTAATTAATTAGTAATTTAGTAGTCTCTTTACTACCATACTAGTTGATATAAAGAAAACATTAATAAATAATATTATAAACACACGGTCTATACAGGGTGTTACGGAAAGGGTATATCAATACAAACGGGTTGAAGAGTGTATTTTTATCGTGGCGTTTATGCTGTGCATACGTCCGACTAACGACTACGCTGGACGAACGTCCGGTGCCGGCGTACAAAATAGGCTCAAGTACGCTGCCTTGTGGAAACCCAGCTTAATACATATGTGGCAGTAGTAGCACGTACATCTTTAAATACCATATTGCACGACATTTTCAAGAATAATTCATTAAGATGGAGTCTTCGTATACATAGCCTGTATGTTTGAACACACATAAGATATCTACTCACGCAGCAACTACAATGCTTGTTAAATATATTTTAATGTTGTCGGTGAGTCTTTTCAGTTGTTTAATTGTGATTTGGGCATAGATACTATTGTCCCAATTCGAATTAGATAAGGCCTGTTTTGTTCTTAAATCCATTGTGAAACAAAGTAAAATTACGAGAGCGACGCCTGCCAAATCTTATAATAATTGCTTGGAGATTATAGGTTTTTCAGAACGGTCTGATAATAATCGGTATGTTAAGCTTCATTTTCTCTGCCGTTCCTTCGAGAAAATCTACAGCCGTCGTACTTTGTACTGTTTTATAACAAGAAACCTCTTAATATAAAACAGCGCCTGGCATTATTCGTAAGAGCAAACACTCAATCGACCTCAATTATAGCTCACTATGTAGGCACACCGCCGCGTGCACCGAGCACTCGAACAGAAGCGACGCAAAAACTAAGTATGCTATTTTATCTTCATCTGCTATTTATAGATCACAATTATCAGTCTCACTGCTATTGTATTGCTGCTTTTGAGTATTTTATAACAATTATTCGTAACAGATGTCTATATAGGTATATGAAACAAGGTCTAGTGACAGTCCATGTTTCATTAGACATTCATTTGTTAATTCTGTAATGGGGTACCAGCTTCTGCTGCCCGGGACTTCGGCCGCGTGCAATTTCTTATTTTCCCGGCTCACAAAGGCCCCAGCGTACCCCCTTTCTCATGAATTGGGCTATCAAATGCAAAAAGATTTTTTCAAATCCGATGGGTAGTTCCAGAAAATATGTAGCGTCCAAACAAACAAAAACAACAAACAAATTCTTCAGCTTTATTATTATAGATTATTGGTATAGATAGATGATGATAATGTCATACGCATTGCGATTATAAAAGTTCCTGATTAAATAAAAACAAAACTATCTGTTTAGGTACCTCGTTAGATTACTACCGCAAAACGGGGCTACTTTGACTTCCAGGGTTACTTTGACAGATTTTGTAGCTACTTTGACAGAGCGCCAAAATCGGTTTTCACGTGTGCTCAGCAAGTGTGCGTGACCTCGAGTAATATTGCGCGAGGCGCGGGGTGTGGGGAACGCGTCATAGCGTTGTGATCGGCCTGGTCAAAGTAACCCTGGAAGTCAAAGTAGCCCCGTTTTACTGTACATATCAGCTTCAGGCAGAGCCGGTTAAAACATAATGGACTAAATGGATGCTTAGCTGCTAATATATCGCTCTTTTGGAAAAACATCGACGTACAATAAAATGAGTTAAATATGACAAAGCACAGAAAGCGTATTTAAGTACTTTAGGAAAGTTAAGACTTTAAAAAAAGTAGCAATTACGTCGATATTACTCCAAATGAGCGATATAATCAATTACCGCGTGATTTTTCATTTTAACATAGATAACGCAATGCGAAGTCCCTGGTTTTACATAATTATTTCCCAAGGCGGTGTCGGCTCCATCAAGTGGACCCGTCTGATTGAATGCCTTACATACAACATGTCCGTACACCGCCAAATACCTCAATTAGAACTTTATGTTATAATCATAATACACACACTCATTTTTTACTATTGGATAGGTATGTATAAAACATTGTTTTTTCATTAAATTAGTTATACTGATTGATGGAAAAAATTCTGGTCACATTACAAATCTAGGCATGCACTCCACACAGTCGCACACGTATACATACATAAGGGTCTAGTGTAGCAACTTTGTCCATTTTGGTTTGGTTTGACTGTACAACAGAAGGGACTGTAATTTACTTACATAGTTTTAATTACTTTTGGGATAAAAAATTACCTATATGAAAAATAACAGAAACCGATTCAGTAACAGATTTTAAACAAATTACTTTCATAATGTGCATTAATTCAGTTAGGTACAACATAAAAAAAACGATGAGTTGCCATACAAGACAGTTAAATAAATAAATACAGTTGTAATATTATGTTCGTGCATTCCATACCCCGCGTCCTAACCGAAAACCATCGCACGAGTTCGCGATTGACGTGATCGTTTATACGAATTATAACGTTCAAACCGCGACTTGATTCACTTATAGCTAGACGGTTAGGAGACGCAGTCTTAGACTTTTTAAGTGTATTCTGAAAGCCAGTCTACTTTAGAGGATTTATAGAGTTTGAGAGGACATTTCCGCGCCTATACCACCTGGTCACGCTGAAACCGGTGGCTAGGGATCGACATATGCGCATGACTGATACTGGCCTCAATTAAACTTAAGTTTTACGGCAATATATTTACATACCTACAGTGCCCTAAGTTTTGCTACGAAGGCTAGTACATACCTACAGTTCCAGAACTAAATACATAAACAACCTACTTGTATTAACTACCAGTGGGGCCATTACAATTAAAGAATACAAACCTCTTAATTACTGCACTATCGATTGATTGACGCACGAGGATATTACAACAAAAGCATTATTGATTGTCATTTTTAGTCATGCATATTGTTCAATAGACCATGCAATTTATACCTATAATATCTATACATGTATTAATATAGCAAGCCAACATGTAGGCTGGATAGCATCCATTAGCAAAGATTTTATAGGATCTTTTTTCTCAAACATGCTTGGAAATATGAGCATTATTTTGACAACCTTCTTCGAGATAAATCGAAATTGTTGTACTGGCCAAATACATACGAGCAGCGGCCGGCAAACGTTGTATCTTTAATCCATATCTGTCGTGTTTTGCGGCCAAATAAATTACATAGTTAACTCATATCTGTCGTGTAATTTAAAAATGGAACGATCTTATACTCCGAGACATGGCAACCTAGGAGGTAACTTATCAAAATATTTATTTAAATTTTGAACTGGCTTGCAAATAGAAAGCTGTTTATTGAAAAAAAAAAGCAAATGAACACTTTAAGGCCGGCCGCATGCGTTCGGTTTCCTGATTCGGTTTCCGAATCAGGAATTCAGATTCGGAGACCCTGAATGCACGCACTTCATACAAAATCTTCTCTTTAGCGCACACATTCTTATATTTTGTATGAGAGAAGGTTTTGTATGAACTGCATGCATTCAGGGTCTCCGAATTTGAATTCCGAATCAGGAAACCGAACGTATGTGGCCAGCCTAACGCGGGAAAAAATAACGTTGTTCGTTGTTCGCCATTGATTTTGAAAAGTAATTGTAATTGACAAAAAAGTTCTGCCTAGGTACTACTTAGTTTTAATTTCCGCGCATTATTTGAGAAAAGTACTATACAAGCCTTGGCCACAACTAGGCATTGATGGACTTACGTATGTGTGCCTCGGCTTTTACACGTTCGTCCGTCAATGCTTCTTTTGATGGCCGCTGCAGTAATGTATGTACTATAACCAGTGAACAAACTGTAACCATAAAAGCAGCATAATTATGATTCTAGCCCCCCCAGCGTAGGAATTTTTCGTCGGTCATAACAAAAATATTATTTATTACATAAAGTGAATTCATGGTTACAGTTTGCGCACTGGATAATATTTTTTTTCTTGTAGGTTCATTTTTAACCGACTTCAGAAAGGTTTTCAATTTGAATGTATCTATGTTGTTTTTTTTTTTAAACATAGCTGGGAAAAGGCTAGGCAGATAATCTCGATCTACAATATCGGCTTCTACAAAAGGAGTGAAACAAGAGTTTTGTGAAGAGTGTCAATAGTGATTGCAGTCGGCCATATGAATACTTCTTATATACAAAGGAAAACATTTGTTTCAATTGTCAACTGAAGCGTCAACAGCGGTGTCAACTTTCTGTCAATTTAGGACAATTTACAAAAATCAGCGTGGCTATATCACAAAAAATTACAAGTTGAAATAAAAAAAAACATGGATAATTCCAAACCAACAGAAGAACATAATAACATCTACGCAAAAATGTTGCTTGCACAAATAATTTAATGTCAACAAAATTAGCATGAAACCATATCGCAGATCAAATAAAGTTTTTATGGTTGAAGTATGATCAGCATCAGTCTCTAGTAGATAGACATAGAAAGATAAATGCTAGGAGATAGAAAGATAGATTAATAGATAGAAGGAACGATGCTAAGGCGGAGACCAACTCTCCTTGGGGAGGTTTATGCTACTCCAAGTCTTGGAAGACAAGTGTTCAGTGTCTATTGTGTCAATTTGAGTGGAAGAAGTAGAGTTTCTGTGGACCGTGAGGTGGATATTTGATCCTGACTTTGACTATATTGCTACTTGGTTGATGAGGCTTAGAATTTTGATTTTATTATGTCTTTTGCATTAGGCTAATTTCTTTTACATAATCTCTATTTTAGTTTACAACATTAGGTATGAAATTAAGCAATGATTGACGTAGTGTCTAGCGTAGCTTAGCCATTTGTGCCAAGAGCCTTGCCCCAGACGTTACAAAATTTAATCATATTCATCATCTACCATTATAATTTCCGAGGATTTAGCAAATAAATGTGGCGAGAGAGAGAGAGGGCATCGTCAAAACGATTTCCTTTCCACTCGGAATGTTTATGGATCCGTACATTAAAGCGGTTTTAATGGATTGCTGAGAGCCAACAGGAGTCAATATAGTAACTGGTGTCTCCAGCAGCTACGCTCAGCGTCGAGGCTGGGTCGCGTGCGTGTTCTGGCCCGGGAGTTCGCATGGGATGTGCACGCCCTCTGGCGGTACGGCGCGCCGTTCCCCACCTTCCTCAAGCTCATCGGAACGCTCATCCTATGCCTCCTCGTCGTGTTGCCCCTCATCTACCCAATGTTCGTCGTCGCCGTTACCTACTTTACGTATGAAAGCCTTTTCATGAGGTGAGTATTTCTAGAAGTAGTGTGATTCAGTCACACTACTTTTAAATTCTTGTTATTCTTTTTATTTATGTTTTATTGAGAAGTTCAGATGTTTTACTTTTCTAATAGCCGTTTTTTTTAATCTTCGGATATTTTTTATCTGAAGAATAAATTGGGGGTTTTACATATTTATAGAAAATATGTAAAACCCCCATATTTATTCTTAGAGCTTTGGAACCGCAATTTTTATTCCTCAGACAAAACTTAACTAAAGATTTAATAAATCGACCCTAAATCTTTCTTTAAATTCCAATAGTTGACCTTGATAAACTTAGTCATCATGACTAAAGTAATTGTATAAATAATCTTAAACCAAAAGCAGCTTTATAATCAAAAGTCACACACATAGAAATCTCACTTTCGCAGCTGGTGGTTGGACCAGCCTTGGCAGTTCATGCCGTCTGCGATAGCGAAGAGGGCGGTGTCCGCGGCATTCCGGCCGTGCAGCGCACCCGACGTGTGGAAGGTGCGAGAGGTCCTGACGCGCGGCATCCTGCTCACACATTCGCTGGCCACCTCCATCGACTACCTGTGCGTCATGCAGGGACTGCTTGATGAAGCCTAGAATTGTAAAGTCTAACAAAAATCATCTAAATTAATTCCAAGGGTCATAGTGCTCATGAAAAACAACTGTCTATGGTATCTAAACGGTTTTCTATTCATATTCATGAGTTTAATCACCCTTTAAAATATTCCAAAGGTGTTAATGATAGACCTTACATACCAATTACTTACCTATCAAACATTATAATGAAATAGGTGAAGAAATAAACTAGGTTTATGCGAAGTTCCTGCCAATTTTATTAGGTACTAAGTACTAACATTATTTGGTAATAAAGTATGTTTAATGCTAATGTTTCTTTTATTGCTCCGACTTCATTTAAAACGTTTATTAGAGTTTATACGTGATTTTTTTTGGGATTTTTTTTATTTATTACTTCAAGCACATAAATGTACATAGGCGGACTTAATGCCACAGGCATTTTCTACCAGTCAACCTTTGGGTGATGCAGAGACAAACAGTGGTAGGCGCAATAATGAAAATTGAGGAATAAATATTTTAAATATAAAGATAAGCATAAACCTATTAAAACTATGAATATTATATATTAATTACATATAATTATAAGCACAAATAAATATACAAAAATACATGAATATACTTACTAAAAGAAATAAGACAAATAATGAGAAAATATTACCGTTGTGATGGTATCATCACAACGGTAATATTTTCTCATTGTTTGACTTTGTTCGCAAACCTTAACTTCAAAGGATAATCGGCTGGTTGCCATCCTGATTTCCTGGGGAAGCGCATTCCACAGAGAGATAGACTAAGCGAAGAAGGAAGAGTGAATGAAGTCTGTGCGGCGAGTGGGACATTGGAGAAGACGATTGTGTGATGAACGTAGATTTCTATTGTGGTTGGCGCAAATGTACTGAAAGTGGGGGGCTAGATAACCAGGGGAAGATGGAGAATCAAGAAATGAAAACAAGGTAGTCAGCGCCTTTAGCTCTCTGCGCTGGCGTACGGGCATTGGGCAACCACTTTTAAAGCGACCGATGCGCAGAAACATGATCATATTTACGCAGATTGAAAACGAATTGAATGCAGTCAAGTTTATTGAGGAGATCTGCATTCAGGTCATAGTAGCACACATCACCATAATCGATGATAGGGAAAATAAAGGACTGCACAAGCATTGTCTTCGTACTTGATGGTAACAAATGTTTCAAACGGTACAGAGCCCGCAGCGTTCCAGTAACCTTCTGGCTCACCCTAGTGACTTGAGTCCGCCAGTTCAGGGTACAATCAATGTGCAAGCCTAGGTCCTTCACATCAGTACCAAAAGGAACGATCGTACCATTGAAGAGCACTGGCGGCATGGTTGTACCATCTACCTTGCTAATACTACAAGAACTACCAATGATGATCGCCTGACACTTCGTAGGGTTTACAGCTAAACCGAATCTATCAGACCAGGTTTTAATCTCAAATCAGGTAATTCATCAACCTTTCCTTGACAGTACAACTGCAAGTCATCTGCATACAGATGGTACGCACACTGAAGTTCGGAAGTTATAAGATTAATAAAAATAGAAAACAGAAGAGGAGAAAGTATACCGCCTTGAGGAACGCCAGTTTCCAAATCACTCCAGCTAGAAGAAGAATCCCCAACATGAACGGACTGCTGACGTTCCTGAAGGTAAGAGGAGAACCATTCCAGTGCTTCGGGAGAGACCATAATATAGGAGAGAATGGCTAACAGGATGTCGTGACTGACAGTATTGAAGGCATTCGAGATATCAACCAACACTAGGACCGTAACTTTGGTGTCTTCCAGTCCCACCCTTATATCGCCAGTCACTTTAAGGAGTGCGGAAACAGTGCTGGAAATTTTACTGTTGTTCCATTTATCCACCCCAAAAAATCCACCCTAATTCCGTGCCCGGTAAGGACCAGGCTCGGGTCGACGCGTCGACCGCACTGTCGCGACGGCGCGTTGTGTTGCACGCGCGCCTCAAAGAGATGTCAGCTCTAACTGACGGGGTCCGCTAGGGCCGATGCTTGCCAGGGTCGGGGGTTGTTCGAAAGAGATACCGTGGACCCTGGCACAGGCAACTGAAGGAACACGAGTGTGTTTTAGTCGGTAAAATTCTAACACGCCCTAGCTCCGCCTAGAGCGGGAGAAGTTATTTGATAATTTCCCACCCAAAAAAAGCCTATAAATTCCGTTTATCCGACTAGGCCAAGTGGCGTGAAATTTTTGGGATAAATAAACGGATTATCCCAAGTTTAAGTTAAATTTTAATAAAATACAAGCCTTTACTAGAAAATCAAACCTACTCAACTATTCTTATCTATTCAAGTAGGTAAGAAGTATACCTTGAGTTTGAGTGTTTCAAGCTCAAGGTATGATTTCAATATTCATCAATAAGTAAATAGGTTCGTTTTAAAACATTGAATCTAATAGAAGTCATGAAAGAGTGCCTTAAAAATTAAACTAATTAGCAAGTTTAATTTGGACAACGAAACAAAATTACTAGATAGATCCTTTAATTTTTTTTTTTATTACTAGATATGCATGGATCGATTCTTTGTCGGATTTCAGGCCTAACAACAGTGACGAGTGGAGATACAAATATCTAAGATTTTGTATCTTCACTCGCACGTACACACCACGCACTGGTCCAAATAATAATATGGTTAAAAAGCAAAACTGCCAAATGCATGAGAACAATCCCCGACCCGTACCTACAAAAAAAAAACATTACGCAAACATTTTCCTATGCAGCTGTAAAGTCATAAAGCCGCTTGTTAAGAGAACTGTTAGTTACTATAGAAAATTCTCAATGAAAAGACGTCAATATTTACCAAGGTTTTCACAATTTGCCTGTACCTGTTCTTTGTGCCAGTATCTTGAAAATCGCCCTATAACCAGATTTTACTGATAATGGATTTTAGAAACTAAAACCTAAAAGTTCATTACCTACTTACAGTCGTAAAATACGTTTATTTCGCGAGCCATCAAAAACAAGTGATTAATAATAGAATTAGTTAACTAAACAAACACAGTGTTATCTTTTGCAATTAGTAAGGTCGCTGGTCGGTGCCATAGAGTGATTCTGCCGCGTATAAAAACTGTTAGAAATAATTAGTGGAATAATCCGTTACTCTTACAAAACGACATAGTCCACGTCAATATGGTTCTCGCTGCTAACAATACAATAAGGTTCTTTTTCTTCAGTTTATAGTGAAAAAATTGCTTCCGTTTCTATGCAAGAGATACTCCTACTCAGGTTGTTTACTACGGAAACCTGGATATGAGCAAACGCGTTAATCCCTTGTCAGCGACTACCACACCCAATGGACAATCTGCAGAATATCGACACTTGAATTATCTCACCGACAAAGATTCTCGGGGCACTTGACAAGTTGTCAAGTTAACCTGTGTTGGTGGGTGTCGCCACACAGCAGTTCGTCGGAGGAGGTCAACGGCGCTACACGGAACTATGGCGATGACTACTTGGACCATTATCGGGCTTCTGGCGCTTTGCCACTCGTAAGTCTATTTATTTATACTATGCTATGCTATGTTACAACACCTGATTGAGTACCTATATTACAATCGCACAACTTTGCATCATATAAAAACAAATCACCAAATTTATTTAGGTTACTTTATCTCGAAGGTCAATAGCACATAATTGATGACCGCGTTGCACCTCTTGAATATTAATCGATTGGCCATCTATTTATCAGCATTCGCTTTTACCCGATGGTGAACGTCGAAGTAGAAATAATGCAACCCTCTAAAATCTTTGTTACTTGTACTGCTTCGGGTTTGGGGTTCACTTCCCAGCGACAAGGTCACTTTTTTGCCAAAACATAACTTTGTATTTTCTTTTATTTTTATCCATTTGTTTATAAACTTATGGACGGACAAAAGAAATAGAAGGTTGCCTTAAAACTGTGTGATGGATCACCATTGTTATGCTGAACCTTATTTCGAATCAGCGTCGATACTAGCAAAGTCACAGGATTCGAAATTCAACCTCAATTTAATGAAATAAGATTCAATCATCACATCGTGTCGCGTCCCTGACATAATTATGGTAAAAGCAGGGGTTACCAAACCAGAGGCATAATTTGACCTATATTCAACGTTTAATGGCTTGAAATTTATTTATTTTATTCATTAGCACACATACAATTGTTTTTACAGGTAAGCCCAAGCTAACAAAAGTAGTCATGGATTGCTATTATTGTCCAGCCCAAAGTAATTAAAAAATCCGAGAAAAAAAAATCGGAAATTAAATCCGAGTCATTAATGAATACAATCAACTTATTAATATTTAGTCTCTATTATATTCAGTCCCAACTAGCCTAATAAATATCAGTTTCCTAAAAAAACTTTACTATAGTATTGTGTAAGGACATTGACACTTGAAACTTTCGTTATCGCTTGTAGAAGATTCGATTGTTGAAAATAAGTCATTGTTATTTATGTCGGTACCCTATCGCCTACACTGCGAAGTGACTAAATCGTAAAATGACCATAAAATAGATATTTTAGTTTGGTTTATATCTAGGTCGGGGAAATATGGCCAACTTGCCACAAAACAGATAAACAGGGAAGAATTCCTAAGGCGGAGTATCTAAGTACCTAATGTCTCACAACTAGACGAAAACGTCTGCAGTGAATCATCATCAGCCTACACCAGTGCACTACTGGACATGGGCCTCTTCTATTGCACGCTATTCAACTCGATTCTCGACAACTCTCATCCAGCTGCTACCAGCTACCCTGCGAAGATCGTCGCTTTACCTAGCCTGAGGGCGTCCTGCCATAACCCTGCCGTGAATAATAATGTTGAACTCTGTTCAGTCAGAGACATCTAAGGGCGCTTTCAATTTAGACGTTTCGTGTCGGACTGCTGCGGTGCCGGAGCGGTGCGTTTGTCGTATTGCGCACGGACCGTCGTTTGTTTTCATACAAAGCGCGCGGTGTGGCAACAGTGCGGTGTCGGTACTGCGAACGCTCGACAACCCGTACCGCGCGCTTTGTATGAAAACAAACGACGGTCCGTGCGCAATACGACAAACGCACCGCTTCGTCACCGCAGCTGTCCGACACGAAATGTCTAAATTAAAAGCGCCCTAATAGGTATCAACTAACAACCTCAAAAAAATATACCTACCTAGTTACTTCTATTCTACTTGACTTTTCGCCGACCTTTCGCACTATGGGGACGTTAAATTCCGCTGCACCTACCAATAGGTAATCTTATCCGGTTGTCTATCAATTCTATCTTATATTCTTATAGCTTATAGCCCTCAGATACCGTAGGTACTCTTAGTAACATCAGATATGAGTAACTAAGTCAATAGTCGCGTGAGACAAAATAGGATTTGCTACATATAAGGATATGTAAAGAACTGTTTTTGGCAAATAAATATTAGGTATCTTATCCTATCATAACACTGTTTTTACTATCATGAAAGATCTCCGACCAAACCGATGAGTTTGCTGTATTTTCCTCGTCGCAACCATGGCCGGATTGGGAATGGTTAATTTCCTTTTTATCGATATTCGGGGTCAATTGTCAATAGTAGCTTCGCCAATTACATAAACCATAATTCATACCATTACCAGCAAAGCATTGATGAACAGTCCAGCTGACTGTACAATGTACAGAGGCCAGCACATCAAGCTACCCCAATCTGTCAAATTTTCCCAATTAAATATGAACCTTATTACTTTGTAGTAAAGTTGAAAATCTATCAAAGAAATTTGACAGATTGGGGTAGCTTGATATGCTGGCGTCTGTACAACACACAGAAGTACCTACTATTATATATTCTGTGACACAGAATATATTGGTACGTTATTTTCCTTGTACCTACACTACCCTTGACATTACCCATGACCATGACCATACTATGACCGGATCAATGGGTCCTTACAACAAGTGGGACATACTAATGTTACATTATCAAAACTGTCACGTCTAGCATGCATTGGTAGGTTGGACACTTATTTCGACTGTGTTCAATAGCAACAGCACCGAGAAGCCATATATTATAAATTAATTATTTCAAACGACTGCCTAGTTGGTCAAAATTTGCAACCGCGGCTGCTAAACGTGAGGTTCTATACTCCATAAGTTTAGGTAGTAAACTAAAGGTAAACGTCACAGTTGTATTCTTCAATTTAGTAACGTTATTAAGGAATTATAACGTTACTAAATAAAAGAGTACAACTGTGACGTAGCATGACAACTGAATAGACTGGTATAGACAACGTTTAGTCGGTTAACGACGTCACGTGGTTTTTTTTGTTTACCTTTATTTCACTACCTAAACCACTGAGCGGGGACAGTCCTAGGTCTGAATTAATGATTTTATTACTGTTTTGAAAACTAACAATACTAACCTAGTTACATAAGCATTATTGTTACTAACACCAAAATACTAACAAAATTATGGACCTAGTCTGAAATAAAGTTTTATTTAATTTAATTTAAACCTATGGAGTATAGGTTTGGTTTCTAGATCTTGTAAGGTGGATTTGGACTTTTCATCAAGAAATTTTCAGTAGTAGCCCGAAGTTTGAATTTGTGACCGGTTTATGGTGGACTTAACCTCTATTACATAGGCGAATTCTGGGTGTAGGCACTACTTAGATATGACAACCTATAACTTTGCCTACCCTTTCCGGCAATACAAGTGGCAAAACAGTGAAGGTTTTGAAATTAGATAATTATATCTAATTTCAAAACCTTCACTGTTTTAAACCATGCCGTGGAAACCGGCGTGTCCTAGAACCAAATATTCGAAGACATGTGACATCTACCAACCAGCATTGCGCCCGCGTGGTGGTTACGACCTCTCCCTCTATCCTAGAGGAGGCTTGTGTCCCAACAGTGGGAACTTTATAGGCGGATTATATTATAATTTCAAATAAATAAGCAGCATTATGTAATGTTACAGGAGCATCGCATATACTAAATTCCCTGAGGGGTTCACGTTTGGCGTGGCGACAGCTGCCCACCAGATCGAGGGAGCGTGGGATGTCAATGGTAAGTACCTAGTGGCCGACATAACATTATTTTCGTTTTCAGTTTTCGGCAATCTTCGATTTCACAAATAATATTTCTATGGTCTTTAGTTAGTTACTACCTAACACTCCTAGAAGAGGATGGACTGATGATATAATCAAAAGATCAAATAAAACATCATAGTTGTGACAAAATCTTATCTTAAAGTGGAATTACGATAATGTCTATCTCGACAGATACTCAATCAACTTTTATCACACGCAAATACGAGATGGGATAAAATGACGCAAACGAAAATACAATAGATACCTAGGTATTTGTAAAATAAATAGAGCTTTACTTACCTATGTACTTATTTATTAATATATTTTAAAACCACAATCGAAGATAGTAATAGAAAAAATATACCTAATTACTTACATCTTTTAAGGTTAACGAACCTATTTGGAGGTTTCAGAGCGTGAGATATAGATACGAGAATCATCTTAAGAGCCTATACTACCTCAAATGGCTTAGCGTGATCCTCCGTTATGTCGAAAATACTGCACCATTAATTTTGAAATAACTATATGGTAAAGTTGAGGATTAATGCTAAGTCTTATGTTAGACGAAAACACGATTCCATAAAATTTTCTCGATTGAAAAAAAAATCCAAAGTTACCTCTAACCCAAACAATAAACCGCTGGTATTCAAAAAATACTTCAAATTAGATCATGAAACTTTGCATGCTAACTGAACTTACTTTAAAGCAGGTCTTATGTTATTTACTTTTTTATAATTACCATTATTTTCACTGTAAATAGCAAATACCTAAACTATTGGCGCTGCCTGCCGCCCAGCACCGCACTCTGTCTCGCTCTCACTCAGTCCGCGAGCAGTATCGTATGAGCGAGATAAAGAGTGAATTTTAGCTGAGGTAGTATAGGCTCTTAAAATGCATGATACAAAAGATTTTACATGTAACCCTGATTAGGTATACCTATTATACTACATTGAGCCTAGCCATTTCAATAGTACCTACCGTATACTACTCTTGTAAATCTAAACTAATATTAGTATTAGTACGGGAACGAGACTCATACGGGTGAAACCGCGGGGCGCAGCTAGTATTCAAGTAAAACCAATTTCAAAAGATTTTAATGTTTTTAGGCAAATCTGAAAATGTCTGGGATCGCTTGTCACACTCGCGTCCTGAGATGATCATTGATGGGACCAATGGCGACGTTGCCTGCGAGTCCTACTACCGTTACCAGGAGGATGTGGAGGAACTGGAATACCTCGGAGTGGACTTCTACAGGTTCTCCCTTTCATGGGCCCGCATTCTGCCCACCGGCCGCATTGATGAAGTCAACCCTGACGGTATTCGCTACTACAACGACCTCCTTGATGCTCTGGCGGAGAAAAACATCGAACCACTTGTAAGTTCATTGAAAAATGGTTATCTTACCGTCATCGTCACAGTTGAATATAATCTAATTTCATTCGCACAAAAAACCAGGAACTGCCCGAAAACAAACTATTGTGTGATCCAATTAAAAAGTTTGTTTAATAGATACAAGCTGAGTTTGACGTAAAAAAATAATGAAAGTCTTATAATATAGAAAAAATAAAATAATAAAAACTTTAATGGCATTACATATTTTAGACTTAGATAATATAATATGGCCAGTTAGTAGTGACGTCATTCTGACAACAGAGGTCGAATTTAAAATAATGTTATGATTGATTTATGATCACAAATCAAGTAGCACTGACGATGATGATATTTTTCAAATGATAAAACATTATTTTGAATGCTTGCAGGTCACCCTGTTCCACTGGGACTTGCCCCAAACCCTCCAAGATCTCGGAGGTTGGGCGAACCCTAAGATGATTGATTACTTCCGGGATTACGCTGACTTATGCTACAAAGAGTTCGGTACCAAAATTAAGTCTTGGATCACATTCAACGAACCTTATGAGATCTGCGAAGATGCTTATGGTGACGACAAGAAAGCACCAGCGATCGACAGTCACGGTGTTGGAAACTATTTGTGCAGTGACACCCTGCTGAAGGCCCACGCTGAATCCTACCACTTGTACAACGAGAAATACCGTCCATCCCAAAATGGCAGGATTATGATCTCCATCAATTCCATCTGGTATGAACCCAGTGACCCGGAAAATGAAGAGCAGGTGGCGCTCGCTGAAGTTGCTAATCAATTTAAAGTAAGGAGATAAAACAGTGCATTTTAAAGAGCTTTGAAGTTCCATGGCATACCTATTGCCACGCCATTTTTTTTTCAAAATGGCTGCCACGCGTTATTCCTATGTAAATCGATAGCTATGCAACCAGAAAACATATTATGATCAAACCCTGTAAAGTGTCACGTTTCCGGGTTTGGTCCTATTATATTTTCCGTGATTATATTGATGTCAGCTATCTATCTAAATAGGTTTCATGCGTGGACGCCATTTTGAAAAGAAATCAAAATGGCGCAACAGTAGGTATGCCAAGGCTTCATAAAAAAAAATCCCCTTTAGTTTGCTTTAATTGTTACGTCAGCAACTAATGATTGTTTCTCTGTTTAGTTCGGTTGGTTCGCGCATCCAATTTTCACTGCTGAGGGTGGATACCCCGCAGTCATGGTAGAAAATGTAGCCCGCCAAAGCGCAGCCGAAGGTCTTTCCAAACCACGTCTTGAGCAGTTCGATGAGTACTGGATCCAGAGGATCAAGGGTACATCAGACTTCCTGGGCATCAACCACTACACGACACATCTAATCACTGCAGCTGGAGTTGATCCTATCGCTAAGTCCCCTTCATGGTTGAAGGACATCGGTGCAGTTACTACCATGGAAGTAGGTGGCGATTCTGCTTCGGAATGGCTCAGGGTAAATACTTTACAATTTTTTTTTTTTTTTTGTTGCTGAATGGGCCCGCTCTTGACCTCGTTCACGCCTGATGGAAAGCGATGAATGAGGTCTATGATGGAACAAGCATGCTCAGAAGATGCCTAAGGCACTGGAACTCCCACCCATCGACGAAACACAGCAGGCTGCTTGACGACGGACTCCGGTGGGAGGGTGGTCGCAAACCAGGCGGTGGTTAGCCCTACCACCGCAAGGGAAGAATTGGCCAGTCAAATAAGGTGTTGGGTACTGTGACTGTCCAGGATGCGCCGAGCGCTCAGTTCAGTTGAGTAACTGGCGGAACAAACTGCGCTACACGAGGAGACTACTTCATGCATCCCAAAAAAAATTGCCAAAAAGGTCTCCTCTCTTCCTGTTATTGAAACCGATCATAAGTGTCCAAAAGGCCAGTTTATGTTCCTATGTCAAAAATTATAGTTCTATAGATACAGCAAGTATCTATGTAACTTACATATCTTTATATCACCATCAGGTGGTACCGACTGGCTTCGCGAACCTGCTGCGTTGGTGCAAGAGCTCATACAACGACCCACCGATTTACATCACAGAGAACGGATTCTCTGACCGCGGTACTTTGCTCGATTATGGCCGCATCAGCTATTTCAATGTAAGTATTGAACTTCATTCATATATTTTTTTGTAACATTTTGTGACTGCATCGTTGATATATTTATCGCAAGTACAACTGCCGAAAATGGGTCTGGATAGCACTCTGGTCTTATGTTTTTTTTTTTTTATTACAAAATTATCCGTAGCATCCCTGATTTTGGTTTTAATTTGTGCCCAGTTGATGGCAATAAGCCGAGTCCTTATTAGGTAAGACTTATTTCATAGCTAGCCTAATATACGAAAAATCTGCCTACTCCTTCGGAGAGTAAAGGCGTATTACGTTCCCTGCGAAACAAAGTTTTTCCTCCTTAGCGTAATCACGCCTATTTCAAGAGTAATCTAACAACGACTTCTGTAGATCTATCATGTTCTTCAAACAACGACATATTTCGAAAATTGTAGGATTACCTGAGCGAGATCCTGAACGTGATCTACGACGACGGTGTCAAAGTCCTCGGCTACACGGCGTGGACTCTCATGGACAACTTTGAATGGAGAGCTGGATTCTCGTAAGTCGTTTAATTGATTTATAAATCCTGTACAGTCCAGCCGTCGAGAGAAAGCGTTCCTGACACATGTCAGTGCGACAGTAATAGTAGCTAATAAAAATCAAAATCGCAAAACTTGTATTCGTTTGTATGAAACTGACAGGTATCAAGAACGCATTCTCTCGTCGAACACACTGTAAGCAGTCGTTTTAATGGCTTACTTATTTGATTTACAATTACAAGGAACTAGTTACCCAGTGCGACAGAACGCATACCTACTATGTTTCTCATTTTCAAAAGAGGATTAACGACCTCCTCAGTCTATTTAATCCTAGTTTTTATTCTTATATAGAAAATGAAATTAGGCCTCGTTTGTGTCCATAAGCCCTAACACATAAAGTTGCCAGCTTATAGTGATGAACCCCTTTGCTTTACGGCCATAAGAAATATGTATTATAATGTTCCAGTGAGCGTTTCGGCTTCTACCACGTGAACATCACGGACCCAGAGCGCCCGCGCACACCAAAGCTGTCAGCTGACTACTACAAGGAGCTGATCGCTACACGTGAGCTGCCGCAAGATTCTCGCTTCAAGGATCCTGCTGTAAGAACCAAATGTTTACTTTCAACTAAAACCACTGCCACTTATTAGTAGTTAGTTTTACCTACTACTTTCTGAAAGGACGATCAAAACAAATCTCAGGAGTTCTGAATGGGTGACAGATGGTGTATTCATATAGGTACAGACGCCAGCACATCAAGCTACTACAAATCTGTCAAATTTCTTTAATACATTTTCAACTTTATTGCTAAAGAATAAGGTTCAAAATTGATTGGGAAAATTTGACAGTTTCGAGTGCTGGCGTCGTACAACGCTACAAGGTTCTTTAGGCGTGTGGCCAAAATCGGACCTAACGCCGCCGCCACCTTGTTTTGTAAATACAATTTCTGGAACAATTTCTTAAATTGGTACCCCCCCTGTCAATGTCATTCAAGCGCCAAAAGATTTTATACCGTCCTTTCACAGTTATTTTACCACTGTCAAAATCACAGTGACGTTTATTCCCATTCTGATAAGGTTGCTGCCACTGACAGGTCTGTCACAATCACTGTGATCTTTAGTCTCGTTACAATAAGGTTGCTATTAGGTTGCTGCTGTCAGAGGTAAAATAACTGTGAATGGACTGTAGCACTCTACACTGAGATTGACTGAATAAAATAACAACATAGCCATTAAAATCACTTGTCAAGAGTTTGCCTTTCAGAAAGCGGGAGTTTGTAACTTCAGTTTTGATGGCTTACATTTTTATCGGTTATGAAAAAGATTTAGTCCTAATTTAGATACAAGTAAACAACCAAAGTAGACCTAGTAGTTGCATGTAGGTACAGTCCGGCCGTCGTCGAGTGAATGCGTTCCTGACACCTGTCAGTGCGACAATTCTAGTAGGTAGCTATAGTCCGCGCGGAACTAGTTGGCCGCTGAGGTGGGGACAGGGGTGAGGCGGCGGTTCGCAACACACGTAGGTACTGAGTAATGCGCCCCCGCTCCTCCGTCCCACTACTCACATACCTATGGAGCGGCCAACTAGTTCCGCGCGGACTATAATAAAGATCAAATTCGCAAAACATATCGCATGCTTATTGGAACATTTACCCATTAGTAGATAGGTCAGAATTGAGTTACAGATTTTTTTTTACTCAGATCTCATCAATACTTAATCATAGACGTTCAAAATACAAGCATTCATGATTAATTAATAATCAAATCAAATCAGTTTTAATTTTATGCGTAAGTAGGATAAGTCCTCATAGCAAGATCTCCTTTTGCGATGTCCCAAAAATCGTCTTTCTTGAGTTAAGTCAGTATTCCATTAAGCATGCCACGTATTCGTTAGTATGAAGCTGACAGGTGTCAAAAACGCATTCTCTTGTCGGCCGAACTGCAGTAGCCCGGATTTAGTTGCATACCGAATAAACCGAAACTAGAGTTAAATGCTATCCTTCAACCGCAACAAGAGACAGAGGAATATAAGATCTGTGTAGGTTGAGCTATTCCTATATCACATTCAGTTCTAAACCGACACTAACTTGCTCTGCTCCCTTCAATAAAATACTTTATTCTATTTAAAATCTATAATCGGTACGCAACAGATTCAGCTTCAATGTATTTATTAGTGCATCTATAAATGGCATACCTCTAAGCTTGAATAATTTATTGTTAAATGAACATAATGCCTGTTAGAATTATTACCTATTGCTTCCTACTTCATTTTTCTTTTCTTAAAGCTGTTAAGCAGCGTTTCTTAATACTGCTGATTTATTGGCTAAGGCTATATGTACTGAAAAAATCAAATAGTCGATGTATGAGTTGTTAGGCATGACGACTCGGCTGAACTCAGCTTTTAAAACAGCATGTTGAAGTGTTTCCATGGATATACTGTGCCTGAACTGTCACCTTTCTTTCTATCTGTCTTGTCTCGTCTATTCCTCTGCCAACTGATTTATTAATATTCATACCTAAGGTCCGGCCGCGCTAAATATGCCAAAGATGTAAACAACAATGGCCGCTCGAAATTGAATAAAATCGATATATTCTCTTCTTAAAATAAATGTTCTTGTAAGTATAACGATTTTATTCAATTTCGAGCGGCCATGTTGTTTACATCTTTGGCAAATTTAGCGCGGCCGGACTATACTAACATTGTACAAACCCTTACTTAATTACGTTTTGACAGGTGGCACGACAGTAAAGGGGGTGTTGGCTCGAGCATGGTAACAATTAGTATATATATATATTGTACATAATTTATTTTAAAAGGAGGCACGCTTGCGCTGCTTGTTATCGTTAACAAAATATAATTATATAATTTAAACGTTTCTCAGACTTCTCTTTTTTTCAACAGATAACAACACCCAGAACTGAATTGTAATATTTCGTCGTGTTATTGTATACTTATATGTATTAGAACTATGGGAAGTGAAATATATAATAGGTATTAAAACAAATATTTATTTAATTCATTATAAGAATATCGAATTATTTACAATGAAATTATAGTAAATTAATAACTTTGACACGTAATTTCATTGTTATAACATTGATACACGTAGAGTTACATACACTACATAGAAAACTTGCATCTGTTATCAGACTGAAAAGATATGTTTTTCATAAAGGCTATACTTAGAAATAATTGATTACAGTTTACACTTGAGATATTGTTCTGAATATTATCCTGTAGCGAGTGGCAGAGCTCGTGCTCGTGCGCGGCGCCGGCGCCGCTACTGTAACTTGGAATGTGTGTCGACGTGTCGCGCGGGCGGCACTGGGAACGACTGGTTGAGTGTGTTCGACCGCTGTCACCCTCCCCCCCCGACTGAACACAACGCGGGGGGGGCGAGTGAAGAATAATGAACCGAACAATAAGAAAAGCATCCAAACTTACGGACTCTTAGAATTAATACACGACAAATACAAATATAAAGTATACAACAAATGGATCTACAGAATACAAAATTAAATGTATCATCAACCCAGCACCGTTACGTCTAATTACAATAGTTACACAGATGCTATTTATTGCTATGCGTCATAACTGAAGATTACATTAAAGTCTTATAAGAATAATAGTACTTTTACTAATATGGCAAAGTTTTCAATGTAGCATTTGATATAAAGGCCTAATTCCATTATCATATTATTCAATCAAGCTAGCTGAATTCAATACACTCATACAAAAATCTAAAGACTAGGTGGGCTTACAAAATTTTGAAA
Source organism: Amphipoea oculea (assembly GCA_945859645.1). Classification (NCBI taxonomy): domain Eukaryota; kingdom Metazoa; phylum Arthropoda; class Insecta; order Lepidoptera; family Noctuidae; genus Amphipoea; species Amphipoea oculea. The sequence goes on from OX243862.1 coordinate 9,159,778, forward strand.
TATTTTGAATTGTTGATATAATAATATGAACGATGATTTGATGAATTGATTACTAAACATAATGAAGTAATACTAATTACATAACAGTAGTTATCGAAAATAGATTGTATACTTTGTTGGCACCAATAGTAAGTCTGCTCGGTGGCAGTTAACAATGTTATCATTTCAATAAATCCATAATAATATCAGACAATAACAATGTTCTGAGTAAGGCACTTAGAGGCAAAATTTCGAGCTCCAATTACACCCTAAAATTAGCTAGCTAGCTGCACCCATACACTTGAATATTGCTTAGGTAGTCACATTGTTCACTTACAACCCAACTATAATAAGTAAACATAATAGTTGCCAACATTATTACCTACTTCATGATTAACTATTCAAACTTAACGTCTATTCATAATCTCGAAAATTCACAAGGACGGTGTAAGTTGACAAACAACGTTCTACAAGTACATAAGTAGTTTATTTTCTGTCAAATCACTATTACATCAATAATTCGACAATAGAAAATTGTAAAAATATCTCAACATTATCTAAATTATTACAACAATAAATAATTTTTATCAAGGCACAATAAGGCACTGTTACATCAAGATGTTATCACAATCTTAATTTTAAAATATATCATAAAATATTGTTTGTTTGTCGATTTATAGAATACGATTTCCGATAGTCTCTATGAAAAGAATATGGGAAACCTAGTTCACGAATGATTGCGTTGCAACGCAACTACTTTCTGCTACGAAAGAAGGCTTGCAGCCACCGCGCGCCGAGACGTGCCGGCGTCGACACTGTACTCGCGTACACTCGTACCTAACGTCAATGACTAGCCATTCGTGATAGTCTTGCTCTACTGATTCGCGATACTTGGCTTGGTTTTCGTAGCTCATCTCTTACTTGAACTGGGTGAAACGTTTTAGAATTTGAGCACCATTATTGTATTGCTCACATCAAAAGACAAAGGTTATTACTATTTCCTTACGTTACTTTAGCGTTTCTGCGCTAACTTTGGATGAAAGGCACTAATTTACAATACTTAGAAGTCCAAGTCAACAATTGCGATGAGTATATGTTGTAAAGTCAGGCATACAAGATTCCACTCATGTATCACCACAAAGAAGTAGAAACACTTATTTAATTCACACAATTTTGTATTCCTATCTCATTCGAATAAATGCAGAGACAGAGATAAAACCAATTCTGCATAAAAGCGAGCAGATATAGTAGAGAATAGGTAAGCCGATGCGGACAACTTTCGATATGACATTTGAACTGAAAACGATTCCAACAAATGCATGACTCCGCGTCGGTGTACCTGCTCTCATGGAAGCCATCGTACTGGTTCTGAAAGTATCTAACTATCCTAAATCATAAGCACACAAAATCCCACATCAGTCATTACAAATGTTATGCTATAATTGTCATTTTCAAAGTGAAATTTACACCATCGTTACCGTTTTGTCACCGACACTGTTATAGCGGTCGACGTCATTCAAGCGGTAAGTACGCTACATTAAACATATAATACCTAATTTGAAAGTTTGTAAGCATGGTGTGCACGAGCCGCGCCCGAGCTGCGCTCGCGCCGCCTACAGCCACGTCAGCACGTTGTCGGGCTTGCTCGGCGTCGAGTTTATGAGCGATTGCACGTCATCCAGGAGTATGTCGTTTGTGAACTCGTTCAACTGAAACGTCCATATTTCACACATTATAACAACCGTAAATGAAGCACTAAACATTCTATACATTCTCTCGCACCGATCATCTCGAGGATGTCTTCAAACGACGTTGTTTTTAACGACATGACAGTGAGTCATGCGAGTCATCGTTGTTATTTTTATATTATTAATGGAATCAAAACAAACAAACGGAAACATAGTTGCTAAGAGGTCTTCATGCTGTTACTTATTTATGTGCAAATAAATATGTCATTATTTAAGCCAAACTTAGGTCTTCTAATTTCTAGCAAAATACATAATTAATTAAATTAAAACAGTCAATTTACTTTTAAATTAATGTAAAAAATAAAAATGTACAAATTATAGAAGCGGCTACGCTTACGACTACGCACGCTGACTACGGCGTAGTCTATCAGGGTCTCGACTACGCCGTAGCATAGAAGCACCGACTACGCCGTAGTCGATCACGGACCCTAACTACGCCAGCTACGGCGTAGTGAATCGCATACTACGCTGACTACGCCGTAGTCAGTCATGCTGTTGTTGTATTTAGGTGTTAGAATGTTAGTTTAAGCGAACAAAACAGGCAAAAATACCTGTAAAGAAGGTACCAAGTCGTCAGTAGAGTCGAGGTTGTCGGCTAGCGTGATGTCGGTGGAGTCAAGGTTGGCGCCGGCCTCGCTGGTGCAGTCCATGCGGTCGTCCATGCCGGCGAGGAAGCCCTCAGGCGTGTGTGGCATGGAGTAGGAGTGCGGGACTCCCATCCCCAGCCCGCTGTCAGCGGACTCCTGCCGCTGGTGGTCCGATAGTCCCGACAGGAACGGGTCCAGAGGCAGGTCTGTGCTGGCGACACCTGTACTGCTCGCCAGAGACGAGACTATTGACGACGACTGCCGCGCCATTATTAGCTCTTGCTGGAATACGGGAAGAGGTACATTATTAATCGGTTGAAGGACACTGAACGAGACAATAGGAGTTGTATTGTTATTACGCCTGGGGGCGTTTAGTGTCCCGCAAGGTGTTAACTATTTATTATTTTGATTTATGTAGGTCAAGGGTGTGTAGGTGTAGGTGGTAAAGTTTGTGTTTCGAATTTCGAACTGAAATCCGATTAATGGAAGTGTTGTTTTAAGCCACATTTGGGGTCATGTTTGTTTTTTATTCAGTTGACTACAGTGACTCTTACATGAGTTACGATGTCAAAAAATGCTTAAAATGCTTAATACAACAGTCTTAAGCATTTTTTATTTTAAACGCACATAGATAAACTATCGCAGGCGTGCAATCGATCAGTAATTTTGACGAGCAAGGTGAAATGTAATCTGATACACAAACGGACAAATAAACTAGAGTAGGTACCTAATAACTTCACGCATTATTAATGATTCATAAGATACAGGATACTACATGACGATAACATTGATAACGCACGGCTTGTTATCATTTAGAAAGGTAACCTTCGGGGTTCTCATCTTGTTTAGGTAAGTACTTGCAATTATAGCTGGGTAATGATGTTCACAACGCAAGATTCGTTCTTGCGTTTCGACAATGTTATGTTGTCACAGCCATACTTATATTATTGGACTACTCTTCGAAAGACTAACCGAAAGTATATTAAATGGAAGGCTGAGTGACATTTCGGCATACCTAAAGATACATAATATACTCGTATGTATTGATCTTTGGGCAGTTTCTTCCATCGTATATCTACAATACTTCTGCAGATTACCGAGAAAACCAGATTTTTCGAAGTGTTGCAAAGGTCAGATCTATCTACTAGCTGTTCCGCATAAATGCGGAAGTCATCATATTCAGGAAACGGAATCAACTGTCGTATGTAAATGAGTGCATTATAATAACCTACCCCACAAAAAACGAACATGATAAACAGGTTCTCAATCCATTAATATTTGAAATACGAGGCTAACCTCCGGATTCACATATTGTCCTCATTACTTAAATCATTTTGGTCTTATGAAAAACAAAGAAAGAAAGATTGAGTTGCAGACAAAAGTGAGTTGCATTTGGGTTTCTAAATCTGAACGAGGCTTCCGAAAAAAGGAACATAACTGTGACTTAAAACCACCTAAAGTGACTGTTACATTTGTTGTGTTAGTACCTGGAGTCTGATCTCCTGCTGGCGTTGCTTAAGGCGCTCTCTCTCCAGCTGCAGTGACTGTAGCCGCAGCTTCTGCTGGCAAGCCTGCAGTGAGGCGTTGGCCCAGCCGCCGTCCGGCCCCGTGCCGCCCGCCGCCGGCGTGCGCTGCAAGTGCTGCGCTGGAAACACAAACAAACATCATCAGCACACATACGCACAACACTTCCTATAACACTGCGGGATCAGCACCTGCCTTCGTGATATAAGTCTTATTAGGTACTCAAGCAAGTATAATTATACAATAGTACGAGATAATTATGCGTTGCTGACATACACTGTACATGTTGTATACTTACGTATCCTTGGATCGAACCAGGATGTGGTGCGAGCTGCATGATTTATAAAGTAGATTTCTCCTTCCGCCGTCGCGGCCTGCTCCCAACCCTCCGGCAGGGGCCCTAGTGGATCCGTCGGTGTGTTACTACTTGTACTCTTCGCTGCTGAAATCAATCAAACGTACGTAATCAGTACCTTTGAAACGTTACACTTGTCATTTATAGGAAAACAACTAATGATTCTCTCAACAGCGACTAGTTGCAAGCCAGCACATTATGAACTAAGACGTACGCACACGTGATTGAGAATCAGGTGGACAACGGGAAGGTCGGCGAGAGCTCGTTCCAAGAAACGACGGCGCCAGACGAGTGCGAGCTGCCCAGCTCTTGGCACTCGCTTCCAAAAATGAATCACGGCGCACGCGCGGAGCGGTGCCGCGGAGGCGCGCGCACTCCCGCTTTGTGTACGCGCAGCGCAACAAACAAGCGATCATTCATAAACAATTCACAGATACACGGGCGGCTAATTGATCGTCAATATCATCGCTATTAAAGTTGCTCTATTCTAATTGTATGATTACATCTAAGTATTACGTGTTATCTAAACTTTTTCTTTCCTAGATCTTTTGGGAAATACAATTAAATTCTTTAGAAACATAGTAGACTCTTCATCAGCAGCCCGTATTTTCAGTCGCAGAAGGTACCTAAGTTTAGCAACTAAACTGTGGTGATGTGGGTTTTAAGAGAATTGATAGTTTAATGCATTTTAAGCCTGTTTTATAAAGAATCTCTATGTATTATGTCTTAAGCATTTACATAATAATAATTATACATATGCAAGCCAAATAAGTTCTGATGACCGCCCATAAAAACAACGCACTTTATCATAGTTGCAATCTAGATAATTTCTTTATTAACTATGTTGCCTTTGTGCGGTCCGTGCAGTGTAATTACACATTATTTACAATCATCATTACTCAACAGTCGACACAGCGCGGCGCGGCTCGGCGACTAACCGCGATATTACGTTAGCATTACGTTATGACCGCCTCTACCGCCGACTTGTACTTTTACCCGCAGTAAGATTAAACTACGAAACAGGGTGAATAATTATGATTGCTACTTGAACACTTCATTGTTTATACACAGCCCAGAATAAATGCGATCAACAATGTTAGCCGACTGTTGTCAAAGCTAAATCATCTAATAAATCCAAGATTTTGATAGATGATTCCAAAACAACTTCTTTGGACAAGAGATGCGTTATACGAAAGATATTCAGTCGTACGAGTTGTGGTATGTTATCGCGACATGAGATTAAGGAGGAACGCGCTGTGGAAACAAAATTATTTGTATTGTCACCTGATCTACATAGGTGTTTGTAGTGTGGCGAAGATAAAGTTAGGTGTAACAGTGTCACTTGTCGCGATGAGCGGCGCCCGGCCCGCCGAGGTGGCGCTGGCGCAGTTCTACTGAACGTGATCTGATACGTGAATAGGTCACGTAGGTACTAACAAAACTATCATAACTTTAACTATGAACACAAAAAGGTAAGCACGTGCAAACACTCCAGCACAAGTGAGTAAGTCGTGTATATGACACAAAAGAAAGTCAATATTATTAAAATTATAAGCAAAATCTGTTTTTCTTATGATAAGACAAAGAGGTGCGTAGTTTGGTTAGTTTTGGTGTAGTAGTCTGCGTGTAGAGTAAGGCGGATGTGTCGCAAGGCGCTGAAAGGCGCGGGCGCCATGGCCGCCGGCGGCGGGCTGCGCGGGCGCCGGGACACCGATGTATTTTCCGAACACCTTTCAACGCTCGTCTCGCATCGACCGACGGAAACAACGCGTTAATTCCCGTCATAAAATCAGTTTTAGAATTCGGGTTATTTACTTGTTTTTATTTTAGTTTCATGATAATTTTAAACATACCACTGTGGCCAATTAGATCACGTGGAAACTGAATCCAGAGTTAAAGACAATGAAATCGACCGAATCTATGTATTCTAAAAAGTGACTATTAGTTATAGTAGTTATAGGTACCTACATATTACAACTAGATGTAATAATTGATGTGAGAGTAAAAAACATTTTAAAAGGTCACCGTTAATTCTAGTTCGAAGAATGAATAGGTGCTGAGGACTGTCGAAACGATTGTTCGAAATGTTACAAATCTAGTTAAATTGCTCACCACTTGCACTATATCTCGAACTACAATATTACTAGGTATCGATCAGGATAAAAAGAACCCATTCAATTTTATCATTAAGCTAATTTTCCTTACCTTTCTCGTTAATAAACAAAACAACGACAAAGGAAAATGACTAGTTCGTTAATTAAAAACGTACCGAATTTTAGATTTACGCCATTAGGTTCAAACAATTGTAATTATCCTCAAACATATCAGTATTTTGTTAATACATTTTATGTTATGGAAATACCATGGACGTCATTCAGCGCTATGGCACGATATGGGTACAAACATGTGACTTTTAATTACAGCATTGAGGCAATTGTAGTGCTTACTTGTAATGTAATTAATTAGATAAAGCATTATTTATTAATTAAAATGTTGACTGGAATATATTTAATTCACAGGAAATTGAGCTGAACCGCTTGCTCTTTTCCTCATCAATGGAAATATTTTAGTCTTCATTAGTTAGCTACCTAAAGCTTGCGATCTTTTCCAAGGATCAGTTTTAACTGGACAATTTTAATTGACAAAGCCACTACATTAGGCCAGCACAATTTGGCTTTCTGCTTTTCTGTGCAGTGTCATGAAATCTTGTGATATAAGAATAGTGGCAACTATTCTTATATCACAAGATTTCATGACTATCCATCTGGTCTCATTTCCATTTGTCTGTAGTAGTAAAATGAATATAGTAAACTACTACTCGTGTTTATTGCCATTACCAGGTAGAACAAGTTTTCCGAATACACCGATCAGATCTAAAACACCACAGGAGCTACCTTTTATAGTTTGTTCAGCTTTCAGCATCAGTCGAATGCGCCTAAATAATACAACAGCAGGAAGTTCGCTGTAGGTATCTTTTAGTTCAATAAATTATTGTTAAAACAGATGTTTCCAAAACACTCGGTCTATATCAATGAATTCTCTTATATCTTTTGCGCACATAACAGTACCTATTCAATTACGAATACCTACGAATTTATTTAAGTACTGTATCTTTCTCAGAAACTGTGTCGACGTTGCCAGTACCTATAGAAGTCATTGGTAATAAAATACTTTGTAAAAGATAGTGGTTGTGCGGAATGATCAGTACTAAATGTAAGGAAAAAGTTTTTTTTGCGATTTTGACTTTTCTAGTAGATACTCTAATCTATGTTCGTCCAGAAGAAGTATTTCAAACATTTTAGGATACTGCATCGATTGGCAATTTACGTTTTTCTAACTGATTCTAAATCTGTGTATGCAGTTAGCAATTACACAAAAAGTTAAGAACAGTCTCTTAAGAACGTTTACCTGTAGCTGCAACGGTTATCTAAGGTACCTCGCCCTACTGCCCCGTCTCCTAAATCCACCCTGTATACGATGTTTTGTTGTTCACCTACTTATAGTTAGTTTTAAGTTTCTTCGGTAAAGGTTAGCATTTTTTGCAAAAAGTCAGTCCTTACCTTCATCTTAAAATTTTTAGGGAATGGTCTAAGATTTTGTTAGTATAGTTTATCAAGATCAATAGATATGCACCTGGTGCGGGTGTGTTGGGTATGTTTTGCGGCGGAGCGGCCTGCGTGAGCAGCGCGTCTGTGCTTTGGTGCTGCACGCTGCCGGCCACCGACTGCGCCGCCAGGGTCTTACGCGGATCGTCCCATGTCGTCGTCTTCGTTATGTGACTGGAAATAAACATAAAAACTGTAAACATCTTGGAGTTGGATGGATTACGTAAGAAACTGTTTTGAAAAAATTTGTCTGGGAACCCCCATAATTAAGCAAATTACATGAGACATTATCAAATAAATAGTAATAGAAACGTATTTTCCGAATAAAGACATTACTCGTGAATAGTAAAGCATTCATTATAAAGCCGTTAGCAACATCGGCATCGTGTGAGCCAAATCTTCCCACTTAGCGGTCGATGTGACCAATTTGTAGACAAAACCGGACACGGAGTATGCGAGTGCGACCCAGTGAATAGCCACCGCCATGATGAATGACTCTTTTACTTTCTTTACACTAAAAGTAGGCACTACCACATTCGTGGTTGCGCCTGCAATCATATTTTGGTACGGTTATATTACGGCGAATGGGCTATATGCACCGTTTTGCTTATTACTTTTGTCATTAAATAACACATGTATTGAGTTTTGGAACTTGAAATCTTATTTTGCCATGCTAAAAACTTAGTGCAATGGAAAGCGGATGAGGGCATTACCACGACAAATCGATTTGCACGGAACGGTAATGAACTTGGGCGCGCTATCAGCTGTTAGCGATGTCACGCCAGGCACCTGTACGTGGCACGGCGCACCTGCACCGCTACTTATTAACTGCGTTTAATTCCTCATTACTTCCAAACTATGTGTAACCTTTAGGAAAAACGTCAGCTGGACAACTGTGACCAACCGGGATACACACGCAATACTTGCACATGTAAACTCGGTCGTATCAATATATGTATTTAAATATCTTTAAGATGCAATAAGTACTACCAGTTATTATTTTTTCCTGGGTCTCAGGTGTTCATAAAATTGTGGTGTATAAAGTGGTTTACAATAAAAAAGAGTCAAAATGTTTAAGTTTTGGTTGTTTGTCTATAATGCTTAAGAATATAGAATCATAAAAATCTATAAATCTGAAAAGAAAAATATATCGTTGGCTAGTTGCACAGTGGCCCTATATTAATAGATGTGATACGATATGATAGGTATATGGCACACCGGCAGGTACATAACGTGACGGAGTTCGTTCTATATACATATTTAGAAAGGCTGCAATAATTGTTATCACAGCTGTTTACCTGACAAGCGATTACGTAAGTCATGGTTTATTTTACTTCAATGGGCAATAATATATGAGTTCCTATGCCTAGTTAATTACATATAGATGAAGCCATTGTTTGCGATCGCCTCGTGTAAGAATATTTTGATAGAGATATAAATAGAAATGTTTTTCATTTTATAAGTACTTATTTAGAAATTGTAATTTGAGGTGGTAGAGGAGTGTCCACCTGTCCACCTAAAGTGGACTAGATAGAATGAATGATCCAACAGTTAAAGAATGCAGCTGCGGTACATCAAAGATTGAAATCTTTGGATCACATATGCAACGGAATTCCTCAGGCTGGTGATTTTGCGCTACTTGGGGCAGATTCATGTGCACCAGTCACAGGACTGCTACAAGTTGACTTGCTTAAGGATTAGGAGCTGATTCTTCCTTATTATTTGCCATAATCATCACAACAGGTTCGATTGTCTTGATTATGTATTTTGAAACTATAAGATTAATCTTGTAGGTAAGTATTGTATCTTAATCTTGTGTAAACGAAGAGAACTTCCTGATCTTTGCCACCGGACTTGTACGGTGCTTCTAAAAAATATTATTGGAATAGGTATTACTTGCAACGGATGACTGAATCTGAAACAACATCCGAAATATTCATAACTGAATAACTGCAAGAAGACCGTACATATACAGGGTGTCCGGTAAATAGTACGACATATTGCAGGGGGTGATAGCTTGGGTCAATACCTACCAAAACAACACAATGTATGTTCCGCAAAATGTTACAGATTTACAGTTATAAATTTTTTTCCGATATATCGAAAAATCTCTACCTTGAAACAGATTTTTAAGCATCTCGTAATGAAAAATTCCCTTTCTAGTATTTGTTTTACATCAAATTATTCGTGAATAGTTTTTCTACTCATTGACAAGTCTTGTTTCTATCAAAAACCAGAATGTTTCAAGAAATACTATTTTTTGTTTAAATTTTCGCAGAACGATTTTCTTATCGCCTTTAACCTAGTGGTGAAAAAAAAAGTTACATTTTGCGGAACATTATTATGTTGTTTTGGTAGGTATTGGCCCAAGCTATCACCCCCTGCAATATGTCGTACTATTTACTGGACACCCTGTATGAACTGCAAAAACAGAAAAATGATATTTGTTTGTCTGACCACAATATTCAGGTTTAATAAAAAAGATGTGGTTTGTAATATGGACGAAATGTGTGATGTAGGCACATCACGCCACTTCAGGTGAACAGCGGTGCGGGCGACGGGGTGTGCGGGCAAGTGTGTAATTACAGTGGAGCCTGCGCCTGCGCGGGGCGGGAGGAGGTGAAGGGGGCGACGGGGGGCGGGGTGGAGAGGATGACTCGAGTTGCATAACACCGACCAAACTGTTATATCTAACATACGACTCGCCACCCGCACTCACCGTGTTTGTTTGTACACATTCACATTATTTTGCCCACAATCTGCAAAGGCAAACACGTAATCGATCGTTCTCAGAACGCAGATGACTGGATTTGGCAACACAGATGGATACCTGGTTAGCTTTAGTCATCTTTACAGTAAATTGTAAACCGTTTGAAAAGATCTTAAGATTCAAAATGTACCAAATAGTAAAAAAAAGTATTTTTACTTACAAGTCTACATATACCTACGCGAAGTGCAGATTTCATACGTAACGACAAAAGCAAAACTGAAATGAGAAAGTGTTTTACCGACGTTTCGACTGTATCCTCCGCGCAGATATAATTATGAATCAGTGAAGAGAAAGTAGGTATAACCTGTGCTGAACCGTTATGTCACCGTTATAACGTTATCATCTGCATCATCCCTAAGTCAGGTGGTATACGTACTGCCATTTTTTTATCTAGTAATCGAATTGTGTTACTGCAGCAAACAAAACAACAATGCATAGTTAATTTATGAAACCATTCGTTTCATGTTTGGGTTGTGTTGTTGTGTTACTGCGAACTTTGAGCATCGAATAAGAAGCTTCCTGTCCTCGACCGTGTCATAGGTAGGTCCAAAAATGGCCTACCCATTAGGCACTTACATAAATCCAAATTAAATAATATGAATAAACGTGACCTCATGGAAGGCAACTCTAGTCTCTAAGGCAAGATACCTAGTACCTACCACCTTATTTGTTTTACTATCGCAACCAGCTCCCATACTGCTAACATGGCATACGCACAAAGCCTCGCAAAATTAGAATCTAAATGCATAATAGTCGCTAGCGAACAATCGCCATATGACAAGGAGCGTTAAGAAACAGCCGCCATTTCTCTCGTGCGAAGGCCTTCCACTGTTGCACAACACACCCGGTGTTGGTGTCTGCGCCGCTGATGCCTGTCGGCCTACTGTCTAAATCGAATGTTATCGAGATGCTAATACCAAGCTGTTTTAACCAGTCCTTAACTAAACCAAGTACCTGAGACACCACTTGCAATGACATCATGTTTTCAACGTTACCGATTGCAATCGCAACAGAGGTTAAGACCCCAAATCTTGAGCATTATTTTAACTAATCCTGAATCTTATTTAAGGGGGACGCTCCACTTTAACAGTATAACTAATTAGGAGCGCGGACCGGTACAAATGTGGGACTTGCAATGAAGAGGAAACTTGTCTTTAGCCACTCAATTCTCTAAGAACCTCGCAACGCAAACAAAGTACCTATGTATCGTAAACAGATTCGCGAGCACAATATGACGAATTCGGTGAAATGCCTCGTGTTTCAATTAAACGGAAAATAAAGTTGGCATCGCGTCCGTCGACGTAACATAAACATTAAAATAACTATGATGGTTGAGTAGCAGCTCGCAAAATCTCATTCAGATGCCAATACATTATCGTACCTACGCTACGTATAGATGCCGATATAACAGGGTGATGATAACACATAAAATGTTTTCACTCTTTGTCATCAACTTAGGTGTAATGGACTTTAGACGTAATATCAACAATCTATTAGGAAATTAAGCGGCCAAAACACATTTTGTACTCTATGATGTTGCATGCAGTTGCTATGTTGCTATATACATGTTAAATCACTTTGATAATCAGCCTATAATATTCCCACTGCTGGGACACAGGCCGCCTCTCGGTGAGAGAGAGAGTGGGCCGTAATCCACCACGCGTGCCCAGTGCGGGTTGGTAGATGTCACATGTCTTAAAAAAAAAAGATTCGAAGACATGTCAAATACTTATAAGTAAGTACGGAAAATTTAATGCCGTATGCCTAGGTATTTAATTTTACAATACACTAAGACAAAGAAATAATTAAAATTGATAGGTAAGTACTACATAAGTTACCTACTAATGCTACCATAATTTCACGTAGGTAATACATATGTAATTCAAAATGATTTCCATTATTCTGTACAAAACATCGATTAGAATTAAATCGCGAGGTGATGTCATAAACGTAATTATAGCCCGCATCAGTTACAATTGAAACCACTTAAATCTAGACGATGTTACGATCCAAACGCTGAATCTCGAATCTCCACAAGCACCATCAGTAGCATGCATGTTGCGGCCAGGCGGCTGACGGCGAGTGTAAGACGCCGCTCTGGTTGCACCGGATACGCGTCATATCGGACGTACATCCTCGTCTGGTGCGCAATTTTCCCACTTCTCCACTTGCACACAACACCACACAATAGACGCCACGATACACAACAACACGAGGCGCAAACCGAGTAACCTCGAAACGAATCAGCTTTATTTATTCCTGGATTGATTACATAATCAAGTTCATGTGCGGTTACAATATGTAATGTAGAACGACGTTATTATACAATTTCTTAGCATACTGCGTTTTTTCCTTTAACCTGGCAGCGTTTATCTTTTTCCGATTAAAAAAGTAATTAGGCAGCAGTATACATATGCCAACGTAAATAAATTATAAATTGAAGGCCACAGAATACGCTAAATTAGTTACCTTTAGCGTATTCTGTGGCCTTTAACTAATGCACATAAATGATTCCGGTGATAACTGTATAAAACTCGATGAGGACGCATTATCTTCTATCTTCTTTTTAAAAGGCGACGATTTGGTTTGGCTTGTAGATAGGTGGTCGTCCTCGATTTATTATTTTGATTGATACATAAGCTAACTAATGAATACTTAGCACCCATTATATTTATGGCAAGTTATCTTTGCTTTATGATCTGGAAATAGACTTAAAAGCAGGTGTGTATGTATCTAGTGGTTGGTAGCGTACCTACCACAACTACTTAGGTACTTATATCTTCAATCTGAACTTACGGCAAGAACAGTTTCAAAACTACATTTTGTGTACAAACGTTTGCTTCTGTTTACAACCTCACTTAAAACCTGCTAAACAGATTTAAACGGGTCTTTCACCGTTACAAATGTTAAGGTCAAAATCCAAATAAGGTATCATCATATTACGTGAAGAAGGGACAGAGCATTTACGTTCTGCGCAACCCGGAAACCACGTCTACTTAGTTTTGAAACAAATGACAAATTAAATTAAATATTATTTACGTTCCGTACCGACCAAAAAATGACTTGTCGAGTGAATGGAGTTACAAGCTACTTACCTCAACAACAGAGTGTTGACTAGGTACGATTTGAATAAATAAATAAATGAGAGCTATCCTTCTCTTACAAATTCAGAAAACGGCCGAAGTGCAACAATCAGCACCTCATGTGGAAATCGTGGAATATCGACACAATATTGACATGCAAATGGTTTCTTTGTAGTGGTAATGCAATAGATGGTAGCATAAACAGTAGGTACGTATGTGTACCGTTAACCGAAGTGTGTCGTTTCGTCAACAAAGCGACTGTTGGCAAACATTGTTCTAGTGTCAGTGATCAGTATTTGTGTAAATAAAACTGCGCCATTAATGTGAATATTGTTGTTGTCACCAGACACGTGCGTTATGCAAAAAACATGAAACCAGTTTCACTACAACTATCTTTGTTTGGTCGATATCGTTGCTATTATTGCTAAGTGCTACAAGTGACGAAAAGACAAATGCAGTCGATAATGCCTACACATAATGAAAGTAAGCTAATTGATGCAGTCGTAAGATGCTGAGTTCATGTATTATCCGTAGGTACAAGTGCCTACATTTGTGTCAATTCTCTTATTATTAATCATTAGAAGAATAATAATCATAAATTTAACAAGAAAAAGACCTTTCAAGTACCTAAAACATAGTGGTTTCGTGAAAAAACAGGACAAAGGGACACAACGTATGCTCCAACAGATCTAAGCGGTTACTTCGCAACAATCTGGCAAATAACTGAACCAAACCAATTCTGAGCATGACTCATTCATTCACATGAATACACTTACGTTTTACTAACCAACAACATTTATTTACGTTAACTGAATTTTCAGACGGCCTCAAGATAACAGAACTGTAGACAGCGATAGGTACCTACCAAACATAAACTATTACATTATTGTCTCCATTTAAAAATTCTTCATAGATAGGTATTGAAACGAGAGGAAATTCATGTCAAGAATTTATCATATCAATCGATAAACTTATATTTCGGAAGTGAAGATATAAATTGGGAAAACCAAAAAGAATTTGCCACGTTATCTCGCGACAGATCCACGGCTACCAAACGATGGATCGTAGGTTTTTCACTGAGAACAACATGGCGGAGACGGCATTCTAAATTTGAATCTCGGACGAGTCGGCGCTCGCGTACGTAAATAAACGCACACACGAATAATCAGTAACACTATACAAGCGTTAGAGCAACGTGTAACCACTACATCACACAAATGAACACGACTACATAACAGTTAATTTAGATTTACTTTGTTTTTAAGTCGAATCCAAGATTGTTTATTTTATATTCGTGCAAAGTTGGTTGTCTCTTCGCAAACTCTTGACAATCAGCAGCGATAACATCACAGTGTCTACGCCGTACTACCTACACTGTAGAGCGCACATGATACTCACACTAACAGAAGTGGACGAAAACGCACTAGTGACGCATCGACTTCCGGCCGATGATTTTATTATGGGATCTACTGTTCCAGCCAAAACGTATTTAACGTATTTTCCTTAGGCGATCTAATGAATTATCATAATCTCGTTACAACTTT
Organism: Amphipoea oculea; assembly: GCA_945859645.1. Lineage (NCBI taxonomy): Eukaryota > Metazoa > Arthropoda > Insecta > Lepidoptera > Noctuidae > Amphipoea > Amphipoea oculea. Next base: position 9,174,973 of record OX243862.1, read on the forward strand.
CTTTGAACTTTTATTTTTGATGACACCAATCTCAATTCTGGGAAGGTTTGTTTTGAGAATTTGTTAGTCAAACGTTATTGGCAAGGCTAGATATTCCAACGGCGCCAATGACACCACCACAATGGCGGCGCCGCTGTAACCTGTATGTACAGTACGCATAAAATATTTCGGCGTTTGAAATCATTTCTCTAAAATGCAGAACGTAGAACCGATAGAACACGTCCTGCAGAATGTAGACTATCAGGATTTTAGAAGAAAAAATATAATATTATTTCCTTAGTAAAAAAATCGATGGCAAAGTTTTGGACCAACAGAATCACTGTCATGCCATCGACACGAAGAGGAAGAACAGTAGAGAAACTGTAAAAAGTTCCTCTTAATTGCTAAAGTACTTGAAGGTAGATAAATGGATCCAGCGCCGACGCTTCCCTTGTTATCAAGATCAGCAACAACATAAGACATTCACTGCAGAAGTGCAAAGATTCGTTTGCAATATTTATATACATAATGTAAATGTTTTTGGTAGAGCAATTTAAGTAGAGTTTTTGGGTTACTTTGTCGTTGGATCCAAAAGCCGAATCAGTCTCGTCGAAATCGGCTATTGGTGCGTGATATATTATGTTATCCCCATAGTAAATGTGCTAAGGCGTTTATGTACTAATAGACATGTGTCGGTGCGTACGCACTCACGCACGGCTGCGGCGCGGGCGCAAGCTGGGCGCGGCGGCAACCGGACCAGTCGGCCTTGCCGCGCGGTGGCCTGCCTCTCGCTGCCAGAGGTTAACAACGTGTTTTTTCATCTAGCTTTAGAAAGTAAAGAGATAATACAACGTTCGCCTTATCAGAGAATACTGTGAACACAAAAATGATTTGTCATTCCTTTAAGCGTGCCCACGCACAATAATTGCAAAGATGTGTTTTCGGCAAACACTCAAAGTTATCTCAGTCAGCAGGTCAAATTGAAGTAAAGTTATTCATGGATGGATGAATCAAACAGTTGTTTTTTTATGTACAGACGCCAGCACAACAACCTACTACAATCTGTCAAATTTCTTCAATAGATTTTCAACTTTATCACTGAAATATAAGGTTCAAAGTTGATTGGGAAAATGTGACAGTTAGGTGTAGGTTGATGTGCTGGCGTCTGTACCTAATTATTTTAATTTTTACCGAAACATGTAAAATATGAGGAACTGTGTTATATTCGTGCGTGGAACAAGGATACTCGTAGTAGCGTCGTGACCTGGCTCCGACTCGAGTTGAGTCAGTTAGGTAGGGGCCGCTATTGAGACAGCATCCGGGTCGACGGCACAACGCTTTATCTCTGACTCCTTTAAATTTCCAAACGATTCCCAGAAATTAAACAAGAAGTCGATAGTTATACACCCAATATTATGTTTTTGAAGTGAAAACTTCTTTAGCGGCGTTGAACACTTTTTGTAATGGGTAAAAAATGTTAAACTCGCGTCAGGGCATCGCGTCAGGACAAGTGACCGTCAGGAGAGATTCCCCCCCCCCCATCTCTTTCTTCGGCGGCGCCAACCGAAGTGAACCAAGTGAGACACGATAATGGATGGATGGATGGATGGTGATGGTGATGGCGATGGCGATGGTGATGGTGATGATGATGATGCAGATGGTGATGGCGATGGCGATGGTGATGGTGATGGTGATGCGATGGCGATGGTGATGTGATGTGATGGTGATGGTGGACGCGGACGCGGACGTGGATGGACAGCTGATGGCTCGACCGTCTGTGTAGTAGCCACACTGCTGTGTATTCGTAAAATTCGTGTATATAAAGTGTTTCAAAAAATGGAAATTGAACAAAGTGCATCGATTAATGAAAAAAGTGACGCAGAAATATTGAAAAAAACTTAGTTATATTAATTCAATTAATAATTGATTTATTTCAACGTTAATATTCAATTTTGCACTTCTGCCGGCACTCCCGGAGTGCAACCCGTCTTTTTTTATTTGTTTTATCAATATGGTTTTTACTTAGGTACCTACATACAACATAATCAACATTATTGAAAAAATATCTAAGTTTTGCAACTTCATCCAAACGTCTACCAACCATTCAATGAGGATGGTATGGTATAATCGATTGCTCGTGTGCCTTAAGTTCATCAATTACTTGAAGAAGGTAGATAAGTGTTTATCTGATAGTATTTAGTTGGTACTCGTATTCTGTTTTTTTTTCTTATTTAGCCGTTATGTCCCACTGCTGGGCAAAGGCCTCCCTACTCTCTTTCCATATCTCACTGGCCAGGGCTACAAAGTACCAATATTCATCAAATGGTATGGTATTCTATTTACATTTTATAAAATGTATGCCTAGGCTAGACATAGGGCACATATATAAAGGAAATTAATTGGTAACGATAAACATAACAGACTACGGAGAGAAAATAGAAGCTATAATGAAGTTATTTTTAAAAGTCATAAAATATTTCGCAAAATTGCTCATAAAAGTCACTTTTAGAAACGTGTAAAGGGAATCTGTGTAGCAAACTACGTCAATCACGTCTAATGCCGGTCCAGAATAGCTCCAAAAGAAGTATAATTATCTATAGAGTTACTGGGTGGTGGGGTTTTAATTAGTTTGACAAATTAAGGAGACTGATATGAAACCTTAATTAAATAAATAAAACTGTTGGATTTGAGTTGTAGGGTGAAATGAGTTATATAAAACAACGAATGAATCGCTATTCGTATGGGCTCTATTCGAAAGTTTCAGGAAAAGAAAATATTCTGTTCCTGTTGCTGGTCCATTGAATCGGTGGTGGTTGGACTTGGACGTTCAACTAGTTTTATCACAAAACAGAGTTATTTGCCATACCTACTATCTTAGAAATTTGGAATTAGGAAGATATAACAAGAATCAACCCATTGAAGTATGTGTTGGAGACATTGAAGTAGTACCTAAGGCAAGGCGTCATCAATAAACACCAATATAAACACATTGAAAGTGAAACATGAGTATAAAGATATATTGTTTCGTAATCAACATGACACAATCAGTGACAGTACTCCCACACTCGCATATCAGTAATTTGTAGTATAATGCGTATAATCCACTGAGCAGTCGTGAACTTACACCCACTGAGCTAAATCCACAACGCTCCTAAACTCAGCACAGCTACTAATAAGTCCCGAACGGCATTGTGCAGTTATTAAGTCGGACTGAGTCACTAGGAGTCATGTGGTGGAGAGCTGTACCCTATAATTAGACGTTAATCAGCGAAAAAGGCAGAACACGGAGCATGTGTCCGGCAAAACGGAAGCCAGTCTGGCACGAATAATTCATTGTGCAGTACGCACTACCCATTCATATGGCGAACGAGCCAGGTCGCGGATAGTGCGCCCATTCACTGGTGGACGCACAGGAAGCTCTAATGGTCGCGGTCGACATTTGCTCGCTGCTGCTGCACCGGAACTGGATGTAGGCAGGAACTAAACAGTTAACACGGTGGACAGGACACCCTTTTTACATTAGCTAATGTATCGCGCTAGCGGTGGGTTTTAGATAACGCATATGTTCCCATTTAGACCTTCTGATTCGGAGCGATAAAATCGTGATGCTAGCAAATAATTATAAACCTTTGATTTAATAACATTGGGTGGCTTTGTTGATGGGCGGTATAATCATCACCTTATACATACTATGTTATATTATAACAAATGTTTCTTTATAGGTAGGGCCTTTCTTTTGTTAGATCTTATGAACTACATAGGTATGGAGCTAGTTGTTTTCAAGATACATAACTATTTGTTGGGACACGGCTCAGTCTAGTTCGCGTCGCTGCAGCTTCGAGGCTACTGTCCTGCACCGCTCGGCGGTCGCCGGTCGCGGACTTTGGACCCGACCGTGTTTGTATCTGCATCCCGTTCACTCCCTCCAACCAGTGCAGCGTCTCACTCACGACTCATCATTCCCGTCCATCATACCATCGTCGCATTACCTCATCAATCGAGCCGAGATGCGATTCGTATTACTGCATTTTTTGCTGTCGATAGCACATTGCCATGCCTTACCATAAAGTTATTATCATTATCGACGACCAGCATTCCAAAGGTGCTGCACTTCTTGATAGTAATGATTCTTGCCGTCTCCATGGCATTTGATCTTCCAAAGCCAGTCGCATTTATCTAATCATTTTTAAGCAGAATCCCTTTGTTTCTTTTTACTGCGAACGGAAACAAGTCATTTCGTTTTTTCCTTCGGCTTTTTTCGGAATAGGTGATTTAAATATTTAAAATTAAACCGTAAAATAACAATTTGCTAATTTATCCTGGTCACACGTGTCGCTTTAAACCGTTGGCGACAGGACGAAGGACCATTTCCCACACGCAACCAGAGCTGAGCGAGTGTGTCGGCGGGGCGGCCGCTCGCCTCGGGGTAAGTAGCTTGTACCTGGCTACTAAATGACTTAGCGGTCCTTGAACCCTCCTGCGCTATAGCTACGTCATTGATGTCACAGGATAAAGCCAACCAGCAGGTCGATGAGTTTCATTCGTTTAGAATGTTTTTAAAATCTTATTGTAACGCTTTTTTGTATAATTTAAATAATGTTGCCACAAAGTTTAAGCCAATACAGAATATTGTAAATGTCAAACCATATACCTAACGTAACGTCTAGCGGGCCAAAGATGATAATAATTTCCGTAAAGTTGTCCGATTAGATTTACATGACCAGTTTTAATATTGCTTTACAAGTTTTAAAGCACCTACCTACGTTTTATTCAGAATAGCAATCAAATTAGGAGGAGGATAAACATTTTTTTGATACCTAACTCACAATAGAACTTACTGAGAGTTCAAAAACTAGGTAGGTAGTTAAGTGATAAAACAGATTTAATATTGAAATGTAGGACAGCCGAACATTCGTAACAAAGCGCATGCTTGAGTTGCGAAATGCCAAAGGAGAGAAGGGAACGCAGACACCTCGCCCCCGAGATGTAAAATGTCACTATACTACACTAAGTACTGATTTACATAACATTCGTCCCAGATTCGATTGTTTGACAAATCAAGGTCGTTTTATGAAATTGCATTATTAGTTAACAGTGCGAATGAAGGAACCCCTGAAGCGCCGCGGCATGAATTTAGGTAGGACATTTGTTTTGTACCTACCTGTGGTCTACTTTGCCAATCATTCTGGAATTGGTACATCACCTGGCTGGCACTATACTATAAACTACTTTCTCGGTTATGAATAGGCCATAGGAAAGAGATTAGTACCTACTAATAGAAGAACTTAGTAGGTAGGTACATGAGTAGGGATAGCAACATCTGTCAATCATCTACCTACTCGTACATAGGTAAACAAGTGAAAGCTGCTTCACCATTTATTATTGCTATCACCTTTCTAGCCAAGTGGGCACCTAGTTATTTCATTTGTAGTAAAAAGATGTTAGGTTGTTCATTTCATATAAGATTTTATTCAAGTGTCGTTCTGAATTAACTTCTCGTGATCTTAACACTATCACACTAATATTATAAAGGCGAAAGTTTGTGTGTGTTTGTGTGTGTTTATGTTTGTTACTTCTTCACGCTCAAACGGCTGGACCAATTTTGATAAAATTTTGCATGCAGGTAGCTATCACCCTGGGTTAACATATAGACTACTTTTTATCCCGTCATTCCCACGGGATCGAAACTTATGCGGGTGAAACCGCGGGGCGCAGCTAGGAAACTTTTATCAGCCTAGGGTAATTTAGGAACAGTCACAATGTCTAGTTTACTAAATAGTGCTTACATGATTATTTTCATTATCATTGTTTGCCATAGTAACATGGTCGTAGATAGGAGTATTCTTCTCATCGTAGCATTATAGGCTGAGGAGTTCAATTTTCGGTCTTTTCTGTGACAAATGGAACCTAGTTTTAATTCGACTAATTTTAATTTACCTACGTTAAAATCCGCTCTACGGGCGGCCTCTATAATACGGTTACTTTTTTTGATAATATATGGCCTGTTTGAATGTGGAGCAGCATGGTCCACCGCAGAGAGCGTTATCGACCGGCTATCGAAGATTACTGAATGATCGGCGCCGGTACCAAGAAACGCGGCGAGGCACTCAAAGGCCAGGGCGGAGTCGAGAGAAAAAATCAATGCCTTTGTTACTAACAACTCAGGTGTACAAAAAGAAAATAAAAAGAGCTCAAGTTGAACTGACAGTGGCTAGTGATGATGCAAATACTATCGATAACTTTTTGAAAACTTTTCAAAATTTTATTGACTTTCTAAGCAAAAGTATCATTCAAATGTTACAAAAATGGTAAATATCTGGTTAGAGGCGTCAAACATTTATCAGACTTCGAACTAAATTTTATTTCAAAAGGTATTGTAATTTTCCTCAAAGTACAATATGTGCTGGGTGCGAAATCCACTATCAATGAATGAAATGAAAAAGTCAATTTAAGCAGGAGTAGCGAGAGAGTACCTACGTAACCAATCCAAAAAATAAATATATAACTTACACCTTTCGACAGGTATCGATATTGTGACGGGCTGCCCTCTCAGGTACCATAAACAACTAAGCGTGTCCTGACAGGAAAGGCGATTACGAGGGGTGAGGGGTGTCGGGGAGGGCTCGAAGCGATTCCGAGAAGTCGGATCGCACCGCAGCCTCCAAGGCTAGCCGCGGTAACATCACAGGACATGGGCTCGTTAACTCTTCGAGGTGAAAAACGGCGATCCAGCCACTTTAAACAGATTAAATTAAATTTGAAATAAGATTTTCGAAGTCTGCCTTTCTTTGTACACATTTGGTGTTCATTATTATGTTCATTCATTTGATTTGTTTATATTGATTTTAGATTTCTTTGTAGGCAGAAATACAGAAATATTAACCCTAGGCTACTATGCAAAAACACATGGAGAGCTGATTTGAGAGCTCTAATTTGCAGATTCTGTTGAATAATCCATCAAAACAATTTTTTCATGTCTCAAATATCATATACTTTTATAATACTTAATAGAATACATTTTTGTTTTATGCCTTATATTATAAACAAAGAAAAAATTACTGGACCTAATTCAATTTTCTACTGGAAACAAGTCTGAATATCTCCGAAGTTCTACATCATTTTTACGTAGTTTTTATACCAAAATACTCTTCAATAACTGATTAAACAATATCAATAAAAAAACTAAAACAAATACTTATTGATACTTTGATTTTTTTATAAATAAAATAAAAGTAAGTACTCTAAATTTCACTGCGCCGCCGGCGGCGGCGATGCTCGCTCGCCCTGGCTGGAGGCCTTAATTTATTGAAGCATCCACAGGCAATCTCGGTTAAGAAGACGACAACCTCATACATAGGTTGAACTGCGAGATGCCATTTATTATAATAAAAAAATGCGCGCTCAGTAACAAAATGTAAAAGGGCTCTTAAGTAAAATCGGTACCAGTAACTGTATGAATCAAGTTATAGTTTAATGTTTTGGTATCAACTCTGACTTATTCACCACTTTTGCACCTCGTGCCAGATGACTCTACCTGTAACTGTTTTTAGGACATTAACAACAACACGTTTCTGAGTTTATTATGAGTGTGTGGATTTCCCCACAATATTTTCCTTCACCGAAGCCAGTGATAAATTGTTTACAATAAATAAAAACATTACAATTTACGTGTTTCTAAAACAAATAATTTTCAGCTAATATTAGGAAGGCTCTACACAACTAGCCTTGGAGCTGATTTTAAGTCATCTTCTCGCTCTGTCCATGGACTATACCCAACTCGTCCATGTGGTGTTCTATTTTAGAAGTTTCATTGGACCCAATAATTTGATGTTTTTTCTAGTTGTGCTCCGAGAAACTTTTTTCTGTAGGATTGGTGGCCGTAGTGGAGAAAAGCATTATTATTGTTTCTAAACTACTGAATCTCGATGAGACAAAGGTTATCAAACCTTTAAATGCAGATAAATCGATATTATTCCGTAACCTACTTCGACACCACAAGAAAGTAGCAGTGTGAGGATATTCCGTGGCGTCGCAGTGCCGCGTTCGGCATGCCGAAATAACCGCGCGCGTACCGGCGCGGCGTGTTCAATGGACAGCGCGCGGGAGGCGCGGGGGCGACGCGACGTCGCGGCGCTCGCGCCTAAATTAGACGTAAACACGGCGGGTACGAGGCGCCGCCGCTGCGCCGCCGGCGTCGACGCTCACTTAGCTCTGCGCAACACGCACCTATAATACCATCCAAGCACTGAAATTTCAACATACGGTTTGGTATACGTCTGGTTTATCCGTATCAAGAGCGCTTTTCCTCATTTTGGACGGTTCAGACAGAGACGAGAGCTTTGAAAAATTGTGTGCCTACTACTTTGAAGCCTACTATAATTATTTTAGTCAATCTATCACACTCCTCAGCAGAATGTAAAACTCTGGGGAACTGATCAACTGAGTGAGAGTTAGATGGGGACGCGACGGCGGAGAACCAACCGTGGTGACTAAACTTGTTTACCGATTTGTTTATTGTTTGATATTGCATCCGACTGCTGTAAGATCTACCAGTTACCACTTTAAACAGCCGGCGGCTATAAAGTAGTCCAATCCTGGACATTACGCAACTGTTGAACTATTACGTTCTTGAAAAGTAGAAAGATATATTTTGGTTAGGTAGCTATACAAGATGGTATTGTACTAGCACCGTAACCTAAACCCTAAAAAAATAGGTTACGTGGGTGTCGTTAAAAGGGACTGAAGATCATCTCGAGAATATGGATGGCAGCTAGCAGCGTCTGTTGATTTATAACAACATACGCTATGGCCGTTCCGTTGGCCAATTGAGACCATAGCAATAACAACAATACTATCCCCATGATAGTTCATTGAATCAACTGTTGAAAAGGTGGGTCGTGTTCAGAAGCGGATGTTTAATAACAGGTCATTATTATAACGAAAATCATATTTTTTCGACAAGAATATATGAAATTTCTTGCTCTCACTGAGCATAAAATTGAAGAATGACTACTTACTGGAAACATCACTCACCTGTGCTGATATACCTTCGTGGTAAATAGCATGCTGACGGTAGGGATCAAAGCAATTTTCTAACAGTTTATTTAAGGTACCCTAAGATCCTATAGGTTATAAAACACAGGTAGGCACCCAGTATAGACAGATACATAATATTACAAGCAATAAATGTTTACAACATTCAGTACCAATATGGGCGGTGTCGATGTACTTACTCGGGTGTAGCAAAATTATGAAATGAAATCCTAATCTGAATTACCTACCTCATAAACATTGCTATCGCCCGGGAAACGTTACGCGCATAACCAAATCTGTCCAATATACACGTTTAACGAACTCGGCCTTGACTAAAGTATTGCCATATGAAAACAATAACTCACGGTGTGGTATGAGTAAACTTATCAGTATTCAATAAAGGCGCATACGGTAGCAAACGGTCAGTAACTGAGTCGTACCGCGATGCGACATCGTATGAGTAATAGCAGGAGCACAACAAACCTGCTACAATGGGAATTGAAGACATTGACTCCTGTCATAAATATTAAATCATCTCCCTCTCTAAATCCCGAACGTACAATCAACAACTCTGCCGAATGTGTTGTGACTTGAGACACGTAGCGCTACACGTAGAGGCCCTTACATGTAGGTAAATAAGAGCTAAAGCGTTAACGTATCTCGTTTTGAATTATCCGAGTAAAATATAATTAGTTCTTCAGTCAAATAATGAACTGAGGAAAGGGAAAGAAGTGCTTTGCTAATATGATGGTGGTTTAAATAGGATCTTGACACTATTACTCACGAACAGCCCATGTTTACACGTTACTTCCATATATGTCATAATGCATATTTAGCTTCTTGGGAATCACACAGTTTAGACTTTATAAGGAAAAAATCACACTACACACAGTAGGATATAAAGGTTATTCACTATAAAAAATAGCTCATATTATTAATCTTACATCTAGTTTAATAATTACATGTAAGTATAATGTAGGCAAAATATTGCAATAAAACAGTTTAAAATATTTTCCTATTGATCACGTCACAGTATTTCAAAAGAATATTATGTATGTACCTACCTACGTTCAGCGATGAACTAAAAGGCAATAACAAATTAGTGCTAGGCACAGTATAACTTAGGTAATTATTCTTATAAAAAGGATGGACAAATAGATATCAGTAGTTACTTATTAATATAACAAGGAGTGAGACCATAATACTATAGCAGAAACTAAAACTATAGATACGTAAGTATATATATCTGTGCTATAGACTATTTGGTACAGTATCTTCTATTAACAGGTTATTTCGCATTATCAATATCGCCAGCAGTCAGGCAAGTGTAGGTACCTTTAGGGAGATTTACAATACAGTATGAGACAAACATATAATTCATACAGAAACGTACCTAACAAATATTATCAATAAAACTGTCCAATAAAGTCGAATGAGAAGTCACGTAGACTTTTCACAGTAATAAGAGTAGTGTCACATTTTGTGTAGACAACAATTTATTATACATACATTAATTAAAACGCTATTAGCGAATTCTTTGCAATGAAACGCTGACGTGGCGGGTCGGGCCTTCTTGGGCATGACGTTGGCCCTAAGGCGCTTGTCAATATACACACTTGACCCCTTTTGATCCTACAATTAAGCATGGCGATACTGTCCGCTCTCTCACATATATCAGAACAGAAGATGTGATGAGCTAATGTTTGTTATAAGTATCATTGTTACAACATTAAGTAGGAGTATGTATTTTAAATTATTTCTTGTGTCTCAACTATTGCAAGGATCAGCTATGTGTAAATAAATAATTTTGCTACTTACTCTCAAAATTCTCAAGTACATAAATTAATTAGTAATTTGTCATTGAAGGTGTTTTCAAAAGGAAACCAAGAACCTATTAAAAATGGCTTTCAAAGTTAAAAGAAATGTTAATTTGTGTAGTTCTAAATTAATGTAGGTAACAGTGTGTGTGTGCACAGAGGTGGATGTGTGAAGTGATAAATTCTTATGTGACGATTTCTGACAAGCTATGTATTGAGAAATTTTATTATCAACTCGTTTACCTAACACCTAAAACCTTTTTTGAACTAAAAACCTACTGCAATAATAAATGATTATGAGGAGACAAGAATTGATAAATTTAGAAATGGACGTACAGTAGGAAGTATAGAAGAGGCTCCAGTTACACAAAAGTTGGGGAACCGTTTGTCTTGATAAGGGATTATTGTCGTATTGTTGTCTTGGTTGAGGAAGGATTCCAACGAAACGCATATACGAGTACATATACTTATGCCTAAGAGAATGATGAACAGACATGATAAGGAATAGAATGGGCGAAGGAAACTGAAGATAGTGTGACGGATGACGTAATTAAGAGTCAGGTAAAAGGGTGTGCATCATAACGAGACGATTGGCAAAGAAGAAAGGTAGAGGATAACATTATGCGTCAACCACAAGTAACATGTGACAGGTAGGCAAAAGAAAACATTGGAGTAGGTTACGTAACTAGTTAATAGAGCTACAGTACCATGTGGTATCATAAAAAATAGAATAATATACAAGAAGTAGGTACCTATCTAACGTATACGTCTATACCCTGTCCATTAGGTAAACCGTTTTTGACAGATGGAACTAGTGATTGCAGCAACGTAACGTTTCGATTATTTACTTTAACACTTTAATTTGTTTGTACAATCGATTATCTATTATTGCTGTCGAATAAAAAGTAGTGCGGTTTCTTTAATTTTTATGTCTGAATTTATTATTATTAAATACAAAACAATATAAGTTAGCCGCTTTTTTTACTTTAGTTTAAATTTTGCTGGTTTTATAGCAGAAATAAGCGTAAAAATAAAATATCCACTGGTTTGCCGTATTAATTGTGTTGTAGTGTATACACATAAATATGGGGTTTACTACCTACATATTAAAACACCGTTTTTTGTGCATAACATTTTGTGAAAGTTTTAAAATCGAAATAAAACATTAACATTTTGTTTATGGTGGCAGATCCGTATCCTGGGCAAATAAATTATATATTTTTTCTGATTTTTGAGTGGATGCAAGTTTTTCTATACTGATTTACCTATGCATAATATAAAATGATTATTTTCGATACATTCATTTGAAGCGATTACATTCGATCCTACTATCACTTAGTAGGTACGATAGAATGTAATTTAATGCGCATAACAATTAAATATATTTTTTTGTCAAAACTGATACACGTACGGTATTATAACGTTTGTAAGGAGTCATAAATAAGATAATTCAATAAGGTAGGGCAGTTTCTATATTTACTTTATTACGCATATACAATAATAATTACGTTCTAAGGCTGCTGTCAAAAAACATTAAACCTACTGGACAGGGTCTAAGGGCTGATTTTTCAATCGATAGATAATTTTTATTCGTGGAAAAAGATTTTGTATGAAAGAACTGCAAAACATACAAAATTATTCCTCGGATAAAATTATCTGGCGTTGGAAAAATCGGCTTATTTTTCTTGATGATTTTTTTTTTTGAAGAGGAAAATAGAAATAGAGGGATTTAGGGCTCTAAATCCCTCTATTTCTATTTTCCTCATCATTCATTTTTAACTCCCAATACCTAATTAAAACAATTATGCAATCATGATAAGCACAATTGAAATTATGCATCTGCGCAGACTGCGCATACTTAATTATTATCAATTTAATGTGTGTACCTGCATTATCAGCGTTGAAAACAAAAATGCTTTGATAGGTCAAGACAGAACTTTCCACATAACATAGCCCGGTGGCCCACCCGGTGTGGTCTCATGAATACTCCGTCTCATTTATCGCAACAAGCAGCTTTGTTGACCATGGCAAGTATTATTGGAAGCACATTAATACCGATGACACAAGACGATGAGAGCCAACTGTATCTACAAGGCTTGATAATGCAGCGCAACACGGACAAAGATCTGCCCTTGAAGGAATTACGGCGGTCGACGGCTAACCCGTACATGTATATGTTACTGCTCTAAATTAGATGCACTTGTAGGGAAACACTTAAGAATTTGAATATTCAAGTGTTTGAGGTTAAAGTTACAATGACGTCACCCTTCGAGAATTATGAACCAGAATCGATAATGCTTTAGGTAAACCACTCGTTTAACATAGTAAGTTCCAAGAAGAAAAAAATTAAAGGATTTGTATAATTTTGTCTAGTTATTACAACTTCACAATGTCCATACTCCATAATGATTAAAAATAAATTAGGTACCTCGTTTCTATTATGCTTATTACTTTTCTACTAAACTGTTAAGTCATGAATCATGACAACAGAAGTACCTACCTTATTAATGATACGTCAAGTTCCTCCTACTACGTAAGTTTAATTAGATGCCGTGTTACCAGAATTTAGCACTAGCGCTGGATCGATTTCTCAAAACACTCCCGTTGAGCTCAGTTTCTGATCGGTGCCGATAAAGACGCTGTCTAGAGCCAACATCCAGTAATCAGAGCGTGGAAACTGAGTGAGTACCTTGTTGCTATTATACTGCAAGGAATAACCAGCTCTGTGACGCAATCTTAGGGTCCATATTGCTAAAGAAGCATTCTACAGCACAATACTTAACGCTACCGACGTACACACATGGAAGTAACATTGTCACATAGGCATCGGGAAATGTAACATGTCTTGTAAGAGATTAGATCATGAGTTTGATAAATTCATGATTTTGATTTCAATGAAAATGACACCCATAAAGATGACATCAAACTTAATGATCTGTTAACAACGCTAAGCTACATAATATTTTAGGAAGTGAATCTTCTCCACCAACTTTTATTTTATTTCTAATTAAACCCTTCTATTCGACGGTTATAGTAATCTAAGAATCGATTTTAGGCCAAGTACCTACAGTGTGTTAGAGCTGTAGGTATTCTCAGATATAGTCGGCATGCTGTTGATAGGTACCCATTTAGCCGCATAAACATCTTTTTTTAACATGATTCATGATTGAGGCACTAATTAAGTTAGTATATTTAGCGTAATTTCGCAAATAATAGCAATTTGTTAAAATACGTTTTGTAATCTATCCCCGAGAATAGATTTCACTATGTTAATCAATGCTAGTTTTAATGACAAGAGAAAGTAAGTATATTAACGGCATATTATACTTTGTTCTAAAACGAAAATTGTATTCTCAGGCGAGTGCCGTTAGAGCTACCTGTCGCGTCGCTCGGTGCGGTGGATCGGTGCGCGGGCGCAGCTCGCGGCGACCGCAACGCGACGACGCAGCGCAACGGGCGACTTCTTAGAAGGCGATAGTGAGCTGTATTTTAATGTTATCGCTGTGAATACACCAGTGCGATAAGTCCACTTGTTGCGCATGTGACTACTCCACCATGCTCTTCTCGGAAACGATCGTGAAGCTTTATCTAATTACCTAGTTAGTTAATTTTACTGTACTGCACGTCAGGTAAACATTACAAACATTATCTATGGCGCGACACATAATAGATGTTATTAATTAATAACTATGTAGACGCTTAGTAGCTGCTTATTAATAAACAAAATAAGACGGCGTGAGTGTAGATAACATAGGTACAGACGCCAGCACATCAACCTACACCTAACTGTCACATTTTCCCAATCAACTTTGAACCTTATATTTCAGTGATAAAGTTGAAAATCTATTAAAGAAATTTGACAGATTGTAGTAGGTTGATGTGCTGGCGTCTGTACCTAATGCTTGGCTCGAAACTGTGAACGTTCATTGCAATTAACACAGTTAAGGAAAACATATTTAAAAACCTGTGACCAAATCGACAGATTTAATAAAAACCTATTTATACATACCTACAAGTCTCAAATAATTTAATTATCGAGCGCCGAACCCGCTAGGCTTGTTTACGCAGACAACAACGGCCTTGCCAAAGACGTCTAAAAGGTTATTCCTTTCGCCATGCCTATGCATATTTATTATTTATACATAGGATAATATATCAACGTTGCGCGGATATTCTATAGGTATGTAGGTACCTACCTACCTCATTATTGCTACTTATGTTTTTTTGTCTGTTATGTATTTATGTAGGTAGGTACCTACTTAGGTAATATTTACGTTTTTTTTCGTCTGAGGTGATCAGACTTACGATTTAGGTTAGATAATATTGTTCCAAAAACCCGTGCACGCGCACATTATGCTCGATTAAAAAATCATAATAATATACCTAAAACTGCATTTGCGATTTATTTGCCTAACAGAAACAAAATATGAGTTTATGGAAAAATAACTTCCCTACACAATAAAGTTCAGTTCAAGCTACAACTTCGAATATTTTTTAATTTTTTCAATAGTTTTAGTCACTCTGAAATAGTCTGAAATCAACCTAATTACCATTAAAATATAGTTGATATTTGTTTAATTTGAAATATAAGTTTACGCCACGCCACAAAGAATTGTACTTACTTAATATGTTTGCCTTAGTTGACGTTTACAACTTGTACAAGAGAACAAGTACCTAGTTGATAAGCTCAATGGTTTGTTTTCATTCCTTGATGAGAATGGATATAGAACTACCTATTCATTATTTAGGTACCTGTCCAATTATTACCTATAACATATTTTATTTAGTTAAATCTGTAGTGGATCTTCTTGATTAGCCGATTAATAAGTAAGTAGTAATTGTGATCTTTGATTTCAATTAGGTACATATTGAGTGTATTATGTTTAGTTAATTTGATAATTCATGTTTAATTTAAGAATCCGATAATAAGAACACAGGTTACAAAAACAGTTGAATGAACTTTGGATGTATTTTTTCGTTACTACTATTTCATTATTTGTATTCAGCGCAAGGAGTTTCTCTTATTAGGCATTCAAAGGACGACATTTAAAAGGAAATATTGGTAGAAGACCGGTCAATTTGCCCGTTGGCGTTGTGTATGTACCTGACTATCTGTAAATACCAACCAATAAATGGGGTAATGACGGGAACTTATAAATTTTACTCGAGATCAAAACCGAAACTACAAGAATATTCCAACTACCAACATTTACCTACTTATCTAAAAGACAGAAACCTGAACTTAAAGAAGATGAAAAATGGAAATACATTAGATAGGAACTTAAGTCATTGACGTGATCCATTAGATTCCCAAAAACATGTAAACTATTAATATTATAAATACGTACCTACCTACCAGTTAAGGTGTAGATGTACCTAGATAGTCATGGAATAAACACAAAAATATGTAAAACTCTGGATCCTACAGTGACCAACGATAACGATACTGAGCCAAGCAGAACAAATAGAAAAGGTGTGTTCAGACTAGTGTCGTGACCTAAGCAGGTAAGATGTTCAGGTCAAGAGTCAGGAGGAAGGTGTGACGCGGTGAAGCTACTGGTCCTGATAGCGCCGCGTTGGGCGTTAGCCAAGGCAATTTGCATCGCTACCCGTTTCGGAACATCGCCAAGTCTAGCCGAACAAAACCACAGAGAATTACCCTCCATTCCAATAATAATTAAAGCAAACATTTCGCAGTCGAGACGCACGTCGACGGACGTTATGGAGCTTATAAAGCATCGGCCCCAGCTCGCAATTAAGAAACGACGCGCACGTCTATTTACCGACACGGAAGAGACGCACCGCTTGCAATGGTCCATCGCGGTATGCTCCTGCAGCGGCGGCGACGAGAGTAGAGCCAAGAGCCCGCCCGTCTAAATTAATACCTTTGATATTCGAAATATCAATATTTTAAGGGAGCTTATGAAGTGCGTCGTTGTAGATGTAACATGCAGGCCTTCCGCGTTGGCAGTCCTAACGCGCTCTAACGAACCGAGTTAAACGGAATACATATAAATCTTATGAAGTATTTATTTTCCTAGCAACAGTGTAGGCTAATATGATCTACATATATTCATAACGGTAATAAAAGTATCCGATTTCTATACTAACAAATTTACAACATGACTGAACGATATTTTCAAAATTCAAACAATTTTTAAGCCTAATCGATGATATTTTCATGTTTGTCAAAATAGAACATAAAATTATATTTACTTAGTTCCGAGCGTGTAGTACAACAGGCAGTGTTTATTTATGAAGTGGCAAAAGCTTTGATGTCGCGTTGGCTAACTTCCACACACCGCGAAGTGACTAACGCCGAATAGCGTCGTGGAAACCTGGTTGTAACTGCCTAAATAGTGACATCGACTTCACACTGAAAAATATATAGAACGCAAGATCCAACTAATAACACAGTTTTAGTTATTTTCATAGGACAACTACACAGGTAGGCCTAATATAGAATATAGAAGAATAAAGCTAATATAGAAGAATAAAGCTAAAAATCATATGTCGTCAACATAAAAAAACGAGTTCTAACCTTAGGTACACCAGAAGGTTACCTCTTCCAGGTCGATGTGAACTCTCACATCAAGTGTTATTATTAGGAGGCCGCGTCGCGCCTTTTAGTCGGGGTTTTGACACGACGAGGTTTAAGCATGACGACGTTAGTTTGTATGGGTGCATATTGGCACATATAGACGTTAACTTGCCTGACACTTAACGTGGTGTTGGATTCGCGATTCGTACGTCCTGACTTAAGCTTACTCTTGCAAGAGACGGACCTCACCATGTATATTTGTTCCCCGACTTAAGTAATTTTGCATTAGGGTAGGTAGGTAGGGCTTGGTTATTCGAATGGTGTGAATAAAAGTCTTGAGCTATGCCAATACTATTATTCGAGGGTGGGCGTAGCTCATGTAGAGGCTGGCTGTAAAGCAAGGCTGGTTGAAAAGCCACACCTCTTTACAGGACTGGCTGGTTATATTTATTTGAAGTATGTTCCATTCGAACGTCCAAGCATGCGTCATAATTATAGAGAGTCGTAGATTTGACGTCCAATATATAAGTCGATAATTATATAATATGATAAAAAGACTCCTAAAATATATCCTAGTAAACTATAAAGAGAGTTTAATTTAATAGAATAGATCCCATTCTCTATAGTACCTATTGTCAATTATGCGACACCTACCCATTCTGCAATGAAATAAAGCCCAAGGAATAGGGAGAATTTAGTGAAAAACCTGCTTTAAAACGTAAGTACAAAACCTATGCGTAGGTTTTGTACTTACGTTTTAAAGCAGGTTAGCTCCAATGCACATTTGAACTGAAACAGCATCTCATCAATACGAGAAAGTTTTAGTTCCCAGAATAATAGGTATTTGGCCGAATAAAATCATTATTTGGTATCAATATTAGATTGGATAAGTGATGAGAAGGTTTTGTGATTAAAAGATAGGTAAGTAATCAGCCTATAATGTTCCCACTGCTGGGACACATGCCTCCTCTCAGTGAGAGGGAGTGGGCCGTAATCCACCACGCTGGTCCAGTGCGGGTTGGCATTTAATACCTTTTTTTCACAACTGAACATGTCTCTTGCTCAACGATATGGGAACTACGTCAATCTCGGACTGAATGTATAGGTACCTTTACATTGATGTTTCATGTTTTGCAACAGATATAAAACGAATATTGATATTAAATCATCAATATTTTAGATTATGAATTATTGAGCGCCGTTTGCGCAACTGAAAACATAACGTGACAATAATGGCTACGGCGCGCGGCGCCAGACTACCGACTAGCTATTAGGTACCGATTATCGATATAATTATTTCAAATCACTCAACCGACTTCAAACGTGAAGCAAGGCTTCGTCATATTGGCGAGTGAGCGTGTGCGATAGTCGACCCAATTGCCCATAAGTTTACTGCGAATTTTAGAACGCGTGAGAAAACGGAAGGCCTGTTTACAATGTTTCAGGATAGGAAACGCCAACCTCATCTAGTTTAAAAAAATATGATTGACGTGTAAAAGTGTTTGTACAAACCTACTTACAAAAATAAAATCATTTATCATAAGGTCCAACGAAAACCCGTAATAAGTGTGGTCATCATTTATAATGAGTTTCATTAATATTCATAGTTCACTAGGTAGCTACCGAATTGAAAGCAAAATCCGAAATCCAACAAAGAACCTACCTTTTGGTGGGGGATAGGTATTACTAAACAACAACAATTCCCAATACAATAATATTTCAGTAGTTCTTCGAGTAGTTCTATTCATTCGTCTAGGTATGATAGATAGATAGGCTTTTTATTTCATGGTTTACCCAGATTCATGTTATCGACGAACTTTAGGTCACCATTGATATTTTATTTATTTTCCCAATCAAGTATTGATGTTTTCCTCAAGACAGCAGTTTTATGCATTGGAATTGCGTGCCCTTTATCTTACTATAGGTACTTTTATTAGCAGAGAACCAGTTACAGAATGGACATCAGTAACTTTTAATATAGCTACCGTAGACCATCCGCGTACCATTCATTCACTGAGAGCTATTGAAGGTACAAAAAAATATTAAACATAGCCTGGTACTCGACGTTTTCAAAACCTTATCCGGGTAATGTTCAAAGTAGTCCTTTGCTGAATTTCTTCATCAACTGCATCGAGATGTGAATAATTATGATCTGTAGTAGTTTCCGTTTCGGAAGCCTGTCTATTCTTCCATTAATCTAGTTCTAGTTCAAAACTCTAGCTATTTATTTGTTAGTAGGTTTTTACTTAAGGAAGAAAGCTTTGGCTGTCGGTAGTTTTCATACCAAGGTGTCCCTGATTTTGTTATTACGCTTAAGGTGAATGCGCAGTGATAGCCTGCGAAATTCAAATTTTCTTACGTTTTTTGCAATTTTCAGGTCAGTGTCAGGTTTTATCTTAATCAAGATTTGATTCGCGACTCTAACAGGTACGTTATAATCATTCGAATCATTAATACATATTTCTAAGTTAGATTTGTAATCATTTGAACCAGTAATCCTGATTCTTCTTCTTGTTGATCGAAAGCTTGGCTGCTATTTCATTTAGTCGTAGGTTAGAGGTCGTTTTTAGGGTTCCGTAGTCAACTAGGAACCCTTATAGTTTCGCCATGTCTGTCTGTCCATCCGTCCGTCTGTCCGTCCTCGCTTAATCTCTGTGACCGTTAGCACTAGAAAGCTGAAATTTGGTACCAATATGTATATCAATCACGCCGACAAAGTGGTAAAATAAAAATTGAAAAAAAAAAGGTTTTATTAGGGTAGCCCCCATATATGTAAGGTGGGAAGTGATTTTTTTTTTATTTTAACCCTAACGTGTGATATATTGTTGGAAAGGTATTTAAAAATGAACAGGGGTTTACTAAAATCATTTTTTGATAATGTCAATAATTTCGGAAATAATCGCTCTAAAAGTAAAAAACAATGTGTCCCCCCCCCCCTCTAACTTTTGAACCATAAGTTTAGAAAATATGAAAAAAATCTGAAAAGTAGAACTTTATAAGGACTTTCTAGGAAAATTATTTTGGACTTGATAGAAACAACAGTTTTTGTACAAAAAAGACATAAAGTTGTACAAAATCATTTCTGGACTAAGTTCGTAGTATAATCGTATATGCAAGCATTTTTTTTTTAACTTCGTTTACATATTTTATTATCCTGAACGTACCTATCTTTTTTCAAACAAAAAAAGAATGATTAAAATCGGTTCTCGCAATCCAAAATTACCAACGAAAACTTCTGGCACGTCTAGGTATTAATTAGTAACCCAATTCCCCGAGAGATGGCGCTGTAGGTACTTATTACATTGGGTCGGGTATTATCGAATTGTACGTGGGAACACTTATTGTGACGGACGGGAAACTACGGAACCCTACACTGAGCGTGGCCCGACACGCTCTTGGCCGGTTTTTCATGTATTGATTTTGCATATCTAGAATCTTGTCAGTCAGATTATACTTTTACCAATTATGTAGTGTTCTTCAAAAAGGACTACAAAATCAGAGTGAATTTCCAAGTTTTTCAACAACTAGGCATAGATAAAAGTCGCTTAGGATTTTGGGAGGCCCAACAAAAAGAACCTAATCCATGCAACATTATGCTAAAACTACCATTAAACTAACCACCAAGCATAGAAGGATGACGCCGCCGCCGTTATGCCTATACCTAAGAAACAAGGCATACCTAAAAGGAATGCAGTTCTTGAAATCAAAGACTATCCTCGTGTATGATAATACTAAAAATCTTCGTTCAACCAACAATCGCCTTCTTCGATGTCCTTCTCACCGTTCTGGTTTCATTCATTCTTCTTTCTTTGTCCAGGCGGTCTTTCTATGGAATGCGCTCCCTCTGAACATCAGGACGGCAACCAGTCGGTTATCTTTTAAAGTGAAGGCACGTGAACATATTCGGCAGAAGTTGGCCGTAACATCCCAGCGCTGATTTGCTGGATTCGTTTTCTCCTCTACCGATCATTTTTCCCCTGAGAGTTCATCTGGTTTATATGTATGTATGTATGTATCTGTGTATATATTGTATTTTATATTCATTTCCTAGCTAGTTCTCCTGTATGTTGCACCTGCCATGTTTTGTCTCTGCATCACCCTAAGGTTGACTGGTAGAAAATGCCTCAGGCATTAAGTCCGCCTTTGTACAGTATTTTTTTTACTTGTGCATAAAGTTTTAATAAATAATAAATAAATAATAAACGGATCTACAAAAACGGTAAATTACCGTATAAAAAGGTTAGAAGAACTAATGATTCACAGAGTACCTACATATAATACGGAGGTGTACATTATAATCATTAAGTTGGTCTTATCAGTTTTTATCATGTACTGACGGCAGGTATCTCACGATAAGATAGCATATGACGACAATGTGTTGTCATTAAGAAGAGTTCACGTTATGAACTACCTAGTTTCTTAGTTCTATCTAGTTTCAATTTCAAGTAATATCGAAGTGTATTGCATATTACCTACGTATAGAAAAAAAGGGACCAGTTTTAATAATCATTTTTAAAGTCTTGTTCTAGGATTTTTTGTCACTTTCTTCGAAGATAGAAAAAAGTAAATAAAGAAGAATACATATCATAATCAGCCTATAATGTTCCTACTGCTGGGACACAGGCCTCCTCTCAGTGAGAAGATGTCCCATGTCTTCGAATTTTTGGTTGGTTTGGTTTTCTCACGATGTTTTCCTTCATCGTTTTGTGAGCAGTGGTGATGAAATAATTTACACAAAGTAAAGCGCCTGTCTGGGTTCGAACCTACGACCTACAACTCGTAAGTCGCGGCCGTTACCCTTTGGCCACCACTGCTCGAGAGGATATCGCATCATGATAATCATTTCCTTATAGGTAGGGGATTAAATATGCTAAATATTTATGGCAAAAATTATGCTCTAATTTCTTCAGTGATTATAAAATATGTATGTAGTACTTACCTACCTATGGATAAAAAGCAGATGAATGAGAGCATGACCTAAAATATAAACGTTTTTTCTTACATGTTTGGTTTATTGTCAGGTGTTATTATTACCGATAGTGCTTTCCCATTATGTCGTACATATGAACTGAAACCATACAAACTCGAACAGCCTCTATAATTCGAAGGTTTCAGCTTCACTTAAGTACCTAAATACTTCAAACCAGCGTAATATCGGTTTAGGCGGTACCTAAATAACAAACATTGCGAGGTCCCACATACATTCTTATTTGTTCATTAGTTTCTTGTTTAGATAAGGGCTGATTTTTCCAACGTCATATAATTTCATCGGAGGAATAATTTTGAGTTTTTGACAGTTCTTCTATATAAAAACTGTTAGACGTCAATTTTATTCCAAAAATAGTATATTATGATACATGTGTGCTATGTTGATCATTAAACTCGAGGCGGTATTATTCGCGCGAGCCGCAGGCGAGCGCGATAAGGTAGCCGAGAGTTTAATTATCAATGCACACGCGTATCATACGACGTTTTTCAACACACTTGCGAGGAAAAAAACAGACTTGTATTGTTAAATATTAACTTGTATGGATAATGGCGGGCTGGGTTTGTCATTCCGCGCGCCGCGCTGGCGTGCGCGCGCAGGTTTACCCATAGAGTAAGTAATGGTCAAAACCGATAAACAGCCTATAGAAAAAATATAATAAACACAAAATAATGTTAAGACTTATCGTAGTGTTGTCGTATGTCAAATTGTAGTTTAGTTAGTATGGAATTAGAAAGTACTATTTGCATAGAGAAATATACATTAATTCAGTGAGAATCCGCAATAATAGAACGCCAGTGGTCTTTTCCGTTTGGTTACGGGAGGGACGACGGAAAATTATAAGGTGCATCCAGACAGAGCGAGCCATGCGCCGCAAGTGCTTTTTTTTGTATGTTAGATGCCTCAGCCTGAAGCAACCGTACATATACAAAAAAAATCATTTGCGGCACATGCCTCGCTATGTGTGGATGCACCCTAAGGTGAATGCGCAGTGGTAGACCGCGAAATTTTTTATTTTTTAAGTTTTTTACAATTTGCAGGTCAGTATCAGGTTGTATCTTGATCAAAATGTATATTTACATAATAGATATGTATTTAAAGAATTATAGTCATTAGAATCATTAACATACAGGGTGAATTTTTCAAGTGGGCGTGGATGGCCAAATCCGAAACTATGAGGAATAGCGAAAAGTACTCAAAGGAGTCGCGGGCTCGATTTTGATGTAAACTAAAACTGCATCATTGGATTTTTGAAAAATCAATATTTCTGGCCAGGAATCGAACCTGATGATTTTGAAAAAAAAAAAACACACACACTGTATTATTACACCATTCGATAGTGTCGCTAATACGGATCAAATTCTGGGAAGTAATGACATTCGGAAAACTAAAGGAAAGAGCTCATTTTTATCAAAATACTTTTTTATTTTCTTATGCTACCTACCTATTAAACCTTAACTGATTAATTGTTCAAAATTATGACAATTGTTTTTGAATACATAGCTGGATTCGACGTCTCAAGGATTGTACTGCAATAAAAAATTTGAATTTAGAACATAATTTTGTGAAGGTGACTGCGCTACGAGTGTTTCGGTAGTAAAAATATTGAGCATCATTTCGAACAAGGTATGAAATAATAAGCAGTTTATTAAAATTCAACATTTTCCTTAAGTTTGCCGTATGTCATTACTTCCCAGAATTTGATTCTTATTAGGGACACTATCGAATGGTGTAATAATACAGTGCGTGTTTTTTTTTCAAAATCAACAGGTTCGATTCCTGGCTAGAAATATTGATTTTTCAAAAATCCAATGACGCAATTTTAGTTTTTATCAAAATCGAGCCCGCGACTCCTTTGAGTACTTTTCGCTATTCCTCATAGTTTAGAATTTGGCCATCCACGCCCACTTGGAAAATTCACCCTGTATATATTTAAGTTAGATTTGTTCCCTAAGAACTTTTCCATAAGAGATTTGTTCTTATGGAACAAATCTAACTTAGAAAGATGTATTTAATGATTCTAATGATTATAATTCTGTAAATACGTATCTGTTATAGTCGCGAATCATATTTTGATCAAGATACAACCTGACACTGACCTGAAAATTGCAAAAAACCTTAGAAAAATTTAATTTCGTGGGCGACAACTGCTCATTCATCTTTTAGGTAAATACATTTTAGTTCATCTTGGGACCAAGGACAATTCATACTATTTAAAAAAAAAAAAAAGTAAATTATGGCTCGCGGATTCTTTTTGGCATGAAGTCTCTTTGAAGAGATTAAAAAAAAAACGCACTTCTCCGACCTCCGACTAGTAAATTAAATAGTTATCTGTGGAAATAAAGCACAAGTACCGTAACGTAAAGAAAAAGCACGCGTTTGTAATACACTGCATTATGGATCTAAAAGCTGTGCATTAAGAGCCATTTTACGAGCAAGTGTGTTGAAAAAAAATTTATCTGTCGATTGAAAAATCCGCCCCTAATGAAATAGCCCTGCATTATGAAAACATCAATACATTATATAAAATACGCATCAGTTATTAGTTTATTACACTTAAGTATTACTTACGTACGGATCATTTTATTAGAGAACAATTGACAAGCCGAATTTTATTATACCGCGAACCATATTTTCTGAGTCACTAGCAGGTAGATATCTAATACTTACCTACATAAGATAATGTTGTCCGTAGTGAGTATTTTTCCTTTGATATATTTTCCGTTTTTGACAGTTTAATAAAATATTAAATTTTGCTTTTACTACATCTAATTATCAAAGTTAGTGATACAACAAAGATTTTCAGATTCTGATCAATATTGTAGGTAAGTGCTTTTCTTCTATTATGTATGTGGTTATGTTTATCAGCGAATTACGAACTAGCATTACGGTTTAAGAATACAATTACAAATATATTCTGATAAAACTTACTTAAGATAATATATTTGTCCTTCTGGCGTACGAGCTTGTTCCCAACCAGGCGGGAGTGGACCAAGATCGTCTTGGAGATGTGTCCCGACGTCATAAGATCTCTGTTTTGTGTGCTGATGATGTAGCGGCGGTTGTTGGTTTTGTTGTCCAGCGGCATAAGTTTGTTGCAAGCTTGCGGGTGACGAATGTGCCCGAGAGTGCGACACCGGTGAGGCGCCAGTCGCGGACGACGATCCGAACGCCGAGTCAGCCGAGTTTTCTCGCGAGTGAGACACAGATGGCGACTTGGAACCGGTTGACGGCGGGTTAAAGAACGACTTTGGAAGCTGTCGCATTCGGAGAGGCACCTGTAGCGGTCGTTTCGAGTCCGGCTTAAGCACTGTGTCGAACAATGACTGTAGAACCGAGTCAGAATCCTGGTCCACGCGGAGGACCAGGTTCGATTTCTGTTCAGCGTCCGAGTTGAGAGCCATGATTTACGTCGGAACGAAGAAATCTCGAAACCGACCTGGCCCACCGCTGTGACACAACACTAGCACGCGACGGGCTGGCGCGACGCCACCCGACGTTATTGCAATATAGCGTTCGCTACGCGACTGACGCGCGCCCCGCCCGCACCGCCAAGTCTCCCTGCCCACGCGCACCCGCCGCACCACCCGCGCTGCGCATAGTATAGTATGTATGGTGCACAGACCGGTCTTCGCTTCGAGAATGATGCCCCTCACCCCGCTCACCCACTATCTCCTTGGCTCACCATAAAATACTGTGCTAGGCACCTATAACCCATTGTGACGGGAGCGCACAAATATGTCTAAATCTTTATTTATATTAAAATTAATGAACTCCAATGGATAAATAAAACAGGTGAATGTTAGAAGTTTGTGTTGTTTTATCTCGCAAAACAATGTTTATGGTCTTCAAGTATGTTTTTCTATCTACGGTGATGTCGGTTGGCAATATGGCATTAAAGTGTCTTTTCAAACATTGTGGATTACTTACTTATTGATAAGATGCCACTATTATATTAGTCATTCATTATAATAAAACTACATCGCGTCGTTCTTGAACAGTCGACATAAACCAAGGGCCTGTTTCGCAGTGAAAGGATAGGCACTATCACTGTCTACATCACTACCACCTGAATACCTGATAATTTTCGGGCCGGGCAGATTCAACTTCATCGAAATTCTATATACTTAGGTATCTGTACATTTTTATGGACACTTTAGAAAATATAATTATGTTCTCAATTTTTTTACATAATAATAATTATGCAAATTCGAAATAAATCTAAAAATTTTTAGGACTTTTAAACTACTTTCACTGAATTCCAGTAGGTCTTCAACATTGCATTATTTGTGTCAAATTAGTCGGATTCATCACAAAGAACAATCAATTATTAAAGGTTTCTCGAATCAGGACAGGACCTTACGTACCTACCTACTGATAAAATGTGGAAAACACAATACCCATGCATATTATTGTTTTCTAGACGTATTGATTTCGCTAAGTAGGTACTGGTTAACAAATTAAACCTCAAAATAATTCTTAATATTCTTTCATTTCGTATTGTGAGAATGTGAGAACTACAGCTGTTCCAAAAAAAAAAACCAGGGAGAATGTGCACTAAATAATGAAAATAATATAAAAGTTGGAAACATCAATGATCAGACAGTTAGTTGCTCAAACTATGATAACGTGTAGCAATTTCATAAAGCAATGCCCTGATTCATAAATAATCTACCTTACGGTATTATATAGATGATGATCCTAGACTTTATAACCACAATTTCACAACTACAGTGCCATCTTTAAATACCTATAACACAATTTTAATACCCAACCCCCTTTTGCAGTAACACCATCTATTGACAATAGGAAAACATAAGTGACAGCGGATACTAGTTTCGTTGTACTGCTTTAGATGGCGCTAAAAATTATAATGACTTCACTTCTTATTACTAACTCGTTAAAGGAGTTTGAAGGTTTTGGCCCTAACATCAGCCGCCATTTTGATTTTTTTTTTCAAAATTGCGGGGCACAATAATTGGCATATATTTGGATAGGGGACACTTATACAAACAAAACGTGATATAACATAACATCATAAAGCGTCACGTTTCTGAGATATTCAAAGATAAAAATAACAATTGTTCTAACGAATTTTAAGTATTTTTTTATTTTGTAGTAACTTCAAATGTTAATCTCAATCAGACAGAGAAAGAAAACAAATATTATAATACTAATAATTTATTTTGTTCATTAAAAACTTTTTAAAACAATCGGAACATAAAAATATGAGATAAATGTGTTAAATTAAAATGGTAGTTTTGTAGGTAACCATGAAATTAAATAATTGAATACACCAGCTAGTGGATTAAGCATAAGATTAATCGAATCATATTCGGTATAAATAATATCATCCAAGAAGGCAGCGGGAGGCTGAATAGGATATTCTTGGTGTCGCGCCCATGTCATGTACCATTTCATATGGGAGCAACATCCAAGTGTTCGTTTTCCTACAATGCAATTACAATAGTAGCCAACTATTTTATTCCTGCCTTGCAAATTATTATCGATCTATAGGTATAGATCAGACAAAATAAATTCTATTGTTTTTGTGTCTTCGAGTGGATTTTGGCTCTTAAAAGCTTAAAAGTCAATTAAGGATCAGAAACGACAATGTTGTCGATTTAAATCGATGAGAAAAATCCTTGAAATATAAGTCGAAAACTGAACTTTAAAGAAATTAAAGGTTCAGTTTTCGACTTATATTTCGGTATAAGCGAATACCTACTACTATTTACTATTATCATAATTTTGTATCAAAACTAGGTAAAACCTGAAGGACTTTGAGGTACATTGGTAATACATAAAAATCATCCTAATTAGACAATGCTTTAAGCCAAATATGCACATACTACTTTGCCACATAATATATCTGTTCTCGTGACCGCACATTATAGGCAAACAAAACAGATTTGAGTTTGCGCAGTACCCGCACACGGCACATGCACTGAGTAAGTATACCTTTTTGAAAAAATATCAATAGCAACGAAGTATAGGTACAATGCTGAGCATCGGGTATCGCTATCTTCCAACGCGCATGCGCTGTTGTAGCAGTCGCTGGATGGTTACGTCGGGAAAAATCATTACAGTGCATCACATTCTGAGGAATAAGTAGAAACAGTGCCACAACAGTTATGCTCGTAATTGTTTAGTCATGACGGAAACATTAAAATTCGAAGATAGTTTTGACCGATGTTGTCGCCTTTGCGCTGAAGAGCAAGATGTTACCATAATGATATTTAGTCAAGAAGCTGAAGCAATGCTTTTACAAAACAAGCTCAACAAATATTTGTTGATTGAGGTAAGGCCTACTCAAGCCCGCCACGTTATTCTTAGAATTCATATTTAACACTAACAAAATATTAAAATTTACAGGTGGACGAAGATGACAAGTTGCCCAAAAACATTTGTATACAATGCTGTACAAAGTTACAATCAGCATGTGATTTTATAGATACAGCGCGAAAGGCTCAGGATGTGCTACTCCAACGTAGTTTTATGATGGATCAGATTATTCCAAACAAGTGTATGATATCTTTAGTAAAAAACGAAGAAAAGCATGAGCCGGAAGAAACTTACGAAAATGATAAATATACTGAAATGGAAGTGAGCGTAGATCCCATGATGGTGCTTCAAAATTCTGAAGTTACTCTGTCGCCCCCATACGATCATAACTATTCAATGGATGACGTTACTTATTTGCATGGCCTGGATACAGAAAATGTGACCATAAAATTAATCAAGAAGGGAGATACACACTCTGATTCCGAAAATGAAGAGAAGGTAGAGGACGCCACTAAATCACCCGGACATGAAGGTAGTGAAGAAGATGACCAAAAAGTGAAACCTTTTCAATGTAATTCATGTGACCGCAGCTTTTGTACAGATTTGGCTCTAAAAAACCATACCTGGGTCCACATTCCTGAGAGTAGGGATGATAAAACACAATATAACTGCCACACATGTTCAGAAGGATTTTTTTATAAGTATGATTTAATAGCTCATCTGAAGAAGCATAGAACAAATGGTGTATGCCAATTGTGTGGAAGAATGTGAGTTTTTCTTTTTATATTGATACATTTGTATCCAGATTTGAATTGACTATCTGCCTACTCTGATTATTTTGTTAAAACTCCCATAGTCAGGCCTTTTTTTCAAAGATTATCAAACAACTAGACTTAGCTGAGATTCTAAAGTGCCAAATTGCATGTTTATCTACAGGTTTAGATCAGAAAGAACATATGTTGCCCACTTGTCAGTACATTTACCAACAAGCAAGTCATATACCTGCAAAGTATGTTGTCGATCATACAACACATGGGGGGGTTTGAAGACACACAGTGTCACTCACAGTAGTGACAGACCTTACTCATGTGAGATCTGTATGAAGACTTTCAAAAGAAACCAGGACTTAAAAGTAAGTGGTAAACTGTGACATATTTCTAACACAACCTTTAGTTTTTATATAAAATAATAATTCATAAATAAGTAATGATTAACAACCCGTGAACATGAATGTAGAAGTTTTAGACTGTCATTCTTGGATCTTTGACAGTTGTTCTTTCATCAGAAGCCCGAAAGTCTGACAACCAGTCTTACCAAGGGGTATTGTATTAGCCAGTAACTGGGTTGTGGAGGTCAGACAGGCAGTTGCTCCATGTACATATAATACTGGTATTCAGCTGCATCCGGTAAGAGTGAAACCGAACCCAACATAGTTAGGAAATGGCTGGGCTGATGATGAGTAAATGTTATTGCTGACTGTACAATTTTGTTTCAGTTCCACATGAACCAACACACTGGGGCAAAACCTTACAAATGTCCATTCTGCGACAAGTCTTTTGCAAGCTCTGGAAATTGTTACTCTCATAGAAATCGAATGCATCCTGATGAAAAAAAGGACAGTGGTTATAAGAGAATGAACCCTACCCCTGCTAGCCCTCCAACGCTTCGACCGATTGCACCTAAACCGAAAGCTACCAATACATCATATAATAACCTTACAACTATAAATGGTGTAATCAAATATAAATGCCACTTATGTGAGCATAGTTTTGTGAAGAAGGAAAATTTCAATGTAAGTATTACTGTAGTATGCTATAAAAAATATAGTAAAGGATAGTCAGTTGGAACATTTTATAAAGAACTTCACTCAAGTTCTTCATAAATATTGTCTTCACGAATTGCATGTACACAGGGCAGTTCCAATAATTTGATGAGTTGTGCAAACATAATAAAATACGATTTTTAAAAAAAACTGTTCAGGTACTGGCCACTATGTTATTACTACCCGCCATATTATTGTCTGCCTTTAGTTAATTGTCAGAGTAATTATTGTAAGTACTTCTTTTCTTTCTAGTACCACATGTATCAACACACGGGAGAAAAACCTTTCAAATGCACGAACTGCTCAGAAGATTACGTGACCAGGAAAGGTTTGCTAATCCACCACTACAAGAAACACCCCGAAAAGATTCGACCCCTGGGTATCGCCATCGATTATTCACTATAAAGGAATGATAAAAAAGGACGAGATGGGACGAACTCCTCTCCATAAAGAGTGCTCAAATAAATAAATAGGTAGTAATTTTTGGCGTCTTAGCAATACATACCTTTTTATTAATGTTTTTGTCTTTTATTAGTTCTAGTCCCTTTGAAGTTGAGATTATTAAAAGAAACACAACTCTAGTCTAATACTATATTTCCAAATAAAAAGCTTATCATTTATCATCATTGATCATAATAATATAACAATATTACAAAATACAATTTCAAATTTTGAATCTATCCACAAACTTAGTCTGAGTTTCCTTCAATCGATGACAGTTCATGACAGTTGTTCTCTCATCCATAGATTAATAATTATATTATACTAATAGTCTCATCACAACGTAAAAAGATTTCTATGTCTACGCATCACAACCACCAACTCACTTCTTCTGAGTGGCCGGTACGGTTAAGCCGGGTATACACTTACTTTACGGGAAACTGACTGTTGTGAAAAAGACGTGTCCGTCATTAGGGTGGCGCCACTGTCGCAACAGGGTAATTTTTACCCGACTACGGCGATGCAAAAATCTGTATGAATGTTCATCTGTCCCTCATAACTTCTTCTAAACTACTTGTCATAATTAGACAAATGAGGTAGCGTCTTGATCGACCGCTGGTTATAGGCTATGTGACGTCACATTAAATTGAATATGGCGCCCTCTAGCGGACAAAGTCATGATCTAAAAAAAAATGTAATCATGCCGTGTGGTGTGGGATATCAAATGAAAGGGCTTAATTAGCACATTTCAAAAATATTAATATTAATGAAATAAACCCCAAAATAATTAAAAGAAATAAGTTTATAAACTAAAACCCGACTACTGAAAAGGATGAAAAGAAAGTACCTTCCCGTGGTTGCATGCCGCTGTACTAAAATACATATAAGCTATGGTAGCATGCGACCACGGGAAGGTACTTTCTTGTTTCATCCTTTTCAGTAGTCGGGTTTTAGTTTTAAACTTATTTTTAGGTTATATTTTGGACTACGTAAATACACACATCAAAAGTGTCTAGGGATCAAGCATTTTTATGCGGATTTCTTGAGATTGAGATGTGGCTTTGTAATAAATTTATGATTTTATAAATTTATATGGATCCTTTTTGGTGCATTTCATAATTTGAATCAGGAACTGTGAATCAAATTCGAGTAAAAGATGAAAATCAGCTGTCAATATTTTCCCTATAAAAACATACAACGCATTGAAGACATTATTAGTGCTACTGTTTCCCTACTACTGATTAAAACCAACGTTATTATGGAGCGGCGACGTCATTTAAGCAGGGAAGAAATGCTCAGAGCCGTGGGAATGATAGAAGCTGGTTCCCGGCAACGTACTGTGGCTTTAGCTCTGAATACAAGTCAGAGTGTTATCAGTCGACTTTGGACACGTTACCGAAGCACTGGTACCGTGGCTGAGCGCCATGGAGGACGGTATCGCTGCACCACACGGAGACAAGACCGATACATTCAAATCTTAACTCGAAGAGCTCCAACAATAACCGCCATGATGTTAGCCGTGAGGCTTCATCACTCTTCAGGGAACATAATTAGCGACCAAACAGTCAGAAACCGCTTGCATGAAGTGAACCTTCATTCCCGAAGACCGCTACGGGTACCACCTATAGCAATGCACAATCGTAGGATTCGATATCAATGGGCTCTTGAACACAGAAATTGGGCAGAAGAACAATGGCGTTTCGTGTGCTTTTCTGATGAGTCTCGTTTTGGTATGAGACCGGATACAAGACGTATACGACACTGGAGAACCCCTGGACGCCAACAGCGATTAAAATCCTGCCAGGAAGTCCATCCTTATAGTGGTGGAACCATCATGGTATGGGCGGGTATTTGGATCGGCGGAAGAACTGAGTTGATTTGGATCAGAGGCAACCTCAACGCTCAAGTTTATGCTGAGACGATTGTATTAGACGTCATCGTTCCTCTACAAGTGCAAATCGGTCCCTTATTTCAGTTAATGCATGATAATGCACGACCGCACACCGCAAGAGTTGTAAGACAGACTCTCGCCGCAGCTAACATCAATGTCCTGCCCTGGCCTGCTCAGTCGCCAGACTTGAACTCGATTGAGCATGCATGGGATATGCTACAGAGAAGAGCTCTGCCGAATATGGAGGGTATCCAGTCGCAAGAAGACCTTTTTTTGTTGTTGCAACGAACATGGGCGGCCATTCCACAGCGTGATTTGGATGAACTCATTTTGAGTATGCCAAACCGATGTTCTTGTGTTGTTAGTGTTCGCGGTAGAAACACGGATTATTAATTGTTTAAGTTACCCAACAAAATTTTAAAGAAAACTGTTATTTCAGTCTTTTTTTCGAACTTTTGTGTTAGTGGTTCAAATGTCAAAAATCCCTTTATTAGGAAAATGGCAAATTTCTTTATTAATGCAAAGGTGACTTAGTTTATCGTTACTGTGACAAACGAAAACACTTTATTTGATGAATCCTTAAAGAAAATTTTAATTAATATCAATCAGGAGAAAAGTTATTGCAAAAATATATGTTGATCCCTAGACACTTTTGATGTGTGTAGTTAGGTTTGGTATACCTACTCGGCTATCACTAACTACTCTAGTCATTAAAAATAACAATTCCTGCATAGTTATTATTCACAACCACTCGAAACGCTTCAGTACCGTATCGAACATCAATCAATGTTATCGTAGGAGTCCTCTAAACTATGTTCACAAGTCCAAAACCCGAAAACTTAGTCAGTTTAAACCAAATCTAATCAAATAGACGATCGCTATTCTTCTGACAGCAGTTTGCTGTCGGGAGTAAGGCAAATCAGGTTATCGAAATGTGTCATTTTCGATGCGATAGCCTGTCAGATGGTTGTGAATAGCTACGAGTATACTGATCTGATAATGCATGTTATATAATACTAACTGCACCCCGCGGTTTCACCCACATAAGTGGTGTCGATCCCGTGGGAATATCGGGATAAAAAGTAGCCTATATATTATTCCAGGGTGTCAGCTACCACCATGCAAAATTTTATCAAAATTGGTCCAGCCGTTTGAGCGTGAAGAAGTAACAAACATACAAACACACACACTCACAAACTTTCGTCTTTATAATATTAGCGTGATAGTACTGATAGTATGATTAGTGTGATGTGATGGAGGTACTGCTCGATTTTTGCGACCAATTTTATACCGAATTTTCATTTCTAGTGGTTATTCTAAACGTTTTTAGTGGTTGTTTATCGTTCAATAATCATGAATGTGAGAGTCAGTCGCCGCACCCACGGCGGGATCCGAAGTTAAAGCATGGCAAATTTGTAAAAAGAAAACTCGTAAAAAGAGTAATTTTATACCGCGCGAAAACCTTAAGGGACGATTTTTAGGATCATCATCAATCCAAAAAATAATTAGCTGCCTGGAAGTGGGGGGAATATATATATCAGCCACGTAAATGAACATGGTGGCACATCAGGCTAAATTTGAAACTATGGGTAATGGGCCAAAGTGGTCAAACGAACCATGATATCAATTTTGAAGGAAAAAATCAAACTGCATTTTTTTTTAGAAGCTTTTTCCTGAGCCAGGAATCGAATAAGTCACTTGTTAGATTACCAGTCATCCACGGACCGATATTGCATAAGCGATTTTTTAGATTTGCAGCGGTTTACTTGCAGTATCACCAGCTATATTTTAATTGCTTAGTCAAATCGCCAGTGAGTCACTGCGTGTGTCTGTATCTAGCATTAACGACGAGCCCTTCTCATTTTGAACAGAGCTATCACCAAACCGTGTCAAAACGCCCAGTGTTAAAAAGAAAAAAAAAGTTGCTCTTTTATTTGTGTGTGTGAGTGGATTGTAATTTAATATTTTATTTTATTTTTAAGTTGTTTCGGAATAAATACTTAACGGTGTAGTATTAAATAATACCGAAAATATTCAATTTCGCTTAAACAATAAGTCGACCTTCAGAAATGACCTTTAAACTTTACAGTCAATAGGAATCCTAAGCGCATGCGTAGATTATCCGTCAAAATTTGTTTGGCGCGCTGATAACTACGAGTCTACGACCACTTTGATCACGATGAAAATACTTATTTTAGTCGTTCGACAGATACCATATAAAGCTCACGTTTCTAAAAATTTCTGCACTAACTTCATCACTTGCAACGAAAATGTCTAGTGAAGAATTAAATATCAAGAGAAAGATGGCACGACAAAATGGTATTGTGCAACCTTTGTTGACTGGTGAGTAAAATATAATATTATTTTGGAGCGAATTTTAAATGTCAAGTGTACTTTAGAACTTAGTAATCAGAATGTCGTGTAGATAATTTTTTTTTCGTTTTAGATTCAATGTCAATAATAATAATTTAAATAATACCCACAACCACACGGCAGTTTTCAATAGGATATAGGCTCTTATAATTCTGAATACAAACCTGACTTTAATTAATGATCTAACTATCTATGAAGTTAAGTTAGTTAATTATTTATTTTTCAATCAAAACAACAGGTAGGCAGGAACCTGCATAATTTGTTTTAGGAAAAAGTTATTTTCTTCCGAAATATATTTCTATTTAGGAATTAAATCTATCATTTACAAAATCAGTAATTCTGTAAAAATATCTGGTTAATTAATTCTCACTTTTAAAGTGAGATTGAATGATCATGGAGGTTTACTTAATATTTCATAACATTTCAATCAACTTATGTTCTCTACAGATCTCTATCAAATAACAATGGCCTATGCTTACTGGAAATCTGGAAAAGTCAATGATGTTGCTGTGTTTGATCTATTTTTCCGCACAAATCCTTTTCAAGGGGAATTCACCATATTTGCCGGTCTTGAAGAATGTCTAAAGTTTTTGGAAAACTTTCATTATTCTGACAGTGGTATGTATGTGTGGTGTGCATTTAAGTCAGTATAACTAAAAAAATTTTTACAGAAAATATACAACAGCTCTTATTTTTTTTCAGATATTGCTTATTTGAAGCAGACTCTACCAGACAACATTGAACCAGAATTCTTTGCATATTTGAAAGACTTAACTTGCAAGGATATTAGAGTAAGCGCTATTGAAGAAGGTTCTGTAGTATTCCCAAGGTATGTGAAACAATCATTTACTCCCAGCAATTTAATGAAGCTATGAAACCTGTAGTTAGTTAATATACATTTTTATTTTATTTTGAAAGTACTCCCTTTTTCTGCCAGTTAGTATGAGCATTATATTACCCACAAAAAAAAAACAAGATTGAATAAATAATTGCAATAGACTCATTGATATCTTGCACTCATCCCATAACAGACTCGTTATCATCTTCATCTGCCTAGCCTTTTGCCCAACTATGTTGGGGTCAGACCATAACAGACTAACAGCCAAATATTCAAAAGGAACTAAATTTAAGTGACCACACTCACACTACCCCTGTCAGTTTATGTGTCTTGTTCAGACAGAAATACTGTCAAGAAGGTACTAAAATGTTGTAGGAGTTTGAGGGCCAGTCTAAATATAATTTTTGTTTGTAATTGAGGCAAAGGTCAGCATATTAACTATGTGATAGATGATGGAAAAAGTCCTTCATGTATGTTTGTCCATAAAATTAGTGTAGGACTACTTTTATGGGATTTTTGGTGATAAACATTGGTACTCCACTGGTATAACGGGTTAAATTTCCGGCAACTATACTGTATATGGGATTATTTTAAGTATCCTACCGGATACCGAGTGGTAGGCAAATATCCGGTGGATACATGATTTTAAATAAATTGAAAATATTTGATATAATCGAATATTTATTTCATAGATTTAAAAAATCAAATTATCGGAAAATGACGATGCCCTTTGATCGGCCGGGATACCCGGCCTAACACCTGTCCGTTTCATCACTACTAAATACTCATATTTCATCCCCTGAACGAAATGTTTACCTTCACTTATTGTTTAGTAAAAAAATCAATTTCTTCAATATTATATCGTGTGGCGGGGTAGGAACATCGAAGTAAAAAATCCGACAGAAAAAAATCGTTTTGCATCAAACACCCTTTTCAGGGTTCACTTGAATGCTAGATACCAATTAAACTTTCAGCGATTGTAGCTTTTTCCGTACAGACTATTCTCAATTTTTTCCCTACCAGCACATTCTCTTCAAGGACAGCTTTGTAAGGAAACTTGTTTGTTTGCCATTAATTGTTGGCGCTCAAATTCAATATGCCAACAAAACCTCTTTTTTTATTTAGTTCCTAGAGGTAAAGAGATCAAAGTTAAAAAGAACTTATACCTACACCGCTAACTTTTATTTTATTTGTTTTTATCTTCTGTTATTCTTTTCTAAAGTACGTTTTTTAAACCCATATACTTTTTTTATTTTTTTATTTGACAGGTTTAATATCAAACTTCTATACTTAGGTACCTACTTAAAACGCAAGTCACAAAAGACTTAAAATGTTAGATTACTATCTTGGATTAAAAAACGAACTAGCAACTTAATTTTCAACGAATTCAAAATCATGGCGTAATAGTGTGTCTGCTTGTCCATCGAATTAGAAGAACTGCGCTTTTTAATAAAAAACAACGACTCTCGTGACGAAAAATTTTAAAATTTTCCCAGCATTTCTTGGATTTTCATTTAGGTGTCACTATTGGCTTCAGCACCCTTGAAAACCATGAAAACTAAAAATAAGAATGAAAAACTCGCATGGAGGTATAACGCCTTTTCATTACGTGACGATTACTACCAGTTACTCCGACCGCAAGCCACGTTGAATTCCAAAAATACCTATTTTCAATATAATCTAGAATACCGAATCTAATTACTTAGATTTACATGTTGTATTGCCGTTGGTAGCTGACACTATTTCAAAAATAATCAGGTATATGTTCAAGAAAACGAAACTGTCGAATGTAATGACAAAAAAACAAATGAATTATCAAATATCAGGAAGCCGTCCATGTAAATAATTAAGAAGTCCTTTTTTTTAAAAATGGAAATTCTTCGAAAGCACACAATTACGCCATAATTAATTCGTCTAATATCTAATAAACTACTCAGAAAAGATTAAAAGAAAATACTAAAAGGCGTCGCCGTAGAAAATTTTTTCTCCTCCCCTGTAGGAACTCAATAAAAAAGTTTCTTATAAATCCGACCATTATAAATTTCTTTTCTTCGACTATTTCCTAATATTCTTCATTGTACCTATCGTATCACAGAGCTACCACCTTTAACATAACACAATGCACAATTAAATATCCCTATCTAAGTGATTTAGGATCATATGAGGGTCTTTTTTACTAATAAATAAAATAAGCATTTATTGCAGTTAGCTTTTAACTTATTTAACAAAACAAACATTTAAAAGTTGACCATAGAGGTGAGAAAACTAATTAACTTAAAGTAAATCACATTCTCTGCATTCGGTTGGTCTCCCCACATAAACAGCTTGTCTTTCGACAAAGGCCTCCTCAGGCTTTCCACTTGTTTCTATCCTTTGCTGTACGTAACCATTCAGGGCCAGCTACTTTCTTAAAATCATCTTCACATCGCTTTAACAGTCTTCCTCTACTTATTTTGCTTGCTCTAGGGTACCATTCAGTTATTATATTGTCCATTTCTCTTTCTTTTCTCTCAACATAATGTCCCGAATTTTGATAACTACGGAACCCCAAAAACAGCTTGCTTTATACGTACGCATACTTACGTATACATACTGTTTTCATGGGAGCCCAAAATTTTATCATTTGAAGTTTTGAATTTACCAATTTGAATATTGCTCCAAACAGATACTAATAATAAAGATTACATAAGCTGTTTACAATCATCGTTGTTTTATGACATTGTGTATCTTGCAGGGTGCCCTTATTAAGAGTTGAAGGACCTTTAATTGTAGCGCAGTTGCTGGAAACGACATTGCTAACTCTCGTCAACTTTGCAAGGTAAGTCACTTGCTATCAAGTATTGCAATATTGACGTACCTAATTATTTATAAACATAACTAACATGCTGCGAAACAGTACCCATGTACTACTTAGATTATTTCGGCTTATGTAGGTAAATGTTGTTTATGCATTAAGAATCTACGTTAGAGGTAGGAATACCTTATAAAGATATCTGCGGTTTGTAGGTAGGTCGGTTGTTTTGCACTAAGATTCTTTCCAAATTCAAACATTGGATTTTTGTTACTTAATATTATTAAGTGCTACGAGTAATTATTCTTATGTCAAGCTATCTAACTTAAAATTAAGACGTTAGTAAAAGGAAATGAGATGTTCCAGTTGCTAAAGTTGGTGCAGGCACGAAGAATACGCAAACAAGAGTTAGAATCAGCACCCTAATTGCGTAACACACTATCAATTAAAATCTGAATCATTTTGAAAGATAATGCTTACCTATGGCTTCATAATGTTCGAAAAATTTGTCTGCTCAACAACGTAAATATCGCGATGAATGTTGTTGAAATGTCAAAATGAAAACCATTGCTACTGTTAGTGTTTCGCAATGACTTATTATTTTTCAGGCGACTAACAACTTAAAGGGCGACTAACTACCTATTTGCTACTAAAAAATAACTTGGCAGCGATTAAATATTTTAGCAATACTT
This sequence comes from Amphipoea oculea, assembly GCA_945859645.1. Lineage (NCBI taxonomy): Eukaryota > Metazoa > Arthropoda > Insecta > Lepidoptera > Noctuidae > Amphipoea > Amphipoea oculea. The sequence continues at coordinate 9,214,463 of OX243862.1, forward strand.
AATTATATTAGATGAGCTTCAAAATGCAAGGAATTACAAAAATTAAAATAATGGCTGCTACTTTAAGGTAGCGAACATATTAAACAGGGCCAATTGAAATTATAGGCGAGGTCCTATAAATAACGACATGGCGACTAATATTAACAGTGGGATAACAAAAAATTGTATTATAGGCAACAATAGGCATCTCTGAAGACTCATTCCCAGAAACACACAAGGTTGAACTTGAGAACTTAGGATGCAAGAGCGAGCGAAGCGAGCTCGGGAATTGAGGCAACCCAACTTGGACAGGCTAGGTTCGAAGGCGGCGGTGACGGGGCCTCGTTCGCTCGCTTTGCTCGCTCACTTGAGCCCCCGTCATCCCCTTCGTGTTAGATTACTTTAATCCCTGTAGACAGAAAAAGGGGCCCCGCGAAGCGGGGCTCCGTCGACTACGTCTTATTATTACCTATTAAAGACAATTAGTTAACTTTATATACAATCTCATTGTATAATTTAAAAATGCCCATTTTCTACTTTTTATCCGCCGTCAAGTGTTCGCTTAACAGTAAATTCAGTTACCAAAACAAAAACTCGATGCCAGTTTAAATTAAAACAATGCTAACAATTGATTGTTAAAGCTGCTATTTTATATATTTATTTATTAAAACTTTATGCACAAGTAAAAAAAATACTGTACAAAGGCGGACTTAATGCCTGAGGCATTTTCTACCAGTCAACCTTAGGGTGATGCAGAGATAAAACTTGGCAGGTGCAACATACAGGATAAGTAGCTAGGAAATGTCTACAAAATACAAGAATATATACATAGATGCATACATACATACATATAAACCAAATGAACTCTCAGGGGAAAAATGATTGGTAGAGGAGAAACCGAATCCAGCAAATCAGCGCTGGGATGTTATGGCCAACTTCTGCCGAATATGTTCACGTGCCTTCACTTTAAAAGATAATCGACTGGTTGCCGTCCTGATCCCTCCTTCCTTTTCTACTTAAATTATCCTTCGCTGTAGCTGCCTACCTACTATTTTTGTTAGGTACCGGATTTAATTATTTTTTAATCCCAAATTCAGATTAATATGTCGCCGCGTTAAATACATGCCTTTCGCAATTACCCGGCAGTTCACATCACTATGCCTACATTGCCTACCTTGTCATAGAACTCTACGAGTAGGTTCAGTCAGCCTCGTGTTTTACACATGTCAGCTGAAGCATGCACCCTTAATATTTTGCATAATCGGTTAAATCATACTTATCAAGGCTTTCCTGTATGTATTCAGATATGAGTGTTTGCTCTTCGATACTACGTATAATGTCACACTTATCAGATAGGAGTCAGGTCAGGCATGGCTGCTTCAGATAATTGCAAGCCATCTTTCATTATTTTGACAATGGGGTACGTATGTCACCCTTTGTTGCGTCGTTAAGTACGTGTACGTAGTAGGTACTATTAAGTATTTTGTGGTACGTTGTACTGGGTATCTCATTTCTATATCTAAAGGTACCTACCTAGTTAGTAAGAGCCTGTTAGTGCTACTCTTGTGGATGTAGTATCATACATGCATGATTAAAAAATCAATACCTTATATACTTTGCACTAACAATTAATAAAACCTACCTACACTCCTACTGTTGACAAAGAATGGTTTCACAACGAAGGACGTTTCCATTGTTTAATCGGCAGAAAAGTCTTGTGACGAAACCTTAATGAACCTTTACCAAAGATAATAATGAAATACAAAGCCACGATACAGGATAGGTACCTACAACTCTAGGTTGTTATTGAAACCTACCTACATGCGCCGAAAACTGGAGCCATGAAAAAGAAAATTGGTCAAAACAGTCATAAGCTCGATTTCGAAAACATTTTCAGAAACAGGTTTTGGTCCTTGGTTCACTGGAAATATTATTTAAATGATAATTTTTGAAAAGTTGTAAAGTTTAGGTACTTTAACTTTTTATGTCATTGCTTTTACTAGTTTATGAGCAGATAGCTCATAAACTAGTATATCTAATATCCTATTTTGAATTACAATAACTGAGATTTGATATCCCTAAATTGTTTGTAATATTTATTGAATTTTTACAGTTTGATGGCAACGAACGCTGCACGGTACAGAATGGTCGCTGGGAAAAATGTCTCTTTACTTGAATTTGGCTTACGAAGAGCCCAAGGCCCTGACGGAGGATTGTCAGCGTCGAAATATGCTTACATTGGTTAGATTGATAAATTAATTTTTAATTGTATCAGCAAGCTATCAGGATATTAATTTTCTGATGACAAAAGTTTTCTCATGTGTTCACATAATGTATAATATTTTCACGGGCTTGTATAGGGGCGCAAATTAGCTTGTCTTTATGGTAGGTATTGATTGTATTAGCGTGTTTGCGCAGCTCAGGCAGGCGGCTAGCGAGCCTCGTGCCTGGTACGAAGCTCGCGGGCTCTATTCAAACTTGTGCAATATAAAACACCCTGTCGCGCCATTGACTCATAAGAATCCCCAATAGCGAATATACTTTTCGTTAATAGGTTTAATCAGGCAAGTTTCGCGAACCTTGCCCTTGAATGTCTCACCTGTTTGGTACTCACGTACGGACTGCTACCAAAGTTTTAAATTGACTTTTGATACCTAGGTACTTGATTTGAGGGATGATAGGTGTTTTCGAACCTTGCACGAATTGTCTTACTCATCGTTGATATTATAGCTAGGGGACTTGCCTATTTTACTTTTTAGACCACACAACAAATGTTTCTGTTTTAGGTGGATTCGATGGTACAAGTAATGTGTTGGCTGGGAAAATGTTTAATATACCTGTGCGAGGGACTCATGCACATTCATTTGTAACTTCGTTCAGCACGTTGGAAGACTTGCACTCGGTCGTGATACGGCACGCAGAGACACAGAGCCCGTGCAACCTGCTCGAACTGTCGCTAGAGTGGCGCAAGCGAGTGTCCGCCATCATAGATATATCCCCGGAGGAAGCGAGCGACGGGGAACTAGCTGCCCTCATATCCTATGCCCTAGCATTCCCATCGGGTTTCTTGGCTCTAGTGGATACATACGATGTCAAGAGGTATAATTTTCAAGGCTTACCGTCACGACACAGGCAGCATAATATGAATGGGCATTCTGGCTACAATAGCAACTGTGGAACCAATGGTACTAGAGTACTCAAATCACCGACTATACATAGTACATATGGATATAGCACGGTCGAACGCACACTGAGGTAAAGATGCAAATAGACAACTCATTGACATTTGGTGTCTGATAAACTTGTATTATTATTTTGCATTTTCATTTATATTTTAAGTTTTGTGAAGTTTTAATTATTTATTACTTAGATTTGTTCTGTGTACTGGCTAAGTCCAGTTATTGCAATTTCATTTGACATAACTCATTGTTAGGGGGGCATGAAAGACTCATAACACTGGGAGGAATGACATATGCAAGCACACTCTAACAACACATTATCCGCCGGGATTATCCGCTGGGACTACTTAACAATCATGGCCGTAGATACTATTTTATGTTTTGTTTCGCTTTTCAGTGAAGCGTATATGGACGGCGCTTCATGTACAACCGAATGTAAATAAATGAGAACACGTCCTACGAGAATTTTATATTTGCTTCAGTGTGACGTATTGTCGTGCCCTATATGCAAGATTAGGGGCAATATTAGTCATTGGGCACAGTTGCATTGTATAGGGATATGCACACATTCACAGTATTCAAGCCGGTATTGCATGTAAAGCTACCATCATGCACCTTATTTAAACATAGTAAGAAATTTATTGGATATTTCGTTTATATTTTTGTATTTATTTATCTTTTCAACGAACGTAGTGAACAAATTGTAGTAGACACCCACTTGATTGTACGCCTACGTAATCGCAAATGACCTCATACAGCATTACCTTAAACACATCTACAAGACGTTGAAGTATATACAGCAAATGTAGGTCTGTATCAATGATATATATTTATGTAGCAGAGATATTTTAAAGACAGCATGCCCAGTAACAGATAGCTACGTAACTGATAACAGTAGGTATTTTTGTCATGCAATTTTTTTAATTAGTAGTATTTAAATAATGTTTCTTAACAGGAGTGGTCTGCTAAACTTCTGTGCCGTGGCCTTAGCGCTAAACGACTGCGCCTACAGAGCCGTTGGTATCCGTATCGACAGCGGCGATCTGGCTTATTTGTCTGTACTAGCACGGGAGACCTTCGAGAGCATCGCCGAAACTTTCAAACTGCCCTGGTTCTCTAAACTAACCATTGTAGCCTCCAATGATATTAATGAAGAAACAATACTAAGTTTGAACGAACAAGGACACAAAATCGACTGTTTCGGGATCGGAACACATCTAGGTATTGTAAATTACATGTATTTGAAAATAATCTAATCACAGAATACTAACAATTTCTCGCATGCTTCTCTATATATGCTTACTGAGTCTATTATTTCATACAATATCAACAATGACAGTAATTTCCGGAAATGCGCGATTTATTCATTATGTTACATTGTGCTAAGCTGCGGTACTTTTTGCTGGCGACATAACTGCTATGACTCAAGAATAATATTGTACTAGGAAACAGCCATTTGTTAAAATTGGTTTGATGTCCTACCATACTGAATTAAAATATTTATTTATGTTTTTTACAGTAACATGTCAACGCCAACCAGCTTTGGGATGCGTTTACAAATTAACGGAGATAAACGGACAGCCTCGCATCAAGCTGAGTCAAGATGTTGGGAAAGTAACCATACCCGGTCACAAAGAGGTACGTCGATAGTACTACGTATTAATTAATGGAACGTTTTCAGTAGACGAGGTCATTGTGTTATCTGAATGAAAAAGTAATACTCTCGCTTAATGTTTATTACAGCGATAATGAGTACAAACTTGTTGTTGTTAAGTTTGTTTGCAAATTATAAATGAAAACGAACACTATCTTGATTCATTTAAAATGTACTGACATTAGCAACAAACAACTGACTGCATTGAACTTTAACTTATATCGATTACAACTAATCACAGTAATCGTCTCGACAGCCAATATTATCGTAGCGTATGTAGTTCAATACAACATGTTAGCGACTAGCCTAATATCGATAAAACTATGATTTGTATCACGATGAGATTAGGTAGGTAAATATGTATAAGAAACGGAATATCGTATAACGTACGGCCCTGAACCAATGCGTGTTATCAAGGAGAAAAATATACGATTCTCATGAATATGAATAGATAGGTATAGCTTACAGTATCATCGAACGCCACAAGGTCTTGTGAATTACGAATACTTTGTCAGCTTTATTGATTGTTCACTGACTGCACTATTTACCATCCATTTATAGGTAACAGACGGTTATGGATGTTAGAAATAGAAAGGCAATATAGATAGCATTGTTTCATAAATCATTGCCTCCGAACAAATATTCTGTCTGTTAAGTAAAGTATGTCATAAATTAATAATACCTATCTATACTAATATTATAAAGAGGAAAGATTTGTATTTTTGTATGTATTTATACTAATACTAATTACTAATAATATTATAAAGAGGAAAGATTTGTATTTTTGTATGTAACGAATAAACTTAAAAACTACTGGACCGATTTCAAAAATTATTTTGCTGTTAGATAGCTACATTATCACTGAGTAACATAGGCTATATTTAGTACTAGAAAAAATTAGAGATCCTTAGAAATTTCTACTCAAACCAACCCAAGGTGTAAAAAAATTTGCCATAAAATGTCTTTCATCGCATGTGCTGCGGAAAGTATTGATGATAGAACAAAAAAATGTTCTACAATATTATAGAACATATCAATATCTACAAAAAACTTCGCGAGACCATGTGTCCAACTATTGTAGTTATGTCACTATAACTACTTTTTTACATTTTAAAAGTTGATAGAAATGCCGATCAAAATCAGACCATGTTATCCATACCTTTGTATTAATTCTTATCCAAATAAGTTGTTTCTTATCCAAGACTGTATCAATACCTGTTGATTACTTTTGAATTATTGAAATCGGACATTCCATTCAAAAGATATTACAAAATTAAAAATGTCAAAATAAACGCCGACATGCCGCCGGTGTGGCTCCACGCAGCGCAGCGATAAAATCCTCGTGTCACAGTGTTGGTAACAAAACTCCTCCGAAACGGCTTGACCGATTCTTATGAAATTTTGTGTGTATATTCAGTAGGTCTGAGTATAGGACGTAAACTATTTTTAAAATTTAAAACTATTGATCGTGTATGGTAGGGGTAAGGTAGGAGTAGGGTAGGGGTACAGTTGGAGTAAGGGTAGGAGTAGAGTAGAGGAGTAGGGTAGGGGTACGGTAGGAGTAGAGTAGGAGTATCTGAGTAAGGTAGGAGTAGGGGTAGGGTAGGGGTACGGTAGGAGTAGGGTAGGAATACGGAAGGGGTATGGTAGGAGTAAGGTAGGAGAGGGGTACGGTAGGAGTAGGGAAGGGGTAGGGTAGGAGCAGTGGCGTGCATTTCATATAGGCATATAAGCAGTGCCTACCTCGATATATCAACATAAGCCTGTCAATTATATTTTAGTGTGTGTGCCCCACAATTAAGAAACTCACTAAATTATCATACCTAACAAAAAACAAAAACTTCATACAAACACGCGCGGCAGTAGGCAGTCGCCGGACGGCCTACTCGGCTCCCGTACTATTCACACATTGTCATTGGTTTTTACTCGTTCAAGTTAATACGACAAAATTAAAAATACGTACCTACGTCTCCCGCGTAATACTATGACGTTCGACCTTCGCAATTTATCACCTTTAAGTAGACATGCCTACTCAAATAACCATACTTTTGACCTCACTTTTTTTCTGATTAGTGACCGCGTTTGCCTAGACTAGACCCGGCCTAGTGCCTACCTATTCTGAAAACCAATGCACGCCACTGGGTAGGAGTATGGTAGGAGAGGGGTCCAGTAGGAGTAGGGTAGGAGCAGGGGAGGGGTAGGGTAGGAGTAGGGTAGGGGTAGGATTAGGGCAGGAGTAGGGTAGAGGAAGGAGTAGGACACCACGCGAACGAAGTCGCGCCGGGCAGCTAGTTCATTATAAAAGATATGGAGCACAAGATTCCATATATCCCTACCGGTAGCTATAATTGGAGAAATTCTCCAAGTATCCCTACCAGTGGAGATACATCAGTAGGGATATATGGAACAGGGGAAACTAGAAGTTTACTGTAACTAACTATGCAGATGATAAAACGATACCGACTTAACTTACGTCTTTAAAAAAAATAACGAAGTTATATTCAATGAATAATAGAAACTAACCGATAAGGTTTTACAGGATAACTACGTAATTTTGTGTTTTTTTACTATAAATATGGTTGATTTCCCCTGGTTTTAGGAAACCAATTTACTGTTTTCCTACTGGCCTTCGCTACTGGCATATTATATCGATAGAACGTAGAATCTTTCTTTGTTCAGGTTTGTACGAAAAATACCTGAGAAATATTACGTTTTGTCGAGTCTAATACTTATAGGTATTACGTTTTGGCTATGACACAATAAGCATTTTATGATGATAGTATCAGATAATTTTCTTGTAAAATCGTCGAATCATATCGGATTTAAAGATAACATAGTCTAACACTTTGTATTGTATAATGTCATAAAACTGTTATCACAATAATTTCAGGCATACAGACTATTCGGAGCTGATGGCCATGCTCTGGTCGATCTTCTGCAGCGTTCCTCGGAGCCGGCGCCCGAGGTCGGCCAGAAGGTGCTCTGTAGACATCCCTTCCAGGAGTCAAAGAGAGCCTACGTCATCCCCAGCAAAGTTGAACATCTATACAAGGTAATTTCATATATTTTCCTAGTGTAAATGAGGAAACTGCAGTTTAGTTATGACGCGCCAGAAGTTCTGCAGGTAAAATGTGGTATTTATTTTAAGACTATTGTTTTATATTAGTTTTTGCCCGCGGCTTCGCCCGCGTGGATGTCGGAAAATATCCCACGGGAACATACTATCGGGATTAAAACTACCCTATGTGTTAATCCAGGTTATAAAATAACTGTGCGCCAAAATTTCCTCCAAATCTGTTCAACCGTTTTTGCGCCAATCCGGAACATACATACAGACGACAGAGAAACGGACTAAAATTATTCATTACTATTTTATTATATGTATAACTAGATGTTTCAATGTTTATGTAGAAGTTAGCAAGCTGTTAATCACTTGGATGCTTGTTAGAGATCAGACAAGAAAATGCTGCAAATTTTCTACACACACTAAAACGACATTATAATATTCACTCTATAATAATTATTATTCTTACCAAGAAAAGAAGAAAAAGAAAAGAATATAGGAAATTTTTCATTAGAATATTAGGTCCTTACATATGAAATTGGCGTTTTGTATGGAAGGAACAAAAAGTCGAATATTTTTTAATATAATATATTTAATTAATCAAAGTATGAACCATTGTTTTCAATGCACTTTTGCCATCTTATAGGTAGTTCATTGATCCCTTTACTAAAAAAACCAGTCGGACGGGAATCAATAAAATCTTTGAAGGCGATTTGGACTGCCCCATCGGAGTTGAATTTTTTCCCTTGCAAAAAGTTATCCAAATTGCGAAAAAAATGGTAATCTGTTGGAGCAAGGTCCGGGGAGTACGGAGGATGTCTAAGACATTCCAATTCAAGCTCTTCTAATTTGGTAGCCGTCTGTTGCGCAGTGTGTGGTCTGGCGTTGTCGTGCTTTCAAGCTTTTTAATCTTCCCAATTTGCTTCAAGTGAATTAAAACAGTTTTATCACTAACATCGAAGCCTGCAGCTAACTCGGACGTGGTTTGCGATGGGTCCGCTTCCACAATAGCCTTCAATTCTCCATTATCAACTTGGGTCTCAGGCCGTCCACGGGGCTTGTTCTGCAGGTCGAAATTTCCAGAACGAAAACGTTGGAACCAAAAACGAACTGTGTTTTCTTTTGCAACATGACCGCCATACACATCATTCACCCTTCGAGTCGTTTCCGCAGCACTAGTGCCACGGCGGAACTCGTACTCGTAAATAATGCGATATTTTAAATTTTCCATTTTGTAAAATGAGTGACGCAAACAGAAAAAACAGAAGAAAAAAAAACAAATGAATGACGGTCATCGAAGCACAAATACATGAGTAAATAGCTGTACAAATTTGAATTTGGAATTCCTTACCAAAGAGGAGAAATTCGTGATTAAAGTGGCCAGTACGAAAAACGCCAATTTCATATGTAAGGACCTAATATTAAGCACTTAGGTATGATCGCGTTTGATCATGTGCATTTTGAATATAAATAAAAAAGATTCTATTTCTATTCATTATAGGTGTACTGGAAGGACGGTATCATTTACACGATGCCGAAACCACTGCATGAGGTGCGAGAGCGCGTACAGTCCTCACTGAGAACTCTCAGACAAGATATCAAGAGGAATCTGAACCCCACCCCCTACAAGGTACGTAATACTTATTCAATTTGGTATTCAAGAAAACCACTGTCTCTCATGTGCTTGTCTTTTTAATTACAAGTTAACATTGTCATATTTTTTTGAACCTTATTTCTCACGGGATAAGGTTTATTTGTCAGTCTATTGTACAATAATCAATAGAAATGACGACAACAGTATGCTTCTATTGATGCGGTAAGCGTTTGAATAGTTTATGTTTCATAGCATAATCATAGATATGAATTCAAGTACAGCTACATTTAGTATAATGAATACATTGATTGCATTTCTGCACTTCAGTATCATTTTAATAGCTTTAGACTAGGTATATACCCATTTGGATTACAAAAACCTTTCCTTGATTTTGTAAAGCAGCCAAAAATGCTATTAGTCATAGATCTTGTCGGGAATGGAAGTAAGTTCGTACTCTCGCAGTTGACGAATCATTTCGTTGGCCATATCTATTGCATTAATGACGCTGCTTCGCGTCACCTGCTAGATATTCCTGCGTGGGAAGATCATCCCACTCTCTGGCAACAGCATACAACTACAGTCAGTTCATAAATACCAAAATTTTGTTACAGGTGGCAGTCAGTGATGACTTGTACAACTTCATACACGACTTGTGGCTTCAGAATGCACCTATTGGAGAGTTGTCATGAAAAAAATAAACCTTAGTATTCACCAATAATACTAAAAAAACAACAAACAAAAGAGCTTGGTTAACCTTACTCTAAGGAAAACAACGAAAATTTCACGTAGTTTTAGGTGTATTTATGAAAATGTAACAACTTATATATTGTATTTAAAATTCTTTCATATTATATAAGTTATACAGCATATAGGTAGACATCGCGAAAAGGAAATTTAGCTTAATAATTAATTTTCTTTATACATATTGACGTATTTGAATGTTATGCCATCCTGATTCCAAAACATAATGATAACTTCAGCCTGAGATAAATGCAAATAATTATTGGTATCTTAAATAGAGTTATTTTTATACTCTGCAACTAGCATTATGGTAGACCTAAACAATAATATTTATTATGTGAATATAAAAACTCTATTTAAATTTAAAATGTGGTAATATAAAAGCCCGTCAAGAAAAGTCAAGTACTTTAATCATTAAAGGCCGGGATCAATCAAAATTATGTATTGTAGAACATTAAATACCTGTTAAATCTTGGAATTTTGTAATATTATACAACAGATTCCTACACATATATTATCAATTAGAATAATGGGCTTTGAAAAAATTAATGTCTAGGCTTTAGCTATGGAATAAAATTATTGCTTTTAGCAAATAAAATTGCAAAAGCTTTTGCATTATTTCTTCACATATTATTAGAACATCGGTCTACTTATTACGTGGTATCTTTCCATGATATTATGCCATATTTTGTCTTGATAGATATTGTACTTATTATTGCAACAGTCTTGCGAATTATCGTTTCCAATTCCAGGTTTGTCCCTATACTAGTCAAATACAAAAATGTGTTTAAACTCTTTTGAATGTTACAAATTTTTATAAACCTATTTGTTTAGATTTTTATTGTCTTCAAAAATGTTTTTTTAGTGTTGCATTCCTTAACTTTGGAAGTAAAAGCTTAAACCAAAGGATTGTTGGCAATTAAAAGAAAGTAGATACTTAATAGTACATGTTATGTATTGTAACCCCTTGCCATTCGTACATGAAATGTTCCATTGATTTGTATGCAGTTAGTACCTAGTAATCTTCATTACATTCACACTGCAAATATTATTTAGAATACAGGGTCAAATTAGCTAGCGAGACTGCAGAAGTATGTTATTCGAAATGAATGAACCGATTTTAATTAAACTTCGTACGCATAACCAGGATACAAAGGTCTAAAAAGTTAGTAAAGAACATTTACGAAATGTCTTATTTAAAAATAGATAACTGGAAATCTCAATTTAAAATCGGTCTGATTTGGTTATAGCACTATTTTTCGAAAATGTTCTTAACTAATTTTTTAGACCTTTGTATCCTGCTTATGCGTACGGAGTTTCATTAAAATCGGTTCATTCATTTCGAAAAACAAGGGCTTGAAAGTTTGTATAAAATGCCGTACGTCGTAAACGCTCTTAAAAGCTGTCGATAACTCCAAGAAAAAAAATTGTGTTATCATGTTTAGATAGCGATACCCATCACATCTACGGAGTATCGCTAGCTACTGCGCGGACGCTTTAATTTGACCCTGTATAATATGAAAACTGTATGCAGTAGTTCTTAAAGGTTTAGTTAAGGTTTGAAGAGAGATACAGTAACATATTGTACAAATTGTGTATTTATTACAAAATATAGTGCATTTAGTTCACCTTTTAGCTAGAGAGTAGGTTGAAGGGACGTGATATTAGGTTATTGATTTGATTGCTGTTGGTGGAGGAAATTCATTGTGATATATAAATATTATGAAATACATTTTTATTTCTCGATACAACTGTTTTAGAACACAACAGAAATCATGGTCCTTTCAGAACAATTTTAAAGTTTTAAATATATTATTATAAGCAACCAAGACACTATAGTACATGTTTTAAATGTGAATGTTGAAGGTATATTGATCGTTAGCTATGTTTTAGATTTTCCTCATTACAACTGAAATAGTAGTATAGTCTATTCTGAGTTATTTTACCTTTGCATCACTGTCAAAATCATAGTGATCTATATTGTCATTACAATAAGGTTGCTGTTGGATTGCTTCTACTGACAAGTCAGTCATGAACACAGTGATCTTTATTTTCTTTATCATAAGGTTTCTATTGATTTGCTGCTTTCAGAGGTAAAATAACTGTGATACTGTACACGTTTGTTTGACATAGAAAAGTGAATTTTAAGGATTTTAAATTGTCGATTGACACGTCTTTATTATCGAAGTTTCAAGTTAGCATTTGTAGAGTAGAGGTCCATGTTAGTATTGTTTGTTAACTGTAAAGTATGTTTTAATATAAAATAAAGGAAGATAATTAACGCAGAATTGTTGAGATACGCGATATACACTGCAACTACAAGTTATGTGAATAAACTAGTTTCTTAATAGATAACCTTTATCTCGCTGATAAGGTTATATTAAGAGACCAAAATAGAGTGAGCTATGTTATTGCTAAAACTAAGGCTCTACACACTTGTGGTGTATACTGCGCATTTATCTTTTTTTACTAAGCACTACAGTTATTATGAAAATAATCTAGTTACTGTGCTTTATTTAAGCACGTATTTATGAATTGGACTACTTAAATTACAAAAACTGTAGATATGCATGGAATTATCCGTTTATGCTCACTAGTTCTTTCGCGTAGTTTCTTTGAAGGAACTACTGAGAATTTTTGGATCAGTAGTTCCTTTGCAAAAGCTGAAGGAACTACTGAGACTAGATAATTCCTTTAGCAGTTCCTTTGAAGGAACTACTGAGAACTTTTTGATCAGTAGTTCCTTTGCAAAAACAGATTTTTATTTTTCATACTCATCTTGATTTGATTAAGATACTTTAAGAAAAACCAAAATTATTTAATGGAGCGTTGTTGGTCTTGACTTGACTAGGGCTTCCAATACCGGCCAATAGACTTGACCACTCCTGCTGTCTCCAGCAGACTTAAGCCGGATTCATACTACTGTGTCGTGTCGTGACGTGACGCCTTCTGACGCAGTGTTAGCCAATCAAAACTCGTTATTTGACGTAGTCCTAAACAGATTCGTTTGATTGGTGTATCCCGAGTCACGACACAACACGACACAGTAATGTGTCTGGCTTTATTGATGTATGTCTCTAATATCATAATGACGCTCATGTTAGCAAACATGGAAGTATTCAATGGAAAGCAATATTAATGAGAAAGTCCGTATTTTTTTAATAAATCCTCTTTTGTCCCAAAATTGTGAGATAGCCAGTTTTGGCTAATTTAGTTTTTTAACCTACATAAATAGCATATTTTAAAAATAAACGCTAAACCTAATTTGATGATTATAATATACCTACCTATCTGTAATTTTCATGCACTCCGTCCGCGATTTAGAGGACATTTGGCGGAACAAAAACGATTAGAAACTAGGAATAGCATCGCATAATTCCGTAATTTTATAAGAGTAAGTGTCGTTTTTTGTCATATGGTGTTTTTGTGTTGTATTTATGTTTATGAACAGTTTAAAGTAACCCAAAAATAAAGTACATTATTTTATGCAAACCTTTGTGTCGGCACGACACTGATTTGCTGAACTTTTAATCAAGTTTTATATAGGTTGGCGCAAACACTGACCAATTTACGGTGTTTTATGTGCCTTTGAATGTAGCTGAATAAGTAAACACAGTTTTTTTTTTTAACTTTTTAATGTATTTTGTTTAGAAATTTGCTTGTATCTACATAGCTACACTTGGGTGAAGTTGAATGTTAATAAATAACTTACTTTTGTAATCACTCGTTTTATTTGAAGTGCTACACATGGATTGAAAACGATATACAACACATTGATAATTATACGTTAAGTACCTACCTACTTACAAAAACAGAAAAATTTCCATGTCCCCTCAATTTTAACCAGTCACGATAGGCAGCATCTGTTTTCGAGAATAATGCAAGCAACAGCCTTTTCCTACCTACTCTACTACCCTCGCCATTTTTGAGGGAAGGCAGCATCCCATCCTGGAACGTCTTGAAAACATGCTCGTTTAAGCCGGGAATTAAAAAGCCTTATTTACCTACCAAATAAATAAAATATTGAAGCGCTAAGGTAGCCCGCGAAATTCAAATTTTCTTACGATGTTTGCCATATTAAGTTGCACGTTGATTAAACATGATTCGCGACCGTAACAAATATGTATTTACATAATTATAATCATTAGAATCAGTAATACAACTTGTTAAATCCTAAAATGTCAAGATTTAATGAAATAGTCATTCAGTAAGACTGTAGGATTACTTGGTCTTAGAAAGTTGTGTTAATTCTGTAAATACATATTGGTTACGGTCGCGAATCATACTACTGACCAGCAAATTGAGTGTGGAGCAAATTGAGTGGAGTGACCTCCTTTAGTGCACTACCAACGTAATGCAACTGTAATTTTGCTTAGTGTAGTTTCTGTATATAATGGACACGGATTAGTGAACTAGTAAAAATACAAAATGGATAACAGCCCCTTTAATCCAAGGGGGCCCGTGCATCCCTCCGCCTCGCCGTCGAAGACGACAACGCAGAACCCAGCCCTTGAGTCGGCCACGGCTGATATTGTTTCAACGCCCGAGATTCAAAAATGGATGTCGGCCATCGAACAGCACTTAAATGAAATTTGCTCTATTGCCGCGGATGGCAAACTCAACTCGGAGCAGAAACTGAAAATCTCTACCTTGTGCCGTAAAGTAGGATCTGGAACCTCACAAATGGCAGTTCTATACCAGTCGCTGAAGCAGAAAGCCATTCACGCGTACAATGCGGTCGATGCCCTTAAGGAAAAGCGAGACCTGACGGAACATATTTCGGAGCTCAAGCAGACGATTAAGGACTCTGGTTCTGCGGGAAATGTTTCGTTTGCCGATATGGTGAAGAAGGGAGCAAATGATTTCGTTCGGCCTAACAATTTAAGCTCTGTAGCTATTTATCCTAACGATAAATTAAAGTCAAGTGACGAAACAAAAGACCTCGTGCAAAAAATCATTCGCCCTGTACAAATGAAGCTGCATGTACGTGGTGTCCAAAAGACCAAAAATGGAGGCGTTATTATTAGTACAGAGACGAAACATGATGCTGACAAACTCAAGCACGCAGTCCAGCTCTCTACATCCGGACTTACCGCCGACGAACCAAACAAGCGCAAACCTCTGATCGTGGTTGTAGGTGTGCCGACGCGCGACGACTACTTTGGCTGAAACTGAAGTCTTCAGGTGCATTTATGAACAGAACGTAACCGATAAGTTTCCAGCATTGCCTATGGAGTCCTTTTTGAGCGTGGTTAAATTAAGCCACAAATCTGGGAAGAAAGATGCGTCGACCTGTAACTACGTCATTGAAGTTACAGCCAACATACGTAAAGCCCTATTATCCCAATCAAGGCTTTTTATAAATTGGACGTCATGCCCTGTCAGAGACTTCACCTTGGTCACCCGATGCTACAAATGCCAACAATATGGTCATGCAGCAAAAACATGCAGAGAACTAAAATCTACGTGTGGTCACTGCGGTGAAGAAGGACACTCGATGTCAGAGTGCGCGAAGAAAGCTGACACACCGAAATGTGCCACTTGCACACGCTTTAAAAAGCCCAATAACCACAAAACGGGAGAAGCTGGGTGCCCTGCTAGGAAAATAGCGGAATACAGGTACATCAACTCTATCGACTACGAGGGCGCCTAGAGCGTCATACTTAAGGCCAGACTTCCGTGTTTACTGCCTGCTGCTGACTCAACAAAACATTGCACTGGCCTACAAACCCTCGATTTTGTTGATGAAATACATTACCTCGAACGTGATTTGATTTTGTGCAACATTGACTTTAACCCACTTACCATTTTCTGCTGACGCAAAATCGTAATCATTATGTGTAGCTAAGTTTTAAAGTGCAAGAAACTATTTAATGGTGACTAAATAATTACGTATAATTTATAAGATTTTTTGTTTTTTTGATCTTTAAGATAAATAGTATTTAAGTAAACTAGGTATAAAATAATTAATTAATTAATTTTTGTCATTATTTCAATACTTCTAAAGTTAAATATTGTTAAGAATTTTTATTGTCCTACCATTAACATAATATAGTATGCTCATGCCGCCTGTGATACAGGTTTATCCTAGTACAGGCATCTAACTTTATTATACCTATGTAATTAATTTCTAAGACTTTTGTAATAATTTTACCAATTTTAATACCGAATAAACATTATTAAATTGAAAAAAAAAACGTGAAAAATATTGAATTTCACGGGCTACATTTTAAGACGTCGATCTAGCGGTCGCAAGCATTATTAGTAGTTACCAGTATTCGAGGTACTGAGTTCGATTCCCAGGTTGGGCAGTGTTATTGAGTTTTCCCATTAGAAACTCATTAGCAGTCTGATGTCTGGATTTGTACCCGGTCGGTTGCAATAGGATCGCCCCCTAATTTGTAAAATACTGGTGAAATGAACAGTGGCGTAGCGTGCCTTGGCGGGGCCCCGTGTAGAAATTTGCTTGGGGGCCCTTAGGAAGGGTAACGATTAAAAGAAATATGTATTCATCATAATTATCTATCCGTCAGTTTTCCAAAATGTTTACAAACAATTCAAATTAAATATACAGGGTGTTACGGAAAGGGTATATCAATACAAACGGGTTGAAGAGTGTATCTGGTCTAGAATCTCAGTACAAAATTTCAGATCAAAAGCAGTAACTTTGAAAATGCTTAATATTTTTTTAAATTTCGATAGTTTATTAAATTGAAATCATAACAAACGTGTCACCGCAGTACATGTACGTTTGCCTGGCTAGGCCCCCCGGAATTTGCGATTTAGGTATACACCAATGCAATGTACTCGCCTCTAGGAGTATATGTACCGCTTTCTTTTTCAATGTACCTCTGTACTTTTGAAGAAATATGCAAAAAAAGGGGGCCGTGCCAGCCAAACGTTTTCAGCACGGCCCTCGTGTAACTTGAAAAATATATAGCGTATTAAAAAGTTTCATAAACTCAAGGAATGTACTTTATTAACACGTTCTATGTACCGTAACAGATATTGTGAATTCGTAATAACAAATAATATATAGACGTGGATAGGGGGCCGTCCTGAAAAAAAAAGAAATGGGAAAATATCTAAAAAAGACAAAACAACCTTAGCCAAAAACTATATAATAGTACATTATGATACATGTGTGCTATGTTGATCATTAAACTCGAGGCGGTATTATTCGCGCGAGCCGTAGGCGAGCGCGATAAGGTAGCCGAGAGTTTAATTATCAATGCACACGCGTATCATACGACGTTTTTCAACACACTTGTGAGGAAAAAAACAGACTTGTATTCTTAAATATTAACTTGTATGGAAAATGGCGGGCTTGGTTTGTCATTCCGCGCGCCGCGCTGACGTGCGCGCGCAGGTTTACCCATAGAGTAAGTAATGGTCATTCGACTACACCTGCGCGCGCATTGCTAGCGCGGCGCGCGTTTTTTTTCTTAAAGGCAAACACAAAACCGATATACAGCCTATAGAAAAAATATAATAAACACAAAATAATGTTAAGACTGATCGTAGTGTTGTCGTATGTCAAATTGTAGTTTAGTTAGTATGGAATTAGAAAGTACTATTTGCATAGAGAAATATACATTAATTCAGTGAGAATCCGCAATAATAGAACGCCAGTGGTCTTTTCCGTTTGGTTACGGGAGGGACGACGGAAAATTTATAAGGTGCATCCAGACAGAGCGAGCCATGCGCCGCAAGTGCTTATTTTTGTATGTTAGATGCCTCAGCCTGAGGCAACCATACATATAAAAAAATCATTTGCGGCACATGCCTCGCTATGTGTGGATGCACCCTTAGGTGAATGCGCAGTGGTAGACCGCGAAATTTTTTTTTTAAGTTTTTTAAAATTCGCAGGTCAGTATCAGGTTGTATCTTGATCAAAATGTATATTTATATAATAAATATGTATTTAAAGAATTATAGTCATTAGAATCATTAATATATAAATTTAAGTTAGATTTATTCCCTAAGAACTTTTCCATAAGAGATTTGTTGTTATGGAACAAATCTAACTTAGAAAGATGTATTTAATGATTCTAATGATTATAATTCTGTAAATACGTATCTGTTATAGTCGCGAATCATATTTTGATCAAGATACAACCTGACACTGACCTGAAAATTGCAAAAAACGTTAGAAAAATTTAATTTCGTGGGCTACAACTGCGCATTCATCTTAAGGTAAATAAATTTTAGTTCATCTTGGGACCAAGGACAATTCAGACTATTTAAAAAAAAAAGTAAAATTGGCTCGCGGATTCTTTTTGGCATGAAGTCTCTTTGAAGAGATTTAAAAAAAAACGCACTTCTCCGACCTCCGACTAGTAAATTAAATAGTTATCTGTGGAAATAAAGCACAAGTACCGTAACGTAAAGAAAAAGCACGCGTTTTGTAATACACTGCATTATGGATCTAAAAGCTGTGCATTAAGAGCCATTTTACGAGCAAGTGTGTTGAAAAAGTAATTCATGTTTGGCAAGTAACATATGTACCGCATTGGTTTCTCATACAACTTGCTAAATTAAAAAAATAAACCAATTTTAGTTTATTCAGCACGGCCCTCTATAGTTGCCTATATCTTTTTAAATATGACATGTTTGTTTACAAAATTCGACTTCCTGAATTATGTATAGGAGTACATTCGTTCCAAATAAATTGCGATTATGGTGTATTAGTATTTTAAAAGATAAATTGGATCAAAAATATCCTAACATGCAACTGATGGGGTGACCATGATTCCACGTGAGAATGGATAAAAAAACTTCTGAGTAAATCTTTAATAAAATAAAAAAAACAAAAATATCGTGATCTGTATTAACTATTAACGATAACTATAATAGTAGTAAGTAGTAGGTCGCAAATCGAACAAAACAACAAGTGTCGTTAAGACTAATGTACAATGTTCCAAAAATATCACAAACACAAATAAAACCAAAACTCCAGAGTAAGACAATTTATTCCAAAAGGTACCGATGAGGTCATGTTTCGCAGGAGAATCTTAACACCGCGATGTAAAATAGTGACGTTTCGGCACAATGCCATCTGTTATCAAAAAAGCGGTACCTAGCTGATGACAAATGTTGACAGGTTCGTCTGTAGTACTTATTTAAAGATTAAACATTCCGCCCACCATGGACGACTCTGTCCATCAACCTTAACATAACAATATAAACTTAAATTATTGAATGGTTGTTTGGCTATCCACTATACTCTAATCCTAGGAACTTATAGCTACGATACAAGTTCTTGCCTTATGATAATAAAAACTAAACAACAGTACAAATAAGTAAAAAATACATGGAAATTCACAACGTGTATGCTGTGTAAATAAAACTGTAGTTATATAAAATGCACTAATAAGATGGTAACCAATAGCTAAGTGTTCACAGGTAACATAATTAACTTAGATTCAGGTCTTTTAATCTCATTATTCTTACACCGTATGGTTACAACGCGCGTAATGTTGTCCAAACCTGGATGTTTACTGGTAATAACCCCGTATAGCCATCTAGCGGGTGGGAGATTATCCTCCTTCACTAGAACCACGTCTCCAATCTCAGGTTCAGGCTTGCAATCTGTCCATTTATATCGATGCTGCAATTGAGTCAAGTAATCTAGTGACCACCTACGCCAGAAATTTTGAAGCATTTTTTGCGTAAGGTGCCATCGTTTCAGATTACTAATGGATGAATTTTCATAATTTGCATCAGGTACAGTTACCAGAGGTTCACCCACGAGAAAGTGTCCAGGCGTCAAAGGACAAGAGTCTTCTGGAATGTTAGAAAGTTGAGAGATCGGCCTCGAGTTAAGGCACGCTTCAATTTGAGCCAGCACAGTTGTCATTTCTTCGAATGTCAATGTGCTGGTGCCTATAATTCTCTTCAAATGATGCTTCGTGGACTTGACACCAGCCTTCCATAATCCTCCAAAGTTTGGAGCATGGGGAGGTATGAAATGCCAAGTCGTACCATTCATAGACAGGAAATCAGCTATTTCCGAAGCTACCATAGACTTTTCAGCATTGAATAGCTGTTTCAATTCCTTTGCACTACCAACAAATGTGGTTCCATTATCACTCCACAGGTCCAATACTCGCCCACGTCTGGCTACAAAGCGCTTAAAAGCCGCAAGAAAACTCTGAGAAATCATGTCACTGACCATCTCAAGATGAATAGCCCGAGTGGACATGCAAACAAACAAGCAAATATAACCCTTACTGGAGTGATGACCACGACCTTTAGAAGTTCGGATGCTGATTGGACCTGCGTAATCTACGCCACTGCATTGAAATGGCTTTAGAGAAGACACTCTGACCGTCGGTAACTGGCCCATCATTTGTTGATGTGTTTGTGTCGAATGTCGAATACAAGTTACACACTTATGAACATATTGCCTAACGAGAGTCCTTGCATTGAGTATCCAGTATTTGGATCTTAAGAAGTTGAGCATCAATTGCGGCCCGCCATGCAAAGTTCTCTCGTGAGCTTCCGCAATTAAAAGATTGGTGAAGTGTGATTTATGAGGGATTAAGATGGGGTGCTTCATATTCTCATGAATAGAAGCCCGGTGCAAGCGACCACCTACTCTTAAGATCCCGTCATCATCAAGAAAAGGACTCAACGAGGTAAGTCTACTACCCTTATTTAGTTTACGGTTTTTTTTTACAGATTCTATTTCATCGCTAAAGGACTGGAGTTGGCAGAACTTTATACAGGTAAGTACAGCTTCGTTTAATTCTTTTGTAGTTAGCCAAGTAGTTATTTTATTTTTATTGTGTTCAAATTCCTTCATTCGTAAAAATCTTCTACAGTAAGATATAACTCTTATTAATCTACCGAACTTAGAAAATCTAGTAAATAGACTATCATCGTATTCTACCGCAGTTGCATGACATTTTGTTTTTATCTTTCTTTCTTCTAGCGTAGTTGCTTGTATATTTTCTTTATTATAGTCTATTATTTCATTCTGTAACCATACTGGACCTTTTTTCCAGAGTTGCATATTGTTACACTCAGAAGGGCTTGCTCCTCGAGATGCACAATCCGCTGGGTTTTCCGACGATAACACATGTGACCACTGACTTCTATCCATAATGGTAAGTATTTCAGAAACACGATTTGCGATAAATGTTTTCCAACGACTAGGGTGGCTACTTAACCACGCTAATACGACGGATGAGTCTGTCCACGCATATAAATGCTGTTTGGGAATTTGTAAAGTCGAAGCGACTTCTTGAAGAAGCTTTGCTACTAGGACAGCTCCACAAAGCTCTAATCGCGGGATGGATACCTGCTTAACAGGAGCAACCTTAGTTTTTGAAGTCACCAAGGTTGTGTGAATATGTCCATCTCTATCAATGATGCGTACGTATACAACCGCGGCGTATGCTACATTGGACGCATCTGAAAAGCCATGCAATTCCAGCACCTTGTTTTCCTTGCTAGAGTTGATCCAACGAGGCAGACGAAACTTAATAAAGTTACAAAGGCTCTTCCGGAAGTCAAGCCACTCTGTCAGCAATGGTGCAGGCAGTTCTGCGTCCCATTCGATCCCAGTCATCCATATTCGTTGAATAAACACCTTCGCAGTGATGATTGTCGGTGCTAACCATCCAAGGGGATCGTATAGTCGCGCTATGTCCGAAATAACCTTACGTTTTGTCACTGGTAATTCTGGATCCTTAAGCTGAATTGTGTAAACGAACTCATCATTGTCTTTGTTCCACGTCAAACCTAATATTTTTGAAATTGCATCTGTTTGTAGTTCCATGTTTCCTTGTGTTTGTGATATTTGTTCATCGTCTTCAATTAACCTTAATAGTTCTCTGTTGTTACTAGCCCATTTTTGGAGCTGGAACCCCCCACGTTTAAGCAGCTCCGATGTCTGCTTATATATTTCTACTCCTTCTTCTATGGTTTGACATCCCGTCAATAGGTCATCCATATAGAAATCGGAAACAACACGGTTCTTTGCTAAAGGGAATTCAGCGCCTTCGTCTTGAGCTAACTGCTGCAATGATCTTACTGCTAGGTAAGGCGCCGAGGATGTTCCAAACGTTACTCGCAAATGACGTAACACTTGAATTTCGTCATTTGGATTTTCACGCCATAATATACGCTGAAAATCTGTGTGATCATCGCATACCTTAATCTGTCTGTACATCTTGACGATGTCCGCTACCAGACAGATAGGTTCACAACGCCAACGCATGATAATATGACGAAGTTCAGGTTGTAGACGAGGCCCCACCAGTAGATCGGAATTAAGAGATACCCCGTTGGTGCCTACACATGATGCATCAAATACGATGCGCAACTTCGTTGTACTTCTTTCGTTACGGATGACGGCATGATGAGGTAAGTACACAGAACCTTCTTTGTCCTTATCCTGTACTACATCCATATGATTAAGAGCGATATACTCATTTAGAACAGTTGAATACTGAGCTTTGAATTCGGGATTCCTTAGAAATCGCCTTTCTAAGGTTAAAAATCGTTTGAGAGCGATGTCTTTCGATGCACCATATTTACAAGCAGGATCGCTTGACCTGAAAGGCATATGTACAATATAGCGACCAGATTCGTCTCGTTTAGTCGTGGCCTTAAATATATCTTCGCACTTCTGTTCTTCTGGGGTCAAGTAAACCTTATTGTAATCGCCCTTGGGCTCAGATTCAAGTTCCCAAAATTTTTTAAGGAGTGCATTCTCATCTGTATGAGTAGAATGCAATGTGACTACGGTATTGTGGCATGTCTCGCTTTGGTTGATTTCACCAACTTGACCAGACAAGATCCATCCTAGTTTGGTACTTTGTGCGATGAGCTGACCAGGTGGACCTCTGACTAAACCTTCTAACAAGATCTGGCCATACACTTCGGCACCTAAAAGCAAATCAATCTTGTTCGGAGTATCGAACGAAGGATCTGCTAAAGCCAAAGACGAGATTGTGGTTAAAACGTTTGCCTTAACCTTCCTTTCCGGTAAAATAGCTGTTAGCTTCTTTAGAACATAAGCTTTAACAGTGATAATAAAACTAGGTTCGACGCGTGATTTAACCTTAATGAGAACCATCGAATTTAATGAAATTATCGATTGGCCTTGATCACCACCTATACCTGAAATTGAACCTTTAGTTGGTAGTCTTTTGAGACCTAAGAGCTGGACTGCGGACTCCGTCACAAAGGAAGCCTGAGACCCCTGGTCTAACAGGGATCTTAATACTATAGCAGTACCGCTCTTTGATTCCGCTTCAATAAGCGCAGTAGCCAATAATATTTGGCTATGACCATTAACAAAACAACTTACAATATTATTGGAATTACTCTGGGTTGAAGTGGTATCAGCAGAAACGCTGCTTTCTGCAACTGGATCAGGTTTGTTACCATCACCATCTGATTTGGAGATATTCTTGAGATGAAGAAGACTATGATGCTTCTTTTTACATATATGACATCTGGTGGACTGGCGGCATACATATACGGAGTGATTTGCTCCTAGACAGTTGTAGCATAAACCATTGGTTTGGACAAAATTACGACGCTTATCCATATCGAGCCCGGCGAACTTTTTACAATTAGCAAGCTTGTGATTATCTTGACAACATATACACGATGTAGTTGACACATGGAGAGATTTGACTGACACATTACGATTGGACTGATGACGTTGACCTTTGTTGTCTAAAAATTCTAAAGACCGAAATCTTTGTTCAAGGAAAGATTTGAATTGATTCATTGTAGGCAAGTCATCTGAACAATCACTAATTATCATCTCCCATTGTTTACGTGACTCAGTGTCTAGTTTTAAACTCAATATATAAATAATTATAATATCCCAATGCTCAACCATTATACCTAAATTCTCCAAAGCATGTAAACATTCGTTAGAAGTATCTAATAACTCCTTGACTGCGCTGGAGGATTCGGTTACAATATTTTTTTGACTCATGAAACGTTTAATTATACAATTCGCTAAATATTTTTTATTATTATATCGTTCCTCTAATTTTCTCCAACAGGTTGCATAATTAGTACTTGTAATAGGAATGTGCCGCAAAAGACCTTCAGCCTCTCCAGACAAATGTGATTTCAAATAATGCAATTTCTGAACATCGTCTAGTAGACTATTATTGTGTATTAAGGATTTAAATAAATCTCTAAAACTAATCCACTCAGAATAACTTCCGGTAAACTTAGGCAGCTCAATCTTTGGCAATTTTACTAAACATACCTCTTTAGAACCCTTCGCAGAAGATTCAGACACTTTACCTAAACTATCCGAACATGCCATTTTCTTCAATGCTTCTTTCAACTCTGCTTTATAATCAGTAAATAATTCTTCCGTGGTCTCATATACATTTTTTACGTAATAATCCGATTTTTCGAATTCAATAGACTTAACCGATGATACAATTTTTATATGAGTTCCGGAAAACGTTGACCAGTTAGCTTCTAAATTTTCTAATCTAGTTTCTATGTATGAACTGGTTACTCGTTCCTTAGGGGATTTCTTAAAGTTAGACCTTGCTTTACTGATAGTAGAATGTAAATTAAACTGTAAATTACTCAAAGCTGTTAAATATAGAGTATCTATTCACATATTGCAACACCTGGACAACTGTCAATATCATTTTTGACATTGACGTTTCTTTTTGTATATCCGTATCCGCTCTCTCACCTTTTCGCTCTCCGTGTGTTTGTAATGTATCATATATTACCATTAATTTATATTTCGACAATCATACGATTTCATGCAAAATATGGTCAGTGAGTATCCTTGGGGTATTGTGAATAATATATTGAGGAATCATTGTGTGATCAAGCTGGACTTATTATTTATGAACGCCGAAACCCTTCCACAGGACAAGCGCCCTCGAACAGGTTATGGGCCCAGATTGAAGGTTAGAAATTTTTCTTTACTTTGCCAACCAAAAAAGGCGATTTAAAATGGGCGATAATGATTCCTCGAAAACATCTGGAATGTCACACATTGAAAAATTGTCAGGTGTGGGAAATTATTCAACGTGGAAATTTTGTATGCGGATGGTATTGGTACTGGAAAATCTGTGGGATGCAGTCACAGGGGACGACACTGATCCCGGGCATATTCAGAAGGCGTTGGCCCGTATATGTCTAAGCATTCACAGCAGCTTATTGCAGAATGTGCGGGATGCAAAGACTGCGAAGGAGGCATGGGATAAACTATCCCAAATCTATGAAGACAAGGGGCTCTATAGGCGAATTTTACTACTGAGAAAACTGTACCGTACAAATTACTCTGAATTCTCCAACATGAGTGAGTACATTAATGGTATTATGACCCTATCACAACAGCTCGCTGATATAGAAAAAAAGATTGAGGACTATGAACTGGCGGAAATTCTCCTAAGCGGCTTACCTTCTGAATTTGATGTGCTTGTGTCGGGTCTGGAGACAGCAAACATTAGCAATACACTATCAAGTGAACTAGTGCGTACTCGGCTATTACAGGAGGATCATAGAAGGAATTGCAATGACATTTCTAATACAGTATCGAGTATGGCCTATGCAGCAAATAAGAAAACAAAAGTTTGTCACTATTGCAAAAGAACGGGACACATCAAAGCTAGGTGTTTTAAATTGAAAAAGGACAGAGAGGCTAAGAAAGATGAAGAACATAAGACTTTCCTGACGACTGCAACTGCAATGTCTGTGCGTCATCACGAGTGGATTGTGGACTCTGGCTGTTCGATGCATATGAGTAACAACAATGAAAATTTTGTGAACCTAGTGCAAATTAAAAGTAAGGTGTGCGTTGCTAATAGTGATCAAGTGGATAGTGTTGGTAAAGGAACTGTACAGATTTTATTGGATAATAACCATAAAATTGTAGATGATGCTTTGTTTGTCCCAGAGTTAGCGTCCAATTTATTGTCTGTAAGTAAATTATGTGATCAAGGTTACAATGTAATATTTAATTATACAGGGTGTCACATTTATGAAAATTGTAAAATTATGGGAAAAAGTGTAGGTCATGCCACCAACTCCAATGGTATTTATAAACTTGATTTCATCTCGTGTAATAAGGTCTCGCACGTGGAGCATTCTTCAGCTTCTCTGGAGGTAGTTCAGAGAGATCAGAATGCGATGGTAGCAGCAGTGCCAGCTACAATCTGGCATAAGAGGCTTGGTCATTTAAGTTATGGTGGGATGCGTGTTCTGCGGAACAAAAACATTGTCAAGTTTCAGGAACAGAAGCTCGAGGAATGCATCGGTTGCCTGCAGGGGAAGCAGGTGGCCAAGTCGTTTCTCAAGGGCAATGCGAAACGTGCCACGTCTCCGCTTGAACTCGTCCATACCGATGTATGTGGACCCATGCCTGTGTGCAGTCATGGTGGTGCAAGATACCTTCTCACATTCACCGATGATTACAGTCGAATGAGTTGGGGTTTTTTACTTCGGCACAAGAGTGAGGTAATGAAACATTTTATTGATTTTAAGTCTCTTGTTGAAAAACAATGTGGTTTTCCCATTAAGTGTTTAAGATCAGATGGCGGTGGTGAATATTGTGGCAATATTTTCACAGAGTATTTAAAGGCTGAGGGGATTATACACCAAGTTACTGTTCCGTACTGCCCTCAACAGAACGGGGTGGCAGAACGGTTAAATAGAACAGTAATGGAAAAGGTCCGGTGTATGTTAATGGATTCAGGCCTAAGCAATGAGTTTTGGGGGGAAGCAGCAATGACTGCGTTTTATTTGAAAAATAGATGTCCCACTAGTGCTTTGGCTGGATCATGTCCCAAGCAGGTATGGTCTGGGTCAGGTTCCAATGTTGAACTAAACCACTTGCGAGTATTCGGCTGTGTGGCCTTCTCGCTTATACCTGAGAGCAAGCGTAATAAGTTAGATGCCAGATCTGATCTTTGTATTTTCGTTGGTTATAGTGACACGACAAAAGGATACAGACTAATTAAACCCACAGAACCTAAACGGATAATCTTTTCAAGAAATGTAGTATTTTTGGAAAATAAATTTTGGAAAGATTTGAGCAATGTTTCTCATGAGCAAAAGGAGAGCTTAGATAAATATTTTTTATATGAATCTGATAATTCTAATATGAATGAGATAAATAATATTAATAGTTCTAATATGAATGAGACAATGAATATTAATAATTCTAATATGAATGAGATAAGTAATATTAATAGTTCTAATATGAACGAGACAAATAGTATTAATAGTTCTAATATGAATGAGACAAATAATATTAATAATTCTAATATGAATGAGATAAATATTAATTCTAGTAAGAGTGACAAGACCTTTGATGATAGTGACAATGAAAATGTCTCTTTTAAAGATTGTGATATTTTAAATGATAACCGTGATAATAATCAGAATGTTTCTGTAAGTTTAGATAGCACTGGAAATGAGGGCCATTTAATAGGTCCTGGCAGCAGTGATCTTTCCTGGTCCGGCGACGAGCAGCCTCTGTCCAGCCCGGAACCAGAAGTTCCAATGGTTTCTTCTGAGAGGCCTGTACGGAGCACACGCGGTAAGATGCCTGATAAGTATAAGGGCTTCGACCTCTCAATGATGGTACAGGAGGTAAGTGAACCTTATTCTTATAGTGAAGCTATGTCATCTCCATGCTATAAAGACTGGCATAATGGCATGGAAAAGGAATATGAGGCCCTTATGTCCAACAAAGTTTGGAAATTAGTTCCTAGGCCTGAAAATACAAATATTATTAAATGTAAGTGGGTGTATAGAATTAAACGTGACCATGTAGGTAATAGCAGATACAAAGCCCGTCTTGTTGCACGTGGTTTTTCACAGCAATTTGGAGTTGACTATGAAGACACTTTTTCCCCTGTTGTTCGTCATAGTACTATGCGTTTGTTATTTGCTATAGCTACAGAAAGTAACTTAAATATTGACCACTTTGATGTTGATACTGCGTTTTTAAATAGTGACTTGAAAGAGAGTATATACATGGAACAACCAGAGGGTTTTAGTGATGGTAGTAACAAAGTTTGTTTATTGTTAAAAAGCATATATGGGCTTAAACAAGCCAGTAGAACATGGAATTTAAAAGTAAATCAAGTATTGTTGGAAAATGGTTTTATGCAATCAAAATGTGAACCCTGTGTCTATATTAAGAGAGATGATAAATCTTTCTTTAACAATAGTTGCCCTGTATGTGGATGATTTCTATGTTTTTGGCAATAATGTTGAAGCCACAAAAACCTTGTTTAATGTGTTAGAGTCTAAATTTAATGTTAAAAATTTGGGATCTCTACAGATTTGCTTAGGTATGAGAGTTGCCAGAGATAGGAATAAGGGCATGCTTAAACTGGATCAGTCTGAGTACATCAAAAGATTATTGTATAAGTTTGGGATGGAAAATTGTAAGCCTGTTTCCACCCCGATGATAGTGAATGATAAATTGAATAAACCTGAGCCTGATCAACTTCTTAGCGACGATGTTTATAAATACAGAGAACTTTTAGGCTCACTTATGTACTTGGCAGTATGTACTCGGCCTGACATATCATTTGCGTGTAGCCAGTTGAGCCAATATAATCATGGTTTTAGTAAAGAACATTGGCTTGCTGCCAAGAGAATTCTCAGGTATTTAGCAGGGACATTAAACCATGGCCTATGTTTTTATAGAAGCTCTGATTTATGTGTAACTGCCTATACTGATGCAGACTGGGCCAACGATGTGCTAGACCGTAAGTCTTACACTGGCTATGTGATAAAATTAGGTAAAAATAACATTAATTGGGAATCAAGGAAACAGAGATGCGTTGCCCTTTCTAGTACAGAGGCGGAATATTTAGCGATAACTGATGTCTTAAAGGATTTATGTTTTCTGAAAAATTTTCTGTTTGAAATCTTATGTAAAAGTATAGACATTATTGTATTCAATGACAATCAAAGCGCCCATAAATTATTAGAAGCCAAGGAATACTGTCACAAGAAAACAAAGCATATAGACTTAAAATATCACTTTATTAAAGATTTAATTCAAAAAGGATTTGCTAAAGTAAAATATTTACCTAGTAGTGATATGATTGCAGATGTACTCACTAAGCCGCTGTGTTCCAATAAACATAGGAAATGTATAAATAGCATGAATGTTAATTAAGGTTTTATATTCTTATGTTAAGTTTGCATGTAAGTCTGCATTGTGCATGTATATGTAGTTTATGACAATATGTGAATAAGGGGAAGTGTTAAATATAGAGTATCTATTCACATATTGCAACACCTGGACAACTGTCAATATCATTTTTGACATTGACGTTTCTTTTTGTATATCCGTATCCGCTCTCTCACCTTTTCGCTCTCCGTGTGTTTGTAATGTATCATATATTACCATTAATTTATATTTCGACAATCATACGATTTCATGCAAAATATTGTGAATAATATATTGAGGAATCATTGTGTGATCAAGCTGGACTTATTATTTATGAACGCCGAAACCCTTCCACAGGACAAGCGCCCTCGAACAAAAGCTTCCATATTGAATGTTCTGGAACGCTATACTAAGTTCGTGGACAACACGTAAAAAATCACAAGTCTTTGAACTTAATATACTTTGCTGCAAAATCGGGCATAGGTTCCCCGTAGTTCACCTTTTGTTGAAATTATTCTAAGTCCAAATTGTTAATTCAAATTTTCAAAGTTAATAAGGTCTAAATTAGTCACTTAGATATTTTAAAGTACTCACAGTTTTTCCTTGTATCACATCACTTCACTATCACTCACTTTTACGTAGCTCGTCGTGATGCTATGTGGGGTACTCTCCCCCCGTACCGCAGCTGCTGCTCACGCCAACACGAACTGTTTGCTTCACCAGCGCTGACCGTTGTGTACCCTTGTACATATACGCATAAGCGCCAACCTTGTACGATCCGCTGATGCTGCTCACCACTGACCGTGCTGACGCCACACTCGCAGCAGGTTGACCATTCAACCTGACTCCACAATAATGACAATGCACACCAATCCTTTATCCGGCTCGAAGGACCACTTGTACAATGTTCCAAAAATATCACAAACACAAATAAAACCAAAACTCCAGAGTAAGACAATTTATTCCAAAAGGTACCGATGAGGTCATGTTTCGCAGGAGAATCTTAACACCGCGATGTAAAATAGTGACGTTTCGGCACAATGCCATCTGTTATCAAAAAAGCGGTACCTAGCTGATGACAAATGTTGACAGGTTCGTCTGTAGTACTTATTTAAAGATTAAACAACTAAATAGCTCAAAAGACTTAAAAAAAATCACATACTTATATATTTCCAATAAATCACACGGATTGATGTATATTTATTTACAATAAAATTACAGTTTCGGTACATTTCACAGATTAGTTACGTTTACCTATGGAATAATCGCAGAAAAACTATGTGTCACAAACACTACAATTCTTTTACCTATTGTGGTATAGTAATTTTATTTTAGGTGCATCGTCCTCACATATTATTATATAAGGTGTAAAAAAATTAACCTTAAAAACTTTAAGAGGTGCTTTAGACCATCGAACTGAACAACTTTCACTATGGGACCAACTCTGAAATCACGAAAAAAAAATGAGCTGTTTCATACATTTTGGCCGAGTAGGTATTGAACTTTTGTATGAAACAGCTGATTTTTTTTCGTGATTTCGGAGTTGGTCCCATAGTGAAAGTAACGGTGGAGTTTCTTGCCCATTCTTCTCCACACGAAAACTACCTTTTGGAAGGGGCGACTAGAATCAATTCTATTTTAAGGTAATTTTTGACGTTCAAAAGTGCCTTTTATGTGCCTATTTGAAATAAATGCTTTCACTTTGACTACAGAGCTTAAAAGGCTTAAAAAATTACAGATACGTTTCCAACAAATCACATTGATTGAACCTTACCTAGTGAATTAATAGCGACCGCACACAACAAGTTTTAACTGATTTAATTCCCTTAAAAGATGTCACCGCTAATATTAATTTTGAAGAAAAAAAAAAACAAATTGTAAAAAAGAATGTTTATTTCAATGTAGTCACATAATTTCATTAATATAGGTATAGAATAAATCAACCTAATTTATGGAACCATGGTCACCCCATCAGTTGCATGTTAGGATATTTTTGATCCAATTTATCTTTTAAAATACTAATACACCATAATCGCAATTTATTTGGAACGAATGTACTCCTATACATAATTCAGGAAGTCGAATTTTGTAAACACACATGTCATATTTAAAAAGATATAGGCAACTATAGAGGGCCGTGCTGAATAAACTAAAATTGGTTTATTTTTTGAATTTAGCAAGTTGTATGAGAAACCAATGCGGTACATATGTTACTTGCCAAACATGAATTAGTTTTATATAGTTTTTGGCTAAGGTTGTTTTGTCTTTTTCAGATATTTTCTCATTTCTTTTTTTTTCAGCACGGCCCCCTATCCACGTCTATATATTATTTGTTATTACGAATTCACAATATCTGTTACGGTACATAGAACGTGTTAGTAAAGTACATTCCTTGAGTTCATGAAACTTTTTAATACGCTATATATTTTTCAAGTTACACGAGGGCCGTGCTGAAAACGTTTGGCTGGCACGGCCCCCTTTTTTTGCATATTTCTTCAAAAGTACAGAGGTACATTGAAAAAGAAAGCGGTACATATACTCCTAGAGGCGAGTACATTGCATTGGTGTATACCTAAATCGCAAATTCCGGGGGGCCTAGCCAGGCAAACGTACATCGCAGTACGAGGGTCATTATCCATTATCTGTAGTGTATCTGTGCGCCTAGTACACGCACATTACGCCGCCGCTCGCCGATGCAGCGCCGTGATGTCGAAATAAAAAAATTTTAAGCATTTTCAAAGTTAATGCTTTTGAGCTGAAATTTTGTACAGAGATTCTAGACCAGATACACTCTTCAACCCGTTTGTATTGATATACCCTTTCCGTAACACCCTGTATACTCTCCTTGCCTTTTTTTTTGTCGGCAAACTGATTTATTGAATCATTTATAGCTGATTTGCTTTTTTTGACTTTTGTCATTTGTGAAAAAAAAAAAAATATTGGGAAGTTTTTATAAATTTTTGCTTACGCACGTTGGGGGCCCTCGTGGCCCGGGGGCCCCGTATAATTGATACGGCAGATACGGCGGTAGCTACGCCCCTGGAAATGAATGTAGGTGTACTGGTAAAAAAATCCTGTATGCCTTCCCCATGGAATCAGTATGTATGTACTATAAAGCACCCCCAACCCAACCAAGGTCATATAAGGGTAAGGCTCAAAATTTTTGCGCAGTCGCACAATGGAAAATACAACGGAAAGTGTCACAAACGAAAATATGTTGCACAACGGAATTTGTAAAGCATAGTGCACATGGACTGTAAAATATATTAATTTATTAACAGTTACTATTATTATCTCAATAATAATAACTAATTAAGCAAAAAAAGTTTTGCAAACAATATTGTGTGATATAGGTATCAAATGAAAGGGCTCGTTGTGATGGTCTCAAATATTTTTTTATTTTATAATTACAAAATTGTATTGTATTTTTCAGAATTTAGACTGTTTAAGTTTTTCACGGTACCTTCGACACCTTTCCGCCGCAGACAAAGGCATCTGAAAAAAAAATTAGGTACTAAGCAATTCAAATCAATACATACGCAAGTACTTTATCATGCTTTCATAAATATAGTAAAAAGTTGATGGGTACACAGCTTTACAATTTCCGTTGTGACACGTCGCACAATTTCGTGTCATTCGTCGCACAACGGATCAAAAATTCTACATAACCTATCATAAAAAAAATTGTAATTCATAAAATGTACAGTACAACTAATAGTAAGCGTTATATTTTATTAATTAAGTAGGTAATAGATACAATTAAATATCACAAATCAAGAAAGTCATTAAAATTTCGAAAATATAATAAAGTAAACTTACAATTTCTTAACGTCACACAACACGTTCCGACACGATCTTCCGTCTGACACAAAAATGAAATGGCAGAAACACGCTGAAGTTAGTCGGATATCATGGATCTGTGCTGCCTCTCCAAAATAATTTGATGATCATGGTAGAATGTCAATTAATCCCAAAATATCGCGTTGCACAACTGAAGTGTCACACTGGATTAAAATTTAGGACATTTTTAAATTACTTGACAAAACGCTTTGATAAATATTGAACTTATTTTACTATGAACTATACAAATAATATTCTGAAGCCCATAAAGTACACGAACTAAAAAAAACATGTGTTCCTAAATATATATTGAATGGACTTTGAGAAGTGTACGTACACGGACATCAACAAATTGTATGGAAGACAAACATGGACCTTTTTATTTTCAAGTATTAAATAGGTATATAATTGGAATATTTAAACTAAAAAAA
Source organism: Amphipoea oculea (assembly GCA_945859645.1). Taxonomy (NCBI): domain Eukaryota; kingdom Metazoa; phylum Arthropoda; class Insecta; order Lepidoptera; family Noctuidae; genus Amphipoea; species Amphipoea oculea. The sequence continues at coordinate 9,248,089 of OX243862.1, forward strand.
TTAGACATGATGACAAAATAGTCATCTTTCTTGCAATATTATTATAAACAAGTATTTATTATTTTTGATATTTTATTTCTACTCTTCAAATTCTGGGACAATACATTTTTAGAGAGTGCGCGTAAAGGGGTTAGAAGATTTTTGTATGGAGGGTGGCCCTAAGGTCGGTCGCCATTTTGATTTTTTTTCAGAATCGCGGTGCACAACAAAAGTTATATATTTAGATAGAGGACGCTTATACACAGAAAAAATGTTATGTAACATAATATCCTAAAGCGTCAGGTTTCGGAGTTATTCACCGAAATATAATTCGAAAACAACAACGATTTTTTTGTTTTTTTTCCCTCCAGGTAAGCATATTGAACTATTGAGGTAATAGAAACGTTATGAAACCTTTATGGAGAACAAACAAATGAAGAATAGACATTTTTTAAATAAATAATTAAAAACGGCTATTTATAGTTCGTTTTTTAATCCCAGAGACTAATCTGACATTTGAGTCTTCTGTGTTTTCGTTTTTTTTTAGTATAGAAGTTTGACATTACACTTGTCAGATTAGTCTCTGGGATTAAAAAACGAACTATAAATTGCCGTGCTTAATATTTATTTAAAAAATGTCTATTCTTCATTTGTTTCTTCTTCATAAAGGTTTCATAACGTTTCTATTACCTCAATAGTTCAATATGCTTACCTGGAGGGAAAAAAAAACAAAAAAATCCTTGTTGTTTTCGACTTATATTTCGGTGAATAACTCCGAAACCTGACGCTTTAGGATATTATGTTATGTAACATTTTTTGTTTGTATAAGTGTCCTCTATCTAAATATATAACTTTTGTTGTGCACCGCGATTCTGAAAAAAAATCAAAATGGCGGCTGATTTTAGGGCCAAAACCTTCAAACCCCTTTGAGCCTTACCCATAAAGCTGCGGCTCCACGGTCCATTACTCGTAGAAAAAAAATTGGTACGCCACAGCTCCAAACTAAAGTGTGTAAATATGACAAAAAACTAGCTATTTAGAGACATTTTTTTATTTTCGAGTAATCTTTACGTAAACTTCTATAGAATAATTTCAAATTTTTCTCTATGCCAACTTCGGGAATAAGCATGTTTTTTACATTTTTCATAAGTCGAAAACTATGCGGCATAAAAGAAAAGAAAAAATGTTTGAGAATGTGCATCTGTGCTCTTTCACATGATACCCCATATGCCCTAGTAGCCCCACTTCGAATTTTTAAGACCCACTTTCAGTCCCTGTTGCAAACAAAAAATTTTTTTTAATTCTTCCTTATTTGCATAATAGTCGAGCAGACGTCATCTAAAAATGGCTGAAAATAGTTTTAAATGACGTTTGCCCAACAATTTTAATTCTTTTTTAATTTGGAATAAGTAGTCCAAATTTCAAGTTGATAGCATTAGTAGTTCATGAGATATCCAGCTGACACAGAGAGACAGATAGACTGTGTCGCACCATAAGGGTTCCTTTCTTCCTTTTTACCATTTTGGTACAGAACCCTAAAAATGGTGAAACCGACTTGAAGACTTCCCAACGCTGATACCGACTCCAAAATTGAATAAATGAGTATGAAATAATTTATTCATGTTACTTACCTCTAATGAACTTTCCAACATTTTGTTTATTTTTTCAGTGAAGTATTGAGCCGCAGAATCACACTTTGCACCTATAGGTCAAAGTTTTATTATCTGTGAAGTACGCCTATATTTGGTTCGTGTGTGTGATAGCGGTTTTATGCCGACTTTGTTGTAGCCATTTATCTGACAAATAACCTAAAAAGACTGAATTTTTTATTATTTTGTACGTAAACAATAAGTGAATTACAATTCAGACAACCATATCAGCAGTGAGTCAACTGAACGAGATAACGATAGTGAGTACATAAACAGTTCTAATATAGATAGTTGTGTTACTTTGTGTACCCTGTTAATTTGTTACACGCCTACTGTAGAAGCTTCTCCAAGTCATTAATAATTATTACAATACAACAGTAGTAAATATTTAAAAATAATAGATAAGTAATATGTTTGTTCTTGAGGGGATCCTTTAGTATATTCGTGAAAGTACAAGACTAGTAAAGGGTGATTGATGTCAACACTTGCTAAAATAAAGTGTATTTTAATTCGGCTAACGATTCTGTAACAGGCGCACACAGTTAGAATTAAAAAGTCTCGTCTTGCGAAAATCTTAATTGACTGCAGATACTTTTTTACTGCTGCTGTGGAACTTAATCATGTATGATTAAAATAGTGTCTGTATCAAAAGCAACAGATAATTTAATCAATGACAAGGAAATTATTTTTTTTACATGTACAAGATCTTGGTTACATTCCCATATCATCTTAATACATATATAACACCAAGCCTGTATTTATGGGTTAGGCAGAGCTGGTGTACAGTCAACAAAAGAGATAAGTATGCAGGATCGTCGGATGTAGTTGAAGTTTAGTAAGAAACCGATGGATGTTCTCAAATAAAATTTAATTTTATTAATAGAAAACAAACAGCTCATTTATCAAATTAAATTTCAGTTGACAATATCCATCGGTTTCTTAGTTATGTCGTATTTTGATACTAATCACTTGTTTGTATCCAATGTTTGACTTTTGATATGTTTAGAAAATATTTGGTATTTCAAATGATTATGGATAGGAACCTCATTTCTGTAATGAGTTTTTGATAACTGGTTATTATAAAGCTCATAGAAATAATATGGATGTGCTTCTGACTGTTCAGACACATATTTAAGTCCAAACCCACTTTTGAGATAGAACACTGTAACTCTGACTATAGACTCTGCAATGATAATTAAATTTATGTTTAATAATAAATAATTATTTAATATTTGGCTCCCTCTCACCAAGAGGAGGCCTATGTCCCAGAAGTGGGAACATTGTAGGCTGATTATGATTTAAATTTTGATGGATGGAGAGAGAGAGGAATGATATGAAAGAGAAGGGATGATGATGGGGCTCCCTTTACCGCACTTAGACTCCCATTTGGTCGGTTGTGCATGGGGATTCTGGCTAACAAAGCCGGCTTAGCTCCATCCAGAAGCACAGAAGCTTCCTGGGAGCTTCGCAGGCTTCACGGAGCGACCTCACTGTTCAGAGGATTTCTTCACGTTGAGAAGCCACAGCCTCGCATTCCAGGATGACGTGGGCGGCTGATTCCTCGGCATCAAGGCAGCCCCTGCAAAGGGGGCTGTCTGTGGCGCCTATGTTAAAAAGATGTTTGTTAAGAGGGTTATGGCCCGTAATTGTACCTATTATCATTCTGAGGTTATTTCGAAAGAGAAGGGAGTGGATGATAGCGTGACAGTTGAAAGTGGAGAATGGAAAGAGAAAAAAAGTATTGCACCAACCTCAAGTAACATGGGACAAGGGCACAAGGGCAGGAAGATGATGAATAAATAATAATTCATTTATGTTAAATTATTATTGTTTTAACTATTTACATAACCAGAAACTCTTAGTTGGGGTGGCTCATTAGTATTAATTATCTGAGCTTGTTTACATGTTATCAGGAATCAAATAAACTAATAACTGTTATTACTTGGAATATTATTTACCATTATTAATGTGATGAGGGTCATAAGAAATCAATAAAAGTTATAATTTAGAAGAAGATTAGCGTTCAGTCTTTGCATTCTGAATTGAGCCACACAATTACTGATGAATGCTTGCTCTGAATGGACAGGTCCACTCAAATCTGTCTTGTTCTTTCCTCAAAAGACCATTTCAGACACTAATGTACAGATGCCAGCACATCAAGCTACTACAATCTGTCAAATTTCTTATATATATTTTCAACTTTATCGCTATAACATAAGGTTCAAAGTTGATGGGGAAAATTTGACATTTGCGGGTAGCTTGATGTGCTAGTGTCTGTATTTACATGGATGACACATGAATACATGATTACATGATCGGACCAAGATTATGTCTGGACTTTAAAAAGACTGAACCCTCAGTTTGTTTGGCCATTTCTTCTCAATTGTCTCCAACTAGCTTTTTTTTGCTGTGTAAACGTGATTCCAATATCCTATTTACAAATTAAACAATTTAATTTCATTGCATGACCATAATTTACATTAAATCTTCAATTTGTATGGTTTAGATTGGCATCCACTCATTAAAGAAAAGCCAATCCCATGATAAGTTTCTAAAAAGATAAATAACCATTTTCACTACAAGTCCAAGATAATATTTCATAGCCCCGAGGATGAATTAAAAAAAACAAGATTAACTTTAAAGAGCAGAAGTGCTGTTATAACAGTTTATTTTGAAAGCCACATTCTTTATAATTACTGCTTGCTCTTAAAAGTATTGTATTTTTGTAGGATTTCATTCATAAGTGCAAACAGTCTGATTCTTTGATAATTATGGGTCAGTGAACGTGAATGTATTAAAAGTCTGAATCTTAGACCGAGATCTAGAAACGTCTCAATCTTGCACTCGTAGTTTGACATTTTTGCGAGTGGCAGGAGTAACACTTAGTATGAGTTCGTGCTAGGTAATGTTTATAGATCTCGGCCTAAGAAAATATTGAAAGTATAGTTCTTTTTTGTTTCGAAAGCAAATTGCCGAATTTTACAGTTAAGAAAAACTATTTTCTCAGAATATTATAAACATCCGATTGATAGTAGTGGTTTATAGTATGAAATAAAAAGTTACCAACTGATTATAATAATAATAAAATAAAAAGATTTTGTACTTAATTATTTTAGTATAAGTACACATTATTTAAAATCTACTTTTTTACACATTATTCTTGTAATTCTTGTACCTATTTACAACGTGGTTCCTTAGATCGAATTTCTCCTCCCCGGGGTTCCTTTAAAAGTTTCAGATTTGTCAACTAAGCTGACACGAAATTGGAATGAACTTCGTAATCTAAACTAATCATCTGGTATCTTCTTTACATAGTATAAAACAAAGTCGCTCCCGCTGTCTGTAAGCTTGGATCTTTAAAAATTCGCAACGGATTTTAAAATGCAGTTTTCAGCAATAGATAGTGATTCAAGAGGAAGGTTTATATGTATAATACATGCATAGAATAGTATAGTAGAGAAATGCCGGGACAAAAGATTTGTAATGTGATGTCGTAACAAACATATTTTTGTGCGCTTACATTGCCAACGCTGGCTAAACCTTACGAGATAGATCAAATTAATGTACATACTACGGAATTTTATCTCTTAAAAAGATCGAGAAAAATGTCCGCGATGGTATATGGTCATCTCCTAAGGATAACCCACGGTAACCATTTTTATCTTTTAACTATTACAAAAAAAATATGGGTTACCTACCTATTTACCAAGCTATTTTAAACAATACAGTATTTGTAGCGGGGAGGAGGGAATATTATAAATGCGAAAGTAACTCTGTCTGTCTGTCTTTTCTTCACGCCTAAACTACTGAACCGATTTGTGTGAAATTTGGTACAGACATAGTTTGGAACTTGAGAAAGGACATAGGATAGTTTTTATCCCGATATTCCCACGGGATCGACATTTACGCGGGTAAAACCGCGGTGCGCAGCTAGTTTTAAATAAAATAAAGTATATTTTTTAGAAAATGCACTGGGATTTGTCCGAAATGAAGTTGTTAACAGCTTTGTAATCATTCCCAGAATCCCAAAATCTCAGCCTGTATAAGGCGTAGGCGTGCCTATACTGCCCATTGCAATACATTTTCATTGACAATTAAGAAGCATATTTCTATAATGCTCTCATAAGCACTGAGCGTCGTTTAGGGATGACTGTTACTTTACCAGCTGGGGCGCTTTACCATCCACTTCTTAAATGCCTACGAAATATCGTAAGATATGGTACATGGTTTCCAGAATTTATTATTAGCACAAGTTCCATGTACAATCTAGCGTCGATCGTAAACTGTAATAATATAACAATTACTAAATTAACTATAAGCAACGTTTTCCGAACATCCAACAGCAGAGCCAGAGAGTCGTAAACAAAGTTCGGAAGTAATTGCTATTGTATTGTGTAATACAGTTTATGTTTGAAGCTCCACATCGCAAGATATTTCTGGACTGAAGGCTACCACTATTAGCAACTCTATAGCATAATTTTGGCAAACTGGTACTAATTTTGGACTATTTACATATATTTTTCTGCAATATCGAAGCGTGGAGGGTTGGAACAGCGTCCGAAAAAATCGTTCCAAAATATTGTTTTTGGAGTTTCATATACGAAAATAGTAGGTGGTACGGGTGGTACCCCGCATAAGGAAGACGGTAGGCAAAATCGGAATTTTACCGGTTTGAACTCCATAATAACACCTTATAAACCGTGCTATTCGAGGCAGAAACTCTGGCATCAGGATCATTAGCTAGCTTTCGATACGCATCCATACCGAAATCGAACATCAATCAATGTTATCTCAGGAGTCTAAACAAAATTTTAAATGCAGCAATAATAATAATAATTATAACTCTTTATCGTTTAAAAACTCGTCTATTGTATATCCATCCATCTCCATCGAAGCTTTAGTAGTTGTCGCCATAGGTTTCTTAATTTCATCTATGCATGCATCCACTTCCGTATGAGATTAACGCTCCAAGATAAATGTAGGACTGGACCACGTCGCAGTTCGCAATTTTAGAGACTTCGGGGCGAGTTTTTGTTACCGCGGTCTACGATCATCATCTTAGTATTTTTGCGGTTAATCTGTATCCCGAATTCGAGGCTCACAGTCTCCATCCTACGAAGTAATTCTTCTAGATGACTTTTATCGCAGATTTGCAATGTTGTTGCTGCACTAGGATGGAAACTAACAAGATTTTATCGATTCGAACGAATCAAATCAAATAGACGATCGTTATTTTTCCGACAGCTGTTTGCTGCTGGAGGGAAGGCAAACCAGGTTATCGAAATGTGTCATTTTTGATACGATAGCCTGTCGAATATTGTGCAGAAGATATCGTACCGTGCGGTATCCTTGTATGTAGCCAAGCCAACACCAACGCATGCTGCAGCCGGCCGCAACATCTCGTTCAATATTTATTTCCACCACCCGTTCAAAACATCTTTAACAATATTTCTAGCTCATGACGGTAAAACTGAAGCCAGAGCACATTGTTAAAATTTTTAATTTTATTGCATGCATGCTCTGGTTATTCTTATGTTTGTCGTCATGGAAAAAGAACGAATTGAGGGGTTTTTATTCTGTGACGCGACGCAGGCACGTTCTGCTGGTGCTCAGCTACCGGCAACCGAGCGAGAGTCGTTAACTACAGCCGGGAGACGGTACTGTCAGTTTAAATGTAGTGTTGTGCCCAAGGCTATTACCGCTACATCTGTATATGTACTGCTACTAAGATCTTTATCTTAGCACCGAGAAAAATAAATCTAAGATGTCAGTCGTTGGATGAGCAGCGTTCTCTTGAATTACCTCGTAGATAAAATGCGTTTTTCAAAACAAATTCGAATACTGGCTGTCGTTTATTCGTTGGTAGTAAATTGGATCTAGTATTTACCAAAAAATCGTCAGCTTGTGAAACCTGATCTAGACTGCAAATATTATCCAATTATCCATGCAGATCCGCCCAAATTAATTAGATTACTTGCGTATACAGATACGGTATGTCTCCATGGAAATGGGGGTAGCAGAAGAAAGGGAGGGAAGCGTTATATGTTATAGTTTTAATGTCTTTTCGGTCTGTCACAACTACATGAGGGATCAAATTCAATTCCGTTTAATTAATACAAGAAGTCAAAGCGAGCAAAACGGCAATTATTACCATCAGGTTACCTTACCCGTGTTCCTTTGAAAATAGCGATTCATATTATTTTCTGTCTCCATAATTGTTACCGGTGAAAAGATAAAGCCTTGAACTATGAAGCTCTATTTTGACAAAAATCCTAAATAAAAAAGAAAACTTTAATTTTGAAGTGTGTCTTAAAATTAAGCTGTCCAATTGAAGATAGGTCAATGTTTAGTTAAATCTTGAATCCAGCCTAAACTTTTGCGAAAACCTTTGAATGCAATGAAATCTCTATAAATGCTATTTTTATCGTGTAGAGCCTGGGTTTTGGTACCTAACACCAAAAGGCATTGGTTTTGGGTCCTTATAAAGTCCCAAAAGCTGCGTGGGGAGTGGGCGCGGGTGGCAGGATGCGCCGGGCGGGCGGCGCATCCGCCCTGCGTCAGTGCCGTCAGTCGCCCGCCGCCGCGCGCTCGGCCGGCCGCCGACCCTACGTACCTACGCCACCCCTGCCATAACACTAGTATGGCCTGCGATTTCTTTAAAGTGATATCTTGACTTAAGAATACTACTACGAGTTGTTGTATCACATTGTTTAGGTATAAAATGGTATTATAAAAACAGATATTACATTTGTTACATTGCCTTCAAAGTTTATCGTTTTACGTTTGCAAATGAGATATTTATATTTTAAAGGTCTATATAATAATTATGTTCAAAAGTTGTTGTGCGCGCCCGGGCAAAAAAATTAGTAAAAGCAAATCTAAATCTGAAAAAATGGATTTAAACTCAGAATCTGATAATGAGAACACAAAAGAAAAGTTGCCGGCTTCCGACGATAACAATACACAGGAAAAGGACGTAATCAAAGAGTCTGTAAAACAAGAAGTGAAGTTGGGAAACGAAGAAGAACAAGAAATATCCTTACCAGCCAGCCCTGACGAACCCATCAAAATGGAAAATAGTGAAGAGGAACGCAATGATTCTGCCAGTGAGGCTGGTGAGGTAGACACTTTAGATCTTGTGCTTCCTAAAAAAGATTTGACAAGAAAGAGGTATTCTGTAGATTATAAGAAGACTCGTCTGGATTTTAAGCGATTTTCTGTAGATTGTCGGCGCGGTTCCGCTACTCTAGAAGAATTGGTCCGACTGGAGAAGGAGCTTGCCCGGACTAATGTGGATGTTCGCCCAGGAGGCCGTCGTAAATCCACTGGGATATTAAAATCTACAACGAACAGTAGCAATGGAGTATCAGAGAATCGGCCCAGTAGTAAACACGAGTCAGATACGGAAGATGATGAAGTGTTCGAGGCGAGTGCTGCCAAATCTGGTGATGATGATGGGAATGATGGGCCGCGAGATCCTCCAGCCACCCCGGTGGGTAGGGACGAGTTGGCGTTAAGGCGGCATAGATTCTTTTCGGATCTTGTTTGTGCTGCACGCGCTGCTGTAGAGCATCGTGTCCGCTTTGATCCACTCGGACCAGTCGTTGCCGATCCAGGTAAGTAATAGACATTGGAGAAAATATTGGTGTATATACATACATCAGCACATATTTTGACTACTACCAACAGGCAAGACACATTCTAATATGCCCCGTAAAAATATGCTCTTCTCAATATAAATAGCATTTACACAATTCACGTAATCCTAAAAGGTCCTAAGCACCCCTTACATAACATTAAATTAAATTATTCGTCGTAAACATTTCCAACACAACTAAACTTAAATTATTGTTATCATCCCGGTAACGAAGATGGGTGTCTGGATATTTGGACCAAAATGATGAGCGAAAATCGATTCGTTTTGGCCGCTACCCAAGTATTTTGATCTTACTTCCTGCAAACTTCAGCTTACAATGAGTAGGTAGGTATTCAAGATATTTGAGATTTGTTTTACATAATTATTCTTTAATGATAACAGTTTTTTTCCGTGGTATGTCAAAATAATAATATTATTATGATAACTTAACCGTAGATATTATAAATACCTAAATGAATTAGTAGTGTGAATTCCGCAAAATCACTTTTTTCATTCAACGATGAGCTATTTTTAACCGACTTCAAAAAAGTAAGTTCTGTATTCGACCCGTATGTATGTATGTATGTTTGCATGTCCGCGACTTTCTTAAAAACGAATGAACCAATTTTGATAATTCTTTCCTTAATGCGATCTGCATACTTTCAGGAAGGTTTTAGTATATAATACATTAGGTAATTATACTTATGTACGAAGTTATATTCATAAATGTACTGCATATCCGGCATTTCTATGCGAATTTTGATAATTCTTCTAGTCGGTGTCTTCAATTCTTCAATGCACTATTGTTTATTGAATTTGTGTAGGGTAAGTCTAGATACAACTAAAAAGTGAAAAATGAAAACTCTTTTCCAAAAAAAAAACGACTTAAAAAAAACTACAAAGTGATAAATAACTATAATTTCAGAATTCGGTGTCAAAAAACGAAAATGCGGAACCAACGACACCGACTTCCGAAATTACTGTTATTCATCATTTTGTTGGGTTTTTTTTTTTTTTTAAGTTGGTTGTTTTGTTATAAAACACAAATTTACTTTCGATTTATTGTAACAGCTTGTTACGAGCTGTCATAAACAGATTATTTGTTCAGACTAATGTCGTTATTTTTATAACTCTCTTCTCGGTTTTATTTAAGAGCAGCCTTGTAAGGGGATATTGGTAGGCGTGCACAAAGTCATTCAATTACGGTACAAACCAATTTATCGGCGATAGCCATGGATGAGTTAACTCTTTTATGACATCAATACCGACGGCGACGCGGGTGAATAGTATAAATTGACATTTCACCTCTATTCGCTTCATACTGACAAAGACAACAACTGGAAATGATTGAGGAAATGACACTGATTAAACGTTGGATAGAATTAGGATTACCTATGTATCTACTTAATTTCTTGCCCAACAGCGATAATTAAAAGTTAATATACTTTTAATATTGTCCGTTTTTGGGCAAGACTTCATCTGCGTATGATGTTTTTGTTTTTATAGAGCACCTTTTATTTTAACTTGTAATAATTTTTAACTAACCCATACCGGGAAAGGGATGTTATTAATATTGGGGATGTTTAGAATGCGTGACTGGCAACACAGGTTATAAAATGGTTTTCATGAAAATTATAGAGGGTACTAAATTGTGGAAAGTCAAAATATTCGTATCGAATCGACAAAGGAGAATGCCATCAAATATAGGGCGCCCTGTACCACTTCGGGACGAACGAAAAATACATCCAAATGAAAAGTCTGCTGTCACAACCAAACCTAGTGTATTTCTTCATTTAAATGTTTGTTGGCAGTTACCTACCTTTACCTATATTTTTTACGTAATAGCAACATTCGGAAATGAAGTGCAATGGCAGTGATATAAGTGAAAAATACGTACAAAAGTAAATTACAACACTATTATTGTTGATGTCCGAAATCCGGGAATCTTTATAACAAAAACGTATCTAATTTAAAAAATATGAATAATTTTTTAAACTACATTTGGTTGTGACTCGCTCCCTCGCAAGTTGTCAAGTTGGCAAGTGGTCCCATGGCATTCTCCTTTGAGTTATAGCAATCCTATGTGATTCAACTAAGGGTTGGGATCGCGTCCTCCTAGCGAAAGGACGGGCGTCCTTTCGCTAGCGAGGGTAACGTTCTAGGTAGATGTTATGTTATTATGTAACAATAGGATCCGTATTTTCTTTTTTCTAAAACATCAGTTGCAACGTATGAACCAGCAAGATACTTGTGACTAAGCCTTGTGTTCACCATCATTTAAATCAACTGATTAAATACTTAATCAGTTCTAGATTCAAAATTACCTTAGGAAATTTGACATAAGCCAAATGTTTAAATACCTAACCGGTGTTTGCAGTGTTGGTGAACACAGGCCTGTTGTCCTAAATTACACTTTAATGCAAATCAACACGTAGGTACTTAAATACATATACTTACATGAACTGAATCCATAGAAATGTAATTCATATATCTATGACTGAAACACTAATATTAAATCGTTTCCTTGTTATAATGACGTAAAATGCTTTAATTTTAATATTAGCTTTAATTTAAATAATACAAACGTATTTTTGTCTAATTCCGTCCGAACAAATAGGCTTATCGAATTACACAGGGCGTAATGAATTCCGCGAAAAGTGAAATTAGTTTAACCCTACTTTTTAAGCCCTTAAATACACAATACACTAATTAAAAAAGGTAAATTTAAATGAAAATGAATAGGCTTTTGTATAATTACATGGTATTAATGAAGTTATGTAATATGCATAGAGTGACAAGAGATAGTTTCAAACGACTGTCGTTACGTCTCAACGTAGGTACTTATACTAATAATGAATATGAATATTAGTCTCAATAATTGATTTTCTCTAAACTCGGTTGATTCACATGGTAGTTTACATTCATTATTGTTCATATGGTACTGGCGCGTGGCGTTGCGCGATATACACAATAAAAGAATCGACCACAAGCAATTCTGATAAACCGATCAATGAAATTAGAATGGCTACCTACGTCCTACCTATCATTCGTAGAAAGATTGAAAAATTAGTTAACTTGAATAATTAGATACTAGCTATTCTTTTGAATATTCTCGGCAAGATTACTGCGAATTTCAGTTCTCGGGTTTAGAGATCTCACTCCAAAACTTTTGTCGTTGACTTTACTTACGACATTCAGTTTATTTGAGAAAATGTTTCTCGCAGTTGACCTTTCATAATGTATGAGAAGTAATAAAATATAAATCCACACGGCCTATTTTGGCATGCCTGATATTTCGCACCTTAGGGAGTAGACTAAGTAGTAAATATCACATGAAATAACTTTATCGATACGAACTTTCCCGAAGAGTATATTTAATCTAGTATGTAATGTCAAACAACAATCCCTCGAAAGTTTGTAGGTTTGGCAAATCAGATTAGGGCAATATAATTATGTGCTAAAAGGTTGAATGCTCTGTGATCTGTGCTACAAAGACGTCCTCAAACGACATCTTACTACTTGTGGTATAACCGTTAATCGGTGGCAGGAGCTTGCTCGAAACCGAGAAAGGTGGCGCACTTCAATCCACAAAGAAACGGAATACTTTGAAACAGATCGTCTCTCGTCTAGAAGCGCCAAAACCGCAAAAGTCGCCCAAAGCCTTCATGTACCTACCTACACATACAATGGTGCTGATGCTCACCAAATTTGGTTTTGTTAGTCATCAGAGAGCTCACGAAAGAAAAGTAGTCTGGGTCGCTGTCGCCGGATACGATGAAGAGGACTCAACGGCTGAACGGATTTTTATGAAATGGGGCACACAAAACTGGATTACGTTCCCATGGGATAATTTCGGCCTACGCGATTAAAGCCGCATGACGTAGAAAATTATTAAAAGCTAGTTTTTATTACATCCACGTTAACACACTGTTCTTTGAAAACAAGTTTGTGTTATCATTACTTAAGTGTTTTAATTTTTGTTCAGAAATTAATTACATACCTACTTAAATATACTTTAACTTTTTTATTAAGTACTCCGTACTTAATTATTATGAGAAAATATTAGTTTAAAAGCTTATAGGCATCTATCTAGTTGTATACATATAATTACCGATAAAGGTGTCTGAAAACAGAGGGACGATTCTCATAATTTTATGAACGTTTACTGTCTAATCTCAGTGTCAATCTGTCAAACATACTTCTAATTTCCTTACATTTTTGACATTGATTGTCGCTGAGATGAGATTGTTATATCGTATGCTACCATTTTTGCTGTGCCCTACAGGGTCCACAATGATCTTAATTACACATAAATTACCACCTAAGTACACATTATGGTAAAGCAATAAAGTATTGAGTATTGAGATTTTGAACTTTTTTAATTACTGGAATTGGCCTTCAGACCTTCAGCAGACTCTTTGATTTATGAAAATGTAAGCAGATTTTAATTATAAATGTTTGTGTACTCATGAACGTTTCACGGGCTTTATGTATTGCTTTGTTGAGTCTAATTGAACATTATTCACCGAGCTTAACAGAAAAATACCTAACAGGTACTTAGGTATGTTATTTTCACAAATGCAAAGTATCAGCAAAGTATTATACATTGTTTTTCATTGTGTGTCTAATAAAAATGTCATCATTGTCATCTTCCTCTACTGCCTATTAACGAGCAATTTGCTGGGAAGCCTTTAAACATCAAGTTTAAGTACAGTCAAGTCTTTTATATCTTTGTCATTTTAATTTTCGTTTTTCATTTTAAGATGACGAACATATCTTGGCTGCTGCTGTACAAAGTATGTTCATATCTCTTGCGAAGGTCGAAGTGCATGCGAGGAAACATTTATAAATAACAACATAGAATTCACTTCGTTCAACCTTCGGCAAACATGAAATTAAATATGCACGAATATCGAGCACTGTATCGGTGTGACTAGTGATTGGCTCGGCTGTTGTCAGTTTCTGCTACGCATATCGTATGCTGTCATCATTTATGAGCCGTACGTCACCTCATGAATGAGTCATAGCGATAGTTCAGTGCCGGTCGAAGCGCTCGTGCTCGTAAGAGCATGTAGTTCGGCAATCGTTGTAAAGTTTCTAGAGAACGGTTGGCGGACACCCGCTTAGTTTCTGAATCATCGTCACACATCCGTCCGCGTTGATCCTACCAGCTCCCGTCAGTGTACGGCGAAGCACGCGCATGTTTACACGCATTGTGCCTTTACTAACAGTGCATGAAAAATAACGGTTAAGTGCTCTGAAAGTGTTTATTTCTGTGCTTACAATTGGTTGTTATACGGATCATTTTCCCTCGAAATTGGTAAGCTGCATCAAGTTTTGTATTTTTTTTTGTATCAGATTATCGGTGCTACTTAATTTAATGTATAAATTAGGTATGAGTAACGAAACCTAGTCATTAGATAAAGAAGCTGGTTAGCTGTTCTGTACACGTTCATTCAATGTGTATGACATTGGCACTATACACGATAAAATTGCTAATGTAGCTGTTCGTTCCAACAATGTAGTGTATGTTTTTCTGCAAATTACGCGAGCTTATCAACGTTAATAATGTATGGGACTCCTGCCGGACCGGACGTCAGGCAATACAAGTTATGTCAATGAACTTAATCGTTTTGGTGTGGCCATAATAATAATCTGCGTAGTCATAGATAACCATGTATTCTACTTGTAGAACCTTCACGATAAGGTTGTATGTGATAGAGTGTTCGCATACACAACACGATATTCGCAAATATTTACGTGTTACGTATTCGCGCAGCCTATTTTTATACATAGGTATTTCACGTATTTTAATTAGGTACTTGTTGGGACAATCGATACCGGGCTCTGAATTTAATAAAAATAAACGAAACTGGCTATCCAAATTATTTATGATGAAAGATAATATTTATAGCATTAGGATAGTCTTCTAGATTTTGGTGATGATATGGTATCGAACTTAGGTGTTAATGTTATCGATGCACCGTCATAAAAATACATAAAAAATCCAAGTTCCTACGGACGGCAATATTTTCCAGTGTAAGCTGACTTGTCATTGTATGAAAAGCCTATACCTACAATGCGAGGTCAGCTAAAACTGGAAATATATAACTTGATATGTCGTCGTGTGTACCATCACCAATATTACCTACATATTAGTGTTTGCTTACCCAATATACCATTACCAAAATCGTATCCTAATGTGTCCGCACTGTGCAGAAGTACCTCCACAGCCAAGATGGCTTCATAGCTACATAAGATCACACGCTCGTAACCCATAACCGTCAAAACGGAAGTAATCACCGTAGCCGAAATCGGCATGGGAATGTGTTTGCTTACCCCATAATTGTAAAATCAGCAGAATTTGTTTGTTGTTTGTTGAAGAAGTTGGTTCAGATTTAGTCCAGGAAGTACCTCCATGCTCCGGCAATCGATTCCAGTCGCCATTGTTCGCGATATAACGCTCTACTCATGTGGAAAATTCATAGTGGGTTAGGTATCTGCTATTCAATTCCATTATGCGGTCGGCAATGCTATTGCAAACACAGAGCACAGGATAAAGTGGATAATATATGTGAACTGTGTCCTTTATCTGTGTTGCTATGGAAATAAGCTACTTATATTTAGTATCTGTGTATGTGGATGTACACAACAATTCAGTTACAAGTAAATTAATGGAAAATGAACGCGAAATAATGTATGAAATTCATGTGTTTATATCGAAACCACCAGGTCTTTAAAGGGATATAAATAAATAGCAAAACAAGTCTAGCCTGAATGTCTGCCTTAGTCAGAAAGATGTAAAAGGCCGCACCGGTATGCCCATTTCACTTGAAAGAGGTGAATTACTGAACGGGACACACCATTCGCGGTCAAAGGTTTTTGTTTTTAATAAAAGCCCGTTGACAACGAACCTAACGTATGTACCTTAGCAGCCCTTTTCAACCCTGTTTTGTAATTTGTACGACGGTGCGTAAAGTTTTTGAATGATAACTTTGTTAACGTCGTTCGTGTAAAATAACTGAATTCAGTGGCATGTGGCATTTGTTTAGATTGGAGTCTGGGAAGAAGTTATACAATTTGAATATAAATTGAGACAGTATGATACTAAAGTACTCAGTCGTATCTTTTCTAACTCTTCTTAATTTGTGTTTTGTTTCAAGTTAACTGTTTGAAAACATACTTGTTAGTCGCGTTGACTTGTTGATAATGTAAATACCTTCAGTGTTGCTGATCCGAATCAAACGGGTGGATTTGACCAGCTGGCACCTATCCCAAGCGTAATGTAAATATAGAACGGACTATATTGCTGGAAAGCAATATGACATCAGTGTTCGTAACATCTCACGTTGCCATTCCATACTAAATTGCCATTGAAAAAAATACTATTGTAATTTCAATATGTATATCAAGATCTTGAGTATCTCTGTAAGCAATAGGTTTCTGTCAAATAATTCGAGTAAGTTCTAGGTCCAGCATCAAGCCCGAAAGGCGAAAGCGTCAAGGTAGCCGTGAACACTTACGTTTTTCCAAATTGTAGGTCAGTATCAGGTTGTATGCTAATCTAAATATGATTCGCGAATTATAACCATAAAAATAATCAATACAAGTCTCTAAGTTCATATTACCCTATTGTATGACAATTTCATGAAATCATGACATTTGAGGCCAATAATTCTAACTTAAGGAGTTGTATTGCTGATTCTAATGATTATAATTCTGTAAAGCCATATTTGTTACGGTCGCGAATCATATTTGAATTAACATACAACCTGACGCTGACCTGAAAATTGCAAGAAACGTAAGTAAATTTGATGTTCGCGGGCAACCTTAAAGCATCTCCCATAAGAGGAATGCGCTCATTAAAAATGTGAGTATGTCATTTAGTTAGGTGGTGGTTACGAATGTAGAGCAAGTTAAGAGGTCCCCACTTTCCTTTCTACCTTCGCCTCCACCTACACGTTATGGGAGTGATGCTCTAATAGTATGCCCAGTGAAGGCGTGGAAAAACAACTCGAATCCTGGGGACTTCCAAATCTCCACAATTTAAAAAAAAAATTATTTGTTCTCTAAAGAAATACAATATTTTTTCTTTTACAATATTACTCGCCAAACTTTCGAGTTTGATGGCGAGAAGCCCCTGTTACATACACATAGTAAAAACCTTAAAAACTACCAACTATTAGGGATTAGCCACACCGGCACGATTGAATGAGGTTGAGGAATATTATAAGGGGCCAGAGTCACCTCTGCCACTTTTCTGGAAATAGACATTCTTCACAGCCGATCCCAAACCATGGAGGACAAGGAGGTCCACATCCTGTACAATGATAAGCACTGATTGAAAAGAGGTGCTCTTGTCAAGTGCCACTTTGACGATGTCGCAGTCAATATCCTCGACTACCTGCTTTCTCTCAATTCCCTGGTTTTGGAAGCCGGAGCATATCAGAGCTGGTTCTGATTTCAAATTGTAGCAATTTTAGTCTACGTTAAAAACGTACAGATTAAAAAAAACATAATTTAGGACTTATATTGAAAATACCGAAAAAAGTGCGAAATTTTCGCGGTTTTTCGAAGCTGCAAACTTGGATATACGCTACTGGTAGTGGTCCTAACAACATAGTAAACAATCAGAACTAGCCGTTAGTTTGCGATTTTAATGTTCGATATGACTGGCCTATACTGGGAAGGTTTAATTACATTTTGATTGTGAAAAGTATTTGACAAATGCTTCTTCGCCTCCTGTGGCTGACTGTTCTATAAGTTTTCATAATTATTTCAGTTGATCTCCATTCATTAACATGTGATAATAAAACACACCATTTTGATTTGAAAATGGGGGTTTCTACTTTGGTTATACTCTAATACAGTCTTTTGTTAGACAACTAAAAACCCTGTAAAACCTGCCTAGGGTATTATAGATAATGGATAACCATTATCTATAATACCCTAGGTAGGTAGGAGAAAGGACTCTGATATAAAAACGAGATATGAGGAATTTCCTATAGAATACTTATTTTTCTCATAACTCGTCTTTAAATTAGTGTCCATTCAAAATATATATGTATTTGGGAACCTAGATAGTCTATAATCCAATCGGAATAAATACACACTACATTAAGAATATGTTTGATTTACAAATTATTTTGGTTTTACCTTTGCATGAACTACGCGTGCTACGCCGGCCCCTTAACCTTTTAACCGCTTACGTCGGATTAATCCGACAAATATTTTCGTGTCCATTCCGCCAGAGTCGTATATATACGACAAAATAACACAGCTCGTTTAATCTGTATTATTATTACATCATCACAGCTCGTTTCATCGGTATACAACATTATTTTTAATATAATATATGCGAAACCCGAAACACGTGTCTAGTATTTTTATGTAAAGAATCTATGTACAAAATTTCAAAACTGTATCATGAATAATCACCAAGTTAATAAGCTTGTTATGTTACCTGTTTGTCCGTCCAAAAACATGGTCACCGATGAACGGCACGCGGTGGGCCGCGTGACGTTCGGTACGGCGCGGCGATTGTATTGTAATTAACTGGTGATAACATTTTCCATCACACTTGCAGGCTTTGGACTGTCGTAATGGTCAAGTGTAGGTAGTTATTATAATGTACTTTATTCGTAAATAAATGCAGCCGTAAGCTACGAATAAGTAATTACTTATTCGTAAGCCGTAAGTGATACAATGTAGTCAATGCGATTTGTTGCACCTTATGTCAACCACTTAACGTTCAAAGTGGATGAAAAGTGTTATACATCGCATTACTTAACCACAGCAGGCTGTAGGTACTAATAATAACTTTCTACAATTAACCATCTTGGCGTGTTTAAAAATGTTAATCATCACGGCAAAGCATTGTGTTCCACGATACTCTGATGTACGTACCATTTCTGTGTACTGGACGTTGGTGTATGAGAAAGTCATGGTTACACGACACTTTTTACATACGATAGGTAAGTACACGATCAACCGAAACAAAACTGTAAGGCCCGCGGCGCGGCGGCCGCGCGCTCGCGATTATGCACTTGGACACGCGCGCGCCAGCCTGTAGCACCCGGGCGACTGAAGGGGTTGCTTCACCCCCGCCCCGCTCGCCCCGCTCGCTGTGCGCGGGCGCCGCGCCTATTGTGTATGGGTATGGTAGAAAACTACCTAGGTACTAATGTCGCTCGGTGGCCAAGATTTAACCTTTTTTAAATATTTTTGGGCCAAAATATAACATGGGGTAAAAATTATTGGAATCGATTCAGTTACTTATTCTGAACAAACTATATTCAGGTTTCGCATATACTAAAAATAATGTTGTATATTTTTCGTTTTTTTTTTTTTGTCGGGCGCTGGGGACACGACAACTGATAAAAGGTTAATATTTGTTCAGTGATACATACTAAGATATCTATCTCATTGCCAAGGCAGTGGGCGTGTCAGCTAGGTGCCAGTAATGTCTGAATCAGTCAAGTGCAAATCGAGCCCTATTGCGAAGCAGTGCATGCTAAACTTTCAAGTAACTAGGTTGACTAACTCATCGTCCTAGCGGTATGTTGGTATGCTTTGATAACTTGGATTCAGTCGAGGCAGAATATTTTTGCAAACAAATAATGTATATTCTGACTTCGCTTAATCTTTGCTAAGTTGACTAAGAGAGAAATTTCTAAATTACCTGGTCGCATTGACATAATTGGCCAGGCGATATTAAAAGAATATTTTAGCTCCTCTTTGATTTACGATTCTCTTATTTAAAAGGAAAATTTCCATAAATTAAAACATTTTAACGCTGTAGGCACCTCAGAATTATCTTTTTTGAGTTTACATTGGGCATTACCTTGATTAATGTCTGTGATAGAATATTTAAAGCTTGCAAGTCTAGAGAAGTTAAGTAGGACAAACGAGCTCTTATTGGTCATACGATAGCTGACACACTAAGGATTGTGGTGTCACACGATTGACGCATGGCTAACCAAAAGTGTATGTTGCACGCCAGATGGTACATAAATGCCCTCTAACGAGATTCTGACAATTACTTGGGATTTGTATTGTACTTATTTGGTATAGGCAATATTATTAGGAATATAACATAAGACATAGGAATTAGGAATATAGACATATTAGGAATATACAAAAGAAGATTCATTAAAATGTTGTGTATTCCTAATAAAAAAGCTGAATTAAAATAAGCCTATTTGTAACTTGTATTACAAATATGCTTATTTCTGTCCTGCCACTCACGGATCATAAATTATTTTATTACCAACTAGCTTCTGCCCGCGACTTCGTTCGCGTGAAATTTCTTATTCCCTCGACCTATCTCGTCGTTTAGCATCACCTGCCCGCGTCTCCTGCCCTATCACTTTGTTTTCTCATAGCGTTTTTGCTCGGCTCCTGAAGGTCATAGCGTGACGATAAATAGCCTATAGCCTTCCTCAAGAATTGGGCTATCAAATGCAAGTAGAATTTTTCAAATCCGACTGGGAGTTCCAGAGATTACCCCATACATACAAACTTACAAACAAATTTTACCTCTTTATAATATTAGTAAGTATACACTAGCTGCGCCCCGCCGTTTCACCCGCATAAGTCTCGATCCCGTGGGAATATCGGGATAAAAAGTATCCTATGTCCTTTCCCGGGACTCAAACTATCTCTATACCAAATTTCATCTAAAGCGGTTCAGCGGTTTAGGCGTGAAAAGGTAACATAGGTACAGACAGACAGAGTTAATTTCGAATTTATAATATTAGTATGGATATTAATGTATTCTACCATTTACAAGCACAAAGGGAAGGAAAACGAGTTATTATCCAAAATAATTATTGTTTAATGTGCATATTTATAGGATACATTATGTTTCCTTATTTCATGTAATAATTTATTGAATTCAAATGTTAGTCCCTAGACGTAAAAACTAATCTCGACATCTCGTTCATGCACAGTCGAACGATTTCCTCCTCAATATTCGATGAGTCGACGATCTACGAAAATCGTTTCCTCTCCGTAGAAGTTGGAAACTGTAGGATCCAAACAATTTAATTTGAAGACAAGATAGCGGATAAGAATATTGTCAGCATTTGTAATATAAACAGAATTTTACGTGGCTGTGGTTTTCGTCGCGCTTTGTGGTTTCCGATTGGGTCTGAATACTGATTGTTGGTTACATGAGTTACGTCATAACTATAACATAGTAATTATTGTTGTCTCGGTCTCAACGAGATGAAACACGCGTGCATTCGTGCGTGCTAGGCTATAAATAACTTGGAATATATGTATATCCTTATAACAAGAAGATTAACTAAACGTTTCTTCCTCACAGTCGCGAATTACTACACAAACTTCATGAGTTGATTAACGAGCTTCATCATTAGCGAAGTTAATTTATCTACATTTTGTGACATAAGTTTATTGATATGTTCACTGAAGTTTAACTCGTACTTTTTTTAATGACACCTTGATAAATAAAGAATCTTACTTGCTTGCTGCCGATGACAGCTAAACTTTAAAACTCATAAAAAATTTGGTGAGTCAGTCCTCGTATAAAGTTGGTCATTCTGCTTATGGTAAGGATCGATGGCACTTATTCAACAGAAATTCTATGGGCATAAACAAAACGAGTTATAAGACGAATGTATTTACTGTTTTGATAATATGAGGTTTGGAGGAACAGACATTATATATGTATTAGGTACTTTTCTTCAAGTATCAGGTCATTTTAATAACATAGGTTTCTTTAGTGCATTTTTATTGTTGAGATAAATAGCCTCTCCGGAACGCTTACTCCTCAATAAAGAGAAATGTGGGCTATGCTAAGCGCCTTTTCCTGGCGTTTCTTTTGCGACGGTAAATACGAAAACTTTTTTGTAAGTACTGATTATATAAATATCGGTTACGCAAGGATAAGTTTATATTTAGATTTTAGAATGGCCTTGGCCAAGAAGCATTTGTACGAAAATAAACAAGTGGGCTGTCATGAAATACTAGGTATAACAGCATTATGTACTTATCATAATTATTCATTCAAAATATCCGCGTACTAGGTGAGTGTAATAACTTTTTTAGTCTGACTGTAAGCCGTAAGGTACCGTGGACTCTTGTAAGTTGTAACTGTGGGGCGGTTGGCTTAGGCTAATTAAATTCTTCATTACCATGGGCATTCGACACACGTTACCGTAGGTACCTAAATTTTAAATACTGAATGTGATATAAATTTACAAAAGCTAATAATGTTATCTTTGTTGTCATAGAGGTGAAAATGAAAACCGGTTCATAACTAAAGCAGGTTTTGTAATTGTCAGGAATTTTGTTCTCATATTATTGTAATTACTTAATCGAGTTAAGCAAGTAATATAAAGTTTGATCCAAAGGCTTCAGCAGCTTTCACTTAAATAAACGAAAGCTAAGGACTTAATGAAGTTTTATTAAGATTCCTTATATAATCAGCCTATGATGTGCCCACTGCTGGGACACAGGCCTCCTCTCAGAGAGAGGGAGTGGGCCGTGGTCCACCACACGATTCGAACCTACGACCTTACAACTCGTAAGTCGCGGCCGTTACCACTTGGCCACCACTGCTCTCGATTTCTTAGCATACTAATATGACATGAATTTTGTACAGAAGTAACTGCTATACAAGACTACTACAAAATTGTTGGCCTGAAAATGTCCCTGCCTTATTTATTTGCCTTGTCGCTGAGCCAACGGTCTCGGAACTGTGACCATTCTTTATGTTATAAGTACACCTATGTGTACTACGTATAGGGATATAAAGTGTCCGTAAACATGGCCATTTCAACGGTTCCTGTACTTCAACACTGGTGCGACCCCAATAACGTCCTTGTATGCAGGTCTAGGTACAGTCAACAAAAGAGATAAGTTTAAGTATACAGAATCGTCGGATATAGTTGAAGTTTAGTAAAAAACCGATGGATGTTGTCGACTGAAATTAATCAAATTAAATTTTATTCGAGAACATCCATCGGTTTCTTACTAAACTTCAACTTTATCCGACGATCCTGCATACTTATCTCTTTTGTTGACTGTACATGTAATGGAAATATGCCAAAGCGCAATGTGAATGCCACATTTATAGTTTTCAACTCTCCATCCATTGAGTCAACATAATAGTTTATTAATTTAACATAACATTACGCCTATAAATACCCGAAAGGTTAGGCAGTAGGTAGGTACCTACTGCCTAACCTGTTTAATATATGTAGGTATATTAAACCCACATTTCGCCAGTTATGTTTAAGTCCCATGTAATAGGGGGCTAGCCTATTGCCATCTACGGGGCATTAAAAAAAAAACAAAATCAAATTCATACAAAAAACATTATACTTACCTAAATCTTCATTCATTCATATCAATGAAATTTATTTTTAACCGACGAAAAAACGGAGGAGGTTATCAATTCGACACGTATTTTTTTTTTTTTTTTTTTTTTTATGTATGATCACGCATAACTTTTTACAGAGCAGTCCGATTTTGATAATTCTTTTTCTATTGGAAAGGATATACCCCGAAGTTGGTCCCATATAAATTTGGAAAAAAAAATCTAACCCTAAGGGTAGGAAAACAGGGGATGATTGAAAGTTCACTCACTGATTGTAATGTATGAGCACGCATAACTTTTTACAGAGTAGTCCGATTTTGATAATTCTTTTTTTATTAGATAGGACATACCTCGAGGTTGGTCCCATGTAAATTTGGACAGAAAATTCCTACCTTAAGGGTGGGAAAATAGGGGTGATTTATTGTTCATTCACAGATTTTAATGCTGAGCTGTGTATTACAATTAAAATAAAAGGCCTATCTATGTTGGTATATAAAGCCTGTTTTTTTAAGTATTTTATTATACAAAAAAGAACAATTAAAGTAGGATTATATAACAGTTAATATCTAAAGTAGGTAAGGTAGGTAGCTATTTTAAAAGTAGTCAAAAATGTCTTGTAGTAATTAGTAAATTATAGCCTGAAAAAATTATAAAATAAAAACTTTTTACAAAAAAATTAAACCTCCGAAAAAACTGAAAAGCAAAAAATAAAAACCTTTTTTATTTTACCTTAATAAATAAGTTCTTAAACTAATGCAAGTATACCTAAGAAATTTTGAGTCGGTGCCAAACAATCAATGAACAATGATCACTAAATTACCTTAAAAAAGAAATAACCAAATCAAATTAATAATGCAACGTGAAATCTCCAGCGATAAATATAACATTCCAAACAAAAAATGCGCTCTCCGCACGACCACTCGCAACGATATTAAGTTGCTTGTTCGCGGCGCCGACTCAAAATTTTTTAGGTATACTTGCATTAGTTTAAGAACTTATTTATTAAGGTAAAATAAAAAAGGTTTTTATTTTTTGCTTTTCAGTTTTTTCGGAGGTTTAATTTTTTTGTTAAAAAGTTTTATTACATCAAAAAGATACCCAAATGTCGATGCGTAGTATTTACTTTAACATAGAGTAAAGGTATGATTCCGATCTCGGCAGCACGCAGCAGTGCTGCCGCGGCAGTGCGGTCGCAGCACTACTGGTCCTCATACATTTTCGCGCGCAATATAAGTATATATTATATTTTGTCGCGCAGCAATGTCGCGCAGCATTGCTGCCGTGCTCGGAATGTAATCTCATAAAGCCCATAGAAAATGTATGAGGACCAGTAGGTATTGCTGCGACCGCACTGCCGCGGCAGCACTGCTGCGTGCTGCCGAGATCGGAATCATACCTTTAAGTTGCAGATCACTGATAAATAAGATGGGGTCAAACGAGTAGGTACTTAGCACCTTAAATATAAGTGTTAGGCACCTACTCGGATAATTATTATTCGTTCTTGAACCGTACCGTTCCTGCCTAACGATGCGAATTATAATTCAGCAAGCGTCGTCATTTATTTTTTATTTAACGTTAATGAGCCTTTGTTGTGGACATTAGCTATTTGTGAAGATAATATATGGGTCTACTGTGACGTCTTAGTAATATCTATTCAGACATTTCTTCGCGTTGATTGTTTTGCTCTGCTGCACATCAACATACACTGTTATTTATGTTAACTGTTGCATTGCGTTTAGCGTACATCTAGCTAGATAGATATTACTTATGATTTCATATTATAATAAAACCTGAAAAGAAGGGCGAAAAGCTGTAAAATAAAATGAGAGCCATCCCTGATATTTAAAATTCGCATAGATACGGTAGTTATCTACCTACTCAAATAGGTAGCTAGATAGGGAGGTACCCAAAGGCTTATGAAGGTCTTTATATTGATTTTCTCGAGCCTTTACCATTATTTAAATCCATACGGTAGGTATTAGGTAGGTAGGTAACCCACCCATCCATCTTATTAAATAGGTACATTAGCACTGTTTAAACATTCAGGTTTTATAGGTAGGTGATTGGTTAGTCTGAATTATTTGGCTAATCTTCGGGTACCTAAATAGAATGCGGTTTTTACGTACAAATGTGTCTAGGTATAAAAATAAATGAACATGCCTAGTTTTCTGACCCGCAAACTCACTTGAAATGCTGAAAAACCGTTTGAAATTCCATGTTCTTTTGATGCTGAAAAGTTCGGTACATACAACATAAACGTAGGTAGGTAGATACTGTAGGTACATTTTCTTGACGCGGGATCGTAATTCCAAAATAAGTTCTGGGGCCCACAAAGTCCCATTAACGGATCACACAAAAGCTCTATACATACCTATATCTTCCTGTATGACATGTGTACTACACCCTCGTGTGATAAAAGGCTTTTCACAGCTTTACGGGGTCTCTACGGAAAACTCCACGTAATTTTTAATCTCGTAGTCGAAAAGCAAGTATGAATACGCTATACCTAAGCCCAGAGTTTTATTAAAAAAGGCGTACAGTATAAACAAGGTAGACTTAGCCACACAGCACTTATACGGCGGAGATGCGTCTGTGCTTGTTTATTTCCATTTTCCAGTTATAAAATAACACTGGCTTCTGCCCGGGACTTCGTCCGCGTGAAAATTATTGTTCCTCCGACCCTCCCCGTCGCATCGCATCGTCTGTCCGCGCTATTACTTCGTTTTCGCTTAGCGTTCTTTCCGACATTCCTTCTTTTTGCCTGACCCCTAAGGATCGTAGCGTGATGATAAATAGCCTATAGCCTTCCTCAAGAATTGGGTTCTCAAACGCAAAAATATTTTTTTAGTTCCAGCAAATAAACAAACAAACAAACTCTTCAGCTTTATTATTAAAAAATATATTAGACAGATCGCAAGTTGAGATAGCTTGGCCCAATTTTACTTATGAAATACTTTAGACCCATTTACATTCAACGCTCGCGTCATTCAGCGTTATTAATTAAAAATTAACTGGGGTTATAATTAATACACACACACACTTGTGTCCAAATCCTTATTTATTACTTGGCCAGTTGGCCCTACTCCGAGAACTTGTTAGTTTTGAGGCAGTTAATATGTGTAGTCACTGAACAATGTATGGACTTGTTTACTAGGCTAGCTTTCAAATAACGTCATCTTTATGGTTTTGTTTACTTACGTCATAGATAAGTATTGATCGGATTTTCGTCGCAACCATTTGCTCCAATTGTCCGAGTTCATTTAAAGAAAATAATTTTCCAGTCTTACTTACACCATCGTTCAATCAATTTATTCCTACTGTTTGTTTGATGTTTGGAGGTTACACACTCACATGATTTTTTAAGAAATACGCAAACGCTTTCCTTTTGAAATGTTAATAAGCTTTTCTATACATAAGTATTTATTTTTATGCGGGTAAAAACTTCAGCTTATAATATAATAATATCAAAGATATAAGATTACGGTCTATTTTGAAAAGACATCTTCAGGAAATTCTTCACGAATTATTACCGATGTCCTTATTGAAAGCTGGGAAAAATCATTTCCTTTTTAATGCAAATTTTTGAGGGAACATTCTATGTGCTGATAGGCCTTGAATTTCAATGCCAATAGATCCACTATTGGCATTCAGACCTTTCTTTGGATTGGCGGAGTAAATGTCTTTCTGTGGAATGAAGATTTAGGAAGCCAATATTTTTTGCTTTGGGATAGCTCTACATCACGTCTTGTCACTCCCGACGTCACTAGTTGAACCCTAACCGTGCTGATGTGGGTTCTACGATAAGTACCTTCTTCGGTAATAGCAGGTAATATTTCAGTAATTGGTTTGCAAAAACTAAAATGAGATAGGTATTTCGAAAAACTCATGTTCAAATAGTTTTATGGTATAAGCCCCAGTACCTCATCTCGGCGACAAATAAATGTCAAAAACTTGTAAAAATGTAGGGAAATTAGACGTATTTTTGATAGATTGACACTGAGATCAGACTCTGAACGTTCTTAAAATTACGAGAATTGCCCCTCAGGTCAACAGCATGAGCAATTAATTTAATGTTGAACGTAGCCCCTATGCTCTACAAAACAAATATTGTACTGCACCTATCGAAAGCAAAAGTTGTTTTTTTTTTTTATTTTTTATTTGAAATGGGCTTGCTCTTGACTCTAGACTAGGTCAAAGGTGACAGAGACAAAGTCGACGATGGAGCGAGCTTACCCAGAAGAAGCCTGTTCACTCTCACTTTAAAGAGATTCGGGTTGTATGCGCTCGGAAAAACAGACGCAGGTAGAGAGTTCCACTCTTTTGCTGTGCGCATTATAAGTGTGATTGCTGGCTATCCTACCTGTTATCAGACATTCGTTTTATCTAGGTGTAATTTACACGATTACGGTTCTCTAAAGACTCTTTATCACTTCATCATATCTTAGTGAGTCAGTCGATAGTGAGCGTTCAACCAGAACCTAAGTGACCGAGGTGTGGAATTATTAGTAATTCAATTATTTAGTGATTAACTCTCTTAATCGTTTGACGTGCTTTACAACGATGGACGAGAATACAAGGAAAAATATGAAACACCTCATCAAGATGTTTGAGCGTGTTGATAAGGAAGGGGAAGATGCAGCGGATGTTAGAGAAATATCACAAATGACTGAAGAGGCCTTCAATATAGCTCTTGGTATTATTCATTCTATTGTTTGCGTTTAGTCCTTTATTTGTTGCAAGAGAAATGTAGCTAACACTTCTCTTTATTGAGATTACCTAATGATTTTATGTAGAGTACCAGCCTGTTACCTCTGGAGTTCGCCCTAGCGTTAAGTTCCCTTTTCATACATGTTTAATGGCGCTCCATTTTGGTGCCGCTGTAGTTCATTTGTTTAATTTTAATTTGGCCAACAGACGAGAGAAAAGACAGGGACAGTTCTCCCTGCCTTTTATCTCTGAAATTCAGTGAATGAACCGTGTTAAAGTTGTAATTTACCTGTAGGTACAATTTGGAATATTTTCCACTTGTTCCCACTTGAAACTTCTCCAAAGTCATTCAAGGGTAACTTTAATAGAATTATGTGTTGTAGACGAAAGTTAAATGTTTTATTATAATGTTTGTTTTCAATAATAGAAATGTTTACTAAAATACTTAAGTGTACATAAGTAACGTTATCTGAGACTGGAAAATTAAGGAAAAATCATCAATTACAATTAGTAAAAGTGCCTTTGAATATCCTAAATGGATAGGTCAGGGGCGGTGTAAATATCACATTACGAAGGCCCATTTCTTTGACTTTATGATGTGCTTGTTATTCGTCAAGGTCGACTGAGTGCTTTGTATTCAGAGGGGCTTGGTTCAAAACAAAATAACAACAACAAAAAGCAATAAAACGTCGGATTGGAAGAAAAACTAAAATATAAACTAGTCAGAAAGATTTTGCCTCCACATAATAAAGCACCCATAAAAAAGTTGTCCTCATCCGTCCTCCCTGTTGCGGTGTGTGCGGCGTAGTTTTGTGTGTGGAGATCTGGGTGAAGCCATTGTTTCGCGCAATTAATTTTAACCCCAATGCAGCTTCTGCATTTTATGAAACACTGTGTATGCGGCTTTATTCGCGTGGAAATTATAAATGATACATTCGTACTGCCTGCTCTTTGATACACTGAAATGAAACAAACTGGTTACTAAGTCAGTATTTCAGATAAAATGAGTTTTAGATTAGGAACGGTTCGTCTATTTCTATTATTGCTTAGAAAACCGGACGAAGACAAACAGCCGTTTATATTTTACAAGAAAAATAAAGTATTTATTTTAAACCCACTTAAATGATTTGTGATTCTATTTATATGAACAGTGTCTACGCTAGTGTGTCGCAAACTCGCTAGTTTCGGTAGAAAAGCCAGTGAAATATTCTTTAGATTCATTGTTAAAGCATAGGCTTGTCTACACACTGTTGATAAGGTTTTTCGTATCAGAAATGTTATTCTCCCTTTGACTAGATAACCACTGCCTTTGCTAAAGCTTATCTAATATTTTCTCTGAAGTCAAGTGTCTTTTGGAACCATATGTTTATTGAATAATTTCCTATTTTCTCTTCCCAGGCAGCGAAGCCGACGCTGCAGCAGCTGCCCAAAGCCCAGCGTCTGAGCTCGAGAGCCTGATCGAGCGCTTGGAGCGCGTCACCTCGCGGTTAGAGCGCTTGCCGCTGCTGCGCACGCACACTACTACTCCGCCGGGCTCTCCGGCGCCGCCGTCGCCCGTCCCCGACCTCTCACTACATCAACCACCGGTCTTTGAACCAACCGACAATATGAGTGTCAACGGTTATCAAGATATAGTACAGGTATGCTCATCTCTTGGACAGAATACTGATACTCGGGTTAGACCTAACGAGCGAATTCACGTTCTATCCCTACTCTTCCAATTTTTTTTTTGTATGGATGGTGCTTTCTTCCGTTGGTCTATTCATACCTATTAATATGTCACACGTATCAAGAACGAAAGTGGTTCTTATTCAGATTCTATGTTCGTTAGGTCTTCACTTTAAATCCAGCTCGACGTTAACATCAACAACCCGATAGTAGTTTGCCGAAGATCCTAGTTAAAAAATAGACAACACCCTCTTTAACCCACCCATAATTAGGTCGCTAATTGCAGTAATTGCATCGATATAAAAACGAATGTTTTATGTAGAATAAATTCATCATAGCTTAGGATCTCGTAATGTGCACCGACCGTGCATTTAAATTCCTATTCAGACTTAATGATTTCATTCGTGTTAGGTTCACCGAGCAAAAAACCGCACTGCATAGACTCATTACTAAGAAAACAGTAAGTACGGTATAAGCACGGCATAAAGAAAGAAGAGGACTGTGGTATAAGTTAATCCATACATGGCTTTATAAGTACATTGAACTGTAAACCCGTTTCCAGCAGTCCGTTTGTTTTTTGCCAAATCGTCTGCTTTACTATAAAGCGGTCATGAAAGTACGATAAAGCATTTTAATGTTTTAGTCATAAATTCAATACAATTTTAACCGGAGGGACCGGTTTAAAGGTTGTGTGACAAAATATCAAGTTAATAAATTGCCTTACGATCGGTATAAAACCTTAACCTAAATGTTTTTAAACTCTGACCTTTTCTCTGAAAATGTCGTTTATCTTAATAGATTTCGCAGACTTATTGTTCGCAAAGTGGTTCTGGGAAAAGGGATTAAACGTTAAGAACGGAGTATGAGACAAAAAAAATGCTCACGAAAATTTGCGTAAATAATATACAAAGGGACATACATAAAACTGAGCTCTTGTCCTCTTGGGACGGCTAGGGTAAGGTCTTGGATGTGTGCTGGAATCAATTAATAACGGTCGGGTGAATAGCGTTGCGCTTAAAGGTTCGCTCCCAGGAAATATGAGTAACCGCTCAATTTCCCCCGTTTTGTCAACTAGTCGCCCTCGAGCAAACACTCTTATTTGCTCTGGATGCTAACTGTTACACCAAGTCATTCGAGTGTTTGCCAACGCCGATTGTTTTTAGCAATCCGTGATTCATTTAAAAATGGGCGACGCTTTTATGTTTGTCGTCCATTTTTTTCTAAAAGGTTTTCATGATTGTGGGCGTCAGATTTGTTGAAAAGTGTTGAGAGGAAAATAAAATTATTTTGTATTCAGTAAAAACATGAAAGTAATCTGAAAAATGGATGCAATGTAAACAACGCAGTAAAAAATAAAAACTACAAATTAAATCAGGACGGAGGCATTATCACGCTTGTCTTTCTGAGTATAAAAGGCACTGATATAAGCATTGTTAGTTAAGTACTCATCCAGTACTCTACTGCTTGTTTGTTTCTGAACGCATTAAGTACTAAGAAAAGCACTAGAGCAGATAATACAATTAATAAAACGTTTTCCCTTGAGTAAGTAATAAAGAAAAAATATTCTTTGAGAGCTCATAGATTTGACTCAATTTTATTTATATCTGAGTGGATACAAAAGGAATGTTATATACTTAGGTCCCAGTTAATAAGAATTTACTCTCAATAGAAATAATAAATATGTTATATAAATTTTAACTATGTTGTACTATGTAATAAGAACTAGAACAATGTTTTTATATAAAAACTTTTTTATTCCGAAGAAACTAAAATCCATATTCATAACAAAAGTCGTCGGCTGGTTTATTAGTTGGGTACGTAGTAAGGACAAAATGTTAAAAGGAAGTTGATACAATAAAGAATCATGGCAGGATTTGTACAAAAAAAAGACGGGTTGCACTCCGGGAGTGCCGGCAGAAGTGAAAACTTGAATATTAACGTTGAAATGAATCAATTACTAATTGAATTAATATACTTAACTCATTTTTTTTCACTATTTCTGCGTCCCTTTTTTCATTAATTGATGCACTTTGTTCAATTTCCATATTTTAAACACTTTATATACACGAATGTTACGAATACACAGCAGTGTGTCCACGTCCACTTCCACTTCCACTTCGACTTCGACTTTGACTTTGACTTCGACTGACTTTGACTTTGACTTCGACTTTGACTTTGACTCCGACTTCGACTTCCACTTCCACTTCGACTTCCACTTCCACTTCCACTTCCGCTTCCACTTCCGCTTCCACTTCCACTTCCACTACCACTTCCACTCCATCCATCCATCCATCCATCCATTGTCGTGTGTCACTAAACTTGGTTCACTTCGGTTGGCGCCGCCGTAGAAAGAGAGGGGGGGGGGGGAAATCTCTCCTGACGGTCACGTGTCCTGACGCGATGCCCTGACGCGAGTTTAACATTTTTTACCCATTACAAAAAGTGTTCAACGCCGCTAAAGAAGTTTTCACTTCAAAAATAAAGATATTTAGAGAATTTGGAATTCTAATTCTTATACTCTTGGGTGCCTAAAGAGTATCTTCAGGCATTTATAACTCCGCAATAAAAATATAATGTTCAATGTAAATAGTTTAACGAGGAGCTCATTCTTTCAGGACGAAACTGCGGCTGTCAGTGTAAACAGCAGTGGTAAAGATTTAAATCTTTAGATTCGCCCTACCGCGTCAAAACATAGTCGCATTTCTGATTCGTTTTGACACCTCTGATGCACAATAACAAAGTGACTACACTTGGTTTTCATAGAAACGCTATTTAATAATGTGTGAGCTCACTCTTTCCAGTATGGTCACGGATCTCGCCATCGCAATTCTTTGATATCGTCTTTCATATTCAGCATAATATTAGGTCCTTACATATGAAATTGGCGTTTTGTATGGAAGGAACAAAAAGTCGAATATTTTTTAATATAATATATTTAATTAATCAAAGTATGAACCATTGTTTTCAATGCACTTTTGCCATCTTATAGGTAGTTCATTGATCCCTTTACTAAAAAAACCAGTCGGACGGGAATCAATAAAATCTTTGAAGGCGATTTGGACTGCCCCATCGGAGTTGAATTTTTTCCCTTGCAAAAAGTTATCCAAATTGCGAAAAAAATGGTAATCTGTTGGAGCAAGGTCCGGGGAGTACGGAGGATGTCTAAGACATTCCAATTCAAGCTCTTCTAATTTGGTAGCCGTCTGTTGCGCAGTGTGTGGTCTGGCGTTGTCGTGCTTTCAAGCTTTTTAATCTTCCCAATTTGCTTCAAGTGAATTAAAACAGTTTTATCACTAACATCGAAGCCTGCAGCTAACTCGGACGTGGTTTGCGATGGGTCCGCTTCCACAATAGCCTTCAATTCTCCATTATCAACTTGGGTCTCAGGCCGTCCACGGGGCTTGTTCTGCAGGTCGAAATTTCCAGAACGAAAACGTTGGAACCAAAAACGAACTGTGTTTTCTTTTGCAACATGACCGCCATACACATCATTCACCCTTCGAGTCGTTTCCGCAGCACTAGTGCCACGGCGGAACTCGTACTCGTAAATAATGCGATATTTTAAATTTTCCATTTTGTAAAATGAGTGACGCAAACAGAAAAAACAGAAGAAAAAAAACAAATGAATGACGGTCATCGAAGCACAAATACATGAGTAAATAGCTGTACAAATTTGAATTTGGAATTCCTTACCAAAGAGGAGAAATTCGTGATTAAAGTGGCCAGTACGAAAAACGCCAATTTCATATGTAAGGACCTAATAGTTTAATAACGTATTTCTGCGTATTTTTTGTGTTTTTATTTAACGCTCCGCCTGTTCTGAAATTATTCTGCTGTAAGCTACTGCCGTTGAGAATACAATCATGAGTTTTCATGATCCAGTCGTTTTATTGTAACAAGCTCTGGTTATCAATATTAAGTAAAACTGAGCTAATTGAAGGCGAAACAGTTACCAGACGTGGCGTAGTTTTACCCTAGGGCTAGAGGCTGGAGTTAGCGAGACTGGGTAATTGCTACTGAACTTTGCTATATTCCATTTTTGATGAGACATGTCTAGACCCCACCTTTTTTTAACAACGTATGAACTAAACTAGCCGAATCTTTGTAGAGTAGACAAACTCCGACGTTTGTTAACGAGATGTGTTTTTGTTTGGCAGGGCCCTCTGCAGGCGTACTTGCAGCTGTCGCAGAAGATCGGCGGCGATGTGGCCACTCACGCCAACCTGGTCAACGCCGCCTTCCAGTAAGTAATAATTCTACATAATAATAAGCTACGCATTGTGGTATCCCAACTCTGTTTGGGTAACAATCCAGTATGGGCTGGGTAACCGTATTTTACACGAAATGACTACCGCTTACCTCCACAATAATCATAACTTTATCCCTAACAGATAATCATAATATCTACTGTAAGCTGATATGCTTAAGTAACAATCAGCAGAATTTGTTTACGCTAACCGCAAACATTTTGACAATGCAACAATGTTCCTGTTCAGTTTGTTGAAAAATGCTTCCTCTCGACAAGTATTTAAAATTGTTGTAAGTAAATCTATCAGGGCTTATAAAATTTTGGTCTTTCCAAAATCAATTTGGAAAGATCGGCTCGGTTAGATCGACTTCCCTTTGGACAAAGGAACTTGTAGATCGTCGCGCAGTACCTACATACACAAGAACATTGTTTAGATGTTAAAATAAAATCTATCGTGATTACGCTCATTGCGGTTGTGTAAAGTAATTAGGGTGTGGAACTTCTTGCTCTCCGTGGCACGGAGGGTAAGGAACGAATCTAATTTAATAATTAATTTCGCCATCAAAACTTGTTTGTGCTGCTAAATTAAATATGTACATACAAAATTAATAAACTTCGCTGAGCTAGAGTCAACGTTATTAATGTAATACGATACTTAATTTATGTAATTTGAGCATCCATTTTGTTTATAATGGTCTCAATTTACTGCTTGATTGAAATAAAATAGATTTATTGTAAACTCAAACTCAAAGCATTTATTTCAATTAAACCATTATAGGCACTTTTGAATTGTCAAAATTAAGTAGTCGGTCAGTTGGTCAGAAAGTTGAAGCTAGGTAAGACGACTGAATCTGCGTTTGATAAATACGTGATCGTAAATATGAAATAGTGTCCTACAATGCTGTTCACTTTATCTAACTACTTATGACTGAAGGTTTTGAGTAGTTCATGTTTAGTATTTCAAAACTGTATGCGTGTCCACTTCAAGATTTTTGTTCATGATTGATTTTGTACATCAGGGCGCAGCTCCGTTACGTCCAACTAGCTACAACAAGGAGCAAGCCCTCCCAGGCCGAAGAGATGCAGCTCCTCGCGCCGACCAGCGAGCAGATCTCTGCCATCCAGCAGTTCCGTGAGAAGAACCGCGCTTCGACGTTCTTTAACCACTTATCGGCCATTTCTGAGAGCGTCCCGGCCCTTGGCTGGGTGGCCGTGTCCCCCACCCCCGCGCCCTACGTCAAGGAGATGAACGACGCCGGCCAGTTCTACACGAACCGAGTGCTGAAGGAGTGGAAGGAGAAAAACAAGACGCACGTGGAGTGGTGCCGCGCCTGGGTGCAGCTGCTAGCGGACCTGCAGGCTTATGTCAAACAGTACCACACCACTGGACTCGTCTGGTCTGGTAAGTTCACTTGTTTTTAAATGTGCTTAGGACTTGGAGATGAAAGCAAAAATCGATATTCAATATGACCGCGATGGGCGATCAGCACGTGACCGGCATGGTGTAGGTATTTTGAATAGATTATTCTGTCATCCGAGTTTCGAGATATAATTCACCAGTTTCATATTCAAGAAATTTGCCATCCTTTTTCCCATTTTTTCTTATTTTTTTCCCTGTGGGATATACCGAGTTAATGGATTTATATTTTATCTAAATTTATGTGGTTTGGTTTGGAGCTATTTGCACTGTGGATTGCAAATAGCTCCAAACCACATAAATCTAACAAACCAAGTCTAACAAACCTGTAGATGTTTGTTAGACTTTTCATGTCATAATCCCAGAGGGACCTATTTCCTTCAGTAAACTTCCTACTAATTCATACTATATAATATTATAAGTGCGAAAGTGTGTCTCTGTCTGTCTGTTTATAAAGATAGTTTGAGTCCCGGGAAAGGACATAGTATAGTTTTTATCCCAATATTCCCACGGGATTGAAACTTATGCGAGTGAAACCGCGGGGCGCTTGCGTCCGGAATCCTGAGGGCTAAGAAACTAATATTAAAACTAAAGTAATCTCCCATTTACACAAATCCTCAATAGGGAAAAAACAGTTTTAATATACTTACAAGTACTATATTAATACACTAAATTCCATTTCAATATTCATTCGGTTCTGTTCCCCTGTCTCTTACTTCGTGAAATCGTGCCATAATTTTACAGTTTTAAAGTTTATTCAAAGAGTGATACATAAATAAAACCCTCATTAAGCCCGGCGTTGTTCTCCGGTTGAACTTGACACGAGTGTGGCCGTGTGGCTCTACTCGTGAATTATTTAATACGCGGTTGAACCACCCAATGTCACCGCACATTCTGAGCTGGCGTTATGAAACTCGCCCGTAATATCGCACACCTGAACGCTGCAATATAACTAATTATAAATGAACTGAATCGCGTTAAAACCTTCCGACAAACTGAAGTGTTCATACAAATTTTAATTAATTGAAAAACATGTTTCATCGTTTAACCACAGTAAACATACAGTAAAACATCTTCATACAAACGTGCCGCTCTCGGTTTGAATGTGTGCGTGCGCGCCGCGCGCCATGTCGGCACGCGATTTCACGCACACGCTTGCATAATATATGAGGGAATAAGGTGGCGGCAGTGCGGGCTGTGCAGCGCGACTGTGAGCACGCGCGTACGCTACATGACCGCTTGCGTTCGTCAACTCTCGCCGGCGTTATCATAGCTATGCTTACAAAAATGCGTTTTGCGGAAATGACAATCAAATAGAATTTTTTAATAAAATGTTAATACTTTTTCAAACATTAAAGTTATATAATCCAAAAAACGGTAGCGACGTTACGAAAACAGTCAAGTTTATTGATGGTTTTCAAATTACTATCAAATCTATATTACAGTTGTTTGATGATCTTAAACAAGAAGGGTTTGAATATTTATTGACAAGACGCCTTATCAAGATGTTATTGAAAAATTTTTTGGAAAAATTCGGTCAAAAAACGGGATGGCTACAGAGCCAACCAGTAGGCAATTCATATCTGCATATAGAAAGATTTATTTTACAAATATTACAAAGCCTCCAATAGATGGTAATTGTTCTGAAGATATCACAGAATTTTTGATTAGTTTGAAAAATCACAAACATGTCGAAACAAGTGCCTCAGTAATCGACAAACATCTGACCAGTAGCAATCAAACACAAGGAAATGAAAATATTTTGTCGGAAATCTTACGTTCTGACTATTTACCAATACAACATGAGCTAATGGAAAAAAATGCATTTTTTTATGTTTGTGGCGCTTTGTTAAAAAAATGTGTTGATTACCATAAGAACTGCGATTTTTTAATCAATTACGTCGACGTTAATCAACGAGCGTGTAATAGTGTAGAATCTAGATACACCCATTACAGGAATTACGGCAAAGATCGAAATTTACTCATGATCCCACCTGATGATTTTGTCGATCAACTGAATGATATAGAATTTAAGATGCCCTGTCCATGCTTTCCCAAAAGCTTTTTACAAAAACTTTACATAAGAATGAGAATTTACTTTACATTAACAAATAATAATAAAGCGTTCCGGACGTGCAGAAACAGGAGAAAAATTTTCTCGGTATCAAATTTGTAACTTAGTATAGTAAATGTTATGTGAATAAAGGCTTTTTATTTTTACTAAATTGATAAATTGGTAAAATATTCAATCATAATATGCTTTTTATTTCATAAATTTAGATCAAGTGCTGCTTGTTCGAAAATATTAACTAAAAGTAAAAGTGACAACCCTGGGGATCAACGCAAGAGTAGGCTAATAACTCGGCGGGCGGCCTTAGATAACTTACTGTATATTATATTTACTGTGGTTTAACGTCGCTTAAAAATATATAATTTATCTTTAGTTAACATGTATGTCGTGCTCAACTTTTTAATTTGCGGAAATGTTGGTTGCAAACTGACATGAATTATGTATGAAAGAGAATTTTACCTATGTTGGCTTGAGTTGAATTTTTATTTCCTTATATACTGTTTCATATTGGATTACTCTTCAGTTCACGAAGAGAATTCGTCGGTTACCTCTCGTGAAGTGCACTCCTATAATAGGACCACAGGTTGGATATGTACAGACGCCAGCACATCAACCTACTACAATCTGTCAAATTTCTTTAATAGATTTTCAACTTTATCACTGAATCATAAGGTTCAAAGTTGATTGGGAAAATGTGACAGTTAGGTGTAGGTTGATGTGCTGGCGTCTGTACTTAAAAAAAAAAACAATTGAAGTCTCTCGAAGTTGTGGCTACACATAGGAGTGGCTCTGCTTTTCTTTATTTATGTGAATTCGTCCTCAAGCATGGGCATTCAATACTTCGTCCGACTTTTCGTTTTATGCATACACTGACTTGACTAATCAATGTAAGTAACCGATGTAGTCATTGTATCTATGGAAGGAATACCGTTAGAAATCACGCTTTCAATTTTGAATTTAATATTCTCAAATAAAAATCATCTTTTACTACTAGGAGTAGGATTCTATTTGCTTTATTTTGACAGATTATGGCCGGTCCTAACTAAAATAGTTCGTCGCGTTCATTATGTCTCTTTATGTTCGGCGAGCCTGAATGCGTGATGGCGCCGACAGAGGGCGCTATCCAGTTTTCCGAATAAACACTGAAATATGAACGCGACGATTGTGTATTCGCGCAAACGATCATGCATTTTGGTTAGATCGCGGGGCAAGGCTTCCTAGGTACTGTACGTTCAAATACTTGTTAAAAAATTCTGTACTTAATGAAAAAGAATATTAAATTAAAACAGCAGCTCCGTAATACTCTTCAAATATTGGACAAAAGGTTGTGTCTTATCTCAAAATATTTGTAAAAGGCTTAAGTAAACGTTTCAATTTTAACCCAACCAGTGTAAGGTATAATTACGGTTCCTCGGACACGGCCTAATTAAATAAATATTACTGGTTTTTGTATTATCCATTAGAAATAGGGACCTGTAAGATAAAAGTAAAAAAAGAGGTTATTAATATTTCAGAATCCATTAATTTGTACTTACTGATGTCGATGCAATAAAAATAAAGTTTAAGTAAAGAGAAGCCTCCAATATGTGGACTGATGAAATAGAAAACTCCGTGACGTCTGTAGTACCCACTTCAAAGCTATATTTACATAAATGCCTCGCTAAACCGCGCACGTTTATTCAACTGATTTGCAAGCGGTAGGCCTGAAAAATCATGAATATTAGGTACCTTATTCATAAAATAACCTTATCTTTAACGGAGCCCTTAACCTTAATGTCATATTTCCCGATAGACGCCCTTGACATCTTCTTGGTAGAGGGCTCCTTATTCGGTGAAGGAAAATCTGCCCGAAGATAAGAGTTGTATTTGAATTCCGGATAAATTCTCTTGAACCGCTCTCAAAAGCCTTTTGGTGTACTCGCACAATTTGATGCGACATTTTAATCCAGCCTTTCATCTCGCCTTAACACCCGGCGCAGCTTCGCCGAAATTACTTAAACGTAAGATTAAATTAAATTCAACAAACCTTTTAGGTACTAAATACGCACTGATTTGAATTAACTCGTCCCATTTTAATGTGGGCCTATTTTTGGTGAAAAGACTGGTGTGTTATAGAATTTTGGAATGGCTATCGTTATTTGCCCGATTGTTTAAAACAGCTTAAATAAAAAAAAAAATCCTAGGCAATCTACTAGATCAGGGATTTCGAATCAATGGCACGCGTGCCATTGGTGGCACGTAACAAAATAATTTGGGCACGGCATCATTTCAGGAATTTAGGTACCTAAGTCATCTAGTTTGCATCAGAAGTCGCACTAATTTGTCATTTAATATATAAATATAAAACTGTTAATATCAACATTAGTCCTACATCAACGGTGGGTATAGTGCGAACGGGGATAATCGTCGGTTGGTACATTTCATTATTAAAAACGTCTTAGTTCTCTCTTCTTAGTTAGCCTCTGCGCGTTGGTTTCGGCCTCTCGCACGCCTTCCAAAAAAAAAATTCAAATAGGCACATAAAAGGCACTTTTGAACGTCAAAAATTACAAAGGTCCGGGACCCGAGAAATGTCAAGAGAGAGTTCAAAAATAATAATAATGCGGATGAATATAGTTTTTTTTTTGGTATCACTAAGCCAAGATTGTTTGTTGGCACGTCATGGCCGCATGAAATATTTGTTTAGTAAAAATGGCACGTAGATGTATAGAGGTTGGCCATCCCCCTGTATTAGATCATTCAAATCTTTTTGGGTTACCTTCGGGCACAGAATACTTAAAGTACTACGTCTTCGGGACTAATCTTATAAAATCTTGTCATGTCTACTAACTGGCTGGGTTATAATTATAAACTGCAACGTTTTCCAAATTCGAGCCTTTCTGTTTCCAATTTAATCATTGCTCTAGCTCTCAGATTATTGACATTGATATGAAATTTCAAACTGAGAGCATGGATTTATAATTACTTTTTATCATCTTCCGCTACGGCAGCAGACTCCGATATTAAATTACTTTGCACACGTACGGATTCTCTTTTATCTCGTGAACACCAATAGACATAGTTACCAATATATAAAAATTGTGGGTGTTTATAATGTAGGTAGGGTTTACACTACTTCTTGTTCCTTTTGATTCAATGCTTTTTTATTCATAACTCCTAATGTTCACTAGTAATTCCCGAAAGATATAGTAGTAGAGGTTTACTACAGGACACAAAATGTTTACTTTAACACAAAGATTTCATGAGGTTTGGTCGAACTTCTCGCACAATGCCTTAAATCATCATCATCATCATTTCAGCCAAAAGACATTCACTGCTGGACATAGGCCTCCCCCAAGCCCCGCTAATTCCACCAGTTCCGTGCTCTCGCATCCATCGGATTCCTAGACATAAATATTTTTTCGAAAAAAATATGAATTAGTTACAGGCCCTGTCACTACTAAGTACTGCCCCTGGAATGAGACCAATGCGAACTCGTGGTGTTGATAACGTTTCGTTTATCGATATAATGTATTTGTGCAGGTAAGGGCGCAGGAGCCCCCCCGCCGCCTCCCCCCGGCGGCATGCCCCCCCCGCCCCCGCTGCTGCCCGAGGCGGACTTCTCCAACTTGTCGTTGGACGACCGCAGCGCCCTCT
The DNA here is from genome assembly GCA_945859645.1 of Amphipoea oculea. Classification (NCBI taxonomy): domain Eukaryota; kingdom Metazoa; phylum Arthropoda; class Insecta; order Lepidoptera; family Noctuidae; genus Amphipoea; species Amphipoea oculea. Next base: position 9,289,445 of record OX243862.1, read on the forward strand.
TCGCTGAGATCAACAAGGGAGAGAACATCACTAACAGTACGTGCTGGTGTTTATGATGCATGTTTATAGTCTAATAAAATTATGTGATATTTGTGATTTTTTTTTTTTTCATTGCAATCATGTATAGAATAGAATAGAATAATATTTATTGTAAAACATGAGTATACATCAAATAATATGTGCAAGGCCTTAAAATAACAGGTAGATCTACATGTTTTGCCATTTATGGCGTACGATACAACGTATTTTTGGCTTAGAATAAACAAAAAAAAAAAAATTAAAAATTTGAGTCTACACAGCAAACTATGAAATTTTAATAACTTAATCCTAATGGTAATTAAAAACATAAAGTATTGTTTTTACAGATATAGTATGTGTTCATAATCAATCTGACACAGTAGCTCCTTTAATAGTCAGACTATTTGATGGCCTAAAACTGACTTTAAAGTTTAAATGCAAGAGATAATAAAAAGGCAAATTGTCATGATGGTCCAGTATGGTCCAGTAGTTACGGCCTTAGAGTGATTTTTTTCATTCATTACATGTACTTTTTGAGTTTATTTTGGGCATTACTGATATCTGTGAAAGATCAACATTGTGAGGAAACCTTGACTTATAGACGCCAACCTGTCTCGAGCATGAGTGGTGATCAATCCTCGTGCCTTCTCTTATGAGAAGAGGCCTTTGCCTCACAGTGGGACAATACCAGGCTAGTTTATTAATTATTTATTTACTGTCGTAGCTCTGCGCAAGGTGACCCCGGACATGCAGACGCACAAAAACCCGCAGCTGCGAACCGGACCGGCGCCGTTCAAGGCCGCGCCGGCGACGCGCGGCCCGCCCGTCAAGCAACTGCCACAGCCCGGCGCCGGCGCGCTCGACAAGCCGCCGGTCTTCGCACGCGATGGCAAGAAGTGGCTCATCGTACGTATTACACCAGCATTATCACGCAAGCCTGTTATCGGCTTATCTTAATAGAGAGATATGTATTTGTTGAAATCACCAAATCTAGCAACTGAATAATAATGAGTGCTCCATAAAAAAACTGCACAACGATTATTTAATGAGTCAAAACATGATTCATTCGGTTAATAATGATGAACTAATCATTGTTTCAATTCACCTTTTTTCCGTATGAACATTATTTAAGTACAAATATATTATTAAACAACTTGGGAATGATTCATCTTTAAAATTACACTAAAGCGTATGTCATGGTCAACAAAAGTTGCTGAAAGTTGTTGCAGCAACATGATTTTGCAACATGTTATGCAGTATTTGTGCGTGTAATATGTTGCTGCAAGTTTTGCTCAACCTTTGTTTACGGTTTTGTATTGATTGAATATTATACCTTACCTTGATACCTTTTTAATATACAGGGTGAATTTTTCAAGTGGGCGTGGATGGCCAAATCCGAAACTATGAGGAATAGCGAAAAGTACTCAAAGGAGTCGCGGGCTCGATTTTGATGAAAACTAAAACTGCATCATTGGATTTTTGAAAAATTAATATTTCTGGCCAGGAATCGAACCTGTTGATTTTGAAAAAAAAACACGCTGTATTTTTACACCATTCGATAGTGTCGCTAATAAGGATCAAATTCTGGGAAGTAATGACATACGGCAAACTAAAGGAAAGAGCTCATTTTTATCAAAATACTTTTTTATTTTCTTATGCTACCTACCTATTAAACCTTAACTGATTAATTGTTCAAAATTATGACAATTGTTTTTGAATACATAGCTGGATTCGACGTCTCAAGGATTGTACTGCAATTAAAAATTTGAATTTAGAACATAATTTTGTGAAGGGGACTGCGCTACGAGTGTTTCGGGTGTAAAAATATTGAGCATCATTTCGAACAAGGTATGAAATAAGAAGCAGTTTATTAAAATTCAACATTTTCCTTAAGTTTGCCGTATGTCATTACTTCCCAGAATTTGATCCTTATTAGGGACACTATCGAATGGTGTAATAATACAGTGTGTGTTTTTTTTTTCAAAATCAACAGGTTCGATTCCTGGCTAGAAATATTGAATTTTCAAAAATCCAATGATGCAGTTTTAGTTTTCATCAAAATCGAGCCCGCGACTCCTTTGAGTACTTTTCGCTATTCCTCATAGTTTAGAATTTGGCCATCCACGCCCACTTGGAAAATTCACCCTGTATATATTTTTTTGTTTTACACTCACAAACAATGCGCCTCCACTACACTCCGTGGTTGACTGGTAGATAGTGCCCAAGGCATTAAGACCGCCTTTATACCTTTTTAGTGCACAAAGTTTGATAAATAAATAAATATAACCAATTCATTTCCTCACACAGGAATACCAAAAAGGCAACTCCAACCTGGTTGTCGAGAACGCAGATATGAACAACGTTGTGTACATGTTCCGTTGTCGCGACTCGGCGCTGACGGTGCGCGGCAAGGTCAACGGCGTGGTCTTAGACTCCTGCACCAAGTGTGCTGTGGTCTTCGACAACCTCGTATCTAGCATCGAGTTCGTCAACTGCCAGTCTGTTCAGATGCAGGTCAGTTTTATTGGATGCTTTTATTTTAAGGGGGATGCCATAAGGTACCCCGCGAAATTAAAATTTTCTAAAGTTTTCATGTTTTTGCTAGCCAAACCCATTCCTTCGGGGAACCAAGGCGTGATGTTATGTTTTGTAGTTATTGGGATGTATGTTGATCAAAATATGATTCGCAACCGTAACGAATACGTATTTATTTGATTGACTGGTAGAAAATGCCTATGGCATTAAGTCCGCCTCTGTACATTTATGTGCTTGAAGTATTAAATAAATAAATAAACTCATTGCTACTGATAGTATGTTACGCAATTAGCCCGCTGGTCCTTACCGGACGGCGCCTACGGTGGCCGGGATTCGGCTCTCGTTTCTATATCGCACTCCACTTAAAGCGCTTATTACACTATCCAATTTTTAGGAAATCTAATTAGGAACACTAACTAGGAAGTCGGAAGCTAGTGATTACACTACACTAAATTGAATTCTAAATCGTACAGAAGACGCATTCGAGGAGAAGGATCGTACTGGGTTGCACGTTTCGAGTTTTCTATCGATGACGCCTTAATTATCAAAACAACAGAAGATTGGGCTTGCTCTAGCCGTAAACGGTGGGAACAATGGACTTGAAAAAGAAAAACGAGAAAGTGCTGGGTAAAACGATATTTGTTCTTAAGAAAAAAGGTGTCCAATATGAACATAGTGCATGTTTTGGAACCTGACGATTTTAGTCATATTTTGAGACTTGATTCCAAACAATTTCATAACTTGCTCAAAGCGTAGACACCGACTAGTCGTTCTAAATCGTAGCCCCGTGATTACACTGTCCTAGATCGTAGACAATTTTGGGAGTAGAGCGGTCGGTATAAATCGTAATAAATCGGATCCAATCTGTTCAAACTGCGATTACATCTGCCGATTTCCTAATTAGATTTCCTAAAAATTGGATAGTGTAATAAGCGCTTAAGGTGAATGCGTAGTTGTAGCCCGCGAAATTCAATTTTTCTTACGTTTTTTGCAGTTTTCAGGTCAGTGTCAGGTTGTATCTTGATGAAAATTTGATTCGCGACTATAACAGGTACGTATTCACAGAATTATAATCATCAGAATCATTAATACATCTGTTTAAGTTAGATTTCTACCACCAACACTTTTCCATACGAGATTTGTTCTTAACGGTAGAAATCTAACTTAGAAAGATGTATTAATGATTCTAATTATTATAATTCTGTAAATACGTACCTGTTATTGTCGCGAATCATATTTTGATCAAGATACAACCTGACACTGACCTGAAAATTGCAAAAAACGTAAGAAAAATTGAATTTCGCGGGCTACAACTACCCATTCGCCTTAAGCAGGATTTACGACGAGAGTTGTGGCAAACTTTGCACTAAATATACTACATGCAGCAGAGGTATGGTAAGTGCAACTGTCGGTCGCATCGTTTAATGGCACCTTTGAGACTATACGAACTTAGGTACGTTACGTGTATAGTCATAGTTTTAAGGTTTTTAATATTATTTATTAGTTTATTATTGTATAACATTATTTCGTGTATTTTATCTATGGGCCTTAGTTGCCTGATAATAAAATGATTATTATTATACTGTGGAAAGTCTATCTAACTGCAATCTACGTAAAGTATCGAGCAATAAGACTACTTTAATTACGACAAAACGGTAAATTGAACTTTGTTACATTATTCTTTAAGTTATTAATTTATCTCTATTGCTCTATCGTAGACGAGACGCTTTACCAAGGTAAGGAAAAAAGGAAGATTTCTATGGTCCACTTGTTATTGACAACCAACTGGGACCGTTTGTTATCAAGTCATTTTTCAAGGAGGTTATTCCTGGTGAAATCGCATCGTTTAACAGCGTTACTTTAGAATAGACTTAATTGGAAATCGTGTTCTAATAAAATGCCATAAAAAATGTGGGGGAATGAACTGCACAGACGAGAGCGTCATATTTAAATTAAAATGGTGATGTTATCCTACTAATCCTACTAATATTATAAATCCAAACATCTTCACAAAGAAGGTGTTTGGATGTTTGTTACTGAACCACGCGTAAACCGTTGAACAGATTTGGTTGAAAATTGGCACATAGATAGACCATTTCCTGGATTAACACATTTACGCGGGTGAAACCGCGGGGCGCTGCTAGTCCTAAATAAATTGCACGAGGGAAATTGGTTTTGTCGCCGACGTAGTTACAATATGCATAAATTTTTAATCTAATACAGTGTGAGATTAAACGTTTTTATACGGTATAGATCTATTATTACAAAAGAACGATCTCCAAGATTGCACGTTATGAAATTTTTATCGAAAGGGGAACAATGGTAATCTTATATCTGCTTAGAGGCTCTTATGAAAGGATTTTTTGAGCGGTGCAGGCGAGCGATGGGAGAAACCGGAGATGTTTATAAGCGGTTTCACGAACATGCAAGCTGCTGCAACTGTACGTGATTTTAATAACAAGGTTCGTCAGATACTGTGAATTATGTATACTACTATTTATATTATAGATACAGTAAAACGGGGCTACTTTGACTTCCAGGGTTACTTTAACAAGGCCGATCACAACGCCATGACGCGTTCCCCACACCCCGCGCCTCGCGCAATATTACTCGAGGTCACGCACACTTGCTGAGCACACGTGAAAACCGATTTTGGCGCTCTGTTAAAGTAGTTCCAACGCCTGTCAAAGTAACCCTGGAAGTCAAAGTAGCCCCGTTTTGCGATACTTTACTACGATTTATCGCAACTTCTAATAGCAAAGCTGAAAATGATCTACTATGTGAAGGTTTTTGTTTACAAATTCTTGGTTCGTAAGCACGTAACTTAGTCTGGAATATGTAATATAATGCGATCTATTAACTGTTATGTTACAACATTCGGAATCTCTGCCGTTATTGGGGTTCAACTTCGAGATTAATTAGGTAATGTATGTACCCTATTACCCAGTAACAGGATCTGGATGTCAGATAGGCAGTCGCTCCATGTAAAATACTGGTATTCAGCTGCATCCGGTTAGACTGGAAGCCGACCCCAACGTAGTTGGGAAAAGACTAGGCAGGTGATGATGACGTACCCTAATACTAATCCAATAAAGGTTACGTGTAAATTGAAACAATAATTTCACTGAGACGTTATTTATCTATTAACTATTATGTTACAACATTCGGAATCTCCGCCATTATTGGGGTTCAAACTCGAGGAGTTAATATGAAAACAATTAATGTATGTACCCTAATACTAATCCAATAAAGGTTACGTGTAAATTGAAACAACAATTTCACTGAGACGTTATTTATAGTTGCAAACGTGTTATATTATATTACGACAAGGTCGCGGCACTCGTAGTCATCGCCGCATTCACTCTTTATCTCTTCTACGGCTATCTGACTGTTGGTCTCCTCGACGATGGACATCATGTTCGAAGCCTTCCCGCGCTCACAAGGGAACATCGGCTGAGTGGGATACCTCACATCGCCGAAGTCTCGAGTGTCAAAGAACTCCCTGTTTGTTTCAGTGACATCCTGTAAATAAAAACAAGTCTACATTAACGAAAGAAAAGCTTAACGTTAAAATAACGTAAGTTTTCGAGACGTTCACAAAATTAGGAAATATTAATGTTGCGCGTGCTGATTATTCCCTTTTCGTAATTTTGTGAAGTTTAGTAATATAGTATGTAGCAGTATAATTTACTAACCTCATAGTTATATGAATACGGCTTGTAAGGATTTTCGGCCCAGCTCAAACTGTATTCGTCGTATCGCAAGTCTGTACAGCTATTTCTGAAATCACTGTCCGAGTCGGATGATTCGTGAGGCTTGGAGTAATCTCCCATAGCATCCTGCGATGCTACATCCATTGGATGCGGGTCTATGTTCAATATGGTCAATTTACTGTTTATCACCATATTAAGTGTTTTCTGCCAATCTTCTAACAGATTTTTTATACTCTCCATCTGAAAAAAAACTATTAAATCGTGATTCCACTTTGCAGGTGGACAAAAAGTTTTTCATGCTATACGAGTTACATACTTTTTTCTTCAACAATGCTTGTTTATTGGCTCTTCGTTGTTTCCTCTGTTTGATGTAATGCTTAAGATAAGCTATTTTATAAACGTTGGTAACTTTCACGACCTTAACTCGACAGTCCGGTTTCAATTCGACGTCGCTGACTGAAGAGTACACGCTGTTTTCCGGCGTGTTAGGGTCAGTCCCTGAGTGCTCTGCATACTCCATCTTCTCCGACTGCCTCTCGGGGATCGCCATAGGCTTGTACTTCAACTCCTTTAATAATTCTACTATGAATTCGCAATCTGAAATAAAAAATGCCTAAGAAATCCAATACTAAGAGTAAACGGGCAGTCGTAGAGGGGACCGATATAGAATTCAGAGCTACACGGATCGTATGTACATGAAGAATGACCTTCCTCGTTCGGCGCGGAGCCGACGTGCATGTCGTGGTCAGCGTCCCAGGCGGCGGCGCTCTCCAGCGCGCGGCGTAGCGCGGCGTCGGCGGCGATGACGTCACGCACGCGCGCACGCACTCGCCGCAGCCGCTCCGCGCCGCGCCGCAGCTTCTCCGCTCGCTCCGAGAACTCCGCGTCCCGCACGCAGAGCTTCGTGTTTACTATCTGAATCTATTCACAATAAAAACATATAAAGACCGCTGGCGTTCCTCCTGATACGACGAGAAAAATCTAGAATACAGGCTGCATCTAACCTGGAGTTGAATGTCTTCCATCTCGGTTTGTTTCAGTTTTATTCTCTCCCGAGAGGTCACGTACATGTCTTTTATAAATTTGTACATATAAAATCCCGTCGGCACATATTTGAGAATAAATATCGACTGCAAGAATAATAACTATTGTGATTCATATTGGCGTAGAGATGTCCATAGGGTCATTTTTACTTATGAGTACACATACACATACCACATTCATGACTGTAAGTCGTACATAGACGGAATATATTACACTAACAAAGTAGTGCGCGAACGGGACGCCGTACTGTTCCATGAGATAGTTCCAAATACTGCTGACACCCCATGTGTGGTCTCCGTTCTGCTCCAGCTGATTGATCTGCAGTTGCGGGCGGTGCTCCTCTTCGTTCATGATAAGGGTTCTCAAATGAAAAGCCGAGATCACCGCCCCCAATGCTATTATTAAAATCAACATCTAAAAGTATAATGTTTCATACAAAAGATTATTTATTACACATGGGAGCATTAAATATGCAAAATACGAATAAATAATTTTGAAAATTTATATATTGACATTGACATTTCTTCGTCATGCCACCAGAACTAATTGGCATTTAATTTGTTTCCTTCAAAAAACTTTATCTTCTTTATGAATTAAAAATAATTTATTCTACATTGATTGACAACTCATTGACGAGTTTTGAATGACACTTCATTCTAATCTAATTTTGATTTTTGATGTTTGGATAATTTATGTTTGAATAAAATTGATGTGCTGTATTGTTAAATTATGTTTCTTCAGGTGCTGGGCAAAGTGCCAACGGTGTCGATCGACAAAACGGACGGGTGTCAAATCTACCTGTCTCCACAGTCGCTGGACGTCGAGATCGTCAGTTCCAAGTCCTCTGAAATGAACGTGCTGGTGCCTCAGGGCAACGGAGACTACGTGAGTAAACCTGCCAAGCTTTTTTTCAATTAAGCCAATTACACTAATACCTACATTCTAAACTGGACCTTTTACAAAGAACGTTCTCGTTAATGCTGTTGCGTGATAGTCAGGAGTATTTGTGGAGTACTTAGTAATTATGCTAAAATACTTTCCCTTTGACTTGTTTACATTACCTTTGTTTAGTCGTAAGATAAACAACAGAACATTATTTACTTAAAGTTTGAAAACTTTCTCTTCTTCAAGATGCTATTTATAACTGGATTTAAATTAAAATTTATACATATTTAAATGCAAGAGTATTTCGCTAGTACAATAACTACTGAGTACAATAATTCATGAGCTGTTTGTTTGTCATGCAGTCGGAGCACCCAGTGCCGGAGCAGTTTAAGACAGTGCTGAACAAGGCGAAGAGCGGCATCACCACCACACCCGTCGAGAGCACGGGCTAGACACTCGCACACACTCGGGAACAAACCTCGTCCACTAGCCAGCTTTCAGTACCCATTCGAAGCGAGGCGAGTCTTTATTTAAATACTTTGCACGGTCTAGTTCAACATTAGTTCACGTACCATGATTCGCCTCGAAGCAGCCACCAACAAGCACATACTATCTATGTACCTTCTGTCGTGCGACCGACGTTCTCGAGTCCCATGTGCGTCTATTTAGTCTTGTATCGATCATCTTATTTAGGAACTGTCTTCATTTCTTGCTCATTGCGCTCGATTGTAGTATTTAAATATTATAAATCTAATACGACGTAGAAATAACTATAACTCAAGTATTTACTGGCCTTTGTGTGTAATGTAAAGATGTTCCTTACACTAACATTTGAGATTTTGACTTTGTAAAGAAGGTAACATGCTTTGGAGTACCGCTCGGTACGGGAGTTAGTTAAGTTAGCTGTAAGGTGTGTGACTGTCTCGAGTATGAGAAGTAAGAACGGTTTGCATTCTCGACTTTCGCTATCTCTATTAATAATTGTGCGATCATTAAACCCCGAAGCTTGACACGCGTAAGGTCTAATTTTCTTACTTGTATTACTTCCTTGTCATCAATCATTGCATTATTTTATATATCGATGTCTATCTTATGGGAAAACTCACCCAGATTATATTTTATCCTAGGACATGCTATTTTATTTTGTGATTGTAATTATTATTTTTAAATAAATATTTCTTAATTAAAATGTGAAGATCAGTGTAATTTGTATTAAAATAATTAATAATTTGTCGACTTCGCTAATTATATAAGAATTGCTATTATTTATTGTATCATCCTATTTTTGAAGAATATAATACTGTATTGAAAGTTTGCATTTTGTTAATTTATTTGTCGAGAGATTAAAATTATTTTTAAGATCATTGATATTTAATTTATCTTCGAAATATCCCTTTTTTTCTTTTCTATGAAGATTTACTTGTCCATAGAGGAATATAAGGATATATAAGTACCTACAGTATAAATAAAACAAGAAAATATATCGTTACATTTTTATTCTGTTCATCATAACATGGCCCACATCGTCCATTTAAAAAACATATTCAAACGGAAAAGGCGATCCATGTTTCAATAAATAAATTAAATTTAGCAGTAATCGTGCAGTGGTAAACAAAACAATTTGGGCACAAACATTACACCTATATTTACAAACTAACCCAAATAACATTACGAAATAATTATGATGTAGCAATCGCCTAGCATAATTATCGTCGTTAATTTTTTTATTTTTTTATTTAAACGGCTTTGTCGCTTAGCGACCACATCGCCCAGTGCAGAAAAACACAAAATTGTTGATTACTTACGATCTATCTTATAACTAACTTGTACAATTCTTTAGCCTTATCGGAAACTGGAAAAGCAAGGATGGTATTACAAAAGCCAATATCGTATCTTTTATGTCGTCCGAGAAAATATCAATTCTAGTATTTTCATTCCGGACACACTCCATCAGAATATGAAAGACATCATCAACCACTCCACAGTCATCACAATTTGGAGACAAAACTTTCCTCATTAAGTAATAAAAATTTTTTGATGGAATATGATCGTCGTTCATATTGTAATTTGTTCAAAATCAAAAATTTCAATTTGTTTTTATTTCTGGAAATTTATAAAATAAAATGCACATTTAATAGAACACAATAGTTAGCAAACATTAGTTAAAAACATTTTGGTATCATAAAAGATTTTTTCCAGTATTCTATTTTTTTTACTCTCCTGTAAACTTGTAATTTTTGACATAGAACTAGTTGCAATATGAACGACGATTTGTGAAATTAATGAAATTTTTTTAATTATAGCCTTATTTAAATATTTTCTCTTTTTACAGAGATTTCATAACTTACAGATATCTTCTAAAATATCAGTCGAATTTCGAAATTTACCCTACTTTGTAAGTACTGGCTTATAAGTAATTAAACCCGTTTACATGCTGTTAATCGGGGTCTATGCTGGAGTTATTTGGTGAGACTCTACTGCACTGCCACTCGTCGCTGCCGTCGGAGCATTCTAGGAATCCGTTGCAGATGCTCGTGGCGGGCAAGCACTCTCCGAGCGGACATCGGAACCACACTGCTGGCGCGCCTGCTTTCTGCCGCCTCGAGGTCCGCGTAGAAGTCCTCGCTCGACTCCTGTTCCGTCGAGCTGGTGTCGTTGTGCGGCGGCGTGTAGGTCGCCAGCACGCCGTCGATCCAGTCGATGTAGTTGGACACTTTGGTGTACACGCCAGGATGGTTTGTTCGTGCGTAGCCGTATCCGTTGCTGGTTACACCGTAAACGTACCATTTGTCGGATTCCTGTAAGTATACAGAAAAGAATTTACATTATTTGAGGAGCTATTGGTCAATGAAAGATCTAAAAGGAGATCTACCGCTATGTCTCAAAAGGAGAATTATGGACATATGTATGTGAGAATGGGGAGACCCATTCTTACATATAGTGCTCGAACCTGGTCTTTGACGCTTCAGCAGAGGTCCAAGCTCGAGGTTTGCCAGCGAGGCATGGAGCGCAGTAGGTATCCTGGGGGTTCGAATTTCTCCTTCTGGACTACAATGTTGAATTTGCAAAATGTTGAATTCGCAAAATGTTGAATTCTCAAAATGTTGAATCCTAAAATGTTGAATTCTTAAAAAGTTGAATTTTCCTGACCCATAATGTTGAATTTGCAAAATGTTGAATACCAAAATGTTGAGTCCTGTGGATGCGAGAGGCGCAAGACCGGTCGCGGTGGAGATATTTGGGGGAGGCCTATTTCCAGCAGTGGACGTCTTCTGGCAAATCTTATAATGAGCACACTTCTACTTTACTAGACGGCCCTGTATAATTAGTACATAAACCTACCACCTGGTTAAGTTAGTACCTACAACCTACAGGGTGTCTGACAAGGGGTGTCGCCAACTTAAGGGTATGTTTTGGGATTCAACATTTTGCAAATTCAACATTGTGGTTCGGATGGGAAATTCAACTTTTTACAAATTCAACATTTTGGGATTCAACATTTTGCAAATTCAACATTGTAGTCCAGAAGGGAATTTCTGACCATATAAGGAACTCAATACTGCGTGCCAAAACCAAAATAACAGACGTTACCCAGAAAGCCGCTAAACTAAAGTGGGACTGCGCCATGCGGCAGACATGTCCGGCGGTCATCTGACGATGACAATTGGGCTAAGAGAACCACCGATTGGGTCCCACTAAACGCACGACGCCATCGCAGCAGGCTTAGACGAAGATGGCGGGACGAGCTTGACTCCTACCGTAGGGACTGGCAAAAGATAATTGTGTAGAAAAGGGAGAGGGAGGCCTTTGCCCTGCAGTGGGACAATACAGGCTAGTTAGATTAGAAATGAATAGGTGCCGTATATCGTATGGAATGACGGGTGTATTGTTGCGGAAATGAATCCATACTAATATTATAAATTCGAAAGTAACTGTCTGTCTGTCTGTATGTTACCTTTTCACGCCTAAACCGCTGAACCGATTTCGATGAAATTTGGTATAGAGATAGTTTGAGTCCCGGGAAAGGACATAGGGTAGTTTTTATCCCGATATTTCCACAGGATCGACACTTACGCGGGTAAAATTGCGGGGCGCTGCTAGTATGTTATAAGTATATGAAATGAATACCTATGTCCGTGACTACCGCCACCCTACCAACGCCAATCGCTTCCATATTTGGTTAAAAAAAATAGTACTATATTGGTACTAATTAGTACTCGAACAAAAAAATTGGTACCTTAGTAGTTTTCGAGAAAATCGACTTTAAAGGTGGTCGGTGGCGGTAGTCACGCTCCCTTCAGCAGAACCACCATGAGCGCCGGGGCATGCTACAGCTATTCTAAGTATACAAATAATTAGTACCCTTATATGTGATTCATTTCGTAAAAAAAAAACAGAACTGAAACAATTGTATTTACCGAGAAATCAACGATGATAACATTCGCGCAATCGTTCGACCACGACTTTGAATGTTGATTCCAAGTTTTAAGAAGCTTGTCGCTTTCCTCAAACCTACATAGAAAATGAGTACCTTGCAAGATAAAATTAGTACCCAAAATACAAAATTAGTACTCCATTAGTTTACGAGATATACCATGCCATTGGTGGGGTGGCGGTATTCACGGTGCTAAAGTTTCATTTCAAGATTTCCCTATTAAAAACTCTGATTTCTTTCCAAAATACAAAAATTAGTACTCCTAAAGAAGTTATAGCGACCTAAAATTCAGATTCCTAAGTGGTCTATTTTAAGAGAAATTAGCTTTCATTACTTTTCGATACTAAAACTCCGCGTATAACCAAATTAAGTTGTCAATCTAACATAACTAAAACTAGGTACCTATTTAATGTTTTCTTTATTCTGGAATTGTTTATAAACTGCTGTTTGTCGCACGCTTATCTGCCACGGGATATGATGAGAACTATTGTCGTTCTCCAATTGTAAAAACAGGACTAGTGACATTTGGGATAAAGGGAACTATAGGCCAATCTCTTTAGCCACGATTGTAGCTAAAGTATTTGACGCTCTGTTGAACCAAACTCCTGTTTTTGCCTGTTTTTTTAGACATGTCAAAGGCTTTTGACATGGTGTCTTATGACAAGTTATGGCCTAAGCTCTGTGGCGCAAATGTACCTAGTGAGGTGATAAATATTTTTAAATATTGGTACTCCCATCAACTAAATTGTGTACATACATCACACATAATCAGCCTATAATGTTCCCACTGCTGGGACACAGGCCTCCTCTCAGTGAGAGGGAGTGGGCCGTAATCCACCACGCGGGCCCATTGTGGGTTGGCAGATGTCACATCTCTTCGGATTTTTAGTTCTAGGACATGCCGGTTTCCTCACGATGTTTTCCTTCACCGTTCACTAAATTGTGTAAGATGGGCTAATGTACTGTCAGAGGAATACGCTATGGAATGTGGAGTTAGACAGGGTGGGTTAACCTCCCCCACCCTGTTTATACGTAAATGACCTCATTGTCGAGCTCAGCAGTTTGCATGCTGGCTGCTACATAGATGGGGTTGCTTTTAATAATATTAGCTACGCCGATGACATGGCGCTGCTGAGCCAGTCAATGGTTGGCCTTAGGAAGTTAATTAGAGTCTGTGAGTGTTATGCTGAGGGACGGCTTGAGATAAAATTCGGTCAAGAGTTAAGGTCACTGAGAGCTACCCAGCTGTCTTTTTAAGTGGTTGTGCCTTGAACCGTGTTCGTCAGTTTAAATATCTAGGGCATATTGTTACGGAGGATTTGAAGGACAATCTAGATGTGGACCGGGAGCGAAGAGCATTGGCGGTGAGGTGTAATATGTTGATATAAAAATTCTTACAGTACCCAGTCTCCTACGTTCTAGTCTTTCTGACTATCCCAAGTAGCAAACACGAATAGTGAATTAATCTTACATATCTATACTTTATCTAAAGTTGGATTTTGCTAAATCAAAAAGGATTTCGTTAAGTCTTCCAGGTTAAGTATTCTCAAAACTAGTTTGTATTAAGTACCTATGCCTACAGTTAAAACTAAAAATATTTTTTTACCATACTCGGAATATTTGAAAGCTCACTTAAAACTCAATTGAATATTGAAGTAGGTATCTTTTTGGATTAGCGGCTATGTCGTCACTTTGGCCATTTCGTCGCTATCCCTAATAGGTCACTTTCACTAATACGTCACCTTTGCATCTGGTCAGTTTCTTAACTCGTCTCACGCTGTATTTCGACTCATTCCCAACTCGTCCGATGGATATGTACAACGTACAGTCAGCGTTAAAAATGTCGGAGTCTGTTCGTCCCGATATTATTGACGCTTACTATCTATCTATCTATATATATAAAATTATGAAATTTGGCTTTTTTCGTTTTTCTAAACTACCGCCTGAAAAGGGATTGGGGGTGTCATTATTTGTATGGAAGAATTTTAACGTGCTGTCCGAATACAGTAGAGGGGTGGCATAACAGGATTAATAGGCGAGTCAATATAAAAAACCAGGCTTGTACCATTTTCTTTTTATCATTAAAAAAGAGGCGAACTTTATAGATTTCAAAGTAAAAAAGAAGTTAACATACTGTCCCCAAAGAAATCGGAAAAGGCGTGCTGCTTTATTAGATAAAAGACTTAAATGCATTGTGGATGACTGCGTTGAAAAACATGCGATTGACATGTCAGAATGTTTAAGAAGATTACAAAATTTTAATTATTGCAAGCGAAATCAAAGAAGGCGGAAGTAAAAAAACTTTTTAAGAAAAAAAAAACACAACAAAGTGAAAAATAACTTTAATTTCGGAAGTCAGTGTCTTTGGATGTTTCTTTTAGTTTTTTGCCACCGACTTCCGAAATTAAAGATATTTTTCACTTTGTAGTGTTTTTTTGAAAGTCGGTTTTTTTTTTCTTAAAAAGTTTTTATTTCACGCTTTTTAGTGGGTCTGCTTATAATTTATCTAAGTTACAATAGCCTAGTGCTCATCGCCTTTTACAAACAAAATATTGCTTTTCCCGATGCAGGGAAGTTAATTGTTGAGGAGTTCTCCAAATGCCCTATCAAACATCGAAACAATTTACTAAAACAGTCCTTGCCTGTTCGAGTAACTTCTTACTGTTAAGGAGTTGTACCTTCCACCATCAGCCCAGCTGGTGACAAGCATACGCAAATACATAAGATACTTCATAAAATATGCGAAAAACAATAAGTGAGCCTATAAAATTTGAGGGTTGCCCTCGATTTCTCTAAGATCCCATCATCAGATCCTAACTTGGTGACAATGGGACCACCCCAGAACTATCTACTTTCGAACAAAAGAAGAATTTTGAAAATCCGTCGACAATTGGCGGAGTATTCGATGAACAAACATACAAAAAAAACATACAAACATCCGAACATGAACACCAAACATCCTCCTCCTTTTTGTGAAGTCGGTAATTACAGAACCTACATTTTTTAAATTAATCGTCTACCTTTAGGCGATTTTGTGTAAGTAAATTAAAATGCTAGTTAGGTACCTACCTATTTATGTTACGAGAGAGTCCATTTTTATTTAAGTTGTTTTTATTTAAGATTTTTTTTTTCTTTATTGTGTTTCAAGTAAAAATTCAAACAAGATTGTGCGAGTACTACCTAATTTATAATAAAATTTTGTTTTACTGAAAATGTTTGTTTTTGTGCTTAATTGTGCATATCCATCGGACGAGTTGGGAATGAGTCGAAATACAGCGTGAGACGAGTTAAGAAACTGACCAGCAGCCTATTGCGGAACGTCAAATCGTCAAATGATTCTGATCAGTTGGCTTCATTTCTATCACAATTGGCTTCATTTTACGATTTTCGAATTGCGAAACTCTAGTTTATTATGAAACCAATTATAAACGTTAAGGCCCTGCGCAGAAACTAGAGTTTCGCAATTCGAAAATCGTAAAATGAAGCCAATTGTGATAGAAATGAAGCCAACTGATCAGAATCATTTGACGATTTGGCGTTCCGCAATTAGGCTGCGGATGCACAAGGTGACGTATTAGTGAAAGTGACCTATTAGGGATAGCGACGAAATGGCCAAAGTGACGACATAGCCGCCAATCCATCTTTTTAGACTCACAAAGAAAAAATTGGTTTTGTAGATAAAATTAAGATAATTGTAATACCAATTTCTAGAAAATGATTTTCTTAAGTATATTTTTATTCCTTTTTGTCGAAAATTTGTAAGTTTTGAGTAAAAATACGCTTAACGGGACGTTCTCTTCAAATAGAACCAAGTAGAAATATGGATGAAGTGGAACAATTAAAAAGATCTGCATAGCTATTCACAAACACTCGATACGCTTCCGTATCGTATCGAACATTAGTCATTGTTATCGTAGGAGTCTTCTAAACGCTGTTCACAAGTCCAAAACCCGAAAATTTTGTCAGTTTAAATCAAATAGACGCCCGCTATTCTTCCAACAGCTATTTGCTGTTGAGGGCAAGTCAAATCAGGTTATCGAAATGTCAGGTTTTCGATACGATAGCCTGTCGTATGGTTGTGAATCAGGGCTCTGGTGGCTTTCGTCGGTGTGTTATACGTGCCTACAAGTGCTGCAAACGTTAGCAATGCGATATCTTCGAGCCGGACCTCAGTGTCGATAACGGATTACGAGGAAGATGATACCGCGGAAAATTTGGAAATCGTACAAGCGGACAGTGATTCCGACTCAAATGTATCGACAACTGATCGTAACAAATCGAAAGTTGATCGTGATTGTGATTTTAGAGACCAACTAAGAAACTGGTCCATTGACCACAATACACCACATACTGCTATCAATGGCTTATTGCGGATTATTAACAAGCATGATCCGGGTGTTCTGCCAAAAGACGCTGAACACTTCTGAAAACAGTAAAATAGGTAGATATCGAATCCTGTGGCAGCGGAGAATACTGGCATAATGGATTTATAGTACATTACTGCAGCGGCCAGCAAAAGAGGCATTGATGGACGAACGTGTAAATGTGGGCCGAGACACACATACTTAAGTCAATCAGTGCCTAGTTGTAGCCAAGGTTTTATAGTACTTTACTCAAATAATGCGCGGAAATTAAAACTATTTAAGTAGTACCTAGGCAGAACTTTTTTGTCAAATACAATTACTTTTCAAAATCAATGACGAACAACGAACAACAATATTTTTTCCCACGTTGGGCTGGCCGCATACGTCCGGTTTCCTGATTCGGAATTCAGATTGGGAGACCCTGAATGCACGTATTTCATACAAAGTCTTCTCTTTAGCGCACACGTTCTTATATTTTCCATCAGGGATTCCGAACGGTAAATATAAGAACGTGTGCGCTAAAGGGAAGATTTTGTATGAAATGCGTGCATTCAGGCCAACGAATCTGAATTCCTGATTCGGAAACCGAATCAGGAAACCGGACGTATGCGGGTGTTCATTTGTTTTTTTTTTCAATAAATAGCTTTCTATTTGCAAGCCAGTTCGAAATTTAAATAAAACCTTTGATAAGTTACCTCCTTGGTTGCATGTTTCGGAGTAAAAGATCGTTCCATTTATAAATTACACGACAGATATGAGTTTACTACCTATGTAATTTATTTGGCCGCAAAACACGAGAGATTTGGATTTTCATACAACTTTTGCCGGCCGCTGCTCGCATGTATTTGGCCAGTATAGCAATTTCGATTTATCTCGAAGAAGGTTGTCAAAATAATACTCAAATTTCCAAGCATGTTTGAGAAAAAAAAATATTGTGCAGTATTTTGAAAATATTTTTCCTTATTTTTTCTTTGTATCCCTTTTTTCCCTTTTTTTTAAGCAGAAAGTGGCATTTTGGAGAGAGTTTGTTTGTTAGAAATAAAACTAGAAAACATACATTTCGCTATTATCCAAGCATATGCGCCAACTGAGTGCTCTGCAGAAGTCAAAATAGAGCTGTTTTATAAAGATCTTGAAAAAGCCCATAATATGATCTCTACACAGTACATTATATCTATGGGTGACTTCAACTAGTACTATTAAGTATTCTGTGCTTCAACGCATAAATTGGGAAACCTAAGTCTTACGAGCGCAAAGTGATGGGTAAATACGGTTACGGTAGGAGAAGCCAAAGAGGTGACAGACTCATTCATTAGGTACGCACATGAACCTAATCTTAAAATAATAAACACTATGTTTAAATCAAAGGAAGGGAACAGATGGACATGGATTGCACCAGATAAAAAGACAAGAAACGAAATCGATTATATAACAACTTCCAAGCAACAATTATTTTCAAAATTTGAGGTGCTAAATTCTTTATCCTTTGGAACAGACTGCTAAGAGCGACTCTTAACGTTAGAGCAATAAGAAAGAGTAGACGATATTTCACCGGCAGCACAAACACAATAAAAAGTTCGGAAGATCGCGAAATGTACATAAAACGTCTAAGTGAACACATACCAGACTTACTAGAAACGCGAAAAAGATACAGCCAATGAATATTAGCAGATGATAGAAAGTGCAATAAAATCAAGTTTAAAAGACAAATCAAGATCCAAGAAACGAACAATTTTAACAAATACGGCAATTGATTTGATGAAAAAAAGAAGTGCCCTACAAAACAAACAAACAAAGAAAGAAAACAATGTTATGAAACGCACAGAATTGACACTTTAAAAAAGCACGTAGAAAGCACAAGATCAGCAAAAAAGCCTTTAAAGAGCTAGACAGAACAAAACATGGATCCCATTTCTTCAACACGGCGCAACAAATACCGTAGTGAAATTGTAAGTATAGCAACGGGTTTCTACGAAAGCTTGTATAGTCGACAAAACTCAGCACAAACGTAGAGACGTCAAGCCAACCGAAGAATATGTCATCTGTACAAATGTTTTGCGAACATGAAATACTTAAACAATTACTAAAACTAAAATTAGAAAAAAGTCCGGGGCCGGACGGCATTGCCAATGAATGTATTAAACATGCCAGAGCTCTTCTGGTAACCCCTCTTACACTATTGTTCAACAAGATCCTAGATGAAGAAGTGGTGCATCAACAGTGGTCTGAATCAGAAATAATTTTATCATACAAAAAAGGCGACCCAGCAGACATAAGCAATTACCGCCCGATAAGCCTTATGTCCTGCTTTTATAAGTTATTTTCATCGTGCCTACTCGAAAGAATATCTTCGGAATTAGACACATTCCAACCTATAGAACAAGCAGATTTTAGAAAGGTATTCAGCACTACAGACCATATACATGTTATAGATCAAGTCATCGAGAAATATCTGGAATACCGAAAACCGCTCTACATAGCTTTTATTGACTATAAAAAAGCTTTTGACTCTATTTCGCATAATAGTATATGGGAGGCACTAAATAAACAATCTGGTAATTCTAAATATATTAATATTATTAAAAATATCTATTCAAATCAAATCAAATAGTCGAGTCAGGCTAGATAGAGCTGGAGCTAAAATCAATATTAACAGAGGAGTCAGACAAGGTGATCCTATTTCACCTAAACTGTTCATAGCGGTCCTACAGAGTATAATGGAAGATCTGTGGCTGAAGAGGGCATTCATGTAAATGGAAAACACCTAAGCCATTTACATTTGCCAGCCATTTATATTTCCATAGAGATCTACATTTTGGAATGGGTTTCAGCTTTAACTTTCTGACTAAGTGACCGACTATTTAATTTTTACAGTTCAAAAGTGCCCGTACATGGTTTAATTGAAATAAATTTATGCTTTGAGTTTCAGTTTGAACTTAACATAGTCACTCCGAGATAAGGTATTGCAATCCTGCTCCTGTGTCCAGCTTGAACAACTAATTTACTCCTTCGACTTCAAAAAGTTCTCTCTTTCTGTTTAGAATTTTTACACATTTCTGCAAAATGTTTGTACGTAGTACACGATGCACACCTTTTTCCATTTGCAGGGCAGTTTCCTCTTAAATGCGCTTGCCCACACCGAGAACACTTTTGATGAAGTTGTTCTGTCTTACCTAGTTGGCTGACCATATTAGCTTCTTTGAAGGATGCACTTCTTCACTCTTTTCTAAGGATTTTATTTGTTGTTTACTGGCCTTATAGGCTCTAACATATTCTTTCTGCCGGGTGCGCCAAAGTTCACCTAAATTTTCAACTCCGATAATTGGAAATCCGAAAATGTTCTTCCTAACATTTTTCATCCTAACAATCACAATTCCTAACTACTCTGTCTCTAATGTTCATAATTCCGAATCATTCAACTTCATAATGTCAGTAGCAATAAATATCTATTATACTTTTAATTGGTTTCCTATATTTTCTCAACATAACAATCTTTTACACTATTATTCAAAGTCATATCTTTTTTGTTTAGATCGTCAACATAGGATGCAAAAGCGAGCATAGGGCACCCCGAGGTTCGGTTTGGTTAGGTTACTTTAAACCCTTTACACAGAAATAAGGGCCCCGCGATGCGGGGCTCCGTCGACATAGGATGCAAGGGCGAGCGAAGGGCACCCCGAGGTTCGGTTTAGTTAGGTTACTTTAAACCCTTTACACAGAAATAGGCCCCGCGAAGCGGGGCTCCGTCGACATAGGATGACATAGGATGAAAAAAAAAGTTTTTATCATATTAGACTAAATAGGTTTTATGTCATATATCAAACGATTTTATATTGTCTGTTATTCTTATAGAAATTAGTTACATTAAAATTATATCAATCGTTTATTATATTAACTGATCATTATATCAAATAAAATTATAGGTTTAGTTGTTATATCTTGTAAATATTAAAGGTTTTGTAATTATATCATATATTACTTACCCGTATAAACTCCCAGGCCATGAAAATATTATGGTAATTATGTTTAGGGATACAAGCGTTATGATAAAAAACAGTAGAAGTTTAAAATATTTACATTAATGATATTTTATTTACAATTTTCGGAAACATGAGTGTTATGAACATCGCCGGTAGCTCTGCAAATAGTAAGAATGAAAACTTTAGGATGAAAAATTTTAGGAAGAGTGATCATTCGGATTACAAATCGTTAGGAAGAACAATTTGGGTAAAGAACTTTAGTTGAGCCAATATGGACCCATTCTTTCTGCCTCATCCATGGAAATCTCTTCCTCTCTTAACAGGTTTTATTTTAGAACATTATCTTCTACTCCTATTATGATCACCATTATTTAACCAACCTGTCTTCTAGAGTGGTAAAATCAAAAAACTTATTCAGGGTTTTTATTCTAGTTATGAAATGATATATAGACTATCTTCTTGCTTTAATTAAAGAAATTCATAAGTATTTATCAACGTTCTTGTCCTCGGTTGGGTGTATAGCTGAAATTGGTCGAGAAGAGACACAAGCTTCGTCGGCTTAACCTTGAAGGTGTTGAAAACCTCCACAGCTTCCTCGCCAGCTTCATTTAAAAATATAAGAACTTTCCTCGCCTCGTCCGCCGCTGTTAAGCCTGCTGCATCCAAATATATTTCAAATAACTGTCTATGTATACTTCTTGAAATTGGCTTGCTCCCCGGATAATATAAATTTTTTTGAGGGTTTGATTCCCTCCATTTTTATTGTCACTTTATTTTCTTCGTCTGGCATCTAAGTATCTATCTTGCATTAAGCTATCCTTCCTACTATGAACTTCTTTATAATGTTTATTTTATAAAATACATACGCTTTTTTCACCTGACACCATGTTTAAACAGGATTTATAGATTAAATAAAACAAGCAAGTATCGTCCATGATGAATCAATGTAATGACACGACATTTCTTTTTGGTGTTGCCCTCAGTCCCTCACACACCTCTATTAATAATCAATATCCAAACATGGGTTAACACATTATCAATCGGAATCGGTTTCCTTTTGACAGTTTAACAACATTCATTGCGTTATTTACGTGTTGTGCAGACAAATTTTTCGAACTTATGAAGCAACAATGGATTAGCACTATACTTCAAAATGATTCAGATTCCGATTGATAGTGTGCACTAGATAGTGTAACTCATCATCGGGCACTACCTCGACAGATCCAGTCATTTTGTTATTAATTATGCCGTTCTTCAACTTCCATGTCATTTATAGTGTCTTCGGACCTTGTAGGCGTATTTTGTTCAGTAAGCATATTTTTTTATAATATCTGATAAATTATGAAACATTGAAACCCTTCCAGGAAAGCTCTCAGTTGTATTAGAAAAAACATCGTCCTTCTTCGTTATAAAATTTATTATTGGGTCGCCTTGTTGAATTTTCTTTCGCTGTTTCATTTTGTATATGATCAGTTGTTTTATATGTTGTATTAATAACTTTTAACTTTGAAGTTGTGGGGTCGGTGCTACTTGCTGGCACTTTAGTGGTAGCGGTTGTTGGGGTACTGGCACAAGTTGTAGTAGTACTAGTGGTGGTGGAGATACTGCTGGTTGTAGTAGTAGTAGTAGTGGTGCTTGTACTTGTAGCAGTGTTGTGCTTCTTCAGTATTGAGGCACCTTCAATAGAAAGTTGATCAGTGTCGTCATCTGTGCTATCAGCTTGAAGCACATTTATGCTGACACTTGTTTGTTTGTCTTTGGGAGGACGTTCCACTGGTTTTCCATCGTCTTCATCAGTAAAGTCCATTTCATCTACTACTTCAACGACTCCACTTATTTTATCTACAGGAATAGGATGCGGTTTTGGATAATTAGATCCTAAAGTTTCCATTTATTCTTTAAAGGCGGTGCATACGTTGGTAATGTAAAACTCGTGTATATTGGACTTGGTACGTAAACGTCAGCTGCTAAATCTGGATCTTCGTTGTGTAGACCTATGGGTCTGATTGTTGTTCTATCTCTATGTTTTACTGGTGGCATTGGGGTCAGTAAACTTTCTAATATTGAAACATCATCTACGACTTCTGCTACTCCCATTCTGTCTTCAGCATTTAGATCACTGTTCATTGCTACAGGAACCGGGGAAGGTTCGCTTGTTCGTTCATAATAGGGTTGTGTTATAGGTCGCCACGGTTCATTGTCGATAACATGTGGGACGGTAAATAATGTATCGATTTTTGGTAAATCTTTATAATGATTTTCATTTGTTAGTAGATCGAATAGAATTTGGGATACATTACTGGTGGTGGTGCTAGCTTGAGCTGTAGTTGAAGGCATTATCGTCGTTGAAGTTGTGGAGCTGGCGTTAGTAACAGGAGCTCGTGTGGTCTTCTCGGTGCCTTTTTTGGAGTTGATTCCGTCCTCGTCTTAACATTGAGAGTAGATATTATAGTAAACGGCCGGGTCTTTTGTATGCTTGTAGGAACTCTCTTCGTTGTTGTGGTCCTTGTAGTGACTCTAGTAGGAGGCGCTTTAGTCTTTGTTGTAGTTTTAACAGCTGTTGGTTTGTGACTTCCCTTATCGTCATGACGTATTGTACTAGAACTTAACTTTTTGTTTTCTGTTATATCTGCTTCAGTCTTAGTTCATCTGGATCTTTCTTTTGATTAGGTTTTACTGTAGTTTTACGCACGACACCGACCCTCGTCTGGAGATTTTTATCAATTCCAGGTGGCGGAGTAGATCCTTTCAGATTGCTCATTTCCATGCTCTCATTCATAGATTCTGTCACGTACGATTATAAATGATGTGTGTTCTAGATCTCTTTTTATTATTATACTAGATGTGTCTACTTTTATACTCTGTCCAATAGCTGGATATTTAGAATTTAAATCTTGAATTAAAGTATTCTTAAAAGTTTCCTCGATGTTCGAAACAGAACTAAAAACAAAGATTATGATGTAATGTTTGACAATTATTGTTTAGAGAATCACCTCGGTATTTTTCTCCTATCGAGGTATAATCTAAAGTGTACGTCTAGTCTCCGGTCCCAGAAGCCAGTGACGAGTGCGCCCGTGACTGCCTGTCGTAGTGTCGATAGCGCGGCATAAATTTGTCGAAGAGCCACGCTGTAGCGCCGCGCCCGCTTCCTGTACGAGGGGCTGCCCGGCACGCCGCCGTACACATCCCCTCGCGACACCCGGAACGTGTCCTCGAATGATATTATTGCTGGAAAATAGATTAAGACCTGTGAAATTTGGTCCCAAACCTCGGAGTACCTAAGGTCTGGCGTTTCTAAATTTGCCAAAGATGTAAACAACAATGACCGCTCAAAATTGCATAAAATCGATATACAAGAACATTATTAACATTATTTTAAGTAGGTCTTAATATTTGTTTTCATCTAAATCTCCGAGCTAACTAGACGAAAACAACCATTACTTAAAACAAATATTCATATATATCGATTTTATTCAATTTCGAGCGGCCATTGTTCTTTACCTACATCTTTCGCAAATTTAGAAACGCTGGCTGGACCTTAATTGTATTATGTTAAAGCATTCCCAAGCGGCCCTCCGCTGTGCCTCCGAGAAATCCAATAGTATTTTATACTAAGAGCAAACGGACAGTCGTAGAGTGGACCGATATAGAATTTAGAGCTACATGGATCGTATGTATGTGAAGAATGACCTTGTTCGTGCGGCGTGGAGCCGACGTGCATGTCGTGGTCAGCGTCTCAGGCGGCGGCGCTCTCTAACGCGCGGCGTCTGCGTCGGCGGCGATGACGTCACGCACGCGCGAGCGTACTCGCCGCAGCCGCTCCGCGCCGCGCGGCAGCTGCTTCGCTCGCTCCGAGAACTCCGCGTCCCGCATACAGAGCTTCGTGTTCACTATCTGAATCTATTCACAATAAAAACATATAAAGACCGCTGGCGTTCCTCCTGATACGACGAGAAAAATCTAGAATACAGGCTGCATTTAACCTGGAGTTGAATGTCTTCCATCTCGGTTTGTTTCCGTTTTATTCTCTCCCGAGAAGTCACATACATGTCTTTTATAAATTTGGTACATATGAAATCCCGTCGGCACATATTTGAGAATAAATATCGACTGCAAGAATAATAACTATTGTGATTCATATTGGCGTAGAGATGTCCATAGGGTCATTTTTACTTATGAGTAGGTACACATACACATACCACATTCATGACTGTAAGTCGTACATAGACGGAATATGTTACACTAACAAAGTAGTGCGCGAACCGGACGCCGTACTGTTCCATGAGATAGTTCCAAATACTGCTGACACCCCATGTGTGGTCTCCGTTCTCCTCCAGCTGATTGATCTCCTCTTCGTTCATGATAAGGGTTCTTAAATGAACAGCCGAGATCACCGCCCCCAATACTAAGTATTATTAAAGTCAACATCTAAAAGTATAATATTTCATACAAAAGATTATTTAATACACATTAAATATGCAAAATACGGATAAATAATTTTGAAAATTAATATATTGACATTGACATTTCTTCGTCATGCCACCAGAACTAATTGTCATTTAATTTGATTCCTTCAAAAAACTTTATCTTCTTTATGAATTAAAAATAATTTATTCTACATTGATTCACAGAGCATGTAATGCATTGATTGACAACTCAATGACGAGTTTTGAATGACACTTCATTCTAATCTAATTTTGATTTTTGATGGTTGGATAATTTATGTTTGAATAAAATTTGATGTGCTGTATTGTTAAATTGTGTTTCCTCAGGTGCTGGGCAAAGTGGCAACGGTGTCGATCGACAAAACGGACGGATGTCAAATCTACCTGTCTCCGGAGTCGCTGGACGTCGAGATCGTCAGTTCCAAGTCCTCTGAAATGAACGTGCTGGTGCCTCAGGGCAACGGAGACTACGTGAGTAAACCTGCCAAGCTTTTTTTCAATTAAGCCAATTACACTAATACATTCTAAACTGGACCTTTTACAAAGAACGTTCTCGTTAATGCTGTTGCGTGATAGTCAGGAGTATTTGTGGAGTACTTAGTAATTATGCTAAAATACTTTCTTTTTGACTTGTTTACATTACTTTATGTATTGTTTACTTGATACCTTTGTTTAGTCGTAAGATAAACAACAGAACTTTATTTACTTAAAGTTTGAAAACTTATCTTCTTCAAGATGCTATTTATATAACTGGATTTAAATTAAAATTTATACATATATACTACTCAAAACAAAATAAGAGCTACCGTGTATTTTGTGTATTCTAATAAATGTATTGGGTTTGAGGATAGATAAATAATTAAATTGAATTAGCTATCTAATTTTTAATGCAAAAACCTTAAAATTAAATTTGACATCTGATTAGGTTTTTTGTAAAAAATGTAATTTCAGCAAAAAAAGACATTTAACGAAAAAAGAGATTAAAACAAAAATGTCGAAAGCTTTTTTCCTTTTTTGCACTTCTTTAGTATCGATCCTCTTTTTCGAACACATTCTTGAAGCCTGGAATCCACACTCTTCACCAGATGTCGCACTGTCTCTTCTGAAATTTGTTCCCAGCTTGACTTTAGCACGTTAATGAGCTGTCGTTCATTATGTAAGGGTTGATTTGTGTCCCGGACACTTCTTTTAAACAAATCCCACATGTGTTCGATGGGGTTAAGATCCGGACTGTTGGCAGGCCACGGCAAGACACGTATACCAGCATCGTCTAGGGCTTCCCTAGTGGCTCTACCTGTATGAGCGCGGCATTGTCGTGCATTAATGTGAATCTTGCACCAATTCTTTGTGCAAATGGCATCACATGAGGTCTTATTATCACCTCAATTTATCGCACAGCCGTTACCGTGCCTCCGCTGAGTATTGCGAGTTCGGTTCGACCTGATACAGAGATTCCTTCCCATACCATGACATTGGGACCCCCAAATCTGTCACTTTCATGGATACAAACATCCGAAAATCGCTCACCTTCTCGTCTCCATACTCTAATACGACGATCATCACTAAAAAAATTCACTTTACACTCATCAGTGAACAATACTGAGCTCCATTCACTTATGTCCCAGTCCAGGTGCAGCCTTGCGAATGATAATCGGTTTGCACGGTGTACACTAGTCAATGGAATTCACACTACGCGTCTCTTAGAAAACTGCTGGTCTTCATGTAACCGATTTCTAATCATTTGGTCACTCACGCGGGTACCGGTCGCCTGGCGTAAGCGATTTTGTAAGGCGCGGGCGGTGACGACGCGCTCTCTTCGCGCAGTCAAGTGTATGTAGTGGTCTTCCTGCGGGGTGGTTGCTCGATTCCTGCCAGATACCCGTCTTCTGGTTACATTCCCAGTCTCTTAAAATCGATTCCAAGCATTCTGGATCGCTCGCCTTGAAAAGTCAAGCTGTAAAGCTACAGAACGCTGCGAATGTCTCTCTTGGATCAATGTGATGGCTCTAGTTGCGGTTTGCAGGTCCATATGTCTTCGGATCCTCGGCATAGCGCTTTCAAAATGTTTATCCACGTTGTAACTTAGCAAATGTAAGACTGTTCCTAAAAGAATCCACAATTTAAATGACTTAAGTATTCGTCTTAGAATAGGGTAAATTCAAGTGGTTACAAAAAAAGTATCAAAGCACCCACTTTAAAAATTATGCAAGTGTTATCGTCACATTATGTTTGTTAATACTTCAGGATATACCAGACAAAAGATTATATCGTTTAAGAACGCTTTAAAATAATTTAATCAGACCGGATGTTAAAATTAACAAATGGCTCTTATTTTGTTTTGAGTAGTATATTTTAATGCAAGAGTATTTTGCTAGTACAATAACTACTGAGTACAATAATTAATGAGCTGTTTGTTTGTCATGCAGTCGGAGCACCCAGTGCCAGAGCAGTTTAAGACAGTGCTGAACAAGGCGAAGAGCGGCATCACCACCACACCCGTCGAGAGCACGGGCTAGACACTCGCACACACTCGGGAACAAACCTCGTCCACTAGCCAGCTTTCAGTACCCATTCGAGGCGAGGCGAGTCTTTATTTAAATACTTTGCACGGTCTAGTTCAACATTAGTTCACGTACCATGATTCGCTTCGAAGCAGCCACCAACAAGCAACAACTATCTATGGTCCGGCCGCGCTAAATTTGCCAAAGATGTAAACAATAATGGCCGCTCGAAATTGAATAAAATCGATACTTCTCAAGAACATTTATTTTAAGTAATGTTTGTTTTCGTCTAAATCTCCGAGCTAACTAGACGAAAATAAACATTAACTACTTAAAATAAATGTTGTTTTAATCGATTGTATATCGATTTTATGCAATTTTGAGCGGCCATTGTTGTTTACATCTTTGGCAAATTTAGCGCGGCCGGACCTTATGTTACCTTACCTTCAGTCGTGCGACCGACGCGACGTTCTCGAGTCCCATGTATGTGCGTCCATTTAGTCTTGTATCGATAATTTTATTTAAGAACTGTCTTTATTTCTTGCTCATTGCGCTCAATTGTAGTATTTAAATATTATAAATCTAATGCGACGTAGAAATACCTATAACTCAAGTATTTACTGGCCTTTGTGTGTAATGTTTTGAGATTTTGACTTTGTGAAGAAGGTAACATGCTTTGGAGTACCGCTCGGTACGGGAGTTAGTTAAGTTAGCTGTAAAGTGTGTGTGTGTCTCGAGTATGAGAAGTAAGAACGGTTTGCATTCTCGACTTGACCCCGACGCTTGACACGCGTGGGGTCTAATTTTCTTACTTGTATTACTTCCTTGTTGATGACGTAAATGATGATGTAATTTGTATTAAAATAATTAATAATTTGTCGACATCGCTAATTATAAATAAGAATTGCTATTATTTATTATATCATCCTATTTTTGAAGAATATAATACTGTATTGAACGTTTGCATTTTGTTAATTTATTTGTCGAGAGATTAAAATTATTTTTAAGATCATTGATATTTAATTTATTTTCGAAATATCCCTTTTTTAGGGTTCCGTAGTCGACTAGGAACCCTTATAGTTTCGCCATGTCTGTCTGTCCGTCCGTCCGTCCGTCCGTCTGTCCGTCCTCGCTTAATCTCTGTGACCGTTAGCACTAGAAAGCTGAAATTTGGTACCAATATGTATATCAATCACGCCGACAAAGTGGTAAAATAAAAATTGGAAAAAAATGTTTTATTAGGGTAGCCCCCCTATATGTAAAGTGGGAAGTGATTTTTTTTTTAATTTCAACCCTAACCTGTGATATATTGTTGGAAAGGTATTTAAAAATGAATATGGGTTTACGAAAATCATTTTTTGATAATGTCAATAATTTCGGAAATAATCGCTCCAAAAGTAAAAAACAATGTGTCCCCCCCCCCTCTAACTTTTGAACCATAAGTTTAGAAAATATGAAAAAAATCTGAAAAGTAGAACTTTATAAGGACGTTTTAGGAAAATTATTTTGAGCTTGATAGAAACAACAGTTTTTGTACAAAAAAGACAAAAGTTGTACAAAATCATTTCTGGACTAAGTTTGTAGTATAATCGTATATGCAAGCATTTTTTTTTTTAACTTCGTTTACATATTTTATTATCCTGAACGTATATTTTTTCAAACAAAAAAAAGAATGATTAAAATCGGTTCTCGCAATCCAAAATTACACCGAAAACTTCTGGCACGTCTATGTACTAATTAGTAACCCAATTCCCCGAGAGATGGCGCTGTAGGTACTTATTACATTGGGTCGGGTATTATCGAATTGTACGTGGGAACACTTATTGTGACGGACGGGAAACTACGGAACCCTACACTGAGCGTGGCCCGACACGCTCTTGGCCGGTTTTTTTCTATGAAGATTTACTTGTCCATAGAGGAATATAAGGATATATAAGTACCTACAGTAAAAATAAAACAAGAAAATATATCGTTACATTTTTATTCTGTTCATCATAACATGGCCCACATCGTCCATTTAAAAAACATATTCAAACGGAAAAGGCGATCCATGTTTCAATAAATAAATTCAATTTAGCAGTAATCGTGCAGTGGTAAACAAAACAATTTGGGCACAAATATTACACCTATATTTACAAACAAACCCAAATAACATTACGTAATAGTTATGGCGTAGCAATCGTCTAGCATAAATGTGAAATTAATGAAATTTTTAAATTATAGCATTTATTGAAATATTTTCTCTTTTTTCAGAGATTTCATAACTTACAGATATCTTATAAAATATCAGTCGAATTTCGAAATTTACCCTACTTTCTAAATACTGGCTTATAAGTAATTAAACCTGTTTAAATGCTGTTAATCGGGGTCTATGCTGGAATTTGGTGAGACTCTACTGCACTGCCACTCGTCGCTGCCGTCGGAGCATTCTAGGAATCCGTTGCAGACGCTCGTGGCGGGCAAGCACTCTCCGAGCGGACATCGGAACCCCTTGCACGTGTCTACTCTGCTGGCGCGCCTGTTTTCTGCCGCCTCGAGGTCCGCGTAGAAGTCCTCGCTCGACTCCTGTTCCGTCGAGCTGGTGTCGTTGTGCGGCGGCGTGTAGGTCGCCAGCACGCCGTCGATCCAGTCGATGTAGTTGGACACTTTGGTGTACACGCCAGGACGGTTTGCTCGTGCGCAGCCGTATCCGTTGCTGGTTACACCGTAAACGTACCATTTGTCGGATTCCTGTAAGTATACAGAAATTAATTTATATTATTTAAATAGATAGGTGCCGTTATATCGATGTCAAAGAGAGGATAAATAGTTTCCTTTAGCTAAAGTATATGTTATATCATTTTGAGAAGTTATAAGTACCTGGCACATGAGCGGTCCTCCAGAGTCTCCTAAACAAGCATCTCGTCCACCGCGCTCGTAGCCCGCGCAGAACATGTCGTCGGTGACGCGGTACAGCGGCAGCAGGCGCGTGCGGCGACGGCATTCTGATGTTGATATCACTGGCAACTCCACCTCTTGTAGCGTATCCGCTGTAAATGAAAAAAATAATAATTAAAAAGCCAATAATAATAATTTTTTATATTTTTAAATGTTTTTATATATTTTTTATACTAATATTTAAAAATATAATTTATATGTACATAATGAAATAAAGGAAATAATAATAATCATTTTAATATCAGGCTTAGTTGCCTGATATTAAAATGATTATTATTATTTATAGGCTCATAGATAAAATACACAAAATAATCTTATGCTATAATAAACTAATACATATTAAAAACCTTAAAGCTATGACTATACACGTAACGTTGTCGGCGTCGTGTTGTGTTGGGCCAATGAAGAACTGGCGATCGATAACGGGTTCGAATAAGAATTTGAACCGCCCCCTGTCTACGACCTTGCTCAAAATCTTTAATTTAGTCTATAACAATGCTCAAAAAACTTTTTAAGAAAAAAAAAACCGACTTCCAAAAAAACACTACAAAGTGAAAAATAACTTTAATTTCGGAAGTCGGTGTCTTTGGATCTGTATTTTAGTTTTTTGCCACCGACTTCCGAAATTAAAGTTATTTTTCACTTTGTAGTGTTTTTTTGGAAGTCGGTTTTTTTTTTTCTTAAAAAGTTTTTATTTCACGCTTTTTAGTGGGTCTGCTCATAATTTATCTAAGTTACAATAGCCTAGTGATCATCGCCTTTTACAAACAAAATATTGCTTTTCCCGATGCAGGGAAGTTAATTGTTGAGGAGTTCTCCAGGTCCATCATAAGCTCCATATCACCATTTACATTGTGACGAGCATGAATTGCTTAGCAACCATATTAAAGTAATCGAATCGCAACCCGTGAAATACTTAGATATTATTGAGTAGTTCCGGTGGCCATCTGTGGTCTTCATCATCAGTTCCACTTCACCAAATGGTGCTTTCCGAGAGCAAGTGCACGAGTTACTATAAAAAATACCTAAATCGCTATAGGTGTGCCTATAATATTTGAAGAGTTCCTTCGATTTCTCCAGGATCCCATCATCAAATCCTGCCCTGATGTTTTTAGACTAGAAGCTGATAATCCTGGCTGCAGCATCAGGCCAGACTTATGTCAACATTGCACTGAACTTAAAATTTAGTCCTGTTTAAAATGAGCCCAAACACGACTACGGTGCTGTTATTTCAAGGTTTGTACTTTTTCTGATGCTCCTGGCTTCAGCATCAGGTCTCTATGTACTTCGGTGTTCCTCATTAACAGTACGTTTATCCACACATCGAGCCCTTTATATATCTGCTGTTAGTTGTCGAGGAGTTAGGTACTCTGCAGACTATCCTGACTGCAGCATCAGGTCATGACTTGATGATCATGAGACCAAATGTGACAAATGCCCTATCAAACATCAAAACAATTTACTAAAACAATCCTTGCCTGTTTGAGTAACTTCTTACTGTTAAGGAGTTGTACCTTCCATCATCAGCCCAGCTACCTGAGATGGTGACAACCATACGCAAATAAACAAGATACTTCATAAAATATGCGAAAAACAATAAGTGAACCTATAAAAGAGGGTTGCCCTCGATTTCTCTAAGATCCCATCATCAGATCCTAACTTGGTGACAATGGGACCACCTCAGAACTATGTATTTTCGAACAAAAAAAGAATTTTGAAAATCCATCGACAATTGACAACATTTCAAACCTGACACGACCTTAAAACAAAAATACTATTTCTTTATTTTCGTATCCTGAGTTCAAATATATTTTGATTTTATTTTTTTATTTCTAAATTTCTGAGAAAAAAAATAAAAATCAAAAAACATGTGATGACGTCACATAAACGGCGGAATGAGGTAGTTACCTTTGCGCATTCCATTTGTCTTTGATTGAAAACATTACATCAAACAAGACATGTCAATGTCACCTAAGAAGTGTGACTAGAAAACAACTAAAAACTGAATTGAATTCAACAATATTTTTTCCTATCAACTCGACACGCTGCTTACTGTTAATATTATCAATTTTTTATTGATATTTCGCCAATAAAATGGATCCCAATGAAAAATATACGCCAGTGAAGGAACCAAAACAACGACTGAGACAAGTGACATCTAACAGTTTTTTTGACGGGTCACAGTAAAGCAAAGGTAATATCGCCATTCTACCGTCATCTGGCACTTACGTCTTTTTAGAATACACCGAATTTCAAAGTTAAAATTATGAATGAAAAGTACATAATTTCGAAAAACGAAAAAATATGGGTGCCCTAGATTTGAATTTACTTTTATATTACGTAATAATACATGCAGGTTAAAAATATGAAATGTTGTCAATTGGCGGAGTATTCGAAGAACAAACATACAAAATAAAAAACATACAAACAGCCGAACATAGTACCTCCTCCTTTTTGTGAAGTCGGTAAAAATTATGAATTAGGTGCGGTTCGATACTTAGATAAGTGGAACATAAAACGAAAACTTACGGAACACGCGTTCGTGCTCGTACAGCTGTCCCCACCCAACCACAGTGCAGTGATGTCCGGCGGGGGGCTGCGCACGCGGCGGCGGCAGACAGGCGGGCCGCAACCGCGCGTGCAGCGGCACCGCGTCCACTCGCAACAGGGCGATGTCGTTGCGAAACCCGCGAGGCGCGTACTTGGGGTGCAGTACTACTTGTCGCACGCGTGATACGCGCTCCCACGGACCTCGTGGCCACGCACCGCGTCTTAGTGCGCCTAGTCGCGCCACCCAGTGTGCTTCTGTTGCTCTGTGGTTTAGGATAGTGATTAGTTTAAAATTCGTTGGCATGACCAGTCGTTCATATTTGTCGTCGACGACGGGAGATAGAAAGTTACCTTTTGGTACTGCTTGGGTCAGTAGGTACCTAAACATAGTCATGCTAATTGAGTTTCGTAAGCACCAGTTCGAATATCAGCCTTCGCTTAGGAGGTCAACATAAGAAAACGAGATAAGTAGGTATTCATACTCACTGATAGAAACAATGACTGGCCGACAGCAGCCACTGCGCGTGCACGAGGGTCCCTCCGCACTGGAAGTCTCCGTCGCGGTAGAGCGCGGCCTGCCACGGCCACGCACCCGCTGCCGCACCGTCGCCGCCCACCACCCTGCCGCGGCGCACGTGCGCGTCAGTATCGTCCCTAGCCACACATACCCACCACTCAAACGTCTCTACGTTTGCTACAAGGATCTTTTGGCGCCTGAATGATATTGACAGGGGCGTTATTGGTAAAAATTTGTGAAATTTAATTGAAAAAATACAAGATGGCGGCGTTAGTTCCAATTTTGGCTACTTGCCAAAAGATCCGTGTACCGTTTTACCTACCATAGACGCGCCATAAAAGACAGGTAGGTCAACCTCGTAGGTTCGTTGGTTGTTGGAATGGCGACGTAGGGTATACTGACTTCTTTGATTTTTCAATCAGTGAGTGTTACGGAGATTTAAAGATCAATGAAGCCAAGATATTCTTAACCAGATACATTTTTAAGAATAAATATTGGTCCCAATCTTTTTATGAGTCTGTTTTTAAATTTGGCGCAACTTAGGAGATTGATCTGATCTACAGAATAGCCTTCATTAGTCTTCAGAAACATAGAGAAATCAATTATTAATTTTCCAAAGAGTTAGTTTACCTGGGCTGTTGAGCATCAGCATGTGGTCGTATCCCACAGTCGAGTCCAGTGCACCGGACGCGAAGTGCGCGCTTCTTAGCGCAAGACGCGCGTCGGAAAGAGAGGCGCGTGTCGTGCGCACGCGCCGCCGCATTGTGCCACACCTCCCAGTAGCCCGCCGCGCTGGACTTGCGGCCCTCGCGAGCTTCTCGTGCCCAGCCCGCGTCACTGAACACAACACAACATGAATGATTACCAACATTCTAGCCTACCATTCCACGTCTGCTGTCTTTATACATATATCCAACGACTGTCGCCGAAATCTAAGGGTAGGGTATCCCCTACTACCCGGCTCTTGTTTTGGTCTTATCTCTTAAAACTTTATTATTACCTAAGTACTTGTTATACTTAAGTAGGTAGATTATTTTAATTACCTGACCACTAAGTTATGAAATTAATACCCATTCCTGTTACTTTCAGTAAAGCGGAATAAAATTAATAAAAACAAAGCATATAAGTAAGCAGACTAAAGAAAAATGATGGTCAAAAGTACCACAATATATACACAAAGAAAATTGGCGCCCAAAGTGGGACCGGCCGACCGACACTAATCTTCATTCGACTGTTTTTCAATTTACTTCTACTCCCCAAGGACCAGAGGGTGGGACCCGTTATGTTTTTATAAAGTATTGTTTTGTAGAAAAAATTTGGCATTATTACTGGAAGGTCATAGCTCTGCACACTGCTCTGCCGAGGTCGGGTAGTTTGAGAGAGCTTTGCGCCTGCTCCACTACGTCAGAAAAGCTCTCCACGCAAAGTCGGCCCCAAACACCACGCTTACGCACCATTACGTAACCTGAAATGATTCGTAAAGTTGTCTTTATATAACTGAATTAATTACTTATTTATTTACTTATGAATTTATTACTTATTCTATCGTAAGTCTATTGTCAAATTCTAGCACACTGCCACCTTAGTATCTAGACCGCTAAACTCAAGATTGTTAAACCAATCGATTCAATAGAATAATCATTTTCACCAAAGATTTGTTATTTTCTATTTATAAATGACTAGCTTCTGCCCACGACTTTGTCCACGTGAAATTTCACCCTCCCCCATTCACCCTCTTAGGGGTGGAATTTCGAAAAACCCTTTTTGGATACCTTCTCTTGACAAAGAACACACCCTACAAGTTTCATGTCTCTAGGACCAGCGGTTTAGGCTGTGCGTTAAGTCAGTCAGGACTTTGAATTTTTTATACAACGTGTAACGTTAAATGCGCAAAACCTCAGACACCCCAACTGATTTTTAATTCAATTGACCTATTTCAGAAAAAAAAAAATCATTAAAAAAATTGTGAAGGTTTTATGTGCTGTTTTAGTTTTACTGGCAATTCTAATCGTTTCTTGCGTCTGCGACGACGCTCTATTGAGGGAGGAGTCGTCACCGGGCCGCTCCGCGCCGCGCTGAAATTATTATTTACTATCTACGCTCCTAAAAAACTTAGGTTATCTTTGAACAGGGATTTAAATGTTTCCATCACACTTTTCCAGGCTTTGGCCAAATTAACGTTGTCATTACAACGCGCCAACATTCTCACCATTTCACAATATTAAATGTTTGTGTACAAAAACGCCATAGTCGCGAAATTCGCGCGCACGCGCCCGCCTCGCCGGGGGATAGAACAATTACACCTGTGACGCATGTGCCGGCGCCGCTCAGACTGAAGTAAACATGGCCACTGTCACGTATTTCACACGCCTCGCCCCGCTCCCGTGCAGATCGTCATTTCTCTTTCTAACCCTTAGGTTAAGTTTAAGTTAAAAAAAGATAGATAGCATTATTGTTTACTTCAAATGGTCTTATTCATGGTACTTACTGTACGGAAGATTCGTATTAGCATTGAAATAAGAGCTATTATTATCCCGCGTATGGGAAAATTTAAATTGGTCGACAACAACTTGTGTTTGTTTACCTATTTTGGCGGGTTTGCGCATGTGATGGCTTGACTTATACAGGGTGTTACAGAAAGGGTATATCAATACAAACGGGTTGAAGAGTGTATCTGGTCTAGAATCTCTGTACAAAATTTCAGCTCAAAAGCATTAACTTTGAAAATGCTTAATATTTTTTTATTTCGACATCACGGCGCTGCACTGGCGCGCGGCGGCGTGATGTGCGTGTACTAGGCGCACAGACACACTACAGATAATGGATAATGACCCTCGTAGTGCGGTGACATGTTTGTTATGATTTCAATTTAATAAACTATCGAAATAAAAAAATATTAAGCATTTTCAAAGTTACTGTTTTTGAGCTGAAATTTTGTACAGAGATTCTAGACCAGATACACTCTTCAACCCGTTTGTATTGATATACCCTTTCTGTAACACCCTGTATAGACACGGCAACGTTTTTAATGAAGATATTTTGAAAAATGTGACCTATATTAAGAAGTGGTTCAATTGATTCTGCTCGATATTCTGATCAAACTATTTTCAGGTTTTGCGCATTTAACGTTACACGTTGTATACGGTACAGACTGAAATTGAATTCATGGGCATCCTTTTAAGGGGTCATTGTAATTATCATTTTGAACAACTTTTACTATGGGACCAAACCTGAAATCGTGAAAAAAATTCAGCTCTTCCGTACATTTCGACGAGTTATGTGAACATAAATAGAAGGAACAGCTGATTTTTTTTTCGCGATTTTATGTTTAGTCCCATAGTAAAAGTTGTTCATAATGCTGATTACAATGACCCTTTAAAGGGATGCCCATGAATTCAATTTCACCCTGTATAGATAAAGAGGGACTAACGAGATGACGCGACTAATAGGAAGAAATAGACATGTTGCACCGACCCCAAATAAATTGAGATAGGGACAAGAGAATGATTAAATAATTATTCATTGAGTCATTTATTTGACCACGGAGTAGCTGCTTCGTGTGTTTGACAATAGCTAAAACTTAATACGATATTCGGCAACCACATGCACATTATCAGTAGGTAGTAAGTAAAGTCATCTCTAACTCTCCAAAAGAATTGATTTAACATATTAAAGCATACCTTCTTCGTTGTATGGAATAACTTCTTTATCCTCTAGTTGTTCGGCGAGCGCTACGCAGCTCTTCTCGTCGTCACCGAGCGGGCAATCGGGAGTGCCGTCACACACCTTAACCATATCAAGACACTGCCGGGCGTTGGCGCACACGTACTGACCTTCTTTACACCACTCTGAAAATAATTCAGTAGGTAAGTATCTATTTGCTTCTCACAATTTCTCCATTTCTAAGCTAGGTAAAATGGGGAATGCTAGAAAATAGGAATTAGTGACCAGGTCGCATACACTCTACCGTACACCCGACAATTCAATTCAATTCGACATTGAAGTCGCCTTTATGTCGTAGCAGGAAGAGTGATTTTAGCTAGTGTTTTCACTAATGTTCGGTTGACTGTACAATCAATTGGCTCTAAGATTTTGCAGATTAGAAGCAAGCATTAGAATAAAAATATAAAGTCACATACCGCATTTATTCTCATCAGAATAGTCCCAGCAGTCAACGACGCCATCACAGATCTTCGATTGTGAGAAATCTGCTATTAGGTAGTCTGCACAAGAGCATGAACGTTCGTCCTCACCATCCGGACAGTCAAGCAAGCGGTTACAGCGAGACGTTAGCGGGAGACACAAACCGCTAGGACAACGGAACGATGTAGCGTTGTTGCACTCCTCTGAAAGAAAGACATTTAATAAGAAAATATGATTTATATAGGCAAGTATTTAAGATATTATTGTGTCCTTATTTTTGCGTTGTCACAGCTTACCTGCTTTGATAATTTCTTTAATCAGGTTGCTGACATTTTCCTTTTCCTTGTTTGGTTTAGTTCCTTGAGGCTTATTGTAGGACTTTTCTGGTATATCAAAACTGTTTCCTTCTTGTTTGGATGGAGGATTCTTATTGTATGTTTTGGTTAGGATTTTAAACCCCGCTTGGTTCAATGTATAGCTAGATGGTATTGCTTTTGTTGAAATTACACCGCCTGGTGCTCGAAACAAAGTGTTGTTATTAGAATCTGATATTGTCGCGAGACTTGCGAGTTGTTTCAACTTGTCAATAGTCAGTGTATTTGTTTGATTTATAGGTATTTCTAAAACAACATCTGGTTCTAAAGCCAATTCATACGCAGGAAGGGTTTGAGTTTTATTTGCTCGTTTACTGCTCACACTACCAGTCACATGATATGATACTCTGTATGTACCCTCCGGGACGGTAGTAGTATTTGATACTTCCATACCTTTAAATGCCTCGTTATTTTCGTTTGAAAAATTTAAGTCATCACTTGATTTTGGAAATCTACTGCTTGTTGGAACATTACCGGGTGCGTTTACTTGACTGATTTCAGGCACTGTTGTTAACTTAATCTGATCTTGTTGTTCTATTTCAGGTATGACTTCTGCACTCTCCGCATCACTGTGGTTAATTTCATGACTTTGGTAATAATTTTCGGTACTGAGATCATCTATTATCTTTTGTGTTTCAGGGTCGTTACGAAAAAAACTGCGTAGATTCTCTTTTATTGATTGGGACTCTTGAATTTTGATTTTAGGTCGAGGTCTAAGTGGTCGATTCATACCTAGATTAGACTTTGCGGGTAACAGCGTGATAACACCAGCTGTCGTTATCTCTAACTCATCATCGGGCACTACCTCGACAGATCCAGTCATTTTGTTATGATTGTGCCGTTCTTCAACTTCCATGTCATTTATAGTGTCTTCAGACCTTGTAGGCGTGTTTTGTTGAGTATATTTTTTAATAATATCTGTTAAATTACGAAATATTGAAACTCTACCAGGAAATCTAGGAGTTGTATTAGGAAAAACATCGTCATTCTTCGTTATAATTGCTTGTAATGTGTCATTGTAATATTTTTCCGGAGAATTTTTACTAAACGTGTCATTGTCGTTGGTAGAAGTGTTCACTAATTCCCAAGTAAGATGCGGTGCACCTGTAGTTGGTATAATAGAAACTTTATTATTGGGTCGCCTTGTTGAATTTTCTTTCGCTGTTTCATTTTGTATATGATCAATTGGTTTATATGTTGTATTAGCAACTTCTAACTTTGGAGTTGTGGAGACGGTGCTACTTCCTGGTACTTTAGTGGTAGCGGTTGCTGGGGTACTGACACTAGTTGTAGTAGTACTAGTGGTGGGGGTGGTGGTGGGGGTTGGAGTGGTGGTGGTGTGGGTTGGGGTGGTGGGGCTACTGCTGGTAATAGTAGTAGTAGTAGTGGTGCTTGTACTTGTAGTAGTGTTGTGCTTCTTCAGTATTGAGGCACCTTCAATAGAAAGTTGATCAGTGTCGTCATCTGTGCTATCAGCTTGAAGCACATTTATGCTGACACTTGTTTGTTTGTCTTTGGGAGGACGTTCCACTGGTTTTCCATCGTCTTCATCAGTAAAGTCCATTTCATCTACTACTTCAACGACTCCACTTATTTTATCTACAGGAATAGGATGCGGTTTTGGATAATTAGATCCTAAAGTTTCCATATTCTTTAAAGGCGGTGCATACGTTGGTAATGTAAAACTCGTGTATATTGGACTTGGTACGTAAACGTCAGCTGCTAAATCTGGATCTACGTTGTGTAGACCTACGGGTCTGATTGTTGTTCTATCTCTATGTTTTACTGGTGGCATTGGGGTCAGTAAACTTTCTAATATTGAAACATCATCTACGACTTCTGCTACACCCATTCTGTCTTCAGCATTTAGATCACTGGTCATTTCTACAGGAACCGGGGAAGGTTCGCTTGTTCGTTCATAATAGGGTTGTGTTATAGGTCGCCACGGTTCGTTGTCAATAACATGTGGAACAGTAAATAATGTGTCGATTTTTGGTAAATCTTTATAATGATTTTCATTTGTTAGTAGATCGAGTAGAATTTGGGATACATTACTGGTGGTGGTGCTAGCTTGAACTGTAGTTGAAGGCGTTACTGTCGTTGAAGTCGTGGTGCTGGTTGTAGTAATTCCAGCTCGTGTTGTCTTCTCGATGCCTTTTTTTGGAGTCGGTTCCGTCCTTGTCTTAACATTGAGAGTAGACGTTATAGTAAACGGTCGGGTCTTTGGTATGCTTGTAGGAACTCTCTTCGTTGTTGTGGTCCTTGTAGTGGCTCTAGTAGGAGGCACTTTAGTCGTTGTTGTAGTTTTACCAGCTGTTGGTTTGTGACTTCCCTTATCGTCATGACGTATTGGACTAGAACTTAACTTTTTGTTTTCTGTTATATCTGCTTCAGTCTTAGTGATTTGAAACGATCCTTGTACTACTGGAATATTTTCTGTGTCAATATTAGGTTCATCTGGATCTTTCTTTTGATTAGGTTTTACTGTAGTTTTACGCACGACACCGACCCTCGTCTGGAGATTTTTATCAATTCCAGTTGGAGGAGGCGACCCTTTCGGATTGCTCATTGCCATGCTCTCATTCATAGCTTCTTTCACGTAAGATTCTGAATGATAAGTGTGTTCTAGATCTCTTTTTATTATTATACTAGATGTGTCTACCTTTATACTTTGTCCAATGGCTGGATGTTTAGAATTTAAATCTTGAATTAAAATATTCTTAAGAGTTTCCTCGATGTTCGAAACAGAACTGAAAACAAAGATTATGATGTAATGCCGGCTGTTTAGCAAATATTAAAGTTTCAGTGACAATTGTTTAGAGAATTACCTCGGTATTTTTCTCCTATCGAGATATAATCTAAAGTGTACGTCTAGTCTCCGGTCCCCAAAGCCGGTGACGAGTGCGCCCGTGAAGGCCTGTCGTAGTGTCGATGGCGCGGCATACACTTGTCGAAGAGCCACGCTGTAGCGCCGCGCCCGCTCCCTGTACGAGGGGCTGCCCGGCACGCCACCGTACACATCCCCTCGCGTCACCCGAAACGTACCCTCGAACGATATTATTGCTGGAAAATAGATTAAGACCTGTGACATTTGGACCCAAACCTCGGAGTACCTAATTGTATATTGTTAAAGTATTCCCAAGCGGCCCTCCACTGTGCTTTAGAGGTGAATACAATATTAACACGAAAAAATGTAAGCCTATGTCAAAAAGGTGAATGAAAACTATATGGTTATGTATAATATCAGCTTAATTCGTCGTTCGTTCGTAGCTTTGAGTTTGGTTGGTTGGTGTTATTTACTGTGTAGCAGGTTACTAGTTATTTACTGTATGATAGGACATATTGTTGACACAACATGTTTCGCACGCATTTTTCCTTTATAAAGGTCAAATTGAGCCCAGAGGCATTAGCATGAAATATCCTATTACACAATAATAATGTAAGAACATAGTAACCTAGTTCCCTCGGTCGTCTCCCACAATTACTTACATACATGTAAGTTTTTCTATTTTTAACCGA
Organism: Amphipoea oculea; assembly: GCA_945859645.1. NCBI lineage: Eukaryota > Metazoa > Arthropoda > Insecta > Lepidoptera > Noctuidae > Amphipoea > Amphipoea oculea. The sequence goes on from OX243862.1 coordinate 9,331,405, forward strand.
CTTCGTTCATTTCCAGTTGAGTGGGCTTGTTCCTTGTTACACTTCATTTCTTGATGTAAAGAAGGCTAATGTTCTTTGCGCATAAATAACTTGTATGTATTTGTAAATGCTGATAATGTTGAATATTTCATAACTTACGAATAGATCAACGAAGATTGAAAAGTATTGAACAAAAGCTCATGCGACTGGCTCGGTATTGCCGAAAATCAATAAATCTTTCGTATAGATACTACATAACTACGTACATGAGTGATGAATGTGAAGCCCTAATCAACTTTTTTGCATCACGTTGATTTGAGTTTTGGAATGATTTATAGGTACCTAGGTAGATAAACATATCACCTATTTTAGGTACACTATGTGTTATGTGTATAAATGGGGATAAATTCAAAATCTCAACGCGAATAAAAAAACTTAGGTAAGTACCTAGGTTGCTACCTAAGTTTGTTTAGGAACCTACTAAATGACATTGAGATTCTTAATTTATCCCATTTTAATATGTACATACTTTCATCTTTCACCGGTGGCGCTAAGTGAAAAATCGTGTCATAGATAGAGAATCATTCGTATTGTGAGAAAGTTACAAAACAGCATTCGATGTGTACCTATTAATTTTCATGGCATCTTTAGGGTAAATTAAATTTAGAAGAATCAGATTCGGTGTGTGTTTCAAGCTTGCTTAATGATGAATCAGAGCTTCTGTATTGATTCAAAAACCCTTGACCATGAGGTAATTACTCACGTTCCCCATTGTCAGGCCTCAGGGCTCCCATGTAGAAAGCAAGCGCCGCGACTGCCAGCACGGCGACCGCCGCCAACAAGGCCCCGCCAACCAGTGCTGCTGAGCACAGCCCACCGCTGCGGGTGCTACTGCTGCCCACGCCCACACGGGGATACCCTCCGCCCGCAAAGCGATACTCGCTCTGGAGAAAGAAAGACAATCAATAAATAAATATTAATTTAAAAACTGAGAAATATCGCAGTATGCTCACATACCACCAAGACCTACTAAACATCATTCGTAGGTAGAGTGAAGCTATGGCCATTTATCGAGCATTTACTAGCACAAGTCAGCTACAGCGAAATTTATTTCTTGTAAAAGCTTTAAACACTTTTCCAGGTCTCAGAATCGAGAACTGGACGTTACCTGAGGTTCTCGATTCTAAGGTGTTTGGACCATTAGACCAATATTTATCATACGTCACCTGTAAACACGTTAAATTCAGAACATATTTTCTACATTAGGATACTAAGTTGTAGGCATGATAAAAAATTACCCATAAGTACGTGCAGAATTCGAAACAAAAACATATGTACAAAAAAAAAAAAGTAATTTACAAAAATTAAACCGACTTCAAGAAATTAACTCAAAATTATGAAATAACTTTAATTTCGGAAGTCGGTGTCTTGGGATGTGTATTTTAGTTTTAGTTTTTTGCCACCGACTTTCGAAATTAAAGTTATTTCATAATTTTGAGTTAATATCTTTTTGAAGTCGGTTTAATTTTATTAAATTACTTTTTTTATTTCGTAGTTTTTAGTTTTAAGTAAAAACTGGAATATTTGTTTGTATTATGTAGGTACCTAATAGTTTTGTTGTAAATATTGCACTAGAATTTGAGCAAGGTTTTGAGATGTTTTCCCTTTGACACATGACCCGTATCAATAAGCCAGGCCGTCACACTTACACGTATTAGTCCATACCTTGAAAATTACTGAATCGATTTTGATGAAACTTGCACTGTTCCCTAAGTTAAAGTAAATGTAAGCCAATAAAATAAAATCGTCACAATACGATTAATAGTTACGGAGAAATGCGTGGACAAACATACACACATACATCTATAAAAAAATATATATTTGTTTGGAAGCCCTAATAGATTGTCATATGTGAATATATTGCAGTTCCAATAATATTACATACATACGTGTCGAATTGATAGCCTCCTTTTTTTGAAGTCGGTAAAAATGTATACATACGTCGTACACAAACTGTCGCTTCTGTATTTTGTGAAAACTATCTGCAAAGCTCTACAAATGTTTGTAGCGATGTAGCGATTCATTTGCCACTCACACGATACCTGCCTAGTAGGTACCATCTCTGCATTTTATCTTACATTCATATATTGTATAAAAACATAATAATTTATGCATAATGCCCACTCGTAATTACGGAAAATTATTGCTTCTGTTGTGGTCTAAAGAAAAACCGCTGTTAGACATATGTACGACGTCCGACGACGAGTCCTGGAGTGGAGACCGCGTACCGGCAAGCGTAGTGTGGGATGTCCCCCAGCTAGATGGACGGACGACCTAAAGAAGGTGGCTGGGGTAGACTGGATGCGGAAGGCGGAGGACAGGGTGCTGCGGTGGAGTCTGGGAGAGCCCTATGTCTAGCAGTGGGCTGCGATAGGCTGAGTTGAGACATATGTAGGGAAAAACTTATCAAAACGCGAGTTAAGTGTTGGAAACCCTTTTAAATGAAAACGTAGGTAACTGAGTTTATCCTAATAACATCTTGTACAACAACACAAATACTTATTGTTATAGCTACCCAATTATATTGAAGTACGTATCGTAAAACGTAAAAGTAATACATGTGATATTCTGCAGTCTCATCGGTCCGACCATGCCAATTTGTGTCCTTCGTTACGCCCACTCTGTACGATAACAATCTGGTATGAAGAAAACATTGCCAATACTTTTTTTTTTTTCTTGAAACAATTTCCATAATATCATCACACCGACCATAGTTATCACTTATGGTAATCATGACTCTAAGTATAGTCGGGGGCCATTCGACCTCACAAACTTTTTTTTTTTATCAAGGCGTGATACATTTTTTTTCCCGTTGACAGCTCATTTCTTGTCAGATTCACAAGGTTTGTAGGTCTTCTACTTAGTTGGTTAAAAAACTGATATCATCAATTATATTATGTCGTGTCTTTGTTGTGTTATAATAACAAAGGTAGTCATACATTTTAAGCTTCACACTTTGTTAGTAAGAATAAAAAAAAACATTAAACATATTCATTATACTAATGCATTCGACGAAAACTATAATTTTATTTAAAGTATCATTGGCAATTGTATTATTATAAGTAGTTAGTACATAAGTATGTACACGGTATCATCATAAGTACAATGTCCGCTAAAATTCAGAGGGAAGTAATTTTTGATATTGCGAATTCGCGATCATTACAGTGCTGATGAACGATGGGAACGTGGACAGTGCATGGGAACCGCCTGCGGTGGGCCATCCATCTGCACCCCGCCTCTTACTTCACCTGTCACTTCGCGCCGTTAATCATCCTTCTACAAAACCACGTCCAAACGCTTGGGAATGTTGTTTCGGGGACATGAAACTAATTTCGTGGCCGGTACTCTCGAATTAAGTTTTAATTCCCTGTAGCATGCCCTCCATGTCGATATATTGATTTTCAAACGTAGAGCCACGATACAAAAAGAAGCACCCCTCAGGTCCCACCGAGATTTGAACTCGGATCGTTGGATTCAAAGTCCAAAGTGCTAACCATTACACCATGGGACCGCGACACTCAACCCTCGAAATTTCCAATGCGTTTAGGGTTAGAGTACCGAGTACTTCTGCGTATTGTTCAAGTATGGTATAATTATGTTCAAAGAGGTTTTAAGAATAATTTTCCGACTATGTAGATACCTCATCATTTTTAAGAGCGGGCCAGGAATAACAATGAACCAAAAATGTTGACAGACCGTTTTTGAACTGGATAATTATACCGTGGAAGCGACTGTGATTATAAAACGTTCGACATATTTAAAAACCCAAGAATGATGAAAGTCTTCGTCGAAAAGTACTTCGCAGTAGAAATTTGACAATGAGAAACATTAGGTAGATAGATGCACTTGTAAAGGACTATGCTACGTTTCTCTACTTACCTATTTATTATTATTTATTAATATGTAGGTACCTTATTAACAAGTATATGGTAAGGTTCATGTGAAATATAACTTAAAAAAAACCCTCTACAATATAGGCTAGGTACATACACTGTAAAAAGTCCATACTGAAATCAAAAACTTTGTTGTACCTATTCATAAATTGGCAATAGATTTGTTGGTCGCAATCTGTTGTTATCTGCCTCACTAAAAGCCTCATAAAAACACTTCACTAGCTCACAAGAAAACATTGAATACTTCATTAAAACTAAGTTGTTTAATTTAGCGGACTGCCGACATCCGCCATATTGTAAATTGTGGCTCGTCTTAAACGAAGGTAATGAGAGCCTTGAACCTTACCAAACAGCATTATTACGTCCCTCAGTAAACTACCCGCCAGTAATTAAATATATACTTTTTGGTACATTGATTAATTTACAGTTACTTATTTTAAGTGGAAAGTAATTTCGTTTGACGTTTTTTGCGGTATGGCGCGTTCGATAAATGATTTGTCGGTTGTCATTATTATTTGCTTTTTTTGATGATATACCTAATTCTTATATCTACTAGACTATGCTATCTTTACCATGTAGGTATTTCTTTTAATTTAATTACATATAAGGGCACTAATTGGAAAGATAACCATTTATGTTTAGTTTAAATAATTTATTCATTAGAATATCAGACAAAAATATGGATTTTTAAGTGAAAATTAAACGGGGCCAGATGCAAAAGTTTAGGTCCCACCGAGATTTGAACTCGGATCGCTGGATTCAGAGTCCAGAGTGCTAACCATTACACCATGGGACCTCTGAGAGAGCGCCTCGAATTTCTAGATCAGTATCGTAAATGTAGAGCTTTTAATGCACGAAAATCAATACTTCCACAAATGATTCATACAAAGATAAGTATTGTTAGTATGTATATTCATCGTTCGGAGAAATATGTAGCATTCCTGAAACTATGACTATTTTTTACGTGAATTTATTCGGTAGGTAAGACCTCCCTCCCTACCTACAGTTTATATAAAATTAATTAGTTAATTATTAACTACAACTGAGTAAATCATCTAGCAATCTTAAGATGATAGATTGCATGCCTTAACGCTTACCTATACCTATCTATCGGCTGTAATGTCTAACAAATGCTAATAAGTGCAGACCATTGTGTACTGAATGCACGCCACTATGACACGCTGACCGTGGTCTCAATCTCGTACTGCGTCGATAATGACAATGATGAGCCGACGGACGGATTCATTTAGAACATGTGACCTAACGCTTATTTTAGCCAACAGTAGTACTTAACTGGACTTTTACGTTTTATTTTAACTAAATTACGCTACTTGAAGATAATATTAAATCCTTATCATACTTACATTTTTAAACAGCAATTTCAAAAACTATTAGTAAAACCATGATTTAACCCCTTTATTCATAAACGTTGCTTAAAGTTAAGTAGGTAGTGATTAGCGACTGTTTAACCATAATTTTTTGATGTTTAAACGTCACTTAACTTTAATCATCGTTTATAAATAAACTCAATAATAAAACAAGAGAATGAGAGTACCTAGTATTCAAGAGAACTAGGTATCATAATTCGATTGTACCTACTGAGAATTTACAATGCTAACTACGAAATACCTAAATCCAAACATGTTTTGGCAACAACCCTTTTTTATTTATTTATCATATTTGCCTATTATTCAAGTTGTACATTATATGAGTACATTTAGGTACATACATACATAAATTCACGCCTTTTTCTCATGGGGTTAGGCAGAAACCACGGGACGCCACCTACCACATTATACGAGTATTATTTAGTTACCTCAGTTTGGCCTGCGCCTAAATTTTTTAGTCTGCGGTACTGCTCGCACGAAAGTTTATTGATCGGTCTCAATTCCGACGAATGCAGTTGAGTAGGTACTTGCAACCGTTTGGTATTGCTTACGCTAGATCGGACATTAAAGGGGATGAACTGTTGTATTCAACACAGACTTCTCTGTTCAGCCGATAAAGATTCATGGATGACAACTTTCATTGAGATATTCAATCGCCTAAGAGTGGAGTACACATAGGCATGTCACAGACATATGTGTCCATATTATTTGGGAGACTGTAGGGCGGTAAGGAAAATAATCTTTACGTGTATGGGCATACAATTAGTAATAGCTTACTTTGATAAAAAATAAATACCTGAGGCATGGGCAGTTTAAGAGACCGGGATGTAGTTATTAAAATGAATATTGATAATTGCTACAGAGATGTAATGTCGAAAAAAACTGTTTTAAATTGGGCAATTTTGTGCTACACCTACATAGATACTTACCTCTTCCTATACATGTAAGTTTACGGTACTTACCTACAGGTCGATGTTGTGATAAATAAATGAACATCAATTAAAATGAATGGATCTTCACTGATCCATGTGCATTCGGTAAGGGGAAATATGCGCGTCCACGCGTAAGCTTTGCGTAACTAAATGCAAAATAATAAGCTTTAATAATATCATTATATTATATTGCTCTAAATATAAATTATTTAAAATCAAAATTAAGGAAATAATTTTGTATGAAATTAATACTTATATACCAGCTGTCATATTTTTACCGTCTGGACAAAAACAGGGTATAAAAGGTAAACGTAGTAGAAGCCTATGTTACAGAAATCACTTTTTTTACATTCAATCCTATGATGGAAACCATCTGACGGCTTCAATCAAAGGATTGAATGTGGCTAAGAATTCATTGATAATTTCCGCGCGTGCCTATAGATAAGTAATTCGATTTTTTATATTATTTCTCGATTTATTTTTATTTTTTTGTTTTAGTAGGAAAAGTTTACTTTAAAAATAAGTAAATTTATTGAAAGGTTAATTTCATTTCTGTGACATAGGCTTCTCCTCCGTTCACCTTTTATACCCTGTTTTTGACCAGAAGGTAGAAACATTCTGCCGGTATATTTCCATTTCCAACAATGTCCGTTTTGATGAAGCACTTATTTTAATCGTTTTGATCAAGACTTTGATCTCGGTTATAAGGTAAGAATAATAAAAAAATAACTTCAAAATCCCCAAAAAATAATTTTATTAAATCCTTGAGATTACCGATTGGTCACGTTTTATAAATCGACTTTATGAACCTCATCACTCGTACCGGTACCTCGGCAGACTAAATCAGTTTGCCGAGTTACCGACGTTACTGTTCAAGACACTAAAATGATACTCAGATTAATGGCCTGGCCTCAAAGGCTTAGTTTGCATCTACTAAATGCAAACATACTAGACAGACAGACATGCATGGCATGATAAAATTAGGCAGGAATATCGATCCTTCTTGTCTCTGCAACTACGAAGGTAGGATCTTGACATTGCACTTTAGTTTGTGATGATGTCCATCGTAAAATATTTCATTTCAAACCGTGATAAAAGATAAAATATGCGCTGTCTCATATTTTTAGCTAAGAACTTAAAAGTATTATTCCTTTTGGCGTCGTCTCTAGACATAAACATTTTGGTAAAAAGCCACTTCAGCTCGACTCGGTTTTCACGCAAATTTTTCTTAGAATTCAACGAGACATGAAAACCAATAATCAATACTAGATATCCTCGTGTACTGCCCGTTTGGAAACACATAAATTTTGGGACATAGCAAATAAAACTTTGGTTTTTGTAAATACAATGAATACCTAATCCATGAAATTGTGGTGTTGTCGTCGCCTGTGCGGCCGTATTACTTGTAACTTGAGATCGAATAATAATTAACGTTTGTAAAGATGCGCATAACACTATACCCTTGTACATAACAGGTATCGTAGTAGTCGACCTTGCAGCTCGGCCTCATCCCAGTTCTACATAGTTGCTCCTGCACACGCTAATTGGACTGTATTTGTTGTTCATTGACCACTGATCCCTTTGTGAAGCGAAGTATGTAAATAGAACTGTAGGCTAATGAAGGTAGAGTCTCTAAATTCTCATAAAGTTCATTTCATTTCTTGTTGATGTCGTAATTTGGCTCGATTTTTCAGCATTTTTAGGGTTCCGTACCTCGAAAGGAAAAAAGGAACCCTTATAGGATCACTTTGTTGTCCGTCTGTCTGTATGTCAAGACCCTTTATCTCGGGAACGCGTGGAGGTATCGAGTTGAAATTAAAACCATATACTCAAGTCTACAGTCCCTTCAAGCTGTGAAAAAATCAAACTTCTAGGTTAACGTAAAAAAAGATACGGCCGTTTGTGCCGCAAAAAACGTATATTTTGACACTCTCAAGGGAATCAAAATTTATAGGGTACTTCCCGTTGACCTAGAATAATGAAATTGGGCAAGAAGCAAGGTCATGTAGCAGAAGTAAAGGAAAAATCAAAAAACCGTAAATTTGAAGTTACACTAAAAAAAAACCGGCCAAGTGCTAGTCGGACTCAAAATTTAAGGTTTTCGGAATTTTTCCTTTATGTGTGCTATAAAACATTGCTTCATGCCAAATTTCAAGATTCTAGGTCGACTGGTTTAGATTCCCTTGCGAGTAGTTGCGAATTTGAAAATATGCGGCTTAAATTGCCGTTTCTTTTGATTGCGTTGACATAGAAGTTTGATTTTGTTACAGCTTAAAGGTATTATGGACCTGAGTATTTGATATTAATATCAATTTAATACCTCTACGCGTTCATGAGAAAAGCAGTAGTAACTTTAAAATTTTCAAAAATATTTTTTATTATATGGTGTAACTAAAAATTTACGGTTTTCGCAATTTTTTCTTTATCTGTACTATAAGACGTTACTTCGTACCAAATTTCAAGTTTCTAAGTTTACGGAAAGTACCCTGTAGGTTTTGATTTCCGTGCGAGTTTCGTAAATTTGCGGCATAAACGGCTGTATCCTTGATTGCTTTGGCTTAGAAGTTTGATTTTTTCACAGCGCCAAGGGACACCTGAGTATTGGATATAAATTTCAGTTTCATACCTCCACGCGTTCCTGAGAAAAACGGTCTTGACAGACGGACGGACGGACGGACGGACAACAAAGTGATCCTATAAGGGTTCCGTTTTTTACTTTTGAGGTACGGAAACCTAAAAACCCGCGATAAACTATTTACATACCTACAAATTTGTATGCGCGAGTCCGACTCGTACTTCACCGGCTTTTTCAGGCTTATAGCGGTTGCTGATATATTTTTTGCGTAGGTTGTAAGTTCCTCCTTTTGGTGTATTAGAAAAATGTATCATACGAGTATCTAATAGAATTTAGTTGAAAAAATATAAAAGCGTAATAAGCATATCATGTTTTCTCATCACGGCAGTAGATTTGCTCGCCTACCTCGGAAAAGCGTGACCAACACGAACATACACGTACAGCGATTTTTCGTCAATTAATATGTTTGCTTGTAATAATTGGCGTGCAAGGCTCCCTTGTACGTGGTGTAGGTCATGGGTGAGCTATAATAGCATAAACGCGGGAACAAATTGTCCGTCACGGCTACACAGAACAGCTTTCGTGTTTTTCAAGAAATACGCTGCAATGACATAATCGTCGAATAAAGAATAATAGCTACTCATAATTAACTACCAGTTATGGTGTATACGGTAGTATTATGGATGGCTTGCTTAATGAGTAATTTGATTATTATTGTAAAGGAACGAGGAAATATGTCTATTTATGAAAATATAAAATACTGCAGATCTGCAAGATACTTGCTCTTTACTTATACGTTTTATATATCAACCTATACCTTGATACAAATTGAGAACATATGAATAAAAATAATTATGATATAGCGAGCCGAAACGTCGGAAGAATAAAAACACAAAGAGGCAGAAGTCACGACACATTGTTAGTCGCAATAATAACTTTAATCACTGACACGACTAGCCACGTTAGATTGTCCTAGTTGATGTTTTTAATTTATCCAATTTTCCTTATTTTAATGTCTTCAAGCTTGAAGAGTCCTGACACGAAGTCATTGTCAACCTTCCTCAGTAGATTATACGTAATAACCCTTATTAAGTATTTATAACTGCTTATTGTTTTTGATTCAGGAAGATTTTTTGTTTAGAAACCTTCGTGTTCGCGAACTTGTAGCGTAGCTCTTAGCGTTCCTTTTTGTTACAAAATGATGTTCCTAAAATTACAGTATGAAATCCGAAGTTTTCTGAGAAAGACGGATACACGCAGACATCCTCGTGTTACACTTGAATAAACAGAATTCATGAATATTTCATCACTTAATCCGAAAATGTTAGTGCTAAGATTTGGTTAACGTTTAACAGAGAAAAACGTAAGCGCGGTAAAAATGAAAACGTTTTGATAAAATATTAATAGTTGTTATACAAAAACAAATCACGACGGCCAACGTGTCTGTGGGAAGAAAATGAATCACTGGCCTGTTTGTCTCAACGGACGCGTAGTAAGTAATTAGCATGGCTCTCTAGGAGGCAAGGTGGGACTGATAAAGCTAGCAAAAAACCTTGACATGCGAACACATAAACGCTACTAATAACTTACGAAAAAATTCATGAACATAACTGACGGGCTTTGAACTGTATCAAGGTTGACGTGAAGCTGTGATGTGTAGCGAATACCTTGCGTGAACGCCTCGTCGAAATATTCAAAGTGTTCCAAGGCAGCGATGAAGGCAGTAGGTACACGCTTAAGCTTTTTTCGTTGCTATTAAATAATGAAGAGGAAATTGCCTACGTCTCAAGACTAGGCTACACTCGAGAGAATTTCTCTGTCTCAAATGACTTTGTTTCTTTCGCTTCTCGTTGAGATGTTTCCATTGTCTCCTTATTGGCTGTCCATGGATTTGAAAGCCACGCTCATTAGTGGCCAGAGTGCTGTGCAAAACGATGGCTTCTTAGAAATGTTGGCGCCCGGCGGCCGAGTATTGTCAAATAATGAAAGTGTCATTAGTTATTGTTGTCGAGAACAATTTCCCTTCGAGCTATCTTGAAAAGCGTTCTCGTAAACTGCATACCTATTGGTAATCGCTCCTTTCTTCATAATCCAATACCAACTTTTAGCTCCGATACAAAATTTTCAGTTTCAGTCTTTCGATCTTCGTAACGGTAACAAACATTTAAGTTTCCTAAAATGTTCTATTATCGTCTTATTAGAACTAGCGACCCGTCCCTGATTCGCACGGTTTTTACGACTTGACAAAACATCGAGATTTTTTTATTATATGTGTACTTAAGTTTAACATGAATGTATTATCTAAATGATGGTTGAAACCGCATCAAAATCCGTTGCAGTTTAGAAGAACAACGCTTTCACACAGAAATGAAAAGCGACTTTAATTTGTACATATTTACATAAATTTATTTATATTTAATTAAAGTAGCTTTTCGTATATTAATTTTATATTAATGTTAGACATATATATACATTAGTAGACACCAATTGTCATATCTATGTTACATTTCTATTCTCGATCATAACTTTGCTATAGAAAATAGGCTAAAATAGGAGGAAGTCAGTAGTTTTGTTGTAGTAGAGTAATTCATGTGGTTCGGAACGTTAAATTTCCTCGCCGCAATCTTATTGCTCGTTTATGGCTACTGTAACTGTAGAGTTCTGCGAAGCCTCGCCAAGGGAATCGGGCAATAATATGGCGAATAGGTCTAGGTACTACTGAGTTACTGGTGATTTCCCGACACTTCTTAGTAAACATAAAATCAAACTTTCACACTACAACAAACAAAACAGAAGTTTTGTCATTGGCAGGTGTTTCATCGTGTGTTCCACGCATTCTTTACATCTATGGATGTAATGATGAAGGAATGTGGCCATAAAGTGAGGAATGCAGAGCGAACCGTCGCAGATCGCACTCTTCGGCTACGATAACACTCCATTGAAGTAATGACGAGTTGATTCCAGATCGCTCGCGGCATTCCGCCGCCTTCCACATCGTATCATTCCACTTTTATGGACATCAAGACGTAACTATATAAATCTTGTGTTTGTCATCACCTTGATCGATTTTGTACCATCCGACTACTTGCGTGTAATCACGTAAAAGAATGTCGTCTAGCGGTAAGTGAAGCTTTTCTTGTATGTGTCATACTCGCAAGAATTTGACAGGCCCATTGGAGTTTGACGTGATGAGACGTCGACGACGGCAAGCTATATTTAAGTCTAGACGAGAACATATAATATGAGTATTTCGACGTAAAAAGTTCAGTAGGTCTCTACTGGCGTGTTTTTGTAACGTGATGTGCTTACATAAATATTCAGCATGATGCCTGTATATTGGATTACGCGCCGAAGTAATTCAATTATTCGCATATTTCATATTCAGGAGTGACCTGTAAACATCGGGCAAGTTAATATTGGTTATTGTATCCGAAGGCCGAGCCTGAACAAACTCAATATTGTGATTACGCGTAGCCATTGTAGAACTTTTGAATGTACAGACGCCAGCACATCAACCTCCCCGAAACTGTCAGATTTTCCCAATCAACTTTGAACCTTATGCTTTAGTGATAAAGTTGAAAATCTATTAAATAAATTTGAAAGATTGTAGTAGGTTGATGTGCTGGCGTCTGTACAACAGCAAACAGGACAAGTCACCAAAGTTTCCGGTAATGTGAAACCGTACAACATAAAGGCCAGTACCTACCTACCTATTCATTATAAAATTTTAATGATACCTAGGAATCATATGTCCATGTATACCTATGTTATCTATCTTACAAAATTGAGTTAACTGCATTATTCAAACATGTATCTGAACATGTATCATGTTGGATGAACATTCACCAAATACTTACCTATGTGCGTAGAGACTAGTGGATAACAATTACATACTAGGTTTACGAGAGATGGAGAGAAACATTTCTTACTTGTTGTTGTTCTAATTGTTCTTGTTGTTGACCATGATGCTACAAGCGACGTAGGTAGAATACGGGTCTGACAGAAAATTAATATATCTACTGCTTAGATTTTGATTGGGCACACCATCCTATTGTAATATCATTAATAAAGATATGTTTAGTTATCTGATAATCTAGAAATTATATACCTAAAGGAGCAAAACACGAGGAGTCACGAGGGAAATCGTTTGTGTGGGAACTTTTTACTGAAAGAATTTGTATTTATATTGGTTTAAATTGGAATAAAAATGTTTTTGGTAAAATGCTACAAGTAGGTAATGTTTACATAATTTACAACAGAATTTTATAAACGAGAACTATACAGGTGCTTCGATAAACCCAAGCTAATCTGTAGCTTCAACCTCTACTAACTCCGTAAAAACGCAAGAACATTATGTAGGTACCTGTATAAACAAAATACAACAGGTTAATCATGGCCGCAAGGATTTAAAATAGAAAGCAGGATAGGAACGCAGCTGAGTAGCGCGTAGTGTGTCGGCTAACGGGACTGTGTGCGTCACGCTGACGGCGTCGCGTCGCCTGCGCAGCGCTGATACAACCACAACACCGCGCGACGTTATCTCATTCTTTTCGTAGCATTCTTACTTACGCATTGTAATGGGTTATGATGAGTAGGTACTTATGACTTTTGCAGAGAATATTTGCATGTGTCATAGTTTTGATTAATAAAATTACTGTCTTGAATTTCCAGTTTCTCACAATGTTTCTAAATCTAATAAGTAACTATATAATTACTATGAAAAGCAGCAAAAACATCTTCAGGTTGATAAACATAACTTTGATTCATGACGAAAATACTTAGGTACTGCAGTGCAAAAGCTTTTTAAGTACCTACCTAAGTATTTGATGTATGTTTAGCATACATATTCCTTGTATACGTACTTTTAAGCATTTATTGGAAAACCTACCTAAACACTTGATTCTATTGTTGATTTTTAAATAATCAAACCTGTTCGTTCAAGTAGGAGACTTGGTACCTATCGTTTACAGATAAATTGACCTGTTAAGTGTTGTGTTAAGGCAATGGTGCCAGAGTTCTTTTATAGGTACAATGATACGTTACCTCTGTCATTAATTCAAATGATATTCAAATCTACTACGAATCTCTGGTTACCATAGATAACGTGGCTACTGATGTTCAATTATCTTCTTGATCTCGTCTCGATACAATAGTTTTCTTTTTTGTCTGTAATACAATGATAATAATAAATTGTGCATTAATCCGGACGTCTAGACACGGACCAAAGAGGTTGCTACAGTGTCTGCAAAAGCATTTTCTTTTGAAGTTTGATTTTGGTTGTCTCAATCGAATGATTATTTATACATTTTTATGTATGCTGTATATTTCTTTGTATGGATTCTTACAGTTGTATTTTAAATTGGGGTTCAAAATCGGTTGGAAGATATCACAAAAAGCTGCTAGCCAAACTAATGGCAAGATCGTGGTTTATAATTATCATGCAATAGTTAATTAATTACCTACTTATTATGAGCATTAATAGTACTTTATTAAATTAGATAGCTTACGTTCTAGTGTTCTCTTAAATATTGTAGAGTTCTGTTTGCTGTTAACATAACATAACATAATCAGCCTATAATGTTCCCACTGCTGGGACACACACAGGCCTCCTCTCGGTGAGAGGGAGTGGGCCGTAATTCACCACGCGGGACCAGTGCGGGTTGGCAGATGTCACAAGTCTTCGAATTTTTGGTTCTAGGACATGCCGGTTTCCTCACAATGTTTTCCTTCGCCGTTTTGAGAGCAGTGGTGATGAAATAATTTACACAAAGTAAAGCGCCTGTCTGGATTCGAACCTATGACCTACAACTCATAAGTCGCGGCCGTTACCACTTGGCCACCACTGCTCTCTGTTTGCTGTTTGATGTTCTAAAATAGAATCTAGTTATTTTATTAAATTCCTCGCTATTGAATTAATTACATTGTTTTGCAAAGAATCCTAATAATATCTAACAATACATTGCCGTACCGATTCCAGTTCCAAGAACCAGCCATTATTTTTTCTTCTATAAGGGGAATACATTAATAAACTATAAAACGTTGAGTTGCTGGTTTTCCCTGGAGTAGATACTAAGCATATTTCCCAGTTTTAAAGACGGTAAAAGTTACTTAGGACTGCAGATTTTTGTTACTATTGCGTAAATAGATGTGTCACGAAATCAATATTCCACTGGCTTGACCTAAGGCTAGGTCGGTAGATTAGACCCACTTATAATTTAATTTTATAAAGACGTCTCTACATTTTTTGCGATATGTTTTACCTAGTTAGATGTTTCTAAAAAGCTCACAGCATTAGCTTCTATTACTTGCCTCACTACACGCATTTAAAGCCTCTTCAAATTAAAAGGCATTAAAATAAAAAATAAATCCTTACAATTTATGAATTGATCAATCAAGAACCTTATAATTACGAATATCGGAGCGCAAATGATTGTTGGAAGAACTTTACCGTTGCAAAGTGAATCAGAATGAGATGTGCGGAACTAATAGCTAAGAAACAGTGAACAAGTGATTACTAATTACGTGTGTGTGTGTGTGTATTGCATTATCATTACATTGTGTCTCGCACATGCTCACAAAAAATATGTATGACATACGCACTTATGTAATTGGCTCATAACTCGACTTGACAGTGCTCTGGTATGTAAACAACGGTTTGAATTTCAACAGCATGTCGTGAGTATGAAATTAATTTAATTATTTGTTTTTCTTTTGATATACAGGGTGGCAGGGACATCGACACGCAACCTGTTACCATGGACTCAGTACATGATTCTGATCTCCCTGTGTTGAAATTTATCGTCGCTTATTAATAAAAAAATCTGTTATTTCCTACAAAAGTGCAACTGCTACGCTGCGCGCTGTCAAAATATATTGAACAGTTAATTTAAGTTTTAACACAGAATACTTAAAGTACTACGTACAGAAAGGACACTCCCTTCCCCGCACTAACATCAGTTACCGCACCTCAGGGGGCACTTCGGCGTATTCGTCGCAGTTATTTAACAAGAGCGCTCGCAAACACAAGTACCTCACGCACACATTCATACGTATACAAACGTCATTTTTTAATGTAGTAGTAGTAGGTAATTATTTTGCGAGCGTTGTATGGAGTGTCCGGGGTGTGGTTTTAATGCGAATGAATAAAGATGAATGAAAATTGACAACAATTGAAAGTAGGTACAGGCAATACTTATGTAATGTAAATGCTTTAGCTACATTCATATCAAGCAGGTTTACTATCTACATTGTATTTAAATCCCATCGAAAGCTTTATCAAAAATGTTGTTTATTGATTACACATTACATTTGCATAGTATCCGTTTGATACTAAACATAAAATAAATAGAAACAACTACGGTAAATTCATCGTCGAAGAGTACACAAGAAAAGCTTGACTTTTAGAGTCACGTACTTGTGTAAATTATTCCCAACATGCGGACGATCGTAAAACATAGCTCATAACGTGAGTTAATTACAAAACCTTTATGAACGTTAATCTTAAAATCTGTTCATAACACTCTTTTAGGAAATGCTTTATAAATCTCCTCGCGCGTGTCATGTGGAACTTGAGGTCTATTATTAAAGAAAGTCATTAGTGTAAAACTTTCTCCGTGGTCTCTGGTCTAATGAATGGACATAGTTGGAGGGCGGAGGACTAGGCCGTGAGTCTGTGTGGGTCAAGGACTCGGTCACTCACCCACGAGTCCTCCCACGGGTAGCTTGAATATCTTTATAGATAGAAAGGTAATTGTTGGTCGTAGTCCTGGGAAATAAGTTTAAATTAAGTTAAGAGATGTATCTTTATTTATTACATGAAATGCTTTAAATTTGGCAGGTAGGTACCATTTGTTTGGTTGATAATAAAACATAGGGAATAATTGAATTTTTTGAGTATTAGTAAATCCAAAGGAAAAAAAAACGTTTTTTTCATTTAAAAAGTATTTGTGACAGATCTTAATATTATAAATTGAATGAACGTAGCAAAAGAGTAAGTATATGTTACACTGACGAGATCGTTCAGATTTCAGATGAGCGATTTGAATGTTTAAAATTAATGGGTACCAGTAATTTTAGGTTGATTAATGCCTAATAGCTTTGTGGGCATACCTACAAGAGAGTAAAACAAACTCGGTCGGAGATGTCGTCATCACGGCACACTGACCGCGTCCTAAACGGTCGCTTCGTACCTATAAGGAAACTCCACATTTAGGCACTTGTGACTATTTCCGAGACAATTAAATACTTTCCATCTCATTTACACACACCTTATTTTTATAATATATAATTTAAAAAATATTACAATTTTCCAGCTCCAAAAGATCGAGCTTCACGACTTCATAATTATACTTTTATATAAATATTTGGCGGCTGCTCGTTTCAAACGAATTAACTCTGAGTTTTCCGGTATAAACTATGTTCAGCTTCTGGTGAATTATACTCAGCAATGATAAATTATGCATGTGAAATAAACTAACATAATTACTTACGTATAAATTCCCAACTTTACTTTGTAAATCACGAACATGAATATTTGAATAAATATGCAGCGTGATCACAAACACAACTTCCTTAACCAGAGCCTTGATCATTTACAATTTTGTGGTTATTATGTAAGAACAGAAAAAAAATTAGTAAAAATGTGAGAAGGAGTCACAAGGTTCATTGACAGATTTTCATTAATTATGAGATTTTTTAACAAATGTTTCGGTGAAGATCAGGAACGTCGTGTTTAGTGTTGCAATCCATCATGTTTAGTGGCTCATTACGGAGTGATAAATGAGTGTATTAAAATTGGCGCGTTCCAGGATGACTTGCTTATAATGGATCAGCGAAATTGGATTGGTTCCAGCTTCATCCAAAACTGTTATGATGACTTATCATTCCTTATAAAACCGTATCCCATCTTGTAATCATATTCCATTAATTTACTCATAATGAACTGTCTGAAATGACACAAATCCATTTGGAGGTGCTTGATTTTATAATTAAAGAATATTATTTCATGAGAATATCGTCATCTCTGAATAATTTTCTTCATTGTTTAGTGGTTATTAAAAGTTACATTACAATAATTACACTTCTATTATAAGATTAAACCTGCAATTATTACTTACTTATGTGTTACGTAGGTAATGTTATGCGTCATGTTAATAAAAACTTTAAGTTGACTTGTTTTATTACAGGGTGTTAATTCGATATGAATTTATTTGTTCGTTTAGTAAAGATTTGTTGGATAAACACTGGTTAGTTGATTGTGGCAGATAAGGAATACTTATACTGCATCATAACATTAGAAAAATAACGGTTATCACCCTTTCGCAATTTCAATATAAACGTAATAATAAACTCCGTTATTTCACGATAAATATAAAGTCATTTAATCCATTTACCATTTACATTTTAAATTAACTCTGAAATGCAGCTCATTTCAGCAAAATTACACAATCAACTGTCGTTATTTGACCGTTACTCTACAAATGCTTTAATAAATGGAGTATACTAGCTATATTTTGATACATACGGTGCTCGTCAGATCAAATTAAAAAACTGTTTGCTTTTGTGCTAAACGATAGCTGAGTGGCCTAAACCCTTGAGAAAATTAGTAACATCATGGAATGTAGTTATTGGTTAGTTCATGGAATAATGTTGTTTCATTTTCAATATGTCAACGTAATTGAAATAAATGTAAATTTGGACTTACACTGTCTGAAAAGACGGCGTTAAGGTATGAGCATGAAGAGGGTATAACGCATTAGAGTCATGTCGATGTTCATTGAGTACTGCTCGAAATAAAATGCACGTGCATCCCCAGTGGGCATATAAAGTCCATCCAATTGAAGGACCAGTAATTACCTAGTACATTTGTGGTAACTAATAAATATTCGTGTTCTTTTTGTAAAATAAGAAGACAATAGGAATGTATTGCAACTATTGCACCACTTGTAGAGCTTGCTTTTATATGAAAATGCTGGAACGGATTCCAGTATATTGAAGTGATTTTTTTCAGGGGGATTTTCTAAACCAATCTTTTGACATTATTTACCAATTCTGTTCGATAAGTAGGTTGTCATTTGTCAGGGGTAGACCTCTGAAATCCTCTAAGCTCAAGATGCCAGTCAATTGCTCATCAGATTAAAACGAAAAATGGTTTTGAAATCGACCATGTTTCGGATTTTTTTTTTCATCAAGCAAATCTACAATTTATCGTGTTTTGAACCGTTAATTTCCGTAAAACAAGGATGTATGATCTATCACACATTTTTTTCGGAACCCGAATATACTAATCATAAAACAGGAAAATTCGGATACACGCGTAAGGTACAGTCAATTTATGGGTTCGGTCACCTACGGTTACACAGAACGTCATGTTTATTCCAGTAGATCATAAACTTGTACGATTTAGAGGAAAATAAAAAAGGAAAAATAATGTCTTGCAATGTCAAACATTTAATTTAACTAGTAACTGTACTCCGCAGTTTGGTATGCTGTTTACTAATTAAAAACGTTAATAGAATCATGAAACCTACTTTCCGATGAATAAATAACCGGTTGGCGCTAAAACCGGCCGGTGAGCATACATTCCCGATCAACTGATCGTCTGTAATTAACCTATCCCAGGGACTTTGAGATCAGCGGTGTTATTCTGTAAAAATCTCACCGTGATAACTTAGGTGAAGTGAGCTTAAAGTGAGCTGTCATTCCACCTGATGCTAGGGATTGACACTATTGACAGCTCACTTTAAGCTCACTTCACCTGAGTTTTCACTGTGAGATTTTTACAGAATAGCATTACAGTAGTGGTGTTCTGTAGAAATCTCACCGCACTTAGGTGAAGTGAGCTGTCAATAGTGTCAATCTCTAGCATCAACCGATACTTATATTCTGTAAAAATCGCACCGTGAAAACGGTGAAGTGTGGTTGGAGTGAGATGTCAATCCCTAGCTTCGGGTCACTCACTTCACGCTCACTTCACTTAAGTTTTCGGTAAGATTCGTGCAGAAAAGATCGGCAGGTGGAATTAAGGCTTATTTCACCTTTCTTTACACGGTGAGTTGTTTACAGAATAGCACCACAGCTCTAACTTGGCATAGGTATGCATGTTCCTGCGATGACAAGGAATTCAATAATTTGATACATATGCCGTGTGACCGCTTGACGACTTTTTTATTTACATACCGCTCTAAGTGTAGGTAGTTAACTCCCGGAGGCACTGCCGAAGGTTTTTAAAAAGAAACGACAGGAGTCTTGTCGCGATGATGTTTTATTCAAGACTAAAATGGCGCGCTTACTAAATCTAATACATTGTTCTTAGCCTAGGTTCTTATCTCTACGGATGTGTGTCGCCGGGCGTCTAGCCATAACATCCCGGCGCTACCGCGAATGCTGTGTCAGCTCCGGCCGCCCAAGGCGCGTAACAACTAACACGAACTTATAATATTAGGGGTCGATACAGCATGCATAACTCCTCCCCCCATAAGTTCGAAATTATCGGAGGGATGATTATCATTGGGATGATTATTGTCACTCCGATCATTTCGGGATAAACGTTCTTTTAAGGTTTTTTTGTACTTACAAGCTATGAATACAGAAATGCTTAAAACTATAATAAAATATAACACTAGAGTGCCGACGCTAACACTTTTCACGTTAATTGGCTTTTCACTGTCGATTTTCACTTCACTTTTACTAACTTCCAATAAGTTATTTAGGTGTTGCAGATTTGTTAAATCACTAGTCTCCAAATTGATAGGCTTGCTTTGCAGATGTGGCTCGATGGGTGTTACATCAGGGAGATTGACAATTGGTAGTTTCGAAGAGCCGATATTACTTGTAGTATGATTAGATTTTAGGGTAACTCTACCAATCTTGACATCGCAGTGTCCATCCAAGGTAAGAGAGTAAGTACCTTTTATTTCTTCTTTTGTTATCTCGTTATTGCAGATTTCTGATAGTATACTTTTGGCTCTACTATAGATAATCCAACGCCTTTTCCCCACAGGTTGTATTTTAAGAGTGTGAATTTCAACTGGTACAGGATAACAGGAGCTTGTGTTATGGGAGAATCCCATTAATGCGGTTATGCAGGTGTCTTCCATTGGCAGCTGGGACTCGTCCTCGTAGCACAGGAACTTCGCCTCGTAGAGTTCGTTGCAAGGCTGGGAGAGCGAGACTATTTCGGACCCTTTTACTAAGAGGTAGGGGTATTTGGGAATAATGATTGTGGTCTGGTTAAAATGATTGGTAATAGGTATGGGGATTGCTCTGTAGTAAGTATATATTTCATCTTTAATTAAAGGTATTTCTAATATGAACGTTATTTGACTTCTCTTCGAATAAGCTTTTATTTCAATACACTGTTCCAGTTTAACTAAGTTATCATAGCTTACTCGGTACATAAGTTTATTAGATTTTTCTATGAATTTTAATGATTTGAACAATTCATCAGACTTTATCAGAGACTGGTGTAATATTTTTAATTTACTGAATGTGACAGAAATTTCAATCTCATTCAGTCGGCTGTACAATAGTTGGAAATTGTGTAAAAATAGATTATAGATATTTACAAAGTTATGTATGGCAATGTTAATGCTAGTCTGATTAATTAATTTTGTCACTTCCCAAATTTCTTCTTCAATTTGAATGAAATTATTTTTAGTAGAGTTCGTTATTTTAACTAAAGCTTTGGAAATTTCAGTTATTAGCGTTACCTTGTTTGCTAATGCATCCTGACGTGTTTTTATATTATCAATCATATTATCATATCTGCTAGCGTCGTCATTGTCTAGGTTACCGGTAATAATCTTAATAATAGATCCTAGAGGGTTTAGAATTCCACGTTTAATCCTCATCGATGGGGCTAACTGCTTAAATTTTTCTATGCTACTGTTCATAACGTAATCCGTTTGGAGTTTTGCATCAAACAGCTGATAATTCGAGGTTTCATTTCCCAAATGTTTCTGTATATATTCATTAAAGTTTACATACCTTTTAATATTAAATTCTAAATCCTCGTGAATCGAACTTAAATCTAAAATCTTAATAATAGTCCACTTATTGTAACTTACGCTAGCTTGACCTTGTTTCAGAATCAATACGCCAGGGTTCTTATCTATCCTTTGAAGTTGAAGGGTGTGTATCCTGGAGGTCAGGGCCAGGAGCACGAGGAGGAACCTGTGGAGGTCGTTTAATGTCCTTAAGTGTCACTTTTGTGTCACGATTATTTATTTTAACAGGGCAAATGTTCCTAACGATTTCGCCTGATACTTGTGCTTTTTGAAAACGAGGTTTGTCTTTACTTCGTCTAATGTTCACTCCTTTTATGAATACAGTGTCTCCTTCTTGTATATCGAACGATGTTTCACCACCACGCTTTTCTTTGACCTTTTCTTTGTTTGCTATTATTTTATCCGTTAAGTATTGGTAGAGATACTTAGTTCGCTTCATGTGATCGTTAACTAATTGTTGCGTATATTGTTTATTAAAGTTTACTGCGAAGGTGCTATTCGAATCGGTGTGTCCAAAAACAACTTCAAAGGGCGTAAGACCTGTTGTCGAATGTATAGTTTGATTGTAGGACATAATCGCGTACGTCATTACGTCGGCAGCATCAGTAATTAGGCGCTCATATTTTGCGATACGATATATTTCTAAGATGGTTGAGTGGAAGCGTTCTATTAAACCCATAGAATTAGGGTTATGTGCTGTACCTATGTGTAGATCGATTTTATAAAATTGAAGTGTTTCTTTAAGCAAGGTATTGTTGAATTCGGTTCCAGGATCGGCACTTATCCGGTTTGGTACACCATAGAACGAGAAAAATTTAATTAATGCACGGACTACTTCGGGAGTGGATCGGTTTGAGAGTATGAAAGCCTGTCCTAATTTACTAAAAGCGTCTATTATCGTCAAAAAGTATTTCCCTTCTACTGAGAAAAGATCTATGAATATTTCAGCAAAGGGTTTTGTTTGTGTTTGTGTTAACTGTAATACTGGTTTCAAGGGTTTACGATCGTATTTTAGTTTTTTACAGGTTTCACATGAATTTATTACCGTGGCGACAGTTACGTCCATATTTTTCCAAAAGTAGTTTCGCTTTATTTTCATGAGAGTTTCCTTGATACCGCGATGGCTGGTTTTACCTTGATGGTAGGTAAGTACGACTGAACGTTGTTCGTCTTCGTCCTCTACATATATAATTCTTTTTGTGCATTCGTAAATTTTAACAGTATCTTTTTTAAACAGTTTAATAACAGCGTCTGTAAACTGGTTACGGTGTATTTGATCCTCAAAATAAAAGAAATATTTTATTTTAGGTTGTATGTATTCTAGAAGGAATTGTTTTACTAAGTGTGGATTATCTACAGGTAAGTGTATCTCGAAAATTTTTTGTTTATCACGTGATAAATCTTTTACTGATAATTGATTTCTGTTCCAGGTAAAGACAAGAACTTGATGGGGCTTCGTGTCTACAGCTTCATATAGGATAGGGATGCCGTTTGTATCGATATCTTGTGCTGAGTGTATTGTTTCAGGTAATGAGTCTGCTGTGAGGGTGCTGGAGGAAGATGCTCGGACTGGGTAAGATGACATAATGTCTGAAGGTGACGGGGCAGTCAATGTTTCTGAAGAGTCCGATATTGATATTGGACTATCAGGTCTTTCAGTATCACCTACGTTACCCTGTAAGGATGTGTTATTATCTTGATTGGTAAGTACATTTAATTTTATCCGAGACAGGGCGTCTGCGTTGCTATTCTGACTACCTTGCTTGTATTTTATATCGAAATCAAATTCGGCTAACCTTAGTTTCCACCTAGTTAGCTTACTATTCGGCTCTTTGATTGAATTAAGCCACGCTAACGGTCGGTGATCGGTGTATATTGTGAATTTGCGTCCGTACAAGTATGGACGGAAGTGTTTTGCTGCCCACACTATGGCTAGCAATTCCTTTTCTACAGTACTATACCGTGTTTCCGCCTCATTTAATGTCCTGCTGGCGTATGCAATGGGTTTTTCATTCCCAATAATTCCTTGTGAAAGGACAGCACCTACGGCGTAATTTGACGCGTCTGTAGTTAGGATAAAAGGCTTTGAAAAATCAGGGAATTGTAGTATAGGAGCGTTGACTAGTAGTTCTTTGCACCTTTGGAAAGCATCGATATATGGTTGAGTAATTTCTATTTTATTTTTCTTTTTCAGGCATGAAGTAAGAGGTTGTGTGATTTTAGAAAAATCCTTTATAAATTTTCGATAATAGCCAACCAGGCCAAGGAAACTTTTGATTTCGGTGGGTGTGCGGGGAAGGGGGAAGTTAAGTACTGCTCTGATTTTGTCATCGTTAGGTTCTAGGCCATGTTCAGTAATCTTGTGTCCCAAGTAAAGTACCTCCTTTCTCAGAAACTCACATTTGTCTAGTGTCACTTTGAGGTTGTTTTGTCTAAGGCGGTCGAATATCTTTCTTAACTTTTCAATGTGTTCTTGTAAACTATTCGAATATATTATTATATCGTCCAAATAAACGAGGCAATGGATACCTTGCAAACCTCTTAGCACGTTATCCATTGCGCGTTGAAAAGTTGCAGGTGCGGTTTTAAGCCCAAATGGCATGCGGGTAAACTCAAAGTGTCCTGACGGGGTTGTAAACGCGGTTTTGTGTCTGTCTTGTTTCTCTATCTCTATCTGGTGATAACCACTAGCGAGGTCTAGTGTACTAAAGTAAGATGACTTTCCTAGTTTGTCAAACAAGTCATTAATATTCGGTAAGGGGTACTTGTCGTCGGTCGTTTTGTCATTTAAACGTCGATAGTCTACAACCATTCTGAATTTACGCTCACCCGAAGCATCCACCTTTTTTGGGACTAGGTGCACGGGGGCACTCCATGGCGAAAATGATTCTTGAATTACATTATCATGTAATAATTTATCAACTTGTTTTTGTATTTCAGCGTTTTGTGACGGTGGATGTCGGTAAGGTCTAATAAAAATAGGCTCTTCGTTTGTAGTCCGGATTTGGTGCTTTACTTGGTTTGTGAATGTTAAGGGAAGATGTTCGCAATAAAATATATCTCTATATTCAAAACAAAGTTTTTCTATAGCCTCGCGTTCTTCTAAGTTAGTGTGATCTAATCGTAATTTAGCTAAGTTTTGTTTCAGTAATTCATCAACTTCATAGTTATTCAGTAACTCATCCGATGTTACGTTTATTTCACAGGTATTAGTGTCATTAAGTTTAGTTGTAGTCAGAGGCTTAGTAAACGTAATAGTCACGCTATTTTGTGAAGCATTTTGAATAACGGTTGTCGCAGAATAATCTATGCATGTGACTATAGCGCTAGGCATACGTACGTCATTACCGAAATTTTTAAAGTCAATGATTGCATCACCGTTATTTAGATCAGTTGGTACTTTTACTATTGTTTCAGTTCGAGGGTCTAAAGTGATTTCACATGTGAGGCTGTATACTATAGGTATTTCTGTATCTCGTGTTTTTAAAATTTGCGTCTTCATGTCTATTGTTGCATCTAACATTTTTAATAGATCCGAACCTATTAATCCGTCGTATCGGCTATCGACATCGTAAACATAGAACTTGTGTTTGAGGAAGCTTTTGAAGGTTTTCAATAAGGGTATGTATATAACTTGGTCGTGTGAGCTACGTGCATGTGTACTAATAACTTCGAATGGTTCGTAATATTTATAGGCAGAAAAGTATTGATCGGCTTTTCCTGGGCTAATAAAGCTTCTTGTACTTCCAGTATCAATCATTAGGCGGGCATTAATTTCCGGAATATAGATGTGTGGTAATCGATTTATACTATTGCAATTTAAATTGATTACCTCGGTCGGTCGTTTCCCGAGGCTATCATAGGAAAATTTACGTATTCTTCTTGGTTTGTAGTCTCGTTGGAAACAGGCTCCACATTTTCGAAGTAGAAATTATTGTCATAGGCGGTGTGTTCGTAACTATCAGTAAGGTGTATATTATTTTCACAGTTTACGTAGTCAGGTTGGAAATCCAGGTCTTGGACTACAGGCGTTTCATTATTATTATTATAAAAGTAAAGCGTATTCTCATCATCGGGGTTATTTGTAATCATATTATTTCTAAGGGGACGGACAGTGCGCATAGATACATCAGCGTCTTGTGGCTGGGGTAAATTACGTTGTGGTTGATATTGCGGCGGTATACCGAATTTGAATTGCGGGTTTGGTGGATTAAAATTGGGTCTATTCTGTGCGTTATTAAGTTGAGGTCTAAATCCTTGTTGAGGTCCGTTACCGAATTTAAAATTGTTCTGGTTCGGCGGGCCGCCTGAGATGTACACTGGTGTATAGCCTCGAGGCTGTTGCATACCCGGTTTGGGATACGTTTGGTTTGGTATACCAAATCTAGAGTTGTTATTAAAACCCGACCTAAAATTATTTTGGGGCGGATGCGGAACTCCAAACTTAAAATTTTGGTTAACCGGATAACCGAAATTATTTACAGCTGGAACATTAGGTTTAATTGGAGGCTGGAATTTAAAACCCTGAAGGTTAGTATTCGGAAGAGGCTGGGCTGTTTTTGTATTACTTTTATTTTTTGCGTTATACTGAAATTGAAAATTGACCTCTTCCATGACGACGCTAAGTGCACTTTCTAAGCTTGTACAATTTTTGAGTCTTACGATTCTAATTAAATCCTCTGGCAGATTATATAAAAACACGTTAAGAGACAAGTTATTGTAAATCACCATTTTTGCTGCTTTCATTTCCTCACTAGCGAGTAAATTGACCTTGGAGATCAGAGTGCTGCGTATTTGCTGAATTCTGTTACAGAATTCCAGATAAGCTTCATTAGATTTAATTTTTAAATTTTCTAGCTCAATAGCCACGCAGTCCTCTGATCTGGGGTCACCAAAATGTTGAATAAAAATAAATTTTAGTTGGTCCCATGTGCTTATATCCTCTCTTTCACTTAATAGAGCCGCTGCTCTGCCACACAATCTACTAGTTATAGCATGGAAATTATAAGTTGTCTGAACAGCATTATTAGGGCCGTTAAAATTTCTTAAAATATATTCACTTTTCTTTATAAACAAATTTAATATATTTGTGTCACCATCAAACTTAGGAATTAAACTTAAAATATCTTTAGGGATCATTTGGACAGCTCCCCCAATTTGATCCGGCATTTTAATCAACAATTTAATCAGATTAGTTTACTTAAACACTTTATTTTATAAAATTATACTTAAAAATAGGCCTGCCAATTTTGTGCAGAAGTCAAATAACTTTCAACGATTTTAGTTTGGAAGTTACGTAATAAGTCCTACAGGAGCAACACAGGAAATAACAAGGACGAGACAGGATAGTAAAAAGGTCTACTTACAGTCTGCTCGATCCCATGCCTTCCCGTAGAGCTGCTCGTGCCGTGGACAGGAACCTTCGGCGCCAGACGTGGTAACTTATTTATTTGGTTCGAGGATACCCGAAGCCGCGCGCGAGACCGATTTTTGTGTACTCGAACACAGCGTTTAGACAGCGGATATCCTACCGGCTGCGCCAGTTAACTCCCGGAGGCACTGCCGAAGGTTTTTAAAAAGAAACGACAGGAGTCTTGTCGCGATGATGTTTTATTCAAGACTAAAATGGCGCGCTTACTAAATCTAATACATTGTTCTTAGCCTAGGTTCTTATCTCTACGGATGTGTGTCGCCGGGCGTCTAGCCATAACATCCCGGCGCTACCGCGAATGCTGTGTCAGCTCCGGCCGCCCAAGGCGCGTAACAACTAACACGAACTTATAATATTAGGGGTCGATACAGCATGCATAACTAGGTTGTTTCAAAGGTAAACAATGCTACTACTGCGGTTGTGTTTTTCTACTTATAAGAATTGGAAAAATAAAAATCACGAGCGAAATAGTAGCGTTATCTTCTCAAGCAAGTTTTAGTAAGGTCTTGCTAAGAGTTGCGTGTTTGATTCCCGTATCCTACAATAAGGAGCTGGTTTCTAATGACACCCACGAGCACGTAACCGATGCTTGAGTGGGGTAAGATATGGGTAAGCTGATTCAGTTATTTATTTGACCCAGACGTGACTCCGATAAACTCGACACGGCTGGTGGTCCTACTAGTCTTTAGGAAGAATATTAGGAAGAATTGATACTTAAGTGTAAAATAAACGGTTAAGTAATTCAATTTTATTAAGTAAATACTCGAAATAACAGGTAATTAGCATGATCCAGGCCGGTCTAGCCACGTCGCAGCGATCGTTGAACTCGCTCAGGTCAAAAGCCTTGCAGTGCCAACCGTCGCTTAGGTATATATTTATCGCTAATACAATTTTCTGAGCCCCTAAGTTACTTGTGAAGATTATCCGCCTACCCGGACCAGACTGACAATTATATCCATTGAATATCTTTCGTCTGAAAGTTGTTACGGATACACAAAGGCTTCGTTAACTAAGTTATTTTCTCTTTGCGTTAAATCAAAGCAGTTTGGATTAAAGCAAATTAATGATCTGTTTCCAACGGTTGCTAGCCAGTCAGAATGATTCAGGCTATGTTCAAGAAATGTCGCAGCATTTTTCTCTTTACCTTTAAACACAGAAGTTAATTTCCAGAAGACAGGTCGATCCAATTAGTCAAACTGAACGTAATGTCAGTACTTATTTGTTTTTCATACTAAAAGTTTCTTAGTACAGAAAACATCTGAAGGCCAATTCTCGTAATAAAAACCTTCAAAATCTAGTCGCAGTCTCATCTTAGCGACAGTCATGTCAAAAACTTGTCAATAATGTAGGAAAATTAGTGGTATTTTTGACAGATTGAGACTTAGATCAGACTGTGAACGTTCTTAAAATTACGAGAATTGTCCCTCAGAAGTTCTACTCAAAACTGCAGTATTTTTTCATGTGTCATTAAATCAAAACCCCGTTCGACAAGACGACACGTACTCGTAGATACGTCTGTAGACAATGTTTGTTCTGTTCTGAAAGTTATTCTTTGTTACCGTCTATTTAGGAATGTGGCTCCTCTTAATTTCGGAGGTCAGTTACCGCAAACATATATACATATATAGCCTACTTAGGTATCTATCTCCTGATGAATAGCCGTTTCGCTAGAACGTTGCAATTACGTTTTTGCCTCCTTCATTATAGCTTAGCTATAAATTCGGGTGAGGTCTACTATAACCGTCGGTTCATCAAACGTTATTATACCTAACCAACTTCCAGAGATTCTTTCGTTATAATATATAGGTAAGGCAATTTTGGAACTCGTTTTAGGTAGGAGCAATTTATTTCCTTGTTTCTTTCCTATCTTCATTCATCATATAATTAAATCAGCAAAATGTCAGAAATAATTAGAATAATCTTAAAAACTTTCAAATTTATTTTTTCCTTTTTGAGGTTGAAAATTTTTTATCTGAAGTTTATTTTTATCAAAAGTTTTTTTGTGGTAATTTGTAGTTTTGGCTCCATTTTCCCTTTTGTATCTGCAATAATGGTTAGTTTATTTCCAAGTACCCCCGATACACTATGATTACGATGCGACACTGCGCGTAGTGCCTGCGTGCTTGGCGAGGTCCCGTGGCTCTGACTACCATTAACATTCGCGGCCGAGAAGCCTCGATTCGCTTAACTTGATACACACGCCCCATAATAGGACCAATCTAGTTTCTAAAAGCACGTAGGTATTTAGATTTCTATCACAAATTCAACTCACTAATTATAAGAAGGCTTTCTATATTTTCCTGAAATTGTTTGGACATGATCCTTTGCACTCGCCTGAAACCTAATACCTAAGTACTAAACCTAGAGCAATAATCACAATCTATTAGTTTTTTCTGCAAAAACAGTCTTATTTATAAACGCCTCATAAATTTTAATCAATTGCTAAGCAACTGATTAGCAAAATTCTTATTTATAAACGCTATTTAGTGCTAAGAGGTTGCTAAGCAATTTATTAGTAGCCGTCAAAATTAAACACCACCGGAGCACTGTTAAGAGGCAAGATGGCGGATTTTATTTGAATCAGCTGATTGTTGTCAAGTGAGAGATGAAGTTGGGTAAAAGGGCAATATTTCAATAGGCAGGTATACACTCCACTTTTGAATATATTCATTTTCTTCATACAATATAAGTAATTTTCAAGTAACTTTAGAAGCGAGAACTCTATGTTTAGAATTCGCAAAAGTAATTACCTGCCTAGAAATTTCTACAAACGATGGCAATAATGGTGTATGGTGTATATCTGTCGCAGACTTTATTACTTCCGCACTTTTACAGCCGTAAAAAACAAGCGAACAATGTATTACGATAACAAAACTTTCTTTTAGTGTTTCTCCGATGAATGAATCAGTATCACGAATCAGCTGGAAATACATACTTTTTGTTCTTGAAGGAGAAAGGTGGACGACTGGACCCACTGACCCACTGCTGACGACCACTTTCTGCCTCACTGCTATTTATAATAATCATTTTGTATAACACACAATGACGACTCGTGTATTATACTGTGCAAACTTGCGGAGCTTACGAAGCGTTAAACTTAGTTGAGCTGCGAAGACATGATTGATGATATTTATATATGAGGGATGAATACGACTTGCTCCTTTACTATGGAGAAAAACAATAGAATCATGATAACTATTAATGGATTTCTAGATAGCTTATGATGAACAACATTTAAAGCCGCACACGCCACATCAAGCAGGAAGTTGATCTAATGCACTCTGCCTCCTCGTTCAAAGATTACTACCAAAAAATATAAACAAACGAGCGATAGAATAGATGCGATTATGGTACATTTGTGACTGAATAACGAGCAGCAGCACCTTTTGTGCGCTCCCAGTATGATTTTAATGAAACCTTGGAGTGGAACACGAAGGGGATTTCTGTAAACAAGTCTGGATGCGCGACTGGTTGGCAGGTAACACTAGCGCTAAATATAAACTCTTAACGAGTTTCTACGATAAAAAGGCGAGTAGCTTCACATTATCGCACATCAGATTAGTGTTTCTGAGCGCAATGCGAACCCTATTAGGATATAGTTTATGGCTTTCCGAGCAAGAGTAAAAGGATCTTTGCGCTTTAGCGTCTTTTACAGAACTTATGACTTTACACAAAAATAAAATAAATATAGGTATATTCACAAATGAAAACAATAATAAATCTTTACAAGACAAAATATTAACTCTTTGGTGCAAGGTCACGCTAAATCAATTAACTATTCTAATCAGATAACACTAATTCATAAATATCTTTCAACAAACATGTCGGAACATCCGCCAGGTTATCGGCTAACAGTGCATTCCGTTTAGATACGGTATTTTTTGTCCAATAATTCAGACGTTTTAAATAAATTGTTATGGAATCGGCTGTGAATAGCAACTAGTTATAAAACCGGCCCACGTCGGCATTTTATCTGGTGACCCGATTCGAGGCAGTGTGAACGGGCTGGGCGGGTGTTGCACTGAAGACGCGGCTGCGCGGGCACCGCGGCCGCCAGCCAAGTGCAAGGCAAACCTCTCCACTACACGTAACACAGCATAACGACAACAAAATACCAACACGCGCGTCCGACACACACTTGTTTTGCTCGCATTTCTTGTACCTATTGGCTATTAACATTTGTTGGCAAGATGACTTGACTATTTAAATACGACTTGAATTAAAATATTGTAGTTAAAAAATCATGATATAGCTTTCATAAAATAAGTTTTAATTAAGTAATTTTTTTCAAGAAAAGTGCTCGGCTACCGATATCAAAAATACCTTGTTGCATCAATATTTTACGAAAAAGCATTAAAAATTACATAAAAGTAAGTCACGTCGTCGGATGCAATTACGAGACTAAAGTTTAGTGAACACGTAAAAAGAAGATGGCGGTAATAAGTGCAGGATGCGCGGCGGGTGCACGCTTCGGAGATGTTCCGATAGTGCGCGCGTAGGACCTAGTAGTTCCTTTTTAAAACGTTATATTTTTACACGAACGTTTTTATTCTGTATTTTTTATAGATGCGCACATAATGTCTTTACCTGGTAACCAATAAGATATTCATACAATGTACTCTTACCTTTTACTGGAAATCGATGGAAAATGATAAAAATATAATCTGTAAGGCCCGCTTACAACACAAATCACAAAATAAATTGAACACTAAACTAATTTAAAACATTGTGATACCCGCAACGCATTCAATCGGTTAAAGTTAACAGTGCCAGAATTATGTTTTAAATACGTTTAGCGCTAAACTTATTTAGTGATTTGTGTTGCAAGCGGGCCCTAGTAGCCATTCGTTCTTTTAAGAATAAAATACTTTATTATTTTGATGGGTTACGATAAATTAACTTTGGGAGCAAGAAGTTTTAGTGCGCGGTCACCAACCCGAACGCACTCTACAAAATTCACACAGACGAAAAACATTTTCTTCATTTTAATTGCTCTATTATCTTTTGACGAACACAAAGTTAAACTAATCAAGACAAGAAAAGCATGATTTCCGCTGAATCCACAAACTAGTTAATAAAGATTCTTGTCTAAGAATTCATAGAATGTCTGATTAACGACGGTTCTCCCATGCATAGATGGAATTTGCAGACAAATTAATGTTCTTCGGTTAACTTAATAAAACTGAAAGAGCTCTTCTAAGTCCGCCGGCTTAGGTACGTGATGTAGCTAGATATAATCTAGTAAGTATATCAAAGGGGCTTGCATTTAATTTGAAATACGAATGAAAATTGAAATACCCACGCAAGCAACTAATGAAAATCCATCACACGATGAAATGCACTCAAGTACTCGACGCTTATGGATAACGCGGTGCAATCTATCTTATTTATGCACTTTTCGAAGTCTAATATGTAGTTGGTGCGCGTGACTGTACGCAACGCCAATTCATTTCGTATTGCATCCGCAGAAGACACCACTTTCTTCGTAATGATGTCTCGACGCAGGACCGCGCACGTACTTTATACGTCCATCGCTTCAATCGTATGAAAGAGGTCCATCAAATAAAATAAAAATTCACCAATAAGAACTGAATATCCGATGTAAAAGGCACCATTAAAGGAAGAAATGCAATCGGCAACCAGTCTGTGTTTTGAGAACCCTTAAAAGGCGCTTCAAGGGAAATCTACTTTAGTACCAACATCGTCAGTTTCAAGCTTGTTGGAAAAGCACATTAAAGTTTTTTACACTTCTAGAGTAGGTACTTGAAGATTTTCCAACATGATGATTATCAATTTAACAGTAACTTGCTCCAATTTACCCATTCAATTATCCTAACACAACTGGATTATTAAAAAATTAAAGAGATCGTATCTTCAGACCATCATAATTCAAGTTAACAGAACAAAAAATTATTGTGATATAACTGGATAGCGGTCTATTAGCATGCTTGCAGTGGAACACATTACTATACAACAAGGTTTTTTTACTAAATTATTCCATGTTTTAGGTGATATACAAAAAACATATTCAACCGATTTGAGAACCTCCTCCTTTTATTGAAGTCGGTTAAAAAAACGAAACGCAATTTGTCTTAATACATCTAACCCACAAATTGGGGCAGATTTTCCCGTTTTTTCTGCTTTGGAGTTCAAATAGATCTATCCAACCTTGTTAAGACCTCGATGCACCTTATCGACGCTAGACTACGTATTTATTGGATAACGGCATTTAGAATCGGATCTCATTAAAAAAACAACAGACTACAAAAAAAAAACACTACAAAGTGATAAATAACTTTAATTTCGGAAGTCGGTGTCGTTGGTTTCGCATTTTCGTTTTTTGACAGCGACTTTTGAAATTAAAGTTATTTACCACTTTGTAGTGTTATTTTTTGAAGTCGGTTGTTTTTTTTTTTCGTAAAAAAGTTTTTATTGTTCACTATTTAGTTGTACCTGCCCCACACACATTCAATTAATACTAGTGCATTGAAGAATTGAAGACACCGACTAGAAGAATCATCAAAATTCGCATAGAAATGCCAGAGATGCAGTACAGATGCAGTACTTCGTACATAAGAATAATTACCTAATGTAATATAACAAAACCTTCCTGAAAGTATGTACATCACATTAATGAAAGAATTATCAAAATTGGTTCGTTAGTTTTTTAAGAAAATCGCGGGCATACAAACATACATACATACATACGGGTCGAATACAGAACCTCCATTTTTGAAGTCGGTTAAAAATCAATGCAATTAATGGAGAAAGTCGTGAAGACCGTTAATGACAAAATGTTCATTGGAAACAAGTTTCTTTGTCCGATTTTTATGTCGGGTGGCAGGTTCTTGTCTGCGAGAATTTAAAGTTGAAAAAAGAGTTGGTTGACACACAAATGTGTTGTTGTTTGGGAAGGTACCGTTATGCGACACCCGTGCTGACCCGACCTCTGGTTCAACGATCAGTCAACATTCGGACAATGCGGGAGTTTCCCAGGCTAGGCCATGACTGATGGCACCGACACATTTTTCTCATTAACGGTTCAGAAGAACTGGCTTTAGACAAACTTAAGATTGCCTTGTAAATGTTAATGAAACTTGGATACCGTTCATATACTCGTAAGTAGTTCCAGTTTTCTAACAGAACTCTTAAAGTAGTCTGGGTTTATAAAAGCTCTAAAAATAGATTACAAAAAATAATTAGTTTGTCGTAGCACGTATTATTTTGATTTGTTTTAATTTTATCCATCCTTTACCTTCTTTCTTTTTATAGAATGACAATCCTTATGATAATGATGACCGCAGCACCGGACGCGATCGAAAATCCATACAAATACTACTTATAGGTTAATCGAGACTAAAACAGACAACTTGGAATACGTAAATTCATGATGAAATAATCATGCTCATGATTTAATCATGATTACGTAATTATAGTAAAAATAGCTGAAAAAAGTTACACTTCGTAGCGCTGCGCGTGCTGCGCTGTAGCGGCGGCGGCAGCGCGTGCCTACACAATAGTAAATAAATAGTTATTAGGGTACCTATATGGGTATCGTCGAAGGCGTTAGAGGCAATTAAGCGAACACGCGGAAGCCCACACATCATTATTCATTAACAACATCGGCTAAAAGCTCGGGGATCGCTTCCTGGGTTTTTCTGCGCGGGAGGAGTGCAGATGCGCGGTCTCGCGTGCTGGCCCGCGCCGCTCGTGCGCACACGCCTCTTACATCATAACATCATATGTAAATAATTCATGGAATAGCGTTCGATTCGGTTAGTGAGCTTTATATAGTTCCTAACGGTAAAGAAAAAATATAGGAGAAGTTCTCGTACTTAATAAATTAATGTTATAGTCTCGGCTTGAAAGAAAATCGTTATTGAAACACGTTCCAGCTGCCGGTAATATTACTACTGTCGGTTACGTTGTTTGTTTGACAGTCTTTTCATTTCCTTTCATGTCTAAAACACAGTATATATTAAGCTTTATAAAAAAATATGCCTTTATTTCTTTCTAAAAATTATACCTAAGTACATAGGCTTTAGGTTTCATGAGTAATGATGTAATAATGGCGCTAAATCTACCAAGTTATAAGCACGATTGCTGCTAAACTAATCATTATTATCTAATCATGTTTAAGAACTAATAAGGAAACTTATTTTTTATCAAATAAACAGGCAACACACCTAATATAGAATTGAAACGCAATTATTAATTACGAAATAATCTACACGACTAAAAAAAAACCGTATCATCACGATGGCAAAAAAATGGTCAAAAATACAATTCTATTCGTACTTATTTATGCCTGCAAATATTTTTAGAATCAACCATAATAGCATCAATATTCAGATTTTAATCACGTATTTTCCCGGTCTCTGACTTATGCCTTTTAGACTAATCAAGGTGGATTGAGTTCATGTTCACACAATACGACAGTTTTTAGAATATTGTTTGTGAACTCTTTTTATTACAAAACGGTACACAATATTTCGGGTGCAGGATCTGTCTCGTGTCTAAATTGCCTCGTTAACTTCACTAAGAGCGTCATTAATGTTTGGTACTTTGGTCGCACCGTTAGTGGCGACGTTACCGTGGTCGCACTTGGTCGCAGTCATCACCACAGTACCACACGAACCACGCTGTCATACGATGTAGCTCAGTAGAGCATGAGATAGATTATGTTTTTTAGGCATAATCGATTTAGAGTCGACTGCGGTTTTCTAACAGATTTTTATCGAATTTGAAGTTAATAAAATATAAATTGTCAAGTTTGATACCTACTTGTCTCGAATAGAAAGTGCGAATTAAGTTGTGACTAACGTAAGTGGATTGTGACTAAATTATATTAAAGTAGATCGAGGTAATTGCTTTCATATAAATGAATAATAGTACGTTATCCCAGGGATGGAGGGGTCATTTGATGATTTCCCATCCATAAAAAAAAGGGATCACCAATTAGTTTCAGTACGTTTGGTAGGCGATTACTAGTGACCACGATTAAAAATAGGTATCTATTAAGAAATAAAATGTAAAGAAACATTTTTTAGAAAGTAATAAACTAATATTGGCGCCGATTCTCTTGTTCACAAACAAAACTAAATTTAAGTTCAGTGCATCTTTTTCTTTCTATTTCATAAAGTAAAGGACAGGAGATAAATATTAGTTTAGTCCTGTCAAATTAAGATACTCCATAGACAATTTAGACGTGATTAAAAATTTGGCTATTAAAAATACGTCAATTAACGTCAGGCACTGACTAATTTGACCGGTCTAAACTAATATTTATCTTCTGTCCTTTTCTTAATGAAATAGAAAGAAAAAGATGCACTGAAATTAAATTTAGTTTAGTTTGTGAACAAGGGAATCGGCGCCAATATGTAAGTAATTAAAAATAGCAGAGTAAGTCATTAACTTAAATGTGAAAAATTAAATTTTTCACTTCATTCTCACTAAGCGTAATTTCTTACTTGGGATTGCTCGTCTCAATTAGTCGATTAAAAACGATCGATCAAATATAATGTACCTAAATATTAAATGCCTACTGTAAAGGATTCATAGATATCGATTATCAGCTTTTGATTAATCCGTACAGATAAGTTGTTCTTTATAAGCATGTTCCTATTTAGATGTTATTGCCAAAAACATAACACTCCTCATTTGAACTGTCGTATAAAAATAAGGGCTTGTTGCTCAGTCCAAAAATAAATAAAAAAATACATCTAGTTTCATAGACAAAGTCGGTTCAAGTCGTAGGCCCGGAAACATGGCCGTTACAATTGGTTTAGTTACTTGAACGAGGGTCACCCTAATAGATACGTGAAACGCTTGGTGGACTGGAATAAAATATTCCAATTGAATTTATGGGAAACAACATTAGTTCTATCCCAAATATATATATACTAGCTGCGCCCCGCCGTTTCACCCGCATAAGTTTCGATCTCGTACGAATATCGGAATAAAAAGTAGCCTATATGTTAATCCAGGGTGTCAGCTACCTCCATACAAAATTTTATCAAAATTCGTCCAGCCGTTTGAGCGTAAAGAAGTAAGAAACATATAAACACACTAAAAAGTTTCGCCTTTATAATATTAGTGTGATATAATTATATACATAGGCAGTATTATAGTAAATCCACATTTCACAAGTTATATATCTAATATAAGTATATCTAATATAAGTCCATCTAATAGGAGTATATTGCCATCAACCAGGCACAAATCCAGACTCCAATGATACTATTGCGAACTTCTTAATGGAAAACACAATGACCCTTTTCCCGAAGAGGGGATCAAACCTCAGACCCTCACACTCAGTATGCTAACGAGGCTGTCATCAGGGGCCTACTCTCTTATTCCGTCGTCGGAGATACGGGTCCGTCCAAAAGTAATTCAAAACATCTGAGTGAACCCTACACCAGGGTAACAACCTTTTCGGACAGGGAAAAACACATCGGGAGTAGAGACAACTGTCAAATCGTGACGTCATTCATTCTTAGGTTGAGCGCCAACATGTTACGGAGTAGGAGTCCCCGTAACTTCGGCCGAAACTACGGACTTCATGCTTAAGGAGTAGACCTCTAGATTCAATAATCTCCACCCACAATAAAAAATACAGGTGTACGAATATCAAACAGTACAGCTGCCAACGTGAATGAACAATCGACTTTAATCCCCATTGATATCCCCAAGAACCAGATTATTTATTATTAAGATCTCATGTAAAATGTACCAAAAATCACACCAATAAATGAATTGAATTGAATTGAATTGAACCTTGTAACCCGGAAGTACAAGAAATTTGATAGGTAAGTACGTACGAGATCAATAGATCCGAAGGTAACGGTAGTGCATCGACGGTGAACGACACCGTGCGATCGGCGCACAGTGGAACGAATGTATGGGAGCGGTTGGACGTAGACATGTCCGAAAAAAAAGAGTAAAATTATGCCAAACTAATGATGCCATCTTATTCGATTACTTAATGCCTTCATAACTTGTGGTGATGAATTTCTTCATAACTCCCATATTTCGGGAGTAATTTGAGAAAATGTGAAATTTTACTATGAAAATGAGTGTATCGAGCTCTCTCCCTCCTGATTCCGGGCTTGTTTCAAGTAGCGGTCTCTAATATCGTAATGCTATTACTAAGAGCTATATTTAATACTAAGACACATAGTGCGCCAAATGTGCACTTTCTGGGATAAAAGGAAATGAAAATTTAAAAAAAAAAAACGTTTTTTCCCCATTTGTATTTACTTTAAACCGCAGACAGACTTATTAAGAGGTCTATAAATATATTATATATATACAGAAATATATATTAACAAAAATATTCACAAGAACTGATGAGAGTATGACTTTTAAGTAAGTTGATAATAAATTACCTAGTTTCATTAAAAGTACAATAAATAATTAAGATGTAAGCTCTAATTTACTAAGTTACACATTTTAAAACAATAACATCATTTAATTATCTTCGTCATCATCATCATCATCAATTAATTCAAATTCAGAATCGATGTCCGCTAAATCATTTATGTTAACAAATTCGATATCACTTTTCTCAGAATCCGTAAGCTCATAAAATTCCTTAAAAGAAGATTTTTTTACAAACTTATTTCCTTTTGGACGGATACTTGTAACAAGTGGATCAGAAGACAGTAAAAGATTGTGCATAATATCTTCATTGCATGAGATACTGCTATGCTTTCGAGAATGCCCCTCTCTATATTTTCTAAAATCTTTATTTCTAGCCTCAGATGCCTCTTCGGATAGAAAACCAATGGGCACAATTGACATGTTCTGAACTATGTCTGGCCCATGCATTAAAATTTTATGAAGTGAAGAAGGCATATAATACCATGGGTATAACTCCACGTAAAGCTTAGCAGTATCAAAGCAGAACTCTCGGAATTTAGTTACGTTGATCTTCTCTCCTGATGAAATACACTGCAAGATCACACAGATTTTTCTTAAAAGCATAGCATCTATTCCGGTCAGTTCAGCAGATTTAGTGTAGTTTTCAAAAAATCTCCTTGCCGAGTTGCCATTGTTGGTGGATCCACTGCCTTGTTTCACAACATCGAGAAGTAAGCCCGTTTCTCTTCTTACAGCCTCTTGAACTCTTTTCTTCCTGTCATCAACTTGCCTTTTTGCTATATCACCCCTTACTTGCCATGATTTTATGTCTAATTTGTAGGAAATGTGTAATAAGCATTCCATTGAGCGAATCCAAGCGTGAAGGGTGCTTAAGCCATATTTATACATGTCCTCGTTTGCGTGTTTATCTTTGATTAACTCTAAATTATTCATTTCTTTAGGACAAGCCTTGCATATGTCACACACTGAAGCTGCTGTATTGGATATAATGGAATGAATTTTACCATCAATCATTGTCAACAGCAGTTGGTGTTTGACACTAATTCCATCAGTGATGGTGGATGGAGTTAAGGCTTCAATCTCTGCTTCGATTTCAGCCATCTCTCTCTGCACATTTTCTTTGGTTTCCTTTATAAACTTAAACAATATTGGCCGGCAAAATGAAGTGGAAGATGGTCGCTCGTTTTCCCAAATTGTTACACCTTTTGAGACGAGCCGCAGTGGTACAAGACTAATCATAAAATTACTAGCAAGATCGATTTGCTCATCTTCACTCGTCCTTTGATGATAAATGCTTTGGCTAGATGATCCGTCAAAACCCCATTTGCTGGTCAATACGAGCTGTTGATTGGGATCAACAGGGGTTTCTAACGACCTAATAAGTCTTCTTGAGGTTAAATCCATCAAGGCTTGTAATTTGATTTTTGCAGAGCTCTCTGTAACTGTGAGATCTTCTTTGGCCGGATAGCACTTAATTTTTTCTTTAACCAACATGTAGTAACTCGGGTATTGAAGAGCTCCTTCTTGAGTGTTGAAATCCCGAAGAGTGTTATAGCGCCATTTCGATAAGTTCATCGATACATAAAGAGCCAATGCCTTCAAAGGGGATATTTCCCGTACCTGAATTGATTTACCTTCAATGAAGGCTT
Source organism: Amphipoea oculea (assembly GCA_945859645.1). Lineage (NCBI taxonomy): Eukaryota > Metazoa > Arthropoda > Insecta > Lepidoptera > Noctuidae > Amphipoea > Amphipoea oculea. Next base: position 9,371,701 of record OX243862.1, read on the forward strand.
TGATTTTTGAGGCCTCTTCTGGATTCTCCGTCAAGTATTTCATAACATAAGCTGTATCGCTTTGTCCTGCCTTTTGAAGCGCCCTTTCGGCCGAAAACATAATTTCAGCGCTGCTACTGCTGCATGAAAGACTATCTTCAGTGCGTCTTCTTTTTTGCCGGTTACTAAGGTCCTCAAAAGATTTACGAGGACTAGGATGTGTACAAGTTGAAGCATCAGATTTAGCAGGAGAAATTATGGGCTCGATGACGTCACTTATATTTTCTGTAGAAGGTTCCATATTTTCATTCTGTAATTCCGGCCATTGAATTGCAGCCTGTAGCCAAATCTCATGTTTCTTCCGAAACTTATCTGTGCTTCTTCCAGACTGTGTCCATTTTGCATAAATGCGGTAGCAAAATCGACGACACCAGTCTTTTAAACTTGTTTCAGCACTTTCACATAACTGAACACAACTGTTATCTTTTAAAACACTGAACAAATAGTTAAAGTCGCGTAAATCTTTATGTGCGCGTGCGCATAAAGCAACGTGAATATCAAGATTTGTATTAAAATTTGGAAAATACATTGCGAGATTAGCTTGGATACAACGAGGTGTAAATCAACACTGATTTTAAAGTTACTAATAGTGACCTATTTATATAAAATCCAGGTATCCCAGGTATCCTTTGTTAAATATTGCAAGGTAATTAGTTATTGTGATAATTAGTAAATGATGCATGCTAAATTAGTGTATTAAGAGCCATTTAGTAATTAAATAATAGCAATGTTCTTATCAGTAATCATTAGTGCATCAGTTTTATATGTAAACCTTAAGTCCCTAATTATATATCCTAATTAGCTTATATCTTCTCTAATTGGCTGCTCAGAAATGTTATTGTAATAAGGTAAACCTTTAGAAAAACGGTTTTAATCAACAAAATAAACAAAAAATAAAAAAATTGTGTTATAAAATAAACATCACTCTTTATCCCAGAAAGTGCACATTTGGCGCACTATGTGTCTTAGTATTAAATATAGCTCTTAGTATAAGCATTATGATATTAGAGACCGCTACTTGAAACAAGCCCGGAATCAGGAGGGAGAGAGCTCGATACACTCATTTTCATAGTAAAATTTCACATTTTCTCAAATTACTCCCGAAATATGGGAGTTATGAAGAAATTCATCACCACAAGTTATGAAGGCATTAAGTAATCGAATAAGATGGCATCATTAGTTTGGCATAATTTTACTCTTTTTTTTCGGACATGTCTACGTCCAACCGCTCCCATACATTCGTTCCACTGTGCGGCGCCCGCGCAGCCTCCGATAACGCAACAATTATTAGCTTGTTATCGACCGATCTCATAGAGCTCGTGTCAAAAACGATGCACCGTTAAATACGCGTTAGGAAACTGTGTGGGAATGATATGGATTTTTTTAGCTAATTAGAAAAGTATTTAGATTAAAGTATTTAGATTTAACAGGTATGTAAGTAAGGTGGAGTTCTGTATTTTCTGCCCAGTCCCAAGGGAAGAAGAAGGCTTTAGTTTATGTATGTATGAACATGAGAATAGGTTCACGAATTATTTAGACATAAGCACCAAGAAATGTCAATTAATAATGCAAATTGGTTCAATGTGACATACCTTTCTAACCTAATATTATAAAGAGAAACAATTAGTTTTTTGTATCATGTTTGTTATGCTTTCACACTAAAACGGATGAACGGATTTGGATGAAATTTGGCACATGAGTAGATCGTGACTTGAATTAGTACATAGAATACTTTTTATCTCGATATTTCTGTGACATCGAGACTTATGCGAGTGAAACCGCGGGGCGCTGCTAGTGTGTGATAAATTGGGTCACAATTTTTTTCAAAAATATCGATTAGTTTTTATAAAGATAACTAAAATACGACGAAATAAATAACGACGTTAAGGGAATAGACCTTAAATGATATCATTTTAATTATCACAATTATTTGGCTTCCGACGATAACCAATTGTTTAACTGTCGTCTGAGTTTCGTGCTTCACTAATTAAATTATCGTTCATTCACAACAAAACCAGATCGTGAACTTGAATTTAATATTTGCTCCTCAATTTATCTCAGGAACGAGCTTCCGACAATTTTATATACGTCACACGATACTGGCTCTTGTCTTTACGCACAAATACAGACACTAATTAATTGACATAACAATAAATTATACACGCCATTATGATCTTTGTATTCGAGGTCATAGAGGCGAGATTAGACCATAATACGACATGACAATTTGAGTGAGTATACTGCCGGTACTTGACGAGTAGCGTGTCATTATGGCACTAGATTTAAGTGCGACTATAATTAAGATAAATTACACGTATTTTGATCTTCGCGACCTTCCGCTATAGAGGAAACAATGTGTTAAATACAAGTAGCTAGTTGCGTCATGTTTACTTAGACACTGAAAATTACATTTCAAAATAACTCATCAAAACATGAACGTTACGATATCACATAATTTTGCTTCAAAATTTTCTAAACTTATACAAAGAGACTACGATTTTGTAGCATTATAAGTTCACACACAAAAACATCTCTCCAGATATCACAACCTATAAAAACAAATAAAAGCCGGGAGTTTTTTGTTACCGTACCAAAATCCATAGCCGGTCCGGCTTTATTTCACCTTAATAATCATTGTCGTGTACCGTTGTCCGGCCACAAGGTAACGGGACCCAAGGCCCTAAGCATTGAATAGCGCTCCGCTTATTCCGATCATCTCACATTTTAAGGGGCAACCATGTTAAACTTAAACTTGGGAAGCTTCAAGCTTGTAATTGGCTTTAGAATGTTGATTTGGGAATTAGAAGCATGAATGGATTTATGTTTGGGCACGATCTCTGTATTAATTATTATAGCCATGATTGATTTGGTTAGATAATAGTGCTTTGCGTAGACACTAGCGTCAATTAGAATAGTCTTAATCTCTTTCTTTAGACACTAAAGTCTTTAGTCACTTAGAGCTTCTAAACTTCTTGGTGGATTTTGATACGGGCTACGCTAGGATAATAATTTCTTGAAAAAGGTTTTAGTGTGGAACTCGTACATAATATTTCACCCATGCGGCGGCGGGTCACAATAGTCTAACAAAATATAGGTGGCACATACCTGCGGGCGGAGTGTCGTATGTCTTGAGTAATAGTCGTGTTGGTAGAAGCTGGTGGGCGATAGCGGCGGCCGATATTTCTTGTGGCCGTAGCCCATCGTGTCCATCGTGTGCATCTTGTTCACCACACTAGTCGTCACACGGCTCACACCCACTAGTTTGTTCCCGATCTATCGTCTGGTGCTGGGCAGGTCAGACATTAAGCGTCACATGTCGCTTGCTCCTCTGTAACAATAATTTGATTGATATCAGTATTTTATGACAGGTTTATTATGGTTCTGAGTAGAGCTTTCTTTGTGGAGTGAATGACTGGATGGATCACAAGACGACGCGGGCGCATAACTTGCATCGAAAACATGGAATAACGACAAAGCGCATTAATGATGAAGTTGAGGCTCTCTAGCATTTTATAAATTTCATAAGCATGTTTTAAGAGATCACAACATCGTGTGTAATGTCTACAGCTGTGTTACTGCAATTAACATCAAAGTTTCTTGTTTGATAACTCTATATCGGGTTCACAAGTCCCACGTTACCAGTTTATTTGGGAGTTATTCAAATATATTAACGGGACCAGCTTTGAAAGTACTAACATCCGCTGTATAAATTACGAGTGCTTCGCTCTGCACCGTCCAATATTTACATAAAGTCTCACAGAACTCGAGAGCTCGCTCCATCGCCGTTTGTTGTGGAAACGAATTTAAATCGGCCAAATACCTGCCACTAGGACTACGACTAGTGACGTGACATAACTGTACAATCGTAACGACGAAATTTATCGATTAAAACGTAACGATCTGAACTCTACAGTGGCACTCGAACGGTCAATAAGTTCATATTTTATTGGCATTTGCATTTTATATTTATAGTTGTTTTATCGGGTCTTAATGATCTGCTAATTTGATTTCGTAGTCGTAACATTAAAAATAGTTAACCGTAAATGTTTAATTACTAATACTTAATCACTTTAGTCATGGTAAAAGTCGTGCGGGAAAAACACACTGAATTAGTTAATGTGGTCGACAAAACAACCTTTTCTTTTCGGCAGAAACGTTTCTTCTCAAAAATAACTTACCTATACCAACTCTCTAAAAGGACAAAAAGCTTTTCCTCATAAATATTTGTAGCCTTTATCAAATTTGTCCCAATACATCCCCCACTCAGAGAAATCTACTCATATTCATTTATTTATTAATACTGATTTGTTATTGTTCATCGTTTCCTGAAAGCCAGTTCCAAACAAATTGATTATTCTTGTCAAAAAATTGACCAGTAATTTACAAAGTTGTGACAGTTCTCACGCGCAAATTGAAGCGATGCCGAATGTTTGTTTTTGTTCAAGTTTTTATCTCATTGATTGAGTAGTATTCGGCCTCAGCTCAGGGCCAGGCATTGCACTGCTCAATTGTTCCACAATCGACACCACGGATCAATGGATATTATACAATATTGTTTTTCCCTGAACGTTGTACCATAATAACTCATGGCTGTATTCAGTAAGCTCATTGAACAAAAACTGGTTGCGATGTTAAAATTAATTGTTGATTAATATCAGGAAGTCTTGGTCATCGGCTCCACGTGTGTTCTTCGGCTTATCTCAATCAAGATTGATGTACAAAAAACAATGACACGGTAATACGGTGTTTTTATGTGGCAACCATTTGTGACACTGAGCAGGTGTTCAAAATAAATTGCGTTAATATTCTTCTAAACTATAACATATTGTAAATTGGTAAAAGATTTTTGCGATATTTATGGTTTAATATGTTTGGTTTAGATATGCTTTTCCAGAAATGGAAGGAACCTATCTAGAAACCGAAAGCCTACTAAGGTAAACCTAATATTACACATCCACCTATAAGTACCAAAACGGTACTACCACTTGCTCCACATCAAACTTGCGTTACATTTATCTCACACTACATCATATGATCATACTAACTATAATGCTCTTATATTTTCCTCAGCACGTCGCTACTACACTTGAACGTCGTTAACACGTATAGGTATATTTCTCAAGCTAGCCAGGCCTTGTCCTGCATGATGCTGACTCATAGCGAGCATGGCCACCGTGGGAACTGCTTATCAGTGCGCTCTTGTGCGAATCGTAGGCCAAGTAATTATGAACTGGTTTGTATATAGTCTATTGAAGTTATATAACTGGGTGCTTTGTTGAAGTGCTCTTAAGATATATTTTCTAGGATACTATTGTGTTCCTGTTCAATTGATTTTAGATATGAATTATGCCTCAAGCAAACGTTCTGATGATAAGAAAACCACATGTAAAAATTCTGAATAAATCCTTACTAAGTACTACTAAGCTCTCAATATTATTCCCAAAACTCTAAACAAAGCTTGAATTTTTAAAATAAACTTGATTATAAGTCCGCGTGGTGTTGGTAAACAAAATGCAAGTTCAATGTATCCCAGGTGCAGAGCGGCCTCGGCGCGGTCCAATGTCAATGTCACCTTTCCATTGAGTCGACACCGACATCGTTGCGCTCGCGCCGCCATCGCTCGTCGACCGTCGCCGCTCGGACGTGGACCGATGCGACTCAGCCGCTTGGAACAGGAAATACCCGATGCTAATCGTAAAGTGGGATTTAGAAATTTATCCTTTTAATATTATCAATTATTAAGCTTTTGAATAGAGGTGTTTCCAAAAATGACTGATATCAAAATGCATTTAATTTAAAAAATTTGTGAAATACTTGTGTGAGTCATTTTTAAGGTATTTTTTTGACATCAAAAATTAAATATCCTCATCACACACTTATAAACATAGCTGGATTTTACACGATCGCAACCGGTTTAGTATTCCAAGAGGTTTAGATACTGGTTTCTAATTCTAATAAATGTTCAAGAATTATAATTTTGCAGATTGTACTGCTTTCTTTTTGAATATATGCCAAGATAATTTAAATAGTCGTATAAAATGTGGGCGAGGTAACGCGAATTGCGGTGGAATTCGGACGAGAACGGTACTTGCGCACGCAGCCGACGGATTACACACACGACACACGTGCTGATACATTATACAACGCTGCTAATCACTTGTTTTAGATTAGGTACATACATTAGTACTACTTGGAAGGTATTCAAGCTTCAGGGTAAGCAAACAATGGAATTCGTATATTTTACATTGCATTTTGCGAATCACGTCGCGACTCAAACTATCTAAGGTAAGTACTTCATTAATATCTTAACTTATTTAAACAAATACAAATCCATATAGTGAAACGATTAAAAATCATAAAAATGACTCATCTTGAAATTAAAATCTGTAGCTACGAATATTATAATAGTGCTACGCTGCTACGCCGTAGCGCAGCGTCAAATTATAATCTCATTATACTAGGATTTTAAGAAAATTAGGCACTCTGTCATTAATTTATTTTAAGTTAGCAAGTAAGCAGAGGTGTGATTGTTAGAAGAAACTCTGGACTTATGACTGCCACAAAATAATGGAAGATAGTCGAGTAATTCCTTTCATAACTTGTTTGTGTCCCTGTAATTAGACTAGTCCGGCCACTCCATAGCATTACTCCGTTAGCACAATTACCAGGCTGGCAGACAGACGAAGAGGCGACAAAGAGCAGACAGTCACATCCTCTATGCTATAGTGACACAGAGTAGAACAAAGAGCACTGGGGCCACAACACCGTGAAACGGACAGTTTAATCGTTGGCTAATTGTGCCTACAGTTGACGATCTGACGTGTACTAGGGCTTCATATGCATACTGGTTTAGTATTTATACTCGAAGATTATTATAGAGGCTGCGATACACCTATTGTTGTTGATATCTATAATTATGAACACAAGGTCATATTGGTAAGTATAAATGTTTGATGCAGGGAATCCAAATGCACAATGCATTTGGATTCCCTCTCATATTACTTTTACGAAGACGAATACGCAGTTTGGATTCAGGTACCACTATGAAGACTATGAAGACCGAATTGATTTATATTTAGAAAATAAATGAGCAAGTTCAAACTTTGTGACGTGACGTGCGTTCCGTAGAGACGTTCATTCTCATTTCCGAGATCAAAATCTATATATATTTGGAAAGATCGAAATATTTTTCCCCTTATCTGGTTTCAATATAATAACAAAACGAAACTCGGCGACATTTTCCTTGATGGCGTTATCTTACAATGGAACCTTCGCACAATAATTGACTAAGCTGGTCCCAATTTCTCGGAAACTTTTAGTTTTAAACGTTTTGTTTCTGGAACGAATGCCAACATTTAAAAACTAATCATCTGAAACCCGAAAAATTTGCTAAAAAACTAGGAATTTAGACTATAAAAAGCTATACAAACTTTCGTAATGAAAATAATGATGATTGCTATAATTTGCAGAATTTATTTTCTATTTGAAATTGCGATGTATTCCTAATAGCGCTTTTTCTGTTAAGAACGTGCACGATAGTTTGTTCAACCCATTGAAAAACTTCAAATTAACATTTATGTGTTTTGAATTTGAATCACTGATTACTTAGGTAGATGTATTGTTATTCTTCACTGGTGATTGACAAACAAAGACCCACTGTCTAATGTACAAATACAACATAACCAACAATTATAATAGGTAAACTAAGTAGTACTATATTAAAATGGAAGATAAAGTTGCAATGTTATGGCAATAAATACAACACAATTACGAATGGGAAAATTCGTGCCAAAATCGTATTTACCATTTGCCTAAACATCGTTTTCCTAGCCACCTTCATAGTTTTTTGTACAAAACTTCAACTTTAATTCAATATCTCACACCTATTATTGTAATCAGAAGCAGGTATATCGTTTCCTGCTGCTGGTGATTGGCAGAGCGTATAGTCGTGACGAGCACCAGTCGTCCTCAGGTCGGGAGCATCCGTGACTCCGGCACCGGCCTCGCTGACGTCACCCCCAATTACGTGTTCACCATGCAGTTGCGTTATGTTATCTAATAGTTGGACACGACCGAAACAATTAATACTAACTATTCATCAATCTATAATGTGTAAACAATCTTTAAAAAAATATTTGTTGGAAAAACGAGAGGCGGATTTGTTAGAAGTCTAATCGATTACAACGTTAATATAGTCATACTTACATAATAATACTTATTGAATGAGCATACCTACTTATGCAAATTAAAATATGATGTGATCTACAAAAAAACAAATTACGCGAGTATCTCGATTAGTCTTGGTTCGGCCATATATTTATCTTACAGTTCAGTGTGTGCATGCATACGAGCGGCACGCGTCAACTGCAGCCGTCCACGGCTGCAGTTGCCTCCTCCGCCTCTGCTTCTGGCGCGCGCCGCTCGTGTATATGAGCACTAATATTCAGCAGCACCCGAATAACAATGCTGTGCTAATTACGCTTTATAAAATGTCAAACATCATATGGTAAGTTCCGTTTGCTTATAGTGTCATCCGTTTCTAAGTATTTGGTTGGTTTTGGGGATGCATGAAGAAGCCTCCTCGTGTAGCGCGGTTGGTTCCGCCACTTACTCAACCGCTGACAGTCACACTCAACACCTTATTTGACTGGCCAATTCTTGTCTTGCGGTGGTAGGGCTAATGTCCGCCTGGTTTGCACCCGGCTCCCACCGGAGTCCGCAGCCTGCTGTGTTTCGTCGATGCGTGGGAGTTCCAGTGCCATAGGCATCTTCTGGGCACGCTCGTTCCATCAGAGACCTTATCCATCGCTTTCCATCTGGCGAGATCGAGTTCGGAGCTGGAGCGTGCCCATTCAGCAATAAAAAAAAAATTGTTGACTTTCATCAGCTGATCATAACGGTTCTCAAAGGGAGTAGGTGTCAGTTAGCATGCCTGATAGGTGAATTAATGAACTTAGTGACACTGATGGATACTTAAGACTGTCCTAGGAGCAATCACTTAGTCTGCGGGAAGAGCAGGGAAGGGATGGGCTCGAATTTTGGAGTCGCTAAAACACGCATGACCATTGACTAAGCATTTCGTGTTGCTCTACTCCGTTAAAGTTGACGAAAGCTAATGAGTGTTGGGTCGTAACTGTTCTCAAGTATTTAGGTTATGGTGATTTTATTAACATCGGTAAAACCAAAAGGTTTTACTTGTGTTTTCGTAATTTTAGAACTGGTTGAAAAAACTCTTTTTAATATTGTCAATGTTGTGATAGTTTGTTTCTATTTATCTATCAAGTTTAAATGTAGTTTTATTTTTCCTTTTCTAAACGTATAAGCTATCTACTTATGTTGTAATTCGATTTCTTAGACTATAATAGCGTTGTGGGCTGCACGTTACCTACTTTGCGTTTATTGTACAATAAAGTATACAAGACGTCCCTTAATTGACCGCATAGAATAATCAACCTACAATGTTCCCACTGCTGGGACACAGGCCTCTCTGTGAGAGGGAGTGGGCTATAATCTACCACGCGGGCCCAGTGTGGGTTAGTAGATGTCACATGCCTTTGAATTTTTGGTTCTAGGACATGCCGGTTTCCTCACGATGATTTCCTTCACCGTTTTGGAGAGCAGTGGTGATGAAATTATTTACACAAGGTAAAGCGCCGTCTGGGTTCGAACCCACGACTTACAAATCGTAAGTCAAGGCCGTTACCACTGGACCACCACTGCTTTTCTTAAAATAACCAATCATCGCGATGAAGATGTACATCAAAGTGGGTCCACTCGAAGACATGTAGACCACTAGTGAAGTGCTTAACGATACGGTCAATAGATATCTAAAAACGATTGATGGTGTAACGGTAACGCAACCTGGTTGACTGACTAAACATGCATCAGCTACGATTTATCTCAGTTTTAAAAACTACGCCTATTATTTTTATAAGATTTATTGAGTGCTGTTTTTTTGCGTAAATGTTTGTTGAAACTCACTAACTTGCTGATTTATTTATTTGGCACAAACATTTGTTGTTTATAGATAGTTTTTAGATGATTTCTACACGAAAACTGAGTATTCAGGACTTGTATCATAATTCATATTGTGTGGGTAAAGTTGGTTACATTTTGTACCAGCAATCTAAATTCTAGTACTTCATAAGGACTTTCCATGTTTTTCCATGTCAAAGTGAAAAAGAGAAACTCTTTGAACGATTTTTTTTATTTGTAGCAAGTACTTATTTGTTACATGTTATTGGAAAGGGGGCATAGAATGATAAGCACAAGCGATGAAATGATCTAACATTGAGATTTTCATGAAACTATTATATAAATTAAACTAGCTTCTGCCCGCGACTTCATCCGCATGAAATTTCACCCTCCCCCATTCACCCTCTCAGAGGTGGAATTCCGAATAACCCTTTCTTAGTAGATACCTACTCTTCACAAAGAACACACCCTCCAAATTTCATGTCTCTAGGACCAGCGGATTAGGCTGTGCGTTGATATATCAGTCAGTCAGGACTTTGCATTTTATGTACAGTGTCCGGTAATTAATGGATAGCCTCTTAAGGGGTCATTGTACTTATCATTATAAACAACTATCATTATAAAAAAGAATCAGCAGTTTCCGACATTTTGACGAGTTATGCGAACATAAATGTAGGGAACAGCTGTTTTTTTTTTGCGATTTCAGGTTTGATCCCATAGTAATAGTTGTTTATAATGATAAGTACAATGACCCCTGAAGAGGCTATCCATTAATTATCGGACACGCTGCATATAGATAAATAGTTGAGAACAATTCGTCCACAAGACAAATACTACCACTGGTACTGTCTTAGTAGTATTATAAATTAGCTAATTACTTATTGTTTCTTATATTCCCACCTCACTGCTGAATGAAGATCTCATCAGCAACCTACGCATTTTATCAATAATACAATTCATCTAACAACAAATTATATCTTTAACTAATAAACACTGTCGCCTATTGTCTGTCTGTGTGTGTGTGTCTGTGTGCCCGTCAACAGTGACACGCACTTGTCGCGCATCTGACACTGTTGCAAGACATGCGTGACGCGTAACCGCTGTAACAGTAAACTGATCTAGAACTCGTGCCTCTCGTGCTCATGCCCTGAGCGTAACACAGTGCGAATGGGCGACCACGTGACGTCATCATAATGTACGTATGTCTGTCTTGCTGTCTGTGTTTTTGTTTGTTCATGACTTAATGCAAACGTTCGATAAGTATATGGTTGGTCATGATTGCGGCCTGCTGTTGTGGTCCAAGTTTTAAGGGGAAATATTCACTTCTTTTACGTTCTTGCAACTTGGGTTTTCGTCGGAAAGAGTCCGAGGAAACCCCTCGTCTTTGATCTTAGTTATGTTTTAAAACAGGAATTCAACTAAAAGTTTTTCACCAGCCTATGTTACCCGGGATAACGCAGCGCTTCTAACGATACCACATGCATTAAAACTAATCACAATCAACGATAATGTGACAAGATATTTATTCTTTTGAAGCGGAGATGGAGGAAAAACTAGATGTGGAAAAGCTAAACAAACAAAATGTAGGTTTTCAGTTAGACGACAACATTTAACTGTGTAACCTGTCGTTACTTTTTATCACAATGTGCAAGAAACTGTTGTTTAGCATTCTGTTCATGACTATGTACATTGTACAACTATAATCATATATTTTTATGGTTTTACTATATCATATAATGTTAGTGCTTTGTCATCAATGACATAAATATCTTCACATGCCTGGTGTATTTAAACGCATACTCTACTTATACCTAATGTCTGATCAAATGTAATATATCCATAAAGCTATAAATATTACTTGCTTGTGATAACACTATGGGCCAGATAACAAACGTTATAGCCTTTATAAATTACTAGCTCCAGCCCGCGACTTCGTTCGCGTGAAATCTCGGCCACCCGACCCACCGCGTTTACTTTTTCGCTTACCGTTCTTTCTTATTATTTTTATTTTTGCTCGGCTCCTAAGGGTCGCAGCGTTATGTTAATTAACCTATAGCCTTCCTCAAGAATTGGGCTATCAACAGCAAAAAGTATTTTCAAATCCGACTGACAGATCCAGAGATTAGCATGTTCAAACAAACAACCAAAAAAACAGACTCTTCTGCTTTGATTAATTTTAATAAAACAAACTTCGATAGTTTTAAATACAATGTAATACAAAGTTATGTACAAAGTGATGTAAGTCAAAGTATCAGCCCGCGGCTTGCGAAGCTCAACAACTTAGGAACTAATAATAGCGCGATAAAATAAACAATGGAGTATTTACACAGTTTGTTGCATTTGTTGTTTAAGTGGTTACAGCTAATTGTATTAGAGCAACGACTGCATAGTGTATACAACCATGCAATACGAACCTGCAGTGTATTTTTCCTAACATGTCTTATTTGGTAAACAAACACGATACAACAATCACGAGTTCTCGCATCTATCACTCTTTTTTATATATCCTAAGTCTTGATCTTTCCTAGAAAAACATGAATTACTAGAAAAATTTGGTGGAATTGACATACTTATTATTTTTAGGAACACATTTTTGTTTATCCGGTCAAGCGGCGCGATTCACCGATCGGCGACGAAACAATAGAAAATCAAATTGTGTCTCATTAGCGGAGCTTGACAGATTAAGAGCTGATTTTTCAATAGTCAGATAACTTATATTTGAATAATAAATATGATAGTTTGACATATTTTCCACACAAAAACTGTCATTCTGCATTATTTATTTCTCTCTCTCTCTCTCTCGATAAAAGTTATCTGACATGTGAAATCTGCCCTAAATGAGACATGTAAAGAAAATATATTTAAGACAACATAGCTCTCTGACTATCCATAAAGCATTGTTCGATGTTTCATCTTTTTATTCCTCCAACGTCCTGCTAGCCATCATGACTGTTTTGCTTAACTTAGTCGTGAGCTTATTAGCAAGCACACGTGAGAGCCCATAGACTTAATAGTCCTACAAAAGCTAGCCGACTTCCTTGAAAAGCTCTTGGGAAAACCAAGAAATCAATTCCTTGTTTAGTGTTATTTGTGAGGAGATTAAAAACTGTTAAAGCACTCAAAACGACCTTTTTTTATTGCTTTCTACGACTGTAAGTCTGAGTTTCCTCTGTTGAGTTTTCAAAACATGAGACTTCATTACTCAGATCTACCTGAAAGTCTGATGTTAAACCTTAATTGGCTTTTACGATCCAATTTTCAAATTCCTATAATTTCGTCAGGAATGGGTATAGGTTGAAAATATCTAGTCGCATCATTCAAGGCTTGGCTTGAGACACTCACGGGGGGTGGCACAAATTAATAAGATAAGACAAACTAGGCAATCTCATTTTGCTTTCGTAGACATAAAAAATACGTATACCCATCAAAAGTATCTATTATACTGCATTCATCTGCACACGGTGGGAACACTTACTATCTAAAACAAACTACTTTACACAGGATGGCATGCGAAGTTTTGCATAAAACGATCGCAAGCTGGTAACGTGCGCACGCGCATAACAGTGACTTACCGCTACGGTGCACTGTCACTCCCTAGCGTGACACCTACATAACTGGTGTCATCACACCTGGGTATTAAACTTTCTTTTTGCGTGTCACTGCTGATAGATAGATAGTTGGATACAATTGAAGAAATGGCACTGTACTTGATGAGGTCGGCATTTGGTTTAATATTGTTTCACTAAAATGAAGTGTAAAGCCAAGCGCATATTACGCATTTTCATACATGAAACTGCGTTGCGGCCAGCCTGTAGTCTTTGTTTAATTGAAAGTGTACTTAAGTGATGAATGATGATTTATGTAATGCGTTACCCGCCCTAATATGCGTCAGCCTTAAATTGACGTGTAGAACAAGAGTTTTGGTGTTGCCAAAAAATACCGAATGATCCATTAGGACTCGTGATTACAACGTCACATCGCATTCGAGTAAATCCTTAGGCAAGTGCAAAATGTTAAAAGAATATGTTTGATTTGAATGCTCCTGTGTTTATCTACCCATCTGCGAAAATTACGGAAGAAAAGCGAAGAATTTTCGCGTAACTACCTTCAAGACTGTAATATTTATTTTAACTAAGCATCTGTACTTAAAATTATTTATAAGTTTTATTTTAATGTAATATACCGACGAATTTTTTGATGCCCAATGAGCTCCTGCCTTTTTCTTTAATTTTTTGTTATTTACTTGTATTTTTATATATTTTTTAGTATAAGCTTGTAAATTGTAATTGTTGTGTCTTTGTAGATAAATATTTCAAAAATATTTAAAAAAAAAATTACCGCATATTGCAACAATTTAGATGTAAATTAGATTAATGTGATTTGAGTCATTAACTCATACAAATTGTCAGATGCGGAGTTTATGAACTAGATCTACATAAAATACAGATCTATTTACATATGTAATCATATTTATGTCCATGCCGTATGGAACATGTACCGTAAGTACACTTAGTACCTGAGGTGACGAGTATTATAATAATATACAATATTTTTCCTTGTACGGCAAAGTAATTTATTGATTGATATGTTTGCAGGTACAGTCACGTCTAAAAGTATGTATACAGTTGGCTTTATTCAAAGGCGATTTTCTGCTTTAGGTATGTTTGAATGAAATTTTATGTTATTACGAAAATAGTATTTTCGAACCCATAGGTTTATGTTAAGTGTCGTATTTCAACGTTGCATTTGTTATTTCACGAAAAAATCGCAACTGAAAATTGCCAAGTGTATTCATACTTTTAGACGTGACTGTACATGACGACTGAGATTTTATTAGGACCACGCATTATAAATCATTTTGCCTTCACTGAAATTGTATAATAATATTATTGTAAAACTCTTTTAACATGACAGCTTATTAATAATATCAAGAATGTACTTAAAAATAAGCGCGTGCGGTTACGTGGGACAGGGTCTTAAACACACATACCTGGTGAAATGTTGGTGTACTATAGGTACACCTCTGCCTAACCCTTCGGGAATTACAGGCGTGATGTTATGTGTGTGTGTTACTTATAGATATTTACGACAATTTACGGCTTTAATGTAATGCATCTTAATCCTTATCAGCTTTGGCTAAAGCCGAAAAAAGCCTGAATGCAATTCCGAAAGTTGCTATATGAAAATCTATGAATAGATGATAATGATTAATATATATCCATATATGTACATAAAATTCAAAGTCCTGACTGACTGATATATCAATGTACAGCCTAAGCCGCTTGTCCTTGAGACATGAAATTTGGAGGGTGTGTTCTTTGTGAAGATTAGGCATCCACTAAGAAAGGGTTTTTCGAAATTCCACCTCTAAAAGGGTGAATGGGGGGAGGGTGAAATTTTACGCGGACGAAGTCGCGAGCAGAAGCTAGTTATTATAGCTGATAACTTACAAGAAACTCTAAGGTTAATTAAAGTTCAACTTTTTCACAACAAGTTTTTGCTTTAGTTTTTCATGTTTTTGTCCCCCAACTCCTCGTATAAGAAACTATCAGATGTACGTGATAGTTTATTTTACCCGTCATATCTAGATTATAATCTAAAAAATATACCCTGCCAGTGACGACCCGTCTGTTCATCGCTCAAAACTGTCGTTCTTATAGCCCACTAAAGCCTATCATTTCATTTTTTATAGTCCATAATCCCACGAATAGATTATTATTTATTATATTACATTATTTTCTCATGCAAAAACTTGAACCGTATCTTAATTTTTTGCGTGCGAATGAAAATCGATATAGAGTATAAAGAAACAGATTTCGTTTAAGTAGTTATGACAGAATGTATCTCGTCTTCTTGTGGTTGCTCACGAAATTATAAATAAATTCTTGTAAGATTCTTTAATATAACAGTACGTGATCCAAGTTATCCGAAATGAATGACGCGTATTGCTTGAATAGCAAACGAAATATCCCGTTAAATAACCTTTGGAAGTGTGAGGGAATCTAATTGTGTGCTCATTGTTGTGACCTGACCAAACAATCGCTGATGTAGTTGTCGAAGCGATAACACAAGAATTTTAAGAAGTTTTCGGCAATAATGTGGCAAAAGTTAACTGTTTTTAGGCAAGTTTTTGCCTATTGATAGCGATGCAGAGGGAACTGTTGATATTTTGCCGTTTTCATATCTAAATAGGTACTTTCTGGTTTGATAGTAAAAGTATAAATTACAAACTAACTAAAAGAAAGGTCTCCGAAATACAGAGTAGCTCTCCAAAACAAAACACAACTACAAACCATGATTACATATATGATTCTATTTATATCATCAAAATCAACATCAGTGTTAATTATTGAAACAATCAATTTTGCGCATCTTGTTCTAAAGTTATTAATATTTATGTAGTTGCACAGTAATTAATATCGAAGTGTTACGCTCGTTATTAATCTACACTAACCGGTTCCCAACTACTTTTATTAAGTAACTGTAAACATAATTTTACTAACGATACATTTGCGTCAATTACTGCCGTCGATTGACACTTAAATAACTGTTAATTTCATGTCTCGTCACACAAAGATTTATTGAATTATATATAAAGAGTTAATATAAATAGGTAAAATACGTTACCTATATTATATTCTGTGCGCATCTCTTAGCTTAACTAGGCTTAAAGAACTTTATCGCCATCACCATCGTATGGGAACAATATCAAATTTTAGTAGAAGTATCCCAGTACTTAAATGAAAAATTTAATAATTGTCAACACCTTAACGTTTTTGCCCATCCTTCTGCATCAATGTTTACAATATACAGTAGCTAAATATATTGGCTATTTGAAATTATTACAATCATTTATTATGTACAAAAATTTATTACAGGCACTTAATTCAAAACACAATAAAAAATAAAAAGTCAACAAAACTGTACGAATTGGCATCGTTGATGTCTTTTTAAGGAACGGCGCATGCGCTACGAGCGATGCTACGAATGATCGCACATTTTTCATTAAATTATGTTTTGACAAATTTTATCATTAGTTGGTACTGACAAATTGTCTATGGTGTTAGAATTATTTATTGTTTGTTTATGTTAATAAAAATGTGACAATCAATGACATTTTTTTGTTTATTTTTTTGGAGGCGAATCGGGTAGGTACGTTAAAGTTAAATGTGATTATTCAATATGATGGAAGTTTTATACAACAAACTTAAATAAAGAAGTTATAGGTAGGTAGTAGATTATACTTAAGAAAATAGGCGAGCTACTCATTTCTTTTTCTATAAGTTTTTTAAGTTCTCTTTTAACCTAAATACTTATACCGAGTAGGTATTTTCATAACACATTATTCTTAACTCCTTAGGATATTATCCTTTTAACTGATGTCGTACTTATCTTAACTGTATCAAGAGTAACTGTAAAAAGATATTTACCTTCTTATTCGACCCCAAAAAGAGCACAGCACGTTCAGGACCAACCGTTTCAAACGAAACGTGTGAACAAACACTTGAACACTTGGATAAAGTCTGGGTTATTCGTTAGTTAAAACAACACCGTACTTAGAAGGTTGTATTGAAAAATTCGTTCGTATCTCGAACGTTGAGCGGCATGAGGCATCAGCGCGCGCGCGGCTATACGGTCTGTTGGGATGTGCGCCCGCGCTGCACTTGAACGTTGAACTGGCGCGCCTACCCGACCGCGGCCGAGAGACCAGCGCGGGCACAAGCAGCCGAGCGACCAGCGACCAACACAACTCTACCGGGTCGCATCAACACGTACGTCGCTCCAAAGTAATTGTAGCGAAAAATATGAACGCGGGCAATGGACAGAAAACCGCAGAAACATTTCGGAAACTGTGTTGTGGTGAGCCGCCGACTGCTACACAGCTTAATTGATCGCCAAAGATCGATATCTATGTATAGTAACGTTATCTATCGGACGTAGCTGTTTTTAATAGATTCGCACTAATTGTAACGTTCTACATAGATAATGGCCGTAACCAACCGCAAATCGATGGGTGAGTCAGCACCGAGATGGCAACACTTGTGGCCCCTGACCAACAATGTTCAATTGTCGCATTCAAATACAATTTACTGACAGCCGACTGTCGGACCCTTCAGAATACAAAAAAAATTACAAATTTTTCGCCCGGTTTGAGGTTCCCGACTTCGAAGCTACTGTGAAAACAGACGTCAACAAACAAATGAATGAATAAATATCAGTTAAAGTTCAAACGAACCACAATATCACACAAAACTTTAAATCAAGATTCAAGTCTCAATTTTAAATATTTAAACAACACAACAATTACTTTATGATAATCGTTATAAATAACGAATAATTAAAACTAAATTCAGTTTGTTGTAACAATAGCAGTGAGCACCTATTATCAACAAATCAAAGCAAAACAATAAACAGACAAGGCCACGGTACATAGAAACACATAAAAAACACATGCATAATCCTTATGTTAAATTAGCTTCGTAGACAATAAAGGCATAGTTGAACGATGGTGAACTCATAGAACTTAATAGTTAATTATTTACGGAGTACCGCGCTTAGTCATCCTAACTTGTGCTATAGTTTGAGTGGTATTAAAAGCCGTATAAAATATATAGCCCCATAAAATAATATCCAGAAAACATCCACACAACTCGCTTGTATCAAACATGTTATTGGCTCTAGCTTGACGTAAAGGCATCGACGTATTCATTTTTGTGTCTTTATTTTTTTTTAGAAAAACCTTTGAAAATAACACACAACATAAAAGCTTAGACACACGATCTAAAATGGACACTAACAGTTCTACCATCTAAAGATTGACGCAATAAAACAGGATATTTTAAGTAGTAATAAGCAAGGAAAGTCGTGGTAGTAAAGGCAGTATAATAGCGACATCCTGTGCATGTCCTAGCCAGCCAGTGGTCGCGGCCGGGCGTCGAACCCGGGACGCTGCCCGCACAGCCGCGCCGTGTAAACAGCCACGCACACAGGCAACGCGAGATCACGACTTTAAAAATACCAATAAAAATATAAATTGCAGGATCCTGCAACAACTATCTGCTCCTATAATTTATAATCTCTCAACATTTTTTAAAGAAAAACAATAAAGTTACATTGTTTTAAAAACGCCTTGCTTAAAGATAAAACTTAGGTTCCACGACACTAAAATTTATCATAAGTTCAAACAAATAAAATACTGGCCCGCTAAACTCTTCACAGCTCTGAAGAGTTGCAAAAGGAGAACTTTTCCCACTTTCCTTGTCAGTCGCGTGACACCGTTGATTAGTTGGTTGACGTTATCTGTACAGCTGCTTGAGAAACAATTACATAGTTAAGAAATATAACTGACAGGAGCCAGAACAATACCATGCACCACACGATAAAGATGTCCAACAATTTGCCAAGAATAAGCGTTACATGGTTACGCTATATTTATCTAATAAATTTCCTTTATGCCTCTTTCGTCGGCAGTGCACGTCGGTCCTAAGTCGTAGAGGTCTCGCCGTCGAACGTTTATTCCCGCACGGTGCGTGCGTTACATCACATGAACATGGCCGGCGGATGGTGGCTTCTATAGACCCCCATATAACACAATTTTACGCCTCCCGCGCGTACTTCGCCTATAAAACACCTTTAAAACTTAGCCCTTGTTGAATAAATACCAATAAAACTCCCTTTGTTATATTGCAGGTTTATTTTGAAGTTTCTAGGAACTAAAATTGAGCATAATTTATCTTATGAACTAAGTATAATACTAAAATAATAGCAGAAGTCAAGACCCGACTCAATAAGAACTAACTTTTAAGTTCCAGTCAAATCAGGGCTACCTACTTCTACTCTCAGTAATTTAGATTAGTCTTCTAAGACCGCTGGTCTGACAAAAGACCTTATTTGAGCATTTTTTCAGTCAAAATTCTAATTCTATTTTAATCCAGGGTAACAAAGACGTTCATTAATAAATACATGGCAGTACCTAATTCAGATGTAAAAATAAGCTAAAATTCTAAAACCTACATTGCTCTTCAAATTATCAGACTCTTTTTTGCAGCCTTTGAGCAAGCCTATGAGAACATCATCGTATAGAAGATATAAATTTTTCCTCATTCCATTTCCCATTCTTATTGCCTTTTCATTTCATTTTATTTTTGGCTTTCGTTCCAATCCCAATCTTACTTTAGTCGTCGTTACCCCGTATTAAAATACGTTCAATGTCAGAGTTTTCCTTCTCTATTCTTCCTCGTAATGTTTGGATATGGCATCTAGTATAAATTGGAAGGTTCTAGGGTTGATCCAACTGTGCCCTGAGGGCATTTCGTATTGCTCTAGACTCCTGGCGTTTCTTCCTACAGTACGCTCCAAGAAATAATCATCGTACTCCCTGTCGTAGTCAGGTATAATTGGGTTGAACTTGGCGTAGTAGATGGCAGACAAGCACGCGTACAGAAGCAGGGCCGCAGTGAAAAGCTGGAATTACAAGAAAGTGGCACTTTAGCAGCAGAACTAAATCCAAGTACGAAACAGAGTTTTAAGAAAACTAGATGCGGTAATCCACATTTCGATACCTTTATTGGCAAACCAGCCAACTCCATATGAGCAAATTTTTCAGGAGACACTTAAAACTGTATAATATTTTTTGTAGACTCAAATCAAATCAAAAAATATTTTTGACGAAATTTGGAGTTGGCTGGTTTGTCAATTAAGGTACTTATCGATTTGTAGCAATCATCAGTGTCCCAGAGTAGTCGGAAATTGAAAATCTACAAGAAGTGAAACGTCACTTGTCGGTAGCACCCGCATGAATTTGACCCGTGTTGAATCTTGTATTTTTAGGGTTCCGTACCTCAAAAGGAAAAAACGGAACCCTTATAGGATCACTTTGTTGTCCGTCTGTCCGTCCGTCCGTCTGTCAAGACCCTTTTTCTCAGGAACGCGTGGAGGTATGAAGCTGAAATTTATATCAATTACTCAGGTCTACTGTCCCTTGAAGCTGTGAAAAAATCAAACTTCTAAGCCAACGCAATCAAAAGATACAGCCGTTTATGCCGCAAATTTCTGCAAATTTTCGAAACTCGCACGGGAATCAAAACCTACAGGGTACTTCCCGTGAACTTAGAATCTTGAAATTTGGTACTAAGTAACGTCTTATAGTACAGATAAAGGAAAAATTGCGAAAACCGTAAATTTTTAGTTACATCATATAATAAAAAATATTTTTGAAAATTTTAAAGTTACTTCTTTTCTCATGAACGCGTATAGGTATTAAATTGAAATTAATATCAAATACTCAGGTTTATAATACCTTGAAGCTGTAACAAAATGAAACTTCTATGTCAACGCAATCAAAAGAAACGGCAATTTAAGCCGCATATTTTCAAACTCGCAACTACTCGCAAGGGAATCAAAACCTAAAGGGTACTTCCAGTCGACCTAGAATCTTGAAATTTGGCATGAAGCAATGTTTTATAGCACACATAAAGGAAAAATTCCGAAAACCTTAAATTTTTATACGGAACCCTCGGTGCGCGAGTCCGACTCGCACTTGGCCGGTTTTTTATTTTCCCATGACTGTCTTCGATTTAAAGTTTAAATTACTCAACGGCTTGAAAGCTTTTATTTAACATTCAAAGCTACAACATTTTACTGAATGAAAAGGTTCGAAACATCCGTCAGTGACTAATAAATAATGTATCTGTTTACAAAGATCGTATGAGGTAAGGTAAGGTTTGGATCAGAATGTGAATCAGGCACAATAAGCGGTGGGTCATTACCGCGACCCGCACGCGCCGCTCCGCAGCGCCGGAACTACTCACATCCTCCCTCCACCTCCACCCTGCCGGGAGATCGTGACCAACATTTTGAAACGTTACGTCGACTTTACAAAATACAGCTGTTACGTGAATTTCTTGGTTTTACACCTGCATTTTAAATAATAGTTCCTTCCACAAGCAAAAAAATCAATTAACTCGGCTTGCTTACAAATATTGTATTAATTAACTGATGAATTTTATTTTATGCTCCTTTGAATAGACAAAGATTTTATTTTTAATTATTACCACCGAATTGTAATAGAGGAAGTTTTTAGATATATCTTCCCTTTACTACTAACAGAAACGTTAACGTTAAAGTTAGAAAAAAATCAGGAAACATTTAAAAGAAGAAGCACTTAAGCCGCGGCCGTGAAAATAACATCACGTTTCGACAAGCAGCCAATTTGTTGTCAATAATATGCTCCTATTTAGTAGATATAGACAATAAGTTAATGGTGGGAAATAACTAAAAGTAAACGAGCCTTATGTTTATCTAAATACATACTCGTATTGTTGTCTAAACCTCGATCTAGGAAATGGTTGTCTGTAAAGACATTCGCAAGGTCTCGCCGGCTACATCGCCCTGTGGCGACGGTCATCATATGGCTCCACTCGTAACTATGTCAATGTTATGTCTTCCAACTACCGGCTGAACGTCAAATGACAACGTACTCGTAATAGCACTTTTTGTTACGAAATTATAAACAACAATAATTTTCGCGCTACGATGCGCTACGCTGCGCTTGAGGTCAAGTCTATTTATGCGCATTCAGGAGATGATGACGTCTGTGCCCAAAACAAGGTGTCGGCACTTAGTAGCCGTAATTAAATATTTAATCGTACTTAACTATTTTTTAATTGATCACATTTGTGATATTTTACAATACAGCAAATTATATAAGTACAAACAACTAGATGATTATTCGATTTATTCGATTTTTTTATTCACACCAAATTATTCCATGAAATGGTGACCCGTCCCCACTATCAAATAATATTTATGTACCTAATAAAATACTCACTTGGAACACACTCCAGAACTTGAAGGATCCCTCGTTGATGATCCAGTCGTAGTAGCCAGCCCAGGGGTCTGTGTACCTAGGCTTCTGTTTCATAGGCTTCGCAGTGGTGGTTTCCTCGTGGTGGTGGTGGTCATCGTCGTAGTAATCCTCGAAGCCTCGGCCGCTGCCCACCGTCTCGTTTTTCGGCTTCGTTCTATTTCGTCTTTGTAAAGGTTTCGTCTGAAAATGTAATTGAATGCTACTTAATAAATATGTAGAGAATGTTTGGCTAATTCTCATTATTCAAATGAAGTAAAAACAATTATTTCGTTTTTCGCGGCAAGTAATCAAGAATAGCTAACACATGCGCAAGTTTTGGAAAAATCAAGTGCTACTATCGAATGAAATTTTCAGGAGAATTTTCCTAGTAACTTCCTGTACTAGGAAAATTCTTCTGAAAATTTCGTTCGCTAATCGCTGGAATCGAGTGAAACCGCGGGCAACAGCTTGTTATTTAATCATTTAATGACAACAAAATAGACCCTAACCTCTACTTAATTTATGCCGAAATTGACACAGAAACTTGGTAAAATTTCTTTAGAAACGTTCTTAACCGGTCAAGCGGCGTGCGTCGCCCATTGGCGATGAAACAATAGAAAATCAATTGTGTCTCATTAGCGGAGCTTGGCAGATTAAACGAATGGAGTAACACAGCTGTTTTATAAAAAAAACACTTCAGAATATTTGCCTAGTCTGGTTTATAAGTCCCTAACTTCACAAGATTTCCCTATTATACTACTATCTTGTTAAAGCAAACTGTGCGTAACTTGCGACAAGTTGCTATTCGAGTTTCAAAGTAGTTTACTCCGAAGTGATTAAAACTTATGTTTGGCTACTTCGAGCAAACAAGATCCCCAAGATTTTCTAAGATTATCCCTCCATTGTAATCTAAATTCCTCATCAACAAAAAGAAAACTACAGAAAATAATATTTTGTAGGGTATTTATTTAACTCCATCTGCAACCAGCTAACTACGCCGCAACCCCTTTACACATAGTCCAAGAGACGAAAATAAAAGTTTTCGAGACAAAAATATAACATAATGTGTTAATTATAACGCCCCCAAATCGAAAACTATCACATGAATGGAAACAGAATTATAAGGAATAAGCTAAGTAGGCGTTATAGTTCGATTTACATGCGCATGTCAATCGTGCCACCGTTGCCGGCTAGTCGCCTAAATAAGTTGCATCTAAACCATCCAGTTAGCGTCATGGAGTCGGTCACCCACTTCACCCACTTTGCCCAGTTCAGCGGGTACCGTACTGTGACCTTGTTTCATTTGCTTCCGGCCACATGCCACAAGAATGTTCAGACTATTTCAGATTCGTCTTCACAGTCGATTTGTTTAATTTTTATGAATGTCTTAATTGGGTTTTGCACGTGTTAGTAACGATGTTCGAAGGAATGTTTTGAGTTTTTTTTATTACTTAATTTTTATGCTCCAATGTCTAGATAATTTACGAATTATTTTTTATCTGGTTTTGGATGTGAGTGTTGTTACTCAGTTTAACATTTCTTAAAGCAGTGTATTAAGAACTTTTCTATCTAATGAATCTTAACCGACCTGCAGTTAAACGAAAAAGGGCAATATGAAGAAGTTCCCATAAGAAAAATAAGAAAATCGATGTCTACATAAGTCAGAAAGATCTCGTTCGTCGATATTTTTAAGATTTCGAATGTGGAATTGTAATTTGGGTTGCATGCAATCACAAGCAAGGAAATAACACATGACCAATAAATCTTAAAAGTTCTTAAGTTCACGTGAAAGTTTTACAGATTGCCCAACATTTCACAACTTAATAAAGTCGGGAATAACGACTATAGTTTTTAGTTTTTCCATGCACCACATTTACATTTTGTGTTCTTTTTATTTTTTGTTCATTCCTACTACTATGTCAAATCATGTGATTGTTTGATGGTCTTGGGTACAAAAGTTTAAATACGTACCGCGACAGCAGTGGTATTAGCGGCGGTAGTTGCTGCGATGGCGCGTTGCTTGTTGACATTCCTGACAACGTCCAGGGCTGTTCGGAGAGCTGTCAGGATGAACTCTGAGATGGGCATCCTACTGTGCGACTCTTCTTCCACAGGGGACGACAGAGACGCCTCCGGGATCTCGCCAACACTAAAGTACATAATAAAATTATGAAATAGGTTTTATGTAGGTACACATCTTTCACAATCTGATGACTTTTAAAAACTGATGATTATATAAAATTAATTACACTTACAGAAACAATATTAGTAGGTATTTATAGAAACAATATTAGGCCATTTTAAAACTAAAATTACAAAAAGCTAAGGTCAATGAAAATTATGTAACTACCCTTCACCCGCCGAAAGGCATTGACTTGGATTTTGAATAGTGGCGCTGGCACGAACGCGCGACGTAAATGAAACATAAATACAAAATATTTTAGAAAAAAATAAAACTAACTGTAGCATTTTGGTTTTATTTTTGTGACAAGCAAACTACAAGTATTTTCTATTTTAAAGTCGTTCGAATTTACGTTATGTACTCCACACATTCGTGCTAGACTCTATTTTATTTAATACAGCAGTAAACTTTTTATAATACAAAACAATCCAAGATTTAGGATTGGTTGTACAATTTATAAAAATAAGAAAAATATAGAAGTACTCACTGTATAGGAATATATTTATACTTGC
Source organism: Amphipoea oculea (assembly GCA_945859645.1). Lineage (NCBI taxonomy): Eukaryota > Metazoa > Arthropoda > Insecta > Lepidoptera > Noctuidae > Amphipoea > Amphipoea oculea. The sequence goes on from OX243862.1 coordinate 9,397,256, forward strand.
TGTAGGGCGGGCTGTGCGGCGTAGCGGTGTCGTACCGCAAGGCTGCGCGCGCGCCGCCCGCCCACAGCGCCAGCGCCAGTGCGCCCAACCACACCACCCCGTGACATGACAACAACACCCCTTTTGACACCATGGCAAGTGCCAGACAGTATTAAAAAAAATCTTTTGCAAAACGTCAGTGGATTTTTATTGTCCTTTGGTTTCACTTTTCAAAATTATAAGTACTTATTATTGTTTTTTTTAAGCGCTTGTTCATGGTTCGCCGGTAGGCAAGCTACTGACAGATTTGTAATGCCGCGCCCCAGTTAACAGTGCAAAGGGAGCACTGAAATATGAATACTGTAAACAGAGCGAGCGTGTGGTGCTCTTAAGTGGCGTGTCAATTTAATTTGTACAGTTGACACACTAGTGAAAGCTTGAGACGAGCTATTGGATCTGTTTCGTATCAACTTTATCAGGTAATTAACATGTTTTACAGTTTTCTCTCATTATCTTTTTCCCGTAATATTAGGGAAGTGCTAAAAAATAAAATTAGAGAAATCACGAAATGACCCCTAATTAATTGATTGTTTGATAAATATAGAACGTTCCTTCAGATTAACGATTTCAAGTTAGTGCGTAAGTAATTAAACATGCACAGATGGTCCGAAAGATGATATTAATAAATCATTTACTTGCATCCCGCTAAAAATAAGTAGGGTCAAAATAAGTTTTCAATCGAGATCCATTAACACTGTTAATCGATTGAACTGCTTGTTTTTTTTCATAAATAATTTTATTAATTACATAGAGCAATTGTAGATATATAAGTAGAGACTAGAGCTATGTTAATCAAAAAGGAATTTAAGGTAAATAAAACTTCGAACATGATACACATTCTATCAATCCCACAATATGTATAAGACAAAATGTACACGTGTTACAATATATTGTAACACGTGTACATTTTGTCTTATACTTAGTAACACATTCACGTAACGTGCAGACATGGCCTCGTCTCCGATTAATACCTACAAATTTCGATTTATTTCCGTTGGATCCCGTTTTTGAATCCCATTTTAATATTTTTGGCGTTCGATCCCGCAAAACATTATTATGTATTTCCGTTGAATCCCGAATTTAAAAAATGCAAGATAATTACGTTTTATTGTCGTTGAATCCCGAAAAGTATTTCCGTTGGATCCTGAATGCTTAAAAAAATCTGAATGCGGGTACTTTCAACAGCAAAATTGTTTATAATAAAATGAGGGGTTCACTAATATTTCACCAAAACTCCATTGACAAATTTTTAGTTTACACCCAACGTTTTGTATACTATTTATATCACAAACAACTCATTTTCTATATAATCTAGTCGTTTCTGGCACTCGCCGGCCGCTGCCGCGGCACCGCTCGCTTCGCTCGCTCGGCTCGTGCGTAGGGGTCACAGTTTTAACCTGACCTAACCTAACATTGTTTTTTTTTTAATAATTAACCTAATCTTACTAGTTCGGTTTCGGATAGCCCACTAAAAATAATCTCTTTTTTTTCTATTAGTGCAAGTCGATGAAAGAATGAGTTTACCATTTTTAGGGAATTGCGTAATGATAACTCAATATGTAAAACGTTTTTATTCCAAACGTTTTTTTATGATAAAGGTAAATCACTTTTCTTCTGAAATGTACACATATTGTTGTAACATGGGATTCAACGGAAATAGCAAATGGGATCCATCGTTAATACCTAAAAAATGGGATTCAAAAATGGGATCCAATGAAAATAAACGCAAATTTCTACGTGTGGAAAGGGTCATTAATGAAGGAAGTACCCAGTTATCACCGGCCTCCTAACTGTAATAATTTATTGTTGCTTACTCTTTCTATGTCTGAACATACTCCATAGACTAATATCACATGACATGCTCGTATGTACGCTCAACCACAAGTTGAACTACGAAAACCATACTGCAGTCGACTGTACTACGGCGGGGTTTCTCTAATCTGTAACATTGTGCATGGTCCCTTAGATAACGTTAAGATGTTGGCAATTTTAAGCCGTTGCCATGGACGTACGGGTGACCGTACAACGTACAGCTTGTGACCATGCAATTATCACAGGTGCTCACTCCACGATCGACTTATCTTATGTTCTCATATTTGAGATAAACTGTACCACGATTTTTTGAAGCAAATAATAATAAAATATTTGTTATATAAAATGCTACAAGGAAAGATAAGATATTTTGCACTCTCAAGGCAACACACTATTTTACCATGAGACGGCTGAAATCCGCAATGCGGTTACACCTAGGTTTAGCTAGCCAAAACTAAAGTGTAGTCTGCGGTTTGGAATTTTACTGTAACAATATGTTGAGTGCTCGGTTAAAAGCTGCCTAATATAATTACTTGAGTTATGGATTCAAATTTTAACTACTGATAGTTTTATAAACTGAATTTATTGTCTTTTTGGCTATTTGTTATTTTTACGACTTTTACTAGACAAATAGGTACTAATCTTATTGTACCAGTGTTGGATCCTGGCCAGCTTTCTTCTATCGAAAAGATATACCTATATCTAAAGATAAAACTATCGTTTTCGGAAACTGCATGGAAGTAAACACCAAGTATATTCTTACTTACTGCAGACCTGAAGAATAAACACCTTTTCACACGTTCTGGCACTGGATACTCAGCGGGATGAACGTGTGAAAAGAGACTATAGCTTATACCCTATAGAGGAGGTAACTAAAGTCTTACTTCTTGCCGTTCTGTCCATAAGCAAATTGGATCAGACGTTCACCTCGCATGTTTCTAGTACCCAATCCATTAAGTCCTATGATGTTTCGATTATCATAATCAGCAACTGCTCCAAGTTTGGAATTAAAGTCGCCTAAAAGTCATCGGTGAAAAGAGACTATCGAACCTCCGCTTCGCCGATGACATCGTACTTTTTTCCTCATCAGCAGCTGAGTTGGGTAACGTGCTCGCAGACTTGAACAAGGCAAGCCTCGAGTTTCGGCTTAGGATGAACATGTCAAAGACCAAACTCATGACTAACAGCATCAAAAGGAGACTATATTGGGGGTGAGGAGATTGCATTATGTCCAAGACTATATCTATCTAGGCCAAATAGTCTCCTTCCAGGCGCGACAAGACAAAGAAGTTGCTCGACGCACCGAGAGCGCCTGGAGGAGCTATTAGTCAATGAAAGATCTTCTAAGTATTCTCTCCATTCTCACATATGGTGCTCAATCCTGGTCTTTGACACTTCAGCAGAGTTCCAAGTGCGAGGTTTGTCAGCGAGCCATGGAGCACAGTATTCTGGGGGTTCGAATTTCTGACCTTATAAAGAACACAATACTGCGCGCCAAAACCATGATAATAGACGTTACCCAGAAAGCCGCTAAACTAAAGTGGGACTGCGCCGGACATGTCTGCCGCATGTCAGATGACAATTAGGCTAAGAAAACCACCGATTGGGTCCCACTAAACGCACGACGCCATCGTGGCAGGCCAAGACGATTATGGCGGAACGAGCTTGACTCCTACCGTACGGATTGGCTGGCACTCGCAAAAGACAGAATTCTGTGGAAAAGGTAGAGGAAGGCCTTCGCCCTGCAGTAGGACAATACATGCTCGTTAAATAGTTAGATTAGATTAGATGTGATCACGGTTCGCTCGCGAGAGGTAGAGAAACACTGACAGTTTTAACACTTGAAGGTGATGGTGAGATAAGGGGGCTTGTATTTTGTCAAGTGTGCTGTGGAGATATAAATGCTGCTGACAACATATTGCAATAGATTACATCGAATTTGATAAATCATTACGAAACCGCAAGGCTAACAAGATAGATAGTGTTGTGTAGAGAATATATGTATGTTTTTAAAATAAGCAAGCAATTTTATTAATAGACAATAAACAGCTCATTTATCAAATACCAATACAATTCTAAATTAACAAAAATAACAAAATTAAAACCTAACTTAACTAAAACTGTACAAAAACTAAAATATAGCGTCGAAAAATTCATCCGCATCGCTGTCGACTGGTAATGTACCCAAGAGACTGGCGGCATTGCCACGTTGTATGGCAATGCTTAGCCTTTGGCCAAAGTAAAAGCCAGCCCTTGGGTCACGGGAAGTGTCAACCAGGCGTTTTGAAATTTCTTTAAAAAGGCCATGATATCAAATTAAATTCAGTCAACAACATCCATCGGTTTCTTACTAAACTTCAACTATATCCGACGAACCTGCATACTTCCCTCTTTGGTTGACTGTACATATACTTCATTGTACACCAGAATATATGTATAACAAAAATACAATGAACACTACAAATCATACAATGGGCGACTTAAAGAAGTTTTCATGTTTCAAGTACCCAACCAATTACATAATGCTAAATGACTGGCCACCGCAATTGTTTTTTAGTATACTCTAAAAAAATTACTAGAATACGTAAAGAATAGGAGTTATTCTAGTTATCTGATGTGGTCAAGCTGGGTTAAAGTGGTGTCTTCGTCTTGAGCGAGCTTGAATCCCTCACTACACTCAGGATTCTAGCCTTAACCCCCTCGCTTCGCTCAGGAGTTAACTCAAAGCCCTAGGATGCTTCGTTGCGTTCAGGATTCAAAATAGCGCCCGCGACAATAAGACACCACTTTATCCCCTTAGTGAATAATCTACTATTATAAAACTGTCAGTAGTTAAAATTTGAATCCATAAACCAAGTAATTATACCGGGCAGCTTTTAACCGAGTACTCAACGTATTGTTACAGTAAAATTCCTAACCGCAGACGGTAGTGTGCAATGTAACGCACGCAAAATATTGTGGATGCAACGGTGCCGGGGTCGTGGGGGTTTTTAAAGTTGTGTTATAATATAACATTAAAAAAAACTTCTCGTAAAAAAAACCTCGGTAAAAGTTGGAATTTCGACCTTCAATATCTCCGTAACCAGAATTTTCCCAGGTATGGTGCAGTACAATAAAAACATTACAATGACGGGGAGTACAAGTGACTCTCGGCTTCGTTAAGTGTCTTTTTATTACACCCGTTATACATATAGCGGAAAACGTTCCTCCTCGAGAAATATCGTAGGAAACCATTTAAGGTTAAGGTGAAAGGTGACTGACATGCGTATCCGGATCCCGGATACTAAAAAAAATCGATATAAGTATCGCCAGCATTCAACGGCATTTTGGCAACAAACCTACAACGAATTAACTAATTGTTAGACAGCTTAAAAAATGGAAAAAATTAAATTTAAAAAATCAAAAAACCCGACTGCGGTAAAAAACTTAAGTTAAAAAAAACTGAAAAGCTAAAAACAAGCCCATTTTAAATTAAATAAATGTTGGAAGCAGGCGGGACCCATTTGAGTTTGAAAATAGAAAAATGGTGTGGGTCCCGCCTGCTTCCAACATTTATTTAATTTAAAATGGGCTTGTTTTTAGCTTTTCAGTTTTTTTTAACTTAAGTTTTTTACCGCAGTCGGGTTTTTTGATTTTTTAAATTTAATTTTTTTATTTTATTCTTTTTAGTTGTGAGTTGTAAATCCCACTTAAGTGTGATAGTTTCCCTTTAAACTTCGTAATATATAGGCACTACTGCCGCGTTTAGTTGGTAGAGGGGGAGACACTTGATTCTAACGAAAATTGGTACTTTAAAGCTTGATAAGTCACGAACGGTTTACTTAATCAAAAAACGGTCTTCCCAAACCACTGATATTTTTGAAAGACCTATCCAACGATACCCCACTTGACATAGTTTCTTGACTTTCATTTTTTTCATTTTCACCATATGGCGTCTAGTAGTCGCCATATTGAATTTTCATTAACGTCATGTCTTTAGTGACACTCGCCGGACTAAGAGGAATCGATTGACGTGTGAATCATAAAAATCGGCCCAGGCGTTTGGTCTGTATAGTGCTTCAAAGGAACATACAAACATACATACTTACATACATACATACATAGGCTGATAAACACATTACCACTCCTTTGCGTCGCGCAGTCGGGTAAAAAAGGACACGAGACATAATAAACATCGGTAATAATTATGTTTCTGCTGCCGAAATCAATAATTAAAGTGACAAGATATCAAGACGTGTGCATATTTAAGTAGCAAAATGACCCTAAATCAATCTCGCTTATTTAAGCATACCACTTTAATGCGTAAGAGCGTTTCTTGCATGGCCCCAATTATTTACAATAAATTACCGAGTAATTGGAAAGCTTTAAATACAGCACATTTTAAGAGCAAATTACGGACTTTTTTGGTAGATAAAACGTACTACAGTGTAACTGACTTCCTATCGGAGAAAAATATTTGTTAATTAATGACATCTTGATTTTTAAAATTTTTATATGACATTTATTTTTTATTTTTGACATTTTGATCTTTGACATTTTGATTATTGACATTTTTATATGATGTAATGATAATGGTATGATATTTGTAATAATAATGATATGATATATAATCTAATGATACTAATTTATATTTTCCTTTTAATAAAATCATATATTTTTAAATTAAGTTGATGATTTAAAATTTTTATAATAGTAATTTATAAATTGATCTGAATAAGTATAATAATAGTGATATAAATAATTTCAAATGTTTGCATGCCGATTGGTAAAATGTGGCTGAGCTAAATGTTATCTTAAGAACTATTATGTATTACCCATATTTGCAAAATAAAATTCTATTCTATTCATAGTTACTTAATTAATTAAATTATTAATTTAAACATAATTCTAAACAAGTCTACGCTATCGGTTTTCATGCAGATTCGCAATGAGTTAGTTATCAAAATTCAAAATAATCTAAATCTATCGATCCATGGTTTCAGAAACATCTGTACATATTTATCTCCATTGCACACTTCACAATACGACAAGGCCCCTAATCTCTTGATCACCTCGAATTGTTAACAGTGCCAGTTCACCTCTCACGAGCGAACCGTGAACATCATGTGGAATTCCAAATTCAAAGTAATTTTACCATTATTATTTGGTCTGATCCAGAATGGCCGTGCATTATCGAGGATTGACCCATTAGTAGACTCGAAAGTTGGCTTAATTCGTGGTCTTAAAGCTGCTGATGGCGATTATTCCATGTTCATGGGAATACCATACGCAACTGTGGATAAAAGTAATCCTTTTGGGGTAAGTTAAGTGCTTACAGATAGAAGTTTTTTTGTTGGGCTTAGAGCAAAAATTAAAAAAAAAACCTTACATAATTTTTTTAGCCTTCTACACCCCATCCCGGCTTTGATGAAGTTTTTGACGCTTACGATGATTCAGCAATATGTCCACAAGTTGAAGAATTTCATGAAACTGTAGTAGGAACATTGGACTGCCTTCATCTAAACATTTATGTGCCAAACTCGGCTAATTCTAGAAACAGACTGCCGGTCTTGGTGTGGATTTATGGAGGAGGATTTTCAATTGGATTCTCAGGCAGATTCCTATATGGACCGCGCTATTTAGTTAAACAAGATATCATTTTAGTAACCTTAAATTACCGATTAGGTCCTTATGGATTTATGTGTCTCGACACTCCTAACGTACCTGGGAATCAAGGTCTAAAAGATCAACAGTCAGCCCTCAAATGGATTAAAGAGAATATAGAAGCGTTTGGCGGTGATTCTAATAAAATAACGATTTTTGGTGAAAGTGCTGGTGGAGCATCGGTAGACTTCCAATTATTATACAGCCAAGAAAAACTATTTGATCAAGTAATAACCCAAAGCGGCAATGCACTAGGTCCCTGGTCATTATTACAACCCGATACAACAGCACATCTAAAGTTGTCCGCACACCTTGGTTTTAAAACAATGGACACAGGAGAAGCCTTAACGTTTCTGACCACGGTCGACACTAATCTATTAATTGCATCGACGTCAGAACTTGGGTTAGAGTTTCGTCCTTGTGTGGAAACAGATGTAGATAATGCTGAAAAGTTTATTTACGACCATCCGCTCAACGTAAAGCCGAATCTTAGAAATGTGCCCATCATTGTAGGATACAACAGTGATGAATTTCTCGCAACGTATGAAACCATGTCATCCGCAGAAATTGCAACACTAAACTTGTTTTATGAGAATTTAATCAAAAATTTTAACTTTGGTGATGAAGAACTTATTGAAATGGAAGAAATGGTGAGACATTTCTATATTGGGGATGAGAAAATAAGTGAAGATGTGAAAGAAGAAATTATAAGATTTAGTTCCGATTTCAACTTTAATTATCCTGCTGCGCGAACTATCCAAAAATATCTGGATATTGGAGCCAGAAATATATATCACTACTTGTTTGCCTATGATGGCGACAGAAATTTTGTCAAACACAGAATGAATGTGACAGCACCAGGTGTGTCACATGCAGATGAAATTGGATATTTCTTCGATATATCTTATATGGAAAACCCCACGCCTGAAGATCAACTTATTATTGACCGCGTGACCACGCTATGGGCTAATTTTGTCAAATTCGGGTACGTACAAATTATTCTAAAGTTATAGGTAATAATACACTTATATCTGCATCATCTTCATCATTTTTATTAGGTACATAAATTCAGTTGACAAGTGCGTTAATTCATAAAACCTCACTTGGCAATATTTCCTTAACCTAATATTTTCTCGAGTAGGACTCATCTCATGTTATATTTACTGTTCCAGGAACCCAACTCCGCAGACAACTGACCTGCTGCCCGTACAGTGGCCTGCTGTTACTAAGGGAGCTTTGAACTACCTGCGTATCGACTCAGAACTCCAAGTTGAGAAGAGAAATTACAAATCCAGGATGGCTTTCTGGGATCTATTTTATAAACTTAATGAAAAAGCCCAAATAGGGTATGAGGAAACTACCAAGTAAAATAACTGAAATAAATCTTAATGTTAAGACATAGCCATTTCACTTTTCTATCCGAGATCTTAGCAATTTGCCAATTTATATAAACGTCTTGATGATTCGAGCGGTAAGATAACCATCTGTCTCCGGTGTGTCTAATCTAATCTGAACTTATGGAAAATTTTGTGAAAAATACTTTTGAAATTCTTACTACCCATTAATTTGAAGTCAGTAAAAACTACCGATATGTAGTAACAAATCGATAGTTTTTTACATTACTGGTTCACCGTTGTTTTCGTATTATAAATATCTATTATTTGAATATGAAGAATATAGAAATAAAATAATAATAGATACATTTGACTGTTAAAACTGAGATTTTAATTTACACTCATCTCATATGCGGATTCTGAATACGCACTAGAAATTTCCAAATGCACATTCTATTTTCTCACACATTTAAAAACAAAAGAGGTTCGCGGAAGTCCAATTTTAGCCAAATTAGCACACATACTCGTATTTATGCTACACCGCAAAATGTCACTTTCACTTATAACAAATTAAATAGTTTTGCTGCATTTTGTCCTAACAGTTATTGCATTTATAAGCTATGTGCAATTACAAGTATTTGTAAATGGTTTTCATTTAATTCCATTTTTTCTGTATATTTTTCATTGATACGTATTGGTCTTTGACCAGCACACTGATAACACTAAACCTATGCACTAAACGTATCTAATTGTGCTGAATTTTTATACTATTATTTTTTGTCGTTCATTTGGTACTTAGACGAAACCAATAAAATTTTGATTTCCTGTTTAGAAAATCCCCATTGATTCTAATAATGAATACAAATCATCATCTACCTAGCCTTTTGCCAATTACGAGTATGTTGGGGTCGGCTAACCGGATGCAGCTGAATACCAGTATTTTACATGAAGCGACTGCCTATAATACCTGACCTCCACAACCCAGTTACTGGGTAATACTATGCACCTTGGTCCAATAGGATTCGGAATATAATCATATTTCGGTATTCATATTACTAACTCAATTACTTTGATCTCGTAGTGATACAATAATTAAAGCCATGACACTGTCACGACTTGTCCACTAAAATAACCATTGTATTTAATTTTTTTTTTGTTTTTGTGCTAGGTTTAAAGAAAGGCTCCATTGTGTAAATTAAGATTTGATCATGTCTCAAATTTGCATGAAAGGTCTATCTTCAAGACCCTTAATCTTGTAAATACTATTGAACATAAATCCTAATAGTTTTATGAATGAAGTAGATACTCTTTCGTGAAGGGATTCCATCTTTATTTTCGTAACGTCACGTTCCTTACTAGATCACTTGTAAATCTCTCGAAAATCATTATCATCATCATCATCATGATCATTATCTGCATGGAGTAAGAATAAAAAAAGGAACAAGCAAAAATTTTACACAGTGAATGGCAAAAAAATACAATTTTTCAGTATAAAAACGATAAATTATTTTTGTTATTATCATTTATGACAGGAATTCAAGAAAATGCAATTATTTATAGTATTTTTTATATTTTCAACTTAGATTAATTAACTGCTAACATTAGTGTTGTGACAATGAACGACGCTCAAACAAGAAAGAACATTGGGTAACGATTAAACGTGTCCAGTTCACAACGAACTTACACTATTGACGTATTGGATAGAATTTATACACCTATTCTCATGGCTAAGGATAGAAGATTCATCTGAATCAGTTCTCTTGAAGTATCAACAATAAGATCATGAAGTTTCTTATTGTTGTTTGCTCTTTTCACCAACATATTTTTCAGCTGCTGAAGCGATAGCTCGCGTTACCCTCCCAGTGATCTCGTGAAGATTCTCGTTCGAAAGATGCGATTCAACGGACCTCTTTGAGAAGAAAGTTGCTGTTGTGCCGTTTGGTCTCCAGCTGTTGGGATACGTAATCTTATGACGTAGTACGGCTTTGATGATGAGAGCTCCCACATAAATGATGAAATATACACTAAAGTACAGAGGCAAATAGTAAAGCTTCTTCCCTAGGTAATAATAACTGTATCTGTTGACACGAGGCATCTCTGTAGTTGTTGTAGTCGTTGTTGTGTGGTGATAATGATAGTGGTCGTGGTCGTGCTCATCAAAGTCGTGGTGGTACTTGAAATCTCCGGGAAAATCACTAGGAAATCCCTGATCGTCCATTGGAGCTCCATGAGTGTCTGGCTTCATGTCGTCAGATGGGGGAGGCGGTGGCACCATTCCCATGTCATTCCCTTTCATAGCATCTCCACCTTTCCCGTCGCCCATGTTACCGTGTTGGTTATTAAAGATGAGCTCAGGATAGTCAGATTCAGGCTGGTACGCAGGCGGTGGACCACCATGATGACCGTAGCTAGGTGCGTGGTCCTGCGGTGGCAAGGAAGGTGGAGCTGGTTTACTGTATTGGTAGCCTTGGAAGTCAGGTTTGCTACCCATATCCACCATAGGTGGGCTATCATCGTCATCTTGAGTCATCGGTGGCTTGTTATAGGAATAACCCATAAATGGCTTACTGGGCGGAGAAATTGTGGGGACAAAAGGTTGTGATGGTGGAGCGGGGGCAGAAGGAGGCTTGTATCTATAGCCTACGTCGGCTGGGGGTCCATCGTCATCGCCCCCACTAGGAGGTGAGTCTGGTCCCGAGTCGATAGGTGGTTGATACGAAGAAATAGGGCGCGGTGCTGGAGCAGGTGCGTACGGTGGAAAGGACTCATAAGAGGTTGGTGTTGGAAAATCGTCCGCTGTAAGTTTAGGTGGGGGTGGGGGAGGTACTAGGCTGGCGACGGTATTCAAGGGACGGGGAGGAGGACCAGAGGGTGGTGAAGGTAGTGGGGGAGGACCTGAAGCAGACTGTTTTGATTTTTCACCGTAGGTTGGTGGTTGAGGTAAGTATGGCTGCGCAGGATTGTAGCGATCTACAGGTTGACGCATGGGGACTGCAGGATCTTGAACTTCGCCTCTAACAGGATTTTTGATCTCAGTAAAGCTGTCCAAGTTAAACATATTGTTACCTTTTTTACCGTTAGAGAAGGAATTGAACTGAGATTTCTTCATATTTTTCATTTGGAACGGTTTTAGGTCAATATATGGAAAGCGGATATTAGGTTCTGTGCGTATTGCTCGGGATTCGTTTTCAGCTCCATTACCGGGATTAGTGCCAAATCTGTAAACAATAATAAAACCTTATTTAAAAAATACTGTACATCACTGCAATATGTACCTATTAATTAAGTCTGAGTATTAAAACCAGTTTCAATTTCTTGCTGACCGACTAATTATAGGATTGAACAATTGAACACTCACCCTGGTAAAGCAAAGTTGTCATCAATTCCTGCATCTTCTTCAGTCTTGTCTTCATTTGGTTGAACATCATCACTTTGTGATTTATCTTTGTTTAGAACATCTTTAGACATTTGTTCGGAACTAATGGGCTCTTCTTCCCATGTACCAGAAAATTGGTCATGTTTCTCATTGTCTATGATATGCCAAATATTTTGTATACTATCCATGGGCGCTTGCGTCGTCGTTGTTGTTGTTGTTGTGGTTGTTGGAGGTGACGGCGCACTAGAGGATGGAGCTAAGGGCACGTACACTGGACCAGAGTTATACAAATTATTATACAAGGCAAAATAATCAGTCATATCAGTCTTCACTGGCTTGTCCGTCGACGGCGCTGGTAAACCATAATTTGAATCATCATTCATTTCTTCGTCAGGAACATAAATAGGTCTAGGTGTAGAAGTCGTAGTTGTAGTCGTAGTCGATCGTATTCTCTCTTTTTCCAAAAGTTTTCGAATTGACTTCATATTGTTGTTGTTCGATTCAAATTCCGCGAATATCAAGTCAGGCGTTTTTGTCCTCACTGTTGTTGTGGTGGTAAGTGTTTCGTTCTGTGGCGTGTCCATCCTGCTCATCCACTTGTGGTAGTAGAACGGCGCTGATCTCCCCGTATCGGTTTGCGGCGGTCGCGGAGATGGTGTGACAACGTACACTAAAGGTCCAGGCAGGTTGGCGGTATAAACATGATGAATATGAAAACAATTTAACAAAACAGCGAACAGTACTATTCGATTCATTTTAGATGTGTGTGAGGCACATTTGTTAATGCCGAGTTACGCGGGTGCTCTACACAACAACTGACTAGAAAATGATGGCTATGGCTAAATATTTTCAAGTACACATGCTTTGGACACAGATGCGTTGGGTGTAAAACTGCGATAATTTTTAGCGGTACTCTAATATGTAGAACGCTAGAGGCACGATTCAGATGACCCAAGCCCAAGTTTCAATTTACACTATTAGCACGATAATCAATATGGGTCCCGAGCAAGCCTTTGCAGAAAGTGTCACATATTTGTACAAAATATTTAGAGCACCTTAAGTGGAAAGTTGTCTACATTCCATTCGATCATCTAATAAGATAATATAGATATCTCTATTGTTCTAGTAGTTCTTCGCGTTTATCATCAGGTAACCTGCTCTTATGTTAGCAAACAAAAAAAGTAGTCACAAAACTTTATCGTTCACTTTTTGCCAAATGGTAGAGTTATCCTAATTGTTAATTTTCAAATCAAGTCTTTCACTGTAACCTACGTATAAGGTACATCGGAAATATTTAAAATCAACGGTGAAACACTTGTATTAAAACAAATTATGTTTGTTTTTATTCTTCAACTCGGTATCTAAACTATTTTAGGAATGTGAATATATGACATTAGTATGAAAATGTGGCATTACCGCGTTACCCGACATCGACTTATCTACTCTAATCCGAAAGTACTCCGGTTTGCAACCGACTGTTGATCCTTAACGAAATAACACTCTGCATGCATAGATACACCAAAAGCCTTGCGTAACACACTATCATTCACAATCTGTGCTAATCCATTGCTTCATATGTTCGAAAAATGTGTCTGCTCAACGACGTAAATAACGCAATAAATGTGGTTGTGTGGTTGAACTCTCAAAACGAAAGCCATTCCTACTGTTAGTGTGTTACGCAATTACCCTTCCGGTTAAAGTTTATGTGTGGTTTCAAAGTTTCCTTAAGTGAACTTAGAGTAAGAGCCCTATTATGTTCCTGCATTGACGCTTATTTTTTCAGTGATTGTTGTTCTTGTGTTCATTATTAAGAACCAATTAGTATTACCAAATATTGTTTATAGCTTCACGTTTAGATTTTTACGTCTTCTCGACAACAAGTTCATCGGGATCAGATATATCATTTATGTTTATAGATATGATGATCTTGAATTGGTGGGAATAAAAATCTGTTACAATAACAATATTTATTAATAAATATTATTCATTATTATAATTTATTCATCAATTACTCACTGCTCTAGTACTTTTAAAACAATAAGAACACAATTAAATTGTGCAACTGCTACTTGACAGAAAGTATGACATGGATAAAACAACGACGTTAAAAATAACTTATTTCGACAAGCCTTAAAAAAAAACTTTCTGTTTATACTATTCAGTTATAAATTAGGTACTAAAGTGAAGATCTTTTTGTATTGTTTTATAGTCCAACTATTTTAGACCCTAAAATCGTTCCAAGTCAGAGGAAATCATCTATCCAAAATATTATCGATCTTCTCATTAAACAAGATTATTAGTTTCAGAGCAAGTCAAACATATAAGTTTAGTATATGTAACTACTAAATTCGGCTTACAATTATTATTATAGTTATTATTGCCTACATTAGTCGCATCGTGACTTCTGAATATATTATATCTACATTATGTGTAAACTTAATTAATTTGTATGTAATGCATATCACACAGTGGGCACTTTGTTTTCCTCTTTCTTGGCTTCGGCCGCGTCGCTCTCGTTGTAAGCCGGGTTATCAACACCAGAGTCACTACCGCCATCTGCATTGTCGGGCACTAACTTCGTGCGGTTCGAATCCGAGTCTTTGACTTTGTCCACGACGGTGTTGTCTAGTTTAGCTTCAGTTTTACTAGCGACATCTATTGCTGGGACAATTTTATCACCGTCCTTATTATTTTCATTGCCCTCAACATCCGCAGGCGTTTGCTTCTTCTTACAGAAGTCATCTTCGTAGACCACTGCCCTCTTCCGTAAATAAAATGTATTGAATAAATAATAAATGCAGCCGGTGATGAATGTCGCGCCGGCGAATATCTGGTAAGTTGGTCTGGTACCGAAGAACTTCATCAGGTAACCGCCGATAAGACTTCCAGCACCTTTGCCTGTAAAACAAATGAAAATTATTTTATAGCGCTCAATTAGGCCAACTTTTATTTGCAAATGGTAAGGACATTTGGTGCGTGTTGATTGCAATAATAAATTAAATAAAGGTGTTATACTTTTTTAGATAGCGGCGCCATACGTAATAACATGTAAGAAATGTCATATAAAGTAAAAAAAGAATGCAGCTATGATATTTAATTTATTATTAGCATATATTCGCCGTTAGTGGATTTCCGCGGATTGACCCGGAGTGCTATTGTTAACATTCATAATCAATATAAGGTACATCAGCATATTATATCCTTTTATTCCAGCCATACTTTTCAAGAGGCAAACCCTGGTGCAGATATTCCTTCGCATAAGGGTAAACTGTTCAACTCAATTGAAGAAGGCTAGGTTGATAACGTACCAACTCCATAGTAAATTCCGCCGAGAAGTCCTTGCACGGAGGTGTCAGTGGTGGTGGAGGACAGGCGCGCCGCATACGTCACGGCGGCGGTAAACGACAGCGATGACGTCACTGACTCCAGCGCCTCAAACACCAGGCACAGCCATGGGTTGTAGATCAATGAGTAACCTGTAAAAACGAAACGGGGTTATGTTAATGGATAATTAAGATATTTTAAGTGGTTGAGTCGTAAATTCCTGATATAGTGTTTTCTTCTTATACAGGGTCTAATTAAATTAGCTAACGAAACTCAGCAGACTTGATTGGTATCGATACCTAAACATGCTAAAACAAAAAAAAATACTTTTGGGTCAACGATCGCTGGTCATGAAGTGTATTTGCTTGAAATATCAGTTCATAAATCTGTTTTTGTTTCTTTACACTTAACAGACGTGATGGATATCGATATCTAAACTCAAAAAACTGATTTTCTCAACTCATACTACATGTAACAACTTCATGACCAGCGGTCGTTGACCCAAAAGTATTTTTTTTTTTTTTGTTTTACCATGTTTAGGAATCGATACCAATCAAGTCTGCTGAGTTTCACTAGCTAATTTAATTTGACCCTGTATTAGTTCTTGTCTTTGGCTGTCTACTTGTAATCAAATATTGTTATTACACCATGAGTTGGATTTGCCTGATGTTTGCTATAAAACTTAGCTTTCGTTAATATCTTAATAAAAAGCGCGTGAGCTTTCACAATGATAGAATCAAAGTTTAGTTTGGGTCTATATTTAGTACAAGCCCTAGCGTAACATGACAATATGCATAGGAAAGAAAGTTTTAAGAAACAAAAGGGAAATCGGCAAATGGGAAAGGGATCTAAACGGTGAAAGTGGACCCGCAGCTTACAAAGTCACTGAACGAGTCGCTTGATCTAGTGGTGCTAAACTCGAGTTCAATAACTTACTAACTTATCTTAATTACAAATATATGGTGTTACGGAAAGGGTATATCAATACAAACGGGTTGAAGAGTGTATCTGGTCTAGAATCTCTGTACAAAATTTCAGCTCAAAAGCAGTAACTTTGAAAATGCTTAATATTTTTTTATTTTGACATCACGGCGCTGCACTGGCGCGCGGCGTCGAGATGTGCGTGTACTATATTCATATTCATATTCATTTATTTTGCGTTCCACAAGGTAAAAAGATGTTTACAAAAGGCTTAGAGCTAAGATCCGTTGTAGACCCTGTTAGGGCACAGCAATAATTTTTTATTGGTACATACTTAGCAATTAAATATCTAAATCATAGAAACTAAAATTAAAATAAAATTACACATGAAAACTGAATATATAAATAGAAGAATATAAAGTAAGTACCTATTTTCTTAAAATACTATCATTACGTTTAGATAAATTTATATTTATATTGCCTAAGGTAATAATTATTAGGCGCACAGACACACTACAGATAATGGATAATGACCCTCGTAGTGCGGTGACACGTTTGTTATGATTTCAATTTAATAAACTATCGAAATAAAAAAATATTAAGCATTTTCAAAGTTACTGCTGTTGAGCTGAAATTTTTGTACAGAGATTCTAGACCAGATACACTCTACAACCCGTTTGTATTGATATACCCTTTCCATAACACCCTGTATATGGATATAAAAAGTTCTAATCGTGGGTAAAAAGAAGAACAATAATTTAAAAAAAAAGGAAGAAAGCACAGATCTAATATAAAATGGCATCGCTAACTCAAAACCTGTTCCACTTCAGCAGTGATGCCACATTATAATTTAAAATAAAAACTATATTCAGGTAATCGTAATAGATAGGGAGGGTTTTTTGTTAATTCATAATTATGTAGTTGAATTAGTCAATAAAAACGTTATAGTGTAAAGTTAAAACACTGGGAAACTAGAATTTCAAATCATAATATGGCATCTCAGTTGATGTGGAAAAATGTCAACTGACTTTTGGAGGGCACTGTATGTAGAATACCTGTATACTGAAATTAAAACATGTTCACACAGGTACACAGGTACTCTACCGTTAGGAAAATTAATTTACCTATGAAATTCTCTGCAATCTTATTAGAGAGCTCGCGCTACGTACATTGTTCATTATGCCATCACTTACCGAGTAATCTAATTGCATAGAATATGAATCCGATGAAGAGCACGTTGGCGTGTCCCAGCCTCCTGATGATGGGGCCTGAGAGCACGAGGAGTGGCAGACCTGCGATACCCCCCACGGTTATAGTAATACCCATGAGGGAACGCGACGCGCCTAGGTCTTGGAGCAGCCAGAATAAGAAGCTCTCGATGTAGCCCCAAGCAGTTCCTGAGAAAAACACAAAAATGTATAGGTACTTAGAAGAAAATGATAATACCCAAACAACTGAGCTTGACTGCCTGTAGTCTACGGTCTACCTCACTCACTTGTAATTAAGTACCTGTAATAACCATAAACGTTGCAAGAGCTCTCACAATACATACACCTATTTTGAAACATATTCATTGAAATCTTTTGAAATACATGAAACGAAATTTTAAGAATTCAAGCTGATTAAATGAAACGAATTGTAAAAATTATTTTATTTCAAGTCTTATTACTTACATAAGTTTTGTTTACATCCTGACATAATGTAAGGATGTGCTACAACGTCTGTCACCATACAATAGGTACAAGATAGGATGGATGTTATACAGGATAATTTTTTAACTAGTGCTCAAACTGTAACCATGGATTCCGTACATGATCCTGACCCAATGATGATTCTGAGTTGAAATTCTACACGGTTATTAAAAAACTTGCTCTTCCATACATTTTGACCATGTGGGTATTGCAATTGCACTTTTCTATGAAACAACTGTTTTTTTTTATAACTAACAAAAAATTTCTACGCAGAATCATCATTGGGTCAGAATCATGTGTTGAATTCATGGTTACAGTTTTCGCACTGGTTAAAAACTTATCCTATATGTCTCCTTCAGCACAGCACCTTAGGGGAGAAAGGCATAGTCTTGCTGCACAATGTACACACCTTGTTTTTTATCTGCTTTTCTTACAATACCGGTGACTTAGCGTTACATAGTCTATTGCCTCTTGTTCTATATTTTACTAGCTTCTGCCCGCGACTTCGTCCGCATGAAATTTCACCCTCCCCCACTCACCCTCTTAGGGGTGGAATTTCGAAAAACCCTTTCTTATTGGATACCTACTCTTCACTAAGAACACTCCCTCCAAATTTCATGTCTCTAGGACCAGCGGTTTCGGCTGTGCGTTGATACATCAGTCAGTCAGTCAGAACTTTGAATTTTATATGTATAGATAACAGGTTTATTTCATAAATAAAAGGACATCATTCATGTGTCGAACATATTATTATACCCAAAAATTAAAAAAGTACTATTTTCAGAAAAAAAAAAGTACTATTTTGGCATTTTAGTAGATAGATTTATTACAGCTTAAAAAATCTTACCCATAATGAAGCACGCAATGAAAAGCGCAACAATTTCGACGTTGCGGAACACAGTGATGACATCTTCCAGAAGGTTCTGTGCCGGCTGCTTGAACTCGAGGTCAATGCTCAACATGAGCGCTCCTGAAGCCACTTTCAGGACTGCGTACAGATAGAACGCTGGCCTGAAAATAAAAATAATAATTTAATGATTACAGGACTTTTATTTTGACTGCAATGATTATGGACACCATTAAGGAAAAGTTATAAATGATACATATTATTTTTCACGAAAAATCTTATACGTGGATACCTACGTAGGTACCCAAAACATAAAAAAGAAGAAAATCTCTGTAAAATTAAATAAATTACTTAGCAACTTGATTGATTGATGTCAATTCATCGATCGCCGCGGCTGGAAACCGCGTATTCGTTACGTAACATACGCATGTACCTATGTTTGTCTTTAATTACAATAATAACCGCGATCACCGCGTGCATATCTATTACGAGTACCACCGAGTATACTTCACGACAGTCGCGACTAGGCAGATTGTATCAAGAAGGACGCACTTCATGCTGTCACTACAATCAATAAAGTTCATCTGCCTAGCCTGGTTGATGATGAATGATGAACCCTCATTCATTAGGAGACGATAAGTAATACCTACCTTCGAACCAAAAATTCTAAGACATCTACCAACCCGCAGGCCGCACTGGCCCAGCGTAGTGGATTACGGCCCACTCCCTCTCACCGAATGGAGGCATGTGACCCAGTCCCAGCAGTGGGAACATTATAGGCTGATTATGCTAAGCAGTACCCAAGTAGATACACGAAGCGACTTCCATCTAACCTCGGAAATATTTATATTCCATACTATATACTATCCATACTAATATCATAAATTCGAAAATAACTCTGTCTTTCTGTCTGTTTGTATGCTACCTTTTCACGCCTAAACCGCTGAACCGATTTAGATGAAATTTGGTATAGAGATAGCTTGAGTCCCGGAAAAGGACATAGGATACTTTTTAGCTCGATATTCCTACGGGATCGAAACTTATGCAGGTGAAACCGAGGGGCGCAGCTAGTAATATTATAAATGCGAAAGTGTGTCTATCTGTCTGTCTGTTACCTCTTCACGCTTAAATCGCTGAACCGATTTAGATAAAATTTGGTAGAGATAGTTTGAGTCCCGGGAAAGGACATAGGATAGTTTTTTTATCCCGATATTCCCACGAGATCGAAACTTATGCGGGTGAAGCCGCGGGGTGCTGCTAGTTAAAAGTTTACCGACTACAATTAAGGCCAATTAAGGATGTTCGAGTAACCTCCAGGCTCGCAAGGGTCTTGAATGGTGAAAATTGGCTATCCACTCAACGACTGATCGCGACAAGTGCAGCTTAAGGCTCCCGCAGACCGGCGCGACCCGACAGTGCGACACGAGTCTAGTAGAACTATTTCTGTGAAAACTTCATGCAAGTTGATCTACCAGAATCGCATCGCACCGTCGCGCGTCGCGTCGCTCTCGTCGCGCCTGTCTGCAGGAGCCTTTAACCTCGAAGATCGAATGATCCGCACGGATGACCTACCTATCTACCCTTCACTACAATAGCTTTGTGTAAAGCTTTGCATAAATCATTATTATTTTATATAATCGTTGTTATTTAAAAGTCAAGAGTCGTGGGTTTCTGAGTTCTGACTACCTACAACCGACATACATTAGTACCGCTAAAACCAAACCGTGCCAAAGCTCAGCCCTATTTAAGCAGATACAGAATTTAACTAATAGGTAATTATTATTATATTATAAATAATGATTATAAATAATTATTCCTTTATTATTCTTTATGATTGAAAAATCGTCGAGGTATTTAAAATCAAAATTTCGAGTTTAAGTATACAAATAATGAAATCAAATTGAGCATTGTACATAACACTACAAATTGGCATCCAAGGATACGTTTTCAGATCCATTCGTTTACATTTTCATCATCAGATAATTTTCGAAGGGACCAAAAGTAGTATACAGGGTGAATTTTTCAAGTGGGCGTGGATGGCCAAATCCGAAACTATGAGGAATAGCGAAAAGTACTCAAAGGAGTCGCGGGCTCGATTTTGATGAAAACTAAAACTGCATCATTGGATTTTTGAAAAATCAATATTTCTGGCCAGGAATCGAACCTGTTGATTTTGAAAAAAAAAACACACGCTGTATTATTACACCATTCGATAGTGTCGCTAATAAGGATCAAATTCTGGGAAGTAATGACATACGGCAAACTAAAGGAAAGAGCTCATTTTTATCAAAATACTTTTTTATTTTCTTATGCTACCTACCTATTACACCTTAACTGATTAATTGTTCAAAATTATGACAATTGTTTTTGAATACATAGCTGGATTCGACGTCTCAAGGATTGTACTGCAACTAAAAATTTGAATTTAGAACATAATTTTGTGAAGGTGACTGCGCTACGAGTGTTTCGGGTGTAAAAATATTGAGCATCATTTCGAACAAAGTATGAAAAAAGAAGCAGTTTATTAAAATTCAACATTTTCGTTAAGTTTGCCGTATGTCATTACTTCCCAGAATTTGATCCTTATTAGGGACACTATCGAATGGTGTAATAATACAGTGTGTGTTTTTTTTTCAAAATCAACAGGTTCGATTCCTGGCTAGAAATATTGATTTTTCAAAAATCCAATGACGCAATTTTAGTTTTTATCAAAATCAAGCCCGCGACTCCTTTGAGTACTTTTCGCTATTCCTCATAGTTTAGAATTTGGCCATCCACGCCCACTTGGAAAATTCACCCTGTATAGGTATTTCTCACTCCCCAAAAAGGTTTATTTCTCCAATCTGATATCAAAAAAGACATTAATACTGCTACTGATGCCTGGCTCGAATATATTGTAATTGCAATTCTTTACCTTCATACCTACATCACGTTCGGCGGTCATGGCCAGTCTGATCGGTAGCCTACCCATGACCCCGCCAACATTTTGCAATCAAACAAATAACAGAGACTTGGCGTGACTGTGGGAAGAACTATCGCGGAGAAGAGCTGCTTATTGTTCATAGAAATATTAACTGGTTTTTATTAAAGTAGATACACAGCTGTGCCTTACACTACCGTGTGTATTGGAGAGGCATGATGGCACCTCTACGGTGCCTCTCCAATATTTAACAACAAAAAATATAGGTATGACTCGCATCGGATCTCATTCATCGCCAGTTGTTTGGTGTATTTCATATTATAATAAACTTTCAGAGTTCCAATATTATTTCCTCATTTAAACACATTGCGCAGCTTTGCGGCCAGTTTATTAAAACCTTATTACATAAAACCTAATTAAAAAATAATCTGATAATGTTAATTAAAGCACATTCTCCACCTTGACCTCGCGCAAGATAAGCTTATAATAAGAGGTTATGCAATATAAGGCGGTATTACCTGAAGTCGGTGTACCCTTTCCCTCGGCTAGCGTAGTCTATGAGCAGGCCGGAGAGTGGCGAGGAGATCATGCCTCCGATGCTGCCGTACACCCGCTGCATCCCGTAGTCCGCCTTCTGTTCCCTCACGATGGCTATCACAGCCCCTTCGAACATCGCGAACGCTGTCCCTCCAATGATACCGATGAACACTCGCACCTGAGGGTAAGGGTCACAGTCAGGTGCTAATAATAATGGTGAAGAGTTCGTTTGTTTGAAAACGCGAATCTGTAGAACTACCAACCGGATTTCAAAATTTCTTATTGCATTGGATAGCCCAATTCTTGAGGAAGCCTATAGCCTATTATTTGTAAATATTAATATCACACCAGGACTCTTAGGAGCCGAGCAAAAAGATAAAAAATTAGAAAGAACGCTAACCGAAAAGGAAGTAGGTAATAGCGCGGACATGCGACGACGGGGTGGGTCGAGGGAGCAAGACATTTCACGCGGACGAAGTCACGGGCGGAAGCTACATAAAGCGGGCTTTTTAGCAAATGAAAATTCTTGCGATAAATGGGTTCGAGAAGTAGTAAGAATCAAAATAAATTTAAAACAGCTTTCTAGGTGTTTTTGCATTGGATCAGAAATATTTTAGATTGGCAACTCCCTGTTAATATGCATAACTTTGTATTATATATATACCTTTTAAATTTTATGCAACAAACAAAAAGTCGACCTATTTACACACTGCAATTTTCTTAACAATCTAAGATTTACACAAGAAAAACTTGTCAACGTAAACAAAGGAGTTAGCATACAAAAGAATTATCTTAGGCTTCGTTAATTGCTTGAAGACGGCTTTAATTTATTGCTTGCGTTAGACTTTTATATTACAATAATCCGCATAACGACAATGAGGTAGTGAACCTACTTTTTGTTATAATATATACTAACTGCATCGGCATAAGAATCTAATTCAGCCCGTCTCTTGCTGCCTTCCCCCAGCGACGCCCTAAGCCAAGGTCCGTACCCCAAAGACGCTTAATTTTTGAGATTTTTAAGCTGGCTGAAAGCCTTAATTTATTATGGCATCCACAGGCAAGCCCGGTTATGCAGCCGACAAACTCCTAGGTTGACCTGTGAGATGCCATTAAAAAAAAACTGCATCGGAATAAAAAACTGTGCGTTCTTCATAATGTTAATAAGTACATGGGAACACGAACATTAGGTAGAAAGTACATCCGCTAGATATTACTATTATCTTCCGATTTATTTGGCATCTACGTATTTGAATAAACAAAACAAATACGACCTAATATTATTTAAGGATCAATGTATATAGTACCTCACTTTACCGATAAAGTAACGACTTTGACCGAGCTCAATGAAGCTCAATAAATTCCGCTATTGACTAAAGTCAAACAGATATTTAATAAACACAAAGACCAATATGATTACTCGTAATACAAAGTAATTTAATATACAATGTGTTATTTGCTTGAACTTTTTTGTAATAAACTTCAATGGTTTTCTCTTTGAAGTATGGACGTAAGCATTTTACAAAAAACACAGTTCTTACAAGTAAGTAGGTAGGTACGTACTTGTTTTGACTACACACATAACATTATGAATAGACACGAGAATATTGAAAATTATTTTGTTTTATAACTTTTTATATAACCACAACTCACAAGGTCCGTATACGAACATAGCAAATCTCATCGCATCATAAAATTATCGACATTCAAAATCATTTTTATCGTTGTCTATAATGCGGTCAAAGGCAAAAGGTTTTACTACCTCTGACCCTATGCAGGCATTAGAACAATAACCACCACTGTATGCTCATATTTATAATATGCGTACGCGCAGTACGTGGTGTGGGTAACTAAGTAAGCTCTCACACATTGAGGACAAGGCTGCAAGTCTTGTCGATGCAATTGTGAAACAATGATTAACTGAGGCTGACTATGCCTAAGCTCGGAAATCTATAAAGCGTTAATTAAATACTACCTGTGTTAGTTCATACAAATAACCTGTGAAATAACTGTAGGATATTACGATTCTCTCTGAATAGAATCTCAATTTGCTATTACATACAGGTAATACCCGAGACATGGCTCCTCAATTCATATAAATAAAAAAAAAAAAACAATCTGCCTAGCCATTTCCCAAATATGTTGGAGTCGGCTTCCAGTGTAACCGGATGCAGCTGAATACCTGTAGGTATTTTACATGGAGCGACTGCCTATCTAACCTCCAAAACCCAGTTACTGGGTAATACGATACCCCTTAGCAAGACTGGTTGCCAGACTTTCGGGCTTCCGACGACCAGTAACGACTGTCAAAGATCTACGAATGACAGCCGGGACCAAAGGCTTAACGTGCTTTCCGAGGCACGGAGGGTCTCGGTATGTAATGATGGTCACCCATCCACAGAACAACTGCGGCAAGCATAGCTTAACCTGATCCATCGACTCGTGCGGCTGTTATTACTTAGCCACAAGCCCCTCCTTAATTCATATAGCCATGTCTCAAATTAACCTTAATACACCGTTTAACTTAGAGAGGTATGAGTATGAGGAACAGGGTGTAAAGTTCAATCAACCCCCATAGAAAAAGGAGGATCCTCCGACCAGACGGGTGTTGTGTCTGGCGGGCAGCTGCCCGATGATTCATGTCGGGCCGTTGTATGTGTATGTTAATTGCGCGGTAAACTCTGCTTGCGAGATGCAGGATTTTGCGTCAGTATGACGCGTTATTCGCATGTGGCGTAGTAGATACCGCTACAAACTATTAGCAATATTTTAAGATTTACTTAATATTTATTAAAGGTTGAAACTAATTAGGGACGTAGGTACCTACCTCTATGGTAAATTATAAAAAAAAAAAAACCGGCCAAGTGCGAGTCGGACTCGCGCACCGAGGGTTCCGTATAAAAATTTAAGGTTTTCGGAATTTTTCCTTTATGTGTGCTATAAAACATTGCTTCATGCCAAATTTCAAGATTCTAGGTCGACTGGAAGTACCCTTTAGGTTTTGATTCCCTTGCGAGTAGTTGCGAGTTTGAAAATATGCGGCTTAAATTGCCGTTTCTTTTGATTGCGTTGACATAGAAGTTTCATTTTGTTACAGCTTCAAGGTATTATAAACCTGAGTATTTGATATTAATTTCAATTTAATACCTATACGCGTTCATGAGAAAAGAAGTAACTTTAAAATTTTCAAAAATATTTTTTATTATATGATGTAACTAAAAATTTACGGTTTTCGCAATTTTTCCTTTATCTGTACTATAAGACGTTACTTAGTACCAAATTTCAAGATTCTAAGTTCACGGGAAGTACCCTGTAGGTTTTGATTCCCGTGCGAGTTTCGAAAATTTGCAGAAATTTGCGGCATAAACGGCTGTATCTTTTGATTGCGTTGGCTTAGAAGTTTGATTTTTTCACAGCTTCAAGGGACAGTAGACCTGAGTAATTGATATAAATTTCAGCTTCATACCTCCACGCGTTCCTGAGAAAAAGGGTCTTGACAGACGGACGGACGGACAGACGGACAACAAAGTGATCCTATAAGGGTTCCGTTTTTTCCTTTTGAGGTACGGAACCCTAATAAGCAAATTACGATATTTTTAAGCTTATTTATAAGAAATACCTTTTATAAAGGAAGGCTGTTGTTCACCGTTCATCTTTTGTCGGATGTTTGGACATTATTTTACCAAAGCCATCCACCGAGACTGCTGAAAACGGTCAGTGAAGCAGCTGTCTTCGGCAAATTCTATAACGTCTATTACATACGCCACCCATTCAGGTCCTTCTCGCTTACAAGTCAGACTACATGTCTATACCCGATTAGCGACCATTAATCAGCAAAAGCTGTTATTGCATTTTTCTTTCACCTTCATAGAAAACGGAGGTAAAAACTTGGAGTGTCTACTAGTATCCAGTGGCAATGGGACGTTGGGCGCAGCCTGGCAGGCGGAATGGGAACGCGAGCAATGGGTCGGGTCGCCACTCACCGTATCAAGTTCGTCATTACCCAGTTAGCGGCGATTAGACGGCAATCTTTCCATCATAAGGATCCGCTCAATCTGCATGAGTTTACGTTAGTGCTCCACGTGCTCACTACAAATTTCATTCGTTACGTATGTACGAGTATGTATGTACAGGAATTAGATAATCGTGATCCACCTTCAGCTTCATTAGTGTTTATTACTTCATCCTCCAATTCCGCTTAAACAATGTAGACATTTTGGCAAAGTATTCTTAGATCAACATTGTTAATTTAGAGGTCATAGTAACTTACAGCGAGATAGGCCCAAAAAGTGAACGCTGGGTCCAGTTCTATTTGCTGCTGAGTGTTCTCGCAGAGACTCTTGCGCGGCGTGGAAGCAGCGCACGCCGCCCGACATCCGGATAATTTTCGCGACCCTGCCTGCACTCGAACTCCTCCGTCTTGACCCTGATAAACAATTGACTGGCTTATTTGGTTGTAACATATATCAGTTCTAATAATCGTGACAGTACTGTGATATTATCATGAGAGTTAAGTCGTCATTAAACCTTACAATATGTACTTAAATAAATGTCGAAGAAGCAGTTTTATTGAATAATCTGACTGCTCCCATCTAACGTCACGACGAGGACGATAGGTTTTAGCATAATATATTGTAAGAAGTGTAGTAGAATACTGCGGAATACAAGTATTTCAGTATAATCAGTAATCAAACATATAAAGATATACTTACATTATTTCAATTAAGTAAAATTGTGTAATATCAAGCTAAAGTATTTTACTCACAAAATTGTCACTGCATGTAACACTGTCAATACCATCATAGTCTTCATCTTTTGTAAAATTGTATTCTGTAGAGACAGCCTTCACCCAATAGTTTCTTATGTTAAGAGGTGCGGTTTGTACGTCGTGAGATATCCTCATGCGGAATATGGCTTCATCAAGAAGGTCCTCTGTTTGATTGAAAATATCATCTTTTCCAAACAAGCAAGTTTCATTGATCGCATCGCGACTGCATTCAATTTGATACAACTTTGGCGCTGGAAAGAATATTGTATCACCGGACACTGATATTGTCGTGTTAAAGAAGGGATCATTTGTCAAGATGCGAGATGTGCTCTGATCTTTCTTCGGAACCATTGTTTGCGCTAGCTGTGCCATCACTGTGTGACGATAAACAAGACGTTGCGAGTCAATAGTTGACTGCAAGTGTATATCGTAGGAATTTGTGTGAATTAACGCATTTGTTTCATCTGTTGATAAATCTTTTGGTAAATCACAAACGAAACCACATGAAAGGACTCTGAAATAAACAAAATGTTAGATTAGAATAAGTTTTTACCTGGCAATCAAAACATACTCTTCAGTTACATAGTTAACTTACGTCAGGTTGATATCGTATGAATAAGGGTGTAGTGGTAGGCAAGGGTAATCTTTCATAAGGCCTATCCGCATGGCGGAGTCTTCGCAGGTCGCGAGTAGCTCCACAGCGGGGGGAAAGGTGACAGTAATGCGGCCCACGGGGACGGCCAGCAACAGCAGCGCTGAGGCACCACCCAAGGCCGACGACAGCGCCAACAATAGCTACAAAAAATTACAAATATAGGTACACTCAACGTCAGCTGTAAGTTCCCTCTTCAAGATGAGCGAAACGAGGGTTTTTGGCTACGCTCATAAGCTAAACTACACTTTTCATTCCTAATTCATATTTAAATTATACGCAGATTGGGATAAGAAAACAACCAAAAATAAAAAGAGGTTATCAGTGACTAGTGAAATCAAAGTTGGTGTACACCAGGGCTGCATGCTCGGCCCAAGCTTAATTAATTTAAAGTCTAACCCCTGTAAAGTGGTTGTACTCAATTACAACACACAGATACAGCAGGTGTAGACAATGCAGACAGACTTAATTTGCTTTCCATGTCTCATTCCATACACAATCAAGTAAATTGTATGACATGAAATGTCATTTGAATCATCTCTAATTACATAATTATACACGAGTCGAGATCTACATTGGGCATTGTAGTTGTCTAATTAAGCATTCGACTTCACTCGGTCCATCACAAAACACTAATTGCCATGCCAGTCTCTGAAAATTATTGTTTTTTTCAATATGTTTAATTACTTTGAATTAGCAGGTTGTTCTGTAACAAATGCAATGCAAATGCATTATGCTATTAATGTGTACCTGCACTACCTAGTCTACCTACATCATTAACGTATTTACTTATGTACATAGGTTTCAACATTACGATAAATTGTAGTATATTATCGCTAATTGATACTAGCATCATAGTTCTTTCCTATATGATTTGCATTTTTATTTACTTATAACATAAATAGAACGAACCGTCTAGTTACTGAGATTTCTATATTAGGTACCTACTTCCCTACCTACAACATCTAATTATTATAAGGTATAATTGGTATTAATCATTCTTCTAAATATTATAAACTAGCTGCGCCCCGCGGTTTCACCCGCATAAGTTTCGAACCCGTGGGAATATCGGGATAAAAAGTATCCTATGTCCTTTCCCGGGACTCAAACTATCTCTATACCAAATTTCACACAAATCGGTTCAGTAGTTTAGGCGTGAAGAAAAGACAGACAGACAGAGTTACTTTCGCATTTATAATATTAGGTCCTTACATATGAAATTGGCGTTTTTCGTACTGGCCACTTTAATCACGAATTTCTCCTCTTTGGTAAGGAATTCCAAATTCAAATTTGTACAGCTATTTACTCATGTATTTGTGCTTCGATGACCGTCATTCATTTGTTTTTTTTCTTCTGTTTTTTCTGTTTGCGTCACTCATTTTACAAAATGGAAAATTTAAAATATCGCATTATTTACGAGTACGAGTTCCGCCGTGGCACTAGTGCTGCGGAAACGACTCGAAGGGTGAATGATGTGTATGGCGGTCATGTTGCAAAAGAAAACACAGTTCGTTTTTGGTTCCAACGTTTTCGTTCTGGAAATTTCGACCTGCAGAACAAGCCCCGTGGACGGCCTGAGACCCAAGTTGATAATGGAGAATTGAAGGCTATTGTGGAAGCGGACCCATCGCAAACCACGTCCGAGTTAGCTGCAGGCTTCGATGTTAGTGATAAAACTGTTTTAATTCACTTGAAGCAAATTGGGAAGATTAAAAAGCTTGAAAGCACGACAACGCCAGACCACACACTGCGCAACAGACGGCTACCAAATTAGAAGAGCTTGAATTGGAATGTCTTAGACATCCTCCGTACTCCCCGGACCTTGCTCCAACAGATTACCATTTTTTTCGCAATTTGGATAACTTTTTGCAAGGGAAAAAATTCAACTCCGATGGGGCAGTCCAAATCGCCTTCAAAGATTTTATTGATTCCCGTCCGACTGGTTTTTTTAGTAAAGGGATCAATGAACTACCTATAAGATGGCAAAAGTGCATTGAAAACAATGGTTCATACTTTGATTAATTAAATATATTATATTAAAAAATATTCGACTTTTTGTTCCTTCCATACAAAACGCCAATTTCATATGTAAGGACCTAAGTTTGGATTGAGTCAAATATTTAAGTTGGTCTGATGTCTATTAAAACTAACTGAAGAAATTCTAATAATCTGCCCGGATCAAGTGCATACCAACTCCATCCTATAATACCATCCATACCTACCTATAACATTATTTAAATATAATAATTCCTAAATATGTATTATGTCTGGGAGAAATAGTCAAGTTATATATATTCCTAGTTCTCCGAGACCTAGATCATTAATTGACAACGCTAGCATTTCACAACAGTTAGCCATTGTTAATAAACGCGGTAATCTAAAAACGTAAATGACAATCAGTGGTTATTCTGGCTGATAAACAGGATGCGGTACTTATTAGCCATGATCAGCAGAACTACGTCAATTTGTCGATTTTAGATGCAATTGTAGTCCGCAATTCAAATGTCATCCGAGAATGGAGACGTTCGAGGGCACGCTCGCAAGCGGAACATAGGCACGCACCCAGTTATCATTGTATGTACAACTACATGACAACGTTAATGTACAATTAAGTTCCCACGATGAAAATAATGTTTTGCGATGGAAGACAAAGGTATGCGTGTCGCAGAAAATTAATGACATGATTAATTATGCAGTGACGATGTCAGTTAATAACAGCTGTACGTTTTTGGTCAGGAAACCATTTCGTTGACAAAACAGTGTTCCATTTATATAGTTCTATTCAAGCGAATCTTCATAAGCACGCCATTACGTGTCTTGTCATGACATAAGAAATCATTAACTTGCTTTAAAAGTTTCTCTACGTGTGAATATAATTAGTGTGCTTACTGCTTAGTTCAAAAGTTATCTATCAAATCATCATCTACGACAACACTTAACACACACGTAAACTATGTAGTTTTATACAGACCAATATTTATTTTGTATATCATTTAGTTCAGGTAACAAAGACCCATAACATAAATACCATAAAGACATGATTATAATAAAAAAAACCATAACACACTACACTTGGGAGTATGGTCGTGCTACCGTGGTGTAACGCATGTATATACACAACTCCTGCCGGCCAAAAATCTAAGCATAGAAAAGCAATCTAGTGGCTGTAAGACTTAAAATTTGTAGTCCTGCCTGGTTAACTCCAACCGCGACAACTTCAGAAACTTCCGTTACCTGGCAGCAATTTGACCTTGGCTGCTCTTGATGATGTACTAGAGGAACTTCTCTCCCGAAGCCTGTGGGTACAACTGGGAAATGTGATGGAGCATGGTAGGCACTGCAGCGCAAACATCCTCACTTGTAGGAGCGGTGCCTAGTTTATTGCTGTTTACTGGTTTTAGCAGAAGGTGCCTTCCACTTCTGTCTCAAAAACAGACGCTACACAAACTGAGATTGGCTAAAAACTTTGGCAAAGATGTAAAGCCTTCTTCGGGTAAATTTCCTTTTGTGGCTGTCATTGGCGTTGCATTTTGAGCCTGTGACGTAATTGTGTCATTAGCTGCTTGCATATCGCAGTCATTGCCTCGTGTTTGCGTTGCGCCGTCCGTCGCAGCTCTAGTTACGTTAACAGGCCAAGAGTGAGCCACGCAGGTGACGGTGTTGTTGACACAGCGTTCGTGTTCGTGCTACGTAGCGACGGTACTGCTTGCCTTAATTCGGCATTGGTCCATTCTGAAGCCTCGAACGCAAGAAGCCAACTCCAGTCCTGAGTGGCGTTATATTCTTTAGGGGTCTTGTGACGTCCACATGGGCTAACGCTACTGGCAGCAGCATGCAGAGGGCCCTCGTCACGAATGTTGGAACATCATCCGGATCCGATTCTTAGAACAATAGAAATATGTCCTAGAGATCCCTCTTGACGCATCCGTCTCGTATTCTCGTGCTAAAATGTTGGTCTTGACAGTCTCGCTTAGCACCTTCTTAGCCTCCAGTATCTCCCTCTCCTTGTAACTGGACATGCAATCTGACAGCATGGAAATCCAGACACGTCAATGACAATAATATTGTTTCATGGGAAAACAATTACGTAACACACATAAAATGACAATTGATCGCATTTTATTTCAATTTGACAGTTCAGCCACGTTCATTGCGATATTTACGTTGCTGAGCAGACAAATTGATTAAACCAACGAAGCAATGGATTAGCAATATCCTTCAAAACTCTCGGATTGTGATTGAAACTGTCAATTAGGGTGCCGAATCCGCTGATTTAGGAACAAAAAAATATCTTATTCAGAGGCAATAAATAACTTTAATTTAGGAATATAATAATCAGTATAACATCGTCGCGAGAGGTGACCGTGTAATAGTTTAGATGAAATCTTTGTGTATTCAAAATAACCGAACGAGAAGAATCTGGAGATTGCCTTCACCCTCGTTCCTCTCCTCCATTTCGAATTACACCTTGGTTATATTTACCTAAATAGTCGAGCTTAAGTTAACATCTTGGTAGCTATGCTCACTTGAGAATTCAGATAAAAAGCCCCGTCTAAACTTCCATAAGTCCAATTAGGTACTATTTTTGAGCAAAGTGTTATTTTATGACTTATAAAATTTACTATTGGTAAACTGTAATGAAGACTCAGATCGAAAACACCAATCTTTCATGTTTCTTTAGCAGCAGCCATAGGAATCCTAATTGCATTCACAGAACGATCCTTGTCGTATGATAGTGTACTATCGTCAATATTATAAAGTACGGGTGTCACAGTAGTTTCCGTTGAGCGTCGAGTCGGTGCACTGACGCACGCGGGACTCCCCATATGTACGACAGTACGTCCTCCGCCGATTGTCCACAATGCCTCCACAATGCAAGGTAAAGGTTATTGTTGGTAGAATTGGTTTCATTCGCGATACGGACGTTCTGGATTAACTTGATTATATAGCAGCGGAACGGTTCACACAACAAAGATTGGTCGTAATAAATAATGAAACAGATTAGGGCCTCTAAATAGGAACACTTGTAACTAAATTACACAAAGTTGCTGACCAGATAATAGTGACAACTTAATTTAGGAAATGAGTTGACTAGTTTATTTATTCCCAACGATATTAGGAATGTACTTTACTACTGTGCTTTCCTGTAGTTTATAGGTTCGATAGTAGGTAGGTAAGCATCGTACGATGAAATTATCGCCTTTGCAATTATTTGGTAAAATATTTATAAATGAGGTGTCATCAAAACTACATCGCTAGAGCTACTAATCGACAGTTAAATCTAGCTGAAGATGGATATGATTGTTTGTTAATTGACATACAGGGTGACTTGTAATTTGACGAATTCCTTCCAGGGCATGATAGTGTGACCCAATTGCCACAATTAAGCACCCCATAAAGCCTAGGCAAAAATTCATGGAATTCGAGAAAACAAAATTTTTGGTATTTTTGAAAATTTATCAGAATTAATTACTAAACATAACTTTTCTCTAAATTCCCAAAATAAATATAACTTTTCTCTAAACTCTAAAAAAGCCTTAGTTTCTATTCTTTCGATTTATCCAAATCTTTTAAAACATCAAACAGTTAAATGTTAAAGAATAAAGTTTATTAACCATTTTCAGGAATCATCCACCTAAATGAAATTTGACAACAATTATCTCAAAATTTTATTATGGCACTAAGCGTACAAATTACAGAGAAGACATCTTCATTTAATAAGCTATCTAACGAGGTACAAAGGTGTAAAAATATTCAGAGGTGCTGAAGAAACAGCCGATAATGCTGGCAAAGGTCGAATTTGCAAATCGTTGAAATTGGATGATAATCGATTTAATTAACTAGTTTGTGCCATCTCACTACTCTGTAACCTCCCAGTAAACCATCACAATGTTAAGCACTCAGGTCGTCATGTCTAGGACACAAATCGCAGAGCGGGTTTTAGAAACTTCGTCCTTTAACTGTTTTTTTTAAATATTGGGTATTTGGGTAACCAATGGAACAGCAATGATAGCCATTCAATTTGACAGTTTAGAGAAAAGTGATATTTTTCGCTGTTCCTCATGGTTTGGAATTTGGCCATCCACGCCCGCTTGAAAAATTCACCCTGTATATTATATGTTCCTAAGGTTGTTGTTGTGCTGCTAGAAATAAATGTTTTTGTTTGTTTGTTGTTTGTTTACTTACGAATTCTGGGAAATTCTCAAAAATTCACAAAAATTGGGTTTCCTCGAATCCCATGAGTTTTCGCCTACGCTTTATGGGGTACTTAAATGTTGCAAATGGGTCACATTATACACATTATTTTACATTATTATTGGTTTATTTCATGTTATGTATTTTTGTGGTGTACAATAAAGTATATATAAATATAAATAAATAAATATTATCACGTATTGGAAGGAATACGCCAAAATACAGTCACACTGTATATTAATTAACAAACAATAATATCCATCTTCGGCTAGATTTAACTGTCGATTGTAGATCCAGCAATCTATGAATTACAAGTTGCATTACATGGATTACGAAAGAGCAATACGAATTTGCCTAGCCTTCTCTAAACTATGTTGGGGTGACACCAGATGCAGCTGGATATGATTATGCACCGGAGGTCAGATAGGCGCTGCATGTAAAATACTGGTGTATAATGCATGGAGCGACTGCCTAGATCTGACATCCATAACCCAGTTACTGGGTAATAGTTACGATACCTCTAGGTAAGACTGGTTACTTATGTATTAGACTTTTGGGCTTCTGACTACCCGTAACGACTGTTAAAGATCTACCTACGAATAACAGCCGTGACCAACGGCTTAACGTGCTTTCTGAGGCCACGATTACGAAAGAACCACCCACCAAAATGGCCAGCAGTGGGCGTTCTGACCCGTTGATCTGCGAGTAGCTCAATAGGTTTTCTCGCTAACAATAAAGTTCAATAGTCGATTCAGTTTTCTTATTAACAAAACTGTTGACCCTATACATTCGAACGACATCGAAATGTCATCAAAATTTTAATGTAGTTATAACCACGCTTCACAATGACTACATAGATGACAGCAGTGAGATATTAATAGATCACAGGACTAGGGTGCTCTGTGAAGTTCTAAACAGCGAAATTTTATAAGATGGCAGACAGTGGGCCACTAGCTGTCTACCTAAGTATATAAGGTCTCATTAAAATAGATGGACAAACTTTTAGAAATCATTCAGACCACCAAAATAAGGACGATGGTAAAAAAAAAAAAAAGACGCGTTGCACTCCGGGAGTGCCGGCAGAAGTGAAAACTTGAATATTAACGTTGAAATAAATCAATTATGAATTGAATTAATATAACTAATTTTTTTTCACTATCTCTGCGTCACTTTTTTCATTAATAGATGCACTTTGTTCAATTTCCATATTTTAAACACTTTATATACACGAATTTTACGAATACACAGCAGTGTGGCTACTACACAGACGGTCGAGCCATCAGCTGTCCATCCATCCATCCACATCCACGTTCACCATCACCGTCACCGTCCCCGTCACCGTCACCGTCACCGTCCCCGTCACCGTCACCGTCACCGTCACCGTCCCCGTCACCGTCACCGTCACCCACCGTCACCGTCACTGTCATCACCGTCACCGTCACCGTCACCGTCACTGTCACCGTCACCGTCATCACCGTCACCGTCACCGTCACCGTCATCACCGTCACCGTCATCACCGTCACCGTCACCGTCACCGTCGCCGTCACCATCACCGTCATCACCGTCACCGTCACCGTCACCGTCATCACCGTCACCGTCACCGTCACCGTCACCGTCCGTCCGTCCGTCCGTCTGTCCGTCCATCCATCCATCCATTATCGTGTCTCAGTTGGTTCACTTCGGTTGGCGCCGCCGTAGAAAGAGGGGGGGGGGGGGAATCTCTCCTGACGGTCACGTGTCCTGACGCGATGTCCTGACGCGAGTTTAACATTTTTTCCCCATTACAAAAAGTGTGCAACGCCGCTAAAGAAGTTTTCACTTCAAAAATATATAAGAAAAACGCATTAGATACTTACAAGAAAAATAATCAGCTAACGAAAATACACTAATGTGCCGGCAATTTATTATTTTATGTCAAAATAAAATCACTTTGATCAGTGTTTGTTTTGCTTGTATATCTTTGGTAAGACGTACTGAGCGCTGTGTTAAAATTTGTCCATCTATTTTAATGGGACCCTGTACCTATATACCAAAAATATAACCTCGACATCTACGTCTACATAACCTACGATGTAACCTACGTCGACGTTAAGTAATTCATCGCTCCAATTTTTCCTAAACTTGACCAGAGAACTTCTTCAAACTACTTTACTGAAACTCTGCTCAGCTTGTTTTCAAATATAGTTTTGAGGTAAATTGTGATGCATCTGAAAAATCATGTCATGTAATAAAGCTGTGGGTCAAGTTTCTACTTACTCTAAAGTTGCCGATCTTATCGGCCAGCATGCCAGCTAGCGGCGGCATGACGATGGACACGACCGGCGTCACCGCGGACATGATGGCCGTCTCCTCCACATTGATGCCAAGCTCTCGCATATGGATCGTCAGGTACGGGTACAGCACGAACAGAGCTGCAAATTATCAACGTATTACCTGGTATATTTAAGTTAAACGTACAAAGGAGGACCGGACAAAATGGTCCCCTCGACCAATAACAACCAAACATGTCATTAGATAGACATTTTAATATAGAGCAATAACTACTATTTCGGTTTATTAAAAATCCCTGTGCGAAAAAAGATATAGCAATGTTTCGTACCTTGACGGTAGGTAACGGAATATTTGAATAGTTAATCACTTCTAGTGGACTTAGTTTGAATATTCGCAAATGTATGCATTCCGATGATAATAGAATAATATAGTAAGTACCATCGAGCTGGTCAGATGATAGACCTGGACACTTAATAACGGAACCCTTGAATGGTTACTAGAAAACCCATCGAGTGTGGGCTCGTTAGATGTGTCTCAATGAGTACATGATAGATCTGGATGCTATATAACGAAGCTCTTGAAGAGTTACTAGTAAACCCAACTAGCATTGATTAAGTATGCAAGGGTTCCGTTATCTAGCGTCCAGATCAGTCCTAAGAATCGCCATAACTTTTTTATGTTTGTAATTTATATGGTGTACATAATAAAGAGTATTCTATTCTAGGACTAGCCTCGATACATTTTTGCCGATTCTCCTTTAGCCTATAATTTAGCCCGATGGGATTTCGAAAAATGACGAACTTCAATACAAACTTCCTGCCCTATTAAACCCCTTTTGGGGTAGAATTTTCAAAAATCCTTCCAATTTTCCGAAAACTGTTTTCCTGTTTTTTTTTATTTCTATTTTCTTCAAAATTTCATGCTTCTAGACCTAGCGATTTTGGCTCCGCGTTATTTGTGAATACATGAATTTAAAATTTTATTAAGTAGATTTTAACATCTAATAGGTCTATCTTCAGGTACGTCTACATCTTCAGATCAGTTTTCTGTTCAAGAGTCGTCATGGCTTTCATATTTAATTGTCACTCGTGTTTGTACAAGTACTTATAATATTTTTCCGGTGCAGAGATTTAATTTTCAAGATATTTGGTACACTAATGTGTAGAAACATGTCGTGTCTGTCATGCTTGATAACTATTGGTACATAACACCCGTGGAGGCAGTTGACAATATTCTCACAAGTTACATGGTAGGTATCGAATTTCGTGAATGTAATATTATGATACCTAATATGTATATAGGTATTTGATTTAGAAATATTTAAAAAAATCCGGAAAACAATCGTCCATTTGGTGTCAATAATTACAGTCAGACCAAAAATGACTATGGCTTTTTATTATTTTTCTTTTTTCGTTATAATTATCTTTTCAGTAACCAAACAAACAATAGTGTTTTTTCTTCGAATTCTATTTTAATAATTATTGAATCGAAACAAAGGGTTCGCACAGCGTATGTAACGCAGGCGTCTACGCCGCGTTGGCGTGGGAATAGCTTGCTGCTAGATCGACGCCCAGAGCTAATTTTAGGTTGCAATTGCTGGTGATGGCGCCAAACAAGTAGCCAAATTCTGGGCCGAGTCCATTAAGATTGCTATCGACACGCTAAGAAGAAGAAGAATTGTCAAAGGTCGAGATCGAAGTATACAAGACGAAGTAGGTGAAAAGATAACAAACCAATGTTTAAATAGAATTTAAATACTTACTCGAAGCATGTACGAAAAACAATATCTTTAGTGGAATTAATTTCTTCTGTTTGAGATCATCGGTTATCCGCTTGAAAAAGGAACGTACGAACTGCATTTTGGTAGCTTACAACTATACTTATGAACAACTAATAGTTAAGTGTGATTCCACACGAGGTCTCTAATAGTCCTAGGTGGGGAAGTTCCTTGTCACCCAGCCTCCCTCGTGTATGCTTATCTGCCTTTGTTCTTGAGGCATGGAAGATGGGTGCTCCTATTATTTCCTGTAACAAAAGAAAATACAAATAAAACACAATTAAGTAATTACTATTAATCGATATTTTCCAAGAAAACGAGATGTTTTTACAAACGTTCACACATGTTCAAAATCACTCAAACGACGTGTTATCAGGAAAATAACACTGTGGTAACGTGTAAATGAAATTCAAGGACTTGTATAGGTAACAAAATAAACACCTTAGTTATAACACTATTAGGTGCTAAGTCTAGCTATCTTACTATTTCTGCAGAATTGACTGTACCTAAACATGATAATTGACTGTTAACAATAATACTAGGGATTAGTAGATACCCTTTTCATTTACAGCACGGTGGGTTAATTGCGTAACACACTATCAGTAGCAATGGCTTTCATTTTGACAGTTCAGCAACTTTCATTGCGTTATATGTTGTTGAGCAGACAAATTTTTCGAGCATATGAAGCAATGGATTAGCAATATCATTCAAAATGCTTCAGATTGTGATTGAAAGTGTGTTACACAACTAGGGTAGGTACTGGATCAAATAACTCTTGGATTAAAGTTAGTTTTTAAACCATGGCGTAAGTATGAGATAGGAGTTTGGTGGGACATAAAATACATTGAGTTTACTCATTACGCACTCTAATGGAAATGCACGCTACAAGATTTTCAGCATCGTTATTATTTTATAGAAAATATTTTTGACACCGGTAGGTGCTTAGTTTTAAATATAATTGATTTTGATTCATTCTTTTTAAAACTAAGCACCAGCAAACCAGTTTATGTTCCAATTACAAACACATTGTTTAACTATTGAGGTTGCGATCATATTTGTCGATGAAGAACTTCGGCCGCCAACACCTTTCGCTTCGTTCAACTCAGCACCCTAATGGCGTAACACAGTTTCAATCACAATCATAAGATTTTTGAAAGATATTTCTTATCCATTGCTTCATAGTAGGTTTAATAAATTCGTCTGCTCAACAACGTAAATAACGTGGCGAACTGTCAAAATGAAAGAAATTGAGATCAATAATTATTGTCATTTTGAGTGGGTTACGCAATTACGCCGCGCAGCGTAATTTAAACACAACTCAATTTGAAATAGCCTTTATTTCTAATACATGCAATTACATTTCCATTTACATAATCAGCCTATAATGTTCCCACTGCTGGGACACAGGCCTCCTCTCTATGAGAGGGAGTGGGCCGTAATCCACCACGCGGGCCCAGTGCGGGTTGGTAGATATCACATGTCTTCGAATTTTTGGTTCTAGGACATGCCAATTTCGTTACGATGTTTTCCTTCATCGTTTTGAGAGCAGTGGTGATGAAATAATTTTTTACTTACTTTCGAACATAGGCTTAGAAATTTCATCTTCCAAGAGTAAAGTATGCGTTTTTAAGAGAGGGTATAAAAAAGAATGTATTCATCTACTAATAAAGTAAACATCGCATCAAGTAGTAGATAATATTAAGTACTTAGTTTAGGGCTGTGGTTAGACCGCTCGCTCAAGTGGAAAAAACATATTGGGGAACTAGCCGGAAAATGTCTAAAATCTTTGAGAATCTTTCAAGTTCTTGCTCGGTCTGGGTGGGGTGTACATCCATATTACTTGAGGCTACTATGTTTCTATTATTCGTTTGCAACTGGACTATGGCCACTTTTTGTATGATAGCGGGTACAAGAGCAACTTAGTCAAATTGGACAGAATACAAAACCAGTGTATGCGCGTTATTGAAGTGTGAGCTTCACCTTCAACCTTTATATGTACGCAGGTACCTCTTAGCCGGCAAATATTGGTTGAAGGTGAATTCGTTCCGGGGCAGTAAAATATATGTCTTGATAAACAATCTTGCCGAGTCATGTCAGAGCTTATATTTTGGAGGCGTAAAAAAAAACCACTATTAGTGACGGTACATGAGTTTCTTAGTGACTAGGTACCCTTTATTTTCATCGCAGCAATTGGAAAGATTTTCTTTGAGCACATGGGTCAGCAGTGTGGACCTATCCAATGTAGTGAAACCTTGTTTAGATGGCATAGACAAACCGAAACATCAGTACAGATGTAGCAACATACGTGAAATTTGTGTTCAGTATCTAAATGCTAGTTATTTACATTTTTACTCAATCTGTACTGATGGGTCACAGGAAGGTAACGAGTCGGGATGGGCTGTTTTTGATCCGCAAACGAAGGCATCTATAAAGTTTGGATCATGTGCTAAAATTTCTATTATGCACGTTGAACTACTAGCGATCTCAGAAGCTATTTCATACATTGAGTCATTCGAATCAGGAAACTATTTAATACTGACTGATTCTAGGAGTGCTTTGCAACACCTGGCTCGATGCACCTCGAATTGTCGAGGTGCACCGATAGCCTATAAAATTTTAGATTCTATTGGTAAGGTCCAAGACAAAATAATTGTATTACAATGGGTACCATCCCATATTGGATTGTATGGAAATGAGGAAGTAGATCGTTTAGCAAAAGAGGCTATCTCGGACGGAATATTTGTGGAATGTTTTCCCTTATTTAGTGACCTCTTGTATCGAGTTCGCGACCAGTGTTTAAAATTATGGAAAGAATACTTTAATGACAGATCACTAAGTAAGGGAATTTGGTATCGAACCATTCAACATCGCCTTTCCCGCCTTCCTTGGTTTGTGGATGTGTGCACCGAAATGAGATTGTGACTGCTTTCAGGCTACGTTCGGGACATGTACCGTTGAATAGCTTCGCCTTTTTAATGAGAAAGAGTGATTCGCCCAATTGTTCTGAGTGCGATAAGGTAGAGGATACCACGCATATTTTAGCGGAATGTGTCCGAAACGAGGTTGAGAGGAGTAACTATTTCATGGAAAACGGTTTTAATACTATTAATGTTGGCATGTATACCTAATAGTATCTTGGCTGCTCCCTTGTCCAGGACAGCCAAAAAATTATATAAAATTGTACGCCTAGGTATTAAGCGTAGATAGTAAACATAGAATGCCCCTATGGGGGTGGCATGGTCATATTGATCAAACCCTCTATAAATAAATAAAGATTAAAAAAAAAAAAAAAAAAAATACACAAAGTTAAACGCCTGTCTGGGTACGAACCTACGACCTACAACTCGTAAGTCGCGGCCTTTACCACTTGGCCATCACTGCTCACTGCCATTTATGAAATATAAACTGTGATTTACTTACATTATTACAAGGTTTATCCAATTTATTTGCACTTTATTTACTTATTTATTTACATTCCATGCATTTGTTAATTTCATAATTATTATCTACATTCAAATAAATAAATTATTTGGTTTCATAAATTATTATTAATCATCGACATCGGTACCATTACCCAGGGATTAACTTGCCCTTTGGCAAAGGCCTCCCCTAGACTTTGCCATAGTATTCTATTTTTGGCTTTTCTTCTCCATGTTGATCCTGCTGTTTTTTTAATTTCATCCTCCCATCTCATCCTTTGACGTCCTTTCCTTGTCGAGGGTACTACATTGTGACATTTTTAAACCCTTTATTTCTTTTGTTATTTAAGTTGTTTCAGTGTCAATGTCACAATCACATCTGTAACTTTGGTCTTACGTCATAGATTTGATAGTTTGATCTTGTCCCATATGATAGCTTGATGTTTAGAATGCTTCTCTCCATTTTATTTTGACTCTAAGTGCTGCTCCATGGAGTCCATGTTTTTAGTGAGGGCCCAGGTTTGTGATCCGTAGGTTAAACATGGCAGTATGCAAGAGTTGAATATTTTAGTCTTGTCTTTCATTGGTATGTGTGGATTCTTCATGACTTCTTTGAGGGACCAAAATCTTTTCCAGACATTGCTTATTCTGATGTCTATTTCCTTTTGCATTTGTTTTTCTGGTGAAATTATTTAACTTGAGTATTGGTCAACATATTCTACTTCGTGGGAATTTAGGAAGATAGGTGTTTTTATAGATTTGTCATTCATTTAGTTTTGTCTACATTCATACTCAAACCTAAAAGTTTGCTTTCTCTTTCTATTTACGTTAACATTGTTTCCAAGCTTTCGTGGTTTTCATCAAGCAGAATCAGGTCATCTGCGAACCTTAGATGGTTTAGCTTTTCACCGTTCATATTGTTTCTAATAGTATCCCAATCCATTTTCCTGAATATATGTTCTAATACTGCCGAAAATAGCTTTGGCGGCAAGGGGTCTCCTTGACGTACTCCCTTTTTTATTTTGAACGTTAGGTCTTTTCTTTCGGTCTGGATTTTTTCTGTTGGTTCCTTGTATAAGTTTTTTATTATCCTGATATATTTAGGATGTACTCCTTGTGAGCTTTGAACTTCCCATATGTGAGTACTGTGAGCAGGTATGTTTCAGAGAATCAAATGCTTTATTATTGTCAACAAGGCCAAATAGTATATTTTCCCATATTCATTATTTTTTTCTATGACTTGTTAATAACATGGATATGATCCATTGTTGAAAAATCGCTTCGGAATCCAGCCTGTTCTTTCAGCTGATTTTCGCCTAGTGTTGCAATTATCTTATATAAATATCGATATCAAGCTGATGGGTCTATAGTTATTTATTTCGGCTTTATCACCTTTCTTATGGAGTACCTAGTATAATGGTAGACGCTGTCCATTGGTTTGGTATGATCTCTGAGGTGAGTATGTCATAGAACAGATTTGTAATGGCGTTTATAATGTAGTCTAGGCATCCTTTAAGAATTTCGTTTAATATTTTATCATCTCCAGGAGGTTTGTTGTCTTTTTGGGGCGGTATTACTCTTCTTAATTCAGTTTCTAATATTGAGGGAGTAGTCTCTTCGTTGTCTCCCTGTAGGTATTGATTGAGTGTCTGTATAGTATTTTTCAACAATTCATCATATAAGTTGCTGTACAAGTCTGTTGCTATTTCTGTGATTTAGGATCGCTTTGTTACTTTTCTTCCAGATTTTTTAGTTTTAATGCATGAAAAAATTTAAATTCAACTAAGTAGTTGAGTTTAAATCACGACAAGATCTTCACCCAGTATTCGAGGCCCTTTTTAGTTTATTATTCACACTTGTATGGCTAATTTGTTTGTAAGCATAGTGAGTACTTCTTATGTCTTAAACCCACAGCTGTTTCGTCTTCAGAACAGGTTTACATACCTAATGTTAATGATGAAACGAGTAAACTCTCTAAACGGATAACATATAAAATTAGATATTAAACATCACACCTACCATAAATACCATGATGTGGTGTAGGTTATAAGCACAGTTACTTACAGTTGGCCCGGTTGGCAAACAATGGTTGAGTACAATGGCTCATTCGTAACAAAATATAAGCAATGGGTACCCATAAGCGAAACAGGCGGGCGAGCGACGACACGAATGTACTCATAAGA
Organism: Amphipoea oculea; assembly: GCA_945859645.1. Lineage (NCBI taxonomy): Eukaryota > Metazoa > Arthropoda > Insecta > Lepidoptera > Noctuidae > Amphipoea > Amphipoea oculea. The sequence goes on from OX243862.1 coordinate 9,440,965, forward strand.
CTAGAGTGTTCATGCACTTATTATTATTTTAATACATTTCTATACGAGATGTTAACTTTTACATGTAGGTACCTACATTCCTATGCAGCCCGTTCTTTTGTTTAATAGTAAGCTGTAAACACGTGACTGGATGTCGGCAATGCGTATGTTTGTAAGTTTAAATATAAACTTTATAAATGGTTGGTAATAAAACATGTGCGGGTAACTATATTGGAGTACCTACTATTGCAATATATTTTACTTCAATTTTTCTTAGGTAGGTACTTAGGTAGTTACTTTCATTGTTTCAGTCGTAAAATAAAATTCGAAGGAAACTATTCACCACAGTGTACCTATCTATATCCTGAACTACCACAACATGTCTTCCGTTTTCTGCACCGTTTAATTAGATGATAGGTACAGCAATTAAGGATACGTCACCTAATAAACTGTCCACGATGAAGCAACTTCTAAAACTCGTTCTAATTTCTTAGAGATGATTACAAAAATAACATTAGTAAAGCGTTCCTTCGGGATGTCATACAAATGATCGCCTACCGCAAGCTTGAGTCTGCTGTCATCGCTCTTCGATCTCATTGCTCTACATCAATGGATAAATATTGGGAAAAACTAAATTGCTATTGTTCCGGCTTCTATTCATACTACTACTATCACTCACTATAAAACTAGACAGCAGGCAAATATTTTACCAGAGATAAGGGAATCGTGTTCCACAGTGTCAACATGCATGATGCGACATGATACGCTCAACTGGTGCAATGGACTAGTGACTTATTGGCCGATATTAAAAGTTCCGCACCGCTACACCAAATGTGCCTATTGCATATTAAAGACCAGCTTTAACAATGGGCTTTCATTTGTTTCGAAAGAGGCGCTAGGCACTTGAAGATGAGACTACTTACTAGACTGTAAGCACATCATGACGGAATTCGCTCTAGATACAAATTGGCTCTTTGGGCTTGAAGCTTGGACGAGCAAATTGGTCCTTGTCTTGTAGCTTTACTGAAGACAGAAATGTTGGCTTGGAAAACAAATACATAGAATATTATAGGATTCAGTTTATACATACATACATAATCAGCCTATAATGATCCCACTGCTGGGACACCAGTATGCTCTCTGTGAGAGGGAGTAGGCCGTAATCCACCACGCGGGCTTAGTGCGGGTTGTCAGTTCATACCTTGATAGTAAAATAATTCTGCCAATGAAAATGCGATAGTATTTACATCGTAAAAGTTAAAACTTAAATTATATCTTAGCAGCTTTCCAGGTGATATAATCAGCGAAATGTGAATTTATAGTAGGCAGGTAGGTATACCTACCCACTACCCACATGTAATAAAATGACCGATGGCAAGCAACTAACTTCGCGTGCATTTCAGTTTCCACGCTGTACCTACTCGTAAATATGTATTGTTCTACAGTTCAGTTAATCTAGTTATTGTCTCACATCAACTATTCAACTAGGTACTTGGTGGTGGTATCAAGTATCAGTGCTCTCATTTTTTGGAGCCTAAAATTTCATATATATACTTCTCTTCTGCTTTCTATCTCCATACAAGTCTCTGTATCTATTTCCGTGTGTATATCTCTACACATATTACTATGTCCAACAAAAGACTTGCCTAGGACCCTTTAGCCATTTAAGCCTATAAACTTAGGTGTACCATAAGCACACCCCGGACACTCCATACAACGCTCGCAAAATAATTACCTACTACTACTACATTAAAAAATTACGTTTGTATACGTATGAATGTGTGCGTGAAATCTAGTAGGGCTGGCAGTAGTGCGTAGGCGGCGGCGCTCAATGGGGTGCCGCGCGCGGCGACAAAGTTATTAGTGCGCAATTCTCACAGAAATCTAATTAATTACATTTCTATTGTACTACTTTTCAAGTCGAAGAATGAATAGAACGTGAAAGAAAGAGACATAAGTAAGACAATAAAGAGAGAGAGCAATAATTTAATAGTTGGTATGTTAATATTACGGAACTTTTAATTGTTCTAAAACGAAGAAAACTTGGAAAATAAATGAATCATAGAGAATATTATGAAAATAAATTATCACAACACTTGCTTAACTTGTTTGTCTGTAATCGTACTAGCTTTTATTTTTTATGGGTTCAAAGGATATTTGAGTTGTTGTTCCTTCCTTCTTTCATGTTTCGGGAACCGTAAGAAACTCCTGTCTTTATCGTTCCTCGATGAAGATAATAATGCAAAATATACAACCATCGTGATTAACACAAAATATAAAACTTTAAAAAAATAATGTGTTCGTGTCAGCAGTAGGTAGGTACCTACCTACAGCGCTGCGGTTCTTGTGTTTGCGAGCGCTCTTGTTAAAGAACCGGAGACGAATATGCCGAAGTGCGTGGTGAGGTGCGGTAACTGATGTTAGTGCGGGGAAGGGAGTGTCCTTTCTGTACGTAGTACTTTAAGTATTCTGTGCCATACGGTTAGTGAGTAGGTATGCTGAGACCGCCGTCCTCGGATGCGTATCAAAACAATTAGAATGGTGTGTCTACGCTTAGAGAAGACACGACATTCGCTATTCACGACTGGTGTCGTAACCGCAGACCTGACACGGCACGAAACTAACGAGAAGCGAATACCACTTTGATCATAAGATTATTATTTTTATTTGCTCAAAAGAATTCGCTGTTTCTTATGTAACTAGCCGTTGCCTGCAACCTCGTCTGCGAAAACGAGCCTGTCCTTCTCCAGGTCCCAGGCTACCTACCTGACAAACTTCATAACGATCGGTTCAGTGGCTTAGGTGTGAAGGTGTAATAAACAGTCAGAGTTACTTTAGCATTTATATTATCTTCTGGATTACAAATATGAATTGAATAAGTTATCAGATGATAACTTATTCAATTCATATTTGTTTTTTTTTTGCGTTATATATGTTGTTGAGCAGATAAATTTTTCGAACATTATGAAGCAATGGATTAGCAATATCCTTCAAAATGATTCAGATGGTGATTGAAAGTGCGTTACGCAATTAGGAGTGCTGTCGTGCCAAGTGAGATGACACCTATCAGCTACAGTGATCCTCTCTTTGGCGATTACCTAAATATCTATGGCATTGTGCAAGCATTTTGTCTTTAAAAAAAATAAGTATTTTGACTTTCAACTTTGACCAAATAACTACTTCCTGATTTCTGGATAGTGCGTGACATTTGGCAATATTATAAGTATCACTAAGTATGACAACAGCATTGACAAAAGTTGTGAACACATCACCGATTGAAGACATAATGGAGTGAATTTAAGGGGTTTCAATCAAAATCAAAAATCAAAATCAAAAGTCATTTATTCAAACTAGGCTGAGAATCAGCACTTTTCGAACGTCAAAATTACAAAAGACAGTCCCCCAAAACGCCCGCCCTTCGCCACTTCCTAGTGCTTTCGCTGGGGAGAAGAAGTGGCGGAACAAACTCCCCAGCAGCACAGCTGTCTGTTCAGTTAGAAAATAATTAATTTTATACAATACTATGTATGCAAAGTAATTAACATTACAGGACACAGAACCTTAAATTAAATTATTTGCCATAGGTTAACTAGCCACGCCAATATACCAACAAATACAATAAACACTATACGTACTCAAGCAAAAAAAAATTAAAAATATAACCAAAAAAAAACTTACTGACCAAATAAAAGCCTCCAGGTATAAAGGGCGTGACAGCTTACATATGTATGCAATGCTGGGTTCTGTTTACATAGCTGTCACTTGAAGTCACAAATGATAAACTAGGACCATCGAAGTAAAATAAATAAACAAGTTATTACTACTAATAACAACAATAAAACCATGGTCAGCAAGACGACCAGTCACCACAAGCAGCACCCGTTCACGAGCATAACGCAAAGATCAGCCATTACCCCCCTCGCCATATTTGAGGGAAGGAGGCAACCCGACCCCCGACGCTACCGCAAGCAATGACATCTGAGGGAGCATGACGAACTTGCTGCCGGTTGCTCAAGCAAGAATAATAATATGATCATTCGTAGAGGTCGCTAGCTAACCACATATTGCAATCAACTCATTAAAAGACATTGAAATGAGTAGATTATGTCAATAATAAATTACAATAAAATTAAACCGAATTGACTAAAACTCTCAACTAAAAAAAAACAAAAAAATAAAAATAAAATAAAAACAATTATATAAACTCATATAACCTGTCAGTAAGCTAATTCTGGAGAAAGAACATAATAATTGTCTTGAGTTAATCAGGGCGACCAACTATTCTTATCGTTTAAGTAGTCGTTGATGGAATAGTATGCTTTTGAACAAAGGTTGGATTTTACTTGAGCTTTAAATCTATTAAAAGGCAAATCTAGCAAGGAAGAAGGTAGCTTGTTATAAAAGGTTATACCAAGCCCAACAAATGAGTTATGAACCTTATGAAGCCGGTGAAAGGGAGCACGTAGTTTGTCCTTATTTCTAGTGTTAACATTGTGAGTATCACTGTTTTTAGTGTACAAGTGTATATTTTGCCTAACATATAAGATGTTGGCAAAGATGAACTGTGATGCAACCGTGAGAATACCAATATCTTTAAAAAAATCTCTTAGAGAAAATCTGGCGCCTAGCTGGTAAATCGCTCGAACAGCTCGTTTTTGCAGGACAAATATATTTTGTATATCAGCGGCTTTGCCCCACAGCAGAATACCGTAGGACATAACGCTGTGAAAATAACTAAAATAGACTAAACGAGCTGTATCAACGTCAGTGTATTGTCTTACTTTCCTGACGGCATAGGCAGCCGAACTGAGCCTTCCTGCTAGGCTTGATATATGTGGTCCCCACTGAAGTTTGGCATCTACTGTTATTCCCAGAAAAACTGCCGAGCCCACTGTTTCAAGCACCACTTTATCTAAGACGATGTTGGGTCCTAGATTTCTAACATTTGGTAAGGCAAACTTTACACATTTCGTTTTCTTGGCATTGAGAACTAGGTTATTTGACGTAAACCAATCCGTAACTATTGATAGTGCACTGTTTACATCGTCAAAATCTTGTCTATTCCTGTCAACCTTAAAAATAAGAGATGTATCGTCTGCAAACAGTACAACGTCACAGATGCCCTTTAAATGGAATGGTAAATCATTGATATATACTAAGAACAAGAATGGACCCAGTATTGAGCCTTGTGGTACACCTAACTGAACTGGTAGCCCGGAAGATTTTACACCATTAACATCTACACATTGGAACCTATTATGTAAATAAGAATTTATTACGTTGAGAGCTTCGTTTTGGACACCGTAATGACGTAGTTTACGTAAAAGCGTGTCATGGTGCACGCAATCAAAGGCTTTGGAGAGATCACAGAAAACTCCAATAGCATTTTGAGATTTCTCCCATGCATTAAATATGTGTTTCAGCAAAGCAACACCCGCATCTGTGGTTGAACGACCTTTTGTAAAGCCATATTGTTCATTATGAAGGAGGCTATTTAAATTAAAATGTCTTAGCAACTGCTTGAGTATTAATTTTTCAAATATTTTGCTAAATGCAGGTAAGATAGAAATAGGCCTAAAATTGCCAACGTCATTTTTATTACCTGATTTAAATAACGGTATGACTTTACTACTCTTCATGAGGTCAGGAAAAGTTCCTAAATCAACACATTTATTAAAAGTAACAACTAAATAGGGGGCTACGATGTCTATTATATTACTTAAGAGTTTAACGGAGATGCCCCAATAATCACCGGTGTTTTTAGACTTAAGTGTGTTAAAAACATTAACTACATCACGCGGGGTTACATGTTCGAAGCTAAATAAGCGACTACAATTAGGTACACTACTATGCAAAAGGTTTTCAGCTTTAGACGGGGACGAATTTAAGGAGCGAGTCGTAGTTATAGGTATGTTGGCAAAAAACTCATTAAATGCCTCAGCTACGTCAGCTGCTTTACTAACTAATTTGTTGTCGACCATAATCTCAAGTTGTTTTTCTTGTTTAACCGATTTACCAGTTTCATTTTTAATAATTTTCCAAGTGGTTTTTACTTTATTATTAGAATTTTTAATTGTTTCGCTTAAAAATTTTGATTTAGCAAAAGCACTAATCTTTTTGAATAATTTTGAATAATTTTTTACGTACTCTAGGAAAGCAGTATCAAACCTGTATTTTTTCAAACCATATAACTCGTAAAGTTTCGCTCTACTTTTATAAATACCTGGAGTAGCCCATTGGTTAAAGCCAACGGAGGATCCATTGATGTTAATGGTTTTGGTCTTAAAAGTAGATTGGTACTCTTTTTGCACAACATCAAAAAGGGCACCATAAATTTCATTAGGATTCTCATGTTCTACTATAGATGGTGTAATTTTATGAGATATATTATTTTTAAACATTTTGCAACGACTAGCTGTATAAGGCCTGCATTCAAGTTTATGCGGTTTTTTATTCAATGGCATGGGGAAGCTAGCTAATAAACCACAGTGGTCGGACGTTAAGTCGGTTAACACTAATTTATTTTGGGCATCACAATCACTAAATATATTATCAAGACAAGTTGACGAAGATGCCGTGATCCTAGTAGGTTCAAAAAACAAATTAATTAAATTATAAGACCTAAACAAATTGAGAAGTCTAATACTTAATGGAGTAACATCTAAAATATTAATATTGAAATCTCCACATAAAATAATAATTTTGTTACTTGATTTCAACCTATTGAGAGAATCCTCCATGACTGATTCAAAACTAATAAAATCCCCAGAGGGGGGTCGATAAACGCAAATTATAACATATCGCTCAAGTTCAACACAAGACAACTCTATAGTGCGCTCGATTGAAAGATTAACTAAATCTAAACGTTGTTTACATTTCAACTTGTTTGAAACAAGAACTAAAGAGCCACCGCGAATAGCACTTTTTCTCACAAATGCACTCTGTACGGTAAAGTTATCATCATTGATAAACACTACTTCATGTTCTTTCAACCAGTGTTCAGTCAAACATAACACCTGAACATCATAGTTCTCCATAAATAAACTTAATTCTAGTTCTTTGCCGGACAGACCCTGCATATTTTGATGTACAACATTCAACATATGCGGCTGACCCGTTGTCGCACCTAATAGTTTAAACTACAAGGCGTATCAAAAGCAGTGTTAGTACCACTACTAACAGTAATCGATGGTACACTACAAGTACCAGAGTCACTGGGTATATTATATGCTAAAAGATTAGCAATTTGTCTCCTACAACTAGGTGGCAAATACATAGTATAATTTGTCAGTTTGTAATCAGTAATGAATTGATTACAATCAAAATATAAAATAGTGTCATTATGACGACAAGTCCTATTATAAATGAACATATTTAAATTATATATATGCCTATTTTGCTCATGAGATAAATAACAGGAATAAGGCAAGGCACAAAAAATAAATTTACAATTATTGGTCTCATTAAGATGTAACATCAAATGGACACATTCAATTATGTCCTTTTTTCTAACATTTAAACTATCCCCATATAATAATATAACAGTTGAACTAGGGTTTATTTTTGTCAATCTGATATTACTAATTAATTGGCTAATACTGGCACCGGGTAAACAATTATTAATTACATATTGTTGCGAACACTGATTAAATAACCTACCAAAACCTTGACCAAATTTGTCAGAAAATACATAAGTAGTGTTAATCAAAATACTATTACTATGATCATCAATACAGCTACCTACTGGCGGAGCCGGTGTGGGTGTGGGTGTAATAGGTTGAGGCTGCGATCCCTGGGAACAGGTACAGCTAAAAGAGAGGTTGTTTGTCAGAGACTCATACCTCTCCGCATTATACTTGACCAGGTCCGCCAGCTCATTAGCCTCCTGCATGCGCTTACTCAGGTCTTGTTGAGAAGCCTCATATTTACTAAAGATTTCCTTTAGAGCATATTCCCTAACAAGCAATTCATCCTGTAGGTGCTGAGTGTCTGTGTCATACATAGTATTACATAATTCTAATTCACTGTTACAGTTCTTTAATTCTTGTATTAAATTTAAATTCTTTTGCCTAAGTTTTGTATTTAATTTATTTACTTTTTGGCGTTTTAAAGATTTTTGAGTTTTTCTAATTAATCTATTAATTTTAATATATTTTTTTATCTTATTGTGACTAGTAAACAATTTGCTTTTAATGATAGTATCATCAGTTAAATCTATTGTGACAACTGGCTCAGCACAGGTGGGTCCGGACCCGCTACCAACCAACTCATCATAAAGACTGCAGGTGATCGCAGACTCTTCACGGGCTTTGAGAGATTCCAAATGGGTTATTGTGTTGTGGGCCCTGCTTAACTCCCGTTCAAGTTCAGATATACGTCTCAAAGCCAGTTCGTGGGTGTCACTACATTCCTGGAAATTTGACACTAGTTGACGGAGGTGTTGGTGCTGGTCAAGTATGTCCATATGCTGTACATGTAGTTCAGTCAACTGGTTCTTAAGCTCAGTGTTCTTGTCGTTAATTAACTTTATTTCTATCTCGCTGTCATCCCTTTCTTGTAGTAGCTGTTTGTTCTGTGCTATAGTAGATTCCAATTCTTTCAATGTAGCCCTCAGTTTTCCATCCAAGGATGCTGCTCTACGGGTCAACATATTGACAGGCCAACCCTAGAGGCACCCTGGAACGAGAAGAGAAAGCCAAGTGAGTGAAAGGAATAAGAGAGAGGGATGTGGATAGTTAAGTACTAGGATGAAGTGAACAAAACAAAGGAATAAAAGTTATGATGAGTGTGTAATCTCAGGTATGGGATGAAAATTCTAGATGTTTTAATTGAGATAAAAAGAGAAAATAACAAAATTAAGTTTGCAAAAAGTTTGGGGGTAGGTAGGTACTACTATAGTCAAGTTATTGAAAATCTAGTTTTTACGTTAATTTCTTACAGTGGTTCTAATTCAGTTATTAAACATAACAGCGGTATGTCTAATAATAAAGTACAATGATAAAGTACAATGATTTCTAAGGGGTCTCTAACGAATTTTATGTGGTTTTATCCTAATAATATAATATATAAACATAAGGTTCAGCACAATAAAGACAATTATATGGTTGTTTACTGGGACGAGCAGCATAAACATTAAATGGAAAAAGGTGCAATACGAACTAACAAGATTTTACATGAATAAGCTTAAATTAAAAGAAATACTCCCCGGGTTAGTTGGTGATTTCAAATCCGTCCATTGGATGACAGCTGACTGGTACTAGATCATTGATTTCTCATTGATTTTTCAACGAAATAACTCACAAACACAAATCCTTATTATTTATAACTAAATCTATCTAAATTAAGCACGTTTTTTGATAATTATACTTAAAATACATTAATTTTATAATTTAATTCTAACACGAAAACTTTTGACGGCCGGCTGCCAGTATTGCCAGCGCAAAAAAAAAAAAAGAAGAGGACTTTTAGAAGACTTATAGGTATCTAGATCTACCACGATCTATCTACTATGTAGGTAAGTAATTTGTCTCATTGCATTGTACCTAGGTAGGTACCTACTCACAATACCTTAATGTCAACAATCATAGACTGATAATGTGTCTTAGTTCTAACCATTGTGCACTATCAATTTTTCGTACGTGTTTTCAATAAGTAAGTAAGTAGGTAACATACCATGAACTTATCTCAAGCAGGAAGATCACGTCCAAATATGTGGAGATGACTGTTCTAAGAGTTTAAGAAACTCGTTAAAATAATAGTCGGTAAGTATAAGAAACCCAAAAAATATTTTATTATGTATTTATAAATCATAATAAAATAGTTTATACCAACCAACTTTATCCGTCTTTGTCTTTATTAAAACTGGCGAAATGTGGGTATTGTACAGACGCCAGCACATCAAGCTACCCGAAACTGTCAAATTTTCTCTATCAACTTTGAACCTTATGCTTTAGCGATAAACTTGAAAATTTATTAAAGAAATTTTACAGATTGTAGTAGCTTGACGTGCGTCTGTACATACAGCTACTAAAGTACACCTCTGTCTAACACATCGGGGTACACGGTTAAGCTATAAAGTCAATATTCTATTGTAGGTACGTTTTATATTAATAATCGTTTTTCTTTTGTTATGTTTTTTGTGGTGTACAATAAAGTTTATATAAATAAACAAATAAATTCTTTATATTCTCTATCATTGGAGATGAAACATACCTCAGTAGTTATTAAAAACAGTATTCAAAACCTTCGTATTTTAAGTAAGAAGGTAGGTATGTATAATTCACACGAATTAATTCACTTCATAAGTCCTACATACCAGAGAACCTATAAGTAGGTTCCTAATGTATGATCTACTGTTTGAAAGTTTTAACCCCCGTTTGTGCCCCTGAGTTTGTAGCTTGAATTACCAGTGATTTAGCTTTATGTATAAACATTGTGCATTTCAATCAAATGTGCTAGGTGCTCTCGGTCTCATTAGCTAAATAAAAAAAGATTCTGTTGGTATCATAAATACTGTTTGAATTTAATAAGCAAGTCGTAACACATGTTGTCGTTTATTGTAGTTAACGTGGCTCCTTGCATAGAGTCGAGAAAAATCCACTTGACATTACAGGATAGATTGCAAAACTTTTCATGAGTCAGTAGATGTCAGTAAGAATCAGTCGCTAGAAAAAGAAAAGATTCTGATATTGTATTCCATATATGTTTCCGGATGACAGCGATGCGGACGAATACTTCGACGCCTAAGTGCCCTTTGTTTTTGTTTTTTAATTTGTATTGTAAGTTAGTTAGTCTTTTATTTTAGTATCTAGTGTACCTATATAGTTAGATACTTACACACATCAAAAGTGTCTAGGGATCAAGCATTTTTATGCGGATTTCTTGAGATTGAGATGTGGCTTTGTAATAAATTTATGATTTTATAAATTTATATGGATCCTTTTTGGTGCATTTCATAATTTGAATCAGGAACTGTGAATCAAATTCGAGTAAAAGATGAAAATCAGCTGTCAATATTTTCCCTATAAAAACATACAACGCATTGAAGACATTATTAGTGCTACTGTTTCCCTACTACTGATTAAAACCAACGTTATTATGGAGCGGCGACGTCATTTAAGCAGGGAAGAAATGCTCAGAGCCGTGGGAATGATAGAAGCTGGTTCCCGGCAACGTACCTACTGTGGCTTTAGCTCTGAATACAAGTCAGAGTGTTATCAGTCGACTTTGGACACGTTACCGAAGCACTGGTACCGTGGCTGAGCGCCATGGAGGACGGTATCGCTGCACCACACGGAGACAAGACCGATACATTCAAATCTTAACTCGAAGAGCTCCAACAATAACCGCCATGATGTTAGCCGTGAGGCTTCATCACTCTTCAGGGAACTTAATTAGCGACCAAACAGTCAGAAACCGCTTGCATGAAGTGAACCTTCATTCCCGAAGACCGCTACGGGTACCACCTATAGCAATGCACAATCGTAGGATTCGATATCAATGGGCTCTTGAACACAGAAATTGGGCAGAAGAACAATGGCGTTTCGTGTGCTTTTCTGATGAGTCTCGTTTTGGTATGAGACCGGATACAAGACGTATACGACACTAGAGAACCCCTGGACGCCAACAGCGATTAAAATCCTGCTAGGAAGTCCATCCTTATAGTGGTGGAACCATCATGGTATGGGCGGGTATTTGGATCGGCGGAAGAACTGAGTTGATTTGGATCAGAGGCAACCTCAACGCTCAAATTTATGCTGAGACGATTGTATCAGACGTCATCGTTCCTCTACAAGTGCAAATCGGTCCCTTATTTCAGTTAATGCATGATAATGCACGACCGCACACCGCAAGAGTTGTAAGACAGACTCTCGCCGCAGCTAACATCAATGTCCTGCCCTGGCCTGCTCAGTCGCCAGACTTGAACCCGATTGAGCATGCATGGGATATGCTACAGAGAAGAGCTCTGCCGAATATGGAGGGTATCCAGTCGCAAGAAGACCTTTTTGAAGTGAAACTTCTTTAGGCGCGCTTGACTTGGGGAGTAAACTGGCGAATGCGTTACGAAAACGTGTGATCGCGAGTAGGGAAGGTACGTAAAAAATAGCTGGAAATACCTGGTGTAAAAACCCGGTCCCGGTCGCATAAATATGCGACCGGGTTTTTACACCAGGTATTTGCTTCCAAGTACGCACACCGGGTACCGACTCAAAATACTTGCAAGACTATTAAGTATCTTATACGGCTACTCGCTCAAATACGTAGGTACTCAACCGCGTTAGTTTTCGCAAATGCGATCATGCTCCTTTTGGAACAATTTCGTATGCAAGTATTTTTTACCGACTTCACAAAAAGGAGGAGGTACTATGTTCGGCTGTTTGTATGTTTTTTTTTTTGTATGTTTGTTCATCGAATATTCCGCCAATTGTCGACGGATTTTCAAAATTCTTTTTTTGTTCCAAAGTAGATAGTTTTGAGGTGGTCCCACTGTCACCAAGTTAGGATCTGATGATGGGATCTTAGAGTAATCGAGGGCAACCTTTAAATTTTATAGGCTCACTTATTGTTTTTCGCATATTTTACGAAGTATCTTGTGTATTTGCGTATGGTTGTCACCATCTCAGGTAGCTGGGCTGATGATGGAAGTTACAACTGCTTAACAGTAAGAAGTTACTCGAACAGGCAAGGACTGTTTTAGTCAATTGTTTTGATGTTTGATAGGGCATTTGCCACATTTGGTCTCATGATCATCAAGTCATGACCTGATGCTGCAGTCAGGATAGTCTGCAGAGTACCTAACTCCTCGACAACTAACAGCAGATATATCGTGTTAAGGCTCATTGAAAAGGGCTCGATGTGTGGATAAACGTACTGTTAATGAGGAACACCGAAGTACATAAAGACCTGATGCTGAAGCCAGGAGCATTAGAAAAAGTACCAACCTTGAAATTACAGCACCGTAGTCGTGTTTGGGCTCATTTTAAACAGGACTAAATTTTAAGTTCAATGCAATGTTGACAAGTCTGGCCTGATGCTGCAGCCAGGATTATCAGCATCTAGTCTAAAAACATCAGGGCAGGATTTGATGATGGGATCCTGGAGAAATCGAAGGAACTCTTCAAATATTATAGGCACACCTATAGCGATTTGGGTATTTTTTATAGTAACTCGTGCATTTGCTCTCGGAAAGCACTATTTGGTGATGTGGAACTGATGATGAAGACCACAGATGGCCACCGGAACTACTCAATAATATCTAAGTATTTCACGGGTTGCGATTCGATTACTTTAATATGGTTGCTAAGCAATTTATGCTCGTCACAATGTGAATGGTGATACGGAGCTGATGGTGGATCTGGAGAACTCCTCAACAATTAACTTCCCTGTATCGGGAAAAGCAATATTTTGTTTGTAAAAGGCGACGATCACTAGGCTATTGTAACTTAGATAAATTATAAGCAGACCCACTAAAAAGCGTGAAATAAAAACTTTTTAAGAAAAAAAAAACCGACTTTCAAAAAAACACTACAAAGTGAAAAATATCTTTAATTTCGGAAGTCGGTGGCAAAAAACTAAAATAAAGATCCAAAGACACCGACTTCCGAAATTAAAGTTATTTTTCACTTTGTAAAGTTTTTTTTGAAAGTCGGTTTTTTTTTCTTAAAAAGTTTTTTTTACTTTAATGGTTTGCAAGTATTTATTTGTAAACGCGATTTTGCTCCTTATTTATTCGAAGTCATTGATCAATTTCCTATGCAAGTAGTTTTACTTCCAACGGGGCTTTTGAATACGCGTTTGTATTTCTTATCTGTATGAAGTTATGGATCAGTTTTCTATGCAGATAGAAAATACTTGAAAGTATCTCGCTCCGTCGTACCTCGACGCTCGAGTACGTAGGTACTCAAATAGTTCAACAACCGCGTTTGTTTTCGCAAATGCGATCATACTCCTTATCAGTAAGAGCACAGAATACTTAATAGTACTACGTACAGAAAGGACACTCCCTTCCTCGCCCTCATATCAGATACCGCACCTCACCCCGCACTTCGAGGTATTCGTCGCCGACTCTTTAGCAAGGGCGCTCGCGAACCGCAGCGCTGTATTGCTGACACACAATTATGCGATTTAAAAGTTTTATTTGAGTTTTAATCACGATGGTTGGATATTGTGATGCTTTTCCGAATTCGTATTTACATATACTGTTTGTATGATTTCGCATTTTTAATAACATGCGATTTAATAACCCATTATTTACAGATAAGTCATTTAAACTAAACTATTTTAGTGTTTTTATTTCATTACGAACCCGACTATATAAATAAACATTTGAACTACATGGTCACTTCATAATAATGCACACGTTCGGGCAGCGCCGCCGCCGACGTCGTTCGGTTCCCCGACACAAATTGCTTTCCGCGCCATTTTTTTTTACGCTACTAGATTTCACGCATACATTTGCACGTATACAAACGTCATTTGTTTATGTAGTAGTAATAGGTAATTATTTTGCGAGCGTTGTATGGAGTGTCCGAGGTGTGGTAAGAGTCTACGGAACAATTTCGTATGCAAGTATTTTTACTTTAATGGTTTGTAAAAGTATTTATTTGTAAACGCGATTGTGCTCCTTATTTATAGGAATTCACGGATCAATTTCCTATGCAAGTACTTTTTACTTCCAACAGGGCTTTTGTTTGATTACGCAATTGTACTTCTTATTTGTATGAAGTTATGGATCAGTTTTCGATGCAGATAGAAAATACTTGAAAGTATCTCGAGCCCTGGTTTCTTAAGGTGGACGTACTTGGAAGCCCTGGTACTCGATTTTGCAAGTACGACCCATGTCTAAGGGCTACGGGCGAGGCGAACGGGAGTTGAGTGGGGGATATAAGCAAGAGAAAGCAGTGCGCGCGCACATTTTCTTTCTCTCTTCCTCTCATAGCCAAATACGTTTGAAGTTTCACTTCAGTCGTGTGGTCATAAGCACACTCGGTTTTTTTTTGTTAAATTATTCATATTTTTTTAATTATCTAGGTTTCACTTCTGGGTCCAACCATAGTATTTGAAATCGGTTTTTTTACTCAAAAACCGGCAACCTGGTTCCTTACCACATACCTACTCTACATCCAGATTTTCTCATAGTTACCTACTGACTTTCGGACTTTCAATGGATCAGTGTAGGAGTAAAACGAAGCTTATCATGAGTTCAAGCAGCTGAAGCAGTTTGCTGCTTCGAGTAGCAGTCTTACCTACTTAACTTCAGGTACCTACAGGGCTTCAGGTTTTAGTGGGAAATCTTAGGTTTACGAAAAATCCATCCCTCGATCTTGCACCTTATTAAGTATAAAAATAATAGGCCTTCAGACCGAATTTCGGCCATGGCAGCCAATCTCAGCGGAGACTAACTATCTACGCGGGAGATACAATAGTAGATACACAAGTGTGTGCGCAGAAGCAGGTGCACCCTTCCCTCACTCTCATAGATATAGGTCTTACTTAGTTTGCGATTACACACCATATATACGCATGAATTATAATAATATGTGTAGGGGGCCTAGCGTTTTGCATCCACCAATAAAAAGGGCAATAATGTTTAACTTATCACCAGATAAAGTAAAATATAACATCAAAAAAAAACCGAGTGTGCTTATGACCACACGACTGAAGTGAAACTTCAAACGTATTTGGCTTTGAGAGGAAGAGAGAAAGAAAATGTGCGCGCGCACTGCTTTCTCTTGCTTATATCCCCCACTCAACTCCCGTTCGCCTCGCCCGTATACCTTAGACATGGGTCGTACTTGCAAAATCGAGTACCAGGGCTTCCAAGTACGTCCACCTTAAGAAACCAGGGCCTAAAACCAGGGCTCGAAATACTTTCAAGTATTAATTTTCTATCTGCATCGAAAACTGATCCATAACTTCATACAAATAAGAAGTACAATCGCGTAATCAAACAAAAGCCCTGTTGGAAGTAAAAAGTACTTGCATAGGAAATTGATCCGTGAATTCCTATAAATAAGCACAATCGCGTTTACAAATAAATACTTTTACAAACCATTAAAGTAAAAATACTTGCATACGGAATTGTTCCGTAGACTCTTACCACACCTCGGACACTTCATACAACGCTCGCAAAATAATTACCTATTACTACTACATAAACAAATGACGTTTGTATACGTGCAAATGTGTGCGTGAAATCTAGTAGCATAAAAAAAATGGCGCGGAAAGCAATTTGTGTCGGGGAACCGAACGACGTCGGCGGCGGCGCTGCCCGAACGTGTGCATTATTATGAAGTGACCATGTAGTTCAATAGTCGGGTTCGTAATGAAATAAAAACACTGAAATAGTTTAGTTTAAATGACTTATCTGTAAATAATCGGTTATTAAATCGCATGTTATTAAAAATGCGAAATCTTACAAACAGTATATGTAAATACGAATTCGGAAAAGCATCACAATATCCAACCATCGTGATTAAAACTCAAATAAAACTTTTAAATCGCATAATTGTGTGTCAGCAATACAGCGCTGCGGTTCGCGACGAGCGCCCTTGCTAAAGAGTCGGCGACGAACACCTCGAAGTGCGAAGTGTGAAGAGTGAGGTGCGGTATCTGATATGAGGGCGAGGAAGGGAGTGTCCTTTCTGTACGTAGTACTTTTAAGTATTCTGTGCTCTTACTGATAAGGAGTATGATCGCATTTGCGAAAACAAACGCGGTTGTTGAACTATTTGAGTACCTACGTACTCGAGCGTCGAGGCACGACGGAGCGAGATACTTTCAAGTATTTTCTATCTGCATAGAAAACTGATCCATAACTTCATACAGATAAGAAATACAATCGCGTATTCAAAAGCCCCGTTGGAAGTAAAACTACTTGCATAGGAAATTGATCAATGACTTCGAATAAATAAGGAGCAAAATCGCGTTTACAAATAAATACTTGCAAACCATTAAAGTAAAAAAAAACTTTTTAAGAAAAAAAAAACCGACTTCCAAAAAAAACTTTACAAAGTGAAAAATAACTTTAATTTCGGAAGTCGGTGTCTTTGGATCTTTATTTTAGTTTTTTGCCACCGACTTCCGAAATTAAAGATATTTTTCACTTTGTAGTATTTTTTTGAAAGTCGGTTTATTTTTTTTTTTAAGTTTTTATTTCACGCTTTTTAGTGGGTCTACTTATAATTTATCTAAGTTACAACAGCCTAGTGATTATCGCCTTTTACAAACAAAATATTGCTTTTCCCGATACAGGGAAGTTAATTGTTGAGGAGTTCTCCAGATCCACCATCAGGTCCGTATCACCATTTACATTGTGACGAGCATAAATTGCTTAGCAACCATATTAAAGTAATCGAATCGCAACCCGTGAAATACTTAGATATTATTGAGTAGTTCCGGTGGCCATCTGTGGTCTTCATCATCAGTTCCACATCACCAAATAGTGCTTTCCGAGAGCAAATGCACGAGTTACTATAAAAAATACCCAAATCGCTATAGGTGTGCCTATAATATTTGAAGAGTTCCTTCGATTTCTCCAGGATCCCATCATCAAATCCTGCCCTAATGTTTTTAGACTACATGCTGATAATCCTGGCTGCAGCATCAGGCCAGACTTGTCAACATTGCATTGAACTTAAAATTTAGTCCTGTTTAATATGAGCCCAAACACGACTACGGTGCTGTAATTTCAAGGTTGGTACTTTTTCTAATGCTCCTGGCTTCAGCATCAGGTCTTTATGTACTTCGGTGTTCCTCATTAACAGTACGTTTATCCACACATCGAGCCCTTTTCAATGAGCCTTAACACGATATATCTGCTGTTAGTTGTCGAGGAGTTAGGTACTCTGCAGACTATCCTGACTGCAGCATCAGGTCATGACTTGATGATCATGAGACCAAATGTGGCAAGTGCCCTATCAAACATCAAAACAATTGACTAAAACAGTCCTTGCCTGTTCGAGTAACTTCTTACTGTTAAGGAGTTGTACCTTCCATCATCAGCCCAGCTACCTGAGATGGTGACAACCATACGCAAATACACAAGATACTTCGTAAAATATGCGAAAAACAATAAATGAGCCTATAAAATTTGAGGGTCGCCCTCGATTTCTCTAAGATCCCATCATCAGATCCTAACTTGGTGACAGTGGGACCACCTCAAAACTATCTACTTTGGAACAAAAAAAGAATTTTGAAAATCCGTTGACAATTGGCGGAGTATTCGATGAACAAACATACAAAAAAAAAACATACAAACAGCCGAACATACCTCCTCCTTTTTGTGAAGTCGGTAAAAAATACTCGCATACGAAATTGTTCCAAAAGGAGCATGATCGCCTTTGCGAAAACTAAAGATAACGTCGGACAGGACGGATCCGAAGAAAAGCGAGTAGCCGTATAAGATACTTAATAGTCTTGCAAGTATTTTGAGTCGGTACCCGGTGTGCGTACTTGGAAGCAAATACCTGGTGTAAAAACCCGGTCGCATATTTATGCGACCGGGACCGGGTTTTTACACCAGGTATTTCCAGCTATTTTTTACGTACCTTCCCTACTCGCGATCACACGTTTTCGTAACGCATTCGCCAGTTTACTCCCCAAGTCAAGCGCGCCTAAAGAAGTTTCACTTCAAAAAAAAAACATACAAACAGCCGAACATAGTACCTCCTCCTTTTTGTGAAGTCGGTAAAAAATACTTGCATACGAAATTGTTCCAAAAGGAGCATGATCGCATTTGCGAAAACTGACGCGGTTGAGTACCTACGTATTTGAGCGAGTAGCCGTATAAGATACTTAATAGTCTTGCAAGTATTTTGAGTCGGTACCCGGTGTGCGTACTTGGAAGCAAACACCTGGTGTAAAAACCCGGTCGCATATTTATGCGACCGGGACCGGGTTTTTACACCAGGTATTTCCAGCTATTTTTTACGTACCTTCGCTACTCGCGATCACACGTTTTCGTAACGCATTCGCCAGTTTACTCCCCAAGTCAAGCGCGCCTAAAGAAGTTTCACTTCAAAAAACACTTTCTACTGCCAAAAATAGTAAATGATCACCAAAACTAAAACTCTATTTTATTGTAAAATACCTAGGTAAAGCAGGGATTTTTGTATTCTCATTTGCTCGCTCTTGCATTCTATGTCGACAGAGCGCCACGCTGCGCGGGGCTCCTATTTCTATGTAAAGGGTTTAAAGTAACCTAACCAAACCTAACCTCGGGGATGCCCAGCTATTGTAATTTAAGACTATTTTTGAAGTGAAACTTCTTTAGGCGCGCTTGACTTGGGGAGTAAACTGGCGAATGCGTTACGAAAACGTGTGATCGGGCGAGTAGGGAAGGTACGTAAAAAATTGCTGGAAATACCTGGTGTAAAAACCCGGTCCCGGTCGCATGAATATGCGACCGGGTTTTTACACCAGGTATTTGCTTCCAAGTACGCACACCAGGTACCGACTCAAAATACTTGCAAGACTATTAAGTATCTTATACGGCTACTCGCTCAAATACGTAGGTACTCAACCGCGTTAGTTTTCGCAAATGCGATCATGCTCCTTATCAGTAAGAGTCTACGGAACAGTTTCGTATGCAAGTAATTTTTACCGACTTCACAAAAAGGTGGAGGTACTATGTTCGGCTGTTTGTATGTTTTTGAAGGAAAACTTCTTTACGCGCGCTTGACTTGGGGAGTAAACTGGCGAACGCGTTACGAAAAGTGTGATCGGGTGAGGTGAACGTGAGTTGAGTGGGGGATATAAGCAAGACAAAGCAGTGCGCGCGTACGTTTTTTTTCTCTCTTCCTCTCATAGCCAAATACGTATTAAGTTTTTTTTCCTTTGCTTATATCTCGAAAATGGTGCGTCCTATCGCAAAAATAATGAAAATTTCGACCCCCTTTATGAAACCCATAAACTCCTAAAACTCAACATGTAGGTAATCATTTTTCATATTTTCCATACAAAAAGTGAAAAATTCCTTAAAAAACACGCCAAGGCCGCCCCCTCCGCGCCTGCGGCTCTAAAAAACAATACACGAGGTTAGGGCAAATAAGTACAGACGCCAGCACATTAACCTACTACAATCTGTCAGATTTCTTTAATAGATTTTCAACTTTATTACTAAAGAATAAGGTTCAAAGTTGATTGGGAAAATTTTACAGTTTCGGGTAGGTTGACGTGCTGGCGTCTGTACCACGTGTCGACGAGTCGCGATTGTCAAATTCGATTTTTGTTGTGTCAAAATTATTTACGTGAAACTTCTTTACGCACACTTGACTTGGAGAGTAAGCTGGCGAACGCGTGACGTAAGCGTTACGAAAAGTGTGATCGGGCAAGTAGGGAAGATACGTATTTACTCGACCAGGTTTTTGCTTCCAAATACGCACACCAGGTACCGACTCAAAATACTTGCAAGACTATAAAGTACCTTATACGGCTACTCGCTCAAATACGTAGGTACTCAACCGCGTTAGTTTTCGTTTCGCAAATGCGATCATGCTCCTTATCAGTAAGAGTCTACGGAACAATTTCGTATGCAAGTATTTTTTACTTTAATGGTTTGCAAGTATTTATTTGTAAACGCGATTTTGCTCCTTATTTATAGGAAGTCATTGATCAATTTCCTATGCAAGTAGTTTTACTTCCAACGGGGCTTTTGAATACGCGATTGTACTTCTTATCTGTATGAAGTTATGGATCAATTTTCTATGCAGATATAAAATACTTGAAAGTATCTCGCTCCGTCGTGCCTCGACGCTCGAGTACGTAGGTACTCAAATAGTTCAACAACCGCGTTTGTTTACGCAAATGCGATCATGCTCCTTATCAGTAAGAGCACAGAATACTTAATAGTACTACGTACAGAAAGGACACTCCCTTCTTCGCCCTCATATCAGATACCGCACCTCACCCCGCACTTCGAGGTATTCGTCGCCGACTCTTTAGCAAGGGCGCTTGCGAACCGCAGCGCTGTATTGCTGACACGAAAAGTTTTATTTGATTTTTAATCACGATGCACGATGGTTGGATATTGTGATGCTTTTCCGAATTCGTATTTACATAAACTGTTTGTAAGATTTCGCATTTTTAATAACATGCGATTTAATAACCGATTATTTACAAACTCAAACTCAAACTCAAAGCATTTATTTCAATTAAACCATTACAGGCACTTTTGAATTGTCAAAATTAAGTAGTCGGTCAGTTGGTCAGAAAGTTGAAGCTAGGTGCCCATTCCAAAGCGTAGATCTCTATGGAGAAGAACGGGCAAGAAACTCCATGGACACTCTTTTTAAATCAAGATATTACAAAATCCTGGGTACATTATTCTTGTTGCTTCTATATGTGAGAACAATGTAAAAAAAACACACAAATGAAGAAACAATACAAGAAATAAGATTAAAAATAAGCCTTGGCAGTTAAGAGATGACCAGTCTCAACCGACGGCGTCCGATCACGAACATGACGCATGGATCAGCACCATCCAGCTCAACCATTTTGTAGGGAACCGAATGATCCAACACACGCGCCACCATCAGAGAGACATTTAAGACAAGTCATTTAAACTAAACTATTTTAGTGTTTTTATTTCATTACGAACCCGACTATATAAATAAACAATTGAACTACATGGTCACTTCATAATAATGCACACGTTCGGGCAGCGCCGCCGCCGTCGTCGTTCGGTTCCTCGACACAAATTGCTTACCGCGCCATTTTTTTTACGCTACTAGATTTCACGCACATATTTGCACGTATACAAACGTCATTTTGTTTATGTAGTAGTACTAGGTAATTATTTTGCGAGCGTTGTATGGAGTGTCCGAGATGTGGTAAGACTCTTACTACACCTCGGACATTCCATACAACTCCGTAAGAGTCTACGGAACAATTTCGTATGCAAGTATTTTTACTTTAATGGTTTGTAAAAGTATTTATTTGTAAACGCGATTGTGCTCCTTATTTATAGGAATTCACGGGTCAATTTCCTATGCAAGTACTTTTTACTTCCAACAGGGCTTTTGTTTGATTACGCGATTGTACTTCTTATTTGTATGAAGTTATAGATAAATTTTTGATGCAGATAGAAAATACTTGAAAGTATCTCGAGCCCTGGTTTTAGGGCCTGGTTTCTTAAGGTGGACGTACTTGGAAGCCCTGGTACTCGATTTTGCAAGTACGACCCATGTCTACGGGCTACGGGCGAGGCGAAGGGGAGTTGAGTGGGGGATATAAGCAAGAGAAATCAGTGCGCGCGCACATTTTCTTTCTCTCTTCCTCTCATAGCCAAATACGTATGAAGTTTCACTTCAGTCGTGTGGTCATAAGCACACTCGTTTTTTTATTTTTTTGTTTAGCACCTATATTTTTTTAGTGGTCATTATATTTAACCCCATAAAAAAGCGTAATTAATTATTTCTTTGTCCGTAAGTAGATATATGCTTTAAACGACAGTGTAGGTATATAAAAAAAAGTAATCTAAAAAAATTAAATCGACTTCAAAAATAAATTAACTCAAAATTATGAAATAACTTTAATTTCGGAAGTCGGCGTCTTGGGATTTGGATTTTAGTTTTTTGCCACCGACTCCCGAAATTGAAGTTGTTTTATAATTTTGAGTTAATTTATTTTTGTAGTCGTTTTAATTTTTTTAAATTATCTACTTTTTATTTCGTAATTTTTAGTTTTAAGTAGGTAATAGTTTTGTTTTAAATATTGCACTAGAATTTGACCAAGGTTTTGAGATGTTTTACCTTTGACACTAGACCCGTAGCTCATATCAATAAGCCAGGTCGTCACACTTACACGTATTAGTCCATATCTTGAAAATTACTGAATCGATTTTGGTGAAACTTGCACTGTTCCTGCTGCTGCAAGCTGACGTAAATGTAAGCCAATAAAAAAGGTCATGATCCGATTAATAGTTGCGGAGAAATGCATGGACAAACATACATACATACATCTATAAAATTTTGTATATTTGTTTGGAAGCCCTAATAGATTGTCATATGTGAATATATTGCAGCTCCATTAATATTACATACATACGTGTCGAATTGATAACCTCCTTTTTTTTGAAGTCGGTAATAAACAAACACTAACACACCGATTTCTCTCTTTCAGTTGTCAGCATAGAAATGTTATGGTCGTCAGTAATTTGACTTTCGAAAGAAGAGGACAAAGCGTTGTGTAACTATACAGACGCTATACACGCTATTACGTTTATTAGTAAGGACGTTAGATAGTAAGCAGTAGGTAAGCACAGAACGATAAGTTTTTTTTTTATGTATAGATATGCCATTCCAATGCTGTTTACCTTACGAATTTCTAAATCGCTATATTGTGTGACTTGTACGTGTTACTCAAAAGAAAATAAATGTCATCCCTGGCTCGGCCTTCTCTGATCTAATTGAATCATCCTTTAGATGATTCAATCAGATCATAGAAGGTCGAGCCAAGTAAGGTAGAGTCAGAGGACTCTACCTTCTTTGAGAGAATATATTATATGAGAATATTACATTTAATTTGTTTTAGGTAGGCTTTTTATGTCTTATGTTAGTACTTATACAAGTCAGTATAGGACAACTGAATGGCGACCACGGAAGCTTCGCGGAGAAGGTACAATAAATAACTTAGTATTTTGACATAGCGAGGTATCCGATACCAAAATGGCTACAAAACAAAGGACGCAAGTATCTACTTTTTTCGCAAAAAAATAGTTAACGACTTAATTAGATAATATTAGATAACAAAAATCATTTACAAATGTTATACATAATTTACTCTAAATCTATTACAAACGATTACAAATTATGTAAAAATGATTAGGTAGGCACCTACTTAAAATAAAAAAGGTAGGTACCTGCCTGCGCAAAGTACCTAATCTACACCCATTTACCTACCTATGTGTTAGTTACGCGAGTTTATAAACTTCCTGCAAAATATTTTCAAACGAGAAGCTGTGCCTATTTTAGTGAAAATTAAATTGAGAGTAATTTCAGGACGGTGTTTTTCTGTCGAACCTTTTTAATTAAGAACTGATTTATCCAACGCCAGATAACTTTATCCGAGGAATAATTTTGACAGTTCTTCCATACAAAAACTGTCAGACGTCAATTTTATTCCACGAATAAAAAATATCAGTCGATTGAAAAATCAGTCCATACCTATTAGGCTTACCACTTACCTATTTAAGGCTCATTTTTCAATAGCTAGATAACATTAATCTGAGAAATAAATATTGCAATTTGACAGCTTTTGCATAGAAAATTGTTTTTATCAAACTATATTAATATCGACGGTTCCCCGGCTATTTGATCTAAGCGACATTTTTTGTGAAATTGAGTTATATAATAATTGCCAAATCAATCAAATAGCCGGGGAACCGTCGATATATTCTTACTTGTGAATAGTTTTAGCTAAGTTAGAATATCACTTTGTTATTTTTATTAATGAATTAGGTAGGTTGATATTTACTGGAATTATTATTATTGTAATTCTGAATAAAATATCGTTATAATATATATTCTTCAGATAAAAATTAACGGACTTTTAAAACATCAGCTCTAACTTAAAATAAAAAGAATCTACTTATCTCTACCCTTTTTGTTTGACACTTAGGTCTCTACACGAAAATAATAATTTCTGGATCCTGGGATTCCTATCGCTTAAAAACCTATGGGAAGAATCAATGAAAAAATATTTTAAAATGCGTTGGATACTTGGTTATCAGGAAAATAATTTGGTCAGATTTCAGTAATAAAACACTCGCTCACCGTAGTTGTAAATTAAACAATCTTATCAGGAAATGGTGAAAATCCACAGTAGCAAGATGTTGCGCACAAGTCCTCGAATAAACTGTCACTATTTTTTATTTATTTTCTCTCTTTCCGTACAAATTTATTTTGATCCTTTCACGACCAAATTTATTTTTTAACGGAAGTCAATAGATAAGTATCGTTTGCGCACGCGGCTTGAATTGATGCGCATACGCGGCCGCGAGTCGAAAAGATTGCGCTGCACTGGCGCAGCTCTATGCGTGTCCCCTCTCATACGCCATTCATACGGCGTTACGTTCTACTGTACCAAGGTATCCACATCTCCATATCGTTACTTACGCGGTGAAAGGCAAGTGAAGCTTCGAACAACCATATACAATGAATGCTACTAGACACTGTTATCGTTGTCCCTCGGAGTTAGGTGTAAGTATTGGTACCGAACCTACCTCAATAATTTTTCTACATGAGTTTTCTTGAAACATAAATGCTAGATATAATTTCTGCCTTGAAGCTAAAATAAACTAGGGAAGTCCATCTCTTAGATTACGACAATGATCAATATTTTATTAGAACGACATCCATCGCGGATGTTAGCCGTGTGGTTTGATTATAGAGATTAGTTAGGTAAACAAATAGGTAAAGCATCTCTCCCAATAGGCATTGATAAGGTTAGGTAGATTCAACGCATCATTAATTCCATGCATTCCTATAGGCGAATAAGTATTTCTTTACTTTTGGCATCTAAGGCCTACCTACTCACAAAATCTGAGAGTTCCTTAAGTATGTAGGAGGGACTTTCCCGTTTGGTCTATTGGTCGCAACTCGCAATGTGCGTGTCCAGCTAGATTCCGGTTAAAAGAGTGTCGGTTATAGTCTGCATCGGTGTCGAGTCGACGATGAAGTAGGTACCTAGGACTTGTCCTCGACAGCCAGTGGGACTTCGGGCTGCACATTCAGCGGCTGGTCCCCAGGTTGATGAGCGTTGCTGCTGCTCTTGCGCGACTGCTACCCTATTTGGGGGGACCAACGTCTCCTGCCGGAGGTGGGAATTGTGCGGTCCTTGACCCTGTATGTGGCGCCCGTGTTAGCGGATACCCTGACGGCCCGCAACCTCGTAATATTGCGAAGCAATGGCTGTTTACAAGGATACCGTACGATCTCCTACGAGACAGCAACTCTCCTAGCCAAACCAACGCCCTGGGATTTGGACGCGAAAATCCTTGCGTCCCTATATCGCTGGCGGAAGGTAGAGCTTGCGCGTGGTCAGCCTCCGGTTCCCCGGGAATTCGAGGCACGAAGGACCGAGCTCCGCCAGATCCTAGTGGCTGAAGGGAGGTAGCGACTTGCGCAACCCAGGTGGGGGGCTCGCCACTATAGTGTTGGTAAGGCCTGTTATGGAGGAATGGCTGGAGAGGCAGCATGGCGCCCTCAGTTTCCGGCTGACGAAGGTGCTTACTGGACACGGATGTTTTGGGAAATATCTACGTCGCATAGGTCGGGAGCGGACGCCCGTTTGTCATCACTATGTGGACTGCCACGAGGACACGGCGCAACATACGCTGAAGACTCCTCCAGCGTATGTTGCACCGTGTCCAAGCTGAGTACTCGCTCAGCTTGGACCCAACACCGCTGTGCCCTCGTCGCGACACTTGGTGCGGGTGATCTGTCGCTTTCAGCCGTGGTCCAGTTCATGGGCGGAAGCGGAAACGGGTTCCCACCCGTTTCCGCTTAAACATGGAATCAAAACTGAAATCACGAAAAAAAGTTCATAATGATGAGTGGGAATAAGGTAGAGGTTTTCAGTTATTTCAATAAAATATATTTAATTTTACCGCCAAGCAGCGTTGCTGTTCCAGTTTGACGGGAACGGGCGCCCAATCAGACTTATTTAGATGTCTCTGAAATGGCCACGCACCTGCGGTGCCTATAGTATCATAGATGTCTATACCTACGTTTAGGGATGATCGATTCGATTTCTGGCTAAACCAGTCGAGCATGCTCATTGCTCGCGCACATTTTTTGCAAAGAACATGTTTTAGCATGCTCAAGAATTTTGCTGCTTTATTATTTACAGTGACCTCTATACAAGCGGAGCGGAGGGCGCAGTCATATCATCGGGCTGTAGAGCGACACAGACTCCTACGAATAGTTAGAACTGCACAGACTCCTACGAATGCCGTTATTGAGGTGCATTTTAGGTACTTCGTCGGGCCTAGTTGGGTGGGTGGGATGCATCAAATAATTTAAAACACATAAATTGCTAAAAACTTTTATTGAGATTTCACAGTACTTAAGTAATATCATGTTGGCTCCATTAACCATAAAATCACTTAATGTTATCAGTCTTGTTTGTCGACTTATTCCAACGGGTGTGAAACTGAAAAACTGCATTCAACCCGTCGGAATAGATCGTATCTAGCCAGGCTTGGGGCCACACACGGCAACAATCATTATAATTTAGGTAATAAAACAATAAACATAAAGTCTTACCAAGGGGTATCTTATTACCCAGTCACTGGGTTGTGGAGGTCAAATAGGCAGTCGCCCTTAAAATACTAGCATTCAGCTGCATCTGATTAGACTGGAAGCCGGGGGTAGATGATGATGAAAACAATAAATATAATATAAATATACCTACCATCGACCTAATAAAGGGCAATGATAAGGTATGTACACAAGCCGACCATAATGAGTATTGACTAGACTAATTAAAACAAACAGTTGTGCAATAACTATTTTATCATATAATATACAATGTTCACACACTGGGAGAAGCCGGACTCACGGTGCGATCCTTTCCCGTGGCCAATGTGATCGTATTTGAAACAATCGAGGTCGTAGGTTCAAGCGAATGTCGCACGGAGATGATGCTAAGTTCATAAGTGAGCGATTTTGTTTGCAACTCACCACATTTAAATCTCGCAGAGTATGCGGGCGACCGCATGGTTCTAAGCGTAATTGCGGTTTGTCCAACTAGGTCCATTGTTAAGTGTGAAAAAAACCATAACATATAGTACTTACATTACTGCAGCGGCCAGCAAAAGAGGCATTGATGGACGAACGTGTAAGAGCGGTTTCGCACTACGTCCGATCCGAATCCGAGAAATCAATCCGATTTGTCCGACTCTATCCGTCAGAAATTAGAACAATTTGTTCTAATTTCTGACGGATAGAGTTCGGATGTAGTGCGCAACCCCTCATACAAATAGGACTACGGTCACTTCGGACCGGCATTTCTCGGATTCGGATCGGACGTAGCGCGAAACCGCCATAAACGTGGGCCGAGGCGAAGCCGAGGCACGCATATGTAAGTCCATCAATATAAATTACACGACAGATATGAATTTTCATACAACTTTTGCCGGCCGCTGCTCGCATGTATTTGGCCAGTACAGCAATTTCGATTTCTCTCGAAGGTTGTCAAAATAATGCTCAAATTTCCAAGCATTGAGAAGAATATATATTTTTATATATTACGGAAGGGCGTGAAAATCGCCCCTACAGTTCTTTCCCCTTCGTACTTATTGCTAAGTGTTGCCGTGTGCTCATACTTCAGACTTCTACGGGTGTGAGCGAACTTTCAAAAAGGAGAGGAACTATGAGCAATGAGATGATTTGAACATGTGCAAACAAAAGCAGCAACATCCTGTGACGTTATTGTGTTAGGCAATTTAGGCATTATAGGTGTGCTATAAGACACCAAAACCAAACAAACAAAAAAGCAGGTATTTCATTTGACACAGTCCTGAAGCTGCACAGTGTAAGTGCAAGTTATTACTATTTGGTATCAACTACACGCTTGTAAATGCATTAGTTACGTTTTAATCAATCACACTACGATTTGACGTTAAGTAACGATTTTTTTTTTAAATCAGCCTTATTTATAAATCTAATATCTTGAAGAAATATTCAACTTCTAGTAGTCCATCTTCAGGTAAATCACTACAGTGAATAGCATTCTGGACTTTTGTGTTACCAAATTTTGCTCTGAGTGTGTAAGGGCGCAGCAACCTAGCAACTTCCTGCAAAAAAAAAGCATACAATTAATTAAATGTGCAATTTGTGCGGTAAAGTAAATGTGGATCATTCAGACTATTAAGATATCTTACTGGATCAGTAGGGCCGACCAGTTTTCTGAATTCAACAGCGGTATTTAATGTTTTGTCCTTCGTTACTATTTCCATCGCTACACAAGGCCCACTCGAGAGCTCTTCCACCATACCCTGGAAATGATAAAATCTCAGTATTAGTTTAGTACAAACCAGTTGTTTGTTCCCAACTTAACATAATACATTCATATCCAGAGCCCAGACGTTCAGATAACTAATATTTGTTGACAAGCGAAAAACAGAGCTACCTACATATTTTTTCCCAACTAGCAACGCCCCACGGTTTTACTCGTAGATATAAGTCTTGATCCCTTGGGAATTTCGGGATAAAAGTATCCTATGTCCTAACCCAGGTCATGGTCTACCCATGTGACAAATTTTATCCAAATGCGTTCAGCAGTTTTGGCGTGAAAGCGTAACAAACCAAAATATATATATGTTATTAGTTAGGATGAGGATTAAGATACACAAAAAGTGTTGCAATCATGTCATCACTCACCTTATATTCTGGTACGATTCCCTTATACACTTCATAAAACTCAGCGGCATTAATATTCTCCACAATGAACATACTAAGAGCGGTGACGTCGAACCCTCCGTCATCGATAGCTTCTAAAGCTGCTCCAAGTTTACCTTCCCGGATGGCGTGTGGTTTAATTATGCAGAGGGTGCAGTTAGACAGGGTCGCTGTCAACCTGAGACGCGTTGACCTTATCGGCGGCGGAGGGAAGAAGTAGTCTACATCCTGTTGATAACAGAAATTACTAACTTCAGTGACTTATCAGTTAATAGCATAGTATTTCATTAGTGGTCGAGATAATGCAGGGTGATCCGATGAGATGATCTCTTAAACTTCTTGCACACAGAGAAGAGACCTGTGTCCCAGTACATTAGCATAATCAGCCTATAATGTTACCACCAGTGGCGAAGGTAGCATACAACTCTATTTCCACCGGCTTCCCTTCGAAAATTCAGAACATAGCCACTCTATATAGTTAATTTTATTATTGAAATTTTCTTTTGGAATATTTTGTGTTCCGGCTTACCTCTGTCATAAATTCACCCTTCGCCACTGGTTACCACTGCTGGGAAACAGGCCTACTCTCGATGAGAGGGAGCGGGCCGTAATCTACCACGCGGGCCCTGTGCGGGCTGGTAGATGTCACATGTCTTCGATTTTTTTGTTCTAGGACATGCCGGTTTCCTCACGATATTTTCATTCACCGTTTTGAGAGCAGTGGTGATGAAATTTAAACAAAGAAAAGCGCCTGTCTCGGTTCGAACCTACGACCTACAACTCGTAAGTCGTGGCCGTTATCACCGGGCCACCGATGCTCACTGCACTATAAGCTATTTATTACAGGCGCATTATAGGAATTATGCTATATTATGTAGTAATATAGTGCCATAATTAAATTGATTACTTACAAACACTGCATCCTCTGCAGTTGCTGAAGCATGCCCACAGTTCCTCACAGGATCTATTCCATATAACGCCCTTATAGTTCCTGGTGCAGCTAAGTGCGGATCTGGGTCGCCAAAAACTTCTAAGCACACAGCAACAGCGTCTTTCCCAAAAAGCTCTATTCCATAGACCAGTTTATTAGCAAGGTGGTCTAGTAAAAATCTGGAATTCACTCAATAAATTATCACTTCTAATATTTATGCATAATGTGAATTCCTGTTAGCATAAAATAACCAGAGAAGAAATTATAAGGATTTTATTTGGGAAAACTCATAAACACAAAATAAAACATTTAAAAAAAAAAAGAACAACGACTTCCAAAAAAAACACTACAAAGTGAAAAATAACTTTAATCTCAGAAGTCGGTGTCGTTAGTTCCGCATTTTCGTTTTTTGACACCGACTTCCGAAATTAAAGTTATTTTTCACTTTGTAGGTAGTATTTTTTTTTTGGAAGTCAGTTTTTTTTTTTTTTTTTTTGTAAAAAAGTTTTTATTTTTCACTTTTTAGTTGTACCTACCCCACACAAATTCATATAACACTACTTGCTCTGTGAATATCAGTGACAGGAAGATATTAAAACATCATTAATGTAAACTACGTGGAACAAAATCGTATTATTGAAGCTAATTCAAAAACTACCCAAGCAAAGTTCCAGCCCAGAAGCATACGTTTATCCATTAAAAAATGAGAGAATTTTTAGATTAGAGGTACCCCATTAAAAACTTTGACAGAAATGAGGGGTGTACCGTGGTATACTGAACACATCTGTGTAGCTTTCATTGCATAGAAGATATTCTTTCTCTACGACGCCACGTTAAAGATAGTAGCGAAAAACTCAAAAATGGGAACTTTTAACTTTAAACAATCAATGAACAAAGATCACTAAATTACCTTAAATTTAAAGAAATAACCAAATCAAATTAACAATGCAACATGAAATCTCCAGCAATAAACATTAACATTCCAAACAAAAAATGCGCTCTCCACACAACCACTCGCAACGATATTAATTTGCTTGTTTGGCGACGACTCAAAATTACTTAGGTATACTTGCATTAGTTTAAGAACTTATTTATTAAGGCTAAAAAGTTTTTAGTAAGTATGTTTACTCCCTAAATACCCTGAACAACTTTCTGAAGAAATCACTTAGGTCCCAGCTCGCGCACTCTACAACTCTTTTGTCGAGTGGACTAATAAAAATTATATATTTTACTCTCACTCACTGCATTCAATTCACATTATACCTACCCTAATCCCTCTTTAAAACTTTAAACTACTCCACTATCAAAAAATTACAAACTTTATAAATTACTAAGATAAATATTTGTGCCAAACAAGTATATAAACTCAAGGAATAAGATTTTTCATAGAAACAAAATCCCTTCTTTTCAGGTCCTAAAAGGTCAAATTTACAAAAACCCCTTCTTAGTGCTTCCCTAAATTATAAAAGGAATAGTGTATTAATAATGATACAATTATAGTTCAGGAATATGCCTCTGGAATGACAGTTTTGTGTTCCACTAGACTGAGTCAATAAATTGGTTAAAACAACACCATCAACATCAGATATCTTAATTATAATTACGTATGTTACTATAAACTACTGCTCATTGTAAACTTACGAATAAGAAGGGTCTGTTACTTGTGCCCGATATATAATCTCAAGATCTTGAGGTGTGACACACGCTTTCTTAATCTTAGAAAGACGGAGTCCATGATCCTGGAAGTGGGTCAGGATTTTCCCAGCAGTCTTAGTAGGCATTGGTTTGATTAATGCAAATGTTCTGAAAAAAATATAAAACACAATACAGTTTGCGTTAAATAACTTTGCCGCACTGAAGTAGGCAACAAATCACTGTGCAGTAGTTTAATCATAGGAATAA
Source organism: Amphipoea oculea (assembly GCA_945859645.1). Lineage (NCBI taxonomy): Eukaryota > Metazoa > Arthropoda > Insecta > Lepidoptera > Noctuidae > Amphipoea > Amphipoea oculea. The sequence goes on from OX243862.1 coordinate 9,473,179, forward strand.
AACAGCAGCGCACATGCGTGGCGTTCGGAAAGCCTAGCTTCAGAGTGGCAAAGTATTTTGATGTGAACTGTAAAGCCATAGGAACCAACAAATACTAAAAAGTGTAACCCAACGGACAAATTGGTTCAGAGTACAGTAACTAATTCAATTCAGGGGTTCCTAAAAATATTCTGAATAGACATACATAATTTACTTACATCTGCATATCTTTTTGCAATTTCTTTCTTGAGTCTTCACAGGCAAAATCCACAATTTTTATGAGGCGGCCCAAAATGTAAAGTGTGCACCCAATATAAAAACTTTCTAAAGTAATGCCATTTATTTTGACCCTCCTCACAAAAGTTTTCCGAGTTCTTAAATCGAACATCTCAATTGTCTCATCAGTAGGATAATAAAACACATTATACCGGCGAATAAGGCTGGCTTGATTATCATACCATTCTCCAATAAACGAGTATTTGTCTCTGTAAGCCCCTTCCTAAACAAAATATAAGAATTTGATTAATTGGCAAAAGATTTGCAAGTACCTATTATACCAGGTAACATGTACAAAATAAACATCACAATTATTTGCAACCATCATTCTTTACCATTTTTCTATATTATAATGAAATATAATGTTCGTATAATCCAAATGTTTTCACTAAACAGACCGTATCACAGTCCCAATGAATTTGCGGAAGTTGAATATTAGAATATACGACAGGAGGTCATGAACATCACATGAATAATTGTTAATAAAAATTAGTAGCCAAGCAATAATCTATACAAACATTCCACAATAAAACAAACGGACGGTTGAAACGGCAACGGTGTGAGGCCGTGAGTGACGTGCGGTGAGTCCATGTCTATTTCAACCAATCAAAAAGTACTCTGTGATTTCAACTGTCAACACTGACGTATAAATCAAAACTGTCAAGTAGTGGTAAGTGTCAAACATATGTCAATGTCAGGTCATGCTGATTGCTGGTAGCTTGTCGATCACAGATTACTTTTATATATTAGGTCCTTACATATGAAATTGGCGTTTTTCGTACTGGCCACTTTAATCACGAATTTCTCCTCTTTGGTAAGGAATTCCAAATTCAAATTTGTACAGCTATTTACTCATGTATTTGTGCTTCGATGACCGTCATTCATTTGTTTTTTTTCTTCTGTTTTTTCTGTTTGCGTCACTCATTTTACAAAATGGAAAATTTAAAATATCGCATTATTTACGAGTACGAGTTCCGCCGTGGCACTAGTGCTGCGGAAACGACTCGAAGGGTGAATGATGTGTATGGCGGTCATGTTGCAAAAGAAAACACAGTTCGTTTTTGGTTCCAACGTTTTCGTTCTGGAAATTTCGACCTGCAGAACAAGCCCCGTGGACGGCCTGAGACCCAAGTTGATAATGGAGAATTGAAGGCTATTGTGGAAGCGGACCCATCGCAAACCACGTCCGAGTTAGCTGCAGGCTTCGATGTTAGTGATAAAACTGTTTTAATTCACTTGAAGCAAATTGGGAAGATTAAAAAGCTTGAAAGCACGACAACGCCAGACCACACACTGCGCAACAGACGGCTACCAAATTAGAAGAGCTTGAATTGGAATGTCTTAGACATCCTCCGTACTCCCCGGACCTTGCTCCAACAGATTACCATTTTTTTCGCAATTTGGATAACTTTTTGCAAGGGAAAAAATTCAACTCCGATGGGGCAGTCCAAATCGCCTTCAAAGATTTTATTGATTCCCGTCCGACTGGTTTTTTTAGTAAAGGGATCAATGAACTACCTATAAGATGGCAAAAGTGCATTGAAAACAATGGTTCATACTTTGATTAATTAAATATATTATATTAAAAAATATTCGACTTTTTGTTCCTTCCATACAAAACGCCAATTTCATATGTAAGGACCTAATATGTTGTCGATAAAATTTCGAAATTTTTTATTCGATGTAGACGATATTTGATGTACAGACGCCAGCACATCAACCTACTACAATCTGTCAAAATTCTTTAATAGATTTTCAACTTTATCACTGAATCATAAGGTTCAAAGTTGATTGGGAAAATGTGACAGTTAGGTGTAGGTTGATGTGCTGGCGTCTGTACGTTTGCCTGGCTAGGCCCCCCGGAATTTGCGATTTAGGTATACACCAATGCAATGTACTCGCCTCTAGGAGTATATGTACCGCTTTCTTTTTCAATGTACCTCTGTACTTTTCAAGAAATATGCAAAAAAAGAGGGCCGTGCCAGCCAAACGTTTTCAGCACGGCCCTCGTGTAACTTGAAAAATATATAGCGTATTAAAAAGTTTCATAAACTCAAGGAATGTACTTTATTAACACGTTCTATGTACCGTAACAGATATTGTGAATTCGTAATAACAAATAATATATAGACGTGGATAGGGGGCCGTGCTGAAAAAAAAAGAAATGAGAAAATATCTAAAAAAGACAAAACAACCTTAGCCAAAAACTATATAAAAGTAATTCATGTTTGGCAAGTAACATATGTACCGCATTGGTTTCTCATACAACTTGCTGAATTAAAAAAATAAACCAATTTTAGTTTATTCAGCACGGCCCTCTATAGTTGCCTATATCTTTTTAAATATGACATGTTTGTTTACAAAATTCGACTTTCTGAATTATGTATAGGAGTACATTCGTTCCAAATAAATTGCGATTATGGTGTATTAGTATTTTAAAAGATAAATTGGATCAAAAATATCCTAACATGCAACTGATGGGGTGACCATGATTCCACGTGAGAATGGATAAAAAAACTTCCGAGTAAATCTTTAATAAAATAAAAAAATCAAAAATATCGTAATCTGTATTAACTATTAACGATAACTATAATAGTAGTAAGTAGTAGGTCGCAAATCGAACAAAACAACAAGTGTCGTTAAGACTAAATAGCTCAAAAGGCTTAAAAAAAATCACATAATATATATTTCCAATAAAGCACACGGATTGATGTACGGTACATTACAATAAAATTACAGTTTCGGTACATTTCACAGATTAGTTACGTTTACCTATGGAATAATCGCAGAAAAACTATGTGTCACAAACACTACAATTCTTTTACCTATTGTGGTATAGTAATTTTATTTTAGGTGCATCGTCCTCACATATTATTATGTAGATGTAAAAAAATTAACCTTAAAAACTTTAAGAGGTGCTTTAGACCATCGAACTGAACAACTTTCACTATGGGACCAACTCTGAAATCACGAAAAAAAAAATGAGCTGTTTCATACATTTTGGCCGAGTAGGCATTGAACTTTTGTATGAAACAGCTGATTTTTTTTTTCGTGATTTCGGAGTTGGTCCCATAGTGAAAGTTGTTCAGTTCGATGGTCTAAAGCACCTCTTAAAGTTTTTAAGGTTAATTTTTTTACACCTTATATAATTAATGTACCCATGCAAAATATTGTAGGTACCTAAAACATTTTAAAAGAGTAACGGTGGAGTTTCTTGCCCATTCTTCTCCACACGAAAACTACCTTTTGGAAGGGGCGACTAGAATCAATTCTATTTTAAGGTAATTTTTGACGTTCAAAAGTGCCTTTTATGTGCCTATTTGAAATAAATGCTTTCACTTTGACTACAGAGCTTAAAAGGCTTAAAAAATTACAGATACGTTTCCAACAAATCACATTGAACCTTACATAGTGAATTAATAGCGACCGCACACAACAAGTTTTAACTGATTTAATTCCCTTAAAAAATGTCATCGGTAATATTAATTTTAAAGAAAAAAAAACAAATTGTAAAAAAAGAATGTTTATTTCAATGTAGTCACATAATTTCATTAAAGGTATAGAATAAATCAACCTAATTTATGGAACCATGGTCACCCCATCAGTTGCATGTTAGGATATTTAGATCGTTTTGGTTGCTTAGATCGCTCTTAGCGATAAGACCGTCCATTGTGTCACCCACTGTAAAGTTTTCTATATTTATGTCTGTAATTTATATGGTGTACATAATAAAGAGTATTCTATTCTATTCTATTTTTGATCCAATTTATCTTTTAAAATACTAATACACCATAATCGCAATTTATTTGGAACGAATGTACTCCTATACATAATTCAGGAAGTCGAATTTTGTAAACACACATGTCATATTTAAAAAGATATAGGCAACTATAGAGGGCCGTGCTGAATAAACTAAAATTGGTTTATTTTTTGAATTTAGCAAGTTGTATGAGAAACCAATGCGGTACATATGTTACTAGCCAAACATGAATTACTTTTATATAGTTTTTGGCTAAGGTTGTTTTGTCTTTTTCAGATATTTTCTCATTTCTTTTTTTTTCAGCACGGCCCCCTATCCACGTCTATATATTATTTGTTATTACGAATTCACAATATCTGTTACGGTACATAGAACGTGTTAGTAAAGTACATTCCTTGAGTTTATGAAACTTTTTAATACGCTATATATTTTTCAAGTTACACGAGGGCCGTGCTGAAAACGTTTGGCTGGCACGGCCCCCTTTTTTTGCATATTTCTTCAAAAGTACAGAGGTACATTGAAAAAGAAAGCGGTACATATACTCCTAGAGGCGAGTACATTGCATTGGTGTATACCTAAATCGCAAATTCCGGGGGGCCTAGCCAGGCAAACGTAGGTACATGATATTTGTGGCAATAATTTAAATTCCTCGAAATTAAATATCCATAATGTATCAAAACGACAATGTCGTTATATCGAATGAAATATAATTATCAAAAGGACATATCCAATGGCACAATGGACGATTGCGTAGATAGTCAAAATCAATGTTCAGTAGTTAGTCAATTAACAAGTTTTAGGAGTCAGGAACTTACCGAAACTGTAGGCTTATTCACAAAGCTACGATACGGCTTGGTACCGTATCGAACGTCAATGTTATCGACGAAGTCCTATAATCGCTATTCACAAATCGGAAACCGTACAATTTTGACAGTTCATATACGGTATGAACACATCAATTCTTCCGACAGATATTTGCTGTCGGAAACGTTATCGAAACCATGATCGAAACGAAGAATTATTGTTTTTAAAAAGTAATTAGCAGTTAAAGGTATAGTTTTGACCGCTGCATATCCAAGTAAGTATATTTTCAACACACTTGCTCGTAAAATGGCTCTTAATGCACCGCTTTTAGGACCATAATGCAGTGTATTACAAACGCGTGCTTTTTCTTTACGTTACGGTACTTGTGCTTTATTTCCACAGATAACTATTTAATTTACTAGTCGGAGGTCGGAGAAGTTTTTTTTTTAATCTCTTCAAAGAGACTTCATGCCAAAAGGAATCCGCGAGCCATATTTCACTTTTTTTTTAATAGTGAATTGTCTTTGGTCCCAAAATGAACTAAAATGTATTTACCTTAAGATTAATGCGCAGTTGTAGCCCGCGAAATTCAAATTTTCTAAGGTTTTCTGCAATTTTTAGGTCAGTGTCAAGTTGTATCTTGATCAAAATATGATTCGCGACTATAACAGGTATGTATTTACAGAATTATAATCATTAGAATCATTAATACATCTTTCTAAGTTAGATTTGTTCCATAAGAACAAATCTCTTATGGGTTCTTAGGGAACAAATCTAACTTAAATAGGTATATTATATTAATGATTCTAATGACTTTAATTCTGTAAATACATGTCTATTATATATATACATTTTGATCAAGATACCACCTGATACTGACCTGCGAATTGCAAAAAACTTAACAAAATTAAAATTTCGCGGTCTACCACTGCGCATTCACCTTAGGGTGCATACAGACACAGCGAGGCATGCGCCGCATGATTTTTTTTATATGTATGGTTGCCTCAGGCTGAGGCATCTAACATACAAATAAAGCACTTGCGGCGCATGCCTCGCTCTGTGTGGATGCACCTTATAATAATTGTCCGTGGTCCCTCGCGGTGGTTCCGCGGAAACGGAAAAGACCATTGGCGTTCTATTATTGCGGATTCTCACTGAATTAATGTATATTTCTGTATGCCAATAGTACTTTCTAATTACATACTAACTAAACTACAATTTGACATACGACAACACTACAATCAGTCTAAACATTATTTTGTGTTTACTATATTTTTTATATAGGCTGTTTATCAGTTTGTCTGTGCCTTTAAATAAATAAACGCGCGCCATTACTTACTCTATGGGTAAACCTGCGCGCGCACGCTAGCGCGGCGCGCGGAAAAACAAACCCAGCCCGCCATTATCCATACAAGTTAATATTTAACAATAAAAGTCTGTTTTTTTCCTCGCAAGTGTGTTGAAAAACGTCGTATGATACGCGTGTGCATTGATAATTAAACTCTCGACTTCCTTATCGCGCTCGCCTACGGCTCGCGCGAATAATACCGCCTCGAGTTTAATGATCAACATAGCACACATGTATCATAATATACTATTATATACTTATAAGTGGTTACATACGTATCTACGTAACACTTAAACTCGTTCTAGACTGTTTTTAATTATTTGGTAGATGGAGTACGTGATTTTAAGATCAAGAGACGATCGTCGTGCCGCAGAACAACAGAGGCAGGAGACATTGTCTCTTCACCGGACCCTAAGGGACGCGGCGGATCCGTTTGCCGATCCGCGCTTCCAGTCTGTATACAGGCTAACACCGGATATGGCACATAGCCTTATTAGGGAAATAAAGCCATACTTTTATAACACGCACTCATCAGCCGCAATCCCAGTAGAATTAAAAGTAAGTATCTAAGCAAAATTACTTCTTAAGTACTTGCCATCATCAAAACATCACTCTTCAGAAGGGGTGTACTATGCCAAATCGAATACCAAATAATCGAATATCAATTGATCGACCACTATATGTCGAACATCTAAATACTCGAACGTTCTTAATATCGAATGGTTAATAAATCGAACATTCAAAATATCGTACACTCAATACATCGAGTGTTCAAAATATCGAATGATTGTTTGATCGAGCGTTCAAGGCATCGCATATTCATTCTATCGAAATATCAATACACTGAATACTTTTTATATAGAATACAAGAAAAACACAAAATTTACTAATAAATCACATTTTAATCTTTAATTATTATCTTTTACAGGTACATTTTAATATTTTGTGTGAATTGCGATTGCACGGAGGAACTCTAATAAATCCATGTTGTTTTTACTGTTTAATATTTTTTCAATCGCATTGTCATCTCTTTTGCCTCTCTTTTGTGGAGTAGGTCTTTCCAATCCCGCGTTTGCCTTTTCAATTGTCCTATTTGTTATAGCTTGCTCCTTAACTAAAAATTCTATGGTAGCATAAAGACCCCTTTTGTGCTTATCAAGCAACGTGTTCCATCTTCTGTGCCATCCTTCAATGTTATTTTGAGTCCTAGGCAAACCCAGTGTATTATTTTGAAACACAGACCACAGTGAAGGTGGAAACATCGGTGCTGAGCGTGCTATAAGTAATTTATTATTTCCCGTCTCACGAGAATTAATATTTCCCCAAACATAATATTTTCCAAACCAGTTGGTGATATCACTTGCCTCGTCGGGTAACACTTCTTCTCTCAATTTATCGAAAGCATCTGGTATCTCATCTTGGTGTAAATAAGCAAGTGCGATAATGTGTCTTAACTTGACAGCAAACTCAGCATCTTGGCCATATTTACTTTGCAAACCATTTTGTTGAATTTGACGCCATACATTTTGACCTAAGTGGAATAGACAGCATTTGTGTTGCGCATCAGGAAATTCTTCTTTTACACTATTAATGACCGCCATCTCGAAATCCGTCATTATTACTCGTGGGTTCAATTGGATATCATATTCTAGAGCATATGCCTTTAGTGCTTGAAAAAAATACAAGTAACAATTTAGCGTCTTATTCGTTAGAAACGCATATACTAAAGGTACGTAATAACGATCTGTACCCGTGTCCACCAAACCATGTATACTATATATTTGTTTGAAAAGTATAGGACATGTTGCGAAGGTACCATCCATCACCCAAAGTTGTGATTTATTTAATAGTATTAAATTCGATTTCGTTGCAAATAACATAACACAGTTTTCTTCAAACTTAACCTGACGCCCTAAAAATCTTTCACCATCAACTTTCTGCAATCTATCGGGGATGTTTATATCATCCAAAGTAATCGGTTCCTTTGGCATTTCTTTTCTTCTTGCTCGACGTATAATTTGCGATGCTGCTTTTTTGTTTGGCAGAGCACACGAACTTGATTTTGAAATGTTGGCCTCATTTCGCTGAATAATTTGACTCGGTCTATCAAGCGAGCTGGTAGCATCACTTTTTAGGGAATTCCTAAAACGTAGTTCATCTACCTTACCAGGATCTGGTGCGTGATTATGCTGCGTTGTATAGCTTTCCAACAAATGCTCCTCACTTCCGTGCAATTTTGTTGTTGCAGTACTATTACAATGGTATTTATATTTGTAGGAACAATGCCAGTAGAACTTGTTATTAATATTTTTGTTTATTGCCATTACATAGCCATCCAAAACTAAGACCGACTTGCGTTTTTGGGACAATTCTGGCTTATAATAAGACCCTACAGACATTTTTCACAATATTCACTTGTAATGCACTACTTAGTCACAATGCTTTCTGCAGATGAACATGGTTTTATTTATGAGGTGAAAACAATATTACAATGTATGAGGGTAGTCTGAAATAAATATGACTTACTTAGTTGTTCGTTCAGAAATATACTTGTTTTTAACGAAAGTTTATGTATTGTAATAAAATTATACATTTAATTTATCTATGATTAATTTTCAATATAATCATAATACTCTTCAAAAAAAGAGGTAATCATTTTATAAAGGTGTTTAAAATCGAATAAAAACAACATCTCCGTGCAATTGCAATTCACACAAAATATTAAAATGTACCTGTAAAAGATAATAATTAAAGATTAAAATGTGATTTATTAGTAAATTTTGTGTTTTTCTTGTATTCTATATAAAAAGTATTCAGTGTATTGATATTTCGATAGAATGAATATGCGATGCCTTGAACGCTCGATCAAACAATCATTCGATATTTTGAACACTCGATGTATTGAGTGTACGATATTTTGAATGTTCGATTTATTAACCATTCGATATTAAGAACGTTCGAGTATTTAGATGTTCGACTTATAGTGGTCGATCAATTGATATTCGATTATTTGGTATTCGATTTGGCATAGTACACCCCTTCAGAAGAGTTACGAAGAGGTGGTTTAATACACCCACTATTACTTACTATTGCCATCAACCAGGCACAAATTCAAATAGGTACTATTCTAACCTTTTATGCTATCTTTAATTGGTACTACTTAAGTGTGATAGAGAGGATCTAGGTAAACCTTCAATAATTAACAATAGGTACCTAGCAGCGTTTATTCATAAGACATGCTTACACTCTTTTGTTTTAGGTGATAGCTGCCCTACACTTTTATGGCCAAGGGAGTTATCAGAAAGCAGATGGAAGGGATAGCTTCATTAGCATGAGTCAGGCATCTGTTTCAAGAGCAATAACAGAGACCACTATGGCACTAAACACTCCTCAAGTACTTTGCAAGTGGATTAAATTCCCTTGTGAAGTCAATGAAAGGCAACAAATTGTGCATAAGTAAGATTTATTTAAATCAAATTATTTTTTATTTCACATAAACATACATTTGGCACTTATGTAATGTCTGAAAAACCCAATGACAAGATTGCCATTACTATTACCATAGATAAATTTTATATATTAAAAAAATCATTGTCTACTATATTTTATTTGATAAAAGTTATTCAATGCATAATTTATAGTCGACCTTAATGAAATACTCGATAAAAATCATTTATGTACCACTTAAAATTTTCTACCACGAATATCTATTTACTACCATTTTGTAGCGTTCCCCGTACACACACCTATAATCGGTTGGAAATATAACCCTGCCACACGGATCTCTGAATAGCGTTTTGCCAGTCCTTCGGTTCAGAAATCAGGTTATCGAATAAGTGTCATTGTCGATACGATAGTGAATCGTATGCTTGTGAATAGGGGGGCTGATCAAAATATGGTTATACTACTAAGATTTCAGTGTTTTTCTACTATAAGGCGTTTTTCACACGTCCCCGCAACCGGGTACCCGGCGGCGAAGTGTATATAGCCATGTTACGTTAACTTTCACACGTACCGGCCGTAGTTTGCTTGGAAAGTGTTACCGGATAGTCGGCACCGGCTACCCGGTTGCCGGGACGTGTGAAAAGGTACTAACGCCATCTGTGAGTGAGCACAGCACAGTTACTGACTGGTAGTCCTATATATAAAAGTACTCTGTGCTGGTAGTACACATACTCCTGTGTGAGATCAGTGAAATATATTACATTTTATTGGCCTGATCAGACTTGTAGGTTTTTGCTTGTATGGCGAAGCATTTATTCTTTTTTTGTGCATTTACTAAAATAACTTCGTTAGTTAAAATATGTTGGTTTCTTTCCTCAATAATACCCATGTTTATTTATCTCTAATTATTTGTTCCTACTGTAAGTAAAGTGCAGTTCGAAGAAAAACTCGAGGAAATAATGTGGCATATTCTTGGGTTGAGTGAAGTCCGAAGAGGGGGTAGGACACAATAACTCTTGAATCGGGCCACCTTATGTATTTTCAAGAGGGAGACCAGCTATCCCAAGGCGGAGTCTAGAATAAGTCGAGTCTTTATTCATGATTATTCTAATTATGAATAAAAACTTTTTCGTTTTTGTAGGCTCGTCGTTGTTGTATGTACAGACGCCAGCACATCAACCTACTACAATCTGTCAAATTTCTTTAATAGATTTTCAACTTTATCACTAAATCATAAGGTTCAAAGTTGATTGGGAAAATCTGACAGTTTCGGGTAGGTCGATGTGCTGGCGTCTGTACCTAACAGACAAAAATTAAAAAAAAAACTTTCCCCTCTAGGGGAATAAGTTACAAAAAGTTAGGTTAGTTAGGGGTTAAAGTTTAGTTAGAGCGAGGAAAAATAACATTTCATCTTCTAGGATGAAATGTTATTTTTCCTCGCTCTGGTACGCTACAATGACGGTCCTTTTGAGCAAGAGGGGTGAAAAAAAGAATAGATCTAGCTCTACTCCGCCACAATCTCAATTTCACTGTCCGAAGAATCGTCAGCGTCACCAGTGAGGTAGTTGCGTAACACACTAACAGTAGCAATGGCTTTCATTTTGACTGTTCAAAAAAATTCATTACCTACCTTATACGTTGCTGAGCAGACAAATTTTTCGAACATATGATGCAATGGATTAGCAAGATCCTTCAAAATCATTCAGATTTTGATTGATATTGTGTTACGCAATAGGCTAGTTTCCTAAAAAATTCTAATTAGTCCGTCAGTTAGATTATCGAAAAATAATGGACCCATATTTTTGAAGTGAAACTTCTTTAGGCGCGCTTGACTTGGGGAGTAAACTGGCGAATGCGTTACGAAAACGTGTGATCGCGAGTAGGGAAGGTACGTAAAAACTAGCTGGAAATACCTGGTGTAAAAACCCGGTCCCGGTCGCATAAATATGCGACCGGGTTTTTACACCAGGTATTTGCTTCCAAGTACGCACACCGGGTACCGACTCAAAATACTTGCAAGACTCTTATACGGCTACTCGCTCAAATACGTAGGTACTCAACCGCGTTAGTTTTCGCAAATGCGATCATGCTCCTTTTGGAACAATTTCGTATGCAAGTATTTTTTAACGACTTCACAAAAAGGAGGAGGTACTATGTTCGGCTGTTTGTATGTTTTTTTTTTGTATGTTTGTTCATCGAATACTCCGCCAATTGTCGACGGATTTTCAAAATTCTTTTTTTGTTCCAAAGTAAATAGTTTTGAGGTGGTCCCACTGTCACCAAGTTAGGATCTGATGATGGGATCTTAGAGTAATCGAGGGCAACCTTTAAATTTTATAGGCTCACTTATTGTTTTTCGCATATTTTACGAAGTATCTTGTGTATTTGCGTATGGTTGTCGCCATCTCAGGTAGCTGGGCTGATGATGGAAGTTACAACTCCTTAACAGTAAGAAGTTACTCGAACAGGCAAGGACTGTTTTAGTCAATTGTTTTGATGTTTGATAGGGCATTTGCCACATTTGGTCTCATGATCATCAAGTCATGACCTGATGCTGCAGTCAGGATAGTCTGCAGAGTACCTAACTCCTCGACAACTAACAGCAGATATATCGTGTTAAGGCTCATTGAAAAGGGCTCGATGTGTGGATAAACGTACTGTTAATGAGGAACACCGAAGTACATAAAGACCTGATGCTGAAGCCAGGAGCATTAGAAAAAGTACCAACCTTGAAATTACAGCACCGTAGTCGTGTTTGGGCTCATTTTAAACAGGACTAAATTTTAAGTTCAATGCAATGTTGACAAGTCTGGCCTGATGCTGCAGCCAGGATTATCAGCATCTAGTCTAAAAACATCAGGGCAGGATTTGATGATGGGATCCTGGAGAAATCGAAGGAACTCTTCAAATATTATAGGCACACCTATAGCGGTTTGGGTATTTTTTATAGTAACTCGTGCATTTGCTCTCGGAAAGCACTATTTGGTGATGTGGAGCTGATGATGAAGACCACAGATGGCCACCGGAACTACTCAATAATATCTAAATATTTCATGGGTTGCGATTCGATTACTTTAATATGGTTGCTAAGCAATTTATGCTCGTCACAATGTGAATGGTGATACGGAGCTGATGGTGGATCTGGAGAACTCCTCAACAATTAACTTCCCTGTATCGGGAAAAGCAATATTTTGTCTGTAAAAGGCGATGATCACTAGGCTATTGTAACTTAGATAAATTATAAGCAGACCCACTAAAAAGCGTGAAATAAAAACTTTTTAAGAAAAAAAAAAACCGACTTTCAAAAAAACACTACAAAGTGAAAAATATCTTTAATTTCGGAAGTCGGTGGCAAAAAACTAAAATAAAGATCCAAAGACACCGACTTCCGAAATTAAAGTTATTTAACACTTTGTAAAGTTTTTTTTGGAAGTCGGTTTTTTTTTCTTAAAAAGTTTTTTTTACTTTAATGGTTTGCAAGTATTTATTTGTAAACGCGATTTTGCTCCTTATTTATTCGAATTCATTGATCAATTTCCTATGCAAGTAGTTTTACTTCCAACGGGGCTTTTGAATACGCAATTGTATTTCTTATCTGTATGAAGTTATGAATCAGTTTTCTATGCAGATAGAAAATACTTGAAAGTATCTCGCTCCGTCGTGCCTCGACGCTCGAGTACGTAGGTACTCAAATAGTTCAACAACCGCGTTTATTTTCGCAAATGCGATCATACTCCTTGTCAGTAAGAGCACAGAATATTAATAGTACTACGTACAGAAAGGACACTCCCTTCCTCGCTCTCATATCAGATACCGCACCTCACCCCGCACTTCAAGGTATTCGTCGCCGACTCTTTAGCAAGGGCGCTCGCGAACCGCAGCGCTGTATTGCTGACACACAATTATGGGATTTAAAAGTTTTATTTTAGTTTTAATCACGATGGTTGGATATTGTGATGCTTTTCCGAATTCGTATTTACATATACTGTTTGTATGATTTCGCATTTTTAATAACATGCGATTTAATAACCCATTATTTACAGAAGTCATTTAAACTAAACTATTTTAGTGTTTTTATTTCATTACGAACCCGACTATATAAATAAACAATTGAACTACATGGTCACTTCATAATAATGCACACGTTCGGGCAGCGCCGCCGCCGACGTCGTTCGGTTCCCCGACACAAATTGCTTTCCGCGCCATTTTTTTTTACGCTACTAGATTTCACGCACACATTTGCACGTATACAAACGTCATATTTTGTTTATGTAGTAGTAATAGGTAATTATTTTGCGAGTGTTGTATGGAGTGTCCGAGGTGTGGTAAGAGTCTACGGAACAATTTCGTATGCAAGTATTTTTACTTTAATGATTTGTAAAAGTATTTAATTGTAAACGCGATTGAGCTCCTTATTTATAGGAATTCACGGATCAATTTCCTATGCAAGTACTTTTTACTTCCAACAGGGCTTTTGTTTGATTACGCGATTGTACTTCTTATTTGTATGAAGTTATGGATCAGTTTTCGATGCAGCTAGAAAATACTTGAAAGTATCTCGAGCCCTGGTTTTAGGCCCTGGTTTCTTAAGGTGGACGTACTTGGAAGCCCGGGTACTCGATTTTGCAAGTACGACCCATGTCTAAGGGCTACGGGCGAGGCGAACGGGAGTTGAGTGAGGGATATAAGCAAGAGAAAGCAGTGCGCGCGCACATTTTCTTTCTCTCTTCCTCTCATAGCCAAATACGTTTGAAGTTTCACTTCAGTCGTGTGGTCATAAGCACACTCGGTTTTTTTCTTTTGTCAATCAAACAAAAAATGACAAAGATAAAGCGCGTCAAAATTTGGGAGTGGGGGGTCGTGACGTCACGCCGTGCTAAAAATTGTCGCACGGCAATAATTAATACCGCGTGGTAAGTATTAACCTTTTAGACTTTGTATCAGTTGTCGTGCCCCCAGCGCCCGACAAAAAAAAAAATCGAAAAATAAATACCGATAAAACGAGCTGTGACCTGTGATGATGTAATAATAATACAGATTAAACAAGCTGTGTTATTTGGTCAAACTTGGGTAAACTCTGCAGTTTGGTAAGGACAACTTTGAGAGGGAGGCTAACAGAAGAATTCAGCTGGGCTGGCCAGCGGTTGGGAAGCTTCGTCGAGTCTTCTCGTCGCGTATTCCTCAGGTCCTAAAGACTAGGTAAGGTCTTCAATCAGTGCGTCCTGCCAGTTATGACTTGCGGAGCCGAAACTTGGACACTCACAGTACGGTTGGTCCATAAATTCAAGGTCGCTCAGCGAGCTATGGAGCGAGTTTCTCTGAGGTATTGAATCCGCAACGAGGTGATCCGTTAGAGAACCAAAGTTGTCGACATAGCTCACAGAATAAGCAAGCCGAAGTGGCAAAGAGCCGGACATATTAGTCGTAGAACCGATGACCGTTGGGGTAGTGTTCTTGAGTGGAGACTGCAAATCGGTAAACGCAAGGTAGGCGCCCTCAGGCTAGGTGGAGCGACGATCTTCGCAGGATGGCTGGTAGCAGCTGGATGAGAGTTGCCTATGTCCAGCAGTGGACTGCTATAGGCTGATGATGACTGTAAGTAAAATAAGTAGGTACTTATTCAAGAACAAATTCATTGTGCAATGCAAGCAAAGTAGAATTGAATTTATTGAGAACCTCCACCTGTTTTTAACCGACTTCAAAAAAAGGAGGATTTTCTCAATTCGTCGGAATCTTTTTTTTTTTTTTTTATATATGTTCCCCGATTTCTCGAAGACGCCTGGACCGATTTAGAAAATTTTTCTTTTGTTTGAAAGGGTATACTTCCCAAGTGGTTGCATGATCATCAGGTCAGGATCTGATGATGGGATCCCAGGGAAATCGAGGGCAACCTTCAAATTTTATAGGCACATAGTACCATTTTCATATATTTTCTAAAGCTGTTTAAGTATTTGCATCTGATAATCATCATCTCAGGTGGATGAGCTGATGATGGAAGGTACAACTCCTCAACGGCTTGGAGTTAAAAGAAAATTCTTTCAAAATTATTTATAGTAACACTCGTGCATTTGCTCTCGGAAAGCACCATTTGGTGAAGTGGAACTGATGATGAAGACCACAGATGGCCACCGGAACTACTCAATAATATCTCCGTACTATTTCACGGGTTGCGATTCGATACTTTAACATGGTTGCTAAGCAATTTATGCTCGTCACAATGTGAATGGTGATATGGAGCTGATGGTGGACCAGGAGAACTCTTCAACAATTAACTTCCCTGCATCGGTAAAAGCAATATTTTGTAAAAGGCGATGAGAAAGTTGACACTGGGCTATTGTAACTGATATAAATTATAAGCAGACCCACTAAAAAGCTTGAAATAAAATTTTTTTAACAAAAAAAACCGACTTCCAAAAAAACACTACAAAGTGAAAAATAACTTTAATTTCGGAAGTCGGTGGCAAAAAACTAAAATACAGATCCAAAGACACCGACTTCCGAAATTAAAGTTATTTTTCACTTTGTAGTGTTTTTTTGGAAGTCGGTTTTTTTTTTGTTAAAAAGTTTTTAAGTCAGTAAACTTACCTCCACCTGTTTTTAAGTCAGTAAACTTTTTAGAGAGTAGGTTCTTTTTAGAGTTCCGTACCCAAAGGGTAAAAACGGGACCCTATTACTAAGACTTCACTGTCCGTCTGTCTGTCTGTCTGTCACCAGGCTGTACTTATCTCATGAACCGTGAGAGCTAGACAGTTGAAATTTTCACAGATGATGTATTTCTTCTGTTGCCGCTATAACAAAAAAATACTAAAAACAGAATAAAATAAATATTTAAGGGGGGCTCCCATACAACAGATTTGACTTTTTTTGCTCGATATTAATAACGGCAACAGGTAGACGCTTGAAATATTTACAGAATAGGTATTTAGTTGTATATTCACTTTAAAAATAAATAATTAAACTAAAATAAATTAAGGGGGCTCCCATACAACAAACGTGATTT
The DNA here is from genome assembly GCA_945859645.1 of Amphipoea oculea. Taxonomy (NCBI): domain Eukaryota; kingdom Metazoa; phylum Arthropoda; class Insecta; order Lepidoptera; family Noctuidae; genus Amphipoea; species Amphipoea oculea. The sequence goes on from OX243862.1 coordinate 9,489,790, forward strand.
TTTTGTATATGTAGTGTTAAACGACTGCGCGGCAGGCCCAGAAAGAGATGGCGGGATGATCTGGACAGGACTCCTTCTTAAAGGATTGGCCCACAATCGCGGTAGACCGGAAAAAGTGGAAAGAGGGAAGGGAGGCCTTTGCCCTGCAGTGGGACAATACAGGCTTAAAATAATAATAAATATTTTACGGTGGTACGGAACCCTTCGTGTGCGAGTCCGACTCGCACTTGGCCGGTTTTTTTATTGTAAGTATAAGTTCGTCAAATTTTTTTTTTTTACTTTGACTGTCCCACTGCTGGGCAAAGGCCTCCCCCAAATCCTTTCAGGAACTTTTTTCCCGCGCCACCTCGAAGTTGGTCCCATTTAAAATTGAAAAAAAAAACACTCCTAAGGGTAGAAAAATAGGGATTTTTAACCGACTCGACTGAATGTTCACCTGTGAAACTATTCTGTTGAAACATGGCACACATGTATGTAGTGCTCACAATAACAGAACATCAAAAGAAAAAAGAAAGTGTAACAGAATAGAGAACTAGACTTGGAAGTCCTTATTTAGAAATAAAAAAACAACGAAAAAGGAATCGAAAAGGCGAAAAAAATAAATTAATGTAAGTAAAGATACTTTGTGCTTGTCAAGGGGGGATTTTCCATAATCGCCACGCTTGGCATGCGGGTTGGCGATCGCAGTATGATAGTAAATGCATAGAGAACGCTGGTGCCCATTCTCCGGTACGTCCCTTAGTCGCCTTTTACACCCATGGGAAGTAGGGTAGGATATCGCGGCGAAAATTTGATGGAACGGCGAGACTATCGCCGCGATTCTCTCGCTCGTGAAGATGGCCCCTAAGGTAGGTCCAACTTCGAGAAAGAGGTCAATCGTCGAGTTCGGGAAGCTACGCAATATCTTCTCGTCCCACATACCGCAGTGTCTCAAGACGAAAGTCTTTGACCAGTGCGTGTTGCCAGTGATGACATATGGCACTGAAACGTGGTCGCTCACAATGGGCCTTATTAGAAGGCTGAAAGTCACCCAAAGGGCAATGGAGAGGGCTATGCTTGGAGTTTCTCTGCGGGATCGAATCAGAAATGAAGAGATCTGCAGGAGAACCAAGGTAACTGACATAGCCCAAACAATTGCCAAACTTAAGGGGCAGTGGGCAGGGCACATTGCTCGCAGAACAGATGGCCGAAAGGTTCTGGAGTGGCGACCGCGTACCGGAAGACGTAGCATTGGAAGGCCTCCCACAAGGTGGACCGACAACCTTGTGAAGGCCGCAGGAACTCGTTGGATGCGAGAAGCACAAAACCGGTCGAAGTGGAGGTGCTTGGGGGAGGCCTATGTCCAGCAGTGGACGTCTTTCGGCTGAAATGATGATGATGATGATGAAGTAGAGATATACCACTCTAAAAATGCACGCCCCTCCACTAAAATTTCTATAAGTACAAACATTTGAAATGTGTATGCAACAAGCAGTGGAGGGGAGATCATTTTTAAAATGGTTTATCTCTAGCTAATTTTGAGTCGGCGCCTTAAAATTATATAAATTTATGAGCTCTAGACTAAAAGGTTTTTTTTATTTCTCGCATTTTAATTTCTTCGTTGGCTTTTTGTATTTATTTATTGGGGAAAATAAAAAAATCCTGTGTCGACAATATATCAAACAAAGCAGCTAGTATATTGTTACAGGTAAATCACTTAACTAAGTATATTGTTACAGGTAAATCACTTAACAAGATGACAGGTTTGTTGACAAGCATTTAAAGGATGAATCATAAAATAAGATAATATTTTTGAGCTGTCCATAGTAATATAAATTATGCCTGAGACTTTTCTTTTGTTTAGTAATTTCTAACATACACATACCTAACAGATTATTTGCTTTCAGTGAAATACAAACTTTCAAAATTTTAGCCTATGTAGATGTATATTTGAATCTCTGCAAAACCAAGACATCGAACCTACATACATTAAGTTACTACAAAAAATATACCAAAATAGCACAGCAGCCATAAAAATAAACACCACAGGACCATCATTCCCTATCCAAAAAGGGGTCAAACAGGGCGACCCTCTTTCTCCAAAGCTCTTCACAGCCACGCTTGAAGAAGTCTTTAGAAAACTAAATAGCAATTGGAGGGACAAGGGCATCATCGTGGGCGATAGAAGACTAACAAATCTCCGATTCGCCGACGATATTGTTCTTTTCTCCTCCACGGCAGCCAAGTTAGGCCTAATGCTCGACCAACTGAGTAGTGCCAGCCTCGAGGTCGGACTCGCGATGAATATGGCGAAGACCAAGGTGATGACCAACAGCACCAAGCGCAGCATAGGAATTGGGGGTGTGAGGATTGAATATGTCCATGAGTACATATACCTCGGCCAAATAGTCTCCTTCCAGGCAAGACACGATAAAGAAATTGCTCGACGCACCGAGAACGCCTGGAAGAGCTATTGGTCGATGAAACAAATAATGAAGGGAACTCTCCCTCTCTCACTAAAGAGAAAACTCATGGACATGTGCATCCTTCCTACCCTCACCTATGGAGCGCAGACATGGTCACTTACTAATCGTCAAAAGTCCGCACTCGGGGTCTGTCAGCGAGCAATGGAGCGCAGTATCCTTGGAGTTAAACTTACTGATCGTATAAGGAACTCGATACTGCGTTCTAAAACTCAAATTGCCGATGTAGGTCACACGGCTGCCAAGCTAAAATGGAACTGGGCTGGTCACATCTGTCGCATGCCGGAGGAGCTGTGGGCTAAAGTAACCACACAATGGGTCCCAAACAGCAGCAAACGGCAACGCGGCAGGCCCAGAATGAGATGGCGGGACGAACTCGACTCTTTCCACAAGGATTGGCGTGTAACAGCACTGGATAGGGATTATAGATGCTGGCGGGAAAAATTCCGAATCATTCCCGTCGAATACTTCGGAAGTATTCCGAAATATTCCGAATAAAAAAAATATTCGGCGGAAACATTCGATTGCGGGGTACGAATGTTTCTCGCGGGGCGCGGGGGGGAAAACTTCTCCAGGGAACATCTCCCCTCTTACCGCACCGCCACCGCCTGCACGCACGACTCGTGCAGCCGGGCGCGCGCGGCACGCACGACTCGTGCAGTCGGGCGCGCACAGAGGGACAGCGCGGCGGCGATCGACGATCGATGCAAAATACGATTTTTCAGCAAAAAAAAATAAAAATCTTAATTAAATTCATTTTGAATAATTCTGATTTAAAGAAACTTTCCTAGAAGTATTCCGGAATTATTCAGAATTTTTCAGAAGTTTTGCAACTATAATAGGGATAAGTGGAAGGAGGGAAGGGAGGCCTTTGCCCTGCAGTGGGACAGAAATGGCTGATAATAATAATAAAGATGTACAGTTAACTACAGTAAGTAATTAGATTTCATTTATTCTTGTACTCATTTTTTATAACAAAATCATTCCCTTCAATTTCAATTTTATCATACATCCATTTTCTGTTCACTCTGAAACAAAAAACGTAATTGTTAGAGCAATATTTTGTTAGTTATGGAATGTTTTCAGTTACAAAAGCAGAAGTAACTTTGTTTTTCACTATTTCTTTGAGACATATTACAAAAATTATGTAATTAGTAAAAAACATGGCTAATATTAGAATACTAACATGTTGTTCGTGTTTGGGACATTTATGATTATCTTTAACGTCATTTTTAATATCATTATATTTCTAGGGTTAACAACATACACATAACATCACACCCTGTTTACCCCAAGGTTTAGGCACGGGTGTACCTTACCTATATTACACCCACACGGGTAAGGTTAGGGTAGGGTACAAGGTTAATAACACCGGAACCACTGTACTTCCTCACCCGGCGCATTTTGATAGTAGGTATTTATTTTTGGATAGAACCCTTTTTAGTGTAATTTGAAAACCGCAAATTGTGAAAAACCATAGGGGCCGAGAAAAAAAATCCCAAGGTTTGTTTTTTTTTTTTGAAAACATGCGATTTTTATAGAAGCTATTTTTTTTTAGATAGAATAGACCCGTTTTAGTGGAAATTTGAAAACCGCAAAGTTCGCAAAACCATAGTGGCCGAGAAAAAAATTCCCAATGTTTTTTGTAACCTAACCTCAAAACACTTAAAAGTTGCTTAAAAAGCGTAGTAGGAGCGGGGCTCTATGGTCTAAAAAAAATAACCACGAAGGGGATGGCGGGGCCTGTTCGCTCACTAGACCCCGCCATCCCCTTCTAACCTAACCTGTCCGAGTCGGGGTGCCCCATGTCCCGAGCCCGCTTCGCTCGCTCTTGCATCCTAAGTTGTCATTACAAATGTGTTATTTTTGTATACTATGTTGGTTTAGTGTGTAGTGTAATCGGAAACACAAAAAAAAAAAACATAAACATGTTACATTTATGTAAACATGTTACATTTTCCGTAACTTTAAGATTTTTTTTCTCAAAAACTATAAATTTTCACAATGCGGGATTTTGTGAAAGTGTTTAACATAACGAAATGTAGAACTATTAAAATTGTGAAGCTTCGAATAAACGGGTGAGGAAGTACAGTGGAGCCCAAGTTAAGAAACAAGGTAAAAATATTTTTACCTGCATTCATGTCCACATTTGCCAGAATTACACTTAGTGCATGCAAAGTGACATCCTGGGCAGGTTTCATCTAAACAATCACACAAATCCTTGCCAGTTGCTGCTATTTGGCCACGTTCATTGTATATATTTTTGGTTTTGCGGCTGAAAAGGGTAGTAAATCCATCAATTAACTAAAATCCAAAATAATGAATGGCTAATTCTAAGGATGTACTGTGAAATACTTACTTCATAAAATAGCTTTTGCGATTAAGCTTACGCCTTTCCCGAGCTGATGTTTCTGGGTCAAAGTTATCCAAGAAATTCATTTTGCCACTGTTTATACGAACAAATTATTTGTCACTCGTGGCGAATCAAAAGGTAAACGGCAGATTTTTAATGTTTTGTTTATAAAAAACCAATTACAGAAATAACTTCAACTTCAATTGATTTTGTACACCTGACACAACAATTTTGATGATATCACGTAAGATGACAAACCATCAGATACTGGACATGGATCAGTGGGCAAGATAAAGTAAATTAGAAATCGTAAACAAACCAAAAAATTATCTTACTTTACGTTTACTTGTCTTGTGGTTGACTGTTTGACAGATACTTAGAGGTTTCGGTGATTGACACATAGACAATAATAGAAATGGATTGACACCACCATGGGACACCACTTGATGACAATGACAGTGACTGTAACATACTGACAGCAAAAAACTTGGTTATTCAAAAAAAAAAACAAAATTATATTTGAAACCCGAACATTAGTCACAGATATTTAGTTTAACGGCCGACCTCGCCGATATCAGCGACAGCTTAGCGCGGGGCGGGGAGCGGTAAAAACAAATATACCAAAATGTATGAACCACACCACGACGCATCGCTCGCAGCGTTAACGCTAGACAAAAGAAACCGCACCGCTTGAAGCACCGCTTGCCGCTAAGCCAAAAGTCGTGGCCGGGCGGTAATAGTTAATTTTTCATGAACTCACTGCGTCTTTACCAAAAGCCTTGTGGGGACGCCAGGGACTTCGACTTGCCGACTTCGAGTATAATTAGGAGATCACATTTTCGAGTGACTACCACTAAATGTACATACCTTACCAAGACACCCCTACTCGGGTATATTTAGTAGCACCAAAAATGAATCATTACAAAATATACCCTATTTCAATAGAATAACTTGCTAGAAAAAAATGGCGGGATTGGTGCATAGTGCGAGTATACCATAGACATGAGTATACAAAGTGTTACTAAAAAATATAATTTGTCATCAAAATGTTACTTTTTGACTTATGTTATGTCACTTTTGACAAAAGGCACTGGCAACACTGTTTGACAATTTTGACATTTCGGAAATGTGGTGAAACTGAAACGTTACTTTGTTGTTTTTTAATTTACACACTATTTGTTTCAGTTTGTTGGTTATCTCAGTATACCACAATTCACAAAAGACAACTCATATTGACATCGTTTACTGGCTGAGATTTCCAAAATACAATGGCTGATACCAGCAATAAAGAATCATCGGTGACTAAAGTCCCTATGATCTACGTTTGTGGAGGTAACGCAATTTGCTGTGTGCTTGCTTTGATTCTGACTGACCGCTGTTTTTAACTTTTTTATTTGGTTCGTTTTACAGTTATTCCTGGCATGTAGGTTTAGTTGTATAGATTGAAGATTAATTTTCCCATCATTTGCTTCTTACGAAAAGTTTACTTATCTCTAAAATTTTGCAACATCGAATTAAGTATTGTGTACACAGAAATGCTTAGAATCACATACATTTTCTCGTGAATACTAACAACAAAAACCTAGTTTCAAAAAGCTCTGCTAGTACTAGAGCTAATGGTTGCTCTTAGTGGCGAATGTTTTTGATTCTCTGGTTATCTATACTAATAATAAAGCTGAAGTGTTTGTTTGTTTGAACGCACTAATCTCTGGAACTACCACTCGGATTTGAAAAATTGAGGAAGTCTATACTTAGACTATTTAACATCACGCAAGGACCCTTAGGCGCTCCACACACTGCACCGCGCTCTGCCGCGTAGAGCAGATAACGCGCCCCCGCGCGTGATTTTTTACATACAAATTCAACTCCCGCGCGTGAGCGCGTGATTTTTTGTATGTAAAAAATCACGCGCGCGGGCGCGTTATCTGCTCACCGCGGCCAGTGTGTGGAGAGCCTTAGGTGCCCAGCGAAAAGAAAAAAGGTCAGAAAGAACGTAACATGGGCTAGTAATGCGCTGCGACGGGGTGGAACACGGGAACAAGAAATCTCACACATACTAAGTCGCGGGCAGAAGCTGGTGTCTAATAAATGCTTTCTAGCTTCAAAAAAATATAGAATTGTATCTGAATAAACCCTATACACCTGTTGGGTTTGGGTTTTTGAGAACTAATAAAAGACAATTTCCACTGATTTATATTAGGTTAAATTTTTAAAGTAACTAAATTAACATTACTTTGAGCAGTTGAAAAACTAGCAAATGTCAAAACAACTTGTTTAAAAAATAATATTATTGTCTAGTATCAAAAAATAGGTACCCACTTATCATTTAGTCATTTTTAAAGATAAGCAATCTATACATAATATAAAATTCAAAGTCCTGACTGACTGACTGATATATCAACGCACTGCCCAAATCGCTGGTCCTAGAGACATGAAATTTGGAGGGTGTGTTCTTAGTGAAGAGTAGGTATCCACTAAGAAAGGGTTTTTCGAAATTCCACCCCTAAGAAGGTAAATGGGGGGAGGGTGAAATTTCATGCGGACGAAGTCGCAGGCATAAGCTAGTTAAACAATAAAAATACAACTACTAGTCACTTCATTGATATAAGTTTTTTTTACTGCTGTGATAACTATCTCCTGTGATATAATTGAATTTAGAGGTATATACAATTTTCGTCTGAAGAGTCAATAATGTCAATTTACGTCCCATTTAAAAATATTTATACACCACAATAATAATCAATTTTGTTTTCAGAATGCCATCGCGAGAATGAAATCAAACCAAGAGACCCCATAAGATGCAGAGAATGTGGTTACAGGATAATGTACAAGAAAAGAACAAAAAGATGTATCCTTTTAAAAAAACTTATTTTTACATTCTCATTATGCTTGTGCTTACTTTTTGTGCATGAATGGGTCAGTGTTAAACTTCTTCCTTAATCATTTACATTATATTTGTCATGGTTTCAGTTAACATATTTTTTGTTGCATCTCATGCGCATATAAACAATATTGTAATTTAAACTTTATGCCAATATTCTTAAAAGTGACAAGTGTTTGTGATTTGCAACAACTATAAAAATGTTTGATTCTAAAAAATCTTATTTAATATAATTTGTATGCTTAGCTTGGTGTGTGTACGTTTGGTGTGTTTGTTGCTTCATTATATGCATAAAACTAGAATGCATTTCATAGTGATTGTTATTTTTTGTTCTTCATCTGTTATTTGGTAAGTACCTTTTTTTATACTATTCATGCTATACTGCTTGTAAACCCTCAATATTCCAAACCTGCTATAAAGACTGCAAGTGATAACTGTTTCATTACCTATTTTTAATAAGTAATCTTAATTTCCATGTGTGATAAAATTTAACACTTAAACAAATTGAGTATTGATCATCTTTCTAACAGTTTTGGTAAGCTCATACCTGTTTGAATTAGAGTCAGTTAAGACTGAAAACTCTTGAACTCGGTTAATTCAAATACCAGATGTATTTAAGCAGTTGCTTAAGGTAGGTGCAACATATTATTATGTTTACAAAAACGATATACTTACCTAGTAAAATTTTGTGCCATAAGATTCAGTTGTAGGTACAACAGTGACACAGTTTAAAGTCAAACATTTAGCTTCTAAACAAGGCAAGAAGCATTTAGAAGCCAATGTTCCCTGAATATGCAGTGATATACAACCACGTAACAATCGCGAAGTACTTTCAATTTTCCAAATGGAAATCAAAATATATAATAATAATATAATATATTCCACAACTATCACACAACGCCATCTAGTCCCAAGCTAAGCAGAGCTTGTGTTATGGGTACTAGACAACTGATAAACATACTTATATATTAGGTCCTTACATATGAAATTGGCGTTTTTCGTACTGGCCACTTTAATCACGAATTTCTCCTCTTTGGTAAGGAATTCCAAATTCAAATTTGTACAGCTATTTACTCATGTATTTGTGCTTCGATGACCGTCATTCATTTGTTTTTTTTCTTCTGTTTTTTCTGTTTGCGTCACTCATTTTACAAAATGGAAAATTTAAAATATCGCATTATTTACGAGTACGAGTTCCGCCGTGGCACTAGTGCTGCGGAAACGACTCGAAGGGTGAATGATGTGTATGGCGGTCATGTTGCAAAAGAAAACACAGTTCGTTTTTGGTTCCAACGTTTTCGTTCTGGAAATTTCGACCTGCAGAACAAGCCCCGTGGACGGCCTGAGACCCAAGTTGATAATGGAGAATTGAAGGCTATTGTGGAAGCGGACCCATCGCAAACCACGTCCGAGTTAGCTGCAGGCTTCGATGTTAGTGATAAAACTGTTTTAATTCACTTGAAGCAAATTGGGAAGATTAAAAAGCTTGAAAGGTGGGTACCTCACGAATTGACTGAAGCAAACCGGCAAACGCGCGTCGACTGCTGCGTTACATTACTGAACCGGCACAACAATGAAGGTATTTTAAACCGAATCATTACCTGTGATGAAAAATGGATTCTTTACGATAATCGGAAGCGCTCAGCGCAATGGTTGGATCCTGGCCAGCCAGCCAAATCCTGCCCCAAGCGAAAATTAACCCCAAAAAAGTTACTTGTAAGCGTTTGGTGGACTAGTGCCGGTATTGTTCATTACAGTTTTCTCAAATCTGGCCAGACTATTACAGCTGATGTCTATTGTCAGCAATTACAAACCATGATGGAAAAGCTAGCGGCTAAACAACCAAGGCTGGTCAATCGCTCCACGCCACTGCTGCTTCACGACAACGCCAGACCACACACTGCGCAACAGACGGCTACCAAATTAGAAGAGCTTGAATTGGAATGTCTTAGACATCCTCCGTACTCCCCGGACCTTGCTCCAACAGATTACCATTTTTTTCGCAATTTGGATAACTTTTTGCAAGGGAAAAAATTCAACTCCGATGGGGCAGTCCAAATCGCCTTCAAAGATTTTATTGATTCCCGTCCGACTGGTTTTTTTAGTAAAGGGATCAATGAACTACCTATAAGATGGCAAAAGTGCATTGAAAACAATGGTTCATACTTTGATTAATTAAATATATTATATTAAAAAATATTCGACTTTTTGTTCCTTCCATACAAAACGCCAATTTCATATGTAAGGACCTAATATTTCTAAATACATACATTATTATAGATAAATTACACCCAGACACAGAACAAATGATCGTGCTCATAAACCAAGAATATTATTTAGTGTTAGTGAAAACGGGCATTATTATTATATGCAATCTTTTGAGTTCTGGATAAGCTTAAATAGCTTATCCAGAACTCAACAGATTGTATATAATTTTTTCTTTGAACAGCATGGCTGCATAGTAGTCTTTTAACTCAATCCTTGGCTGCTTCCATCCAACTGCTACCAAACACCCTGCTCATAAATACCTTATCTTTTGCATGCAATTATTCTGCATTATGTGTATTAATACCAAAGACTGCTGTTGTACCCCTATGGCCCTATCACAAACATTCGTTTTCAATAATCAGCTACAGTAAAATTGTATGTGTCTTACTAAAATCATGTGCTAAAAATTTCGATGAAATTGTCAAGCAAGTCTATGTAATAGGTAATAGGTAATACGGGCTGGTGTCCGCAACTCCACGTCAATGCGCGTATTTTGCGTACGGCAAGTCTATGTAATATTGATATCAGTGTAATTTACCAAATCTCTTACCGCGACATAGCAGCGACTAAAACCTATAAGCACTATGAAATTCAAGATAGGGGTAGAATCCATGAATTGGTATCACCGTCCAGACATGACAATAGTTCATTATTATCCTTAACTACCTACCATTTTCAGTGGTCGTCTTTGATGCTCGTTGATGAAGAATGAAGAATTGATTCACCATAATTATATAAGCACTATTGTTATAAAATACGACATAAAATAAAGAGCTGTAATTGATAAAATTGTTTTGTTTCCTTAGTTCCCAAGACCATTGAACAAAATATTGTAAGTACTAATTTCACATTTGAAATTTAAAGGACCAATAGGTACCTAATGTAACAAAATAACCAACGCGTCCGTGTGAAATTTCACCCTCTTAGGGGTGGAATTTCGAAGAACCCGTAGTGGATACCTACTCGTTACAAAGAATACCTACACCCTCCAAATTTCGTGTAGTCTAACCTGATGCAGCTGAGTACCAGTATTTTACATGGAGCGACTACCTATATGAACTTTACAACCCACTTACTGGGTAACACGATACCCCTTGGTAAGACTGGTTGTAACACTTTCGGGCTTCTGACATCAAATATCCACGAATGACAGCCGGGACCACCGGCTTAACATGATTTCCTAGGTTTTGGTATGTATAGATGATCACCCATCCCCGGAGCGACCGCGGCAAGTGTAGCTTAACCGGATCGATCGACCCGTGCGGCTGTTATTACTTAGCCACGAGTCCATAGTAATATATAATGTACGCTCTGTACATACATACAGTCACGAGTTGTTCACTTTGTACAATTATAATGAGCCTTAGTGAAGCTGTGTGGAATGGGATCAGTAATAAAATTTGCAAATTAAATAACTCAATGTATTATAATTATGTAACTCCTTTATTACAAATTTCTTGCAACAATTTAGTAAAATTAATCCCCTTTCGATATAATATACATCAAAAAAATTATATTTATAATTCTACCATAATCACGAGTACACCATTTCCTCCAAACATACCGTTCCAATAATGTTAAATAGCTATATTAGAGTATATTATGGCACAATGCCAGCGAACTCACTCGGTACCTAGGAATACGTAAATTCTCCATTCTGGATTGTATTTTATAAATTAATTTTCAATTTCATCATACACAACAATTTACTTTACTTTTTGTACTTACTTAACATCGATTTATAATACATACCAGACAATACTAGTACCTTAAATAGATATCAGTCATATTCATACATAATTATGTACAACAAAACGCATAGGTACTGTCTAAAAATAATCATAGCTTTGTGAGTTACGGTAGCATTGTGCCAAGCTGGCAACACTTACTGGGAAAATTACAAATTCTAAAATGGCCCTTACGTTTTAATTTGGGAAGAAGAAACTTATGTAGTTCATCATTATACTTAAAAATAGGCCATTTACATTGGACTATTAGGTACATTAAAATTTATACAGTAAAAAGTTGTAATATTTTTTCTATTTAATAGGGTTCATGATATGGTTATCTATATGGATAAGTAATACTTATTATTTACATAACTCATTTCTGTTCAAATTTCCGCTTCATTCTCAATTATGTATAGCCGTGACATTCTTTTCATTTTCGTTAACTTTGATATGCCTAGCATGCCTCAGTTCATCCATGCGAACATAAAGCCCAAATGTTCATAATATTCGCATTTTCTTTTGATTTTTCATGCTGCATCATCAACTATTTCTAAATGATTAAGTGACTATTGTAAAAAGATCTATAGTAAAAGTAAAGACAAATACAAATGTTTTTAAACACCGGTCTTATTACATAAATAACAGTTCTATAAATCTTTTATAACCTTATATTCTATGTATATGAAAAAACGTGACGAGCCATATTTATACCCTAAATAACTGTTAAACATCGTGGCCTCTTACAAGTAATCGGTTGGAGGTTTAGAAAAACTTTTTAAATTATGGGACCTGATAGACAAAACTGCTTCAGGGATTAAACCAAATTCGTAACACTTGGTACATGTTTGCACCATGTGTTTGCTAAGCTACCTATATTTTTTGGATCTAAGGACAGTTTACCGTTGACAGTTTTAAAGTTAACGAAATAAAAATATGGTATAAAATAATTTATTTACTGCGGAATTTTGTCTGGAAGTATGCCTGTTGATTGGAGTAGTTCCATTCTAAATGAATGTACTAAAGCCAAATATCTAGAACAAGTACTATTTTTGATATGGAAGACTTTTACGATTTTTGTATATCTAAATTTAGTTTATGGAATTTGATATGCCAATTATTTTTAGATAAAAGATTTGGAAGTAGATGTTACACAGTGTAAATACATCATAAGTATATATTTTATAAAAAATACATACAAAAGTAATAATGGTACTTATCAAGATAAAAGTTGCTACATTTAAGAATTTTCAATATGTGTCATTGATATTGAAATACTTTACCTAAAATATGGACCACCAAAATATTTATGTAAGAATGTTTTGGATACGTTAAAATGGGAAGTTTTGCATTCAACTACTAATTTTCTTCTGAATTACAATTAACATTTTTTTACTAATCCTATTTAAGAGTTACTTATAATAACAAATACAATATGTATGTAAGCCCTAACATGGAAGCAAATTTAACAACAATAAAAATTATTTAAATTTGAGATATTTACAAGATAGATAGTTACATAGTTACATAAAAATAAGATACAGCAATGTATAATAATATAATTAAAGCGCATCGTTTTGTTTTCACACGTGTCTGAGTCAAACCCCAGTATGAATAGTTATACCTTAAATTAATAACAAAACAAAATTGCACATTAAAATATCCTACTTAAAATAATTTTGGCACTAAATATCTGTGGCACTATAATTAACTTTCATGTCTTGACCTTCATTACTTTCAATTGTCTTTCCTTCAATATCTTTTTCACTTTCACTCATGTTTTCGCAAGCAGCGGAATCTTCGTCATCGGATGAGTCCCGACCAGCGGTTGGACCCGTTAGTGTCGCACCATTAGGTTCTCGATACTCGAGCTTTGTTGGATCTTTCTCATGGAGCTTCCTTGCAAGCGATTGTAAACTGGCAAGAGAACTTGCACAATCTGTCGTATCAATGTCTGTTAAACTTACACCCGCCCGTTCTATTTCCGTAAATGTTCCAAAAGGCAATTTGAATAAACATTCAAGCCGCATGACATGCATTTTACTTCTTAGATGTTTGGCTAGGTGTCCATGTATTCTGAACGCTATGTTACAATCAGAACACCGAAATGGTCTAGGGTTAAAAGACGTAGCAGCCCCAAATGTTGAGGTCATGGACACTTTGTTATGATGTGAACCAGAGCGTTCATGTTTTTGAAGATGTCCTCTTGTTCTGAAACTTACGGCACACACGCTGCATCTAAAAGGCCTTTCCATGTAATGTATATTCAGATGCAACCTCAACTGTGAAGGTTTTGTGAATGTCTTGTTACAAAAATCACACACCCTGCGACCATCTTCCATTAACCTGCCTGGTGAATAAGAACTATTTTCAAAATCCTTTCCTTTTGTAACTTTAAAAGCTACGCCTCCTACACCTATTACGACTTTTCTCGCGACAGGTTCATGGTCCAATGAGGGTAGTTTCGCTGACTCCGATTCTGAAAATTGTTCATCTGATTTTGTGTTATCTTCACGTATAACCAAAATATTATCGTCGTTAGAATCATCATTTTGATTTTGTACACTGTCTTCGTGTGTTTGAATATGATTTATTCTTGCATGTTTCAAATATTCAGAGACTACATGTTTTGCATTTTCTGCATTGCTTTGAGCTTGTATGTGACTTCCTTTAGTTTCAGTGACTGAACAAGTTGAAACGGGTGATTCTCTAATTACTGAGACCTCATCTCTTAATACAGCTGGAGATTTTAAAACATTATCACTTTCACTATCTGACATTTTGGCTTCGCTATAAATGACTCGAGCAGAAGACACTGTTGTCATAAACGAACTTTTAATGGACGTTACAATTTTATTGTTGCTGTCCATGGAGCAGTAACTATCGGTGAATGTTGACTTTTCAACATCAACTTTCCTTACTTTACTTAAACTGCTAGTTAGTTGACTTTGCTTAATCTTAGAATCTTGCAACGCTCTTTCGGTCAAATATGTATGCAGCATTGGCTCTCCATTTGTCCATTGAGTCTGGTGATTAGGCAGTTTAGCAGTATTTGATGCTAAGGATGCTAAAACACTAGATTCTCTGGCGGTTTGTATTTCGGGAATGTTATGTTGCGTTGTTTTCATATCAGTTTTGCTGAGATCCATTGGTTCATTATCAGTACTAGGTCTCGAGTCGTTTGGAGAACTTTGTGCGGTACTTGGCCTTTCTGGATTACTTTCTGTACTAACATTTTCCAATCCCGTTGGTGTATACGGATACGTTGAAGGTCTCGCGCTTGTTATTAAACCAGGAGTGGCAGAAGTTGTCGGTCTAGATCCTCCTAGTGACAATAAACAGTGCGCGGCTTCATGTTCCGGTAACCGAGATTTGTAAGCCTCTGTATCTGAAAGGTCATAAGCAAGTTAAAATATTAATTTTCAGTACTTTAGCATCAATACAGCACCTAAGCACATGTTAAGCATTAGCTTTGGTCTTACCACCTCGCAGCGGGTGGAGCTTTTATAACATACCTTACTTTCTTAATAAAATAATTATATGGTTTTTTTTAACAACACCACGTCTGTAATCCCCGGAGGGGCAGAGGTGTATCAATAGTAGAAGTATGTTTTAAAGTTTAATGCAAATTACAATTACTACAATGAAAAGCACAAAATAGAAAGTCACGATTTGCTGTGAACCTATACTCCATTTACTATAGCATTAGACAGAAGTTAAAAAAGGCTCTTTTAGGTGCACACTTTGTAATAAAAGTACAAAAAACATTATTACAGTCAAGATTGACGTGGAGTTAAATATAATCAATTTAAATAACAACAGTCACACTTAATTGTACTTATTTAACCTATCTACCTTCTGAAATTACAAGGCTTTTATTTAATATTATTTAGTTTTTACATAAAATATTGTCGTGTCAATGTTTAAAATCTAAAAGAAGCGGGGGCGGACAGTACCGGTAACGTTTTTCATGTCACTATAACTCTACCAAATCTAAAATGTTACCTATTCCCTTCATAACTTATGAAGGGAATAGGTAACATTGGTGGCAGCACGTGTTTTATTTTTTATTTTGTCGGTTTATATAAAGTTGTTTTTAATAAACTGATTTTTTCTAAAAATTGTTTCATTTCATGTACCTATGTAGATAGATAGAATATGCTTTATTGTATGCCATACATTGTTACTTACAAAAAAACACATAAGTACATTATTAATTAAAATTGTTTGAACTTAACTTGAAAATAAAAGGTTTCGTACTCCTGCTTCTGCGAGCCTCTTTTTTCTAATGTTATAATAAATGGAGTATAGTTATATATTATAAAGATTAATCTTACCGCTTGACTCTGTTTCGCCTTCGTTTCCTTCATCACCGTCCGATTCTGTGTCATCGTCAGTTTCACCTGAGCATTGCGCCATCTCTCCACCCTCAGCATCGTTGTCTTCATTTGGATTTATTCCTAACTCGCAGCACTTCTTATAGTGTGCTTTACTTTTCATATGCTTAGTCAAGTTGCCCTTAGTCTTAAAACTGAAACACAAAAAGTATTATGTAAATCATTAAGAAATACTACCTACTATGATGAACAATTCATAATTTCGAATCAATTAAGACAATAACAATAAGGCTATTATACGTATTTAATTAATACCAATTATTTACCTAAAAGCGCAATGCACGCACGTATAAGGACGTACGTCGGTGTGTGTGCGGATATGCTTCTTTAGCATCGAAGGCTTCTTGCAACGAATTCCACATTCGGAGCAAACATAACGTCCTCTTCCACGGCCGCGAACGTACGTATATTCCTCATTACTTTCGAACCCACCAGTCACCTCTTTTTTAGGGGTTGTCAAATTATCACAAACGGAAAATTTGTTTTCGTCTGTTTTCTTCATATCTACCAAATGAATTGCCTGGAAACCCAAATAATATGACTTATAATATAGGTGCTTATTATTTAATATTGATTTATTTTAATGGAACTCGAGTACTTTCATCAGATCGATACATTAAATTAAAAATATAAACATACCTGTTTGCTATCTTTTACAATTCTCTTCCACTGCGATGAATGAGTCAGTACAAGATCCTGTTTAATCACAGCGACAGCTACCGCTTGCGGTCGATGACGTGAGTCATAAAGAGACATAGCAGACGACGCTGACAATCCCAGCGGGTCTGGCGTCAGCTCGGATAATAACTGTAAACATTCATGTATTTACAATACAATCACCAACATTGTAAGTGCTCGTAAAACGCCAAATAGATAATCATTTAAAAAAAATGGTAACAATTACCTGCCAGTTACTGTACATTGATAGAAAATGCTGATTTGGAACATATGTTGGTTGAGGCCGATTGATCGTGCAGTAGAAAACTTTTGTCGAACATTTTAATCCTAGATATGTATAGGCATTTCCGTTTAAGTATAGTTGGCCATAGGCTTTAGCAGGGCGAGGGGTCTCTGGGGATACAAGAGGCATTGTATTCGCATTTGGCGTAATCCCGTGATGTCTTTTAGGCGTGAATGTGCCAGGTTTTAAAGGTAAAGTAGATGGCCGCAAAAACTTTGGTTTTCTTTCTTCTGCAGAAGGTTTCGTTATGATATTCTTCTGGAAGTAAGCAGTTTCAGACCTTTCATTGTAAACTGAAACTACTGGTGTTTCTTGAGCGTTAGTATTCTTTTGAACCTCCGATGAACTTGGAATTTGATTGTTGTAAATTTCAGCTTTTGTTATTAGATTTTCAAAATTAAAATTGCGCAACTCTTTTTCTGATTTAGTTTCAATGTTCTTGAACAGATGATTGCTATTAAATTTATCTCTATTCTTTTGTTTGTGTAATGGAAAATTAATATTTTCTTTCAAAATTGGCGTTCTGGGAAGACCATCGGAACTCCTCTTGACGGCTCCGTCTTGTCTGAGAGTAGATTTGACTACATTCGATGAAAACGATTTAGAAATCAAACTTGACTCATCTACATTCTTTATTTTTATTATAGGAACGGTTGAAACGTAATGTTGCATATCAATATGATAGTGATCTTGAGTTTGTTCTTCGGCCTCTAGTTTTGATGGTCTTGAATTTGGACTTTTACTGTTTCGTAAGTTCTGTGTGTCGTATTTTATTATTGTTCCTTTTGAAGATTGGATATTTACTATGGAATTTCCATGATAGTCCTCTCGAGTGCATTGCACAGGAGTTTTGTTGGAATCACTGTTTATTACATTCTTTGAGTGAGAATTCGAATGTCCGACGAATACCCCAGGTGTGTTTGGCCCAGGTATACCCGGCACGTGAGGTATTAATTTACCACCATGAAAAATTGTCGTTGCACCATTTGGAGATGAAGGACTGAGTGGAGGCAAAGTTAATGGATTAAACGCTGTAATAGCACTTAAAGGTGGAAATTGAAAGTGTGTAATATCATGTATGTTTGGTAAATTAGAACTCGGTATCGAAGGCGCGGTTGATATTGAAATTCTGGGTGTCTGTGGTTGTGGAGTGCCTATGACTTCTTTAGGTGTGGGAGGATTATGCATTATCGTTCCACCGGAATGCAAGCCGGACCTCACCACAACACTGCTGGCTTCCACATCATTACCAAGTTTTGATGGCGAAAGGTTTTGTTGTATTAATATGGGCGAGAGCTGATTTTTGCTGGGCTCAATGCGAAGCGTTGTTGTACTACCAGAGTGATCTAAAATTTTTACTTCACCTCCAAACATTTGAAGAGAGGTTGAATTATGTCTCATATTTTGTGACATTTCATCCATTGTTCGTAAAGTAGTAGAGTTGGCATCGATACACCTTATCTTGGGTTGTGGATACAGATCGTTTGATCTTGGTGAAATATTTTCTATTAACCTTGGACTATAAGTGTCAGCTCGACTGTCAATTCTTCTTTTTGGGCTCGGTAATGGCTTCACTTTAAGACTTTCGTTTTTTCTCGCATAATCTGATGGTATTCTAGTATCTACAAGTCTTGTATTTCCGAGTAATGGTCCTGGTGATGGCAAAGGAGCCACCACATCATTGGATTCTGGTTTTAAGATAATAAGATTATCAGGTTTAATTCTTGATGGTGATGACTTCGACGAATTCGTAGATCTTGAATAATTTGATGGTGATTCTGGTAATCTAACGTTTATTGAATTGCTTCTTACAAATAGATTTTCAGGCCTTATAGATTTCATATCTTTCTGGGAGATGGTATTAGTGCTAACACTTCCTTTGCAATAATACACCCTATGTGTTTCTAAATTATCAGCGCTTCGATATATTATCTGACATAAAGGACAAATAAATAGGGGCCCATCGATTAATTCACCCGTCACCGACGTTAACCCGTTCATTTTAGTTTTAAGAAGGAGATCTTTTATGATGGAACCTTCTGGATTCAAAGGATGTTTTTGATGATCACTCTGTGAGAAACTTTCAGAATGAGATCTTTTTCTATATGAGTTTTCGGTTTCATGATTGGATTTTGTCAAGTTTAGTGGTGATGGTTCTGATTTAATTTCAGCTAATTCAGTCATAAATTGTTTGCTTTCCGCTATTTGTTTAATTTTTCCATATTTTTTTTGTAATGGTGTTTCTATAACATCAACGATAGCTTCATTGTCTGATATAATCTTCGAGATATGTTCCGTAAGGAAATCAGCATTCGGGGAAATAGATTTTTTAACTTTGTCTTTTTCATCGTTTTCTTTATATAATGCTGCTCTAAATTTTGGTTTATATATCGCTTTTGTCCTGTTATCAATTAACGAAAAACTTGTGCTTGTTGAGGGCATGCTTGTATCGATAATTAATTCTGAAGAATCGTTTGACTCCACATTCTCAGCACGTATTATAGAAGCATCAGAACCAGTTTCTGACACAGATGTGGGCGGAATAGACGTATCACTTTCTGAACCTCCTGATAAATCGTCATCGTTTAAAGTTACTGATACGTCAGCTCCTTGCATTCTTAAGGCATGTGTTCTTGATCTTTGATGTTTATATAAATTGGATTTCGTTTTAAAAGCAAATCCACAAGGTACACAAGGGTATGGTCTCTCATTCGTATGAGCTCTGATATGTTTTTGAAGAACTGAAGGCTTGGCACAAGATAATTTACAGTAGGGACATATATAACGTCCACCCACTCCACCATTATAGGCTTCTTTGATTAAATCATTTTCAAGATTCTCAGTCTTATTAGAAAATTCATCAGTAACACTGGTCTGACCAGCTACTTGAACAAAATTATTTACATTACTTAATCTACTATTTTCATCGTTATAATTAATTTGTACATTTTTCTCCACATCCTGAACTTCTAAATGCTGTTTATCTGCTTTTGTTTTTATTTTCTCTATTTCTGGATGGGCTGCTGCGATACTACCATTCGATATTGAAAGACTGCAAGCAGTCGACGATACAATTGTTTCCTTAAGTCTGGTTTCCCCCGTTTTTGGTAGATTTCCGGGAAACACAGACATCGTAGATGCCATTTTTTTGAATTTCTTATGAAGATAGCTGTGATCATTGTTATTGGAGAAATTACTATCTAAACGTTTTTCTTGTGTAAGCGGCATCGTACCCGCGACGCTTGTACCTGAAAAAGAAAAAAGAATTATGAGTTTTACATAGCCAAAGACATTTTTTAAATATACATACTTGCGATAGACGGGTCAAAATAGCGAACAAAATCGTAAATCGTAATTGACTTCTTATAACCAACCAGTCAAATACCGCTGAGTCTATTTCTGTCTTTAGCGCTAGAGGAATGGAGAAGGGAATTATTAGTATAATATCAGTTTTGCCAATCACGTGGTGATAAAACGACTGGACATAAGTACGGTTTATTCCCCTAGTATTTTATAATTTATCCAATATTTATGGGTCAAACTATCTAACGGTTGGTTTTCTACCAACCGTCAGATGGTGTAACGTGTTAAACTTGGGAATTATATAGTTCATTTTGCTGATGTGATATTAGTTTTTCTATGACATTTCATCTAATAGCCTCTCTATAGTATCTTAAATCTCTTGTTCATAACGTTACTTACAATTTAGTTCAGAACTCACGAGTGGGTATAATGTTTTGATTTTGATCAAACAATAACATGTTTTACTTTTATTTATTTAAGCCATTAATAGTCACATTATGTTATTCGTTGTCAAGTATCAATATTTAAGAAATTGTGGGTATTTTTGGATTTAAGATATTAAGACCTGCTTGCACCAGAAATCACTAAATGCGTTTAGCGCTAAAACATAATTATGTCTCTGTCATATTCAAACGTTTAACAGAAACGAAACGATGTTTTAAAAAGTCTGAAACATAAAAATTGTATTTACAGGATGGCTTCACTCACGTGAATCTTATCGGGGTTGCCCGAACCTAGAGTTCGGTTCGCGACCTCGCCGCGTGATCAGTTCCTGATTATGGTCTCCAATTGCGTACGAAACTTTTAAATACGATAAAATCCACGTGAATAAGCTGAACATACTACAAAAATATAATAATTTCAAATCATTCTCGAAAGTTATTGTAACGGCTGACTAATTCCATCGGCATCCTTCGAAGCGAATGAAAGTTCTCATGAATATGAACAGCTTTTTCTATGAGCTCAGACCTAAAAAAAGGAAAAACAGCAGCTGCTTCTTAAATTTTGCTTTGTAGGTATTGTTGTGTATGAAACAGCAAAATACTCTTCGATATTTCAGTGTAAATCTGTTAGTAAAAGTTGTTTCCTGAGATGGTAAATAGACTTCTGTTTCGAAGTGTCTGACTATTTGAGACCTCCTTCCGTCTAAAATTTTAGCCAGGAAGAAAGTATCTAACATTAATTGCGCAAGAGAAATTTAGTCTCCGTTTGATTAATGATGAAGGTTTTGCAAGATCTAGAGCCAATTTCACCAAAAAATGTGGGGGTCTTTACTTGGTTTTAAGTTACTAGGCTAAATACTTCGAATCTTCGATTACTATTAATCGTTTTCTATTTTAAACGAATACCTACTTAAGTAGATTTAAGGATGATGTTCACACCTGATTCACTGTTAAGTAAAATTCGTTATAATAAAAGGAGACAAACATTAACAATAGTTTTATTTCAACATTGTGTGAAACGGTTTTTAAAGTTGATCTTTTCTTTAATAATAAATGCAATACTCATCTCATTCAAAATTGCTGTACTTGTTAATATTCAATTATTCATCAAATCTTGTATACTTAATTTATGTTATTTATATGGGTCTTGCCTGGCAGTAAACTATCGAATTAAAAATCCAATTCAGAAACCCCAAAGACATCGGTAACACTCAAAAATCTGGGTAGGTACTTAAGATTCTCCTAAAATTGCAATACAATTTGCAGCTTGGTTTATGCTTACTATACAAACTAAAATAATTAACAAGATGCTATGCAACGCGACGTTACCCATTAGTTACCACATTGTCACTACTGTATGCACTTGTTTTTTTTTTAATACTGCCGTAATTGTTTTACACACTACTTATTATAAGTCAATATCTTACGAGATACAATATTTGTTTTAGGTTTACTTACTTTTGTACTTATTTGTGGAAAAAAGTCGAACACTGGCAATATACAAGAACAGTGGGAGATTTATACGTAATTGTTGTTTATGTAAGCCATTCAAGATCATTTTTCCTATGTCAAATCATTGAAAAGCACTACACAAAACAGCGAACAGCGATGCGGTGAACGTGTTGACGCAACTCAACGCGCATGTGCCGCGCTATTTCTATTGGTGTGTAGTGTGAGTGTGACATCACCGTGACGTCACGCTAATAGACGAGGATATCCCCAGTCGGCGTTGCTTTCTGTCGTATTTTTTTTACAACTGACGAAATAGCTTTCATTATTGAGGTACTTATTTTAGTGTATGTTTGGATAACCGTCATCATCATCTTCTGCCTAACCTTTTTCCAACTATGTTGGGGTCGGGTGGTGGTTTGGATAACCGTGTCCTTCGTTAAAATTATTTTTTTGTTTATAGTGAAGATTGGATACTTCCTTAGTTTTAGGTTAACAATGTTATTCTATTTAAAACACAGGTTTAAGAATCTCATTTCATTTGTATTATTTACATATATTATGTAGTTAGGTGTATTCAAATATTTTAGCTCATTAAGAACTATTAATTTCAGTAGGGAGGTAAACATATTTAAGTAATCATACATAACAACATATAATATAAGCAATAAGAAATAGCTGAAGGCTTAGTCGTATCACGAAACAAGATGTGAGAAATACAGTTTTGTAAGTGTGAGTGTTATCTACACAATCCGAATACGTGTAGTAGTACGATGGCGGACGACCTCGCTTGCGCTCAGTTGAGTCGTTTGTGGACGGCTGCGTCGTTGGTACGTTCCGAGAAGGCGTTACAATTTCTGAGAACTGGAGACAACCAAGCCGCTCCGTTCGTTTAAGAACAGGCAAGCAAATACGCTCAGTACGCACTTGCCGCTCACGCACACAACACAAGCCTCGTCTTTATGTATCGGCGTTCAGATAGCTCTGTGTGCGCGCGCTACCTATTTAAATAACGACTGGCAAACGTGTGATTGATATAGGTAGGGATACCTATAGATCAGATATAAAACTTACGAGATCAGAAACGAAGAGACTGTATAGAGAAAGCTAGATTTGTTTGTCAGATATGGGTTTATTATTTAATTCCATAGCATTCCAATGGCGCTCTTAAAACTTAAGATACGAGTAGGATACCTATTCTGATGGGTCCTTTCAACATGTAAACATAAAATCAGGAAAGTGATCCCGAAGGCAAGTGGGACTAACTGCTAGTGTTGTAATGAGACAAAGGAATCCCGGCGGCCGGCCGCCGCCCGCCGGCCTGGCGCCGCGCCAGGCGGCCCTGGCGACGCCGCCGTCGGCCGCCTGCACGCCGCCAGCTTCCATCGCAGAGACCTATCACTTCACTTAACACAACTATTATAATATTGGCTAACGTTTATAGACATGTTTAATGTTAATTTTAGTCAAAATATACTTTTTTGCGTAAGAATATTGATAAGGACCAAAAATAAAACCTAATCTATGTATAAAAAACTAAAGTTTAGGTGGCTTTATGCATATTGGACATCTACTGCTATAATTATGTGTGCTGCTTATATACTGATTATTAATGCATTACAGATAGTTCGGCCTAAGTAGTATTTTGTTATTGGGTACTAATAAATGCCTAGGTACCTACAACTTCAAAACAATCAATGAATCACTCAAGATGATTGAGCTTCCTAGTTTGTTAGAAGTAGACAGGAGCTTTTTGGTTGTAGGGATCATTTTTCTTCTTTGTTTACTTCGCGGTTTTTAGGCTAATTCGTATCAAAGGTCTTCAACTTCTTAAAACTACTTCAAATATTTCAGCATATAGGGCACCTAGAGGGGTTGCGGGATTTAAAATACTTATGTAATAATGGTAAAACATCGCAATGTATTTTACTTATTTTAAAGAAATCTTGATAAGAATCCTTGACCTGATGAGCGATTGGGTGAGCACCTACGCTTCGATAGTAAAATTTAAGTAGATATTTCATAATATTTTAATGTGATAGATTAAACATGGATATTATTCGACTTTGAATGAGCATAATAAAATGTAAGAATGGACACATCCTATTGCATATCAAGAACTCTTACCGCGGTAAAATTGATCAGTCCACCATTATATCATTGCTGTCTTGATATCATTTGTTGACGCCTCCAGAACAAATGTCAACAAGTCCGATAGGCTGCATTTCACCCGCGCACAAGTGAATCATCGTTAATAATTGCGCGACGATCCACGCCACACGGCACACACACACACACAGAGACAACACCTGTGTTATCGTCACACAAGTCTCACTAGCACTCCGGTATTGCGACGCCACTTTCTTTTTAGCAAACGATAACAATTATCACCATACGAGTATTTATTTGTTTTGTCTGTATTCTGGAAAATATGTCTCGTTTATCGTACACTCGAAGAAGGAACAGCGTACGTTCCCGCACCGCGGATGAGTGTTCAACTGTTTGTAATGTCGTTGGTTTGCTCGTTTCGTTCCGTTCGGCTCCCCGCACCACCCGCGTCCCTACCCGCGCGCCGCACTCTGCGCCCGCTGTAAGTAGTGATTCATGTCGCGTTTTATCTATCTCCCTCCTTCACCGCAACCGGATCGGTTGTTCTTCGTAATCTATTTATATGTATCTACATAATATGCACGGACTTTAACCTGCGCTTTAACTACAATTCAAATCTTAGTTAGGAAAGTAAGTAATTACTTTATTATTGTGATGATCTAAGAAAGGCAAAACGGTCTCTCATTTCATTACCTATTAAGTGTCAAGTCAACATCAAAATTAGCAATGCATCAAATTCTGATAATATCACCTGACATTTTCACTTGTTTGTATCCACTTATTCTACCTATGTTGTGGCATCTATTAGCTATAATTATGTCTTCCGTAAACAATTGGTTCCTATTTACTTACCTACCCGAATATTGCAAACCCCTATGAAAAATGTTAAAACAAAGAATTAAAAGTGAATTATTAATACGAGTTAAATTTTGTGACTTACAGACGGTGATGCCATGATGTAGTAACCACGAAAGCGCTTGTAAAGCATTAAATAAATGCGAGAATACCATCAAATTTTTGATACCTATCACTTGTATCGGCATGGCAAGCAATGTAATTTAAGTAATTTTCATGCAGCGCTGATTTCGTAACGGCTGCGCTCGACTAGAACGGGTATCGGTTTTATTTGCCACCGTCAACTACATTCTCTATTGCAGGAAACTATTTAGCGCCATCCATAGTTAGCTACTTACCATATTAGTTATTATTAACAAAAGTCTTTAAGGAGATGTAGATTCAGTACCTAGTTTATAATAAGTAAGTACAATTAATAATTTACTGTTGGCATTTTCCTATAGGTATTTAACTTATCTCGTGAACTTATTATCGGCAAGACCTCTTTATCAAAATTCTATATATTCATAGTTTACCTACACAAATAAGCCTGGCATAATACGAGCATTAATCTATAATAATAATTATGGTCGCGCAGTTACGTACCTAGTGATGATAATTTATTTTCAGTGAAGAAACTTCATGGCGCTCGGGCTAGATTCGAATGTATAATATAAACACATTATTTGCAATGATAATTGGTAGGCGCTTATCAGTATTGCGGAGGCGATGACGCACGCGTTTCGAGGATAGCACGCAGTCGTTCGATTGTGAACACAAGTTGGTCAGGTCAGGAAGCGAGCGCTACTCCGACGACGACCACTACAGAAAAAAACTTGTTTCTTAACGCGTTATGCTGTTCCAATTAGGTACACTGCTTATGCAGGTCTCTGCTTATATTTTAACTCTTCTGAAGTCATCATCGATTCTTCAATTGGCGTGTCAGTGTAGGTAACATACCCACCTGCAATGTGTTTTTCAAATTCAGCTTAAAATAAAAGCATTAATTTTGCAACGTTGTCCTTCACTATTAATCCCCAAATTATTTATATTTTGTTAAAAATATTGTATGTAATGTATGGATGTTGTGTCCTTCACTATGTACTAAATAAATATGTAGCTAGCCACAAAATCAAGTTTGCCCAAAACATCTCGATTAAAAGTTCAATGCGTTTCTTCGGTACTGAACCACAAAAATTGGTTGGCGTTATTCTATGACGGCTGCTGTTTCGCGAATGGTATGTGAAATGCGGGGGCGCGGGGCACTTGTTGCGTTGTTTAGTTGGCGTAGGTACCGCCTGTTGCCGACTGCCGACGTCACGTCACGACCTTGAGCTATACGCCACGGGGAGTGTCTTTTTCTGTGTCTCCTGCACCTGACAACGCTTATGATTAACGAAATAGGTGTCAGTGCCAGATTCTTCAAATAGCAATATTGGATAACTTTTTCCAGCAGCTCTTCCATGAACCATTTCACAAACAAAAACCAGTTTCCCGAATTGTAATCGTAAGCGCTTGTACACGTAAATTTCTACACCATCAACAAAATTTTATTATGGCTCAAATTAAAATGAAGTAGGTATACACATAATATAGATAATTAATTAGTCGCTTCTATTATACATCCAAAATCAGCCTGTACAGGTAAAACTTTAATCTAAGCTATAACAAACAGCCATTTGGCAACGCAGCTGTTGAATAAATTTGTGATTCCACCCGGGCGCCATGAAGTCGCGTGGGCGGGAAACCATGAAACCAGTCTCAACTGTAACAGGCTGAGCTTGCTGGAATTTACTAAGAAATAATTAACAGAATTAGGTAGTGCAAGTGTGAATAACATTCCATCTCTACCTAGAATTTAATTGGAAAATAAATGTTACCTATGTATTAAGTGTATTTACCTTGTTTTGTTCCATACAAGTATTACAATTTATAATAACTGACGTCAATGTGAGTATTTTTCAATGTAGACGATGCAGGTATACCTAGTATGCTGAAAACATATTGTAACTACATGTATGTGCCTACAATATGCTGACAGACTAGGTACCTAGACCTGCCTGTTACTTTTTACGTTGGAAGTCTTGACATGTCTGCATAAACTATGTTTAGTTTTTGAACGTGGACTGCTTCATTGTACTAAACAAGTTTGCGACTAAGTAGTGCGAATGCAGAACCGACCGCGTCGTCTCCCCACCTTGCTCGGGCTTCCCTCGGAACCAGGTCATCGTTAACTTGCTCGACCGCTACGCCACCGGCCGACTCGTGGCCGCCACACGCCACACCCTATCCAATCTCTGATGTTTTTGAAGCTCTCTTGTGAACTTTCTTACGAAATAGATCCAGTATGTGTCTCGGAACACTTGCTTCTCGGAAAAAAGGCATCCATAAATTTTTTACAGTCTATCCTATTTTAACATTAGAAACCGTATATTTTTTTTAAATCCATATTTGTTAATGGATTAATTTAACTACTTATGTGCCACAGAATAAGTACCTACCTAATAGTACTAAAGGTAGTGCATTTCAATTTTCATAATTATTTTTACGTAGGTACTTATAATAAGGATTATTTTTTAAATGCGAATAAATTGTATATTGTTAAATAATGATGTAGATTATGTAATAATAGTTGGTGGAATATTAGGTAACTCTTTGTTAAGAGGACTGTACCTACCGACTCAAATCCTAAATTAAGGATCGAAGCCACATGATTCAGAAATGCAAATACTTCAAGATATAGCATAGCAATTCTTGATAACTTCCTTGCCAATTGGCGCCCTTATTGTGTTAGGTACATTTAGAGTAGGTATAAGCATTAATAATTTTAAATTGACATTGGCAATAACAACAGCATTGGATTTAGATACATATTTATTTTGTAGTTGTGGATGATCGTGGCGTCATCAAGTATAGCTAAAAGATACCTACACATATTACGTATTACGTAGGTACCCATCCATACATTATAAATAAACCACTAATCAGTATTATTTAAAAAAAAAAATTAAGGTGCTCGTGGCTAAAAAATAACAGCCGCATGAGTAGACCGAAGGTTGCTGAGGTCGGTCCGTGTATAAGGTGACCATCCATGTACATATCGAGACCAGTCCATGCCTCGAACACCACGGTAAGCCGTTGGTCCCAGCCATTATTCGAAGATCTTTGACAGCCGTTGCGAGTAGTCAGAAGCCCAAAAGTCCGAGAACCAGTCTTACCAAGGTTTATCGTGATACCCAGTAACTGGGTTTTGGGGGTCAGATGGCAGTCAATCCGTTTAAAATAATGGTTTTCAGCTGCATTCGGTTAGACTGGAAGCCGACCCCAACTCTCAAAATAAGTTGGGAAAAGACTAAGGGCGGTTTCGCACTACGTCCGATCCGAATCCGAGAAATGCCGGTCCGAAGTGACCGTAGTCCTATTTGTATGAGGGGTTGCGCACTACATCCGAACTCTATCCGTCAGAATTTAGAACAATTTCCAATTCGGATTGATTTCTCGGATTCGGATCGGGCGTAGTGTGAAACCGGTCTAAGGCAGATGATGATTTTTCTTTTAAATTAAATTGCACAACATTAGAATTTAATTCACCTAGGTGATTTACTTACAGATAATTTAATTTCACTAGGAACAAACCAAGATAAAAGAAAATGCACGAAATCTTAGATGGAAAAATAGTAACCAAACGTATCAAGAATCACAGGATGTTCTACCTCGCACATGTCTACAGGCGCCCGCGAACCACACCTGCTCCATGAAGCAATGCAGTACAAGGCCAAATCCAAGAAGGGGTTGCCGACCTATTTACACATGGAACGACAATTCAAAACTGGACATGAAGTACTTCGACAAGGGAATACATTTTTGGATGGATACAGCGGAAGACAAAATCAAGATCGCTGCTAGTGAGATTTACAAAAAACCGGAAACGGATAGTAGCGAAACTTCCGACGATGACATTGAAAACAGCAACATCTAACACAACATAATACAGCAGAGCAATGACATACAAAAAAAAACCGAGATAGCAGTAGAACCCCGCCAAAAGACTCACCGATGAAACTCGACCTGAACCAACCTGGCGGCAAGGTCGTTAAAAGAAGCCCGTCCAAAGATAATAATTACCCACCTCTCCACTAGTCCAATGCTTACTCTAAGATGCATATCCGGTAGGCTCTGTATCCTACGGGCACGTCTTCCCTAACATTACCGCGCCCCCGGTCTACTCCTTGATATGTAATGGTCGCCGTAGCACCATGAACGTGAGGCTACAGGAGCTAGTGCGAATCTTGGGGTTCATTCGATTAATCAAGTCTGGTATAACCACGCTGGGATCGGTGGAATTCATTAATTCATAATCCTTTCAGATAATATTATGTCCTGCTTAAATGGGTAATAAGTTATTACCCATTTAAGCAGATAACTCATTATAAAAATCTCAATATCTAAGTATGAGTTTTGATTCAGCTAATAGAAAGAAAAAGTTTAGTTGCATTTGAGGTTTTCCCAAGATACAGAATTTAGGTTCAGATAATTGGAATGCAAAGCAGGGCGTAAAATGAATCCGGTATTTAGGAGCCACAATCTGGTGCGGGATTGTCCGAAAGGGTTACCGCTACCCCGGAACATAAAGGGCTAAGGAAGGAACACGGATGGGTTTTAGTCAGTAAGAGTCTGACACTCCCTTCGCTCCACCCAGAGCGGGAGGGGTCATTTGATGATTTCCCATCCATAAAAAAAAAAAAAAAAAAAAAAAAAAGGAGCCACAATCTGTGACACTAACGCTACTCTACTCTAACGCAATATTACTTATATACATTCACATTTGTACCTATTTATTAAACTGGCATTAAGAGAATGGCGTCATTCTTCGTGAATTTCGGCGTTCACGTATCAACGACCAAAATACGCCATATGTATGAATGTGACAATAATATTTATGAGTCACACTGAGACGGGTAGCACTTGACCAAATAAATAACTATTCTTTATTCACGTCTTTCCTCAATGACGTTTATCACTGCGATGTAGGTATAGTTTATAGTAAATAATATGTACTGTTTATGTACAATTTATTAAAAAAAAGTAAATTTCTTATTTAAGTATAGACGCCAGCACATCAAGCTACTACAATCTGTCAAATTTCTTTAATCGATTTTCAACTTTATCGCTAAAGCATAAGGTTCAAAGTTGATTGCGAAAATTTGACAGTTTCGGGTAGCTTGATGTGCTGGCGTCTGTACCTACAATATGCTCTGACAAGAATTAAATAATTAAGTGAAACAAGCTTATGAAAAGGCATCTACCAAACCTTTTGTTCGTGACTGCGTTAAAATTAAATATCTAAGTGCTATAAGATAATAATAAAACATTGGCATTGTTTATAAATAAAAGAATAGAAGCTTTCTCGACCAAGCGTTAGAGTGCGTCGTCGGTCGGAAACTCGGGATCGTCTTTTGGATACTCGCCAGAGAGGTATTCCCGCTTCCGAGGTGCATTCTCAACGCCTACACTCATTTTAATATGTTTCGTACTGATCGGAAAAAAACTAAATGATAGGTACATCTCCGACATTATTTTGAATAACAGCGACTCTAATATTTAACACACCATTCTACTACTATACGGTACTTTTCAGATATAGGCACGGGCATTATTATAAAAAAATAAAAGCTTATAAAAATAAAAACGAGCCACTAAGGACAGCTGACTGCTGAAGAGTGCTAAATGATCTCCGAACACCTTGAGAATAAGCTTACGGACGGTGGCGGTTTGGTTGAGAACGTTTTATAACGATCTCGGACTTGTTTAGTTTATAGGTACTGTAAAGATTGTCCACTAAAGTCAACCTTATGTAGTGCAGGCTAGCTGTAATTTAGCGCTGGTTCCTTTCGAACATTCAAGCAAGTTTAGAATGGGGTGTCAAATATTTTATTAGGTTTTTTTGTTTAGGAAAAGATAGTGCTAGGTACAGTGAAGGGCTCATCAGCCCTTCACTGTACCTATTTACTTATAAGGTAGGTGCTATATAATATATATAATAAATCTCTTTTGAGAGATTTCGATTATACAATAGGTAATAATATCTAATTACACTACACTACAGGTAGGTTATTCTGAGTTTACAAAATAGAACCGCACTCCGCATCTATCTCACGATCGCCCCCTCAGTTTTTACAGGTTGATTTTACTGAAAAGCACTGTTGCCAGCACTAGGTCCTGTGCAATTAACAGCTAATTAACCGAACTAAGGCGCGAAATGCAACTCTTTCGCTCAACTTTTTTGGGAACCTTTCTGACTGATTATTTCATAGAAATTCATTTGTCATCAAGTTAATGCCGGATTCTGTGAAACAAGACCTAATTATATGTTAAATTGACTGGTATAATTTACACCATATTATATTTAGGTACTTTGTTTATTTAGTGCACACCATAATCAATCATTTTTACGGTTCTCGTACTCAGCAGCGATAAACATAATATGTAAGTACCTATACCAACCGTAATCTTATTTCGCTGACGCAAATATTTTTGATAAACTTGCTAAAAAGTATTCATATTCAACTTCAAATCTCACTGATAAATAGTAGGTATAAGATGGTGATAACAACATAAGACAGTGCCACGCTTGTAGTATTGTATGATTAAGAAGTATGTATATTCAGTCATCAAATCGGAGAACTATGAATCGATTACTTAAATAAAACTTTCAATAATTTAAAACCATGGCACAGTCACAATGAGGTATAGGTACCTACCCACGAAGTATACAGTAATATTATAAATGCATTTTCACTAGGTTTTAAGAATATGTCCAAGCCGTTTACCTACCACTACACTACTAGTCACGTTACGTCTACCTAAACTTAGTATTTTACTAAAAAAACTAGCTTCTGCCCGCGACTTCGTCCGCGTGAAGTCTCACCCTCCCCCCATTCACCCTCTTAGGGGTGGAATTTCGAAAAACCCTTTCTTAGTGGATACTTACTCTGCACAAAGAACACACCCTTCAAATTTCATGTCTCTAGGACCAGCGGTTTAGGCTGTGCGTTGATATCAGTCAGTCAGGACTTTGAATTTTATATAATAGATAAAAGATAAATAAAATACATAGCTTAGACAGATTTGTGTATTGCCAATTTGTAGATACTAGGTACTTCTTTGAATAAACGATAAAAAAACAAAACTAAAGAACAGATATTTTTAAATAGCTGCCCGATGGGAGTTCCCATCGTCAACTTCTCTTCTTTAGGGGATTAAAAATATCAATAAAGAGAAGCATAAAATCCAATTTCCACATTTCAAAGTTTTAAAAATTACGAACATGCGTTCCTTATTTAGCCCCTTTAGAGGATGAATTTCCAAAATAGGGTGACACAACAAACTTTAAATGACGAACTTCCGTACAAAAAAACGCGGTATTATGTTCTTCCAAAATCGAGATCATGATTCTTTTAGCCACTTTGCTCTACTACCCATAGTTTCGGATTTTGTCACTCAAAACTGGTTTCCGACTGTAAATTGGGACTGATTTTTTAACTACATGAGCATCGCCATCCAAAATATTGTTTCAACCGATCTTAAAAAATTGCAACCAACCAACAATAAGCCCAAGTTTATTGAGGTCGGCTTCCCTTCTAACCGGATGTAGTTGAACCCAGTTACTGGGTAACGCGGTAGGTACCCCGACTGGCTGTCAGACTTTCGGGCGTATGGTTATGACTACCCGTCACGGCTGACAAAGATCTAGAATGACAGCTGGGACGGCTACGACGGCAACGGCTTAACTTGCTTTCCGTGGCCAGAAGGGTCTCGCCATAAAAGGGGTGGTCACCCCCATCCACAGTCCGACCTCGGCAAGTGTCGACCCGTGCGGCTGTTATTGTTTAGCCATGAGCCACTACATAAAAATATCCAGGTACCAAGTATTTTGATTTTGATGTGTCTCAAGTCTCAAAAAATTGCCTATGATTTGATTATTCATCTGTTGCCACTGTTGTGTAATTGTGAAAAATGTATGTATTGATTGCTTCATCAATGACAATAGAATTGTAATTGTAGCTGTTAAACATACAGTTACAGTATTTGATAAACATCTAACGAAAAATATTCAGCCAAATGTTGTTCAAATTGCCTGTAATCTTATTAATATTGGTCACTTATTTACCGTCAGCTTAAATTCAATGTTTTTCATTCTCGTATACAGAAATAGTGCCTAATAATAATTACCTAGCTTGTCGTTTATAGTTATATCCTACATCCCTTTTCGGAACGTAAATTGCAAACGTATATGAATGACTTTTTATCAGTTCATTTACATAGTTTCTAAGCAGCTACCTACCCCTTATTGACATGGCCATTAGCAAAGTTTCGGTGCGCTTCAAAGTTAGATAAAGAAGAAGCCCATCAGACTCTGTGCCACATGAGGGTGATGAAATCAAACAAAATTCTTACAACCATATTTCTATTTTTTTCTCTAATGCAATGGCATATTATAATTATTATAGAATCTTATTATATTTGAAAACATAACGATAAATTCGCAGGTTTATGGAACCAAAAGACTAAACCAAGACTTGAACGATGTACAAATAGAGCGACTGCCTATCTGCCCTCCACAACCAAGTTACTGGATAACGCGATTACTCCTCTGTAAGACTGGTTGTCAGACTTTTGGACTACTCGTATGACTGTCAAAGATCTACGAATGGCAGCTGGTTCCGAGGCACGGAGGAGTCTCGTTATGTATTAGATGGTCATCCATCCACGGACCGACCTACGCAAGCGTAGCTTAACCTTCGACTTGTGCGGCTGATATTACTTAGCCACAAGCCCCTCTTTTGTTTTTCTGCTAACTGATATTTTTGTGAGCACCTTCATTATAACTGTTGAGTGTTGTTCAGTCAGTATGCAATTCTCAGAATACCTCCGAGCACGCGCTGCGCTGCTCGCTCGCCAACCGCACCGGCGCGCGGCGGCGCGCGGCGCGGCGCGGCGAGACACACGAGCTTGCCTATAATAAACACTCATACTACCTACCTACGTAACCTTTTCATATTTACGATTCCGATATTTCCTAGAATCTTCTTCGATTCCCTCTATTATAGTGAGGAATTATTTTTAATGGATAGGGGGCATTGCTGCTGTTTAATTTCTCAGTATCTGAATCAAAAAAGCAAACGAATGTTTTTCAGAAAGTAAATGGTGTCTAACAAGTTCCTCACCACCGCATTATTCCCGTTGATTAGAGTTTCCAGTGAAAATATCGTATTAATTGCATAACTGAAAAGTACAAACTAGAAAAAGACTAGGTGGTGCTAATTGTTATTTCTGCTTATTGTTCGTTCGTTATTTAAAAATCGATATTAATTAAGTAAACATGATTCAGTACTGAAGGGTTTTTTTTACTAAGGTTTTTTTTTGCTAAGGCTAAGTCACAGTTAATTAATTTAAAGTGTTCGTAACTTCTATAAATATTTACTTACGTTAACACGAAAACGTACTAACAGGGTGAATTTTAGGGATAGCTGGCAAATTCCGAAGTATTATGATAAGATAGCAACCTGACCTGAGGAACCATGAGCTCGATTTTGAACACAACAGATTTTTTTTAAATATACCAGCAGCCCGAGGCGCTTTTTTTACCCGACTTCAAAAAGGGAGGTTCTGTATTCGACCCGTATGTATGTATGTCCGCGATTTTCTAAAAAACGAATGAACCAATTTTGATAATTCACTAATGTGATCTACATACTTTCGGGAAGGTTTTAGTATATAATACAACAGTTAGTTACTTATTATAAAGTAATACATTAGGTAATTATTCTTATGTACGAAGTCATATGCATAAATGTACTGCAAGTCCGGCATTTCTATGCGAATTTTGAGAATTCTTCTAATCGGTGTCTTCAATTCTTCAATACACTAGTATTAATTGAATTTGTGTGGGGTAGGTTGCAGCTAAAAAGTGAAAAATAAATACTTTTTACAAAAAAAAACAACCGACTTAAAAAAAAACAACAACTTTAATTTCGGAAGTCGGTGTCAAATAACTAAAATGCGGAACCAACGACACTGTATTCCGAAATTAAAGTTATTTATAACTTTGTAGTGTTTTTTTTTTTGAAGTCAGTTGTTTTTTTTTTGTATCTGTTGCTGTATAGTCGACCTCGTAATTGCTTTATCATAATTATCATGCTAAGGTTGAATGTCACTTGCTTGCACGTCATAAAACAACAAGGTCTATTTGTCTATGTGACAGTAAGATATTTTATCTACACCCATACTATAAACCCTATATAAAAGTTTTTGAAACAGTTAGCTTATTGCCAACATTAAAACAACCAGTGTCATAGTAACCATAATATCATCTAAACGAGTGTTATAATTTTTTACTAAATTTCTTATGCAACTCCTTTTCAAAAAAAAAAGAACATTGTCATGCACGCGAGTTTCACTACCACAGCGCCATAACAAAGAAAAAAGAACTTATAGGCTATTCGAATTCACGTCGTATCGAGCCGGCCGCCATTTTTGTTCGATATTAGTATTGCAAAAAACTGTTTCAGAACCTTTATAGAGGATTCATGGGTGTAGATAAGTCTTATAAGGGGTATCAAAACACGAATGTGGGTTATATAATTATACAACAGTTGCATAAATAACTATTTAACCATAGTGAAGATTGATTTTAGGTACTGGGAATGGTTGTCAAAAGTGATAAAACAATTACTAGGTCGACCATTACATTGTACACACGCTGTAGCCTGCTATATCTAATATTGATTTCTAGCAGTGAATGTTTTTAGACATTTCGGTAATTTGAGATATTGTTTTTTTTAGGGGTATATATCTATACAAATGTAGAAGTTGGGCTTGACTAGAGAAACACTTTTTACCCGGCTGCGCCAGAAGGAGGGTTATGTTTTTCGAGAGTATGTACCTATGTATAATTGTTTGGTACAGTCACGTCTAAAAGTATGTATACACTTGGCTTTATTCAAAGGCGATTTTCTCCTTTATTTTTGAATGAAATTTTATGTTATTACGAAAATAGTATTTTCGAACCCATAGGTTTATGTTAAGTGTCGTATTTCAACGTTGCATTCGTTATTTCACGAAAAAATCGCAATTGAAAAATGCCAAGCGTATACATACTTTTAGACGTGACTGTACACTCTGCGGCCTAAACAGCTCGATGGATTTTAGCTTGAGAGGTGTCGTTAGATTCGTATTTACTGTGAGAGTGACACTGGGTATATCAAAATAATAAAAAACCAAAATGGCGGATTTTTGGCGCCATATTATGCCATCAAAATTTTTTTTTTCTCAAAACCTATCGAGTGGGGTATCAAAATAAAGGGTTTTAAAAGGTGATGACAAAAATATACACAACTTATATGGTTAAAAGTAATTCAAAGTGACAAATCGTAAAAAAACACGTACTAAGAACTAAATCGTCTGCGAAATCTTTCACATTTGTAAACTAAAAAGCTGAAAATAAAAAAAAGTAATTCAAAAAATTCAAAAACCTGACTGCAACCTTATAATAAAACTAACTGAAAAGCTAAAAACAAGCCCATTTTAAATTAAGTCAAAGTTGGAAGCAGGCGGGGCCCATGCCATTATTATAGTTTCAAACTCAAATGGGTCCCGCGCCTGCTTCACGTTTTATTTAATTTATAAAATGGGCTTGTTTTTAGCTTTTCAGTCAGTCTTTGTAACGTCTTCCATATCCATCATTCTTAAGGTATGATTCCGATCTCGGCAGCACGCAGCAGTGCTGCCGCAGCACTGCTGGTCCCCATATATTCTCTATAGGAATGTCGCGCAGCATTGCTGCCGTGCTCGGAATGTAATCTCATATGAACCCATAGAAAATGTATGAGGACCAGTAGTACTGCGACCGCACTGCCGCGGCAGCACTGCTGCGTGCTGCCGAGATCGAGATCGGAATCATACCTTTATTCCTTTTCATTCACGCACTCCCACCTCTCATTCACTCCTCTTACGTTCCATTTTCACGGTTATTTTTACCGACTTCACAAAAAGGAGGAGGTACTATGTTCGGCTGTTTGTATGTTTTTTTTTATTTTTATTTTGTATGTTTGTTCATCGAATACTCCGCCAATTGTCGATGGATTTTCAAAATTCTTTTTTTGTTTGAAAGTAGATAGTTCTGAGGTGGTCCCATTGTCACCAAGTTAGGATCTGATGATGCGATCTTAGAGAAATCGAGGGCAACCCTCAAATTTTATCGGCTCACTTATTGTTTTTCGCATATTTTATGAAGTATCTTGTTTATTTGCGTATGGTTGTCACCATCTCAGGTAGCTGGGCTGATGATGGAAGGTACAACTCCTTAACAGTAAGAAGTTACTCAAACAGGCAAGGACTGTTTTAGTAAATTGTTTTGATGTTTGATTGATAGGGCATTTGTCACATTTGGTCTCATGATCATCAAGTCATGACCTGATGCTGCAGTCAGGATAGTCTGCAGAGTACCTAACTCCTCGACAACTAACAGCAGATATATCGTGTTTAGGCTCATTGAAAAGGGCTCGATGTGTGGATAAACGTACTGTTAATGAGGAACACCGAAATACATAAAGACCTGATGCTGAAGCCAGGAGCATCAGAAAAAGTACCAACCTTGAAATTACAGCACCGTAGTTGTGTTTAGGCTCATTTTAAACAGGACTAAATTTTAAGTTCAATGCAATGTTGACATAAGTCTGACCTGATGCTGCAGCCAGGATTATCAGCATCTAGGCTAAAAACATCAGGTCAGGATTTGATGATGAGATCCTGGAGAAATCGAAGGAACTCTTCAAATATTATAGGCACACCTATAGTGATTTGGGTATTTTTTATAGTAACTCGTGCTCGTGTAACTCGTGAAGTGGAACTGATGATGAAGACCACAGATGGCCACCGGAACTACTCAATAATATCTAAGTATTTCACGGGTTGCGATTCGATTACTTTAATATAGTTGCTAAGCAATTCATGCTCGTCACAATGTGAATGGTGATATGGAGCTGATGGTGGACCTGGAGAACTCCTCAACAATTAACTTCCCTGCATCGGGAAAAGCAATATTTTGTTTGTAAAAGGCGATGATCACTAGGCTGTTGTAACTTAGATAACTTATAAGCAGACCCACTAAAAAGCGTGAAATAAAAACTTTTTAAGAAAAGAAAAAAAACCGACTTCCAAAAAAACACTACAAAGTGAAAAATAACTTTAATTTCGGAAGTCGGTGGCAAAAAACTAAAATACAGATCCAAAGACACCGACTTCTGAAATTAAAGTTATTTTTCACTTTGTAGTGTTTTTTTGGAAGTCGGTTTTTTTTTTTCTTAAAAAGTTTTAGAAAAAGAACTAGGGCTCCGCGCAAAAAAATCAAAACCCATATAGTCTAATTTGTTTTCCGTCATGCACGCGAACGAAGTGGCGGGCGTAGCTAGTCTTCAATAAATATATAAATCAGATGATTTTTCATATTATGGTAGCACACACTACCTATTGATGTCGTCCGGCACCCTAATTGCGTAATACACTTTCAATCACAATCTGAACTATTTTGAAAGATATTGCTAATCCATTGCTTCATATGTTCGAAAAATTTGTCTGCTTAACAACGTAAATAACGCAATGAATGTTGTAGAACTGTCAAAATAAAGCCATTGCTACTGTTAGTGTGTTACGCAAGTACCCCGCGGGTTAGTTACACTTTTTACCATAATCATTAAATCCTTTTAGCGCCATACGTTTAATAGAATCGGACTGTGATAGAGCAAAATGGCTCTGCACCTGCTCGCTAGCTTACGGTATCAAAATATGATTATCGAATTGATCACATGTTAACTACGTGAAAACAGTAACTACTTAAAATTCACTAATGACTACCCGGCGTTGTTCCCAATGACCTGTATGACACTTACATAATTAATTTATTAATGTAAATACGTACTTGGTAAATACTAAAGTTATTTACCTAGTTAAGTTATTTACCTAGTTAGGTTCGTTAAAATTATTTTAAATACACGAAGCAGAATTGTATCGTGAAGGGCAGCTCGGAAAGTTACTAAACCTGTAACGTGGACGTATATAATGCACCTGGCGAGTGTCGACTTTGATACACAAGTTATGCCTTCACATATCATATTGTTTATTTAAGGCTAGAAATATTTATGGAAATCGCAAATCATGCTAGTACCTATATATACACACATCAAAAGTGTCTAGGGATCAACATATATTTTTGCAATAACTTTTCTCCTGATTGATATTAATTAAAATTGTCTTTAAGGATTCATCAAATAAAGTGTTTTCGTTTGTCACAGTAACGATAAACCAAGTCACCTTTGCATTAATAAAGAAATTTGCCATTTTCCTAATAAAGGGATTTTTGACATTTGAACCACTAACACAAAAGTTCGAAAAAAAGACTGAAATAACAGTTTTCTTTAAAATTTTATTGGGTAACTTAAACAATTAATAATCCGTGTTTCTACCGCGAACACTAACAACACAAGAACATCGGTTTGGCATACTCAAAATGAGTTCATCCAAATCACGCTGTGGAATGGCCGCCCATGTTCGTTGCAACAACAAAAAAAGGTCTTCTTGCGACTGGATACCCTCCATATTCGGCAGAGCTCTTCTCTGTAGCATATCCCATGCATGCTCAATCGGGTTCAAGTCTGGCGACTGAGCAGGCCAGGGCAGGACATTGATGTTAGCTGCGGCGAGAGTCTGTCTTACAACTCTTGCG
Source organism: Amphipoea oculea (assembly GCA_945859645.1). NCBI lineage: Eukaryota > Metazoa > Arthropoda > Insecta > Lepidoptera > Noctuidae > Amphipoea > Amphipoea oculea. Next base: position 9,529,759 of record OX243862.1, read on the forward strand.
GTGTGCGGTCGTGCATTATCATGCATTAACTGAAATAAGGGACCGATTTGCACTTGTAGAGGAACGATGACGTCTGATACAATCGTCTCAGCATAAATTTGAGCGTTGAGGTTGCCTCTGATCCAAATCAACTCAGTTCTTCCGCCGATCCAAATACCCGCCCATACCATGATGGTTCCACCACTATAAGGATGGACTTCCTGGCAGGATTTTAATCGCTGTTGGCGTCCAGGGGTTCTCCAGTGTCGTATACGTCTTGTATCCGGTCTCATACCAAAACGAGACTCATCAGAAAAGCACACGAAACGCCATTGTTCTTCTGCCCAATTTCTGTGTTCAAGAGCCCATTGATATCGAATCCTACGATTGTGCATTGCTATAGGTGGTACCCGTAGCGGTCTTCGGGAATGAAGGTTCACTTCATGCAAGCGGTTTCTGACTGTTTGGTCGCTAATTAAGTTCCCTGAAGAGTGATGAAGCCTCACGGCTAACATCATGGCGGTTATTGTTGGAGCTCTTCGAGTTAAGATTTGAATGTATCGGTCTTGTCTCCGTGTGGTGCAGCGATACCGTCCTCCATGGCGCTCAGCCACGGTACCAGTGCTTCGGTAACGTGTCCAAAGTCGACTGATAACACTCTGACTTGTATTCAGAGCTACAGCCACAGTACGTTGCCGGGAACCAGCTTCTATCATTCCCACGGCTCTGAGCATTTCTTCCCTGCTTAAATGACGTCGCCGCTCCATAATAACGTTGGTTTTAATCAGTAGTAGGGAAACAGTAGCACTAATAATGTCTTCAATGCGTTGTATGTTTTTATAGGGAAAATATTGACAGCTGATTTTCATCTTTTACTCGAATTTGATTCACAGTTCCTGATTCAAATTATGAAATGCACCAAAAAGGATCCATATAAATTTATAAAATCATAAATTTATTACAAAGCCACATCTCAATCTCAAGAAATCCGCATAAAAATGCTTGATCCCTAGACACTTTTGATGTGTGTATATAACGAAATAAACCGCTCCTAGTAGACAAAGGGTATAGAAACTATCTGAAATATATGGATAGATAAATAAAAAGTAAAAATCTTTTTTTAAAAACAAGCTTTTAGTTAAATGCGCTAAAAAGAATAAAATAAACTTTGCCTTTAAAACTTTTACTATCAACTTATAACGTCATTAAGTACATAATTTATATGATATAAAAGCTTGTATAATATTTTTCTTGAGACATTTTATAGATAAATGTATGTAAGTCAGTCAGTGGGCATTCAGTACCAACTACCAAGTCGATTCTGAAAAAGCTACTTTCAGGAATTACATTCTATCTTTTTCGCGTTGTTAGGTTACGTTATTCTATATTATCTACGGATAAAGAATTGATGAGGATGCGTAATAAATAATATTATAAAAGTATGAGCGTAAGATGAATGAAAAATGGCGGTGGACATGAACGAAAGTCTGCCAGTGCTATGGTTGGCGGAAACCTGCAGGACCGGTCTTACCATGTCCACTTTTTGTTGTTGCCCAGCCCGATCATTGTCGGTACCTACACGTCCACATAAACGATCTGGATAAAAAGCTCCTTAATGGGGAGAATTAGGTAAACTATTTATAATCTTTTGTTTTAAAGCGTGATTCAGATTTTTAATAAATCTGACGCATAAGTGTTATTTATTTGTTCTAGAGCTAAAAGCTTTCTCCGGACAGAATTGCTACTTTAGCTTAGTGTCGCATAGCCCCAACGTAGGTACGGCTGACGGAATCTCTCTTTGTTTTACTACTATATTCACAATAGAATATCATTTTATACAATATAGGTTCCTACTTATTCAGAAGTGCAAGAGTAGATTTATGAACGTCTAATTATGTCATTGTGTAGTCTGTAAAAGGTCCGCATTCCGTACTCGTTTACGAGTGTCGAATTGTAAATTACAACACAACTTAGGACTGCAACTTTACTGTTTTTGTTGACTACCAACCGAAATAGCAACGTGTATAACATCTGATTTCACACTTGGAGAAAGGAGATATGGATAAATATTTATGTGATTATAGTCAGTCAGAATATACCTAGGTACTAAGAATTTATTAAAAATATACCTAAACTAAGTGCGATTCATTCATTCTAGATTTTTTATAAATTATGTCAATTACCGGTACCTACTGATTAAAGAATATGGATTAAAGATAAACGGATAGCAAAATTTGCTCTTTGATTACAGACAGTAAGTATGACCCGACGAGTTTGTGAACGTTAGTTTTGAGATGGGACGGAGATCGGCATGCGGCGGGGGCGGGCGGACGTGCCAAGGCAGGCAGGCAAGCAACATATTTACTCATACGCCCGGAGCGTAAATCACCGTGCATCTATTTCGAGTTGGTCTGCGCGGGTGTGGGCACAGGCGGAGGAGAGCGGGGCGCGGGTAGACGCCGATGCCGGTCTGGCGCCAGAAGGATTCCCCAGCGCCCCGCACTCCCCGCGCCATCGCTCGAGGTCGCCGTGCGCTCGACGCTCGTGTCTTTGCTTTGCAGGCTGTCGCAAATAACTAATCTACCGCTTATCCACAAAATCAACTGTTGAAAAATTGTTTTCTCAGAGCAAACAGTGAATTGTACTCGCCGCGAAACTGCGGTCAAGTCTAATAATTTTTGCACCTAGTAGGTACCAATCTTTATTTCAAACCTTTTTTTTTTTGTACCTTTTTCCCAGAGCTATTTTAGCTTAAAATAAGTTTTATAACTAACGTCCAAAGTTTCGATAGTACATGACTGATTATTAGATCTATCCTTAAAATAATCGCTTAGGTACTTACATTTTTGTATTCGCAAGTTATTAGCATGTCATGATAACAACACCTTGTGTATAGTGAGTCAACTTCGTTAGGTATTTACACTAATGAGTCAAAGTAAAAAAAAAATACTTCATAGTAAAAGGTAAGTACATATTTCTAATATTATAGGTACTCACTAGTTAAATTCTTTTGATCCTGTCCGAGATGAACTGAGAACCCACCGAAGTGTAGTTGGCAATCTGGTCTTCCCTTCCCCCCACCCTGTCCGCCCCCGCGCAGGGATGCCCTGCGGTCATTGGTTACTCATACATCTTGCAAAACCTGTATTCGTTCCATTACACCAATTTAAAAGGCTTGTTTACATAGTTATGAGCACAACACTGTTCTCACTATTTGCACTTGTGATATTTAATGCAAATTACATAAAAGTAGAGAATCATCTAAACGTATTTGTACCTATGTACTGTGCTTTCGCACATGAAAACGCGCGCACCGCGCTGAACTCCGACAGAGAATGAATATTACTACCGAATTGAAAGTAGGTATTACATACAAAATATCAAGCTAGCCGGACAGATGTTTGTATAGATATACAATGCCAGCGTAGTGTGACTCAGACAATGACTCTTAAAACACGGTGGTAAAGGTTATAATACATTATTTTGAGAGCAAACAAAAATTGGTACAACTGTACTACGCTATCCACGTACCTATCTACCCAAACATAGAAGGCATAGAACGACTCTCGCATAATCAGTGACCATTCGTTGAAAACTAAGCCTGATAATTTGTGCAGTAGGTACTTTATAAGAAACACATTGCAATTATTAGTTGTTTAGTGCAGTCCTCGTCACTTCGGTGTTTCATAAGAGGTTTTTAAAATGTATGCATAGTTTATCACGCAGTACCTAGGTATTTATTTTTAAATGAAGTTTGTTATGTTCATTTAACCTTAAATGCATTATTCACTAAATTATTATTGCAATTATTACATTATTTAGTTTAATTTACTTGCCGTCCCTGTCTTGAAATCGTTTGCCATTCACTCACTACGCCATCTCGCGAATTACAACAAAACTTAGTTCTCTTTACTGTCAATAGATGGCACATATGACATCACCGTATCCAACCAAGGAGTAAACATTTCGCGACTTATTTATCTTGAAGAAGCACATAGCAGCTGGCTATATCAGTTAAGTCCGTGGACCCTTGAACCTTGAACTAACGTGGGACTTTACCTATAAGACGTAAATGTTCCTAATCATCATTACTTTTTATCTCGAAATGATTACGGTTCAGCTTTTGGCTGCTGAAATGGCTTATGTAACTTAAAAAGAAAACTGTCTGTCTGTTCTCGTTGTGTTTTTTTCAAGTAGCCATTGCCAGCCTACGCATGATTATTTCATTACTTATCATTCATACAGCATAACATAACATCACGCTTGTATTCCGGAAGGTTTAGGCAAAGGTGTACCTATAGTACTCTCACATTTCGGCAATGATGTAATAACGGACGAGCATAATAGCATATTGCCATCTTTGGTCACAAATCTAGACTCCGGGCTGCTGAGAAATTCCAGATGGTAAAACCCAATAACACTGCCCGACCGGGAATCGAACCCAGCGGGGTAAGCTTAACACACATTTAATGGCAATCGATCGCAATGCCTTTCATTTTGACAGTTCAGCCACGTTCATTGCGTTGTTTCCGTCGTTGAGCAGACGAATTTTTCAAACCTATGAAGTAATGGATGCAAAATGTATGTATGTATTGTATGCTCGCCTCTGCAGCTTCGGCTTGCTGCAGCCTCAGCCGCTACGGCTCGCATGGGTGCCTATGCTTTACAGCGGGCGGGGGTTGCTCTCCCTTCGCACCTCCGGTTTTTATATACACGCAGCCAAAAGACTACGTGAAGTCGTGGGTGCCCCGATTCAGTTTTGAAACCATGAGGTGTCCCCCAGGCGGTGGTGGAAAACGAAAATCATTTTTATGAAACGTTGTTTCACTGGCCCCTAGTGGTGGCCAAACAAGTGGTAGACATCGGGAATAAACCATCAATAGGAGTCCAAAAAATATAAATATAAGAACCGCATTTGCATTGAATCGCTAGATATCAATGTGTGTACATGTTCATGTTATCATGGCGCTTATTGAATTTGTATCTTTTCTATAATTATATTATTCCTATTTAATATTATCAAGAGAATTCCGGGTGTGTGGGTGAAATGTAAAGCGTGCGTTCACCGGCGGCGCCTGAATTCAATTCCACCTTTCTCAAGTCCACGCCGCTTAAGCTAAAGAAAATGATTTGTTGCGATGAGCGTTGGACCTTGTAAGCAAGCTATGTGAAAAAAAAACAAAACATTAAAAAGAAAATCTATATTTTCAATGTAATAATAAATCGCTAACGAAAATAAAACAAAACTTGCATACATGGCTTCGTTGCATTTAAAAACAACTAAGATGCAACCACATATTAAAACCCAAATCAATCGAGTGACATTTCGGCGTCATCATCTTTCTTGTCGCCTTTGTCATCTTTGCGTTTCTCTTCTTTCTTCTTGTCATCCTCCTTCGGCTTATCGGATGCATTGGAAGAGCTTTCAAGCGCTTTAAAGAAAGCTTGCATATTGCCTGTGTTCGCAGCCGTTGTGACTTCCGAAGGCAAACCAAATTGCGATATCACTGGACCCATTTGTCCAGAAGTCAATGCCGATGAGAATTGGTTCGCAGCCTGGAATAAATATTACGTGTTAATAGGTGTGTTCAATAAGCAAATTTGTTATGTACCAAACGAGGTACTTTGTTTACAATCAAATTGAATGTATTCAATAATTTGAAGTGTGCATTTTAACTATTTTGCACAAGACTAGAACATTATATTATAGGCTGCATGTTATAACTTCATTGAACAGTTGGTCCACAACAGCTCCAGATTTTTTGGAATATCAAGGACTACAGTCGGACTTTTAATTAGCTGCAGTAAAATGACAATTACGTGTTACCACTTTTTAACGAAATTTAAATAGTGATGTGACAAAATAATCGATTCATTCAAGTAACATTCAGTTCAAAATCGATCCATGTTAAATTGATTTGACATTATTAGAGGATGATTTTTATAACAAAATTCAGGATAATATAAGTTTACAAGAAAACATTGTGCAGTGCCTAATTACTGTTTTGTAATCACAACAGTGATCGGATTGGATTTATAAAAAAATCTTATCACAACACACATAACATCTTTTAAATATTCTTATTTTTGAGGTTTTTGGTGTTTTGCAAATAATCCTGTATAGTAAACGTTATTTCTAATGAAAACTGTAATTTATTTAAAAAAAAATGATTTCTTAGATCGATATAGTAGGAGAAAGTAAAAATTGAAACAAAATGATCTTTAGTGGACTGTATTTTCGCTGATTTGAAACTACAAGATATACAGAGTTGATACGACAGAGGGGCTTTCCTTTAAACTGCCTATACTAGATACCATTTTCAAGCTCTGTACCAAAAATCAATTAAATAGCAGCAGTAGTTTAGTCGCAAATGATTTTTTAAGTTTTTACCCCGTTTGAACACGATGTATCTTTCGTAACAGCTGATTATGTCTAACGCATAGGTCATGCACCTTAAAACGATAAATCTGAGTATAATCTACAATACGTTGTTGCCGCTCTGACGCAAATCACAAGTACAACCAAATATTTCACAAAAAAGTTGGCAATGCAAACAAGGAAGCAATAAATACACATACTTGCACTTTCATTACGAGAGTGACAATCATAGCAAAACATCCCGCGCGTAAAATAAATAGAAATAGGTCAGTGTGTTGCTATTGCATCCTAGATCCTTGCGATCGATAAGTGGGGTTTCCCGGCCTCTAAAAAACAAGTTTTTTCAGTGCGCCGACGCGACGCCACCCTTTGGGAACGCGCGTACGTTATGTAACACGGAAGCTCCTTTTGTTCTGTCGAACTCGCGCGCTGACAATTATTATTGTGATTTTGTTCAGTTATTGTGATAGGACACTAAATTATAAGTTTAAGACAGTAAGTATTTGAACTAAAAAATAGGATTATTTTAGCATTCTTAGCGACGGACAGTGATTTAATTAGAAAAATAAATAACAATCTTCTCCGTCGGTATGATTTGTGCATTAATGTGAATGGAGGACACATCGAGAATTTAAAAATGTAGTGTTTTTGTTGTGATTGTTGTTTTGCGCGTACTTCAAAACCTTACCTAACATAAAAGCCGCCTACCGCGCCACTGCCGGCGTCGGACCCCCGCCGCGCTCCGGCACACGCGCGACGTTGCCACTTTTGTTACCCAGGTATCTAAGTTCAGTAAACTTCATTTACAAAGGCTGTTGCGTTTTACTCTAATTTGTAAGCTATTTAGTTTGTTTGAAAAAAAAAATCTAATTTTTGGCGCTTTTTATTTTTAGACCGTATTGAATTAATACTAAACACCTATAGTTACGTAGTGTAATTTAATATCCCCTCTGTCATATCAACTCTGTATGTTTACCCAATCAATACAAAGAATATTTGATTGTTTACGGATAAATCAAAATTGGTAAATTTCGAATATCTAAGTTAAAACGATGTTTCATTGCATTTTAATCACATCACTAGTAGAGATAGTGTGGCAACATTTTTTTACGCAATGACAGTAAAAAGTGTAATTTTACTGCAGCTAATTAAAAGTCGGACTATAGTCAAAACTATTACAGAAGGGATTACATGGGGAAACAATCGCTGATGATGGTTGCAATAAAACACTAATAAAAATTGGAGTAAGTTGATGCAACATCTGCGCAGTACACTGATGGATTTCCTGGACATGGTAAGAAACTTCTTAAGTTTATCTAGTCCTTTATTAGTGGTAATATTATTTTTTATTTACTTGACACACATTAATGCACTGTTAATGAGTAAGTTCAAACAATAAATTATAAAATGAAACTTAGTAATAACATGCAATAGTCAGCAATAGGCAAGTCTATAATAATTTGGATTGAAGGTTGCCTAGATTTTTTAAAATTATGAAAGTGATGACGTCGTCATTGGCATGTAAAAGTAATATTATTCTGTAATCGCTCACTAAGGATGATTTCCACCAAACGGCTCTCACCGCATCGGATCGGAACGGATTTTACAATCTTTAAACGATAGTAAACCGTGTACACAGCTTGACCGCGGACGTCTTCCGCGACACGCGATCTTAGCCGAAAGTAAGTATCATGCGGCGCGCGCGATCGAATCCTTTCGGATGTCGTCCAAATTTTTCTTTTCCTTTTCTGTGTTTTATGATTATTTCCTGCTTCTAATAGCCCGGTCAAAATAGATATTCAAGGTTACATTAATTCGTATAAAACTGAAAATTGGTATGAATGTTGGGAACACCATTAAAAATAAATTGTCAAGTCCCCATCGATCCGACGCTTTGTGCGAATTAATGTAACCTTACCCCTATTTTTGAAGCTAACTTGACCGGACTATAATGCAATAGCCAACAATACTACGTCAACACGGTAGGAATGAAACTATTTGACTAGGCGCAGAAACGGATACGTTCGCAAGCGACGTATGGAGCCAATCGTATGCGTCGTACATACATCCTGCCGGACGCGACCGACTGTCGCCGTATCCATTCGTATCCTTTCCGATCCGATGCGATACGAGTTTGGTGGAAATCTTCCTTTATTGGAGAGGAATTCAATAAAATTTTGTCGCCTTTACTGACTCATCCATACTAATATTATAAATGCGAAAGTGTGTCTGTCTGTCTGTGTCTGTCTGTTACCTCTTCACGCTTAAACTGCTGAACCGATTTAGATGAAATGTATATGCGGGTGAAACCGCGGGGCGCTGCTAGTTAATTTATAACTCTCACCTCACATTTTGATTGGTAATATTATTACTTACCTTTAAAAGTAACACTGAAGATTTCACTTTACACAATTTCTCTCAGAAGTTCTAAGTGATAAAAAGCTTATTTAGACTTCTGCCATAACATTTTTGCTATTATAAAATAGGAAATTGTATATTCTTCAAGTCCAATTAGTAAGTAATCAAAATGTTCCAAATGTTTGCTTGGTACTGAGGTCTGTTTGTCTATACTGACATGCTAAACCGACAAGAGATTTTTTTTTCTGTAGTCTTTTAAATATAGGTGAATGTCTTCTTCATTGCAATGCCTTTGATGACGTCATTGAAGGTGAAATAAAGGACGTGGTATTTTCTCACCAATTCTGATGACTATAAGAAGAATAGGATTACCTATTCTTCTTCTAAATGGTATCCTAATGAAAAATAAGCCAATCCCAGTTAAAGAGGTAACATTTCTCAAAAATATGAGGCATAGCGAAGCCAGGAATCCCATGCACCTCGCACAAACAGACGTACCAGGAAGCGTTAGAAAAGTATGCGAAACGCATACCGCTCGATAAAATAAGAAGCCAGACGCGAGACGAGTCCCGGTGGCGACGTGCCGCAGCCGAGGACTGGAACGCTATACGTGAAGGTTCACCTGAGCGAACTGCGGTGAGAGCAGGGTGGTCCTTACATCGTCCTGGGCGGCGCCGGGCGTAGCGGGCGGCAGGTGCGGTGCCAGGCGCGGCGCGGTGCTGGGCGCGCTGGCCGTCGTCACCACGTCGGGCGAGGCCAGCGCCGCCGCCAGATCCACGCGCGCGCCCGCCGCGCCGGCCGCGCCCGCCGCGCCGGCGTCGCCCTCCGGCGGCGCGTTGCCGAGCCCTGAGAAGTAGCGCTGCAAGTCTGACAAGTAGATCTGCCCGCCTGCACCATCTGTTTCAAACGGAGCATAACTAGCTGTGGCTGTGCCCGCAACTCAAACACTACGGCGGCTCATTAACGGCGTGGTACGGCATGGCACAGCAGGTTGTGCTGCGGTATCCCGCGGCGTTCCGTGGCATCCTGCTGAAAGCCCGCACCGACCGAACTGCGCCCCATTAACCGAAATGACCGCTGCACAAGTTTCAACCTTATTTCAACTAGCTTAGCAATCATAATTCCTCGACACAAAGTGACCCATACGTCCCGCGGAATGCAATGGCGCGCCGCGGCAACTCGTGGAATGAAACGGTATGACACGTCATGCCGCAGCATGCCGCGGCGCGTCGCGTCATGCCACAGCATATCGCGACACGTCGCGGCATCGTGGTATCGAAATAAAGTAACATGAATTCTAAACTCATTGAAATAAGATTCAAAATAACTAGATTAGTAATAAAATCCTTTGCCATGACACGCCGTGCCGTGTCGTCAGTGAGCACCGGCTCTAAGCCGCCAGTTACAAACAACTGTTGGTAAAGTGAGAGGGTCAAGGGCTGTCTACTATGCTGTGACCATTTTAGTTTTGTATTTTCTTCCCCTTGGGGTCTTAAAGAAATAAAAGCCTACCCCGTAATTGCTTAATCACTTTTGACAACAATCCCCATAGTAAATTCAATATTTATTGAGGTTGAAACTACATAACTGTCATATTGGTCTTGAAAGCTAAACAGACTCTGTATTTATATGACTAGAAAGGGAAATTAAAAGAAAAATTGTTGGAATTGGCTTTCAAAACCAATCTAATTAGAAATAAAGTAAAAAAGGTATTCGATTATGACGTACCACGTGGCTGCGCAGCGGCAGCTGTATTGGGCGGAGTAGCGGTGGGCGCGGGCACGTCGCGTGCGCGCGCCGGTGTACGCGTGGCGCCGGGCTCGCTGGTGCGCGACTCGCCAGTGCGCGGCTCGCTGGCACGCGTCTCGGTGCGCGGCTCGCTAGTGCGCGGTGCACTACCACCGCGGCTGCTGTTGCCACTGCCCGCCGACGGACGAGCACTAGTGTTGCTGCTGTTGCTACCGCTGTTGTTACTGGCCAAACATTCTCATAGTTAATACACATTTTTTTTTAATGTGTTATAGCCCCGGTAAGCGACTTTAATCCTAACTTGCTAACTAATATTATAAATGCGAAAGTAAGTTTGTTTGTTTGTTAGCTTTTCACGCCTAACCACTGAACCGATCATCCTGAAATTTTGCATATACATTGTCAGGTGTACATCACGAAAACAAGTGCTGTTCCCGAGGAAAATAACAATAATGTTATTATGGTAATAGATGCGCCACGTGTCTATTGAATTTTGTAAAATTATTTAATTCTGAAGCGGTATGAAGTTCACCGGGTCAGCTAGTCAGTCATAAATCAGTTAACCTCCATTTAAAAAAAGAAGAAAGCGTAATAGGGTATTGGCAAGTTGACGGTTTTAATATCCAGCAATGTTTGTGTAATGAATTTCAATTCATTGTATTATTTCTCTCCTTTGAAATACACACATGAATAGAATAGTACACAGTGCGTTTTATAGAATTGAACTATGTCAATCCCACAACTTGTCTCCTACAGTAAGGACTGGCCAGCACTCACAGGGAGCCCTTTGTCCTGCAGTGGGACAATACTGGTTCGTTAGATGGATATTATTCATATGTATTTCGTCTGCCTCAATAGCGAGACATAGCTGAAACTATTGTATTGTCTTGTTAACATATTGACGGTGTAGTAACTACATATCTAATAACTACAAAATCATGATTCTACAGGAGGCAGAAAAAATGTTTAATTTCTATAGTTTTTAATATTTTAATAAAAACGTTACTTATATTAAACAAATATTAGGAAATGTTGTCGTCGATTCAAGACCAAATATGAGCTATTTCATATTTTACCTGCGAATATGCAATAAAGTGAAAATCACTAAAATGTTAGTTGTTAGATATTGACACTTCACTGTCGATATTACTATTGTAGAGCTGTCTTTTCTTCAAAAATATTGATTAGAAAATACTGAAGTAAATATTTGGAAAAAGTGAGTATGTACAAAGTATCAACTACAGGATGATTCTGATAATCTTGGAGTGATGATTAAAGGGGTTAGAAGATTTTTGTATGGAGGGTGGCCCTAAGGTCGGCCGCCATTTTGATTTTTTTTCAGAATCGCGGTGCACAACAAAAGTTATATATTTAGATAGAGGACGCTTATACAAACAAAAAATGTTACGTAACATAATATCCTAAAGCGTCAGGTTTCGGAGTTATTCACCGAAATATAAGTCGAAAACAACAAGGATTTTTTTGTTTTTTTTTTCCTTCAGGTAAGCATATTGAACTATTGGGGTAATAGAAACGTTATGAAACCGTTATGGAGAAGAAACAAATGAAGAATAGACATTTTTTAAATAAATAATATAAACGGCTATTTATAGTTCGTTTTTTAATCCCAGAGACTAATCTGACATTTAAGTCTTTTGTGTTTTCGTTTTTTTTTTCGTATAGAAGTTTGATATTGTCTTGTCAGATTAGTCTCTGGGATTAAAAATCGAACTATAAATTGCCGTGTTTTTATTTATTTAAAAAATGTCTATTCTTTATTTGTTTCTTCTCCATAAAGGTTTCATAACGTTTCTATTACCTCAATAGTTCAATATACTTACCTAGAGGGGAAAAAAAACAAAAAATCCTTGTTGTTTTCGACTTATATTTCGGTGAATAACTCCGAAACCTGACGCTTTAGGATATTATGTTACGTAACATTTTTTGTTTGTATAAGCGTCCTCTATCTAAATATATAACTTTTGTTGTGCACCGCGATTCTGAAAAAAAAATCAAAATGGCGGCTGATTTTAGGGCCAAAACCTTCAAACCCCTTTAGGATGGTAAATGCTAAACACAATTACTATTTAGTATATTAAATTATGTCTGGTATTTATAGCTACCCCATAGTGCCCAGAAGAGAGGACAGTCCTCCAATTTGGCCAACTCCTCCAAGAAGTTGCATGAGTTGTTGCTGAGACATGTTGTTCAGTATATTTTGTAGCTCTCCGTCCTGTCCACCACTGCCACCACCACCGCGTCCCCCAGATGTTGGGGGATTGTTCAAAGCCTCATTGATGCGGCGGCAGTAATCATCATCTTTATCTGTCTTGGGTTCCTATAAATCAATACATATCCCATAAGGTAACGGACCGCGTCGCCGAGGTCGGCCCAGAAAGAGATGGCAAGATGGCCTGGACACCTACCGCAAGGTCTGGTTCAAGGTGGCACCGGAACAGGTTCCTGGAAGGATTTGGGGGAGGCCTTTGCCCAGCAGTGGGAAAGTACAGGCGATAAAAGTAAAAAAAAAATGAGATATTAGCCTGTAATCCCTGAAGGGTTAGGCAGAGGTGCACCCACATTGCACCCCATGTAATAGGGGGGGCATATTGCCATCAGCCAGGCACAAATCCAGACTCAAAACAGAACAATTACCTTTTATTCATTAGCAGATGCAAAATGAAATGATGCAAATAATTATGATTTAAATGGAAAATAGTGACTGAAGTGTCCATAATCATGGTACTTTATAACATTCATGATGTGGTCTGATGCACTTTTTGATGCTTTTTTGCATGTGACCCAACACAAAATACATGTTATACAAGAGAGTAATACTAAATGAAATATTTTCATTACCTTGCTGGTTTAGTAACTACTTTTACAATCATCATTTAGATTTGGGGCAGTAAGACAAGATTTAAAAATAAGAGACTAGCTGCATTTCTTACCTGCATCCAGAAAAAGTACTTCTTAGAAAAAGACTTGAACTTTAGGACATAAACTCTGCCAGTTGTGCATTCGCTCACCCGCACAAATTCACAGTCATCAGGAAATATTAGCAAGTCATCCTCAACCTCGCCAGTAGTACGGTCTTTCCAACAAAAATGCATCAATGAGTCTTCTCCTTGATACACATACAAAAGACCCTTCCTCTTATCTGGATGTACCATACGACCTTTTAGAGTCATTCTTCCGGCACGAAATTCTACCAGATGCTTGTTGCCTCCAGAACTACCGCCTAAGCCAGAAGTACTACCGAATAATGCAGTTGCCGACATGATGCTGAAAGATAGATACAGAAAATTTTATAAGACTGAACGAACATAATATCATTCAAATGGTTCCATCCTAATCCAAAACAAAATGAACCAAATTAGAATGATAATTTTAAAATTAAGCAATTTACCTGAGCAATTTACGTACTTCGCAAAAATTATCTAATTGCTACTACTTCGTAATTGAAATCTAAAACAAAATTCAAACAGTCTGGAATTCTGGATTTGACGAATGACTATGGTTTTTTCACTTTTCTCAGTACAGATGACACACGTCGATGAGAAAATGGATGCTAATCATGATGTTGATAATTGGTGTCTTGGTGTGACCAATTTTTTTCGAGTTTCTACCTATCCCTAGTATAAATGATTATATTCTTCTATTGCTATTATAATAATATCTTGCTCCTAATTCCTTAGCTGCTAGGATTTCAAATAATTTGCATTTTGCTGGATAATCTAACACCCTCCAAAAATCAATAACGTGTCCAAGTTCACAAAATCAAATTGCTTGCATTTTATATGAAAAGCACCAGGGACCCAGGCCAGGGTAGCCCGCTAAATAAAAATTTTATTACGTTTTTTGCAATTTACAGGTAAGATTATTAGTTATTCTGTGGTATCAGGTAACGTAACATATAATATGTGGCTGAAAGGTCCCAGCAACCAGGCCATTAAAATAATATTTAAAAAAAAACATACAATATTATATATGTTACCGGCCAAACCCGATTTCAGGACAAACTAGTTTAGCCTAGGCTAAACTAGTTCTTCCTATACGCGATAGGGGGTGCCCTTCGCTCGCCCTTGGATCTTATGTCGACGGAGCCCCGCTTCGCGGGGCCCCTATTTCTGTGTAAAGGGTTTAAAGTAACCTAACCAAACCGAACCTCGGGGTGCCCTTCGCTCGCCCTTGCATTATATGTCGACGGAACTAGTTTAGCCTAGGCTAAACTAGTTTGTCCTGAAATCGGGTTTGGCCGATAACATATATATTGAGTTGTTACCATTCAAAATTTCAAATCATCAACACAACACAGCTCTCCGAGTTCAAATTACCCTCTATTTCATAGTGTAATTATTTTAGAGTGAAATTCAAACGGTTCATAAATTAATTATTTATTTGCACAATCTACACACGACGACATATTAAAGCTATACATGATACATGTCCAGTTTTAGCTGACATCGCTCTCGCATGTTGGCTTTTCGTGCTATGAGAAATTGAGAAGTCAGCTTACACTGGCAATGTATAGCTTGATATATCGTCGGGCGTACACACTGCTACAGACTTAGGAGTAGGTACATAATACTTAGGTGCTATAAAACGAATTTCAGTTTTTCTTTAAAAGAAAACTGAATATATCCGAGGCGAGGTGCTGTAATTTTTTTGACTACTTTCGCTTGCTATTACATTCTTAACATTTCTATATAATTGACAAATTAACTCGGCATAAAGAAAATAAGGAGGAGGAGCGTATATTAAAAGGTTGGGAGCCCCTAGCCCTAAGGAATGCAAAAGCCATACGGAATCCCGCTAAATTTATGTCATTCTAATGTCATGATTTCCTACCCTACCCCTTCCCTGCTCCTACCCTACTCCTACTGTACCCCTCTCCTACCATACTCCTACCCTACCCCTTCCCTACTCCTACCGTACCCCTCTCCTACCTCACTCCTACCATACCCCTTCCGTATTCCTACCCTACTCCTACCGTACCCCTACCCTACCCCTACTCCTACCTTACTCAGATACTCCTACTCTACTCCTACCCTACTCCTACCGTACCCCTACCGTACCCCTACCCTACTCCTACCCTACCTCGGCCATACTCCTACCGATCCCCTACCCTACTCCTATTCTACTCCTACCCTACCCCGACCCTACTCCTACCGTACCCTACTCCTACAGTCCTACTCTACTCCTACCCTACCCCGACCCTACTCCAACTGTACCCCTACCCTACTCCTACCTTACCCCTACCCTAGACGATCAATAGTTTTAAAATAAAAATAGTTTACGTCCTATACTCAGACCTACTGAATATACACACAAAATTTCATAAGAATCGGTCAAGCCGTTTCGGAGGAGTTTTGTTACCAACACTGTGACACGAGGATTTTATCGCTGTGCTGCGTGGAGCCACACCGGCATGTCCGTGTGTATTTTTTGTTTATTTTGACATTTTTAATTTCGTAATATCTTTTGAATGGAATGTCCGATTTCAATAATTCAAAAGTAATCAACAGGTGTCGATACAGTCTTGGATAAGAAACAACTTATTTGGCAAATAATTAATACAAAGGTATGGATAACAAGGTCTGATTTTGATCAGCATTTCTATCAACTTTTAAAATGTAAAAAAGTAGTTATAGTGACATAACTACAATAGTTGGACATTATGGTCTCGCAAAGTTTTTTGTAGATATTGATATGTTCTATAACATTGTAGAACATTTTTTTGTTCTATCATCAATACTTTCCGCAGCGCATGCGATGAAAGACATTTTATGGATAATTTTTTTACACCTTGGGTTGGTTTTAGTAGAAATTTCTAAGGATCTCTAATTTTTTCTAGTACTAAATATAGCCTATGTTACTCAGTGATAATGTAGCTACCTAACGGCAAAAGAATTTTTGAAATCGGTGTAGTAGTTTTTAAGTTTATTCGTTACATACAAAAATACAAATCTTTCCTCTTTATAATATTATTAGTATATTAGTATTAGTCAAAGACATTAAAATTTTATATGTACAATATCTTAAATCTCTTTGGTATTAGTATATTAGTGTAGAAGAAATTAACTCAAAATTATGAAATAACTTTAATTTCGGAAGTCGGTGTCTTGGGATCTGTTATTTAGTTTTTTGCCACCGACTTTCGAAATTAAAGTTACTTATTTCATAATTTTGTTGAGATGTTTTTCCTTTGACAATACACCCGTAGGCCGTAGCTCGTATCAATATGCCAGGCCATCACACTTACGCGTATTAGTCCATATCTTAAAAATTACTGAATCGGTTTTGATGAAACTTGCACTGTTCCCTAAGGTGAAGAAAATGTATGCCAATTAAAAAAAATGGTCACGATCCGATTAATAGTTGCGGAGAAATGCGTGGACAAACATACATACATACATACATCTATAACATTTTGTATATTTGTTTGGAAGCCCTAATAGATTGTCATATCCATATCCATACTAATATTATAAATTCAAAAGTAACTCTGCCTGTCTGTATGTCACCTTTTCATTTCATGCCTAAACCACTAAACGGATTTAGATGTGACAGAGAAATAGATTGCATTTTGCATCCCGGGGAAGGACATAGGATAGTTTTTATCCCAGAAATCATCCTTTAAGGGGGTGCAAAGGGGGGTGGAAGTTTGTATGGGGAATCAATAACCGCTGAACCGATTTAGATGAAATTTGGTATGGAGATAGTTTGAGTTGTGGGGAAGGATATAGAATAGTTTTTATCCCCAAAATTATCGCTTTAAGGCTGTAAAAAGGGGGGTGGAGATTTGTAAAGAGAACCAATAAAAAAATGACTACAATACTTTTATCGCGGGTGAAACCACGGGGCACACCTAGTGTGAATATATTGCAGTTCCAATAATATTACATACATACGTGTCGAATTGATAACCTCCTTTTTTTGAAGTCGGTACAAAGAGAAATTCTATGATAAAACCTACTAAAAAGTAGAAATTTATTTTAAAGTGGTAACAGCGGTAGGCATGACAGCGTTGCCAGATTTAAAAAAAGAAAACCCTACTGTGCAATGTCGATATCTTATTCGACTATAAATGATTATTTTAGCTCGCCTTGAATTTGATTTCGATGATGTGACTGCGAATCAAAATGTTACTCGAATAATCTTTGTCTAACAAAGTATTCAATTGCAAATATTTATAAAAAATCATGTCTCTGTTATATATATGTTACCGTTACAATACGGAATACGATCTGCAACTTACCGGGTACAATCCGTCAATGTGCGAAATATGTTACCGGCCAAGCCCGATTTTAGGACAACTGGTTTGAAGAAGAACTGGTTTGAAGAAGCTTCTGGCTTGGTAAGAAGTGTTACTGAATAAATAAATTGAATTGAATCCTGGAATTATTTTCATATGTATTTAAAAATAGTTTCAACTAATCAATTAGCTTACAGCTAGTTTTAATTTTAAGTAATGATTTAGTTTTGAGTGACGTTCTATTCTATACAGGCGTACTTAAGACAAATATTTTACTACTATTCATCTTCATATCAGCCTTATATTTATTTGAGGAACCAAACACACAGCAATTGGGTTAACAACAGATAGCTCGTCATAGGTAGCAGCACTGTTCAACGTCTACAAGCCGGCAATGTTTTCTTTAAATGATAAATTATTTATTTTCTGTAAGTAGGTTTTTACACGTCAAACATATTTTTTTAAAGCTAGATGAGGTCAGCGTTTCCTATCTGACTACGAGTACTCTGAGAAGAAAGGCCGAAATAAACTCAGAGGTCAGTCTCTTTTAAAGTCCAGACAATCTTGGTCAGATCATGTGAAGACCGGAGATTGGTGTCTGAAATGGTCTTATGAGGAAAGAACCACACAGATTGAGCGGACCTGTCCAGTCAGTGCACGCATTTGTCAAAAATCGTGCAGCTCAACTCAGAACTTGAGGAGCTCAACAATTCGACGAACAATACTAAAGAAAGGACATTTGGGTAGGCCGCGTAAATTACTCAAACTGCCAGATCATGATTAAAACTAACTAAACAGGAAATTATGTTTACCTACTTTAGTGTCGATCACAAATTGAACGAAAACTAGAAATTTAGATAAATATCTAAGCAGTTGTATTCCCGTATTTTTACAGTGAACAGCTGCGCAACGGGGCATATTATTTAATTATGCATATAAGAATTCACTTGTTTACAAAAAAATGTATATTGATAATGACAGCTAACTGCCAAATTCATAGACGCCGAATAGTAGCGAACTAGCGACAACTGAAGTGAGCAAGTGCCAGTTTTTATCCCCATCAAAACAACCTGACACAGATCTGCAAATTGCAAACAACTTAAGTTTTGAATTTCGCGGGGTTTTTTTTTATTCGACACGAAATAATCGAGTAACATAAAAACAAAATTGTAATGGTATCGATTATTTTTACTTGACGGACGTCGATGGACTATTCGACTAATAAAACGTCGTACGTGACGTGTTTTGTACTTATTTAATCGTTGTTTCACTAGGTACTTTGAGAATAAAGCGAAGTTATTTACCAAGTACAGTACAGTAATTTAATTAATTCTTCTGTCGACTTTTAAACTCAAGTAATTAGGTTTACTATTTATAAGTATAAACTGAAACGTATAAATTGTGGATCGCTTTGCGGTTTTTTTCTTCAATCAACATGAGTGGTGTACAAACAGGTATGTTAGTTTCTCTGTAGGTATTGTTTTTGTTATTATATGCGATACGTAATTGTTATAAGTCGTCGCTCCTATTGTATTATTCCAACAAAAATCTTCAATATCCGTATCTACCCGATAGGGTATTGAATGAAGTAGCCACTGTTTCTAGCTGGACGATTGTTTTCCAAGAAAGTACGTAACAATACCAGACGTTTTGGAGAAATTATTAGATTCCAAGACTAGTCCTTGATTATTTAATACAATTGGTACTTATTAAAATAGGTATACCTTATGCCTCATTGTACTTAATTGCTAAGTGTTGGGGGCATCACTGACACTTTAATCCTATTGAGACAATGATTATAAAAGAAGTAGTGTCACAGGTAGCCTGCACCTGCACAATTTACATGTATTTACTGCCCTTTCTGTTTCCTAACATGTATAACATATTTTTTCCTCAGTTCCTTTCTCATAAAGGCAAAGGCATGCTGATTCAATGACATTATTTAAAAAAATACTTATTGTTGTATGACTCATACTAGGACCATGCTTCAAGCATGAAAATAAAATATTGATGTTTTACAATTTCTAGATTTCACTATCTTAGTTATCTATGTGTCATTCAATATTGAGTAATTCCATTACATAGTAGAACCTAAATCTTGATAGTAGGTACTTTATTTGATTTTTACTGTTTCTACTTTATATTAATGACCTACCCCGTCAAATTCGACACCCAATGACATTATTTGCCGATGACAGCACTGCTATAGTCGAATGTATGAATGAGACGAACTACGAAAATGAAATAAACAGCACACTTAAAACAATAATAGATTGGCTTAAAAAAAATAATCTCATCATAAATTTAAAAAAAACTAAAGTCATGCATTTTCACCAGAGGTTACAGCCAAAAAAAGTAATTGTTGAATATAATGGCCAAATCGTAGACACTACTTCAGTGACTAAATTCTTAGGAGTGCAGATTGACGATAAATTGACATGGAAATCTCATGCTGAAAATGTATGCCAAAAACTTAGCAAATCTTCGTATGTACTCTATAACCTCTCAAATAAACTAAACATAAATACATTAGTTATAGCCTATCATGGATTAGTTGCTTCAGTATTAAGATATGGTGTCATATTTTGGGGCAATTGCAGTGAGAGGGAAAGAATATTTAGAGCCCAAAAACGATGTATTCGATCAATGACAGGTCTTAAGTTTACTGAAAGTTGTCAACCTGTATTTATATCCCTAAATATTTTGACATTACCTTGTTTATATATACTAGAAGTTGCTCTATTCGTTAAATTAAATAAACACCTATTTACCTCAATGATTGACATAAGGCAACGCACAGCACCAATGAGGTCCCAGTATAAAAACCAATTGTGCACAGGTGGTCATAAAACAGCCTTATTAAAAAATAGCATCTTTTCCATGGGACCACTTGTATATAATAAATTACCTGAAACTTTAAAAGACCTTCCCATAAAAATGTTTAAAAATCAATTAACAAAACTATTGCTGGAGAAATGCTATTACACAATTAAGGACTTTTTAAATGACAAAACTATATAGGAAAATATTATCGATAAATGTACGTTGTCTCTGCAATTTAGAATGTTTCAGATTATAATAATGACATTGTTATTTATTTATTATTTTTAATGGTTGTTGCTGTATTGTAATTTGACAAAGATTTTGACATTACCAGAATATGTAAAGATTATAACTAGTAATAATTGTGATTGTCGTTAATGTTTTGATTATTTTGACATTAAGCTTTGTAACATTACATATTACGACATATATTCTTCATTACATGATTTGCGAGAGATTTATATTTAATTCATTGATTATTTTGATTATTATTTCGTTTATTTATTTATGTACATTAATTTATTATTATTATTTTTTTTTTGTTAATCTGATCTGTAACTACATATTAAATTTGACTATGGCTAATAATAATCGTATCGATAGCTGTATCTATAGTACTATTCAATTCAAACCTAATATTTTGCATGCCGTAAGGTAAAATGTATCGGGACACTTATCAAATATTCCAACTTATATGTATACCTACATTATCAGCAAATAAATGATTTCTTTCTTTCTTTCTTTCTTTATCATTATTTTTTATTAACTGTTTATCTATATAATTATATCTTATTATATAGAGCAATTTCATGACTGATTGACTGACTGGCAAATTATTCACACTATGTACTGTCTAAACCAGTGAAGTTTGTTTAACAGTTTATGTGGCCTGATTCCGTTTGCCATCTAAATCAAGTAGACAAGATGCAAAAGCTAGTTTTTTAAAACATATAAAAATTTCTATCTTGCTATAGTTAAATATTTCATATATATTTTGTCTACACAGAGCATAATAAAATGTATCATTAAATATGCCAGGGCAGCCGCTTCAATATACAGGCTGAATATTTCAATTGGGTGTGGATGGCCAAATCCGAAACTATGAGGAATAGAAAAAAGTACTCTAAGGAGTCACGGGCTCGATTTTGATGAAAACTAAAACTCCATCATTGGGTTTTTTAAAAATCAGTATTTCTAGTCAGGAATCGAACCCGCTGATTTTGAAAAAAAAAAAAAAACACAATTATTACACCATTCGATAGTGTTGCTAATAAGGATCGAATTCTGGGAAGTAATGATATACGGGAAACTAAAGAAAAGAGCTCATTTTTAATAGAAAAGGATGAAACAAGAAAAGACCCTTTAGTTTTTAAAGTTATTTTTTATTTAATTATTTTGGGACTTATTTAAGTAATATTTTTTTTTTTAAATGTGCTAATTAAGCTCTTTCATTTGATACCCAACACGGCATGATTTAAAAACGCATATACCTTCTCTGTACCTTTACGGGTAAAAAAAAATTTTTTGGTCATGACTTTATGTCTGCTAGAGGGCGCCATATTCAATTTATTGTGACGTCACATAGCCTATAACCAGCGAACGGTCAAAACGCTTCGAACGGTACCTCATTTGTCCAATTATGACAAGTAGTTAAGAAGTTTTGAGGGAACAGATGAATATACATATATACCGGTCAAAATCATAACCCTCCTTTTTGCTTTGCCGTGGTCGGGTAAAAATGGATCTGCGCCGGGAACATTTTCGCGCTATGATTTTTTACGATTTCAAGTGTCGCCTGAAACCGGACGAATCGTACGATAGACTTCAAATGGCGTTCGGGAATGAAGGCCCTTCTAGGGCAACCGTGTATCGTTGGTATAACGAATTCAAGCGCGATCGACTAACTTTGAGGGATGAAGAAAGAAGTGGTCGCCCTTTGACGGCTGTTACGGAAGAAAACGTGTTAGCAGTGAAAAATTTAAACCAAGACAATAGGCGAGTTACGTATCAAGAGATTCAGCACACCCACTGCAGGTTGGGTCGGGAAGCCTTCACGAAATTCTACACGTGCATCTTCGCGTGAGGAGGATAGTCTCACGCTGGGTGCCGCACAACCTCACCGATGCTCAGAAGCAGGCCCGGGTGGGATGGAGCCGTGATATGATAAACAAATTTGAAGCAGGCTCGTTACAGGCGAGTCTTGGATTTATCAATACGATCCAGAAACGAAGCGCCAGTCGACGGTTTTGGTGTTTCAAAACGAATCAACGCCTACCAAAGTGAAGCGATCTAGAAGCAGGGGGAAGATTTTGATCGCGAGCTTTTTCAATTTGACTGGCTATTTGGTATCAATTCCTTTACGGAACCAAAGAAGCATCAACGCTGAATGGTATACTACCAAATGCTTGGCAGAAGTTTTCGATGTTGTGAGCATCAAGCGACCAAACACGGCTCCGCGGGCTACTGTTCCACCACGACAACGCGCATTCACACACCGCGCTCAAAACGAGGGACTTCCTGGACAGCACGCCGGTCAAACTCCTGGGTCGCCCTCCTTACAGCCCTGACTTAGCACCGTGCGTGTGACTTCTTTTTATTCCCGAAAATAAAAAAAGCTCAAAGGGATTAAATTTTTATTTTATTGAAATAATGGGCTTTGCGGATATGTTAGTGACGTTTAATTGTGTTATTTAGGTACTAGCACCAACTAACGCAAGATTGGCGAAGATTGACAAGGAGAGACGACCTCAAATGAGATGGAATAAGGCTACTACAGAGAGAGAGAGAGAGACTAAGACTGCAATATTCAATTATACTTTCCAACTATGTTGGGGTTGGTTTCCAGTCTAAGTACCAGTATTTTACAAGGATCGACTGCCTATCTGACCTCCACAACCCAGTTACACGATATCCCTATCCCGTAAGACTGCAATTGAAATAAAATCTAAAGAAAAGAATGTAATTGAAATTAAAACTAAATAGAAATCGAGGCAGTTATCGGTGTGAAACAAAGGGTTAACGTACATTTAGGTACAGAACCTGAAAATAATAACCTAAATAAAGGGGTAATCCTGTATAAGACGCGTAATCTTAAGAGGTAACTCTTTCTGTTCCTCTGGAGCGCTTCCTAACCGCTGTTAATATTCACCAAGCTCTCCATCCCGAGAGGTGAGAACCATGTTTTTGTGTTAATTTTTTCATTCTTTCAGCTCACTTGGTCTTTCCACGGAGAGAGTACCTATACAATGACCCAATCCTGCACCCTAATTGCGTAACACATTATCAATCGGAATCTGAATCATTATGATGAAAATTGCTAATCCATTGCTTCACAAGTTCGAAAAATGTTTCTGCTCAACGTTAACGCAATGAATGTTGTTGAACAGTCAAATGAAACAGATTCCGATTGATAATGTGTTACGCAATTGCCCAGTTGGATTCTATTCTGCTTGAGTTTGAAGGAAACATCTTTGTAATCTTAAATAAGGGATTTATAAAATAAATCACTTAATCGTGACCGTACCATTTGTAGGTATATGGACCTACACATGGTAAGGTCACGATTAAAAGTATACCTAGATAGTTGAGACTGTTGAGAGTGGATAAAAAAAATACCTGCTTTATTCGCGATAAAAACTTTATCCAATTATTTAAGAATGAGTCATTTGTCGTGCAAGCTGCAGACTTTTTTAGTGTATTTCGTCAAGTTACAAATGACGCAACACTACCGTGGCCCAGCTCCCGCGCCGCCCGCTCGCTCGCCTGCGGCACTGTCAATAAACTTTAGCGGCACAAGGTGAGCTGAATCTATGGTTTTGTTGTTTTGTTAGCTCTTTGAAACTCGTTGCTTAGTCACAGAGTAACAGCCCCTGTGTGATTCACTGATACCGCGTTATAATATATATATTATATATGTTCAAATATGTAACAAATTAAATCCTACTTTAAAAAAATTGCAAATATTTTGGAGGTCAAAATTGTAATTTATACACCGCCGAGATCGGAGCTCGCGTTATTGGTGAAAGTGGCGAACACGAGCAATCAGGCAGCGGCGCGAAACGAACGCAAGTTGGTTCGCTTGGAGGGGCTCGACGTGGCGGAAGAAACTGACATCATTGCGCGCCGCCGGTGCACGCATTCATGTTTCTCGAGTTGATCGTGAATATTGCGAAATACAAAATGTTTGTAAAGTGACAGTAACTATTTACTTATTTATAATGTAGAGTTACGTATACAAATAAGTGATCTCAATTTTTTGCCAAGGCGCATGATTTTACCGCGTGTAACATAAGGACCATTAGCTTGAATTATATGATCAAATAGATACAAAATATGCTTAATTGCCGCGGAAGACGAGGCAGATAGAATGGCAAGTGATGGAACGTCGAGCATCGGCGTGGAGCCGACGAGCTTGGAATACATGGAGGATCCTTACTTTTTGCCACCGGACGATGACTCTACACCGAGTTTCGATGTAGCTGTGGATGAACTGGATGAACTAGAGGAGCCGAGCTGGCCACAAAATGACCCTGACGCTGACTGGCGCATGCTGCCTGACCTCGCCGATTCCGCTCTTTGCATTGAAACTGAATTCTACGTGGACAATCGACGTCGCCGTCTTAGAATATTTAGAAAAAAAATGCGAGAAGTACGAGTTACTTTTCAAGATTTATCAAAGCCTTATCTTGCCAAGATGTCCAGTCACACAAACTACAAGAAGTTCTTAGGAATCGCAGTTGGAGGTTAGTTAAAAAGAGGCAAAGAACACAGAAAAGCTTTCAATTATTATGTATTAATATTACTCGCTTAAAACTGACGTTCAAGTGAGTAGTGAAACTAGAGAACGGTTAATTCTGTATAGGATTGAATGAAATTCGAGGGTTATAAGAAGTGATGTTTGGTACCTCTACGACTATTTATTATTTTCAAGCTTGTTGTAGACGTAGTATCTACCTATCTATACCTGCCTAGTAGGTACCTATCATAACAGCAACAATAATATTTACTAGTAGCTGTATTATATGACTTGTTAGTATATGCAATTTATTGCCCGATATGTTACCGAATATGCTTCACAAGATCTTCGACCAAGATCCCAGACCAGTTGATCAAGTTGAAGAGGGTCGATTAAGGTAGTATCTTATTTATTTTTTAGAATTAGAAACTCATTTATAACTTATTTGGGCTTACATAAAGGTATCGTTACTATACTTTAGATCTAAAATTATATCAATTGAAAGAAGTTACCAACATTTAACTACTTACGTTTCTAGACATAAGCAGCAAAATTCACGCGTGTTAAAAAACTGTAACGGTAATTTTTTTAGTCATAAAATTATTCATAGTTGTACGTCGGGGAACCATACTGAATTAAAAATATCCGTTTCATTAATGTACTGTCTGTATTGACGTATTGATTGTTCATAAAATAAGGTTTTTGCGTGTTTATGTGGTTTTATTGAATGAACAATTGTGCTAGGTAAACCTCTATGGCCCGAACTCTACAAGATTCAAGATTCTTTAATTGTGGATAGTGCGACAATACCGTCCATCGCGTTCAGTTGCGATGGGGATGCAAAAAAATATTTCAAATAATAATGTGTCTGTTTTCGTTGAACTTTAAAATACGTAATACTCGCGCCTCGTCTCTTAAGGCAAGTGTCTTGATTGATGTGATGGTTTTAATTTTTTGCTAGACTTATAAGCGCCTAAACACTATGCACCTAATAATAAAATGTGACCTGTGTTATCTGACACGCCGTAATAATTAATAATATCCATCATGAATATTAGTGAGTTAAGAGCCCTCTTACAATTTGGTACTAAGTGCGCATCTTTTTTTTGTTAAAACCGACCGCACCGCACGCGAGCATCGCGCTGTTATTAAATTCCATACCAAACAAGGAAAAGTCAAAAAACTATTCACGAAGAGATGGTGGCTGTTTACCAAGATTCTGCACCTTCGTTATCTACGGTTCAAAAGGGGTCAAGTGAATTTAAAAGGGGCAGAGAGAGAATTGAAGACGACACTCGCTCGGGCGGCCCGGTTACAGCCTTTACGGAAGAAAACGTTAAAAAAAAATTGAGAAGCTTAGGATGCCCGAATGAAGATCAAAATTATAGCAGAGATGTCCCGCCTCTGTGTTGGTTCAGGGTAAACTGACCACACCGGTGTGTTGCTTCTTCACGACAACGCCCCGATCCACACGGCGCGTGTTTCCAAGAAATTAACCACCCACCCTATAACCCGGACCTAGCCCCGAGTGATTATTATTTGTTCCGTAATTTGAAAAAAGACCTCCGTGGGAAACGATTTTCCAACGATGAAAAGCTCATGGCGGCAATAAATGCGCATTTTTCAGAGAAAGAAGAAAGTTGTTTTATACGGGGTATGAAAAAGTTAATTTCGAGATGTAATAAATGCATTGGGGTAATGGGGGATTACATTGAAAAATAAAAATTATTTTAATTCAATGTACGTCTTTTTCATGCCGATACCGAGAATACACCGAAAGCCCCTCGTATATTTAATTATGATTTGAGTTCCATCACTTTATTAAAATAAGACTTGAAAATATCCTATTTTTTTTTGTCGAAATTATTTACGGTTTAAGCGATACACTGCTTTAAAAAACCAACTTTTTGACCGTTTTCTGAAACCTCCGCCTTAAGAAGACGTAATATCGTAACCTACCTAGTTATCATCGACCCATTTCTTACGAAAAATGTTCATTTCGCGCAGTCGCACGGTATGATAGTCATGATAGATTAAGTTAACAGGTAGATACTCTCTATGTTTTCTTAAATACGGCTAGAACCTTGATACGCATAAATAAGATGTTAGAAATATCTAGGATAAGCTAGAAGATGCTTATATGCCAATTTATTTTCATTGACATGTTTTTAAAATGAGTTTTTATCAACAAAGCGCGCTGTGTAATATCATTAAGTACAGGACGTAATACGGGATGGGACTGATATGCCAATGCCACACCTCAATAATCCAAATACCTACTAACATCTATGTACAGTCGAAAACTGTTGTCAAAATATTTTTAATTTGTACCATAGAAAATTTGGTTCAAGTACGGAAACGCTCTCTTAATGTTCTAGAAAGCTTTTATTGTATAGAGTTAGGATAAAAATGTTGTTATGTAATACTAAAGAGGAACAAAATCCTTGGTCACTCTATAATTTGCTTTAAATTCGTATTCATTCATAGAAAACGCTTTGTCCGTATAACGCTTCATCCGACACTCATCTCGTCTTTGTTTCAGTTGTTTTTTTATGGGAATTACGTAAAACACTATATTTACTGCTTATCGTGTCATATTATACTCTTATGCAAAACAATTTCTAAAAAGTTACACTATTGTTATTGGAAAAATCACGGTCAACAAAGTATCCCAACTCAATATTGACGCAATACACAGCTGTCAAGATTACCGTTTACCCCACGCCAAGCCCGAACCTGATTCCACTTCGTTCTCCAAAATGGACACCCAATTTAAAAACCATTTGGTGCTAGCATCGAACTCAAGAGTACGAAACGTCACAATTCCAATGTCGATCTATCGGAATTAAATTCAAGAGCAAGCACCCTGGTTAAAAACCATTCTACGTTCAACAGTTTCGCAAATTAGAATGTAGTCACTAAGGCTTGATGTTGGTAATCGTGCAATTTAAAATGTATGTGCTATGAGTTGAATGAAGCAATATATTATTCTTTTATTGTATTACGTAACTTTGCTTTCCCCCGATAGGCCACCGATCAGTACCAACTCAGTCGGACGGATCCCACCATAAATGATGCTTCGTAGTTTGAGTTT
The DNA here is from genome assembly GCA_945859645.1 of Amphipoea oculea. Classification (NCBI taxonomy): domain Eukaryota; kingdom Metazoa; phylum Arthropoda; class Insecta; order Lepidoptera; family Noctuidae; genus Amphipoea; species Amphipoea oculea. Next base: position 9,558,134 of record OX243862.1, read on the forward strand.
TGTTTATTGTTCTGAAGAATGATAATTTAGGTCTGATAAATTAATTATTTAGTAGGCTTCAGTTGAAAATTATTTTATTTTGTCTGCTTTGCTCTTGGATTATTTCACTTTTTTGAAAACCTAGATGTAAGTTAGGTATTTTATTTTTATAGAATATGCGTGGTTGTCATCTTGAACCTATTTCTTTCTCTTACCGAATATGAACAAATCGTAGGCGACTAGTGTAGTTTGTCATACCTATATCTATCGAACCCTTGCAAGGGAACGCTTTTGTACTAGGTACGACTACAGTCTACTAAGGTTTCTCAACCGTGACTTATTCTTAAATATCAATGTGTGTCTTGCCCGCGGCTCGTATAGGTCATATTTCACGAGTCTACGATACACGAGTCTTCTTTTTTAGGGTTCCGTACTCAAAGGGTAATAAAAACGGGACCCTATTATTAAGACTCCACTGTCCGTCTGTCTGTCTGTCACCAGGCTGTATCTCATGAACCGTGATAGCTAGACAGTTGAAATTTTCACAGATGATGTATTTCTGTTGTCAAACAAATACTAAAAACAGAATATAATAAATATTTAAGGGGGGCTCCCATACAACAAACGTGATTTTTTTAATATGCAGTGTTAAATATTTTACGGTGGTACGGAACCCTTCGTGTGCGAGTCCGACTCGCACTTAGCCGGTTTTTGTTTATTTCGTGGTATTTCAAAACATTCCGTTTCCAAGAGTTTCTCGCCGATTCTTCGCAGTAATTATATCCTCGGTCAACCTTTAAATTTAATTAGGTGTCTGGCTAGATCCGAAAGCTGCTTAGTTGTAGGATTATTGATCCTTTTAACTAATTGTAGATCTTGCTATCACGTTGTAGCCGTTGTAGGCACGAAAAGGGGCGGAAAAGGGTTCAAAAATGGTTGTTTTATTATTTTGGAATATTAGTCATCATTAGGGGTCCTGGAAGTAGGTTCACGTAAATAGTATCTACTAGTTGGGTCCAATCGAAGTCTCGACTTCTCGCTTAAAACACTGACGTTCACAATGTTCTTCTAAGTAGTAGTCGTCATCCTCTTGCCCTACCAATTTATTTGGGGTCGACTCAGCATGTCTTCTTCTTCCATCCATCTATATTATACATATATCATCACAGTGGTAGTAAGTACCAGAAACTGTCTCTAAATTGTGTAACTTTTACCTTCAGCTGAAGAAGCGATGGCCGGCGCCGGTGCGACTAGTGACCTGAACACACCCGACGAGCTGGCGGGGCTCACCCCCGAGCAGGCGGAGCAGCTGCGTGCAGAGTGGAGCCGAGAGCTTGCGCGTGTCGAAGACGAGATCGCTACACTGCGCACCGTATTGCAAAGCAAGGTATGATAATCTACTTAATAAAAAAAAAAACTTAAATTCATTCACTGACAGACAACTTTCAGCCTATATCTGGCCCTAGAAGCCCGAAATCATGCACAACAGTTGCTTATGTAACGAAAGTGAGCACTAACGAAGGATTTTTGAGAATTCATTCCTTTAAGGGAAATGTGGGAAGAAAATTGTTATGGAAGTTCGTCATTTTGCTTCACTAAAGCTATGAAGTACTCGACTTTAGGTTCGGTTGTGACTACCAATATTGCACATGAAGATTCTATTTCGTATTTTGTAAGATACTCACGCTTATTTAAATATCGATTCTATCAATCAATTTGCACAGAATCAGGCGCATCATTTATTTGCTGTTATCTTTTTACAATTGCACCTTAGCAATTACGCCACTGGTCAGAGTCAGTCCCCGTCTGTCTGATCCTGACCTGCTCAGTTTAAGTTTACGAAATTGTTTGCGAACGAAGTGGCGGACAATAGACACTGTCGTAATAATAACTGCGGAGCAATTCTAGTATCTCTTTTTGTTTCAGATCCGCCAAAGCTCCGAATTAAAACGAAAACTTGGCATAACTGTGTGGAAGGAAATTACCGAAGATGTTAATCAGGGTTTAAAAAATGTTAAAGAAAGCCAAGTGTAAGTATAAGTTATGATCGGTTTATTTGCGTGAATGTGTAACTTTCGTACATTCATGTTGATGCCTATTTGTTTTTTCTCGAGGGTTAGAACATCTACATATTATTGGTTTGGTAGTGGTGTTTGGCTTGAAATTTAATTTTGCTTGAGCTTAAGATGGCAAATGGTGGCGATTTATTAAGTAGTACGTACTTATTTCACGTTTGATTTGTTGTACGACAGCTATCAAACTATAGAAACACACGTGGCTGCGCTTACACAGGCTGTGACTGAAGCACCAATGTAAGTAAAGTTGACAATTTGAACACTATAACACTATGCCGCACTTAAGAAGTGGAAGTGAGTTTACTAATAAAATTAACGTAGGTAACTAAACTATTGATGAAAAATTAGGGTACCTAATGCATGAGTTTCACATACTTACCTTAATTCATTTTATTATATAGTTTTATTTATTTATCATACGTTAAATTTAATCTGGCTTGAAGCTTATACAGGGTAAATAATTTTAAATTACAGGTTATAGAGAAAAACGCTGAAAAGGAACCATGAACTATATATTTTTTTTTTTATAAATAACATTACAATACATTTCTCTCACTCTTTGTTTCTCCCACATTTAACCCGTCTACCTTCAAATCAAGAGTGAACAGGCATCTTCTGGGCATGCTCGTTCCATAATAGACCTCAATGATCATATAAACTGTTCGAAGTCACCATTTCATGTTCTGAGCGCAGCTGGACTCAACTTATTGTTACATTTTTTTTTTAAATGAAATTAGCCCATGGTTTGTTACAGCGTTTTGTCTTTAGAACCTTACAGAATGTACCCACACTGGCTTGAAAAGAAAATTCATCTGTTTTGTAGCAGAGGCTTTTTAGGGTTGATTTTTCAATAATCAGATAACTTTCATCTTAAGAGTACCTTAATATTACAGCTTGATATATTATCTTCTATAGGTACAATTGCCGAAACGCCATATTCATTCTTTAGATAAAAGTTATCTGACGATTGAAAAACCGCCCTTCTTAACATACAAATACTATTTTTCTTCCAGTTCTAACCCGAAAGAAAATTGCTAACTTTATTAAATGTATAACCTACTTACAGATTTTTACTGTCGCCGCGTTACAAGCAAAGTTTATTGTGATACTCCCTTTAACCTCCGTCCAGTCATTATTGATAACATTTCACTATTGTAAAGTACTCATTGTTTTTGTAAGTTCGACTTCACCCACTGATGTACATACGTATTATTAACAAATTCGTGCTAACCTATATTTTGTGTTGTCACCTATATTTACCCCTTTCTCAAAAGTGTAATGTTGAAAAGAAATGTAATAAAATTAAATCATAAGTCATAATTTTCACCCTCCGGAAACACCGCAAGGAGACTTCCATGGCAATTTTCCAAAACTTGTGCCAGGGTCTTTGGCTTAAAATTGACTACCTTTTTTCACATCAAAAACGTAAATAGATCAGTTTTTGCTACCAACTCATCTAATTATAAAGCCGAATCGATTGAATGATAGATTTTTTGTAACATCAATGCTTGTTTTTATAGATACCAAAAAACCGAATCTGTGATAAAATCGACTGCGGAGAAGACAACTTCGATTCTCGGCGGTATCACTGCAGGAATGTCGACTAAGATTGGTCAGATGCGAAACTCTGATTCGTTCCGCTCTATCGAAGAACGTGTTGGCACGGCGTACGAAAATGTAAAGGTGACGAAATTTTGTACATTTACTTGAGTTTATCAAAATGAAATGATCTTATCAAGAACCTATCAAAATAAATAGTATGAAGGAAAAAGTAGATTGGCAGGAAATTTATATTTTTCACCAGTTATTTTGCTGGTTTATATATCACTGACTAAGGAATAGAAAGAAGAATCTATGTGTAAGTGTATCTACAGTAAAGTATATTCTATCGTATCTTCTAAGGGAACGATTATTAATATATATAAAATAATCTCACACTAATATTATAAAGGCGAAAGTTTGCGAGTGTGTGTGTGTGTTTATATGTTTGTTACCTCTTCACGCTTAAACCGCTGAACCGATTTAGATGAAATTTGGTAAAAATATAGTTTGAGTCCCTGGAAAGGACATAGGATAGTTTTTATCCCGATATTCCCACGGGATCGACCTTTACGCGGGTGAAACAGCGGGGCGAAGCTAGTAATTAATAAAATGTTCACCTTTTTTTTTTCTACAAGTACCATAAAGAAAACATTGGGAAATATTTAAATGAACCTAAATATTTTCACCTCAAATGATGTCAGCCTTTTGTTAATAAATTAATGTCTTCTTCTTTTTAAAAACTATCTGTACCGTTAAGAGGAAATGCGGTCAGAGAGACTTTTGAAAAAGCAGAAGTAAAAATTGAATTATTGTTTTAATGTAGCTCGGCATTTTTTGTAAAATTGAAATAAAAAATGAATCCAAATTCTGTGTAACTTTTCAGGGCAAAGTGTCATCTAGATCAAATTCAACGCAAAGCTTCGACGAAGCTCTGCGTGACGCCAGCCGCACGGCCAGCGGCGCCACGTCACCCACGATCCCCGAGAACAAGCCCTTGCCCTAGTCGAGCTGCACGCACCGCACCCACGCCGCGACGCATGCCACACGTACACGAGCTGTCGGACGGCCAAACATCGGCCTCCACAGGCACTAACAACTTTCATACAAGGAATATTGCATACATTCGTAATGCACCCTTACTTGATATACAACACCATTTTATACGTGCTATTAGATAGTTTTTAAAATTGTGTACTTATATTAAAGTGTTTATATATGTGTCTAACGGTGATACTGCATGTTTTTTTTTAACAAGGTTATTGGATTATTATTCACTATCTTTTTAGTTAGATATTGGTATGGGAAAGACACTTGTCGGAAACGTGAAGAATTTGCAATTTTGATTTCGCAAAACGCAAAACCTAAATACATGCAATCATGATGTAGGGGTGTGTCATTTGACTTTCTAGACATCGAAAGATGGTCGATAATCTGTAACGATGATTAATTAGCATTGTGTATCACGAGTGCATTATATTGTGTGCACCTTTGTTGTAATCTGCGGCGTGGTAGAGTCCTTTAAATTCATTTAAGAGACTGCTGGTTAATTGCTTCATAATGTATCTCTTGTTCGTTTCTTCGTGTCTTATGTAATAGCATTCCAAACTATGATCACTGATGAATCATGGCAGGATTTGTACAAAAAAAAAAAGAGGTTTAGAGAAGTTGGAATTCTAATTCTTATACTCTTGGGTGCCTAAAAGTATCTGCAGGCATTTACAATATTTTTATAAGCCCGCAATAAAAATATAATGTTCAAAGTAAATAGTTTAACGAGTAGCTCATTATTTCAGAACGAAACGGCAGCTGTCAGTGTAAAGAGCAGTGGTAAATATTGAAATCTTTAGATTCGCCCTACCGCGTTAAAATAGTCGCATTTCTGATTCGTTTTGACGCCTCTGATACACAATGTCGCAGTGACTACACTTGATTGTCATAGAAACGCTACTTAAAATGTGCGTGCTCTCTTTTCAGTATGGTCAAGTTTTCTTGTGACTAAGTACGGTGAGGGCAAATCTAGCCATTTAAATCTTTAGCGGGCGGGGTTTGACTTAATGTCAAATACTGCAATTTTTTTTAATACCGATATACAAAATGGGCAACGAGATGAAACGAAAAACTAAAATATTCATTTCGAAACATTTTAATTATGCGGGGTTTTAAAAATATGATAAGTACATCAATCTACTCCTGGTAATGTATTTTCAACATTGGAAAATATTTTGAACCCTCTAAATGGCCTCTCTTTTTTTGTACAAATTAGTGTAAGTATCTCGCCATGATTCTTTATTATATAAGGTATCAGACATTTTGAAATTGTGTATTCAATGCTTCAACTCAGTATTTCTACATGTAAAGGGGACAATTTAATATGTTCATATTATGATTTATGTTAAACACAATTTTGTAAATCCATATTACGTGTACTTATAGTGTTGTCAGACACAATAACTTGCCGATTCCTGTTAGGTCCATTATTACTATAAAAATGATATTTTTGTATGATGCTTAGCTTTCCTTACTTATAAAAAAATCAACTATTTACAACACCTCTAAAGACGGTAAATAAAATTTATGTATTGATGTTTGTTTTTTACTCCAAAAACCTTACACAACCAATTTTGTGGTCTACGGCGATACTTGGGGGGGGGGGGCATTCTTACCTTTGAATGAAGATCTCAATGGTAAGGTGAATTAAACTTGATTTACACAGTGGAAGCAACTCGCTGTTTAGACATGCAAGTCATTTGTGGTATATTTAGTTTGTGGTACCTACCAACTAATATGTATGTAGTAGTAGGATTATAAGTACTTACATGTAAATAAAATACATTAATTTGGGGTAGAGAACATTTAATTACACAATTATATTAAATATAACGCAAATTGAGCGCTACTTCACAAATGTTAACATACATTCCGACGTTCCATTACCGAACCGAGAAATCGTGTATACCCTGCACGAAGAAATTTGAATCTATTTTATATATCCATCTATGTAAATGGAAACCCTACTTGAAAGAGTCATAGGATTAAAATATGCTATTGAAATCATTATGTGAATACAAAGCGTGGTCCGTTTATAAAATAACTATTAACAACTAGATATGTTTTCCAAACAAATACAATTTTACTTAGGTTGTAGTGAAGTCAATATTAAAATAAAGAAGGACAAACAAAGTCCGATTAATTAGGTACTTCTTGAATACAACAGCGCTTTGTTCGTACTTCGACTAAATAACTACAATAATATAAAAACAAACAAGTGTGAATTTTAGAAGAATATAATAGTATGGTAAATTATTAGATTTAGAAGTGAAATTTAAGGGGCCGGTTAATTTTAAGATGTTTTACTTCTAAATCAAATAATTATTATAGGACAGTATGACTGTTTCACGTACAGCTAGGAGGGTTATCAGCGATATAATATCTACTCTAAATAATACTAGAACTATTCATAATAATTACGAGTCTCCCGGCGATTTTAGCGGACTTAAACGCTTAGTGCCATACCAATAGCAGTGATGGATCCAATCATACAAGACCGCGCATAAATCTAATGCTTATAATAATATTATGATCTAATGAAGAGTACTTGTTGGTGTCATTTGTGCTGAATATTTGTATACTATTATTTTTTAATAATTATCTATAGACACAATTGAATTTCTATTGTTAGAAGTATATCAAAGGGGTTTGAAGATTTTTGTATGGAGGGTGGCCCTAACGTCGGCCGCCATTTTTTTTTTTTAGAATCGCAGTGCACAACCAAAGTTAAGTATATATTTAGATAGAGGACACTGTGACGCAGCAATGTCGCGCAGCATTGCTGCCGTGCTCGGAATGTAATCTCATATAAACCTATAGAAAATGTATGAGGACCAGTAGTGCTGCGACCGCACTGCCGCGGCAGCACTGCTGCGTGCTGCCGAGATCGGAATCATACCTTTAATTGGCTTTTTAGAGCCAGAATCCACTCGAAGACACCAAAACAATCGAATTTATTTTGTCTGCATCTAGATCGATAATAATTTGCAAGGCGGGAATAAAATAGTTGGCTACTATTGTAATTGCATTCTAGGAGAACGAACACTTGGATGTTGCTCCCATGTGATGTGTATTATAATGGTACATGACATGGGCGCGACACCAAGAATATCCTATTCAGCCTCCCGCTGCCTTCTTGGATGATATTATTTATACCGAATATGATTAATTAATCTTATGTTTAATCCACTAGCTGGTGTATTCAATTATTTCATGTTTATCTACAAAACTATCAATATTTTTATGTTTAGATTGTTTTAAAAAGTTTTTAATGAACAAAATAAATGATTAGTATTATAATATTTGTTTTCTTTCTCTGTCTGATTGAGATTAACATTTGAAGTTACTACAAACAAAAAAAAATACTTAAAATTCGTTACAACAATTGTTATTTTTATCTTTGAATATCTCAGAAACGTGACGCTTTATGATGTTATGTTATATCATGTTTTATGTTTGTGTAAGTGTCCCCTATCCAAATATATGCCATTTATTGTGCACTGCGATTTTGAAAAAAAAAATCAAAATTGCGGCTGATGTGAGGGCCAAAACCTTCAAACCCCTTTGTTTTTTAACAGTTGAGCGATTATAAAGGTAGATAAAATAGTAATATGATTATATCCTTGGGGCGCATTATGTCCAATTCGTAAAATGTCCAGAGGGCTCAAAATGTCCAATTCTCACAACGATGACGCCAGGTTTTATAATTAACTTTTTAAGCTTAGAACTAACGAACTCAGGGAAAAATAGACTGTAATAGGTATTTACATTTGCAACAACTCTAAAACTGATGAGTGTAGGCACCGTTATTTTAATTACTCTTAGAGCAAGTGTTGATATTGTATTTCAACTAGCACTTTGCCCGCGACAACGACCGCGTGAAATTCGTACTTTCCTCTTAAAAATTTCGAAAATGTTTGTATGTTCTTTATCATTTATGATGAATAAATAAGTATTATAAATAAATTATATTATAAATAAATAAGTATTCGGGCCAATTTTTAAGTTTATAGATCAAAGGAATAAGATTTTTCATATAAACTGTGCCCCTCTTTTCACCCCCACAGGGGTGGAATTTCTAAAAATCGTTTGGGATATGTTCACTACTTGACTCAAAGATTATTTATACCAATTTTCGAGTTAATCAAGTCATGCAGTAAAATCCTCCCCTGTAAAGTTAACTACCCCTTTTCACGCAGTTAGGGGTACATTTTCGAAAAACCCTGATACACATTATTCTTAATTTTTGGTCTTAAGAATAAATACTGAGTTTCGAGTTAATCGGACCGCGCGTTAAAATTCTTCCATACAAAATTTGACACACCTCAACCCCCCTTAAGGGGGCAGTTTAGAAAAACAAAAAATGCCAAACTTTATAATTTACTTAGATAAGTATTCGTGCCAAGTTTCAAGTTTAAAAACTCAAGGAATAAGATTTTTCATACAAACAAAATCCCCCCTTATCACCCCTTAAAGGTTGAATTTCCAAAAACCCCTTCTTAGTTCTGCCCTACATTATAAAAGGAAGCTGTGTGCAAAATTTCACATTCCTAATCCCGGTAGTTTCAGCTGTGCGTTGATATGTCAGTCAGTTAGTCAGTTTCTCCTTTTCATATACAGGTTGTCCCTGGAAGTATGGATCAAATCGAATAGGGACGTGGGCAAGGTCATTTCCAAAAGTTTTAGCAAAAAAAAAAAAAAGAGAAGAAGGATCGAATTCGTGAAAACTATCAGAGCTATCAATTTATTTTTTTAGATAGCCCTGATAGTATTTTTTTATGATTATGTTCTTTGAACACTAAGCGAAGATATTGAAAAAAAAATTACAATCGAACATAACTTTTGAACCGTAAAAAAATTCACTGACATTCTCAGGGTTAAAAAGTTTGGAAATGACCTTGCCCACGCCCCTATTCGATTTGATCCATACTTCCAGGGACACCCTGTATAGATAAAAAATACATAAATTTGAAGTATTAAGCTAGGTGTCCACTTGATTGTGACGAAATCGGTGACACAATTTTCCGCCGCCCTGCGAGGTTATCGGATTAGATAGAGTTGAAAGAAATGTAATGTTTTTGAAACATAATTTGTGACGTGAAATTATAAAACCCGGCGTCAGATATAACAGTTGAATACCTGTTATTGCTTTATGGCAAATATATATTTAGTTAAAACTAACTCTAAGTATGTACTAAATTCGTGCCGGTTTTTAGATGAGGTGAATACTGTAACAGCTAAAATAACTCTTAAATAAAGAGGTGATTCATTTTCCTATGAACGGAAGTGTCGAATGCCTCCCTCCTTTTGCCGAGTAGTGGAACACTACGGCGGACTTGTAATAAATTAATAATAAAATTATTTCAAAAATGCTTTTTGCCTATTTGAAATAAATATTTTTGACTTTGAGCGCAAATGCATACTGAGATGCATATTGAGTTTACACAGTTTATGTTGGGCTTTTAGGGAATTAGGCTGTCGCAAACTCATACGGCCTTATTACAAAACTTTATTGTAGCTTAGTTCGAGGTTAAAACTGCAAGAAGGGTTTTTGTATTTCAAACTTTATTACGGCTAAGATAAAGTCCTTAATTACAACTAAGTGCTAGACTAAGTTGTCAGTTTTATATTGCGAACTGTATTTTGACCACATAAAGATTCTTACCTACTACTAAAAACCTAAAACCTGTCTAAAAATCTTGTTTTGTAATAAGACCGATGAACTCTCATGTGATAGTGAGTTTACAAAACCCCAGAAGTGCACTTCCGAATACGTAAAAAATTGTCGTTTGTATTGTTTTTATGTAACATACGTAATGTACTATTTTTGGAACACGGCCCGAATTTCGTACACTAAAAAGTTCAGTTTGATTTCTTACTTATTACTTACACATTAGAGTGCTCATCCCTTGTTTCAATTTATAATAAAATTAATATAGCTTATTACAAAATAAATCTTATATTAAATTTACCATTATTGGCGTCTTACATTAAAGCAATTGATTAATAATGTTGATTTTAGACTCTACTTGACACATATCATTTTAAGCCACATTATGTAACAAGAATAAAACACATGACATAATGTAAAACTATAAATAAAGCTTCCTAGGAAATAGGCTATTTTGTCTCAATTTAAAGGTATTAACTGTCGATTTCCTATTATTAATATAAATATAACATTTGATCACGTACGGTATAATATGTAAATCGGTGTTAAAAGGCTTCTAGGGACAATATATAAAGACTCTTGGTTACTTACACTCAATTACAAAGTGGATAAATATTCCTGCCACCAACAAAATGTTTACCATTAAGTAAGCTCAATACAATTCATTTTATTAGTTTTATTTCTGATCATCTCCTTTCTGAATATTCAAAATAATGTTACCAAATAACACCGTTGTTTTCAAAATAATAGCTGTTTATAATTATTACTATCTCACTCATAACTTGTATGTCCTACCCCTGCTACTATTCTATGAGTTATGTAACCTATACTTGAATTCAGAATCTTAGATCATTAAGGCCCATATTAAAACTAACTTTTAAAGCCATTTCATTGGTTGAAACTAGTTTCAAGCTATGTGGTTGAATCTGGAGTGAGGTTCTGTAATATGTTAAATTGCTTGCTCAAGTACAATCTTCAGCATTATGTAGTGTTACTTGATTTTTGTGGTACGGTCAGCATCAAAAGTTGATTAACACTTCAGTTTTTTTGATCTTAGTTATTGAGCAAAATATTTGTTCAAAATTGCAGCAGAAGAAATTTTTTTAGAATATATACTCTTGTCTATTATGTGAAAAGCTAAAAATCAGTTTATTGAAAAGTTTTTGTCAATTTAATAACATGTAAAAATGGTAGTGTTAATCGACTTTTGATGCTGACTGTACCATTTGTAAAGCTCCTTAGTATCTTTTGTGGCAAGTGAATTTGAAATTTGTCACGTACGACATTCAGTTTGTGGTTCTCGAATAGAATAATTATCATTTATTTCGGAACATATAACCTACATTAAAATCTTCTTGATAATGATTTATTATTCTGTATTCAAGTTTAATTACGATTACAAGAAACATGTTATGGAAAGAAATTATGGAGAAGTAGACTGATTTATAAAATCAGTCTAGTACTCCATAATTTCTTGATTTTTAACCGACTTCATTATATTTAAACATAGATAAATAAATGATTGCAAGATCTATATTTAATTCGAAAACAACTTCTTTTACACATACAAACATATTGGTATGGAAACTACCGTTTTTTTTACAGGCATAACAATCTTCTTCCCTATTTAATTTAAACTAGTGCGTCCGTTTATATGTATATATATATAGCATAGCTTGTAATATTGTTGCCATGTTGTAGAAGACCGAACCTTGTCTTTGCATGTTGTAAATTCATAATAGAAAATAGTTGTCATAGTATATTATAATATGTCTTAGCTGGTTAAGCGTATTTCGTTAAGAGTGATTTTAATAAAACAGCACTCGACAATCCGTATAACAGAGTTCAATTATTTATATAAATAAAAGTGTATTTGATTGCACATAATTTATATCTATAACAAAGTACGATAGAATTTATAGCACAACTGGTGGCTAGTTGGGCGAATGAGTTGTATGGCAGTAGCTAACTCGTTCACGAGTCAGTTTAATACTATATCGAGCACGTTTGTATACGCGCCACTTCTAAAGCCGTATCAATAAAACCGCACTCAAAATAATTTTAAGCGATATTTTCAAGATGCCGAGACCGCGACCAGATGACAACATCGTGTTTAGGCAAATCTCAATGTCATCGTCAAAACTATACGCAATATCGTTCTTAGTGAGATTTTCTTGATACGAGCCTGCAACTAAACGAAGATACATGGCAAAAAAAGGATCAATAAGCAACCCTGCACATTGATTCGCGTTTATTTTGTTGGCTAATAAAAAAACAATACATGTTGCTTTCTTTTACTACCAGGCAAAATAACAAGGATTGGATGTAATTTGCGTATTTCTTAAACGTTACCATGATTTTAAGTTCCCGGAGCTGTATCTTTGAAAAGCTTTGACACAGCTGAATTTGATAGCAGTTATTTTCAGTCCAGCTGTTTTTTGTTTTATCTGCATAGGCTAGTCGATGGACTCGTAGCAGAAAAAACAAGAAACAGCTAACATAATATTTGATACTGCTAGGCATTCCTAGCCGTATCAAATTTGTTGTCTGATAATTAAAATGACGTCATCCAAGTTTTTGACTGTTCACAAGTGTAGAAGAAACCCTTGCTGATACAACACATTGCTTTGAATAGTTTATGATTTAAGCTCCCTCAAAACGTACGGAGTAAAAATCTTAAATAATACTATTGCTTTTTTCTTAGCTCTGATCCTAGATGCATAGAGTTCCAGGATCAGTCTTTGGATACATAAATGATTTTCGCTTTGGAGTAGGTACTTATCAATTAAAATTGCCAACAAAGTCTCAAAAAAGCCTTTGGCATTCCCATGACTTTTATGTCCCCTTAAATATAAACCGACTAGTTAAGTAATGAGTAGAAAAGTGAATAAGAAGGAAATCATTGATATTTTACAGTATAAATTGATTGCAGACATGAAAGAAAAGCTCATAGCAATTAAAAGAATAACGTGTATATTATGGTCTCTATTTCTACCGCGTTTTATCTATGTATATACCTATTACTTTATAAATAGACGGCTCCATTAGATACATCCATTCTGCTAATTTACACTCAACGGTTGGACAGCAGATGAACCAACCATTAGATGGATGCTGGCATAAATGCTGCGACCTCATTACCATAGTCACCTCTGTGCCGCTATTTACATTACAGAGGGCGAACGGCTGGGTTGTTTGATATGTGACGTCTTAGCAAAAAGCGGAGTGAGGCAGCTTTACGACATCTTAAACAAAAACGTGCAAGGGACTCAACAGTCGACAGACACGTTTTTAATCATGAACCCATTAACCATATTTTTTCCAAACAAATGCAAAAGAATGAATGAAAAGGAAACATACCTAAGATTTACAAATACATATTTACATTACACACATACGCTAAAACCCTTCGACAAGAAAACTTAACAATTAGCTTTGCTGCATAATTATATTGTGTTTAGTTCAAGGGCCAAAAGCCCTGCGCAATTCAAATATCACGAGTTGAAAAATAAAATAATATGATTGAATTAGCCTGTGTTTGCACAGGCGCTTTGTTACCGTCACATTTTTATACCGCACACTGGATTGTCAACTTTCGGCGTTAAGCCGAGCGTCGAGAAACCAACCGAGCACATTCCTAGGGCGTTAATAAAGCGCTCGTGCGGACATGGGATAAATTAAATGACAATTTCGCAATATTCTGGCTATGAAAACTAGCGGATACGCACGTGTCATCTGATACCTTTCCTAACAGTAATACCAACAGAAATAAGGCGCTTAGTTACATACTACCGTGATTTGTAATGGAAGCTCTTGTAAAGGATCAAAACAAAATACTTATACATTTTTAATTAAAGATCGGGGCGCGGGCAATAAATATAAAAAAAACTACGCCAACTTATGAAAATAATTCCCACCAGATAAAGAATTGGATAGCTTTGAAGCCCAGACCAAAATTGAGTTAGGTGCGTTTTGGCATTTACAATGCACTTAACACAATTGGGGCCGAAATGTTATTCGGATCACTTGGTTTCCAAGTTATCCACTTATTGTCTGTTAATTAGTGATCCGAAATTCGGTAAAGGCTGCCTTTAGAAAGAAACCTAGATTTTTTTGGTACATTATTTCAAGAGCGTGTCCACGAAATTCCCGGAATATAGCAGATAAGTTTATGCGCAACGATTAATAAAATTATTATTCAAATTTCTACGAAAGTTAAAGGGCGAAAATTGGTGTCTGATATACTCATTATTGATCATCTTAAATAAGGACAATTGCCCCCTTATTCACAAACACTCGATATGCTTCCGTATCGTATCGAACATTAATCATTGTTATCGTAGGAGTCTTCTCAACGCTGTTCACAAGTCCAAAACCCGAAATATTTGTCAGTTTAAATCAAATAGACGCCCGCTATTCTTCCAACAGCTATTTGCTGTTGAGGGGAAGTCAAATCAGGTTATCGAAATGTCAGGTTTTCGATACGATAGCCTGTCGTATGGTTGTGAATCAGGGCTCTGGGGTAAATCCCTTGTTAGAATTCAATGATTGAAATATTTACTTTATCACATCTTATTAACTTATGACGACTTGGCTGCCATAAATTGAATTTAACTTATATGGAACTTTAACAAAATATACGTTTGGAAACGTTTGCAATGAGGCACTTTACTGGACCAATATTCGAATCTTAACTTCTATCCAGTTTGTGGTGTTCACTACCCCTTTATTTATTTGTGTGATTTGATTTTGTAGCTCTGTCGAATGTTCGTCACTTTATTTTCAACGTCTTTTGGTCCTGAAATATGAAATGAGAGCATTCTTAAAGCTACGAATTTAGGGGTACATATGTTTTAATATATGGATAGTTCCTGCAAGGAGCGGAATTGTGCCTTAACGCAACGACGTTATAATAGTCTCTTTATTGGAGGTTTAACAGATACTCGTTGAACATCAATCGAAGTTTTAGCTTCTCACCGGTCGCATGTGATGGAATTATAAGCACCGTCATAAGCAATCATTCCGATGTTAAGTAAATGTTACAATCCTTGAATTTTAATATATTATTTGAAAATACAGTGCCCAAATAATTGAGAGGGTTGAGTTTAAGTTCTACATAATCATTCTGCGAAAATATGGTATTTTATACATATAAAGGCTCTTATTCATAATCCTATTTTATCTCTATTTTAGCTAAAATAGGTTTATAGAACGTTTGTCTTTATCTGTCACGTTGTCATTTCTGTGTGTAAGAAAGAGACAAACCCCATTTTAACTAAAATAGGTTTGATAAGTTTTATGAATAAGGGGGTTACACTTTATTTATAGTATAACAGACTATTGTGGCTCAGAACACGTATTAGATCTATCATTAATATCGTATGGGACAAGTAAGTACGCCTATATCTAATGAACATCTAGTGTTGTATCCGTTATTGCAGAACATGCTATGATGTACGACCCTAACTTCGTGAGTGTAATGTTTGAACAAAAAAATAACGAATTTAGTATGAGTTCATTTGACAAACGACCAATAGAAACACCAAAACAAAAATAATAATAAAAATTTGTTTATTAACTTTCACACTAATTACAAAAAAAAAAACATTTGTCACTAACTCCTAAAGTCAGGACGTTGCGTCTTCCCAACTTTTAGTTGAAATTAATCTTAAAGCTAAAAAATACATTATAAAAGAACTCCTTACTTTTTTAGAATAAACTTAAAAATGTAAAATAAAAATAACATTCTTTACACTGATAATTAATAAGGTTGGTTGTATGTTTATGTGTTTATATACATAATGTATGTAGCTGTGCTGTGTACGGCGGGTGCAATAAATGTGCGAGAAAGAGAGATGTGGAAAGTGGATAGACATAAAAAATAAAACGTATGAAGGCTGAACACTCACACAAGTTATTTAGTTGTAAATGTTCCGAAGAATAAGCCAAAAGGAAATATTATCATCATAATTAAAATCTCATAAGAGAATTAATTGCACGAGGACGCCACTAAGCGATGATCACTGATTAGTGCAAAAGCAACACATACGTAGCATAATTACAAATTAAAATGGGAATAAATACTAATATAGTGAGGCTATTCATTTCAATTCATCTCATAATTAAAAATATAAATACTCGTCAGGTTTCCGCTGCCGCACAATTGAACAGAGGGTCAATTTATTTTGATGGATATTAAGATTATGTATCGAAACTAGATTCTGAACTTTTACGTGCGTTGGTACTTGCATTCATAAAGCATTCTCACGCATGTGCTAAAATTTTTTTGATATCTCATGTTTGAGTCGCTTTGCACAATAAACCGCGTTTTATGTGAATCTCTAGCAATGCTAAACTACGTTTAGTAAACTACTAGATTTAATAAACATTAAAAGTCACTGTTTGTATCAATAACCGACCTGCCTTAGTATTTTTAGTAGTAATAAGCACTCTGTTGATCCTATTTATATATTTTATAAAATATATTTCTTTGCATGTCACTGTCACTCAATTCATTTCTAGTTTCAAATGACGATAAAATATCCACTTATTAAATTAATCGCACTTCTTTATTTTATTTATTTAAAAAGCTAAACTTGAATCCTACAAATGCTTCTTAGAAGATAGACAACATCCAAGACAAGTCGTCTCGAAAGAGGAAACACTACACGATTCTTGCATGAGGTATTTTTATTGCTTTCCTCTAACTATATATATCATCAAAGAATGGTCAACGATTTAATTGAATTGCTTCGCCATAACCAAAATTTCATAGAAAAGAAACGTCTTTTATATTGGGACAGCTATCTTCGTAAAAGCATAACAACATTTATAAAATTAGACTATATGAAACATAAGTGGGGCTATACAGAACCTGGTAGAAAATGGTTGGCATTAACATCGACGTAAGCAACCAGAAAATAGGCGGAGTTCTATCTCATAAACAAGGAGATCCGAAGGTGTTATTCCCTGCTCCAGAAAATTGTTGCAGAAACCGGAGTAGGGAATAGCTATCGAACGTGTTAACAGACGCGATCTCCGTGCCGAGATAATTAAAAGTACAGAAGCCCCAACAGTTTCGCCACGCGAGATTAATATTATCTGCATCACCGTCAAAAGCTTCTTTAGTCGAAGGCTAACGTTACCGCTGCCGTGGACACGCATGCGCTACATAGCAACGCGCGAGGCCGCACGGCCGCGCACGAGGCACGCGCCTACTGGCCGCAGCGCGCCACGCGGCCCGCAACTGCCTCGGCGGCTCGGGAAGCGGCGGGTTAGGCGAAGTACATGACCTTCTTAGTGACGGCGTGCACAGTGATGGCGCGCGCCATGGCGATGGGCGTGCGGTCCTCGCTGCAGGCAGACTGGTGGCTGCCCTCGCCCGAGTCGTGCTCCTTCTCCACCAGGTGGTAGCGCGCGCGGAACGCGACCAGGTGCGCGTAGTACGCGGGCGCCGGGATGGACACGGAGCGCGTACAGCGCACGTACGTGTGGCACAGCTGGTACGTGAGGCACTGCAGCTCGTCCGAGCCGAAGTGGTTGTCGTCCCACAGCACGTGGTAGTGCGACGGCCGCGACGTGCCCTGCACACACCAGCTCACTCATACGCCTTCTCAATATTACACTTTATTGGGGGATGGTGCATTTCGCCGTAATCGGACATATATGTGACAAAGTTGTTCGCAAAGCGAGTTATACGAGTAGGTATAAGAAGAAACAAATCTGACCTGTATTCCTTGATGACTGCAGAGATAGAAATCGAACTCAGTGGGGTGCGTGATGCCGAGGTCGACGGTGGTCCCGGCGGGGATGTTGCCAGACTTGCCCGACTGCTCCTTCTTGTCAGCGCAGAACAGGCGCGTGTGGTGCCGCTTCTGGACCACGATGAACGTGATGCCCGGCTTGTACTCCGCCTCCAACTGGAAACATGCACGTTTCGTATTAGTGGAAAGTATTGCTATTGCATTCCTGCAATGGCGAGGTATTTTAGACCGAGATAAATGCTTTACTTGCAAAGTTACGTTTGATTGTTATTATTTGGGTGTGGTGAACTCTTCTGAACTAATTACACAGAACAATAATAATGGATTTGAAGTCCAATTATTATTAGAATTTAAGTTACAGGTAGGATAGCATCACAATATTTTCTTTCAGTTGCGTTTCCAACTAGATATTACCTGTCCAGCTGATTCTATGATGTTATGAAACTTCACAGTATCATTCTGTAACAGTCGCCTACCTTGATACAAGCTTCTCGGACGGCGGTGAGCTCGTGCTGCAGCACGTGCAAGAACTGTCCCTCGGATATACCGTCACGGTACATAATGATGCGGTGCGGCTTGAACCCGCCCGTGCTCTTGTAGAACATTATCAACAACTCCTGCACCATGCTGCTCATTTCATGTACTATCTCTTGTCTGAAACGTGGCGTCGTTACAGTTAGGTACACACACTTGTATCACCCGACGCGATGCCCATAGTGCTCATTGAGCTTGTATCGTGATATTCATTGGCGAGAAAGCGGGCGTCGCTTCGGGTGCTACAATTAATTTCGCCTTGAGACTAGTGGCCCGCCAGCGTTTATGAAAGTATTTAAAAAAAAAATGTCTAAAAATAAACTGAAACCACCAAATGGTTTTTGAGTTCTTTGTTTCATAAATACGTAGATAATTTGACGATAATGGTGTGTATTTTCATAGACTATTGCATTAAGTTAAACTGAACAGTGTATCTTGTTGATAAACCAAAAATATTAAACAAGCTGTTAAAATAATAGAAAGGAAAGGATTCAGTTTTAAACAATAAAACAGCTTTTAGTCACAAAAATAAAAACAAATTAGGTTTAATTGAGTCCGGGAGATTTCTTTGGCTGTCTGTTCCCTTATTTTATTGTGTATTTCGGGTATAGTCGCAATCCAAAGTTATGGTTTCGACAAATTGGATGGAGGTACGCGCAGGGAGTGCGCACATTGCAGGCTTTTATCGGCCGATAGGTTAGTCGCTATCGGGCTGAGTCAAAGACTTAAAATATATAATTTAATTAAAAAACGAGTGCACACACTGTTTACGATGGTCGGCCAATTGTTTGGAGTCTTCAATTTTGAAATCATGGCGCTTGCGCTTAACGCGGCTTCGCCCATGCATTGTGTGTTTTGGAATGAGAGCGACAGGTTAACCAAAAGGGAATCGGGACGCCTTTCAGATTATTTTATCGACCGATTTTAGATTGGATAATGTGCGCACTCCCATACTATATGCTCATATCCACTAGTGATCTAAGGAAACTATTTGTCAGCCTAGCTTGTTCCCAAGTGATTTGGGGTCAGTCTCCTGCGTCGCTAGATGCAGCTGAATACCAACTAAACTATCGGCCGATAAAAAATCTGCAGTGTGCACACTCCATAAGACGGCCCCATCTACTTACTTATAAAACCCTAACGGTGAGTCGGTGCAACTCGCACACCTGCCCTCGCTTGTCATTGACGAGAGCAGTGGAGGTGTGATGAGCGAAGCGAAAGGGAAAAATAAAAAAACAGCGTAAGTGCGTTTGCGCACTGTGCCCGACCCGAATCCGAGATAACATGGACCGAAGTAACCGTAGACCCGTAGTACTATTAGTGTGAACCCTTGTGCACAGCCCCCGATCAGTTTCAGCGGCCAGTACAAGAACTAACCGCGGCAATTGTAATTTATTACTAAAGCTACGCTACGCTATTTTCTACATGCAATCAAATACACAGTGGGAAGATTTTCGGTCAAATACAGGTACATAATCGTCGGTCGGCAGTGCACAATCAACCTCCGAACTCGGTATTCTCGGGCCGTGTTGTCTCGGAATCGGATCGGACGCAGTGCACAAGCGCAAAAACTGTAAATTCGCGTAAGAATCGAAACTCAGGATGCGGTTTACGCGTGCACTCGTCACTGTTATGGCTAAGCGGGATTTTGAGCACACGAGTTTGTTCTGTGTGCAGTTGTGCGCTTGCATCTCAACACATCATGTTAGCAGGTTTTTCAGTGAGATATCGTATGTTCTTGTTTAAAGTATAAATCAGGCGCCATGGCCACATCTCTCATGGAGAGCACTCGGAAAGAACATCAATGTAAAAAGTGATCGGAGTTGAACACATATTTTGTCGCGGTCGCAAAACAGTGGCGCATGCATTCGTAACTTCCATCGTAATACTCAAATTAGTTATAGTATGTATAACTCGTGCGAATTAACTAGGCACCTCGCTGGAATGGGCCCCACTCCAACCCCTCTCCAACATCCCCGCGCGAAGCCTCACGTTCGCGTGATGTGACGTTACAGTGCCAGGTGCCTAGTTACCTCGTACGGGTGTATGTGTACACAGATACTTGTATGTGCCCGCGCGTACCTGTGCTGCTGCACGCGCACGGTGGCGGCGTAGCGCGAGGGATGCGCGTCCATGGAGCCCACGACGGCCGCGATGGACGGCTTCTTGTTGTCGCCCGCCGGAGGGTGCGTCACATCCACGCCCAGGAAGATCACCGGCTCGTTGAACACCTAGCATTCAACCAAACTTTAAGGGGGATACGATAAGGAAGCTCGCGAAATTTTCTTACGTTTTTTGCAATTTACAAGTCAGTGTCAGGTTGAATGTTGATCAAAATATTATTCGCGACTGTGTGCAAGTTGATAAACAGTCAGAAAATTAGAATTTTGGAGTAACTTAACTTTTTAACCGACTTCTAAAAAAGGAGGAGGTTCTCAATTCGAATGTTTGTGTTTTTTTTTTTTTTTTGTGTTTGTTCGCGCATAACTCCGTCGCTTGGCAACCGATTTGAAAAATTCTTTTTTTGTTGGAAAGGGTATAGTTCCCAAATGGTCCCATGAAAATTTTATCGAAATCGGACAAGCGGTTTTTGAAAAATCAACAAAAATCTAAAAATTTATCTGCATTGTCCACATTAACGATTTTTTTGTTTACTTTTTTGTGGGGTAGGTACAACTAAAAAGTGAAAAATAAAAACTTTTTTACAAAAAAAAACAACAACCGACTTCAAAAAAAAACACTACAAAGTGATAAATAACTTTAATTTCGGAAGTCGGTGTCAAAAAACGAAAATGCGAAACCAACGACACCGACTTCCGAAATTAAAGTTATTTATCACTTTGTAGTGTTTTTTTTTGAAGTCGGTTGTTTTTTTTTTTTGTAAAAAAGTTTTGGAACGCAACTGTCGATAAAAAACGAGTGCCCTCGACCGACGCCCATGACCTAATAAAACTTTGTGACTTGGTTACACGGCACGATATGCGTGGTGTTCAAAAAATAATCACACCTCGTGGCTAGACAGTTGCTAATTTTACCAGAAGAAAATCATGTATACAAGTAGTGTAGTCATTTCTTATAGATGCAAAGTCGCTTATAAGTTAGACACTATACTGTCCGACAGATTTGCTCGAAATGATTCCATATAATAGTATGTTAATATCAAAAACCTAACATAATTGAAAAATAACGACACTACATAAGTATCAGTTAGACGCACAATGGTCCATTTGAAGGACTAAGTGCGGAAACCAAACCCATAACAAAGAACATAGAAGTATCAGTTTGAAAATTGTTTGGATAGTGTTGCCTAAACTAATATTATAAAGAGAAAAGATTTGATTTTTTGCATGTTACGCTTTCGCGCTAAAACGGCTAAACCAATTTGGATGAAATTTGGCACATGGGTAGACAATGAAGTGGATTAGGAAATATGATACTTTTTATCCCGATATTCCCACGGGGCCGAGACTTATTCAGGACGTAGTTAAATAAACTATAGCTTTAAGTAAATAATGAAAGATGTTGCAGTCCTCTCGATCAGTGAATGCCATACGTAAATGAACATACCTTAGGACGTAGCGACGGCACGAGGATAGAGTTAATACCGCCAAGTTTCACGTTGATCTTCAGACATAGATTGCTTAACGTCTGCGGCGACGTTTTGTTCACGTTCTTGGCTTGAACACACTGCGTCGCCATGCCTAGCACGGTGTCTCCTACCCGCTTTACTTCAGCTACGGAGACGGATTTATTTTAGTACGTTTTTAGTACAACTTGCACTGTCGTACCTTTGGCCTTTTCTATTACAATAGTATATAATAATAGAAAATCAATTGTGTCTCATTTGTTTTTTATTTAGTATCTTTAAAGTAACATGCTAGTATTTTAAAATTTGGGGCTTAATTTTATAAAGATCCAAGGATATCGCACGAAAACATAGTTACAAAACCTGTACCCCAAATTCGTAACACAATTTCTACCGCAATCCGAATGATTTGAAAGAAATTCCTATTCCATGGCTTTATTTGTTTGAACAATTTGTCTTGCCGACAACGTACATAACGCAATGAATTTTCAAAATAAAAAGACATTGCAATTGTTAGTGTGATACCCTGCTGGATTTTATAGATTACTGTTTTTATCACTACTTGTTTCTTGGCTAAAAGAGGTCTAAATCTTGAAGTGGAACAAATTATAGCATGATATTTATTTTAGTACATACCATAGACAGGCGTCTTCCCGGGCAACACAACAACTACAAGCTGCAACTGCACGAATGTACTCTTGAGGTACTTGAACATAGGCTCCACCTGATCCGGCCCCGTCGCGTATTTACAGAAGCACGGCTGTCCGATGATCGGCATGCCGGCGTCGTTCGATATCTTCTGCAGCTGCTGAGTGAAGTTCCTGAAAGGAGTAACAAACGTGTAACCCACATAGGCCTAATGATAAGTCAAATAAAAAGAATCGTTCAAATTGGTTGGCGCGATAAAAAGTTGTGTGATGCAAGGCGAATTTGTGAAACTCCTCCTTCTTTACAAGTTGGTTTAATAGGGTCCTAATATCGTATAGAACTGATGATGTGATGTCAGTTTGTTATCATTGTGAGGGTACTAGAGAATGCTGCTGCCTGTCCTCTAGATAAAAACAAGCAATTCAAGGTATAAATAGGATTAACTTACTTCAGGGCATCTTCCCTTACAGTTCTCTGGGGTGCAAAACAAGCAATGGCCCATACTCGTATCTCGACGCCCATGAAGAACTGTTTGCCTCTCATATCCCACACGCCTTGGTTTGGCAACGCTTGCTGAGACAAAACGAAAGAAAAGCACCCATTAGAGTAGAAAATACAAAAAAAGTGTAAGTAACTAAAACATATTTGATTTAAAGGGCTTAATTATATAATGGCACTTTTTGAATCAAAATACTTATGAAGGTAGACAAAAATATAGCCAGAATGCGTCTTATCTTATGCTTCGTAACTACCTTCACCCAGAATCTAAAGTGGTGATCAACCAAGTCTGTTTGCAGGTACCTAAATAGCAAGTAGATTTTACCTGTCCGCCAAGTGACGAGACGCGTCCGCCATACTGCAGCTTGGGTGGCGGCAACACACGTCCGCGCACCTCCATCATGTTGTTCGAGATCGTCAGACCAAACTCCTTCACATACAAGTCTGTGTTGAAATTCGCACGCCGTACCAGATTATTGATTTCTCTTTCCCTGTTTGGATATTGTACAAATTTTATTCATCTTTTATAACAGTTTATGATGAAAGGCCTAGGTAGGAGCAATAGAAAAAAACCATTGAATTCAATTGACACAGGCGGTAATTTTAAATTCCAATTAGAACTTAAACATGAAAAAAATAGCTTTAGAACAGTTGTGCGAGGTTCAGTAAGTCTGTCAATTATACTTAGTGGCAAAATACATCCTGTATGAAAAGATAATAATGAAAGATACAGATAGGGAAAACATTAGAATTATTATCCTGCTATATAACATTACCGGTAGAATTTACCTGTCGGGAGCTGAGCGAGCAGTCGCCTTGATCATGGTAGAAGTTTGCATGTCCGTGAGTTTCTTAATACATCTTTGACCAGGCACTATGTTGCACACTTCCAGAGGGAGGTATGTGTGCTTATGCTCCTGACCTACTTGTAGGCACGGCAAATGCGGATACCGCAGCTTCATCTTATACTTGTCCAAGAAATATTTAGCTACAGTGCATTCTACTGTTTGTCCATTTTCTAGCTGTAGAGGAAATCTGTAAGAAAATATTTTATCAAAATGTTAATTACTCACTGATACCAAATAGGGAAAAGATGTTTTGTAAATACATAATTATGTATTTCGTAAAAGTTCAGGCATTAACTGGTTAACCTAATTTTATTGTTAATTCTGACTTGTTGATTGACTATAAAATCAACAAGTCAGAATAAACAGATAAACAGGCACTTATGTTTTTATTTTAACGGTTTTTTGTATATTTTATTTTTTTCCTATAAGGATAGGTCAAACACAAAATTCTGAACGGTACATCTATCCCTTAATCATCTGTTTTCCTCTTACACAATCCAAATTTATTTCTTGTCATAAACACCCTATTGCCAATTAAAATGACATATCCAAACATAAATTTTTCCCCATGTTTAAATGTCACCACTCATGTTCTTTAATTGCCACTGCCAGTAATAAACCTAGTTTTATTAACATCACATATCAGAAGCCACCAAACAACTAGAAATGACTTACGATTGCATCTGCGATGGTCTGCGGGTCACATTACAGACTCTATATTTCCTCTTCATTGTACCACAATGAGTGATTTCTATCTTGAGTCCTTTGATTTCCTTTGTGAACTTAACTCTCTGGGAGTCTGTCAATGGCTTTCTTTGATCATTAATGTCTCGTATGTCAAGTACTTCACACATAAATTCTATAACTGGCTGTGCTTTGTAAAAGGCGGTCGCAGAAACTGAAAATTGAAGAAAACAATTAGTATGTATGACAAACAAATTTTTGATAATATTATGTTTAAACTGGTTTCTGATACTGGTTCTCATAAAACAATTTCTTTTTTTAATATAAATACTGCTTACCATCTATGTTAAGCATCATTTTCCACTGGCTGGGTCTCACAGACTGGTGGAAACCAAACCAGACCTCCCTACCACCACCAAGAGGATGGTAATATCCTTCTGGAGATGAGAAAAATGACCGTCCCACTGGAGTATACATCATAGATGGTAGATGCCGCATGACCACATCCAAAGCTAAGATGGCATCATAAGGAATCTGCCTTGTTCGACCTTCAAGAGCTTCTTCTAATGCAAACAATGACACCTGAAATGATCAAATAGTTAAATGTTTTCACTACTTGCAACATTGCAAATTAAAATTGACTTTAGTAAAAACATTTAGAGAGAGAGAGAAGACAAGTTTTACAGAAAAGTTTTTTGAATTTTAGTTAGCTTCATTATCTTCAATAGGAAGGCATGTCAGTGGTATAAAACCGGAATAAGATGGCCTCTTATTTTATTGAGCCTCTATACTATGATAGGCCAGTTTAAGGTTAAACTATTACCACTAACATACAGTATACTGTCACCACCTATTTAAATGTGTGTATATTGATACATCTGAATTATTGAGAAGACAACTGTATTCTTATTAGACTCTCGAGATATTTTACCAATTGATTCAGTAACGTACAGGTAAATTAGGAAAGGTATGCACTTCGGAACCTTTGTGTTTCCATATTAGACTTCGGTTACACAATGTTTGTATTTCCAAAGTTAGACGATGATTCTGATGCTCATACTTTTTCTAGATCTGTACCTACATTATTCAATTAAATATTCATGGAAATGAAATATCTAGGAGCATATTATTTTAACTTGTATTGAATATCATCATTCAAATCCTACATAATATTTTGAGTGGGTTATCATAATTTTTATGAGAAAACTATAAGTAATAAAATATCTCAAGCTCTGAAGTTGGTGACAGATTCTCAATAGAATATCTATTACAATAAGAATTTGATTCCTTTGTTTCTAACTATTTTCATATATTTAGGTAGATATGCAAATGCTCACAAACCTGCGCAACCCATTTAATGCTGACACGGAAAACTCTGTCTTTGCCTTCTCCAGGCAATATAACCTCCAATTCGACCTTATCATTTCCAATAGGCAGGGGATCTCTTGTGTAAAGATTATTTCTGCCATCAAACACAGGCTTGAGTGCTCCAAATATTTTGTTGTAACAATGAACCATAGTTTCAACAATTTCTCTATTGACCTAAAAATTTTTACAAAAACATGTTATTTTCTTCTTACAGTAAAAGTATGTTATTCATAGACAGGAATAAAAAAATTATAACATTTATAACAATTTTTAGTAAATTATTGTTTATCACTCATGCTACCAATTAATGTGATCAAAGAATAGACAAAAGATAATTGTCAACAATGTGGAACTCACCTTTCTGGGACATTTATCTGGCTGTATATTAACATCATAATGATGTACGAATCCTCTGGGCATTGATATTTGAAAATGGTTAGCCCTTAGCATAATTGGTCTTCCTTCATGGCCGAGGTTGGGACGTCGCGGGCATGTGAGTGTTGGGAGATCCGCCAGTGGTGCAGCGGGCGACACGAGGCTCATTGCACCCGCGGCGCCGGCTGCGCCAGGAGCAGTCGCTCCGGTCGCGGGGGCTGTGCTTGGGACCCCGGCCGCAGCACCAGTCGTGCTCGCGGCCGCGGTCACTGCCCCCGCAACACTCACCGCACCAGCATTCGTGTCCCCCGCTGGAGCTGTGTAGTTTACACATGTGGAAATGTAATTCACAAACTTGCACAAATTCACAATTTAAAAGATTGCGTTGCATCGCGTTACTTGATATTATTTAGAACAATCAAACAAAGTGTTGCTCCCATAGAGCATAACACCTACCTTGACCAACGGGGTACATCCTGATAAAAGGTTTATATCAACAAAAGGTTAAAATTTATGAAACACACAAATATTTTGTGTAAGAAATAGCCACAATGTGATAAATTCAACAATAATTGTAGAATGTAGAAAGTGTCAAAGTATTTTCTAAGTCGTCGCCCTAATCTAATGCTTTATGACGTAGTGTGATAGTGTGGTGTAGTGTAGGGTTTAGTTACTATACTCTATGGTGTAGGGACTAGAGACAAGAGTAGTAGAGAATACAGAAGTTTTTTACTAGTGTTGTTTACATTAGTTGATTGTAAAGACCAGTTCAGACCATGCCAAAACAAAGCCGAGTTTGTATATTGTAGATTTGTGTGTTGAAAACTTGAAATAAATAAAGATTTATGATTTTTTTTTATTTTGTAGTGTTTGATGTATTTTTATGCTATATATTTGTGTGGTGTACATACAATAAAATATATTTAAATTTAAATTGTGTGTGGTATGAGAGCATTGGTGGCCCAGTGGTATCGGCCGCGACTTACGAGTTGTAGGTCGTAGGTTCGAACCCAGACAGGCGCTTTACTTTGTGTAAATTATTTCATCACCACTGCTTTCAAAACGGTGAAGGTAAACATCGTGAGGAAACCGGCATGTCCTAGAACCAAAAATTCAAAGACATGTGACATCTACCAACCCGCACTGGGCCCGCGTGGTGGATTACGGCCCACTCCCTCTCACAGAGAGGAGGCCTGTGTCCCAGCAGTGGGAACATTATAGGCTGATGATGATGAAATATAAATTATTATTATTTTATAGCAGTTTCCATACGCTTGATCGTTGTCTCAAAGTACAGACGCCAACACATCAAGCTACTACAATTTATGTCCTTTAGATTTTCAACTTTATCACTAAAACTTCAGGTTCAAAGTTGATTGGGAAACTGACCGTTTCGGGTAGCTTGATGTGCTGGCGTCTATCTGTAACTTTAAAAATTTTTGGAATTTTTCAGAAACGCAAATCTTTGATTAGCTCGAATGCCATGGATTTTCACCTTGGCTTTTAAATGTTGGAAAGGGGTCACTGTCATACTTCGAATGACAGTTCACCCTGTAGCTTGTAAAGCGTTGTTATTATAAATGCTTTCAATACATACAACAACGCTACCGCAGGCCGCCTCTGTCTGAACAACGCATAAGTCAAGTCGCTCTAGTGTACACTTTACTTATCGTTACACCCGCACGTTCCGTACTTCACTAGTTCAAACCAATGTGGTACTAAACTCTATGGTTTCATTCGATTGTGATTTTGACATTTAGTTCGTATGAACCAACCCTTATATTATTGATCAAAACACACACAGCTACCTATTTTGGGAAATAATATGTCTATCCCATACAGTGGCACGATTAGAAGATCTGGAGGAGTTGTATCTGCAATTGGAAAACAGCTAAGAGGTGTTAATCTAAAAGCTGCGAAGAGAATCACAGTTAAATTTGATCCATTTGGTGATAACGTTACCCATACAAGGTGAGAAAGACTGAACAGTTATATAAATTAGTAGTAGGTTCTGATACCCATCTGTGAACAAATGCAGAACTTCTATGGAATATTATCAAAATTTTCAGTTAATTACTACTAGGTTACACCTAAACATAGTTAACCAAACAATATTCTTAATAACCTATAAAGTTCAGACAGACCAGCAGGTTGTACCCGATACCACTTCTTGTGTAGACTTTATTTTAAAATCCGACTGGCCGAATATATTAGTACCTATTATAAAATTATTACCTTGTAACCTTACCTCTTTTTATATCTTTGCCTACCTCTAGACCTCTATTCTCTCTCTCTATCTCTCTCTTCTTTATATTTCATAGAATCAATATTTACTTTACAAAAAATCTTAAAATACATGACATATCAGTGAAATTCTCATCTTCTAGATAAATTGTTCAAGGCATGAAGCTTATTAAATAAATGTAGCTTGTTCAATACTTAAAATTTCTATTGTTCAGAGTAAGAACAATTACCCTGAACAATATTGGGTATTGTTCAGGGGGAGAAGCTATGACTGCAAAAAATAAATATTGATTTGTTTAATCCATAACAATTTAGTAATTAAACACTTTGTTTTAGGAATTTCCTGCACTACATAAGTTCACAGAAAATAATTTTGACTAATCCCAACTGCTCACTGAAAACTGAAATAGTCTGTGACCGCAGTGAGCCAACTGTTGATATCACTCTAGCACCTTCAATTGCAGGTAATTAATATTCTACTATACTTTTTCATACTACCTATATCATGCATTTATTCTCAATAGAAAATATTATATATAGCTATTTACATCAAGATGCTTTTGTAAATCTATGTATGTTTTGGTATTTCAGAAACAGCTAAAATAAAGAACATTACATTCAAAAGCGGGAACCTCACTTGTTTAGAAATACTGCAATTGTTGAACAAACATATTTCATCACTGGCACCTGTAGAACAGCCAGCAGCTGCAATCCAAACCAAAACAGAAAAGAAGAAGACAAAAAAGAAGTAAATACTAATAAGATGACGAGGTCAAGTAAAGGAAACCTGAATGTAGTTGAAGAGTTGTACAGCCAGATACCAGCATTTACTGATGTGTTTTCAGAAGATACATTTTACATATTTGTTGTCTTCTTTGTCATGTCAACATTGTTGGTTGCCTTTATTCTGTCCAAGTTTATTACTATCAAACCTGTAGAATAGAATTTAAGATAGATATTTATTTCTATGATGTTTAAAATTATGGTAAAGTTTAAAAATGTATTAAAATAACAAAATAAAAATGTTTTGGTAAACGGTTTTTCATTTTAATAATTCTTCAATGTTTAGGTTCTGTCCTAGAGGCAAAATGGCCAGAGGCCCTCATTGTTCTTGCCCTTATCCCAATTTATTTGGGGTTGACGCAACATGTCTTCCATATTTCTCTATCATTTCGGTTGTTAACCCCTTTCTAGCTATATCATCTTTCCACATCAATACATCGTTTATTTTGGTCTTCCCTTAATCTAATAGCCAACATTCTTACTCAATTCTATTCACCTTAAAAAGTCCGTTTCAAGAAGGAAGCCAAGTAGACGCGGCGCCACAGGCATGCGATGGAATCTTAAATATTTATTTGTTTATCTCAATAATATGGAGTTTATTTATAAACATTGCTTATAGATAAGAGACGTATAAACGTCAAAAATGTGTGGTTTAACAGTCGCTAATCATTACTTAACTTTCAGCAATGTTTGTGAATAAACCCCCAAATTACAGGCACTGATTAATAAAATGCACAATATTTTTTTTAGAGAAAGGTGTCAGGCAGATTCTTGTAGGAATAATTATGTTGCTAACTATACAGTAATAATTAGTTACACTTATTGCCGCGGGAGTTCTTTCGTGAGACGGACTCTACATGAACAAATCGTCGCGCGTCGTGGTCGCAAGTTCGACTGCCGAGGGTGGGGTCCTGTTTCGATTCCCAAGTCGGGCTAAGTGCTATTAGGAATTTTTCAGTAACAGTCCAGAGTTTGGTAAGTAGTTCCCCGTAATTCGTAAAAGCACGTTAAGTCGTTGGTACTGCGTCTAATCTCTCTCCGGTCGTGTCTCATCGGACTAAGTGAGTGCGACCTGTGTCTGCGCACACACTTGTGCACTATAATATCTCCCGCATAACGTACTCTTAAGATTCTTAAGACCTCTCGGACACAGAAGAATAGTAAGAGGAAAAGCGGGGACTGGTTTCCTGCTAGTTTCGGCTTAGATGTGCTGCCATGGTCGAAATTAGGTCTGTACATAAAAATATCAAAGGCCCATATATTTTACTTTGATAGACTGCTATCTTCAACAATGGGGCAGTTTATGTATGATTCAGGGTGTATTTCAGATACATCCTCTGATATGATCGCAGATGCATCGTCAATTTGATTTGCGTGAAATGTAAGACTTGGAACTCAACAATACTACCCATACGATTCTCATACCAATGCAAAGGTGTAAGTAATTGAAATAACCGGAAAAGGGGGTCACTGAACTCAACACGTTCAGTGCTGGGAAGATTTCGCTCTAGTGGCATTTAGGATGCCGGGAGCCCTCGACAAGGTCTCATTTATTTTAACAAGATGTATTACTGTAGATACGCGTTGGTTTGAAAGTTCAATCATTCTTATTTTCAATTTTGAGATCAGGTATTTCAGGGGTGGCAAACCATTTTCACGGTTACAAATATTCACTAAAAATATTTATTTTAAAACACGAAAATGAATTTAACAATCGAGGCTTTTCAGGGTTCCGTATGAAAATAATAAAATGGAACAGTTTTAGTGTGACTTCGTCTGTTAGTCCGTTTGTCTGTCACAGCACAGCTGCTTATTTCAAGAACTACTAATGCTATAAATTTGAAATCTATCTATATCATAACATAGGTTCTTGTTTATTTGAACAGCTGATTTTTTTTTCGCGATTCCATGGTTGGTCGGGTTGGTCCCATAGTAAAACAATGATGAGTACAAGGTTGTTGGTATTTTTCCAATAACCCTGTATAGTCGTAAGATAGGATATATAGTTTTCTCTGGGTCTTCTACTGCCCCCCTGAAGGTCTCAAACGCCCACGAGGGGCGTATTGCCCACGTTGAGAAACTATTATTAATTTTATGCACAGGCATGCCGTAGGATGGATACTTTTCATGATTTTTTTAAGGATATTTCGAAATTTTATAATCTTATTGGTACTAAGCAAATATCCTCGTGTATGGATTCAGTTCATCGCGGCAGGCCCAGACGGAGATGGCGGGGTGACCTGGACTCCTTTCATAAAGATTGGTCCTTGGCAGCTCTGGACAGGGAGAGGTGCAAAGAGCGTAGGGAGAGTCCTTTGCCCAGCAGTAACGGCTAATAAAAAAATTTTGAAGATAAGTATAATATTGCGCCAAAAATTCGCCATTTTGTGTTTTTTTTTTATTTTGATATACCCAGTGTCACTCTCACGGTAAATACGAATCTCACGACACTCAAGCTAAAATCCATCGAGCCGTTCAGGCCGCAGAGCGTGCCAAACAATTATACATACACACTCTCGAAAAACATAACCCTCCTTCTGGCGCAGTCGGGTAAAAATAGCTTCTGTTCCACTTACACAAAACACCATATTATTTTCGAGATAGTAAAAAAGTCATGCGGTATAGATTAAAATGAAATGCTACATAACATCACGCCTGTGTCCCCGAAGGGCAAACGGTTAGGGAGAGGTGTACACCCACATTTCGCCAGCAGCAGCACTGCAGTTATTTTTTTTTTGTTTTCTTATTAATGGATTGCTGTTCATTGGAAAGCGCATCATTTGAGAATATCTGGATCAATTTGACTACTTTTTGTTTTATAATGTTAGTAATACTCTGAATTAGTAATAGACTAGCTTTAGGATACTGTAACTATTGGACTATGATGAAATAAAACTCGAGAGATATATTATAAATATGTATATGTAATAAAAATTGCTTCATAGATGGGCCGAAGTATAGAAGGTAGCAGGTTCTTTGAAACTATTCTTACTTATGTTTAATACAATAATGTTAGTTTGTAATGAACTTTATCAAATGAATGGAATATACTTAAAATTCTTGTGCTCCCCAACGAATCTGAAACAGAAATCACAGACTAAATAACTGTTGCTATAGAATAGATTAGAATACTCTTTATTATGTACACCATATAAATTACAGACATAAATATAGAAACTTTACAATGGGTGACACAATGGGCGGCCTTATCGCTAAGAGCGATCTTTTAAAGACAACCGTTGGATGGATTAAAAACGGGAATAGATATATATACTATATATAGTTATTACCGGATTATAACATAACATCACGCCTGTATTCGGGGTTAAGCAGAGCTGTACCTATAACTAGTACACCCACATTTCGTCATATTATTCTTATCAATAAAAGATAAACCAGGTATAGGTACATTGGAATACACCTGTACACTTTGTATTCCATTTGGTAAATAAAACTTACATCTTGATTACGGGTTTTCTGTTTGCGTTCCACTAACGACGTCAGAGCTTCAGACCGGACGGCGAGCGAGTCGATCCTCTCCACAAGTTGTTGGTATGGGGACAGTGGTTGGGCGCCCATCACAACATGACCCAACTTGGAGTCAATCTTGGCATCTAGTCGAGCGTTACGAATCAAGTTTACAATCCAACACTCAGCCTCATCTGGCTGCATGTTCAAATTCTCAGCTAACATTCTGGAAAAAAAAGTCATTGGTTAGCAGACTATCTTTAAGAATGTTGAACATACTTCGTATTTGTAGATAATACGTACCCAATACTGATGACTTGATGAATACGGCAGAACGTTTCAAAAATCATAAGGCGAGCATTTTCAACAAACTCTTCTAGACACGCAATCAAGAAAAAGTCGGTCAGAAGTACTGCTTGGCACTGGTTTAATTTCCTGCGTGCAGCTTCGAAGTCAAAGTTTACATAGAGATGTTCTATGAACTCTGTAATAGGGTCCCTAAAAAAAAGTATTAAGTCTTGTATACAAATATTTATAAAACTATGTTGCTATGACAACTCGTATATAATTTTACGCAATTGTTTACCTATAAGTGTAGGCTTCTTGCTGAATAACTTTTACAAGGTCCTTCAGGGCATTCCTTCGAGAACGGTTAATAATAACAGCAGTAGCCAAATAACGAAGGATATGTGGGCACATAGTTTGAATGGCATTCAAGTATCTGCAACAACAAGAAAATTAAAAATAAATATATATTAGACTATAGTAAATAACATCATTTCATTCTCCTGCCCCTATTCCAATTTATTTCCAACTGGCGAAACTTCACAGACATGTATGACTGATATGAAATCATAATAAAAACAAATAAAAAATAATATTAGGTTCTTAAAAAATATTATTAATAATTTGATTTATATTTTATGAATTTATGAACTCATTATTTTTGTTAGCTCGGGGTCAATGGCCACGGGATGCACAAATTATGAGAAATAGTAAGTGCTAATTGCACTGAAGCAAGTGCATTTCACCAATGACACTGAACGCGATCGTAGTTCCAGCGCTGTCAGCAGTGTCTATATTACACAGAAAATAATGACACTGAACGCGATCGTAGTTCCAGCGCTGTCAGCAGTGTCTATATTACACAGAAAATAATGACACTGGCAGCTTTTAAACGTGGTTTATGTGGAAATCGCGTTGTTTCATTTTTGAAATTCGCCGTAACTTTGGAATTTTTTTTTTTTTTTTTTTGTATCATGATTTCGAATTTGATATTGATGCCTGCCAATGTCAGTGAAGTTTAGGATTATTTATCAAACATGATACAAAAAAAAAAATGTGAATACTTACAGAGGTTTGTACAAAAACATTTCGATGATAAGGTCTCGGCCTTTGACGTGGTTGAAAAATACGAAAAGCGACCAGTGCACAAGCCAGGTACGCTGCTGAAGAGCCTGCATGTTGTTAGCAGTCGCGCCCGCGCCACCGTTGTCAATAAACTCCCGCAATTTCGTCAAATCCTCCAAAGCGCCATCCCAATTTTGTACCAAAATCTCACTAGCCAGTTTTCCCCAAAGCACGGAAAGGTAATTCTGAAAAAAAAAGTAATTTAACATTACGGTCGGAAGCTAAGTTAATTTTACGCAGGGTTCGAACCCGGTTACCAACGCGAGTATGGTTCAAGAACGTGATCGGCGCGCATTTCACCCCAAGGATTCGTTCACAGATTCACACTGCGCCGTAGTGCAATGTGAACAAAGCCAAATGAGCGTCTTGTTGGATCCCATATTGAAATGGATTATGATGGGATCTTTTCCGTTACACACGCAGTGATAACATTGTTTTTTATAGTTTTTCTAGAAATACTATGAAATACATACTTTGTTTTACGGTCGATAATATCGATACTATGCATATGTAAATATTCATCCAACTACGGAACCCTTCACTGTGCGTGGTGCGACACGCGCTTGGTCGTTTATTTTTTAAACAAATAGCAATGTATAAAAAAAAACGCATTCTTCGGATCATTTCGCTCCGTTTCCCACGCGCCGCCGCGCGCCGTAGGTGTATTTTTTTTATTTATTTATTATGCATTTGTATCAAGTTGCTTGAATTATTTTTAATCTATGGTAAGAATATACAACCTATTATTTCAAGTAAATAGGTAATGTAAATATTCGATTTGTCAGATTGCAGAAAAATAAAAAAATACCATCTGTCTTTGTCTTGTCATTTACTAAAAATGTCAGCTTCATCAAAATTAATAATTCATAAATTTGAAGCGGCTGGGGTTAATTTTCAATCTTTACATGTTTCAATCGAATGCGAAGGGAATTCTTCGTCTACGACGAAATACAGTGAATGGTTCGATGGTAGATTAGAAGAGAAAAAGAAAGACTGTGATAAGTCATCATCACGCTTAGTTGTAAAAATAGTATCAGGTAATGAATGTGATACATTTAATTTAGATGCCAGTGCAAAGGAAGTTGATGCACCTGAAACATATATATCCAATATTTTGGCGAAATCTTCAGAATATGAACTAAATCAAAAATTAGGTGCACAAGACGTAAATTACTATCACGAAGAGAAATCAAGAGATCTATTACTGTCAAATCAACCGATATTTGAAAGTAATATATGTTTCGAAAACGATATATCTTTACAGTTTTTTGTGAAGAATAAGTGCAAATTAAATAATTCAGAAAATTATTTAAGTCCTCTAGAACATAGCCTTGAGAAAGTGAAAGAGAACAACGCCCGTATTATGAAAAATATACACATGCTCAATAGAACCCTGAACTACACTAAAAAGAAAGAGATACTTGACATAGTGTGCCCAAAAACGATTAGATCATTTCCTTGTAGTGCTTGCGGCAAATGTTTCGTTTA
The DNA here is from genome assembly GCA_945859645.1 of Amphipoea oculea. Taxonomy (NCBI): domain Eukaryota; kingdom Metazoa; phylum Arthropoda; class Insecta; order Lepidoptera; family Noctuidae; genus Amphipoea; species Amphipoea oculea. Next base: position 9,594,145 of record OX243862.1, read on the forward strand.
TGAAACTGGTTTGAGAAGACATTACTCAATGAGACATGCGATGACGGAGGTGCAACCGCGTTGGCAAGTTGTATGGACCTGCATTCAGTGTTTTCAGGTATGGCCTTCCCAAGATCAAGCTTTGAAACATTCTAGTGAATGTTGCAAATCAAATAATGCCGATTGTGTCCGAGAGATCAAAACATCTTCATTGTTGCAATGTGAATTTTGTGAGAAAGTATACACAAGCATTCCCAGATTACTTCGGCATTCTAAAATTCATACAACAGCAAATAACTATGAGTGCAATGCATGCGGAATGGCTTTTATATCATACAAAACAGCCGAACAACACTGGATATTGTGTCCATGGTTGACTATGCACTATAGTTTTTCACTGCCAAAACTGTTGCTCTGTAATGCCTGTGATCGTAAGTTCAGAAATTATGAACAATTGTACAATCATAGGTGAGTGATTATTTTATAATAAATCATTACATGTTAAATTATCTCAGGACTTATACTAAAAAATCTATTGCAAAGGAATACCTAACAAACATGCCCTGAAGTTTAAAGATTCTATTGTTTTTGCAGATACAAAGTAGGTCACTTTACGACCAAAACACACTGTAGTCAAGGCAGTGTTAAATCTACAGGTTTATTGGTTTACCAGTGTGAAGTATGTGGGCAATGGTATGCTTCTATAGCACCATTGAAAGCTCACAAAAATCAATACCATCCCAAACATGACATGGGGATGCAATGCAGACTGGTATGAATTTATATTTTATCATTTATCTAGTAGCATAGGACATGACAAAGCTATTATAGGATTCGATATTTATAGAAGATGGAAAGACATCAGCATCCTTCATAATACTAAATCATACCGGTCAAAATCATAACCCTCCATTTTGCTTCGCCATAATCGGTTGGTAAGTAGGAATTATTTAGTTAAACATTAAAAAATATTTCCTGCACAGGTTTCTTATGTGGCACAATTATCTTACTAAGCTGTTACTGATTTAATTAATATTATTTTATTTCACCCAGCAGGATAAAACATTGGAAGATGGTCAAAACTACTATATCTCAAAAGAAAATGAATTCTGTATACAAAATGAAGAGACTGTGAAGCCTGAGGAAGAACAATAGATTTAATAAGTAGTTTGGAAAGTTTATGTATTTTGTTACACAATAAAAAATAAATAACAAGGGTTGTTTCAATGATAAGTTACTATTTCTAGCAATGTAGTTGTGTTCAATATTATTTCAATTTTAGAACACTGTAATGTTAAGTAATGGACAGGTTGATTTAGAAGGCAGTAGTCCTCAATATGGCCCTGTATTGTGAGGAAGTTCCTGACTCTCAAGCCCTAACCACCAGTAACTTGGACCTGCTCCCAAAATTGATGGATCCTTATTGTTTTTTAAATGTTTTTCACAGAAATATTGAAAAATGTAAATCCTTCTAACATTATAAATATGAAAGTTTGTATGTTTAGATGTTTGTTACTCAATCAAGCAACGAAATTTGGCACACAGGTAAAAATAATAGTCTTAACCTTTTAAAGCGTCTTACGCTGGATTAATCTGACAAATATTTTCGTGTTCATTTCGCCAGGGTCGTATATTTACGACCAAATACCACAGCTAGTTTAACCTGTCCAGGATTCACCACATAGCACTGTATTTTGAGAGATAAGAGTGTAGTTTTTTTTTTTTTGCAATTTTGGTAGTCGTGCCCTAAACCTCCGCTTGTCATTTAGTTTTTAATTACGGTATTCTATCAGATAGGTATTTATTTTTCGTTTTTTTCTTGGGCACTGGGGGCACGCACGACAATTCATATGAAGTTGGGCGGTTAAAAGGTTAAAGAATATAAAATAGTAATGGACAAGCTAACTACGTAACATAATATATTATTATAACTAAACGCAAATTGTTGAATAAATTAAATCAAGTCTTACCTTGTCTGTGGGGCACATGACCAGCTGACAGAAGTAGAGATATGAAGCTGACTCTACATAATTACCACACTCGTATCGGTATTTGGCCAACCGATACATGCTGTCAATCATCTCGACTTTGAACTGTAATAACATAATTATACATTGATGAAATAGTTCACAAAATGGGCATTACTTACTATTCGGTTAAAATTTTGAAACATGATCTTGATAATGATACTGCAATTTGGACAATAATAATGAAAGAGTCCAGATGAAAATAAATGTAAATGTTAGTTGTCACACAAAATTGCTACCTCAAACTCTTTATTAGTTGTAAGATGGGTTATGAGTGTTTTAGGATCCCTCATCGTCTCAACGGTCTTCATGACATCGTCTCTTTGCATGAGCCTCAACACAGGTTCCACAGCATCCTGCAGCTCTTGAAGCTGGGAAAGGACTACACCCCTTCTTGCTTTAATTTCCTAAAAATATAATAAAATATTCTATTAATTTCAATTTTTTCAGGCGGCTGTTCTATAGCCTAGCTAATATATGCATCACATAATTTTGTATCTGTAAGGCAAGCTGTGTGTAGTTTCTGTTTCAAAAAACCTTTGTCCATGATTTCTGGCATAAAACTGCCTAGAATGCGTGTTAGACATAAAAGATGTTAACTGCATAACATTCTACTTTTATTAAAGTTAGTTTTAAATATGAAAATTCCATACACAAATAAATCAAGTTTAAAAACCACTAAGATGTAATGCAGTGAGAAAAATTGTTAGCCATTAAAACATTATGACATTTTTCATAAAATAATGCTGGGTAAAGCTCTAAAATTAAAGACAATCTATATACTTTACATGTTTTATTTGTAGGCATTTCTCTTTTTTCATTGATAAATTACAGAGTAAAGTAGATTTACATAAGTTGAAGTCAGTCAAACATTTGTTTTGGCACAAATTAGATGACAGTAAATAATTAGAATTGCTTATGAACATTTAACATACCTCAGGGGTGTCCTCATCAGGGTACAGCATCTTTCTGATATCAATAACATAATCAATCATGTTAGTTTTGCTAAGAATCTCTAACTTAGCTTGCAGGAGCTCTGATTGATCATAAGTCTGAAAGTTGAAAGTTGTACGTGTAAAAACCTAGTGTATGAGACGGACTATTTGGATTGATAAATCACTTATTTGGTAGTACGTAACAAGTTAAATAAAAGCTTGTAAAAAGAAACAGGTTAACTTTTGTAACTCACCTCTTTAGCAGCTAAAAACTCAAGCAAAGGGAATACCAAATGCCGATCTAGGTATTGACCTATTTTAAATGTTAGGTCAAACTTGGAATAACTCATTTTGGCGGTTTTATTTCTCTCTAGCTCAAAATATAAAAATATGTACTCGTGAAAGTAATATTATGCCCAATGGCATGGTAGGGAAGAAGTGACAAATTGACAACTCCTCAAAAAACTCTTACTTCACTTGGTTATTGACATTGAATTTATTGCCATCTTTGTCTTTTCATTGAAAACTGTTATATCGCATCTCTTTCTGATGCTTTGAAGTTGATCAATTGCGTTGGTATGGAAATTTTTAACCTCAAAATATACTTTAGCCGGCCCTACATTGGTTGGCGTATACGGAAACGGAAATAGTAGTGATGCACATACATAATAGTATCAAAATGCGACCGCGTAGCACAAAAATTAATGAATAAATACTGGTAGTGGTATGTGTCGCTATCCTCCCCACACCCCATCCGAGCAGGAGTCCCCCAGGGCTCTGTACTCGCCCCACTCATTTTCACGCTGTTCACTAGCGATATCCCCACAAACAAAAAGGCTCAGTTGGCTTTGTTCGCAGACGATACTGCCATTTTTTACTCCGGCCGCAGCCTAGTCCAGATATCTCTCACTCTCCAAACCGCAGTCAACAAACTCGCTGCTTGGTTTAGGAAGTGGAGAATAGAAGTCAACCCTGACAAGAGTCAAGCGGTTCTCTACTCCAAACCGCGACGCAACCCCATACCCCCCCGACCTATCTCCATGTTCGGCAAGCCGATCCCTTGGGAAAAGCGAGCCAAATACCTAGGTGTTATACTCGACAGGCATCTATCCTTCTCAGAGCATATAAAAACGCTTTCGCTCTAGGCAGACTCCACTCCGTTCTCAATGCACGCAGCAAATTGTCACTAAAGTGCAAATTGCGCATTTATACAGCGTGCATTCGTCCAATAATGACATATGCCTGTGTAGTCTTCGCTCACGCAAAGCCCCACCACCTCCATAGGATGCAAACCCTTCAAAACCGTTTCCTCCGAAAGGCTACGGGATCCCCTTGGTTCGTCCGAAATGAGATCCTCCATGTTGACCTCAAAATCCCCACTATCCAACAATTCAAGAAACGCCTTTCCAAGCGTTTAATTGGGAACCTCGCGAGTCGCGACGTTCCCAATTAAATACCCCCCCCCCCGACCCTTGCTCGATGAAGTGCCAGCCCGCGCCGCAGCTGAGCCTGTAGCTTTAAATTCCCGACTGTGACCTCTGAGTTTGTTTCGGCATTTCTTCTCAGAGCAGTCAGATAGGAAATGCCGGCCCCATCAAGCTTAAATAATAAAAATCAGATCCAGCCTGTCCCATCTTGCTGCCCTCTCCAGCGACACCCTAAGCCGAGGTTCGTACCCCACAGGGGGTGCCCTTAGCGTGTAGCCGCTTAATATAGTAGATATTCGCCCTGGCTGGAGGCTTTAAGTAAGGCAACCACAGGATAGTCCGGTTAAGTAGTCACGACCTCTCAAGGTCAACTACGAGATGCCATTTCTAAAAAAAAAAAATATATTTATATAATAATAAGATACTATGGAACTGGAGGGGCTTGTGGCTAAGTAATAACAGTCGCACGGGTCGCTCGATCAGGTTAAGCTACGCTTAGTGCGGTTGGTCCGTGTTTGGGTGACCACCTTTACATACCAAGACCCTCCGTGCCTCGAAAAGCAAGTTGTTAAGGTGAATGTGACATGGTAGACCGCGAAATTTAAATTTTCTTAAGTTTTTTGCAATTTGCAGATCATTGTTAGGTTGTATCTTGATTCAAATATGATTCGCGACTATAATAGACATGTATTTACAGAATCATAATCATTAGAATCTACACTTTTCCATACGAGATTTGTTCTTAACGGTAGATGGTGGTGGTTTTTTAAGTCGGTTGTTTTTTTCTAAATTGTTGTATCGTCATTGAATTACGTACATACAATTACGAATTTTGTAGGTAAATATGTATTAAAAGAAAATTGTATATCGCCTGAACAAAAACACAAGGCAATAGTTTGGTGTTAGCCATTGATTTGGAATATAAAAAATATATATTTTAGCTATATTTAATTAACAAAAAAAATGAGATATCTCTCTTTCGTGTCGGGTCCTGAGTCACAATAATTAATGACCGTTCTTCTTTCTTTAATATATTTTCAACTTTATCTCTAATGTATAAGGTTCAAAGTTGATTGTGAAAATTTGACAGTTTCGGGTAGCTTGATGTGCTGGTGTCTATACAAGCGGTTATAAATAATAAATATAGTAAATTCAGTGAATGTTATGTTTACTTTATCTAATGTAGTCGGATAAATAATTGTTATAAAAATACATTCAATATCTTCTAACGTTTTAAAACAGTTCTGTCAAAATAGATTTACTTAGACTGACAATATTGAAAGTTATTTTGTGAAATTGTATGATTGTTAAAAATGGCGGGAATGTTAGATGTACTTGAGTAATATTGGGGAACTTTATAAGGGGTGGGCCCGCCAATTCTGGCTCTCTTGGATTCAACTGTGGTGAAAGATGGACTACCGTTCATGTAAGTGTACCTACTGATATTATTGCTGTTAACTGTATTGTTCTATACCTATGTGGTATAGGTAATATAATAATTTCTAATATTGCTTTTGTGTGAGATCGAATTATGGAATATTCATGTTCTGTTTCTTTCCACTGATAAGTTGCTATCTAACTTAAAAAGATGTATTAATGACTCTAATTCTGTAAATACGTATCGGTTGTAGTCGCGAATCATATTTTGATCAAGGTACAACCTGATACTGACCTGAAAATTGCAAAAAACGCAAGAAAAATTTAATATCGCGGGCTACAACTACCCATTCGTTGTTGGTCGTAGATCTTTGACAGTCGTAGTCGTTACGGGTCGTCATAAGCTCGAATGTCTGACAACCAATCTTACCAGTGTTACCCAGTAACTGGCTTGTGGAGGTCAGATAGGCAGTCGCTCCATGTAAAATATAGGTATTCAGCTGCATCCAGCTAGACTGGAAGCCGACCGCAACATATTTGGGAAATGGCTAGGCAGATTGATTTTTTTGAAACTGGTGGTAATTGAGTAACACACTATCAGTAGCAATGGCTTTCATTTTGACAGTTCAACAATATTCATTGCGTTATATAGGTTGTTGAGCAGACACAGAAAATACCTGGCTCACTGTATAATTGCATACAACAGCTGCCGCAACGAGGCTTAATTAATTATGCATAAAAGAAGTCGCTTGTTTACAAAAAAAAAATGAAAGTGACAGCTAGCTGTCAAATTCTTGGACGTTGGATAGCAGCGACATCTGAAGGCTAATTCTTGTAATTAAAACGTTCAAAATCTAGTCGTAATCTCATCTCAGCGACAATCAATGTCAAAAACTTTTCAAAAATGTAGGTAATGTGTGTGTGTAATTGGTCAAAAAAAATTAAAGTACCGGACAGAAAAAAAAATTCGGTTTCAGAAAAACCAACCAATTCCTAACATTTTTTACTAATAAGTCAAACTCGCACACGTATTGGTTAATTTTTTATTTATTTATATTATTTGACTTTTTATGCTGCTAAACTCGCATCATGTGACAACTAAAGTATTAGGCGCACGAGTTTGTCTTCATAGTAAATAAAAAAACTAAAAACCCGACAGCGGTAAAAAACTTAACTTAAAAAAAAACTGAAAAGCTGAAAACAAGACCATTTTAAATTAAATAAAAGTTGGAAGTAGGCGGGACCCATTTGAGTTTGAAAATATAAAAAAATGGAATGGGTCCCGCCTGCTTCCTGCTTGATATCCCACTCGATGGTATTAGAAGAAGAAAAAAATTTCGAACCCCAAAATATAGCACCCAAAATCCGTCATTTTACTTTGTTTTTTTTTTTTTCATGTAGCCAGTGACACTCATGCCACCAAAACAAATACGTATACAGTGACACTCACGCCACCAAAACAAATAAAGACGTATCATTTATCCAAATCCGTTCATTCGTTTAGGAGTTACGTGGGAACAAAGAAACTGACATACATACATACATACAGGTCAAACACATTACCCTCCTTTTGGGCTTCGCCGCAGTCGGGTAAAAATGTCAGGGATGGTATGTATATTCAATCCACATCAAACATTTTTTTAAGCCGGCATTTTTAATTTTTTGGACCAAAAATGTATGAATCGTGAATGATCTTCTTTTGACAGATTGAGACAGATAAGACTGAACGTTCAAATTACATTAATTTTCCTCTGTGAAGGGAGCAAGTTTAGAGGCAGTGTTTATCCCGATGCTGTTATTATATTACTTTTGTTTATTTATAGTGTCTAGTGGACGCCTAGCTTAATAATGTCAAAATGTGCACGTGTGGAAAGAATTCGACTAAAAGTTTACTTTTCACATTGACTAAAAGGCACCTATCCAAACCACCCACACCCGCCCGAGATAAAGATAGATAAGATACCACAAAAAAAAACATGTTTGATAACTGTGTGTGTTTCGGAAATTGAATTCCTAATTCTATAAAACAATGTTATCCAATTGAAAAAAGTAGTAACACTTGACGTATTTTATTAAATTACTGGAAATATATATTCCACTCAAAGGTTATAAGCTATTGTGTTTGCCGCGGTGCGGCCATTCAATCTAATGGTGGAGTCCAAAATGGCGTCAAGCGCGTTGAATTTGGTAGATGCGTCATAAATAGACGCGGTGCATGTGTCTTGAATGGCTATAAATAGAGGATTTGAATTAGAATGATTGCATGAATTGCAATGAAAAATGTCAAACACAGTCATAACTAATTATACGGATCTCAATGGACCTTCCACAAAAGCAGATAGTTCTGTTGTTGTTATTGTAAACAAGGATGGATCTCTGTCTGTTGATCAAAAATTACTTGGAACATTAATGGGTAAGTTTTATAAACTAATGTTTCTTCTCTATGTAAAGTAATAATTGTCAAGCATATGTTGGCTAGTTTGTAGATAATAATTGTAGTCATGTCGGTAGGTAATCGACATAAAATTAGGTGCATTCAGGATTCAGTGTGTACTCAAATTCAAAGGATAAAATAGCCTCTCAAGTTTATTAGATCATGATTCCTGTTAATTATTATTGTCATGTGTAGGTTAAATTAACTTAAATTTGATTTAAAGAGATGCATCATTTTGCTATTGATTGTCTTAAAAGTTATTTTGGCGCCAAAACGATAATCGAGTAAAATGCTCATTATCCATAATTTTATTGTTGTTAATTTTGATAAGCTATCTGTAGATAGTGTTGATAATGATGCAATCAATCATTCTAGGTACTGATGGTTCTCAAAGTACTGGTATTAGTGTAGTACGGGTTGGTCATGAAGGTAAACCTGATGATGCTACTGATTCTGACACTGATGATGAGAAAGTACCTCATGTGACACTTTCAGTGGATAGTTACTATGATGAGCCCAACAGTATCATAAAGTATGGTAAGGAAAAAAATATTTTTTGTATAATTATGCTGTTTTATATTACTCTAAGCTTCAATAAAAAAATTATCTTCTTTATGTGTACAGATAGTGGTGCTGAAATGTTACAGTCGTTAAGAATAGAAACAAGGGAAAACAGTTTAGTTGGATTTCAAAATGACCACTGTTATACACCCCTCAAATCACCAAGCCAGTCCTTACCACAAAGTGAAAATTTATCAACTTACGATGACTCAGTTATTCAAATCACACATACCCCACCACCTAAACCTGTTCCCAATTCTAAGAAAATTACTATTTTGGAACCGCAAATCATACCAAAAGGTAAAAAGATAATTATAAATCCTACTGAACCTCCTATTGTACTAAAAGGGAATGATGTGTTGCATAAACCACTGCCTGTATTAAATAAATCCAAGGATACCAGAGAATTGGAAAAGGCTCCAGATGCATTACAAAGGGCTGATGACAGTACTGAATCCTCTTCCATTAGCTCATCTGGAGATAGCATTCCTGACAGAGACTCTGATTCTGATTACAAAGATACTAAAGATAGAACAGGTTCTCTCAGACTAAAGAAAAATAAATTGAAACCCCGCATATTAAAGACTGTTGCAGCATCTAAAGCTTCAAAACAAGAGTCTAAGTTGATTACTAAACTTAAGCCTGGCAGAAATATTCTAAGAAAAGATATTAAAGAAAAGCTACAGCAGAAAAATATTGTAGAAAAGAAAGATGCAACAGAAGTTGATTTGGAAAGTCTCTTACCTTCATCTAAGATATCAACAGTTATACCACCTGGCAACGACCTGGGCAAAGTGGTTTTAAAACAGACACCAAAGCCTATTAAAAAAGAAAAGAAAACACCAGCTCATGTTACAGCACTTTTGTCTGATATGACTTCATTGTTCTCCACACCAGATGTTATAAGAAGGGTATCCACTGATGGAAAAGGTCCTCCTAAAACACCAACTAGTGAAAAAGAGTCTTTATTGTCCCTTACAGACAAAAAACCTGCTACTGCTTCTAAGGTGTTAGATCCAAATGATGGAAAGATTGCAGATAACATTAAAGTTGACCCTGCAGAAAGTCCTAAACCTATTGTACATAAGACTTATTTGAAACCTAAAGAAAGAGTTATTCCACCTGAGAAGACTAAACCTTATGACCTGATTCCTCAAATAGATGATGCAAGCTTGGCTCAAATACTTCAAGATACTACAGGAATATTGAACCCGGTTAAGAGTCAACCAAATATTTCTACTGCTGGTACTATGAGCAGTCCAGGTTTAGCAGGTCCTTTATCACCTACTTTAGACTTATTGGGTGGTCTACAGCCTGAAGAGGAAGGCCTCACAGAAGATTTCTTAATGTCTGTTGCTCAGCTAGTGGCAAGCTCAGAGAACTTACAGGAAGTAATAGATAAACAAGTGCTGGGGAAGGTAGATTCAGGGCCTGTTAAGAGCCTGCAGACAGCTCAGTCTCCACAAACACCACAGCAACAAACACAGGCAAACAATTTATATGCACAGACTCTATCAAAGTCAGTGCCGAAAACTTTACCAGTGCGAAAGGATCCAATAGAGATTGTACGGCGCGATGGTCGAGTTATTACGCTGCCGCCGATAGAAGCACCAGCAACACGCTCCTCAAAACGTAAAAGTCAGATGGAAATGGCAAATATCCCTGAACCACCACCACCAGTAGAAGCCCCCCCAACCCCTGTCCCGCCTGTGTCAACAACTCCTGAACCACAAGTGCTGATTGTATCAAAGCAATATATCAACAAGAAGCTTTCCACTAAGAAACAAGAACAGCCATTACCTAATCCTGCACTTGACAAGATATCTGTAGAATCCCAAGAAAGTTGGAATTCTGAAGATGATCCTAATAGGTATGTAAGATATATTTATAAAAAAATAACACCATGAGAAATATTGATTGCATACTTGCTGACTTCAAGTACTTGATCTTTTTTATTGTTGTAATTTCAGATTATGGTGCATATGTAAGCAGCCTCATAACAACCGTTTTATGATATGTTGTGATGGTTGTGAAGACTGGTTCCATGGAAAGTGTGTTAATATCACTAAAGCAATGGGGCAACAGATGGAGGAACAAGGCATTGAGTGGAGATGCCCAAACTGTATCAAGAAAGCGAAGCCATCATCTAAAGGCGCTAAACAAGTAAGTAGAGACACAAAATCACCTAATAAATTGCAGTATTTTCTATAGATCACTATCTTACCCATCAACCTAAGCAGAGATAAACACGAGTCATTAAAATACTATTTTATAACCAAGAGTTAAAACAATTTTTCAGGTTCAGGCAACACAAAGTAAAATAGAAAATGAACAAGCAATTCCAAGTCCTGAATTGAAATCTCCAGTCCAATCGGGTGCCATCAAAGACTCAACAAAGACGAATTGTATAGTATGCAAGAAGCCAGCACGCGCAAGCAGTATTTATTGCAGTAACTCCTGCATATGGAAACATGCTCAAGACTCTCTGGGAAATCAAGGGTCTTCAGCTAAAGGAGATGGCGAACCTGGTAAATCTAACGAAAAACAAAAGGCTGAATCTAGAGTAAGTTCTTGTTATATTCCAACAACTTTTATAATAGTATTGTCGTTTTTGAAAGTGTACTTCACATTAACAATTTAAAAACGGTTTTTGCAGGTTATAGTTTATGAACGCAAATCTGGTAGGTTGCTGGCTGGCACCAATGCTCCAACTGCAGAAAACTTGAAAGCATGGTTGCAACAACATCCAACATTTGAAGTTGTGCGTCCTGGAACCCTAAATACAATCAAACCAGGACTCGTAAAGAAGAAGACTGCTGAACCAGCTAAGATTCAGACAACTCTGAACTTTGAAAGGATACCTAGGAAACCTGCTGAGCAGTCAACACCTGTGAGAACACCTCATGCTGAGCCGAAAGAAAGGTCTATTAGACTGATATCGGCGCCTAAAGAAGAACCTAGAGCCAGTCCACAACTCAAATCCCCTGCAACTCCAAAATCGCAGCCATCACAGTTGATTGACACTCCTAAGGCCAGCACATCATCTGCTAGGCCTGCAATAACAACAAGGAAACTGATACGGACCCCTAGTAGTCATGCACAGTCCTCACAAGATAAGGTATGTCATACACAAATCAATTAAATAATCCAAAAATACTTCTGCCAGCTTCTTATATCTATAATAGTTAGAATATACTTTACAATAAAGTGGATTTATTTATATGATGCGTTGTTGTAAAAGAAAAGCACCATGTATTGCATCTATGAGTTATTGCTGATACAATATGAAATACTGAAAAATAAGCTATGTAGGTAGAAGAAAAAATTAAAGAAACTGAAAGATATGTTACGGCTAGTTTGATTAAGATGTTCAGAACCAATGGTAATTTTTAGTTTATATTTTATATTCTCAAAAATATTTTATGCTCCTACTCCTTTTCCTTTATGGAATCATTCAAGATTCCACAGTTCATGGAGAATTCCTTAAAATCTCCCTTCATTATTATGTCAGACATGGCATCAGTTTTATGACTTATTTTGTTTACGTTGTTTAGCTATGTCATCACTCAGACTTAAAACTTAAGGCTAGCTAGTTTACGACGCACGTGTCTAGTATGTTACTCATTACGTGTGTTATGTAGTATCAGTATTGCATATAATATTTTAGTGTGTACTTGTACCCCAAAGAGGACAGTCGAAACCTCTAAAGGATTTTGAATCAAATTTATTAACTCTGTTGAAGGTACAATTTTTTATTATAATCGACGTAGACACGAGTTTGTTTACTAATTTGGTAATCAGATAGGAATTGTCTAATATAGTGATAATAACCTTGAACGTGTTTGCATTTTGATTATAAAGCTGAGATGGCATGCTCACGATAATTGTTACGTTACAGGCTCCTTCAGTTTCGCCATCGACGTCGCGTCGGAAAGACACCCACAGCAGAGTCAGAATGTCAAGTGGTGAACCAATCAGGGATAATGTGCGGAAAGCTTTGCAAGAACAATTGGCCATTCGAATGGCAGAAAACACTGGACCAAAGTTTACAGATTCACAAATAAAACAATTTGCTTACGACACGGAGCTTGAGTTGCACGAACTATTCAGAGATGTCGGGATGAAATACAAGGCTAAATACAGATCACTTATGTTTAACATAAAGGATCGGAAAAATCTGACTCTGTGGGAGAAAATCTGTGATCAATCAATAACACCTAAACAACTTGTAAGCATTCATTATTTATTTTATAAACAATTCTAATCTGCCGTATCCAAATTCTGTGATTCTGATTATGAACAACCTAATTTTCAGGTTCGTCTGTCTCCAGAAGAGTTAGCAAGTCAAGAGCTGGCACAGTGGAGAGATAAAGAGGCTAAGCATCAATTAGAATTAATAAAGAAATCAGAGTTAGATCTTTTAGCTGCTAGTAAAACTTATGTCCTTAAAACGCATAAAGGAGAAGAGGTAATTAAAAGAAGCATAATTAAATTTTGAGTTACTTAAGGTAATGAAAAAAAAACTTATTAATTATTATATTAACTTATTTTTGTCTAGGTGATGGAAACAAAAGAATCTGTATCAACTGAACTGGACCCAAATGTGCCTGTTGAAGATGTAGTTACAGCATTAAATGACTCAACAGTTGGTCCTGATGTTCTCTCAAAAGAAAAAACACCTGAAAAGTAAGTTATACTCTATTAATGTAAATACTTTTTAGTTTTAATCAATACCATACATCATTTTAAATAATTATGTTGTTTCGTTAGCGCCAGTAAAGGCGATGATGAAGATAAGAAGTACAACAGTAAAAAACGGAATCGTGAAGATAGTACTTCTGGTCGTTCGAAAAGAAGCAGGCGGGAATCAAAACGTGATTCTGACAGGAAATCCAGGTCATCCAAAAGAAGATCAGCATCAAACGAAAAAGATACACGGGAGCAGAGAAGGTCAACGCGGAGGTCGGATAAAAAGTCTAGTAGAGCCCGGTCCATGTCAAAAGATAGAACTAAGGAATCTAAAGATAAACTTGATTCTAATGAAAGGACCCGGCGCAGATCAGGGTCGAAGGAGAAACCCAGAAGAAAGTCTAAATCACCCGCACGAGAGCGGTCGCGGTCACGAGCACGTTCCAGGCGGCGCTCTCCCTCTGGGGATCGTCCTAAGCGTAGGAATTCGACGCGTTCCAAACGCACTGTCAGCAGTGATGAAAAACTGAAGCATCGTTCCAGATCTCAAGAAAATGTTTATAGTAAAATTAAAAATGAGTAAGCATCCAGTTCATGCCCAGTCAACTTAGTAAGAAATTCAAACAAATGCCCATTTATTAATTTCTATGTCCTTAGTTCCACAGATTCAGATTCAATAGAGAGGCCGAAATCAGCAATGTTGAAAGAGGTTCATCCCGAGTACGATCCCCATGAACCAATGATAACATCGGCATTTTCAGAAGAAGATTTGCGGAAATCTAGAGAAGACGTATTTGAGGAAAACTACAGGAATGATATGAGTAATTTTGAAGCTGAGTACGATCCCTCTAAGTCTTTGATCGAGACTAATATCATATTACCTGAAACAAGGTTTCCAACCAAGCAAGATAAAACGTCGGGTGAGTAAATAAACTAGTTCAGTACTACCTTTTTGTTAGTGTTTTAGAACACAGTTATTTACTAATACTGTTTTTATTTGTAGAAGCCGAAAGCGACCAAGAACCAAGTAGCACAGTGGACAATTCAGCAGCGACAGTCTGGAGTGGGTGTATTAACATGGTGGACGTGGCGCGGTTCTATGTTGCTGCACACGAGGTGCGTTACTCTTTATCTTTTAACTTCACAGAACAATATGTCTCATAATGTGTTATTCTAACATCTTACCCTCACTCTAAATTCCAGGTATCAGGCAGCTCTGTGGACTTGGAAGAAGATCTTAGCACAGAACTAGATATTGTTGGAAGAATAAATCCTGATACTGTATGGGATTATATTGCAAAAATGAAGAAAACTAGTACTAAAGACATTGTTATTCTCAAACTTCAAACAGCAAATGATGAAGAAAAAATGCAATATATTGCCTTATATAGCTATCTAAGTAGTCGCAATAGGTTGGTATTGTATAGATATACAATTGATTATACATTATTGTTTTAAATTTATGGAAATAAAAACCCGTCTCCCATTCCTATGTTCCTACCTAATTAATTTTATTTTCCTTTCAATAATATACACGTTGCCCTCCCTGGCAGTGACATTTTATGTGAAATTTTCATATTCTAGGTTAGGCGTAGTAAAGGCGTCGAATATGATGACCGTGAAAGATTTTTATATAGTACCACTACCGGCGAACACTACGTTACCGGCAGTTCTCCTGCCCCTCGACGGCCCAGGCATCGGAGAAATCAAAACGCATCTCCTGATTGCAATCGTTATTCGGCAAAGAAAGAAACGTTTGACTTCCAACATTCCCACTGATGTTGTTCCCGCTAAGGTCAGTTCGCCGACGGAGGAAGACTTGTAAATACAAATTAATAAAATAATAATTCAGAGTGCATTTATTATTTACCAAAATATTTGGTTGTAGTGAATGTTTGTAAATAAATAAAAATGACTGATAACTACTTCTGTAAATAAATGTACTGAACTCCTTCAATGTTTAATAAATACATATATTAAAAAAAAGAAAATTGTTTCGATGTAAAACGTTTGTTATTGATTGTAAACGACGTAACCTTCCGTTTATATTCAACCCAAGTACTTACATGCTTTTGTTGATGTTACGTTATATTAGGTGGCACGTGAGTCCCGCAAGCGGTCATACACCCCGCCAGCGTCGCCACGAAGACGACCACAGCTCCCGCTGCCAGCATACACTTCATCAACTCTCTCTACAACTGTTAAGGACAAAATTGCTGCTTCTCTAGGTATTATAAATTTTCTGCTATGATTTTTTGCACTATTTCATTTCAAATCAACTTTCTTTTATGCGAAATTTACTGTTTATCGTGTTTTGCATTATCTAAAATGAATAAAAAATGTACGTAAAGTATGTATGTATGTTGAGATGACCCAGTGGTTAAAAGCTTCGCCACTCAAGCACGAGGTAAATCCGGGCCAGTGCCAATGTAACTAATTTCTATTCATATGTACCAGTTTGAAATCGCCAACCCCTTGAGCAAGCATGGTGATGAATGCTCATGCCTTCGCTGTATGAGAAGAGGCCTTTACCCTGTAGCTATAGGCTGGTATTATTATTATATGTGATTGCGTTCGGCAGTGTCTGCGGATGATGAAGAACCGTATAGTCCGGGCTCGACGAGTAGCAGCGGCAGCGGACCTTCGTCATCGGCACCGAGCCTAGCCTCCAACACCCTCAGAAGTAAAATGGAAGAGCTCAACAGGCAGATTGAAGAACAGAAACAACAAATTCGTAAAATGGCGCAAGCAGACTCTTCTATTGGCGAGGTAATTTTTAGTTTACTTGACGCGAATGATGAATACCCCTAAAAATGCTACTACCCTCGGTTTCAACAATAATAAATCGTGACCGATCAATCATGCCTATGCCTAAGTTCAGGACTAGACTATGTTAGTGTGCATATACCGTCTACGTGTCTCGACAGACGGCTGCCGTCGATACTCTCCGACGGTTGCTATTGCCTTTCGCGTGTCGCTCGTGTGTATGCACAATGTAAGAGTAGCACGTTGTCGACGGTAGCCGGCGGGCGCCGACGGGTGTCGATGGCTACAGTTGCCTCTGCCATTGACGTGTACCGCACATGTCACTCATGTCACTAACCCTGATTTCTAAAATATGCCTTTACTTATGAAGTGTAAAATTGTACACAGGACGAAGCATACTCTCCGTCTCGGCCCATGACTCCGCCTCCAGTTCAAAATGTTCCTTTGGCCGACATTGCCTTGCCATCCAACTTGCAAGAGATTCTAGCGACAATCAAGCAGAGGTCAGAGACCACTTCTACAGACGTCGACATGCGAATGCCTTTACCATAGTTCATAACATTGAATAAAAATGTACATATAGAGTAATATTATTTGCTTATTTAATTTTAAGCACAAGGTTTCTTTGCAGTGCAAACATTATTTCTGTTTTTGTGAATACTATTCTAGCATTTTATCGACTTTTAGTTACATAATATCTTACGGGAAATGTACCCATTGATAATTTCTATTTCTACATTTGTAGATTATGACAATTGAATGCATTATCCTAAAATTTTATTATGTTATTTAAGTTAGCTTTAGGAACCGTAGGTTTTAGACTTGTATTTTTATAAACTGAATGTGCAAAGCATATTACAATATTTTTTGTGCAATAAGTTACAACATGAATTCCCAGTACATTATGCAATTAGATAAATGGGGTGCGAATGAAAGAGAAACTAATTGTGAATGGAGCTACGAATAACAAATACAAATGGAGTTAGGTACAGTGTAAAATATTGTAATAGCCTGTTGTTGTTACGTAGGTACGTATTTATGATATGTTCGAAATAATTAGTGTACAAAGCTTAGATTATGATTAGTTTTATCACAATTATTTTACATTTTTCATGTTTAAAATCTGAAGTATACATTATAGTTAAATAAAATAAAGACATGTTTCAATTGGTATTTTATATATTTTCGTCATCATATAAGGACCTCTTAGATTTAAATTTCTTTTCTTTAAATGGTAATGTGTCAATATTCTTTTCTCTAAATGCTAATTTGTTAAGTTTAGAAAGATTTAAATTTTTCATAACTACATTTTGTAACTTTGGATTCTGCTTCAATTTTTTCTGCATGGCCAATATTTTAGTTTCCATAAGTTTTCTCCTTGGAATGTGGCGCAAAGAATATTCCCAATCAGCAGTTAATTTCAAATCTAATAGAATGGGTACCATGTGGTTTATATTCAGATTTTTCTTTGATCCTGGTGCCCACTCAAGATACCTATCCAATGGTAACTTTGCCATCTTTATTCCATCCCTTTTAGCTTTAGCTAGAGAGAGTGGTTCATTATTTACCTGCAATCATTTAATTATTTTTAAACCATTATACATAATTTTACAGACATTAGACATTTAGTACCCAAAAATAAAGACTACTTCATTATAATAGTAAAAATGTTTGGGACTTTATTTCTCAGGAACCAGTATTTTTTTTCTTTCTAGATAATTTAACGTTTTGAGTACTATAATAACATCCTTTTACTAATTATACTTAATTTATTACTAGCTGTGCCCGCGACTTCGTTCGCGTGCATGACGGAAAACATTTTTTTTTGTGTGATACTAATTCTTTTCTAAAATGAAGGTAGCCTAAGTTACTCCTTATTACATCAGCTATCTGCCGGTGAAAGTCCCGTCAAAATCGGTCCAGCCGTTTCAGAGATTAGCCGGAACAAACAGACAGACAAAAATTGTAAAAAATGTTATTTTGGTATATGTACCGTGTCTACATCCATATGCATTTAGTAAAAAGCGGTTATTTTAATATTACAAACAGACACTCCAATTTTATTTATTTGTATAGATGGTATGTTTACCTTATCAACCATGCATCCAATGATATAGACAGCATCATGATCAAACTTTGTTAGTTCCTCTCTGCAATGGGGGGTCAGATAAACCAACTTCTCCTTTGGAAATACATCTAAATAGCTTTCTGTGTGAATATTCAATGGAAACCAGGGTTCATCTAATGAAGGAATATTTTTCCGCATTTGCTTCATAAATTGCCCTCCCATATTCACATTACACATGTGCAAGTTAAAGGGTTCTTTATGAACTCTATTATCTCCAAAAACATATGTCATTTGTTTAGCAGCATTTAAGGTTTCTTTATAAACCATGCTATCTTCATATGAGCAGTCTATTACAACTGATTGTCCAAATATCATAGCTTGAAGGGCCCTGCAAAACGGGTATTATTATGAAACAATCAAATACATGGATTGCCACATGAAAATTTTAAATGATTAGGATACCTGTAGTTATCAAACTGGTTTATTGACTGATCCCTGATTCGCAGAAACAATGACTGATATTGTATGCCATAAAGAAGGTCATCTTCATTCTCTTTGCTATCTTCAGGTTTTATCACTGGATGTTCCATTCTTCTAGCTTCTTTCTTAGCCTATAATAAAAAAAAAAAACTTGTAAAGACATGGTAAAGGTATGGTTTGATGTTACTGTTAAAAAAAAATATTTTGTATTGTTACCTTGAAATTCTCCTTTGATTTTTCAGTTTTAAACAAATATCTAAGGTAACTAGCACGTTGATTTTTTGTTGATAGCTCTAATAAATGTTGCCACTGGTCATTGTTTATGTAGTTCGGTGCATTTCGGCCATCCTGGCGCATCACCTCAACTTCCAGCATTAAAATTCTGAGCTTTTTCTCTAGTTCAGCTTCCCCTTTACATATATTTTCTACTATTACATCTGTGAAAAGTTGTGCATTTAATAAATTGTATCAGTTGTAGACTGTCCTCTAGAGTAGATACATTCATATTATGATATGCAATCATTACCTGCATCATCTGCTTGGGATGAATAACATCGCGGTTGTCCAAAAGTAAGCTGTTTTATGTTAAATATTCTTTGAATAGGTATTGCTTTGTTTCGATTTTGACGAACAACTGATAAAGCTGTTCTAATGCAATGCATCATTTTAATTTACTCGCCTGAGTTCCAGAGTGTTAAATTACTAATACAAATTCCCCGCTGCAATCTCAAGTTAAACTTAGAGTTGACTTAGAGGTTATCTAATTATTTTGAAACAAAATGACATCCATATGACATCTTGTTTGGTTTTTTTTTTTTTAATCCGCCCTATGGGCAGGCTATAGTCTTTCGACTATACCGCCTCGTCTTCCGTGTAGAATTTCTTACAGGCGAGGACATTTTGTTTGAGTTGTTTTTTTTATTATTGGTTGCTGGTTGCTGGGACCCAAGTGGGACCTTTTAGCCAAGTCTTTATTTGTTTGAATTATTGAGTTGAT
This sequence comes from Amphipoea oculea, assembly GCA_945859645.1. Classification (NCBI taxonomy): domain Eukaryota; kingdom Metazoa; phylum Arthropoda; class Insecta; order Lepidoptera; family Noctuidae; genus Amphipoea; species Amphipoea oculea. The sequence continues at coordinate 9,613,885 of OX243862.1, forward strand.
CACGAGTGTCGTTATAATCGCCGTTAGGAGTATGTGTTCTGTGCTTATAATACAAAATACCAACGTCCATCCATGCATCCATGCAAAGACTACAATATAATATAGGGTAGTCGAGCACTGAGTTGGGAAAACTCAGAAAGTCAGAAGAAAACTGTGTCGAGCGAGTGACTTGTTTTTTTTTAATTATTTTTTTGGCCTGGTTGCTGGGACCTTTTAGCCAAGTCTTTATTTGGTTTAGTAATCTTTGAAAGTGAATGGCCGAGTTCAAGATGTCCCTAAGTCCTTTTTCTTAGGTTACAGAAATGGCGCCGTTAAAGTTTCAATTTGACTTTGAAACAACACCGAAATACTGTTTATCGCGAATCTTGGTCAAAAAATATAGCTTAGATGTCTCTAAATAAATAGAACGATGTAGGATTCAATGAAAAGTAATAGAATAAATCGATATAAATGGTTTAGCCTTAGTCTCTTAGCCTATGGACTTAGGGATTTTTAAGCTGGACTTTTGACTGGACTTAGGGATTTTAAAATGAAGCTTCTCATTTTGTAACTCAACGTTTCTAAGTTACTGTTCTGTTGATTTCTCGTCACTCGCAGTCAGTCGCTCACTTAGTAATACTATAACGTAAATTAATTTACAGTCACTCGTTTAAATACTACCCCTTGTTTAGAGGTCACAAATAACTAACAATAAAGCCTGTTTTAGGAATGTTATCTATTTATTTAACTGGCAGCCTTGTAAGTTCAATGTTTTCTTTCTTTTCTTTCAATTTCAAAGTAAGTCACACACTGACATTTTACGATTTGACTGATACGGTAATCTGTAGAGATGGGTCGTCGACGCATTTGGCGTTAACGAAACTAGACCGTCCATTTTTGTTTATCGACTAGTCCATCAACTAGTTGAATTCGTCGACTAGTTTATGCGTCGACTTGGTTATGCAGACGTTTTAAATAAACTTTGCAACGAAGTCTACTACGGTGACGGCGACGTAGGCACTAGGCACCTAGGCAGTAGACTAGACTTTCCTCTGTGCTGTAGGTATGTACATGAGGAGCTCGAGACAAATCTACTCATTTTTTTTTTTTAAACAAAATCCCGTGCACACGATGTCCACATCTGTTTACCGCCCTTACCTACTACTATTGATTGATCCGCACAAAGAGTGTGCAGACTGTAGTGTATTAGGGTAAGGTAAACCTATTAATTAAACACTACTTTAGAATTGAATATAAATGTTTATTAACATAGATAACACATAAAACAATAACAATAATGCGCGGCGCGAGTTATAAAAGGACAGGTCATGCATTCGCCGTAACGGACTAGTGAGGGCGTCCGAGGGGCGCGGCCGTGACTGCGCGGGAGACGCAGCAGCGCGGGCAGCGAATTCGTGTTCGTGTCGTGTTCCACGAATTCGTCTCGCGGTCGCGTCGTAGGTATCAACGGCGGCGCGCGGCATGCGGCACAGCGCGGGCGCAGGGCTCCGCTACTAGCGGAGCCCTGCCGCTAGCCGTGGCGCGCGGTCGAGCGGTAGTAAGGCCGTGTACAGACACGTGAAATTATTAGGCCGTGCATTCACGGTTGTGATTGGTATTTAATTATTTTATTACTGTTGTGTGTATATGTATGTATTTGTGTTGTGTGTAATAATTATGTATTTGATATTTATGTGTGTTAGTATGTATAGCCTACACGACCATAAAAAAAATATGCGACCTTTTTTACATTATAAGTACTTTGTTTTATAAAAATTCTCAGGCTCTGTTAATAATCACAGATGTTTGATCACCCTTTTTTGACTAATAGGAATAGAACAAAAAAAAGGACCATGGAAGAGAAAGTTTTTCTGTTTTATTGTATAGCGTAAATAAGCGCTTCAATAGAGGCCTGATGCTGCAAGTAAAAATAGCCGTATTGGTGGTGAGAATAATTTCGAGCCGACGCGACGTACAGACGTCAGCACATTAACCTACTACAATCTGTCAAATTTCTTTAATAGATGTTCAACTTTATTGCTAAAGCATAAGGTTCAAAGTTGATTGGGAAAATTTGACAGTTTCGAGTAGCTTGATGTGCTGGCGTCTGTACATATTAATTTGAACTTCCCTTCATACTTTTCCAGGCTTAGGACTGACAGAATACTGAACAAAGTTAACTATCATGTTGTATTCATTATTCTGGCGTATTTAGAAGATCAACTGATTTTATGTACAATAATTGTTTTTTAATTACATATTTACAAATTGTTTTTTTTTTTTAGTTTTTTTATTATTTACAAATGGTTTTTTTTTAAATAAATATTTACATTATTTTTAATTTTATTAGTTGTACCCATCGAACCTCTCTTCAGGCAGATTTACATTTAGGAACATAAGCTGTTCCACTTTACTGGTAGATAACCTCGTACGCCTATCGCTAATTATAAGACCTGTCTTAGAAAACATCCGTTCGCAAGGAACGGATGTGGCTACGATGTTACAACGGGTCACAAATATAGTTTTTAAATTTGGGTAAACATACTGGTGCTTTCTCCACCATTCTAAAGGGCACGTTAAATTTCCCCTTTGGTCTTTTCTTGGCAGCAGCTCGTCAGACAGGTACATATCAACCTCTTTGATTGCTCTTGAAAGAGGTGTACCTTGAGCAGTAGATGACGCCACTATTTGATCAAAAATACCCCAGGGACTTATGTCATTATTGGTGTTTCTATTGTCTTCAGCGACTGGGGGATCAATGGGCATTGTGCTGCGTTCTTTTTCAGCAATCAGAGCCGCTACTAATTTTCTTACAGTTTCTTTTGTTTTTATTGCCTCGGATTGGTCTGAAAACCCTTGAATTTTAAAACGAGGGTCCATAAAAGTGCACAACGCAAATGTGCCACTAGTTTCTACAAACCTAAAGCGTTCTTCTAAGCCCGATTTTAGCAGCAGGATCGTATCGCTTATTTCGCGTGATAGACCGTCGTGATTGGTTCTCTCATATAGTTTTGAGCATGCTTCTTTTAAACACCGCGTCACAATAATCACGGAACTTCCGGTTAAGTATTTTTGCCCACTCATTGAGGAAGTAATTTCCTCAAAGGGGCGCAGTATCTGGCAAAGTTGCTTATATATTGTCCAGTCTTCCGGGCTTATAAAAGGCAAACTTCTGTCCGCAAAAGCCAATGTCGATCGGATGGCATCTTCCAGCTCCACAAATCTTGTAAGCATAAAATAGGTCGAGTTCCATCTTGTATCGACAGATTGAATCAGTCGCTTAGCTTCTTGATTTTGTTGCACCTGATATTTTTGTAGTCTTTCTGATGCTAAGGTGCTTTTTTTAACATACGCTACTATTCTTTTCGCTTTATCTACATGAGGCTTGGTTAATTGAAGCGCGTGTTCCACTATTAGGTTAAGGCTATGAGCATAGCACCCAAAATGCTTCCATCCTAACACTTCTTTCACACCCTTAACAATATTCGAAGCATTATCCGTTATCATAAAGTTGACTTTATGTTTTAATGCGAATTTGTCAACAAGTGCTCCAATTTCTGCGGCGATATTCTCCGCTGTGTGGTGACCCGGAAATTGACAGCACCCTAGTAAAACGGTTTTAAATTTTAAGTCTTCTGTTAAATAATGCCCCGTGAGTGCGACGTAGCTTTCCGTTTTTAAAGAGGTCCACATGTCTGCAGTTAGGCATATACTGTGAACCTCTTTTTGCAGTTGAGCTTGCATGGACTCAGAAGTCTTTACATAGAGCTCTGTCAACATTGAATTGGACAGCGTCTTCCGGGTAGGTAGCTGATATCCTGGTATCCATCGGCAAAATTTGCGGAATGCTCTTTCTTGCACAATTGAAAATGGTTGGAAGCTATCAACGCACAAATCAAGCAAGTCTAAATTTATGAGCTTTTTTTGTTCCGCACTTATTTTTTTATTTAAAAAAGAGTCCATAATTTTTTGGCGTTTGTGAGAAACGTTAGAAGGACCACTCGAACCTGATAGGCCGGTGCTGGTGCTGGGAGTGGGATCATCTTGCGGTTGTTGTTGTGGCACGTCAGGCACAGAGGAAGTCTGAGCCTGAATATGGGATTGTGATTGCGACGGCAATGAACAGAAAATAGACACATGCTTCCTTTTCAAATGACTTTTTAAATTCGCCGTAGAGGACTTATATGCCAATTTTTCTTTGCATATATTGCAAGATGCTTTTCCACTAGGCACATCTTTTTCAAAGTGAATCCATAATTCACTTGAATTATTTCGTACAGCCATTTTACTTACCTATTACCTACACTAAAAACGTTCACTTCACTACACTACCTAATACCTACTACCTATTTTAAAGTTCAATTTTTAAACTATATTACAAATATTTACATTAATTAAATAACTTGTACAAAAATCAGTTAATCGTTAAAATCGCAAACATAAACAACACGAAAAAAGCTCTGACCTTGAGTGAGCGCAATTCGTCACACAGTTCACACACTGAAGACTGAATCGACTAGTCCACTTAAGTCCACCAACAATAAAGAAATAAAATAATCGCTCAAACAAATTTTAACTCTAAATCTAGCAAGAGAGAGTTGATATTTGTATGGGACGGATGTGATGATAATTTCGTCGTATACAAATATCAACTCTCTCATGCTAGATTTAGAGTTAAAATTTGTTTGAGCGATTATTTTATTTCTAAGGACGAATGAAATTTACTTGCCTACGTTCGTGAGTGAGTGAGTCGATAGTCGCATTCAGTTTAGCCGTTGACTGCCGTTGAGACGTCTACGGATTCGACTAGTCTATGGATTGTTGGTGAACCGTCGATTCGTTGACAGTACGTCGACGGTCGAATTAACTAGTTCGTTCATTCAACGCTCATCACTAGCAGCAACCTCAGTCACCCGGGAACCACTTGTTGGCGCGCACGTGTCGCGTGGGTCCAACTGCATAATCGCGAGCGCGCGGGCCGCCGAGTTGTGTTTCGGTTGATCGTGTACTTACCTATCGTATGTAAAAAGTGTCGTTTAACCATGACTTTCTCATACACAAACGTCCAGTACACAGAAACAACGATAACAGTGATAACGTATCCGTGGCAGTGCGGTGGTACGAGGAGCAATCAGAGTGCTTTGAACAGAACACAATGCTTTGCCGTGATGATTAACATTTTTAAACACGCCAAGATGGTTAATTGTAGAAAGTTATTATTTGTACCTACAGCCTGCTGTGGTTAAGTAATGCGATGTTTAACACTTTTCATCCACTTTGAACAAATCGCATTGTATCACTTACGGCTTACGAATAAGTAATTACTTATTCGTAGCTTACGGCTGCATTTATTTACGAATAAAGTACATTATAATAACTACCTACACTTGACCATTACGACAGTCCAAAGCCTGCAAGTGTGATGGAAAATGTTATCACCCGTTAATTACAATACAATCGCCGCGCGGTGCCCATGATTTCATACGGACAAACAGGTAACATAACAAGCTTATAACTTGGTGATTATTCATGATACAGTTTTGAAATTTTGTACATAGATTCTTTACATAAAAATACTAGACACGTGTTTCGGGTTTCGCATATACTAAAAATAATGTTGTATAAGGGTTTTATAGTTTACTTTTGACTTTAATCAACTAAGGCAGTTATAACTGTTATAGATTTACTAAATTAATATTATATGCTAAATATTAGCTGTCCAAAATATACATTATAAAAGATTAAAACTCAGAATCAGCAGGGTTCGAAAGTTTTTGGACCTTGAGTGGCATGCATAGAACCATTAATTGCACTAAACTTCGTAAAATAGGATCACAATACATAATAAAATTACTAGAAATAAATATTTACAAAAATTAAAGATGCATTAAAAATAATTATTGTTGTCAATTATTCACATTCGGTTGCAGAATTCATTCCTATCCATTGAGATCATAACTAACGTTTTTAATCAAAGGTGTAACATACCCATAGCAATTTTGGTGATTTGTGCTTGTGTTTTATTCATTTTAAGTTATAGTAAGAGGAATGTTAACAGTAACATATTATTGCAGACAGAGACATTATAAATTAGAAGATAATAGTAGACAAGCATAATATGAGCACCATTACAGAAATTAATAGAAAGCTTTGTGCAGATATAAAGGTGTAGTAAAATGAGTGCATTTCAAAATATGTGGCAATATTTCTTTATTCTCTTGATTTCTCGCATTTTTAAATTATTTTTTCCATGTAAATGTTCATATTTTTGCTCTTTTCAATCTAAGTGGTCTCTATTTACTAAATTTCTACCATTGGCGAAGTTCAACAGTCTGAAAATTATTTGCACTACTGTAAGAATATATACTAACAAAATAATGAGCATCTTTTTACATAGCAATATTAGAATGATAAAAGTATACACATCAAATTGAATTCATATCAATGATCTTGAATTTTAAGTACAACAAAAACTAGTTTTCGTCTTTATAAAGGTAATTATGCATCTTTAAAATTAAAATAAAAAATTAAATTTGTAATTTAACTAATTACATTAAATATAAAAACTAAAGTAAAAATAGGAGTGAAGCGAGTATTTTAAATGTTAAAACAACAGTCAGTTATCACACTACTTGATTCATGAAACATTACATTGATCCTACGTGTTGTAGCTTGCAGCTTCAATTAAGTCATTACTAGAACACTAGTTAGCTGCAAAAGCGACAGTATTTTTTTTCCATTAATAATTATATGAAAGCTTCGAAACTACAGTTAAGATATGATTTGAAATCACTCATAATTTGTTTTCTATTTTCTAAATTTAGAATAAGTGTAGTTCATTTTTAACTTACTTCATGTTCATTATGTTTATCACTCAGTCGTGCACAGCAGTAAAAGCAATATTTTACAATCGTTCGTATCACTCAGCTGAGATTCAGTACCGACACTAAACTGCACCTATGCGGCCCTATTTCTCTCACACGCAAGGGTCCAATCGAGTGGACGCCAGATGATCCACGCTTCGACCTTTATGCATCTGTAAGCTTAACTCGTTGGGTTCCATCGTGAGGTGATGCGAGGAGGTCCGCTTGTGCTTTGTCTCCGGCAGCTTGCAGTCCTTGGAGCTCGTCCTGCGGTGCCGCAGCACGCCGCCGTCGATGAGGCGCTTGCTCTCCTCGTCCGCGGCACGCGTCAGCGGAAGGGCCGTGAGGTCCAGGCTCTCCATGCTCTTGAGCGCCAGGTGCTTCAGCTGCTCCAAGCTGAGCTCACGCGAGTCGGAGCGCGAGTGCACCTTGAAGTCGCGCGAGCCGCTGCGCGAGTGCGCCTCGCGAGACAGGTCGCGCGACGCGGAGCGCGGGAAGGCGTCGCGGCGCGAGTCGCGAGAGTCGCGCGAGTCGCTGCGCACGGCGCGATTGCGCTCTGGTTCGTCGAGCGAGTGCTGGCGTGCGCGCGGTTCCAGCTGGATGGTCTTGGAGTCGTTGCGTAGATGGCGCGACGCGACCAGCACGCGCGAGTTCTTGCCGGCGGGGCGCGTCTGCGAGTCCTGCGAGTACTGCGAGTCCGTGCGCTGCAGGCGCGCGCGCGCGTCGGTCGCGTCGCCCGCGCCGCACGGCGGCTCCAGCGGCGTCGTGGTCGCCGAGCTCACGCCTGACATTACTCCCGAGCGGAAGCCACTTGCGTTGTCCGCAGATGGAAGTTCCTCGAAAACTGTCAACAAATACTTTTTGAGTAACACTTAGCTGCATTATATTTTTGAAGAACAAGATCAAAGTTAATCGTACGTTTGTCGAGACTGATGATGGAGCCGGCGATGTCCTTGTGCGGGTCGAGCGGCGGCGCGGTCTCGAGGTGTCGCCGACGCCGCACTAGCCACCAGTCGGCCATGAATATTCCCAGCGCTACTATCTTGATACCGCCGCACAAGCCCACGTATCTATACAAACAGATGAAATTCATATAACCATATAGGCGAGATTTTGTGTTGTGTGGTTTTTTTATGCTAAAAGGAAAATAAAATGATGACCATTATTTTAACTTCACAAATTTTATTTTTATTTTATCACTTCTGAATAAGTTCTGGTTAACTTAACTGGTAGATTCTACCAATAGTCCAGTCAAAATAGACATTTGACTTAGCCAAAATTCGCATAGAGCTGAAAATTGGCAGAGACGTTAAATACATCAGTATAAATAAAATGTCAAAAATCCCCGTCGATCCTACTTCTGCAAAAAATTTTATTCAAGGTCAAACGTGCAAAATTTAGGTTTTTTCCATTTTTCTCGAAAACGGTAAGTTTTATCGTGAAAATAAGTCAGACAAAAGTTGTAGATCATATAATTCTCTACAAAAATGGTCCAGTCACTTTTTCTCTTACGACTCACCATTCGTAAGATATCGCGGTTTTAATCATGATAAAATTCATATTTTACATAATATGCACACATTTCCGCACCACCTACGAGGTAATGTACTTGGCGCATTTTTTTAACGTGGTTTCCCCAATAGGTATACTCCACGATCTATTGTAATAAAGAAAGTTTGATCGGATCGTATCTTATTGATTGAAATAATGATAATATTGCTAATGATCAAAGTGCAATAGGTTGTTTTCTTCTGAATGTTATTATATTAGATAATTGTCTAATTCTACTTCGACAATTATTTCTTCGTCTTCATTTTCTTCTTCTTGCAGAATTTATGTTCGCTGTTTTAAGAAAAGGGATGCATCAATCGTCTCTTCCTTAATATCATAAATATTTTCATCTGTTGTATTTGTTTCAATAGATATTGGAGCAAGTCTGACCCTGACAATTGATGCATACTGGCGAACAAAATAATCCAACTTTTTGACAGCCACAATTCTTATTACAATCCGTCTTGCATTTACAAAAAATAACATTAAGCAGTTTTTCTGGAGCAGGCGGGAGTAGAGTTTGAAATAAAATTATTTACTTTTTGAAACCTGGGAAAGCTCAAGTACAATCAACAATATATTCATCACAAAGTCTGACTGCATATCCGAAATGTCAAGCTAATATTTTATTTTTACATGCAATAACTGGTTGCGATACTACATCAGCACTTTTTAAAAGAGGTAAAATAGCAGTATTTAAATTGTTCGAAAAACGCAATGATTTAATTGATTGCGCAGAAGTATTTACAAAGATTGACTCTTCTCCACACGACATCGTTACAAATGGAATTCGTTTTCTTCTTGCAATGTATGGTGCTCCAAAAAAAATTGATTCCATAGACAAATATAGATATTTGAGGTTTGTAAAATCTGCATGGAACAATAAAACAGTACAGTTGTCTTGTCTGCCTCCAACATCTGCTTCTGCCTTTCAACACTTGTATCGTGTGTATTATCAAGTTCAAGTGTGGCTAGGCAATGAGCTGGACCCAGAAGGATGGGGTTGGAAATTAACAGATAATTATTTGGAGCCAATTCAAACTCTACTCCCGCCTGCTCCAGAAAAACTGCTTAATGCTATTTTTTGTAAATGCAAGACGGATTGTAGTAAGAATTGTGGTTGTCAAAAAGTTGGATTATTTTGTTCGCCAGTATGCATCAATTGTCAGGGTCGGAGTTGCTCCAATATTGAAACAAATACAACAGATGAAAATATTTATGATATTAATGAAGAGACGATTGATGCATCCCTTTTCTTAGAACAGCGAACAAAAATTCTGCAAGAAAAAGAAAATGAAGACGAAGAAATAATTGTCGAAGTAGAATTAGACATTCAGAAGAAAACTCGTTGAAAACAGGAACTCGTTGGATGCGAGAAGCACAAAACCAGTCGAAGTGGAGGTGCTTGGGGGAGGCCTATGTCCAGTAGTGGACGTCTTTCGGCTGAAATGATGATGATGATGATCAGAAGAAAACAACCTATTCCACTTTGATCATTAGCAATATTATCATTATTTCAATCAATAAGATACGATCCGATCAAACTTTCTTTATTACAATAGATCGTGGAGTATACCTAATGGAGAAACCACGTTAAAAAAAAATGCGCCAAGTACATTACCTCGTAGGTGGTGCGGAAATGTGTGCATATTATGTAAAATATGAATTTTCTCATGATTAAAACCGCGATATCTTACGAATGGTGAGTCGTAAGAGAAAAAGTGACTGGACCATTTTTGTAGAGAATTGTATGATCTACAACTTTTGTCTGACTTATTTTCACGATAAAACTTACCGTTTTCGAGAAAAATGGAAAAAACCTCAATTTTGCACGTTTGACCTTGAATAAAATTTTTTGCAGAAGTAGGATCGACGGGGATTTTTGACATTTTATTTATACTGATGTATTTAACGTCTCTGCCAATTTTCAGCTCTATGCGAATTTTGGCTAAGTTATGACTTATTTTTGTCTATTTTGACTGGACTACAAACTGGCAAATTCTGTTTGAATTTTTTATTTTTCTTTACCTATCCATAAACTGAAACATGCCCTTCACTATTTAAAGAAGGAATTAAAACGATTTAAAATGCCATTCAGACATATGCAAGTAAGTAGAGAAACTTACCTGTATCTGAACTGTTCGATATCGTACAGAAGACAGCGGCCCCCCTTCTCTCCGCTGCAGGACTGCTTCCACAGTAGACATGTCGAGTCGATGAGATTCCCGAACACGATCGGCGCGGGGATGTACCCGAACAGACGGAATATCACGAACTGCATGCCGAGTGCGAATGAACGTTCTTCTTCGCTCACCGATCTGTAGAAAACAAAACATGTTGTATTCAAATTGTGGCTCGTAGCTAAATAATAACAGCCGCACAGGTCGATTTTCAAAGTTATGCAACGCATGCTGAGGTCGGTCCGTGGATGGGTGACCATCCATTACATATCGAGACCCCTCCGTACCTTGGAATGAATGTTAGGCAGTTGTTTCCCGGCTGTCATTCGTAGATATTTGACAGTCGTTAGGGTGGTCAGAAGCCCGAAAGTCGGTACTTAAATGGGTTGTGAAGGTCAGATGGCAGTTGCTCCATGTAAAATACTGGTAGTATATCCAGCTAGACCGGAAGCCAACCCCAATTTAGTTGGGAAAAGGCTAGGCAGATGATGATGTATTTAACTAGTCAGATGTAGTACAGAAGTGGTTACATTAGAGCGTGGATTCGTTATCTCTGTATAATAAAATAGTAGATTGTTTACCAAGGGAGCAAACAACTATTTTGAAGGCAAGAGTGTTTCTTTGAATCCTGAGCCCAGCGAGGGTTCCACTACCCATAAACAGATCGTTATGAGATTTGGGTTTGTAAACGCATTACGCACCTATAGTGCTACAAGGTTTTCGTGGCGCGTGGCCAAATCGGAATTAAAACCGCCATCTTGTTTTTTGAATATATTTCATGTGTGTCAAGTGTCATTTTACAAAACAATATTGCACAGATGTTTACCAACAGCGCGCCCCTGACGACGTCAATCGAGCGCCAAAAAAAAAAAAAAACAACAAACCTCAGCACAATCATAAGCAACGGCATCTGCGTGACAGCAACGACAAAAGTCATGAAGAACAGCAGCACGAGGAACGGGAAGATGGTGGTGCAGGGCGGGTTGCAGGCGCCCGCCGTGGCCACCGGCACCACCGTGACCTCCGAGTACTCGCCGCGCAGCGCCGCCGCCGCCGCGCCAGACACCACGGCGCCGGCCGCACCCAGCACGCCCGCCATGCTCTCGCGGCTGTTCTCGTGCACGCCTGGCGGGGATTTTCTTATTAGAGTGGGAGCTAATAATAATTATCCATTTATTTCAGGTGACCCAGGCCTATACAGGGTGTTACGGAAAGGGTATATCAATACAAACGGGTTGAAGAGTGTATCTGGTCTAGAATCTCTGTACAAAATTTCAGCTCAAAAGCAGTAACTTTGAAAATGCTTAATATTTTTTTTATTTCGATAGTTTATTAAATTGAAATCATAACAAACGTGTCACCGCACAAAGAGGGTCATTATCCATTACCTGTAGTGTGTCAGTGCGCCTAGTACACGCACATCACGCCGCCGCGCGCCAGTGCAGCGCCGTGATGTCGAAATAAATAAATATTAAGCATTTTCAAAGTTAATGCTTTTGAGCTGAAATTTTGTACAGAGATTCTAGACCAGATACACTCTTCAACCCGTTTGTACTGATATACCCTTTCTGTAACACCCTGTATACGACGTCAAATTTAATTAGCTACGTGACCAGTCGAATCGATCGGCCGGATCTATATCTAAACACTATAATACAAAAAAAAACTTGAAATACTCCAAGTAACCACACTACCAAGAGCGGATCCAGGGGGGAGGGACTACATCATTCGCAAATTAAACATAAATTATATCAGTGGGTGTCTAATAGATGAACAATAACATGAGTATAACATTAAAAAAAAAAAACGTGTGCGGTCGGAGGTCATAAATGAAGTTTCTTACGCAATACTGGCACGCACATACACGCACTCCATCTACTATAGAATAGCAAAAGCCAGAAAGAGAGAGAGAGCGAAAGTCGCACGGAGGAGGCATAAGCTTTTTCCTCACATGACGATTTCTACCAGCCAACTACCGTTCGTTCCCATAATTAAATTAGTTATGGAGCTAGCTTGACTAAAGTTAACTCACATGCACAGTTAGTGAAGTTGGAGCGCGAGGAGAAGGCGGCGCAGCCCGCGTGGCAGGGCGAGAAGTACGTGAGGCCATTGTTGCCGCACACCGGCTCCATGTCCGTCTCAGTGCACAGGCAGTTGAAGTTGCACGCCGCTGTCAGGTTCACCTTGAACGGCTCCAAGTTTCTGTACAAATAATAACACATTATAAAAACCTATAGCCTTGATAATCCATACTATTAATTTTGAGTATAATTTCTTAATTGTATAGCCTTTATGGACTGCTGTCTTAAAAGCAAACTGGTAATCACAGGAAAGCATCTATTAGACATTCATAACTTTTTATTTTTGCGTTCGTTAGTCTGCTATCAGCCATCTCCAGAAGATCGAATTGTAAAACGAACAGGGGTGCCATCATGATTCCAATGCGAAAATGGATGGTAATATCGGTCATGTATAGCTCCGTCTCTTACGCTGGAATCATGACGGGATTAATCCGTTATAACGGCAGCGGAGAGTTTATTGTCGCACACCTAGATCTAAATAGCGATTAACCCAAAAAAACACATTTTTCAGAAAAGTTAAAAAACGGATTACCATCTCCCTGTGCACTACAGGAGTTTGCTGTATTGATCAATACTTTTTAAATGCAGATAGAACAATGATGTTATAAGTTTTTACATCTGTTTTGTTGGTCGCTAGGTAGTGAGTTAAGGAATTCGATGATATGCATACCTCAAATATTTAGATTTTAGAGTTAGCTCTCTTTAGATTTAGGTGTGCGATGTGTGTGAGGATATTTAGCTAAAATATATTATGTATTATGTACGAAAATAATACATACGTGTGATTAGTATAAGGTATGGTGGTCCCAGCCATCTTGATGTTATCGCATCCAAGGAAGAACAGTAAAGCGTAGCAGGAGAGACAGATTGTGTTCGATATGAGCACAAACTGCACGGCGCCCTTCGGTCGGAGCTCCAGCCGCTTGAGTAGGCAGCCGCCCATGAAGATGCCTATGCATGCGCCCGGGATCGCTATAGAACCTGTACAAACAAACATTGAATTGAATTACATGTTTATCTACCCTTTTTTAAGACCGGACCGGCAATAGCTAACCGTTTTCTACAAGGTTAAATAATATAAGCAAGCAAAACTTCGCAGATGTGATGGGTAATCGATATCAAAACAAGATAAACAAAATGAGTTTTGTTCTTTTTTTGGGGTCGACGACCGCTGGTAGTGTAGTTACCTACTACTTAGTATGAGTTGAGAAAATCAGTTCTACAATTTCTTTTTTTTATCTTGTTTAGGTATCGATATCCATCATCTGCGTCTGTGGAGTTTCGTTTGCTAATTTAATTTGACCCTGTATAAAAAGATTCTAACGCTTGTAAAGGATGGCCTTGTGCTAAGTCATAAAAGCTACGCTCCGATATCGAAGAAGATACGAGACGGTTCTCTTCCTCGGTGAGTCACTAAGGATCGGACATTTTTGGCTCTCCGCTACATGTAGGCCCTTTGTACACGCACGTTTTTCTTGACGTGAAAAACTACGGCTTATTCGCCGTGTGTAGGCACGGTCGTCAGTGTTGTGTCAGTTGTATGGATCACTATAGAAGCTTGTTGACAGACATGTTTATTATACGAAGCGGTTTATATGCAGTATCGTTAAGAAACCGTGCCATGTATAAAGGGCCTCTACCTTCTTTTTCTGTAAGTGTCATGATTCGTGAATCGCGACTGAGGTTTTAAGAAAGGGGATAGGCATCATCATAGTTCTTTGTTTGTTTGTTTCATCATTCTGCTATTAAAAATCTGTTTAGCATACCTAAGCATAATCAGCCTATAATGTTCCCACTGCTGGGATATAGACCTCTTCTCTGTGAGAGGGAGTGGGCTTCCACCACGCGAGTCCAGTGACTCTGGTGGATGTCACGTCTTTGAATTTTTGGTTCTAAGACATTTTTCCTCTCGATGTTTTTCTTCACCGTTTTGAGAGCAGTGGTGATGAAATACACAAAGATATGATTTTTCCATCGCCAGATAACTTATTCGAGGAAACAAATTGACGTTTGACATTTTTTGTATGAAATAACTGTCAAACAAAATTATTCTTCGAATAAGTTATCAAATAATTGAAAAATCAGCTCTAAGTAAACCGACCTACACTCGTATGTCGGGGTGGGGGATTCTGCTGGACAACTACACAATCTGTTTGCCAGGTATTATTTCTTTACAAACGCTTGTCTTTATAAGGAGACTCATATTCAACAGCGATGTGGTGATGTACAAGTAAGAAAGAAAATACATTTATTTAGCACAAATTAAAACACACAATACGCCAGATACATACTACAGATAAATACAAATAAAAAGTGTAAAGTGCGATGTAAGAAATTAGCAGGAAAGTGTGCCTCACGGCTGCGTCAAAAAGGCCCAGTTCAGCAAAAATGTCAGACAATTAGTGCCCGACGCTGGTGTTCAACTGAACCTGATGTAAGACATAGTTATAAATAACGGTAGTCGGTACCTATCTATTTTAAAACGATTAGTACACAAGATGAGCGGATATAGGTGACGCAAGCGGTGTCGGCATCAGATCGTCTGCTAAGATTAAGGCATTGTTTATAAACTCGCTGTTGCTACATTAATAGTGGGTTTATTATGCTTTATAGCCTTTTTGTCTTCGAATGTAGATTGGAAACAATGGGTGAACGACCCTCGATTTCTTAAAATTTCGTACACTATTTCGTTTTTAGGGTTCCGTACCTAAAGGGTGCCAACGGTATTAACTACTAAGGCTCCACTGTCCGTCTGCCTGTCTGTCACAGGGTCTTTTGAACCGTAATACGTACATTTCAAATTAACAATGCGTGTTTGCTACTATGATCGCTATAACAACAAATAATAATAAAAATAAAATTATGTTAAGCATTAAAGTGGATACTTACATACAAGAAACGTGTTTAAAAAAATATGAAGTGTTAGATATTGTACAGTGGTACGGAACCCTTCATGTGCGGGACGAAGGGACGGGGGTACATTACTCAGTACGTGAGTTGCGAACCTCCGCCTCACCTCTGTCCCCACCTCAGCGGCCAACTTGTTCCGCGCGTACTTGGTCGGTTTTATATTTGTTTGAAAATTTGTAAATACTACACATAAACACTAAACGATTTCCACGGACAGCTTCCCTACATATAAATAAATTTCCTGAGTTACTGTTAAACTTCTTTTGCAATTATTATAATTGCTATTCAGTAGTTTTTTTAAATGGTACACGCTAACGGTAACATTGACTGTTACTGAAGCCGGGTATTCATTAGGCAACATTTATTAATAAATTGTTTTTGACGTGCTTATTAACAAGTTTACCGTAAACACTGTTTCTGAAACTTGCACAACATCCACACACCTGTAGATTTTTGCTTATAAACTAGATGTTTCGTCTTGCTCTCCACTCGAAGTGGGGAATACGGCAACTTGTTTAAAAACAGTGTTTATTAACAAATGTTGCCTAATGAATACCCGGCTGCCAGCATCATCCCACTCCTGGGCAATGTTATTAATCTGAAATGTCTCACGTGCCTGTAGTTCCACCGACATCTATACCCTTAAAACCTGAAGACAACACCCTTGCATGACGGCAGAAATACCTATGATGTGGTGGTATACTTCTATACGAAAGACTTCTAAATAACCACGTCATTAGCCTCTAATGTTCTGACTCGGGATTTCTCTGTGAGAATTAAACAAAAAGCTCTAATACGATTAAAACGTTGTCGTTTTGTACACGAGTTGGAGCAAAATAAATGTGACGTGGTACATTTGTTTTGGCTCTTTTGGTGTTAATTTGGGTGGGGGATTAATGTATTGTTTGTTTCTTTTTAAAATTTATGTTTATATTAAATTTTATTTTTGTGTGCCAATGTCTGAAATAAACGATTATTATCATAAAAGTAGACAACTTACCAGTAAACACGCTAGCTTGACTCTTGCCGAGGCTGAACTGTGTCTCCAAATACTTGGGCAGGAAGACGACGAAGCCCGACACGATCATGAGCTCCATGCACGCGCCCAGACACGTCACAACGTACACCGGGTTCTTGAGTAGGCGCCACATCGATACCGGTATGTCTGCGGATTAACAGTTGCGTTATTTCATAACATCACGACTGAATTCTCCGAAGAGGCAGGGACAGGCGTGTAATCACATGTATAGAGGGCAAGCCTATGTTCAAGAAACATATTTTTTGGGAATGGCACCTCGCAGTTCAAACTAGGAGGTGCTTAACGGCTTAACCGGACTTGTAAAGGAACAGTTGTCGAGTTGGTTGCTTTTATGACATAGGCGTTTATAATAAATTATCGAAAAATTCCATTACATAGATAATTGGATTCTCAGTCATGCTAATCTACGAAAATTAAGAAAGGCAAGTTATTGACGGCATATTGTTAGACGTATGTGATAGGTACCTTTAATATCTTTCCCGTAGCCAGTATCCTTGATATCTGACTGCGGTTTGGCCGGTGTTTTAGACGTGGATGCTCCGCTGGCAGCTGCGGCCTTTTCCACCAGTCTGATCTTCTCCTTCTCGCGGACTAACACTTTTGGGAATGAGAAGAAAGGAATTGCGACTAGGATTAGCAGGAACCCACATAGTAGGAAACCACCCCACCACATGCCGACCCAACGATGGTCACCTGGATCTGTAAGAAATATAAAAGAAGATATAGAAATTACCTATATGAGAATCCGAAACGGATAAGGAAAACGTTGCTGTTTGACGCAGCTTCGAAGAAGTATTATCGCAGTTTTTAATCTGTGCTACAAAGGATGCTAATATAAACATATGCATTGTTTATTAAAATAAGTTACAAAATTTTATTAATAAGTACACTATAACATTAGATAAACAAAAATCCTGTAATGATAGTCGTAAGATGGAGTAAATAAATAAACGTTGACAAGTTCGGGATACTCACCTATCGAGATGATAGTTCCAGAGAAAGAGTCCATGTGGAAAGATAGCAAATACGCTCCGAGAAGGAACCCGAGGACGGGACCGAACGCTGCCATGCTGTACATGCATCCTATAAACAAAACCAATCACATATTTAGCTTTATCCGGTTTTATCATGTTATCAATAGCCTAATTAAATAATAATAAGACATTACTCTGATTTTGTATATCATAATCGTTATGAAAATCGCCAAATATAGGTGAGTATTTATCAATTCTGATTGACATTATGCAACCAACAATTAGGTCCTATCAATCACAAGCAGCGTGTGAGATAACATATCATCACATTGTCCTTTTGTGACGCGGGTAATGTGTCAAACTGTACCTAAGTGCACCCGGCACTCCGATATTGTGGAAAGTAGGTCAGTCTTGTTTTGTGCGGCTGCGAATGGCGCGGATTCCACCGCTAATATGAATGACTTATGGTCCCCCGAAATCGGTTCGCGTGAGAAACATTTCCAAACGCTCCATTTACTTTAATAACGATTATTCACAACCTCAAATATCGCAAAGGTCGATTTGAGCGTTCAAATTACATTACACCGATAAAATTAACCGAATAAAATTTTACTCATTATAGAAATTAATGGCAGTATGAAATCTTGCGGCGTAGCATGTATGTATGCTGTGTGTGACGTAAGATCGTATTATGAAAACATTGCGTGCTGGTGTTGCTCGCTTCCATTACTTTAAATTTCATTCACTTTTACGCGGCAAGTGTTTGGTGCAAGAGATAAATGTTTGTGGAAACAGTCGATTAACCGAGCTGAGCATTGACCTGAACCTCGACGATATCTCAAGACAAAGCAGTTAAAAATACCGCGCCATTCATTATAAAATAAAGCGGATATAAATCGATCGATATAAACCTCCTTCTGGCGATACGAGTGGCTCTCGAATCCAGGTCGCGTCCATAGGAGTCTTAACGTGAAGGGCCTTATTAAAACCCCTCCCCTCAATGACGCTACAACGAAGTAGGCTGAGAGAAAATAAAACATTTTGTAAAAGAGCGAACATTTTTCTTCGATCGATATCAAAACTTTGAAGAAACAGAAAAAATATAAAAAAAGTCTATGTACTTTGCAGTGTTTTGTTTTTAATGAAATGGCTTTTTTCAGGACAGTAACAGAAAGTATAAGCTCATCGGCCGTGATACAGGAAGTGGGTCAAGGACGCGGGCCCACCAATACGGTTAATTTCAAGGCACCGCATTTTCATCGTGCCAGCCCAAACACATTGTATTCAATATAACGTACAACGCGACGCTCCAAACCAAATTTTCTGAATTTCATGTTACGGTGGGATGGTGTTCTATAAAAGGTCGAAGGGTCACGGCCTTCTTTTTATGTTTGAATAAATTATTATGTGCATAATAAATATCAATTTCAGTTTTGCGCTGCTTAATTATACCATTTCCATTAGTATGAATAAATTGCAATATGATACTCGTGAGGCCAATTAGTTGCCATATAAGAAAATTAATTGGTAATGAGCAATAAAAAATTGGTCCCTCTGTGGACGGGACTTCCCTCTCATTGAAAACCTAATTTATGGGTTATTTTGAGTATTGTTTACCTGTACAAGTTTGGAGGCAACGGCAAGGTAAGCCACAGTCCATTCTACCGAGGTCATAAACTAAAAACAACAATTGACACAACCTGTCCGGTTCATAGCAGTATCTTTCTAGAACAATCTATACAAACATCACAAAGAGCATGTTCGGGATCATCGACCTTTCACGTGAATTCATTTAATAAATGGATCCTGCAGTTTGATAGCGATCCGTGTCGGTGAATCAGACATGTACTATAGAGACAGTGCAAGTGTCCATGATAATGTTTCATTATCTATTACTGTAGTAGATGAACTGTAATAGCAAAATCGTGTGATCCATTAAGAGGTGCGGGCAGTACTTGATTCAAAACATTAATTTTAATTGGGTATTTTGTAGGTAAGCCGTAAGTACTATCTTCATAGTTCGATCAGTTAGGCTGGTTTCACAGCTGTCCGGGAGACCCGTACGGGCCGACCGTACACGGGAGACCCGTACGGGTAGTACCCGCAGTGTTCTGAAACGATGATTCAGTACGATACAGTTGCTAGCAGGAGACAGATGCGCTGTACGGGCTCAACCCGGAGCGGGTCGTGTACGGATCAAGCCGCGTCGCTGTGAAACGATGTTCTAGCGCCTAACATGTGCGTCTCCGGGCGTCCGTACTGACAGCCCGTACGGGTCTCCCGGATAGCTGTGAAGCCAGCCTAAATAAGTTTGCGTCTAGTTGCATCCTCCACTGCAGAGTACAAATAATAACGCAAACGAGGTTATTATCTTGTATACAATGACGGCCAACATTGTTATTTCGTATTGTTAGAATTAATGTTAAACATACTGAAATTAAGGATAACACTGATTGATATATTAATGTTCCTTCTACTTTTATTCCATTCCATGTTTGTAAACACGTTCTATTTAAACGCGTGCGTGATGTTGATAAAATGCTTTTATATACTTCTAGCGAATGCTGTAAAAAGTTAATTAAAGGTGTGTGATGCTTTTAATGAAGTTCAGTGACTCGTGTATGTGGTTTGTGCAGTTTATGTCAGGGGACACCGCCGCCGCGCCGCACCGCAACCTGGCATGACAATAAAGACATGAACGACTCTAGCGATATGAAGTGGACACGCGGACAGTATAATAAGCGTCACGACACAATACTATTGAAGTCGTTTCAAAGCTAACAAAGGGTGATAATAATTTATGAGATTTGTAGCGAGTCTGTCACTGCAGCGTTATGCATTATGACAGCAGCCATGACTTCATTGTAATGTGTTTGCAAACGCTTAATGCTCATTGGTTGACAATTTCAATATTTTTTTTAATTATTTTAATGGCCTGGTTGCTGGGACCTTTTAGCCAAGTCTTTATTTGGTTTAGTAATTTATTAACAAAATTTCTTCGAAAGTGTTTTTAATATTATTGCTTGATAACAATTCTTATTTTTTAATAATTCAGTATTATTTAACACATCACTTTCACTACACAGTTCACTTAATGATTACAATAAACAAGCTTGAAGGATAGTAGACTATACACGTAAGGTAGGTACGCATAATAATATGCTGTTATTCAACATACAAGCTGATACTGACCTACAAATTGCAAAAAACGTAAGAAAATTTGAATTTCGCAGGCTACCCTGGCGCATTCCCCTTAACCTTTTGAACGCTATTGTCACATATATGTGACAAACGAAATCTTACCCTGAACGCCAACGTCACAAATATATCACAAAGTACACGTCGCACGGGTCGCACCATATTATGAAATAAACAATTTAATCATTACTTTTGTGTGTTTTTATTTATATAATTTAAAACTTTAAGCTTCCATCTATATTGTATTGCATGAAACTAATATAAATAAACCACCAATATCGAGAAATTTGTTGTTTTAAGTGCGTGTGTGTGTTGTTTTGTTAAAGTGGCCTGGCGTCAGGGGTA
This sequence comes from Amphipoea oculea, assembly GCA_945859645.1. Taxonomy (NCBI): domain Eukaryota; kingdom Metazoa; phylum Arthropoda; class Insecta; order Lepidoptera; family Noctuidae; genus Amphipoea; species Amphipoea oculea. The sequence goes on from OX243862.1 coordinate 9,635,005, forward strand.
CGGCGATACGTTTATACTCTGGCGTTCAAAAGGTTAAGGATCATAGACAAAGGTGGTGTAGCAGCGCCTTCGAGAGTAATAACAGCATATGCTGCTGCAGCTCCTTAAGCAGTTGGTCTGTATGACAGCACACAGAAGTGCCTACTAATTCTGTGCTAGCAGCCATGCCTCACAGAACAAACAAGATGCGTCATCGGAATACATTTAGACAAGTCGCCGCACGACTTGCCAGCACGGTCAAACTTAATCGTGATGCTATAAAACTATCCGAAGGGCTAACCTGCATAGCTATTCACCATTCAATACGCGTCCGTGCCGAATCGAACATCAATCAATGTTATTGAAGGAGTCCTCTAAACGCTATTCTTAAATTCGAAACCCGAAAATGTTCGAGTGTAAATCGAAATATTGCTGTAGGAAGAATAGACTGTCTGGGCAAGGCAAACCAGGTAATAAGACAGGACTGCCTGTCGAATGGTTGTGAACAGCTTAGCAGCAGTGACAAACGGTAGATATTAAATGAATAATGATTAATTTCGCCTTTTCTTTCATGTGCTACTCACTCACATAGTAGTTTGTCCCGATACGAAACATGAAGCAGATCCTTCCTGAATAAAACTTTTTTACAAAAAAAAACAACCGACTTAAAAAAAACACTACAAAGTGATAACTTTAATTTCGGAAGTCGGTGTCGTTGGTTCCGCATTTTCGTTTTTTTGACACCGACTTCCGAAATTAAAGTTATTTATCACTTTGTAGTGTTTTTTTTAAGTCGGTTGTTTTTTTTTGTAAAAAAGTTTTTATTTTTCACTTTTTAGTTGTACCTACCCCACAAAAAAGTAAACGAAAAGATCGTTAATGTAGAAAATGTAGGTAAATTTTTAGATTTTTGTTGATTTTTCAAAAACCGCTTGTCCGATTTCGATAAAATTTTCATGTAACCATTTGGGAAGTATACCCTTTCCAACAAAAAAATAATTTTTCAAATCGGTCCAGGCGTATTCGAGAAATCGGGGAACATACATAAAAAAAAAAAAAAAAAGATTCCGACGAATTGAGAACCTCCTCCTTTTTTTGAAGTCGGTTAAAAAGTGTTTGTGAACGACGAACTTTCCTTATAAAAGCTTCACCCTTATCCTTAAATTGGTGTCTTATTCCTCCAGCCGTAAACTCTATACTACGTATTTCTTACCTATATACATGCTGGATGACTCTGGCCGCACGTGGTCGTCCACATAGGTTGTTCCCAGTGTGAGCAGCGGCGACCCGCCGCAGCCAAGCAGCAGCTGCGCCACTATGAACACCATCACCGGCATGAATGTGCTCGGGGAACTCTGCCAAATTATCGGAATACATTAGTCATGAGCCGAAGATGTCTTGCTTCTCTAAATGGTTTTTGAAAAAGACTTAGGTGACTAATGGGCGGGATAAATGGTGTTCTTTACAAGTCTACGTAAAAATTCCAAGATAAATATGGAATACCATATAGTCAAGAGGTGAGAAAAATCTTGATTGCGGTATTACTCGTATAAATGTATGTCCCTAATGCTATAAACATTTGACTATCTGTTTCTCTCTTCTTTTTAGAAAAAGGATTGAAAGTCCAGGAGCGGACTTCAAGGGGCTAAACAGATTTTTTTTTTATTCGTTCAATCTAATCATACATACCTTAATGCAATTGTCAGGTCTCAGATTGCTGGGGGGTAGACCTTGCGAGAGTCGGCCCAACCCGCCCATATCCTGCTCCAATGCATGTGGCAACCGACAGATGTTGTCGTCAGATTTATTGTTCATCAAAGTTTCGCTATTCACTTCCGCTATAAAGTGCGGAACGACGAACACTAAAGAGCCGATGCCCATAATCACTGCACCTAAAATAACAAAACTCATAAACATTTTGTTGCTGCGGATGTGATTTGGCTAAATAATTGATTAGCTCCTTAGTGAAATGTAGGAACAAAGGTTGTCGATAAGCGATTGATTTGGTCAGGTCAAGGCTAGGCGAAAAGCCAATAAAGTAATGTAAGCTCAAAAGCCTTGCGTAACACTTAAACAAATAAGATTGGTTGTGAAATATACAGGGTGTAAAAAGGCATTTAACGAAGCCGAGAGTCACTTGTACGCCCTGTCATTGTAATATATATATATTTTTGTAGTAGACCATACCTGGGAACCTTCTGGTTACGGAGATATTGAAGGTTATAATAGTATTACTTATAACACAACTTTAAATACCCCAACGGCCGGCCCATGTACCGACCGTTGCATGCACCCATAAGCACAATGTTTTGCGTGTGTTACATTGCGCACTACCGCAAACAGCAAATTTTCACACCAAAAATAAAAATAAAAGCAGTTTTCCAGCAATTATTTTTATGCAATGTTACTTAGTCTGATGTACAGAATGCGTAGTTGACGGCTATGTGATGTGTCTTTTTACACCCTGTATACAAAATGCTAGTAAGGCAAAGACTATGATATTCTCTATCTAGCAAGGGGACATTATAGCTTTAAATTAAATGTTCATGCTTACCGACTGCGATCCAAACTGGAATGTGTCTCCTACTGCCGAGATACGATACGAAGATCACGGTAATGACGTTACCGATCTCGTAACTGCTCGCGATGAGTCCGGACAGACTCGACGGGATTTCGAAACGTTTCTCGATTGTTGTAATCACAGAGTTTATGTAGCCGGAGCTCAACGCTTGTTGCAGCGTTACCAGGAACGAAAGGAAAAATACAAACACCTGAAACGACACCAACGTAAGTCACGGAAAAATGAATTTTGGTTTATATTATGTAGGTAGTAGGGCCGAATTTCAAAGCCGAACATGATTGACTTCCAATCGTAAGTTACCTACCAATAAAATATACCAATAGGAACTTACTTTAATACTAGAAAATTGTTGTATGAAAAGCGGCCTCCACGACAAGATACCGCAATCTCTTGCGTCATGAGGAATGTCTAATATTTCTGGGTACAGTTGCCGAGGCTTTTCTCTTTCCTTGTCCCGCTCGCGATCTCTATAAACAGAAGGAAAACGCGCGTTAGTTCCTGTAATTAACATTATTTATGCTACAGCTAATTCAATGAATAAAACTACAGCAGCTGTGAATATTAAACAAACTATTCACGGCGCGTGCGCAGGTCGATATACTGACAGGTATTTCTTGATTTTCCGTCGTTGGGTCATCTAACTCTTGACATTGGCAATTAAAGCAAGACTTATTTCTATCGTATAGTAAGTACACTATTGTAAAGTGTCGTTCTCGAGATGTCTCACTAAGTAATGCTGTGCGATCTCGAATTGAAACGAGTTCGTCGGTTCCGGTGTCACAAGTGCGAATGAGGGGTCATATCAGCACAATGCGCCGTCGTATACATCTGCTTTAAAAATACTACACAATGCGAACTCGGTTTCTTCGGGTTACAGCAACGACCCGGTACAGTAAACAGAGAAAGTGTAGGTAGTATGTCTGGTTTGGCGACTGGTGGTACAACTGGTGGTGGTGGAATAAAACAGACTTCAAGGGTGACGGTATGTTCTTCCAGGAAGTCAGCTGTGCTAACAACTCCCAACCTGCTGACTAGCTATTGTTTTTACCACGACATCAGCTAAATACTTCGTATCGCTCATGCTGGCACTATAGATAAAGAACTAATTTCTATAGCTAGTTCACCTGTCGCATACGCCTGCCGAAGGGTTTCGGCTGTGGCACTTGACGGACTCCCGCGGCGGGTGAGATAGGTGCGGGGGGGTGCTGGGCCCAGCCTCGTCGCCCGCGCCTTCTGCGCACCCCGACTCCGCGTACAACCCCGTCATCGCGTACATTGACTCTTGCCTCCTGAAAATACAGCGTCATTGTAATATTTGATAGATTCTTGGGGCCCTACCTTTTGGGCAGCGAATGTGTAGGGACTGTAGGAAATTCAAGGTGACGGTTAGTTGCACCGCTTAAGATACTAAATCGATTAGGTCTCCGCATGACACCACTTTTCGTCTAATATTGACCCGATAGAAGTGTTTGGTAACCCTACTTTTGTCCGCACATCACATGTTTGGTTGGGAATCGGATGATGTTTGGTTCACGTAAGTAAATGTTATCAGGATGTATCGAATCTTCTCGTGGGTCCCTCTCTCACCTGGCATTGAATTCAATTGTTTTTTTGACTGATGAATATTGAGACATTACCATCAGGAATGAATGAGTTTTCTTTTCAGTTAGTTATCACTTTTGGCTTTAAAGGTTAGTAATTTTCCTTAAGGAGTACAATGTAGGTACATACGTACACCTGATTGTGGCCTTATATTTATTCGCTCAATTTAAAATGTATGGGTAATAGCAGGTTGCAGAAATGCAGATTCAGACTTTCTACTAAGATCGTCACCTAATAGTCTGGGAAAATGGGCAGCTGACACTCCTATGTGACACGCACAGGAATAATAAAAGCATCTAAAAATCTATAATAGTAGTAATATCAATAATTGCTGCAGTCATGAATTTGGGTTAAGTTAGAGTTGTATTTGGCAAGGTCTGACTCTGGACGCACCAGAAAATGGTTCAGGGGAACATGGAGCCAGTTCGAGAATATCAACATCGCTTGCATTTTGGATTAGGTATCCTGGAATAAATAATAGCATAACATAATCCTAAAGCCAAAAAACATATTATATTTCCAACACAGCAAGCTCAAGTTGCAGTATATTGTTTCAATGTCAAGTTATTATACTCAACTATCAAATCTATGGAGACATGCAATGTTTAAGAATGTACGAATTTATAAAACTGTAATGTCTTCAAGATATAGGGTTCTCATAACTTTGCATGCAGAACTTGGGAGCTCCACGACACGATATGGTGGGTATCCGTCAGAGCAGTCACGACAAACTTCGCTATGATAAATGACTCGTGGTTGTGTGTCAACCAGCCTACGTACAAATGGTCCTTTGAAACTGTTCCACATTACTTGTTACTTTGTCGCTAGCCCCTTTCGAAATAATCTGGGGAATATTATCTATACCTACATAGGTATTAGTTATATATGTAATTTTGTACCACGTCCGGTAATTTTAGTCATGATGTGATTAGAATTACAAATTATGTACATATGTATTACAATAATTACACCACAGACAGAATCTATTAAAATTATTTAATGTAGGTATATGTAAAAGTTTTGTACCTAAATGACATACTTATTGGTGTTTGCACAATATTTTACACGGTTATCATTATTTTCTTGCTTTAAACGGAGTCTAAGGTTTTCTAGGCAATAGACAGGCATTTAGTTAATGATGGAAAGTGCTAAGAGAACTGTGGGAAACCTTGCAAGGCGAGCATTGTTTACAAACACACAAAACAATCACATCGTTGAATGGGTACTAAGAAGCAGCAGTTTTTACTACTAATAATAATATTTTGAAATACAAATTAATACCTGTCTAATAAATAGTTAAGTGATTCCGTTCTTTCCGACATTTCGGCACGAGTTACGATTACTTCACAGACACAGTTGATAAATAAAATAACTTCCTAATGACGGGCACGAATACAACGTAATTATTAATTATCATGATATACATCAGACAGCGATCGACTAAATTGGCGCAGTTTCATTACACGGTTTAATTTAAAGTGTGGTGTTACGTGGTGCGTGCCCAAACATAACATTAGCACTAAGATCACTAAACTTAAAGCTTTGTCTGCTTGCGGCGGCGGGTGATATCAGAGCAGCGCGCGATTAGGTACGAATATGGGCCAGGTGTTGCAAACCTAACGTTATCTATGATACGACGAGTACGACGTTATCACCGCAAAGGACCAGAGGATTTTGTTTGTGCCACTCAGACAAGTGACAGGGGCCGGAATGTTCTTGGACAGCTCAGAGATGATAATAGCTAAAGCATCGGTACCAAATAGGAAACCTACCTGTATTATTAAGTCAGTATTATGTGTTTTTCTGTACAGCTTAGATGATACCAACATTACATCTGGTTGTATAAAAACAAACGATTGAATCATACCAGCGCGGCAGCGCTAGAGACTAACAATGTCTGAATTCTATGTTGCTGCAACATGCAATGCACATGGCGGCACATACACAGGAGTCACAAAACAGTGCTGTAGTCTAGCTAGTCTAAACATCTATGTAGCCTACTAGCCTCATTACGGAGCATAAATTGTAACTGTCCCTCAAACAACGGCACTGTTAACTACCATCACATATCTATACCTACATAATAATATTTACTTAGTGATAAGGTATAAGGAATATTGACAGCGTGTTTAAAAATATTTACCTCTATTGGATATTCCGAGTACTTACTACAATCTAGTATTCAGTGTTTATCTATTTTCATAAAGTTACATGGGTATTAAAATGAGTCATCAGTGAATTCAATGGAACGATATCAGGAGCGATTATCTTGAATGATAATGTATGATCAAATGACCTCGTCATCAGGGGATATAACTACGTACTCACCACTGAGGAAAAATAAACAACAAAAGTACATGGTTACAGAATGTAATGACTATAACTACAAAATGTAATGTAAAATATCTAGCGTATCTAGTTAATCAGGTAAATAATCACTGGAGTTAAAACAGTACAGTGAGAGTGGAAGAAAGCGTTGTTTTGTAATGATGATGAAGTAGGAACTTATGTTTTGATTCCGCATACAATGTTGTTAGCCTAAGCATTATTATTTACTCAATCTGAGAAAAAACCGAGACCGAAACTGAAACCGAGGACTGGTACCGCCATGAAAGATGAGACTTGACCCCGCCTCCCGCGCTCTTTCCACCGCCCCTATGACGTCCGCACCCTAATTACGTAACATACTATCAATCGGAATCAGAATCATTTTGAAGCAAATTGCTAATCTATTGCTTCATAAGTTCGTAAAATTTGTCTGCTTAACCCGTAAATAACGCAATGAATGTTGTTGAACTGTCAAAATGAAACCGATTCCGATTGAGTGTTATGCAATTGCCCTGCCGGTCCCGTCCCGCACACATCTCATAACGCTAAAGAGACCTAAAATCGTGCACTGCGCACTGCGCAAGTCAAACCACGTGGTGAGTCAAGTCTCATCTTTCGTGGCACGCATTATACCGAAGTCACTACAAAAAGAATCTACTATAGTTATGTAGATACTTACATAGAATACTATTTATACACCATAAAACCTACAGATATAAATGTAGATATTTTACATAAGGTGACACAATGGGCGGTCTTATCGCTAAAGGCGATCTTTTAAAGACAACCTTCGGATGGATTAAGGGCGACGTGGAGACATCACAGATGTCATGTGAAAGGATATTCATATTAAAATAAATCATCCAAACGCAGCTGGTTCCGTTTTTAATTTAAGTCAATAAAGGAGAACATATTGATTTCATGGTCCAATGCATTCGCATGTATTAATTGCAATTAACAAACCGACTGGCTACTGCGGGGCTGATTATGAAACAATTGTTTAAATTTAAAGCCTGTTACAAAACAAGTTAAAGCCAGTACATAATAGGATTGTTAAAACACAATATATAGGACCGGGAAGGAACTGTAGTTATATTTATTAGTTAATTAACTGCTGTAAATGCACTTTTCCTGTATGCGGAAATATAGGAAATGTCGAACGATGAAGAAGTAAGATACAACATTTAGATTAATGAATATGTTAATATCAAGGACAGACACCCTGAAAATACATACATGTATCTTGCTCTGATCAAAATAAAAAGCTGCTCCTAATTGAATAAAAATACGAATGTTTTCCTCTCCTATCGAACTATACAGTTGGCAAATTCAAATGACCCGAAACTTCAACGAACAAAGAGTACCAAAGCTAATTCTATACGGTGATAAAGGAACCAGCAACGTGCAATCGAAACGAGGAGTAAGTGGGTCATCATAATAATATCATGATAGATACACTCGTGAACCAGAGCGCATAGAAACACTAATGTTGCTTTATTGAATTGGACTCTGAAACATTCTGTGTCTGAAATTAAACACTAATACCACCACTAACTAGTAGGTGGCATTAAAAGTATGCCTCTCAGTAATAAGTACTGGCCCACCACTGGTAGTAGAATACAAAGCGGAAAATCGTGATTTGACACAGACATATCCGACATGCACGTAATTGTTTCAGTAAAGTTACGGACAAAAATAGAAAGCTTTTTTGTTTGGTCCAATGTACTGTTGGCAGCCGCAGTCGGGCTCCTGAAACAATACCATCCAAAATAACTCTATTTATGACAAGTGAAAATTCTGAATACGGTTTACAACGAATTGGCGAGTACAGTTATTCGCCAAATCGTTATGCGTCAGGTCATTTGGAAAGGATGAGTGAAAGTTGGTTTGTGAAAAAGAATTTTGAGATGACGCCATGGAAATTCACTGGCGAGAACAATGATGTCACTTTTTTGACTTAAATAAAGGATTATTAATTAGCAAAGAAATATTGTGAACATGTAAGGTGTTATAAGATTCAGCTTATCCAAGATTTGTTCACGCAGTTAAGAAAGACAAAACAAACTCGAGCTCAGCGATAATAGCTTTGAAGATCGATAGATGCTTGTTCCAGGTCTGGATTCTGAGTGCGTAACGTAATATCGAAGCGGGTGGTACTGGTAACGTTATACCAATGTGAACGATCTGGCTCTTCTTATTGGGCCTTTGTTTAGCGTATAAGGATCAGGCGATACGGCAGCTATACGCCGACCTCAAATAAATTGGGTTAAGGGCAACAGAATGATGATGATGAAAGCACTGATATCCTTCCTTCCTATGAAAGATGGTGTCTGGATGGTCTGATGGTGATAAGCCATGTGAAGATGTACCAACCTGTGCCCTTTCCTGTGCTGAGGCGCGGCGTTGGTGCCGCCTGCGTTCTGTTGCCGCTCGCCCTCCGTCATCTTCTGTTGGAACTCCGCGTCTCACCGCACACCCATACCAGTCTTCACTTCCAGGCACCTCCACCTGTCACCAAATATAAACAAACTTAAAAAAAAACATATTTTTCACACTATTTATTCCGAAAAGGTAGTGAGAAATACTTACGGTACTGAAAATCGTATTTTCAGTGTAAGTATATACACAGGGGAATAAGGTAATGTCATAACGTTTATGAAATAATTCGTGCCAAGAATAAAATCCCTGTTCACAGAGTGCTTTCGTTCGTCATTGAAAACCAATGTCTAGAAATATGTAAAGCGGACGGACAGGTGAAGAGGCTATAATTAGCTTTGTCATACTTTTCTTGCTTCTTGCATATATCAGGTATGCACTGTTATGTTTTGCTTAAACAAATTGTACAGTTTATTATGTGTCCATCTGGTGGACTATTATCATGAATATTTTTTTGGATAACTTCCAGCTTTACTGCAGTAAAGAAAAACGGTTTTACAAAAACATGCATATTAAAAATAGCCGCTATGGCGCTATGATCGGAAGATTTCGCAAATAAAATATATTATGTACCATAAATTAAAGTTAGATCGCTGTATCACGCTGACACGGCAAGGTCACGTTGACGCCTCAATACTGAAGGTTGACGGTTCCTCACTAATGGCAATTCGACTAAGGGCCACGCTAGCACGTTAGTCAATTTATATTCGCGTTATATTAATATCTAGTTACTGTACTCAATTACGAAACTATACGAGTCATGTTGCACAAAAACAATGGGTTAGCAGTTTTTAATTTACACTCATCATTTACAAAATGAGCCAAGAAAGATGTTTTGCGTAAGTGAACCTAAGCACACTTTTCTTCTGATTAAGTGGGTTGAACCGAAACAATACGTGTATTATCTTCGGGCCCCAGGATTAAGGATTAATCGGTAAGCCACTTCCAAGATGAGCAGTAGGTAAGCATTGCCAATTGGCGAAAAGCTAGCAAACAATAGCCACATAATATGCTTTGTTATCAAACAAAACCTTTATGGGATTCTCCTGTACTAGCAACTTGTTCACAGACACTTCAAAACAATACTTAACATTCACATTCTTTTTACTTTGCGGTTTTCCAACTCGCTGTTGGTGACCAGAAGGGTACAAAATCTTATATTAGAAATTCCAAATACGTATTAACGCGGTGGGTTAGCTGGTTATTATTGGTGCGATGATTCCGTACCCATGACCCCCAGCGTTGTGGTTTACAACATGTTTCGTCCTGCGATGAGTCTTCGGATACAGGCGAATTGTTTACTATAGCACAGGAGGCGCTACTGGAGAGGGATATGAGTAGAATATCACATGTTGTTCTTAAAATAGATTCTATTGTTATAGTTTGGCTGCAGACTTAACAGCTTAGTAGTTGGTTTATAGCTAGTTAAGCTAGTAAGTCAAGTACTCTCGGTAGATAAGTAAGTATTCGTCAGCAATCGATTGATCGTTTTGTTATAGCAACGACGTTATGACAGGCAGTTATGAGACTCGATCAAGTCGATGATTCATTTACCTACATATTCTGATATTTCACGGGTCCCGGCTGTGATTTGTGGATCTTTGACAGTCGTTAGGAGTCAGAAGACAACTAGACTTACCAAGGTGTATGGTATTAGGGTATTACTCAGTAACTGGGTTGTCGAGGTCAGGTAGGCAGTCGCTCCATGTACAATACTGGTACTCAGCTGAATGCGGTTAGACTGGAAGCTGACCCTAACATAGTTGGGAAAGGGCTAGGCAGATGATGATTCTGATACGAGTATTTCACATTAAAAGATTTCCGCGAGGTTGCCTTCTTTATGACATGCTGTGAACTACCTACACAAACAAACAGACTGTTCGGATGGAGTACCACGTCCAAATTGAGCGGCTAATGTAAGTCGTTCACATTTCTGAGAACATATTCCAATTCGGTTGATTGCGGTCAAACTGCCAGTGAACGTACCCCGCGTACTGGGTAGGTACGGTATCTAACGGGAAATATGTGCGGTCATTACTTCGTGCAAAAGCAAAAATGCCGTGTCTAAACTCACTGCTAATATTTATCGACTACCTACCTATAAATTTACGGTAAATTATCTACAGTTTGCTGAATAGTATAAAATGCCGTTGCAAATAAAGTCTGAATATTGTGGTTTTAAATCTGAAAAATCATGGAATCTATATTTTTAATCAAATAGTCTCCCAATGATGTCATCAATTTAGGTACGCCGAAAAATTCATACTTTATACTTAGATATCGTACTCAACTTGCGCATACGCAAGCACGAAATTAGCACTATTAGCAGTAAACGCAATCAGAAATTCCGCTAGTCGCCTTTGCGCAAGATATAAAATAACCCATGTGTTTTGTGATAAACCCAATAAATGGAATTAAAGTATTGCTTTTAATTTGACTCCACACATCGCGGTTAGGCACATAATTAAGTTGGACTACCGCAGTTTTACGACCTAATATCCAATATTGCATAGATTTAGGTCACCACATAGCGGGCTGATAAAGTCGGTTATAGCGTGCTAGCGAAACTGACTATCAAAATATGCGCAAAAAACAAGGTGATCATTTACGCCAAAGTTAATATCTTTGGCCCCAGCGACGGTCAAAATTACCATACCCGTTTAATGTCATTCATATTGTTCCGAAGGGGTTGTCCGACAGATATTATTCATTATGCGGAATCCAAAAATGTTTTATTAAATAATAATTAAAACTTGTAACAAAATTCGCGCGAATAACGGCAGTGAGAACAGTATAATGAACACAAAGTGGGCTCTCACGGTTAGTGTTACAGCGTGCATCGTTATAACTGTCCACCTTGTAAGTAGTGGAATGGCACAATAAATGATAGTGACTCCACACAATGTAGCATAGATCTACAATGCCGCACTAAATTGATAGTTTTGGTCTGAACGCGCGAGTTGGTGTACCTAAAGCATAAAATTGTTAGAGTATTGTGATAATCCTATTCGAATCCAGCAGTCGTACAACATAGCGATTGGACGTATAAACAATTAAACGTGATTGATACAGTCATAAATCAGAAAACATTGCAGAGAAAGAACACTAGCATGAAATAATTTTGCCAGCGTCAAATATTTGTCGTAGAAGCAGGTAGACAAGGATATGACTGTATACTTGGAATGAGGGCACTTGAATAAAGAAACCTTGCAATATAAAAATAGTCACACACAACAGATGGTTTACGACGCGACTCAGAAAGACGCTACTGCCGCTAATACTGCTGACATGATAGTCAAGTCTTCAAGTTTAACGCAGTTGAGTGACTGATCCACAAGTCCACTTCTCGATAATACGTGTCACTGGCGATATTAACATTATTCTTTATGATTTATTCATTACGACTGACGAGTTATGTTTAAACAATATGTTTTTATGACTACTATTATTATTAACACATAAATTTGATGGCTTCCATATAACAAATACTCACATACCGAACGTGGACTTTTATTGACGTGTCAGTCTATTGTTCACGGCGGCTTACTTCTAAGAATTTGATGTCGTTTTTATGCTACATGTCCCCAATGAAGGTCAGGGTTGTACTCGGGGCTGCAATGTGCATTGAATGGCTTGGATACACCGGAGCATCGACAAAACATCCTGTCTTGTAGAGTAGGCGCATACCTGCATTGTTATGTAACAATTTCGCAGAGTAGGACGGATGCCAAAATTTCACTCCGCGGCAACCGCTGCCGGTCGCCTTTGGGGAGAATTGGAGAATGGTTTCACTGCGGGACCGAGACCGCAATATAAACGACTAGCTTCTGCCCGCGACTTCGTCCGCGGAAAATTTCTTGTTTTAACATAAGATAACACTCGATTGATATTACTGTATTTAATTTTATTAGTAAAATATTGTTTGGAATCAGATCAGTAACTTTAAAGATTACCTAAGTTCTCTTTTCTGCTCAAGGTAACTTAACCCTTGGTCGCCTTTTACTTATTTTATTTATTTAAGTTAGGTATCTATTTAATTTAAAGCTTCTCTATATACAATGTTTGAGGTTGTTTTATTTTCCGGTAACAGAATAATCTGCTTTTCGGATGATCCCACTCTTGATAGACCAACATATAATTGCCCATGGGAAAAACATTCTTTTCGTAGCCAACCAAAGAGAATGTTTATCACTGGGACTTGTTAATAGTCAGGGCAAATGATGTTTTTATTGGAAACTCAGATAGACGCTGTGCACGTTCATCGCTGGATTCTCGAGCGCGGGCCTGCGATGTTATGGCATTTTGCCTAGCGAGCCGCTGCGAGCGCTCAGCGCTAGTCTCCCTATCCCTTGTTTCAGAGACATGCTGCCTTAAAACAGATAGACGCTGTGCACGTTCATCGCTGGATTCTCGAGCGCGGGCCTGCGATGTTATGGCATTTTGCCTAGCGAGCCGCTGCGAGCGCTCAGCGCTAGTCTCCCTATCCCTTGTTTCAGAGACATGCTGCCTTAAAACAGATAGACGCTGTGCACGTTCATCGCTGGATTCTCGAGCGCGGGCCTGTGATGTTATGGCATTTTGCCTAGCGAGCTGCAGCGAGCGCTCAGCGCTAGTCTCCCTATCCCTTGTTTCAGAGACATGCTGCCTTAAAATAGATAGACGCTGTGCACGTTCATCGCTGGATTCTCGAGCGCGGGCCTGTGATGTTATGGCATTTTGCCTAGCGAGCCGCTGCGAGCGCTCAGCGCTAGTCTCCCTATCCCTTGTCTCAGAGACATGCTGCCTTAACTCAGATAGACGCTGCGCACGTTCAGCGCTAGATTCTCGAGCACGGGCCCGCGACGTCCTCACATTTTGGCTAGCGAGGCCCTGTGAGCGCTCGGAGCTAGATTCTCTAGCGCGTGCTTGCGAAATATTTTCTCCATTTCTCGAGAGGCGCTGCTCATTTTCATTTTCAGGGGCAGATTCTTCCATACGGCGTACTCGAGCGGCTCTTGTCTGTGATGTCTGCCGGGACAGTTGAGATTTCCTTTTAGGCATGCTCTCGACAAACTACGCACAGACTTGAAAACAATTACGAACAAAGGGAGAGCGACTCGAACACCGTCCGCCTTTACAAAACAAAACAATCGTAATCGGTAATATCGAATAACTTTAACTCGTATCGATTATTACGATAGAACGAAGTACGAAACTACGAACATACAAAACAATGAAAACAAACGTATTAACGTACAACGAAATTACGATATTTTCGAATATGAGGTATCTAATAGATACCTCATAATCTCCGTGCTCATAATCGAATCGTTCGTATGGAACTCCAATCCAACTAACGTGGGCATAAAAATTCGAGAGGGTCATCAATCTACGGAAAGTCTTAACACCGCGATTCAGAAAAATGACGTAATTGCAGAACGCCATCTATGGGCAAATAGGTAAAACGTCTGCACAATGAAAGTTATGCTAGGGGCATTTTGCGTTTTAGTAATTTTATATTATCTCCGAAACTGTATGACCAATTGATATACTGTAAATGGCAAATCTTATCTGTATGATGTTCTTGTGATACTGAAATAATTTATTGTCATAAGAATTAATATTTTGTTGCTCAAATAATCAACCAAACGTAAGTATACCGAAAAAAAATTTTTTTAATGCAATAAAAGAAGTATAAAAGATAAAATATAAAAGATAGAGATATGGTATCGCGGACTTTTTTGTAGAAATAATGAAGACGAACCAGGTAGCCATACATTGTTTTTAATTTTAAGCAACTGTTTAGGCAGCGCACGCAAATAATTCTGTTTTATGTGATATTTTTTTCCGACTTGCTAGACAAAAGTTGTGATAGCTCGGTTAATATACATGCTATAGAAACAATTTATAGCCTATAGCACTCAGGAATAATGTAGCTTTCTGCCAGTTAAAAAATTGTTAGAATTGGATTATGAGTTCCAGAGATTACCCATTACATACAAACTTACAAACTTACAAACTTACAAACTTACAAATTTTACCTCTTTATAATATTAGTATAGATTTTTTATTCAATTCTAACATAACATCTAATCACCGCTGCGTGTCCGCTAAACATCAGAATTAGTGTTACATAACTGCACTAGTTTTCCGCTTTCTACGTAAGTTTAGTTTTAACCATAACAAATAAAAGACTTGAGAAGATATTCCGTAATCTGCAGCTATTTTGCGTTTTGTATGCTTTCGTATAATTAGAAAAACAGCAAGCAGAAATTTAGTTACTATTACTTATTATTTTTAACCGACTTTAAAAAAGGAGGTTCTGTATTCGACCCGTATGTATGTATGTATGTATTTTTGTATGTCCGCGATTATCTAGAAAACTACTGAACCGATTTTGATAATTATTTCATTAGTGTGATCTACATTACTTTCAGGAAGGTTTTAGTATATAAAACATTAGGTAATTATTCTTATGTACGAAGTTATATGCATAAATGTACTGCATCTCCGGCATTTCCACGGGAATTTTGATGATTCTTCGAGTCGTGTCTTCAATGCACTAGTGTTAATTGAATTTATGTGGGATAGGTACAACTAAAAAGTGAAAAATAAAAACTTTGTTACAAAAAAATCAACCGACTTCAAAAAAAAACACTACAAACTGAAAAATAACTTTAATTTCGGAAGTCGGTGTCAAAAAACGAAAATGCGGAACCAACGACACCGACTTCCGAAATTAAAGTTATTTTTCAGTTTGTAGTGTTTTTTTTTGAAGTCGGTTGTTTGTAGTAGAAACGACTTTCTTGACGTTATCCAAGTTGCAATAGCACCAAAAATAATTATAAACACGTCTCTTGTACAATGACTCAACGAAACTTGACAATGCTAAGACAATACAATATCCTATTGCAAATCTAGCCCGGAATTCTATTAGTCGAAGGCTGCTAATATCTAAAAGGGAAGGTGGTGCCATTATAGTACCGTCGTTTCCTCATAAGAAAGGCATAATTAATTAATTTATTTATTTTATTTATCCTCACACTGGAACGCCATACGGCAATTACACCAACGGAGTAAAAAATCACATCATCTGCTGCTTTCCATCCATGTTGTGCGCGGCGGACATCGAACGAGTGGCCACAAGGCCACAATGGATCTCGCACGCTCACGCAACCGCAACGTCAAGTCATTTCTCCATAACCCCATCACTCCTTCCATAAATTGCACACATTCATTGCGAATTTTTAAAATACGATGATTTTACAAAGTAAATACATTAAAATTGAAAAAAAAACGGAAAATTTTGAGGTGTCATCCTGCCTGACAGATGACAGAACTATAATTGTAACAAGAATGAAACTGATAAGTCTATCCACACCTATTTTTAACCGACTTTAAAAAAGGAGGTTCTGTATTCGACCCGTATGTATGTATGTATGTCCGCGATTATCTCAAAAACTACTGAACCGATTTTGATAATTCTTTCATGTGTGTGATCTACATACTTTAAAGAAGGTTTTAGTATATAATACATTAGGTAATTATTCTTATGTACGAAGTTATATGCATAAATGTAATGCATCTCCGGCATTTTTATGTGAATTTTGATGATTCTTCGAGTCGTGTCTTCAATGCACTTGTGTTAATTGAATTTGTGTGGGGTAGGTACAACTAAAAAGTGAAAAATAAAAACTTTTTTCCAAAAAAAAACAACCGACTTCAAAAAAAACACTACAAAGTGAAAAATAACTTTAATTTCGGAAGTCGGTGTCAAAAAACGAAAATGCTGAAGCAACGACACCGACTTCCGAAATTAAAGTTATTTTTTACTTTGTAGTGTTTTTTTTGAAGTCGGTTGTTTTTTTTTTGGAAAAAAGTTTTTATTTAAATCGATTAGTAGGCACTCCCAGCGTTGGAAGGAAAATAGGAAATATTTATAAGCGTACGCGTGTATATAATATTTTCCTCAATAAATCTGTTATTTGATAATTGTTTGAATAAATGTGTAAAGGACTTATCAGCTAATGAAATAAATCTCTCAATTAAAATGATAATGAACTTACAAGGCTTTCAAAACATTACATAAAACTGTTATGAAAGTGTCAATGCCAAGAACATGACTAGCCTGCGATGCGATGTGACTTATGAGAACTTGGAAAACTTAAACATCGTGTTTATATAAAACTGTTGTGATTCGGGGTAAGTGAAACTCTAGAAACATTGATGAGGCCATTGAAGGTTAGCCATGAGCATTGAAGAGAACGAAGGCATAGTATAGAAGCATGATGTTGATGCCAGATGTAACGAATGAATTTGGTTATTATCACTATACATACATACAGGAAGGCGAAGCGAGGAGCACGTGGAATCCTTATATTCGCTACTAGCTGCTGCCCGCGACGTCGTCTGCCTGAAGGCTCTACAGCACCAAAAATACCTAAGATGCCAGTGTCGCTATAGCATTATAAGTAAACAACTTTTAAAATAGCATTAAAATATAAGTTTTTTTTGCAAGCGAAGCAAGTGAAGAGAGTTATATGGGAGTCCTGCTGAGTTCAGTGTGGTGTGGGGGATGTGACTGAAGGAAATAGAGAAAACAATGCAGGAATACATTCCAGGACACAAAAGAGTAAAAATACGTACAAAGGCATCATACCTTAAAACACTTCCCTATAAACAACGTTGGTAGTTATGCTGCCAGGAGCCAAAATGTAAAGAGAGTCAGGACTGGTGACGCGGGAGCAAGCGACGTACAGTTGTCCGTGTGAGAAGCAACTCGTCCTGAGGTCGACACCCGCTGCCCTCAGTGTCTGCCTCTATTGATGGTTATCGCGAAGCAAACACTCACGGGGAACTGTACGCGCTTGAACTGGAACGGGAAGATATGAGGTATGAGGGGAATGCGTGGTATAAATACTGCCTCGCCAACGCCACAACCCGTAAGAATTTCCGCCTCAATGGTGTGTCTGTAGAGCGAAATGACTTTAGGGTGGGTCCCGTTACACAACTTCAGAGGAGATAGGTTCCGAAGAAGCATAATCGGGACACCGACCTTCAGCTTGATGGTATGCGCTGGAAGTCCACTTGCTGACAGGGAGTTCAGAAATTCCACGGGATAATGTGTGGCGTCATCTTGCTCGACAACAGTGTTTATCGAGGTGTAGACCACTTCATTCTCCTCAATTTCCGAGAGAATGCATTCGTTAATTGCTGCAGCCTGATCATTTTTGGACGTCAAAATGGCCCGCTCACACACCCAAGAATTCTGCAGGTGCAGTATACGACTGATGTCCCCGTACACACAGCAAATGAGTTCTTCTAAGCTGGATACCACTCTACCGAGATACTCTGGAAGCACCACCTGTCCACCTCTCTCTTCTGGTAGAGTGCCTTCGCCAAGATTTAGAAGGACATTGGAGAATTCTTGAGCACGTGCATTGCCGCCGAGCCGAGCTCTCATATTAATGGTCAAGCGCAGCGTACGAACTCGTGACCACAACGAAGATAGTTTCAACGAAGCATTCACCTCGTCAGCCCTCGATCCCCGTGTCACCACGGGAAGCGTTTGCCGGAAATCGCCACTGAACAGAACAGCTGTGATACGACGCATCAAATGTTCGTTCCTGCGGATGTCTTGCAAGATTCCGTCCACGGCCTCAACTGCCTTCCTATTGGCCATCGTACACTCATCCCATACGATCAAAGAGCAATCCTTGAGCACGTGTCCCTTATCGCTGTTACGTGACACACCACAAACAGGCGTTTCGGCGCTCTCTAAATCGATAGGAATTTTAAACATGGCATGTGCTGTCTTGCCACTCGGAAGCAGTGTGGAAGCGATTCCCGACGACGCTACAGCAATAGCAATTTTGCCTTGCCTGCTGACCTCTGCAAGTATGCAAGTGGTAACAAATGTTTTTCCTGTTCCACCAGACGCATTCCAAGAAAAACATTTGACCCTGGTTTTTTCCCAACGCTTTCAAGGACGGTGTCATAAATTTGTTTTTGCTCTGAAGAGAACAAAGCGACATGGTCATTTCGCCCGGATCGTAATTTGTCTCAGCGTTATACTCCCGATTTACACGGTCTTGATGCGGTGATCATTGGGGAGCTGGTAACCCATATTCGATCAGTGGATTGCCGCCGATAGAAATGATCACATCTTGAAGTGAACTGAGACAGGTGTTCAGCACGCGTTCATCAGTTACTCCGACTTCGTCTCCAGTAGAAACATAACTTTTTTGTAATACTTAACACCGCATTTTTTTTTTTATTGTCGTCCTCAACTCTGCTCAACATTTTAAGGGTTTTGTTGGAACTTGAATTTGTCAAAACGAACTATACGATACAACTTTTATGAAGAAAATGCACATTGCCATCTATGAATTTTAAGAATTACTAACTACTAACCTCGCCAACATGATCAAATTTAAATTATTAATTTCCAAAAAGTGTCAACATGTAACTTGATTTGATTTTTATGAAAACTCATAGATGGCGCTGCTTCAAAATTTTCTTTATACTACTAAAATTCATTAAACTATGTTTTTTCTGCCCAAGTTACTTAAATGGCGTAGTTTTTATAGTGTAAAGCTAGATAATAGCATGGCTTACTGAAAAACAACATTTAAATATGCGTCGTTAGATTACACGCTGTCACAGAATGCGTAAGAAAAATAAATATTCACAGCTCCTCCCCCATAGGTGATAGCGTGATAATATGTAGCCTATATGTTGACCCGACCTCTTAGTAATATTCATGCAAAATTTGAAGTAAATCCATGCAGTACTTTTTGAGTTTATCCCGGACATACAGACAAACAGACAAAAATTCTAAAAACTATATTTTTGGCTTCGATATCGATTGTAGATCACGCCCCAAGTATTCTTTTAAAAAAATATTCAATGTACCGTTTTGACTTTCCTACGATTTTATTATATGTATAGATATTTAAAACATTCTAATCATGTGAGCCAAGGCAAGGTGAA
This sequence comes from Amphipoea oculea, assembly GCA_945859645.1. Classification (NCBI taxonomy): domain Eukaryota; kingdom Metazoa; phylum Arthropoda; class Insecta; order Lepidoptera; family Noctuidae; genus Amphipoea; species Amphipoea oculea. The sequence goes on from OX243862.1 coordinate 9,654,902, forward strand.
GGCTGTTCTTTTTAACAACAGCCGCGTCTCACTCGTGCAGGTTAACAATGGCTCGCTGAATATGAATAGCAACCATCTTTATTCTACTACATCTCATAAGTCATAAATGGTGTTGTGACAATGCGCTGTGCTAATTGTATACGTTTCGTTAGAATCTTCAGAATGGTAAACAAGCAGCATCACTCCCCATATTTATTTATTACTAGCTGCGCCCCGCGGTTTCACCCGTTTAAGTGTCGATCCCGTGGGAATATTGGGATAAAAAGTATAGCCTATATGTTAATCCAGGGTGTCAACTACCTTCAAACAAAATTTTATCAAAATTAGCAAAGCCGTTTGAGTGTGAAGAAGTAACAAACATATAAACACACACACTCACAAACTTTCGCCTTTATAATATTAGTGTGATTTATTTATTAAATACTTCAAGCACATAAATGTACAGAGGCGGACTTAATGCCATAGACATTTTCTACAAGTCAACCTTTGGGTGATGCAGATGCATTTAATCCAGGTATTTTACTCGGTGGAAAAAGCGAAATACCTACCCATTAAAAAAAGAAACAAATTACGTACTAGTAGGTATATACACAGTTAAACGGTTTTCTTTTTGTGTTTTTCTTTTCTTTACTTAGATTATAATTATCCTGTTTTCTTTTAGACCATTTGCTTATTGTTGTAACGACCCGTTTTTATTTACTGGCTTTGTCTTGTTTGTTATGGAGAATAACTGACTCCTAAGACACGGGCACATACACCTAGTTTAGGAGTCAGGGAATTAAAATGATTGTGTCCTAGTTATAAGTCTTATATGTACTTAGTTTTTGGTTCTTGTACTGTGATAGCTTTTGGTCAAATAAAGAATTTATTTATTTATATAAAAAAAATTATAGTCTTAAATCGGAGTTTCCAGGTAATTTAAAAAATGTTATCTCTGGGTGCGTTATTGACGAATGCAAGCAACCAAAAACAGCACAATATAGTCCATAATTACCGTGGTGTGGCGATGCTTGGAGGAGCGAGGCTTATGCCAACGGCTATACGAGTTTTTAAGAGGGAGCGCCCCGATGACAAAAAAACTGAGAAACTAACCGATTCTCATGGTATGGACATAGAAACTAACCGATTCTCATGGTATGGATATTGTCCAATGTTCATATTATGTTCACATGAATGTGATGCAGGAGAATAAGGAGCATATAACAAGTGTTTAGAATTAATTTGGATGGCTATAAGAAAACTGGCAGACCACAGAAAAGTTGTTTGGATTGTGTGAGCACTAGACCTAGGAAGGAAGAGAACACTGAGATGATAGCTGATAGTGATATGTGGAAGGTAGTGAAGGTACTGGGCTGACCCCAAATAAATTGGTATAATAATAATAATAATAATATAATAATAATAAGTTTATTCATCAAAAAGTAAAATACAATGTGATGGATTCGGTGAGCCACAAACTAAGCATCGCTTGTATCTTGTGGCTCTGGAGTGCAATTTTACAATGTTTATGATTACATTACAGTTTGAGGATGTTAGATAGTTACAGAAAGATAAGAGTTAAAATAAAATAAAACATTCGTGCGATTCTGTTCACAAAATAAAATGGTATTGGTTTAACCTAAGGCTTGTACTATGGTGTGTGTGTGTGTCAGTGTGTATGTATATATAGTGTATGTATATATAGGTATAAGGGCAGGAGGGTAAGGTATTCATGATATTTTAGCTAACATTGTTACTTTTCCTTATATTCATGATACAAAAGTAAGAATAGACTAAACCAAAAATTGTGGAATAGAGAAAGTTACTAAAAATAAAACCATGTCTATGTAAATGACTGCAAAGAGCGTGCCTTAGCTTTACGAACATTCTCTAGAGAAATTAATATTAATTAGAAAACCGTTAGTTTAATTTGTTAAGTAAACGTAATAATTGGAGTCACTTTGAATGAACACAGTGACCACAGAATACTTAAAGTACTGCGTACAGAAAGGCCACTCCCTTCCCCGCACTAACATCAGTTACCGCACCTCACCCCGCACTTCGATGTGTTCGTCGCCTGCTCTTTAACAATGGCGCTCGCATACACAAGAACCGCAGCGCTGTACCTACCTACTGCTGACACGAACACATTATTTTTTTAAAGTTTTATATTTTGTGTTAATCACGATGGTTGTATATTGTGCATTATTTGGATGCTTATCTTCATCGAGGAACGATAAAGACAGGAGTTTCTTTCGGTTCCCGAAACATGAAAGAAGGTAAGGAACAGCAACTCAAATATCCTTTAAACCCATAAAAAATAAAAGCTAGTATATTACAGACAAACAAGTTAAGCCAGTGTTGTGATAATTTATTTTCATAATTTTCTCTATTAATCATTTATTTTCCAAGTTTTCTTCGTTTTAGAACAATTAAAACTTCCGTAATATTAACATACCAAATTGCTCTCTCTCTCTTTATTGTCTTAGTTATGTCTCTTTCTTTCACGTTCTATTCGTTCTTCGACTTTAAAAGTAGTACAATAGAAATGTTATTAATTAGATTTCTGTGAGTACCTAGTGTCGCGGCGCGCGGCGCCCCATTGTTGCATACGTTCGGGCAGCGCCGCCGCCTACGCAATACTGCGCCAGCCAGCCCTACTAGATTTCACGCACACATTTACACGTATACAAACGTCATTTGTCAATGTAGTGGTAGTAGGTAATTATTTTGCGAGCGTTGTATGGAGTGTCCGGGGTGTGCAGTGACTAAAATGTGTGTGACTAACGCACATTTTAGAAAAACATCGTTAATCACTTTTTGAATTGTTTGTTTCACCTGTCCCTCCTAAACACTTCTTTTAAAAGCCTGAAATATACAAGAGATGAAAGTTCGAAGTATTTATTTGTGACTAGCTGCGCCCCGCGGTTTCACCCGCATAAGTGTCGATCCCGTGGGAATATTGGGATAAAAACTATCCTATGTCCTTCCCCGGGACTCAAACTATCTCTATACCAAATTTTACACAAATCGGTTCAGTAGTTTAGGCATGAAGAAAAGACAGACAGACAGAGTTACTTTCGCATTTATAATATTATTACCAAACTAATATAAATGCGAAAGTAACTCTGTCAGTTTGGATTTTACGGAGTATTCAGTATTATGCGAATAATAACACTACATGTGTTTTCAATATTGACGAGCACGGCTTGAAAGCGATAAATTGATTCGCAGAAACTTGGCACATGTAAACAAACAAATCTACACCTTAAAAGATTCGCATCACAAACATCTTTCATGTGAAAGTAGGTGTGCGTTCAAGGTTAATAGGCTCGGCGCTGTCATGCCCACAGGTTATAGGTACGGTCGATACAATGGCTGCCGAAGCGCCTAGAATATATTCACTAATTCGAAGGGTGGGTCTTCTTTACTACGCAGAACAGTGCGGTCGAACGATTTTACTGAAACAATAGTAAACTAAGTTGGTATATATGTCGCAGCCAACTGGTTAAATTAGCCCTTCAGTTAACTGCCTAGCCTTTTAACTAAACGGCGCCGTTCAACTAGCTGCCCGAATGATATTCAGCCATTCAATCAAACAGCTAGGCAAATTACTTAGATCAATGACGTGTACCTGCCTAGCCCAGACTTTAAATTTAGTTCCATTTTCTGCCGCCTGGCGGTGAAACCCAATCTGTCAATACGACGCCGACAACCTAACCTCAAAACAATTGTTGTCAAAACAAAGTTGCTTCTGCAACGTCTCCGGCGTTGCGGGAAGTGCAGTCCCTTCGCCCTTACGTAACAAAGGATAGGCACCCATGCTCACCTCAGCCGCTACGGCTCGCACGGGTGCCTATGCTTTGTTACACCGGGCGGGGGCTGCTCTCCCTCCGCGATTCCAGATTTTTATATACTCTCTAGGGGTAGCAGCTAGGGCACGCCACGATAGTGGCGATAAGACCCTCTTTGAGGAGTGGCTAGAGAGTCGTCACGGCGTCCTCATCTATCGCCTGACGCAGGTCCTCACTGGACGCGGATGCACATCATCAGGCGGGAGGAGACGCCCGGGTGTTACCAATGTGAGGATCGCCCAGAGGACACGGTGGAGGTCTGCCCCGCTTGGGCGGAGCACCGCCGCGCCGTGCCCTCGAAGAGGCGATCGGCAGCGGCGGCGACCTCTTGCGTCCCGCCCTGGTCCAAGCCATGGTCCGGGGCGAGAGGGAGTGGGAGGCAGTCACCTCCTTCTGCGATGAGTGATAGAACCTTATCGAATACTAGCTTCGGACCCACGACTTTGTCCGCGTGAATTTTCACCCACCGACCATTCACCCTCTTAGGGGTGGAATTTCGAAAAATCCTTTTTTAGACCTCATAAGGAACCTACGTTACCTACGTGCGAAATTTGGAATCTCTAGACCCAGCGGTTTGGGCTGTGCGTTGATATGTCAGTCAGTCAGTCAGTTTCATCTTTTATATATTTAGATACTAGCTGCGCCCCGCGGTTTCACCCGCATAAGTGTCGATCCCGTGGGAATATCGGGATAAAAACTATCCTATGTCCTTCCCCGGGACTCAATTTCATCTAAATCGGTTCAGTGGTTTAGGCGTGAAAAGGTAAAATACAAACAGACAGACAGACAGACAGAGTTACTTTCGAATTTATAATATTAGTATGGATAGATAAGTAGCACAGACTGCATTAACGATGGCGTTACGCTTAAACACGCCAAAAGCCGTTGAATAACTTTAATGCTGGTAGGCTTTTATAATTAATTAAAAGCCATTAGGGAAAATGGACGGCGGGTGTTTGATGTAAACCATGTCCGCAAGGTATTAAATATAGATCGCATTATATCATTGCATGTTCAAATTGGAAAGCCAAAACACACACTGATGTTTCGTTTTGATCATCATTTAGTTTATTTAGATAACGCGTTGTAACATTCATGTGTACCTAAACTTCAGTAAGTGGAAGTATGCTGTACAAACAATTTTATTCAGTTAGAATGATATTTGGCAAGATCTATCTAATTATTATTTTTTACCGATGTATCACGCGACGACAAGGATGTATTTTGTTTTTCAGTAAGCCATTTCAAAATTGACAAGTGGCGTGTTTGCATATTTTTTTATCAAATCATAGACGGGAATTTGTTTTGCTAACTACAGTATAATTTCAGCAGTAGTGAACCGAATATGTTAGTTTATGCTTTCAAAGTTTTAAACTGGGCCGGAGCTGTCGACCATGTATGACCAAATAAAATTACTTTCATTATAGACCATTATTATTGTTAGTCAGACAACGTAGTATAGTAAGTGACGTGTGTCTTTCTATTGTGGCTTGTTCAAAACACAAGCGCAGAAGAACCATTTCATACAGTGCGTAATTTAACACAATATTCTCACGCGCACACCTAACGACGCTTCTAATAAATCTGGAGCTAAATAAAATCTGGACTTGGAAAGTGCACATGCTTTAGTATATTTCTGTTTCTCGTAGGTACTGGCTGCTCAGATAATTATGCATGAGGGCGCTGTAAATGATGTCGTACAGCGGCCGCATATAACCGTGACTCCGTAAATAATATCAAGGAGCGGATTATCGCTTCTCTCTGTCTAGCAGTTTTTGCAAAGATGATATCATGATACAAATGGCACTATGGCTAATGTTTTAGAATCCCCAAATCTTGTTCGCGGCTATTTGTATTCTATGGGAGCTATGATAGTTATCGCAAGTTGTACGATTTGTGCGAAGTGGGTCTACTCCTGTGCGGTTTCATGAGTGTGGCTTGCGGTCCGTGTTAGTGCGTGCGCGGCCTCTAGTAGTCGCGTCACCGAGGGAAAGGCTGCGAGGCCGACAAGTCGGCGTGGGCGACGCTGCCCGATCAGGATCGATCTAAATGTCAGTCTTTGTTGCTTATTCGGAACAAGATTTGTGATTTACTTTTGTTTTTATCTGAACACTAGCGCACCTGCCTCGCACGGTTTTGACGACTTGATAAAAAATCTATATTTTTTTAGTTTTATTAGTTTACATCTAAACCTTCCGGAATAAATTCTCTAAATTAAGGTGCAGAGTCAGACCGCATCAAAATTTGTTGCGAAGTTTGAAAGAACAACGTGGTCACACAGACAGACATGAAAAGAGACTTTAATTTATAATAAGTATGTATATGTATTAGGGTGGTCCTTATTCCTAAGAAAAAAAAATTTTTTTCTTTAATTTCGCGGGGCACCACGTAATTTGGTTATATACCATAAGAAAGTATTTCAGTATTTTTTTTGAAATTTTTAAATGACATTTAAGGGTCGCTACCAAGGTTTGAATTTTAAATAAAAAGTATAAAAACTCAAAATCTGTATTTGTTAGAATTCTTTATTTTTATACTCAGGTCTTACAAAATATTATGAAATTATTGTTATTGTTATTCTTCAATGCTTCTGAACGTTTTTTCTTGTTTTCTTTATTTTTTTTAGATTCTGCCATTCTTTGAACAGTTTTTCAATTTTACTGATGACGTTTTTTTAATTGAATAGGTATGCCAGTTTTTTAATTTATTTATTACTTTTAATATAACCATCCAAAATATATATAGACACCTAAATTAAAAATTATTGAAACCTTTATGTAAGCTGTCTTTCAACGCTATTTGTAAAAATTTTGACAGCCGGTAGCGACCTCTAAATCTTAACAAAAACAAAAACATAAAAAGACGTATTTCATATTTAGAGGTATATAATCAAATGAGAAAGTGCCCCGAGGATAATTCAAAAGTCGAAAAATAAGGACCACCCTAATATGTATAGATTACAATAGATGGCTAAGAAAGAGAAATGATTACAAATATTATGGTATATGTATGTATGAATATTTAAGAATGGCCTAGTATACCGACGACAACGTTTAATTAAATATTTTATCTGAAGAAACATGTTCAAATAAGGCATCTATTCAGTTGTGTATTCACAATAAGGTTTCATTAAGCTTAGAATCGTTAAGCTCATGTTTTAGAACAAATTCTTGCAATTCCGCCGAGAAACAATTCACTTTAAAGTTAAGTAATTGAAATGAGAAATTAATCGGGTCGTTGCATTGTCATGACCTAGCAACAGCTCTGCTATGAATAACAAACGGAGGTTGAGTGAGTGCTGCTGCTGTTGTTGCCAGGTAAATTATACAGTCTAAAGCAATTATAATTTTAATTAAAATACGGCTTCTGGCTACGGCGTACTAATACCGGCTTAATTAAGCACTCTATGGTAGTAGCGCATGCTATCTGAAAGTCTTTACAAGGATGGGGTAACATTTCGGGTAAGCGAACGGAGAGTACTAAAGACTAAGGATCCCTTTTAAGTTGAGTGGATGGTACATTATGGAATGGTGCTTTCACTAGTTATAGTTATAGCTGCTACTCAGCGCAATCCTCAGTTTTCTCCAGTGGGTTTTTCCTCTATCAGGGTACATAGGTTTGATAACTACGTAATGCAGCCTGCAGCTAAATGATATCATTCCATTGTCAAATATTCAGCTTTACTATTTTTTATTATCAAACACTTCATCAAACAAACAAATACCTAGTTATTGAATTAGGAGCACGAGATTACAATAGAACATGCAATAAATAGTAAGAGGTGTTGTAAACAGAAATAATAGTAGATATGTAATGCACTTATCTAAGTAAATATTTCTAAGTCTTCACACGTGTCCTTTGTCGAGGGCAAAGATAATGAAGCACTGCTCTCCTGTTACTTTGAGTCCTTGGAATAACGAAAACGAATACACGACTGCAGTATAATAAATCTCGGGACTGAAGAAGTAAATTTCATGGAATAAAAGCATTAATTGCCCATTAATTTACCTTATTGGGAACGTGTCTATCGAACATAAAAATAGTTGCATGTACGATGGTTATAAGAGAATAAGGAGGCTGCGGCTGCGGCATGTGGGGCAGGGTGCAGTGGCAACGAACGATCACCACTCAACCTGAGGACCGGTTTGGTGCCGGCCAGACAAACATGCATGTTTAATGATGACTCACTTGTTGTCCAACTTATGTCGACGACTTCACATGTTCTGGATTGAAGTCACGTTTTTTTTTTTTTTAATAATCATCCGTCCGACAAATCCGTTGTTTTAATCTTATGGATTTGTGTAATAATCCGATTTAGCATTAAGAACAATGGAGTCTCATATCATGAACTTGATAGAAAATATAAAATATTATAGCATTGAACACAAAGTGTAAATAGTGTGAAATTGCGAACAATTTTCATTTTATTGTCGCTTTAAAGTTAGCACTAAAAAGGTAATACTTTTTTTAAGGTATAAAACGAATGAATCACACTGAAAATAGCGTGAATGAAAATAAAAAAAAGTTCGGCGTATGTGTATGTGGGTGAATGGTGAGATTACAAAACATATTCCACGGTGTATCGTGAAGCCTTTGAGTGCTCGCGTTGTTTGCACGGCTCTCACACGCTAATGCAGACTGGATGGAAGCTGATGGAACAATTTCCCCAATAACAGGGATGAAACACGCTTCAATTTAAAATTTTGTTCGACAAGCACTACATTATTTTCATCAAAAACTAGTTACAATTTTATTCATGTCAATGGCTACGAAATGAGAATTTCTAGCTCTAGCATACCTACCTATAAGGTGTTTCAAAATTAACCCAAAAAACTTTAGGTGCTTTAGATCATCGAACTGAACAACTTTCACTATGGGACCAACTCTGAAATCACCAAAAAAAAATTGCTGTTTCATACATTTTTGTCAGGATTTCAGGAAGGTATTGAACTTTTGTATTAAACAGAAAATTTTTTTTTCGTGATTTCAGATTTGGTCCCATAGTGAAAGTTGTTCAGTTCGATGGTCTAAACTAAAGCACCTCTTAAAGTTTGTTGGGTTAATGTTGAAATACCTTAAATTGTGCGAAGTTCAAATTAATCTTTGTATGAAAATGACACATGCATATTAAAATGGTGTTAAGAAACAATAATTTAGGGTGAAAATATTTGAATAACAATACCTTCACAGCTTTTGATAGATGACTGTCGTTGTACGCATTCCAAATCTGCAAGAATAAAAGATTTTATAAATAAATGATATCAAAAAGGCTTTCGCATGACACTAGCTGTTGCTAAGCATTTATTATGATCTCATAATCAATGAAGCCGCTCCTAGACTAAATTATTTCAATTTTGAAAAAAATAAAGCAGTGTTTATTTGAAAATGACTGTAAAAATACCAGAATACTGAGAAAAAGCGTAGGCATTATTGCATAACTATGTCGAAAAGCTAAAATAAACTAAAATTGTGTTACCACTGCCACACTCCAAAGTCTCCAAACGCTTGATACAAGTGGCACTTGTGTAGATAACTTAGGACCGCAAGTCCAGTGTCGAAGTGTTGACTAGCAACTTATCGATTTTCTATGAGTGGCTATGCTGTGTAATGTAATGTTTAAATACATACAACTTATATATACTATAATATATACTTCTAGAATACTATATACAGGGTGAATTTTTCAAGTGGGCGTGGATGGCCAAATCCGAAACTATGAGGAATAGCGAAAAGTACTCAAAGGAGTCGCGAGCTCGATTTTGATAAAAACTAAAATTGCGTCATTGGATTTTTGAAAAATCAATATTTCTAGCCAGGAATCGAACCTGTTGATTTTGAAAAAAAAAACACACACTGTATTATTACACCATTCGATAGTGTCCCTAATAAGGATCAAATTCTGGGAAGTAATGACATACGGCAAACTTAAGGAAAATGTTGAATTTTAATAAACTGCTTCTTTTTTCATACCTTGTTCGAAATGATGCTCAATATTTTTACACCCGAAACACTCGTAGCGCAGTTACCTTCACAAAATTATGTTCTAAATTCAAATTTTTAATTGCAGTACAATCCTTGAGACGTCGAATCCAGCTATGTAGTCAAAAACAATTGTCATAATTTTGAACAATTAATCAGTTAAGGTTTAATAGGTAGGTAGCATAAGAAAAATAAAAAGTATTTTGATAAAAATGAGCTCTTTCCTTTAGTTTGCCGTATGTCATTACTTCCCAGAATTTAATCCTTATTAGCGACACTATCGAATGGTGTAATAATACAGCGTGTGTTTTTTTTTCAAAATCAACAGTTTCGATTCCTGGCCAGAAATATTGATTTTTCAAAAATCCAATGATGCAGTTTTAGTTTTCATCAAAATCGAGCCCGCGACTCCTTTGAGTACTTTTCGCTATTCCTCATAGTTTCGGATTTGGCCATCCACGCCCACTTGAAAAATTCACCCTGTATATAGTATTCTAGAAGTATATATTATAGTATATATAAGTTGTATGTATTTAAACATTACATTACACAGCATAGCCACTCATAGAAAATCGATAAGTTGCTAGTCAACACTTCGACACTGGACTTGCGGTCCTAAGTTATCTACACAAGTGCCACTTGTATCAAGCGTTTGGAGACTTTGGAGTGTGGCAGTGGTAACACAATTTTAGTTTATTTTAGCTTTTCGACATAGTTATGCAATAATGCCTACGCTTTTTCTCTTGCGATGTTATCAAAGTTTCAAGTAGTTCCATATGTGGTGGCCCATAAATAAAATAAAACCCAAACATTACATTTTATTTTAATATTATAGAACCAACTTGCAACATGCTGTTCGTGAGTTTTCTCTGCTTAGTTGCCAACAAGTGTAGGTAGCAGATATACGTAGGTAAGTAGATGTTTAAACAATATGTCAAAGTAAACACTGTAAGGGGTCATAGCACGGGCTCATAAAAAAAGCAGACTACAGAACATGAGATAAAACAATAAAGCAGCCAAGTAAACAAATATTTTTCTAGAAGACTTATCATTTCAGTGTTAGTAAGTATGTAATTAAATGTACAGTACAACACCCGCTGCGTGCCTCAATAGTTATCAAAGTACAAACAACAAAAACGAATAACTGTAAACAGCGAGTACGTGTGACGTTACGCTATACTAGGTTTATCGTTAAACTTTTAAATGTAGCACTTCACTTCTCGATTACAATATCATACTTCCCAGTTCACGTGCAATGATAATAATGCAATGAAAACACACTACAATGTTGCTATTTTGTGATAGGCAGTGTTTCTATGTAAACGGTCGGTGTTATGTTTACATAGAAACTGCCGTCGAGTAGACGCTGCGGGTACGCCATGTTTTCTAACCAATCTACGCACGACGTAGTACACTTGTGATGGAAATGTTTGGGAAATAGAAAGTACACGCAACGCAGCTGCTACGCTGCTCCGCGTAGCGGCTACGCCACGTCTACGGTAGCGCCTACGCGTTGCCTACGGTAGCCTCTAAGCGGTAGCTATGGTAGCCTCTACGTGTTGGCTACGGCAGCGATAACGCTACGTCTACGCAATGGTAACATTACTAATGCAATGCTGGAAATACCCCTAATTTTTTCTCATAATAGATAAAATCCGCAAGTCGTGAACTCACAAACCAAATTTTATTCGTAATAATGTGTGTCTAGTAATTTCGTATAATATTCATTAACGTAGCTCGTTCATAGGTGTTTCCGACTCACGACTAATTTGATTGAACTCTAAAAACATTCGATGCCTCCTGAAAATGCGTCCTTAATAAGCGGTAGTGAAGACCAAGCAAAGTGGAATAAACAGAGAAAGATTTGAACTTAAATGAGGTTACCACTAGGAATCACTAATTGAATATCAAAGTTATTTTTTATGTTTGAGACAGTGGTGCTGACAGGCAAAATATTAATGCTTTTAAGTTACTTGATCTTTGAAATCTGTATTGTTTAGAAAATGGATGATAAATGATAATGCCAAAATGCTCATGTTTAAAAGGTTAAAAGTTAGTTAAATGTTAAGCAAATGTCATGCCAATACAACAATAGTTCCGTTTCACGGTTTTATTTTTTTATTCAAAACAATAAGCGCAAAATTTTCATTTATTTATGAAAATAAACAAAAGTATGTGAGCCTTAAATGTTGCCATATCAATGTAATTTTATGAAGCAAATAAAGCTTTCTAAATTCCTGATTCTGCTTAATTTGCACGCCTAAATAGTTTCCTCCTCGTTCAGCTGACATGGAAGGCGGTCGCGACCCGCTTATCATGATCAATTATGAGAATAATCATAGCACGGATAGAGCCACCACTTTCCCTGCCCCACATATAACATAGAGATGCGGTTTATGGCAATAACCACCCACTATCACTCGTCATCTTGCCGTTAACTCTTTTAAAAGGTTTTATGACATTGAAATTGATTGCAAGGTGCAATCTACGTGTGTCGATAGATCTGAAACATTTGTCTCAGGAATGTTGGTCTTTGCGACCGGTTCAGTCACATCAAACGATAATTGCATTCACGTTATAATATTATGAATCCGGTTTTTATAAAACTTATCTGGGGTTGGGAGGAGGCAATGGAAGATGATTCATAGCCAACGTCATGTAGTAGGTGATATTTTTTTAAGGTGTAGGTAGGGTTTTCCTTCCACAGCGTCATTCAATCAATCAATCAACTCAGCCTATCGCAGTCCACTGCTGGACATAGGCCTCTCCCAGACTGCGCCACAGCACCCTGTACTCCGCCTTCCGCATCCAGTCTACCCCAGCCACCTTCTTTAGGTCGTCCGTCCATCTAGCACAGCGTCATTAAGGAGTTTCAATTCATTTTTTGTAAAAGTAGACTCAAAGAATCAGTATGCAAAGCACTTCGAATGATTAAATTCAAAGATTGAATAAAGCTAAGCGTGTTTTCCGGATGCAGGTATTCTGACCGTGAACTTTTAAAAATAACTTTTATACACAGACGGCAAGGTGAGGAAGACGAAAACTAAACTTTACGCCAACAATTTGCTAAACATATCTTATGTGAAGGCAAGAGGGCCTTTTTAAACAAAAACAAGCCCAAAATGGGATTGGGGCAATGCAAAATTATAAGAGCCATGTACTTTTTGTAAGTAAATAATGCTGTCTTATGTTAGCACATTACAAATATGTACTAATTAAGAGCCTATACTACCTCAAATGGCTTAGCGTGATCCTCCGTTATGTTGAAAATACTGCACCAATAATTTTGAAATAAATATATGGTAAAGTTGAGGATTAATGCTAAGTCCTATGTTAGACGAAAACACGATTCCAAAAAATTTTCTCGAAAAAAAAAAAAATCCAAAGTTACCTCTAACCCGAACAATAAACCGCTGGTATTAAAAAAATACTTCAAATTAGATCATGAAACTTTGCATACTAACTGAACTTACTTTAAAGCAGGTCTTATGTTATTTACTTTTTTATAATTACTAATATTTTCACTGTAAACAGCAAATACCTAAACTATTGGCGCTGCCTACCGCCCAGCACCGCACTCTGTCTCGCTCTCACTCAGTCCGCGAGCAGTATCGTATGAGCGAGATAAAGAGTGAATTTTAGCTGAGGTACTATAGGCTCTTAAGCAAAAGTCTTCATAGATTGAATTAAGAGCGATTAAGATGTCGCTCATTTAGAGAAACATCGACGTAACTGCTACTTTTTTATGTCTTTGCTTTTTCTGCAGCAGAGAGTAGAATAGACCGTTTGAAGACATACGTTTTTCTTGCCATGAAAAACTACGGTTTTTCGCCGTGCGTTAGGCACGATCGTCAGTGTTGTATGGATCATTAACACGCCGTACCAAGAAACCGTGCCGTGTACAAAGGTTTTGGATATTTTCATTAACAAGCAGGCCCTATTAGAGATGTCCTAGATGTGGCAAAGGACAGATCGTGTTGAGGTGAGCGACCGGCTGGTGGGTCAACGTCGCGCACGCCTCCTGCCTCGCCCGCACTGATTCATCTTCTGTTGCGCAATATGCTAAATGCTACTTATACATACCTACTTCTACATCTGTAGCTAATCGGTTTACCTATAGGTTGGTAGGAGGCAATCTTTGCAGTTGTATATTTCAAGGTGACAGTCTGGTCAATAAACTCACTGAAAATGAGTTGACGGAGAGGATGCTATAATCCGAGGCTTACAACTACTAAACAAATCTGTTTTAAGATGGTTTTTACTTTTTGGTTACGTACCTTGTAGAAGACCATATGTTTGAGAATTCTATGTGTATGTGTTAAAAACTAAAACATTTTAAGACTAAAAAATTCCTATTCCAATATTTTTTGTCGCGACCATGGCATCTATTTGAGCTTTACATCAACTTTTTTAATAGCTCTATTCCATTACTTGCGTAGGAGGTAGGCGTAGTACCATTATGTCAATGACTAGGACTTTCATTTATTAAGTTTTTAATCACACAAATAGGTTCCAAAACCGTTCCGCAACAGTTTGACCTTCATGCGAATGTTCAAAATTATTAAACTCGGACAAACTTATTTCATTCGATAATAAATATTTAATATTAGACATTATCTAATGTCTATGTAGACCTAGGTAAACAAAATATATTGTTTTAGATTTTTATAAAACTGTACTTCGGCATCGGCACCCTTCAAGATTTAAATGAGGTAAACGAGTCGTTACATTGCAGGTCCACAAGATACATTTTTGTCGTATAAAATGCGGTTCATTGACGCGAAGAGAAGAAGAAACGGTACTTTACTTTTTCTTTTCATGAATTGTACAATTATAATAGACATAATACAGACAGCCGAAAACTTCTGAATTTATACATAAAATGAAAAAAGTAGTTTTTTGCCAACACTACTAATGGTATGTGTCACTGTACATACAATGAAGGGCTTGGGGAAGAAATCTTTGATGCTCCAAAAAGCTTAGAAATTGGAAAGCAGTGCAAGTGTGATGCGCAGTTCATTGTGCTGCTGCGATTAGTCTCTCCAGCACCCTAACTGCGTGAATGTGTTCAAACACAATCTGAATCATTTTGAAGGATATTGCTAATCCATTGTTTCATATATTCCAAAAAGTTGTCTACTCAACAACGTAAATAACGCAATGAATGTTGTTGAACTGTCAAAATGAAAGCCATTACTACTGTTAGTGTGTTACGCAATTACCCCCCTGTTTCAGCTTTTCATCTCATAATACTGTATTGAATGAGTGTTGCACTCAATCTTTGTGTGAGACACGCAATTTCTGATACTGCATGGTTTTTCAGATCAACGACAAGGACCTAAACAAAAAGTATTGTATTCTTGTTGCTATAATAAGTTCAATGCTACTTTAAACAAGTTTCTAAATGCAAAACAATAGAACGGGCAGTGTGTTACGAACGTTACCTATTACTGTAGACAATACTCCCTACATTAACCGTTTCAATGATTAAGTGACGCAATGTTACGAGTACAATCGCCATGGCGTAATAAGTTCACATTACTAAGCTTAATTAACTTGGATCTTTATTCTCATTAATGACCTCGTTAAATAATGCTAATAAACTACACTGATTGAAAATCTGCAAATCAACAAGTTAAAAAGCATGAAATCGATTAGAAATCGCGGGGGCTGCTTTTATATTCAAGGGAAAGTGATTCTTACGTAACAAACACAATTTTTCTGAGAACGGACAAAATTGCATGTAATTTTGTGGCCATTGTTATTTGACGACGACCCTAATGGTGACCGACTGTCACGAGTAATCTGAATAAAGAATGAGTTTGCACATTACCAGTAGGTACATACATAGATTTACCAATTTCTGACCCATGCAGAAAAATCGAGTTTTCTGTGTCACACTGCGCGCTGGCTTAAAAACAGAACACGATGCCTGTTTTCTGTCCCACGTCCTAATTAGTAAGAGTTAACCGTGCGTTAGTGTGAGCTATAAGGTTATTCTAATTATAAAACAGAATGTAGTGCAATCTTCTCCATTTCAGAAACTAAAGCTGGGTTACCTGGCTGCAATATAGTAGAGATAGCTTTAGAGTAAAAACCGCTAGTTATTGAAAGCGAGCAATTTAAATTTCAACAAAAAATAAATTCCACCTGAAAAAAACTAAAGGTTCAATGGAATCACGAGTTAACATCCAAAAAATTTAGTTCCAATCCAAGTGGTCCTTTCGTAGAATAACCGCAATTAGAATGCTCGTCGTGATCCCAGTTCGTGGTGCACTTTCTACATCGAACAATAGGAAAATGAACTGCTTTCAAAAATGGTTCTTGCCTCTCACCAATAAGATTCAATACGCTCTGTAGTAAATAAATGGATAAGGTCGAGTCAAACGAAGAATGACTAGACTCTGGTGTAGTGTCATAAAAGTATATGTAACATAAATGGTAGTTTTTTGCGACAGTACAATGAAGGGCTTGGGTCAGTTTGATGTGAACCAAAAAATATAACAAAGCTTAAAAAGCTTCTTTGAACCGAAAGTATAGAAAACTGGTGTGAGCTCAGGGTTATAATGTTATAATGGAACATAGTTTTTGTTTACGTCCAGTGTTCTCTATAGTCCAGTTGGTATTTGGACGATGGAAACATGTAATTTTACCCATAGACAAATTGGTAAAATTTCAATTGGTCCATGGAGCACCGACGGGCTTGGGGAAGAAATCTTTGATGCTCCAAAAAGCTTTAAAATTGGAAGGCAGTGCAAGTGTGATGCGCAATTCATTGTGCTGCGATTAGTCTCTCCAGCGCCCTAACTGCGTAACACACTTTCAAGCACAATCTGAATCATTTTGAAGGATATTACTAATCCATTGCTTCATAATAATATGTTCGAAAAATGTGTCTGCTCAGTAACGTAAATAACGCAATGAATGATGTTAAACTGTCAAAATGAAAGCCATTGAACACACTCACATTGCGTCACACACTACTGATAGTGTGTGACGCAATTACCTCGCAGCGCAGCTACGATCCAAAAAAATACAAAGGCAAAAGTCATAGAAGATAAAAAGTATTAAAAACATGTGGTTTCTTTATAATATTTTAATGTAGTTCAAAGGACAATTACACATTAATAATTTAGCAGTCCATTTGAGGCCAGTGGAGTCTGAACTCTGAACGTTTATCAGTACCGTTTGTGAGAATGACCTCGCCATATCGTCGCAATGCGCAGCTGTGCCGTAGGTACTTACTGCTAGGGTTGATTTCAATAGTTTGGGAGCTTGTGCTATAAAGTTTCTTGGCAAATGCCTGAGACATAAACTGTTGTCTAAATGTTTTTCTATTTTCAAAAAATTATCTGTTGCAATTTCGTAAAGCTACATTGGATCTTCGACAAAGTAGGTAATGTATAATTAATATAGCCTCCTCCATAAGGTGTATAAGGATAAGGAGATTCATTCGGGCATATCTATTCGCTGGTTCTCGCTCCTGGTTATAACAATAAATGTCTACAAATATTTTAGGTATAGGGTAATCAAGTCATATAATTATGGGCATGTTAATGTTGCCCCTATCCTACGTTCAAGCGTTCCATAGGAAAAATACAACATTAATTAAAAATAATTTGGAAAGACTGTTTTTTATTATTATTTATCGTTGATTTGGTATTGTTATTGGCACACGGAAATCGATAAGCCAAAAAACCTGCAAGGCCAACAACTCGCCAAATACACGCCGCCACACCCGTAGACCGTACTTGTATTACAATTTACAACCTGTAAGATAGGGCTTAGTAGGCGTTTCGGCCGCTGAGTTTCGTCCGATCCGAAAACAGGAATCTCATCATCATCAATCGAAACAGGAATTTCATTATTATTAATATTTTCGAGTGGTGTTTCGGACTATACTTTATTTAAGCAAATTTAGTACAGTCGGATTGAAAAACCTTAGGTAGGGTTATATTATTTAAGTAAAAGTCAGGGAATTATTGGAAAAAGATAAAGTTTAATATACAATTACTTATAACAATCAATAATAATCAGTCTTATTATATCAATTAAAAAGCCTACAATAAGAATTATAAATGATAACAACAATAATCAGTCTTGTATATCAATTTAAACGTGTACAACAAGAGTATTAAATGTAAATTACTATAATCAGTCTTGTATATCAATTACCTATTAACAATCAATTTAGTAAAATATCGAAAATAATGAACAATAGCGTCAAAAATCAGTGACTAACTACGATATCAAAATAAAATCTTATGTTTATATAATATTTAAAACAATCAGTCTGTTCAATACGATCAAAACAATATTCAACTATTTTCATTAAAAAAAAAACAATCATATACCTATACCAACTAGCAATGTGCTCATCAATTTCAATTGTTTCACGAGTTTTTGTACGTCTATGATAATGCTCTCCCTTTCTTTGCACTTGCATAGTCAAGATTTCAAAATAATTAGCTTCTTCTTGTAATAAAGTTATAAATCGTGCTACATTTCGCGGTTTTTATTGACAGTTCCTTGCCAAGATTTAACCATGTTTTTAGTTCGATTCACAAGACCATCTATTGCAAAAAATGATGTTTCTACAAGCCACGTATTTACAAAATAATCGTTGAATGTCGTCACATTACCATCATTAGGACACTTCGACATTACGTACAACCAAGCATCATCAATAACTTCTCGAGGTAAGTGGGATAAAGCTACACATCGTTTTATATGCTTTCGAGTAAGCTTGGATGTTGTTATACATCGACTTTTCGCCACAAGCATCTTGAAAAATAGAAGTAACATCCACTAACAGGTACTTCAGGTAAAACGGATTCATTAGCTTGAATTGCTGCCATTTCATAATTAAGAATAAATTATTTTGGTTTCCACGGCCACGAGTACGTATTATTTTCTGACGTTACTTTGCCTCTAAGAAAGGATTCGTCCGAAACACCACTCAAAAATATTAATAATAATCAAATTCCTGTTTCGACCGGATCGGACGAAACTCAGCGGCCGAAACGCCTACTAAGCCTAAGATAGTGTGTTACGATTATTTTCCCATTTATTTTCGAAGAATTTAAATGAAACGAGAAGTATAATGTGGCTTTTATCGATTCCTGGTGTTTTACTCTTCGTTATGATATTTACTTACATAGGTTTACGTCATCTATGTTATTCATGAAATATCAGTAGCAGCAAGCAGTCTATAGAACTGTGAAGCTAAAGTGAGCAATAATGCTGCCGTCCTTGGCTGGTATCCAATTCTTAATGTATAGGTATTGCAGCAACCTTATGCTTTCAGAAATTTCACCTAAAACTTATGAAGTGGTTGTTGTTGAATGCGGTCCCACGGGCACAGAATAAATAGTTGTGGCTGTGGTGTTGCCGATGCGTTGCGTTCACCCTCGCGTACGGCATAGCAGCGCCATCGACCTTGCAAGGTCGTCACGTTACTCACCCACCCTCCACTAATCTGACAGCAGTTTCGTGATCGTTTCACTTAATTATATTATGAAGCTTGCGATTTTTTATGTCTTTACTAGCTGCGTCCCGCGGTTTCACCCGCATAAGTCTCGATCCCGCGGGAATATCGGGATAAAAAGTATCCTATGTCCTTTCCCGGGACTCCAACTATCTCTATACCAAATTTCATCTAAATCGGTTCAGCGGTTTAAGCCTGAAGAAGTAACAAACATATAAACACATACACACACACAAACTTTCGCCTTTATAATATTAGTGTGATGAACGTTTATTATGTTACTTAGACCATTCACGGCCATGACTAAGTGTGGGTGAAGCTTTATTAACTTTTGCAGTAATAAATTGATCACGCATTGGTTGACATTGACACTATAGGTTGAATGAAAACCACCAATAGAAACAATAATATTGAGTTGAGAATATGAAACAAGATCACAATTGAAATAAGCTCACAGTAAGTAATTCAATGCATAAGGTCAACTTAATAACTGCGAGGTGATGAAATGAATCCATATAATATGCAAATTACATTACCCACCTACCTATAAAACCTATATTAAATACATTGGTAAGAAATGCACCTAATTGAATTATAGGATTTTATCGACGACTGCCACAAGACTTATAATTTTATTATGTTCTCAATCGATTTACGATTCGACGTCTTTTTATTTGGCTTTTTAATTAGGTATTCGATACTCAGGCACAGGCGTTGCCGCGTTGGCTATAAGACCCTTTACGCATGTACGTAATTAATGTACGTATACACGAATATGTTACTAAATGGCATATACAAAAGAACATTTGATTTGTCATTTTCTTTGCAAGCTTGCCAAAACTTAAAAGCAAGTGAGACCTTGTCAGCTTGTGACAGGCTAAGCCACAACGTGTGCCGAGCTGTATTTTAATTTGTCCAAGAAAACGTGGCTATCCAACCATTTCTTTTTTAGGACAAGGTCGATATTCACCTTTGTAATTTTATGCGCATCACATGTGGCAGGGTATTTAATTTAAATTATATTTATGTAAGTACCGAAATAAAAATAATTTGAAGTAATTTTGTAGCCATGCTGTCGTAAGCAGATTTTGTTGTGATACCTGCCATGTACGAGTATACCTAGTACCTACCTGGAGCAGGCCGGCTACTTAGTTAAAAAAAATATTAACTTGACTATATTCCGTGAACTACATTTGGTATTGATTGTTATGGGCATTCGGGCATGATTACGTCATGAACTCATGACAGTGTAAATAGGATACCTTATTCTGAAGTTGACCCAAAAACCTCAAGTAAGTAAAAATAAATTCAAGTGAAACCACAAGATACCTACATTTTATGAAGTAAGTATTTAAATACTTTTAAATTCATTCAAACAAATACTTCGCAGAAAAACCATCTTATTATTAATTGCTCTATTCATATTTAAGTATTATTAAGTGGTTATAAGTATGACGTAGGTTACGGCGCAGCCTAAAACAAACAAGTCGTATAAATATACCAGATTATGGGTACCTTATCGAAAGTTGAAATTATAATTGCCCTAGTATTTTGCTATATTGGCTTTTCTTCAATGTGTAGAGAAATCAGTTTTTTATGAAGCGCACGCCCGTATATGCCTCAACTGTCGGTCGACCTTCAGTGATTACTAATGTATGTCCCAAGATTACGGTTTATTGATTTTTATGTTGTTGACGTCTGTCGGTATCATGTAGTAAAACAATGGTGTGTAGAGGACAATGAAGTTAAAACAACGTCTGATAATAGCTAGTAGCGGTGCCTGTCCTTGTTCCACCTATTGTGTTTGCAACTGTTCATATGAATGGCTTGAAGTCTAGTTCCTCGTTTCTAATGATAATAGTACAATTTCCGTGTTACTTCTAGATATGAACACTTTCATTCACAATGATAATTGATAATCGAGGAAGGTCAAGAAAAATCTGATAGAAACGTTGCATTATTCTTGAAAATATGTATTTGTAGTCTTTATAGATCACATGATTAGTGTGACTTAAAACTCTACCTATAGAAGCAGCATAATGCAGTGGACACAGTCATTGAAATAAATCACTCATAAAGTGTATTTTATCTTCGTTAACACTTGCAAACGTTTATCTTATTGAAGGTAATTGAGTGCACTTTCTGTATTGCACGAGATTTTATACTGAGTCTACATACTCAGTATTATTTATGTAACATAAGTATACAATCATATACGTGGGAAAGATTAAACATATCGTGAATTTTGAAGGTATAGAGATTGCCTTCACTTTAAAGTAGCTAGAGACGTGGTAGCTAACAAGCGAAGCAATTAACAGCAGCGAATGTGTAGACAAAATGTATGGACGTGGGAACGACAACTGAGCAAATATTTATGCACATGCAATTACTACCTGTAACGTCACAGCTCGTATGGGCAATGATATAACACAAGTTGGTATTACTTTGCGATAAAACAAGAAATACCTATGGAGTTTTCAAATTTTTATAATGATAATCTGACATTCGAGTCTATTTAATGAGTACCTACTTTAGCATATCTTTCGAGAAATGATAAATCATAATAATAGTATTTATTTAACTGTGGTTAAAGTGGTTATTATTACTTATTATAGGCACTACAGCCTGACAGAACTAATTTTCCCTATTGACATTTACAACGCGGAAAGACAAGAGCATTAAATCAATTACATCATTCATATAACTTTATACTAAGATGAATACCTACCTACGTATACAGGATGAAATTGAACACATGCGACAAATGGAAATGGGAGATTGTACTCATTATTATGAACAACTTTTACTGTGAGACCAAACCTGAAATCGCGAAAAAAAAAACAGCTGTTCCCTACATTTTGACGAGTTATGCGAACATAAAATGTAGGGAACAGCTGATTTTTTTTTCGCGATTTCAGGTTTGGTCCCATAGTAAAAGTTGTTCATAATGATGAGTACAATCTCCCATTTCGATTTGTCGCATGTTTTCAATTTCATCCTGTATACAGGGTGTTACGAAAAGGGTATATCAATACAAACGGGTTGAAGCGTGTATCTGGTCTAGAATGTCTGTACAAAATTTCGGCTCAAAAGCATTAACTTTGAAAATGCTTAATATTTTTTTATTTCGACATCACGGCACTGCACTGGCGCGCGGCGGCGTGATGTGCGTGTACTAGGCGCACAGACACACTACAGATAATGGATAATGACCCTCCTAGTGCGGTGACACGTTTGTTATGATTTCAATTTAATAAACTATCCAAATAAAAAAATATTAAGTATTTTCAAAGTTACTGCTTTTGAGCTGAAATGTACAGAGATTCTAGACCAGATACACTCTTCAACCCGTTTGTATTGATATACCCTTTCCGTAACACCCTGTATGTGACTAAGTGGTTCTATATGTTATAAAGAATCATCAGAAGTCTAAGGGTCAACTCACACCGAAAGAGCGGCGAAGGGCAACGAAGCGGAGCGCAGTTTCAGTTTCATATGAATTTCAACTTTATTATCATTATCATAATACTTATTATCGCATGAGAAACTCGAACGAGTCGCACGGATGCCCGCGGCGCACAGTGGAACGAATGTATGGGAGCGGTTGGACGTAGACATGTCCGAAAAAAAAGAGTAAAATTATGCCAAACTAATGATGCCATCTTATTCGATTACTTAATGCCTTCATAACTTGTGGTGATGAATTTCTTCATAACTCCCATATTTCGGGAGTAATTTGAGAAAATGTGAAATTTTACTATGAAAATGAGTGTATCGAGCTCTCTCCCTCCTGATTCCGGGCTTGTTTCAAGTAGCGGTCTCTAATATCATAATGCTTATACTAAGAGCTATATTTAATACTAAGACACATAGTGCGCCAAATGTGCACTTTCTGGGATAAAGAGTGATGTTTATTTTATAACACAATTTTTTTATTTTTTGTTTATTTTGTTGATTAAAACCGTTTTTCTAAAGGTTTACCTTATTACAATAACATTTCTGAGCAGCCAATTAGAGAAGATATAAGCTAATTAGGATATATAATTAGGGACTTAAGGTTTACATATAAAACTGATGCACTAATGATTACTGATAAGAACATTGCTATTATTTAATTACTAAATGGCTCTTAATACACTAATTTAGCATGCATCATTTACTAATTATCACAATAACTAATTACCTTGCAATATTTAACAAAGGATACCTGGGATACCTGGATTTTATATAAATAGGTCACTATTAGTAACTTTAAAATCAGTGTTGATTTACACCTCGTTGTATCCAAGCTAATCTCGCAATGTATTTTCCAAATTTTAATACAAATCTTGATATTCACGTTGCTTTATGCGCACGCGCACATAAAGATTTACGCGACTTTAACTATTTGTTCAGTGTTTTAAAAGATAACAGTTGTGTTCAGTTATGTGAAAGTGCTGAAACAAGTTTAAAAGACTGGTGTCGTCGATTTTGCTACCGCATTTATGCAAAATGGACACAGTCTGGAAGAAGCACAGATAAGTTTCGGAAGAAACATGAGATTTGGCTACAGGCTGCAATTCAATGGCCGGAATTACAGAATGAAAATATGGAACCTTCTACAGAAAATATAAGTGACGTCATCGAGCCCATAATTTCTCCTGCTAAATCTGATGCTTCAACTTGTACACATCCTAGTCCTCGTAAATCTTTTGAGGACCTTAGTAACCGGCAAAAAAGAAGACGCACTGAAGATAGTCTTTCATGCAGCAGTAGCAGCGCTGAAATTATGTTTTCGGCCGAAAGGGCGCTTCAAAAGGCAGGACAAAGCGATACAGCTTATGTTATGAAATACTTGACGGAGAATCCAGAAGAGGCCTCAAAAATCAAAGCCTTCATTGAAGGTAAATCAATTCAGGTACGGGAAATATCCCCTTTGAAGGCATTGGCTCTTTATGTATCGATGAACTTATCGAAATGGCGCTATAACACTCTTCGGGATTTCAACACTCAAGAAGGAGCTCTTCAATACCCGAGTTACTACATGTTGGTTAAAGAAAAAATTAAGTGCTATCCGGCCAAAGAAGATCTCACAGTTACAGAGAGCTCTGCAAAAATCAAATTACAAGCCTTGATGGATTTAACCTCAAGAAGACTTATTAGGTCGTTAGAAACCCCTGTTGATCCCAATCAACAGCTCGTATTGACCAGCAAATGGGGTTTTGACGGATCATCTAGCCAAAGCATTTATCATCAAAGGACGAGTGAAGATGAGCAAATCGATCTTGCTAGTAATTTTATGATTAGTCTTGTACCACTGCGGCTCGTCTCAAAAGGTGTAACAATTTGGGAAAACGAGCGACCATCTTCCACTTCATTTTGCCGGCCAATATTGTTTAAGTTTATAAAGGAAACCAAAGAAAATGTGCAGAGAGAGATGGCTGAAATCGAAGCAGAGATTGAAGCCTTAACTCCATCCACCATCACTGATGGAATTAGTGTCAAACACCAACTGCTGTTGACAATGATTGATGGTAAAATTCATTCCATTATATCCAATACAGCAGCTTCAGTGTGTGACATATGCAAGGCTTGTCCTAAAGAAATGAATAATTTAGAGTTAATCAAAGATAAACACGCAAACGAGGACATGTATAAATATGGCTTAAGCACCCTTCACGCTTGGATTCGCTCAATGGAATGCTTATTACACATTTCCTACAAATTAGACATAAAATCATGGCAAGTAAGGGGTGATATAGCAAAAAGGCAAGTTGATGACAGGAAGAAAAGAGTTCAAGAGGCTGTAAGAAGAGAAACGGGCTTACTTCTCGATGTTGTGAAACAAGGCAGTGGATCCACCAACAATGGCAACTCGGCAAGGAGATTTTTTGAAAACTACACTAAATCTGCTGAACTGACCGGAATAGATGCTATGCTTTTAAGAAAAATCTGTGTGATCTTGCAGTGTATTTCATCAGGAGAGAAGATCAACGTAACTAAATTCCGAGAGTTCTGCTTTGATACTGCTAAGCTTTACGTGGAGTTATACCCATGGTATTATATGCCTTCTTCACTTCATAAAATTTTAATGCATGGGCCAGACATAGTTCAGAACATGTCAATTGTGCCCATTGGTTTTCTATCCGAAGAGGCATCTGAGGCTAGAAATAAAGATTTTAGAAAATATAGAGAGGGGCATTCTCGAAAGCATAGCAGTATCTCATGCAATGAAGATATTATGCACAATCTTTTACTGTCTTCTGATCCACTTGTTACAAGTATCCGTCCAAAAGGAAATAAGTTTGTAAAAAAATCTTCTTTTAAGGAATTTTATGAGCTTACGGATTCTGAGAAAAGTGATATCGAATTTGTTAACATAAATGATTTAGCGGACATCGATTCTGAATTTGAATTAATTGATGATGATGATGATGACGAAGATAATTAAATGATGTTATTGTTTTAAAATGTGTAACTTAGTAAATTAGAGCTTACATCTTAATTATTTATTGTACTTTTAATGAAACTAGGTAATTTATTATCAACTTACTTAAAAGTCATACTCTCATCAGTTCTTGTGAATATTTTTGTTAATATATATTTCTGTATATATATAATATATTTATAGACCTCTTAATAAGTCTGTCTGCGGTTTAAAGTAAATACAAATGGGGAAAAAACGTTTTTTTTTTTTAAATTTTCATTTCCTTTTATCCCAGAAAGTGCACATTTGGCGCACTATGTGTCTTAGTATTAAATATAGCTCTTAGTAATAGCATTACGATATTAGAGACCGCTACTTGAAACAAGCCCGGAATCAGGAGGGAGAGAGCTCGATACACTCATTTTCATAGTAAAATTTCACATTTTCTCAAATTACTCCCGAAATATGGGAGTTATGAAGAAATTCATCACCACAAGTTATGAAGGCATTAAGTAATCGAATAAGATGGCATCATTAGTTTGGCATAATTTTACTCTTTTTTTTCGGACATGTCTACGTCCAACCGCTCCCATACATTCGTTCCACTGTGCGGCGCCGCAGGAATTCCGGGGAATTCCATAACGGAGTTTCTCATGCGATAATAAGTATTATGATAATGATAATAAAGTTGAAATTCATATGAAACTGAAACTGCGCTCCGCTTCGTTGCCCTTCGCCGCTCTTTCGGTGTGAGTTGACCCTAAGTGAAGGGGTGTCTGATCACGATATGAAATAAGCTGAAATACTTTAAATGGTTAAAAGCGATATTTCACAATCTAATCTAGATCTCTAAAGTTCAGTATACCCAGACGTTTCTAACAATGGTAATCTTTGGTGTGATTATGCAGTTCACGACTTGGTCTCAGTCTTCAGTCGACCTTGTTAGATTTAACTTTTCTACGCAGCGAATACATTGTACTTGCACTTAAGTAATAGTTGGGCCTTGTTTAAAATGTCACAGTATTACGACATTAGTCTTTTTATAATGTACCTAATACCTAAGTGGTATTTTCAGTCATATAGGTATAAAGTGCATTTGGATAAATAAATGGAAGCAATGTTTAGTTCCCTAAGCTCGTAGACGACTACGAAGCAGTAGCTTCATCACGTGTAACATGACCACCCAAACAGGTTTTGTCGACGGAAGAATTGACAAAATGACAGAATAGACTAAATTCAAGATTTCTTTAGAATACGAATAGACTTCTTTAGAAATCTATTTACAATCTGTTTTTCTAGACTATTACAGACAAAACCCGTTACTATGCTGGCATAAGCATGCTACGCGTACCTACTAATCTGCCAAAATCAATCAAATGTCTTACAAAATGTCGCAATCTGCTCATGCTCATAAGATCTAGAAAGGACGAAAAAAGACTAAGTAAATACAAACAAATGTATATTAGTGGCGACGTTGAGGCTGCGCTTGCGCAACTCGATTGCGTCAGGGCACCGCTCTGGCTGCGGGCCTCGGGGCCCTGTTACTGCGAACTTAGAAACGGTACTTACTGTAGAATCTGTGATTGAACTATAGCTAAGGATTCAATTTTGGCAGATCCGATGGGCTTTGGTATAAAATCGAAATGAGATCGGTGTTTTAGCCTTGGCCGTGACGGCAAAAATTTAAATAATTTGGCATTGTATGACAACGCTAGTAGATAACTTGTCATTTAAGTACTAGATGTATACAAAACATTACTTTGTATTAGCTACAAATAAAAGAGTGCTAAGATGACGTATATTAGTAATTATAGTTAAATAAATGAAGAAGTGTCTTAGGGTCAGCAGTAACAATGAATACATCGCACATCCCACCTTGCTGACAATAGCAGCGTGATGTTGCGCGGCTAACTGAATTAGTGAATTAACACGAATTAGCTCCATCATCTGGGTCAAGATTACACAGTGCGTGCTAATATCAGCATGTGCGAGTAAACAATTCATGAACACATCAATAAAAAATATCTTTTGGTTAGAACTATTCGTCAATGCATACTTAATAGCTCGTGGCCAGCAAAGCAATTATTGTACTTTATCGGTCAATAATCTTAATTTTTACGCTCTTGTGTTGATTAGGGTTTGGCTAGCTCCGTAATCGTTTGTTTTAATATCAGCATCATGCTAATAGACCTATTGCATAAATGTAAAAGAGTATTTAAGTAGTGGCGAGTCGTTTGGCAAGTGGTGCACATTTCTGCGGCCGCGCCGACGACGCCTCGACACGGAAGCGCATACTGACCTAGTATACTTCTCTCCTTGGCTTGCAATGCAAATGTATCGTTAAACACCCCACAATTGAATCGAGGTTTGAGATTAAAATTCCAAATGGCCGATTTGCATGCGTCACAGATCCACAGGAGTGCACATGTAGACCGTAGTCTAAGAATATTGTGAAGGTGAATGTTCTGCTAATAGGTAAACGTGAGACTAGGTGTGGCAACGACGTAGATCGCAAAAAAGATTGCAATGTCAACGCTTATTTGAAGTGAACACATAATAATGTAAGTGGCTTGGCACTTATGTCAGAAACAAAAAGCTACGCTACGTAATGACGGATATTATTTTTGCTGAGCGAATGTGATTGCAGGCGGAAGGGCGCGGATATTGTGTCGTTCTTTGTGTGGCCTGTAAGTCTTGTAACTCGTTGTAAGTATAAAACAATAGTGGCCTCCATTTGACTTATATCCTAAACCTGATGTAGCGACTAGCCCGAGTTTGACATTGGCGAGAAAAGAAGAGAAATCTTCCTTGAATAATGATCTGAATGGTGGTGGAAACCGCATCAAAGTACATTGGTTAGTTTTAAAGCCTCTCAAGAATACGCACAAATGCGCTTGGCCATAAACATCATTCGTACTAGGTATTTATAGATCTATCCAGAAAAAGGGAGATGCCTTGACTGACTGACGAAGAGCCTAAACCACTGAAGCGAAATTCGTTTTTTTCTTCAATTAAAATTGTTATTTGAGCGTTCCAGTTAAAAATTATGAAACACATGTTTTAGAATTTTTTGGCATTCTGCCCATAATAGGGTAAAATAAGAGATAAATGTATGACATTTTGTCATTTAATATTTAAATAAATTCAATAGCAATTTTGAGATTCAGTTAATAACCATGAAACACGTGTTTCAGGATTTTCGAAAATACTACCCCAACAGGGGTAAAATATATTATATTAGTCTGTTTGGGAAAGTCTGTAAGTGCTACTTACTGTTAGATAGACATAATACTTACTTTTTCGTACACCCCAAAATTGTAACACATAATAGTAATTATTGATTATGAGAACTATACAAAGTACAGTCAGCCTCAAAAAGATTTTAAATACATCAACAAGAATTAATTTGATTGTCTACAATATGTGTGCAATAATATTGTATGTACCTATCAATGTGTAGCTACCTGCTACACATTGATAGGTAACTCTGGATATCTCAAGAACTACTAATGTTATCAACTTGAAATTTGGAATAGTTTTAGATGACGTTTGCCCAACTATTTTGCAAATAAGAAAGAAATAATTTAAAAAAGTTTTTGTTTTGCAACAGGTCCTGATGGAGTTCTGAAAAATTCAAATTGGGGCTACTACTAGGGCATGTGGGGTATCATATGAAAGAGCGCAGTTTGCAAATTTTCAAACATTTTTTCTTTTTTTTTAGGTCGAATAATTTTCGACTTTTGATGAAAAATGTAAAAAAAAAATACTGGTCTCCTCCTTATCTCCAAAGTTTGCATAGAGGAAAATCTGAAATTATTCTATGTGATAGAAGTTTATGTAAAGATTACAGGAAAATAAAACAATGTCTCTAAATATCACACTCTTTCAGAAATCATCGACAAATACATTAGCTTCACTATCGGTCAAGAGATGGCGTTGATCTAAAACTGCAATATAATACACCGCAGCGCGCAGTGTTAAAATTCTCTGACGAATATAGGCCTCGCCGATGAAAATTTAAAACAATATACGGGACCCTTGGTGCGCGAGTCCGACTCGCTCTTGACCGGTTTTATTTTCTAGCTATGCTTACTTAAGTTTCAGATGAATCACTGACCTACTTTTGTGCTGACACATCAGTGAAGTTTATCAACGTATTATATCCCATTCTTATTTTGATCACACAACAATCTGGGAGTATTTCAATACTAATAAGACTACTATATATTTACTAATGGTAGGCAAAGAAAGTCGACTAAAGCCGGGTATTCATTAGGCAATATTTGTTAATAGACACCGTTTATAAAAAAAAATATAAACAGTGTTTCACAATGTTTCATCATCTCTGAAAACAGTTTGTAAACAAAGGTGATGAAACATTGTTTATTAAACATGTTGCCGTGTTCCCTACTTCGAGTGGAGATCAAGACGAAACCTCTAGTTTATAAGCAAAAATCTACAGGTGTGGACGTGTGTTGCGCGATCAATAGGATGCCGAAATTTCGTTTCCTATCTTGTTATTGATGGTCCAATCAGTCTCAATAAAATTTCAAAATCAGATGTTGATATTCTGGTGAAATTCTGAACAGACCCATCAAATCCATGAAGGTCATGAAATACATAACTTCTATTTAAGAGATAGTTTTGAATCCACCACCTTTTCGTCTTTTTAGGGTTCCGTACCTCAAAAGTAAAAACGGAACCCTTATAGGATCACTTTGTTGTCCGTCTGTCTGTCTGTCTGTCAAGACCCTTTTTGTTAGGAACGCGTGGAGGTATCAAGCTGGAATTTATATCAAATACTCAGGTCTACTGTCCCTTGGAGCTGTGAAAAAATCAAACTTCTAAGCCAACGCGATCAAAAGATACAGCCGTTTGTGGCGCCAATTTCCGCAAATTTTCGACACTCGCAAGGGAATCAAAACCGTACAGGGTAATTCCCGAGAACTCAGAATCTTGAAATTTGGTACGAAGCAACATCTTATAGCACAGATAAAGGAAAAATTGCGAAAACCGTAAATTTTTAGTTACATCATATAATAAAAATATTTTAAACAGGTGTGTACGGAACCCTCGGTGCGCGAGTCCGACTCGCACTTGGCCGTTTTTTTTTTTTTCTAGTAGCACTCTTATGAATTATTATGAAAGCAGTAAAGAGCATCACTACCTCCTCGGGCGACATCCTAGTAACAACTGACAAGTGTGGACTGCCAAGTTTCAGAAACAGTGTTTACGCTAAACTTGTTAATAAGCACGTCATAAAAAGTTTATTAACAAATGTTGCGTAATGAATATAGTTGCTTTTGCATATCATTTAACCCTTCATTTAATTGCCATAAAAATTTTGATACTTTATTTTTTTGAATTTCATGTACTACCTACTACCTATTACCTAAATACTGTACTTACTTCATAGTGTTCTTTTTATTTTACATCTATTCAAGTTTTTTAAATGTTGTTGCGGTGTGAATAAATGATGACATAAATTCACAATTGTTACATAATTGACTTTTCATTGGTGACTGTACCATGTGTAAGCTGTCATGATTTCGGTTCCCTAAACACTGTTAGGCTTCCTTTGATAAACACGGACAAGACCTTAACAGAATAACCAACTTACTATACCTACTCGGTTGATATTATAATTATTGCTATGATACACAATAGTAAAAGTAAAGCTGATTTCGCTTTAAAGTTAAGGTTTGCGAGCACATTCGCAGGAAGCTGACAGTATCATCACAACGGTAATATTTTCTCATTGTTTATCTTATTTCTTTTTAGTTAGTTAGTAAGTATATTCATGCATTTATGTATATTTATTTGTGCTTATATTTATATGTTATATATTATATTCATAGTTTTAATAGGTTTATGTGTATCTTTATATTTAAAATATTTATTCCTCAATTTTCATGATTGCACCTACCACTGTTTGTCTCTGCCCAAAGGTTGACTGGTAGAAAATGCCTATGGCATTAAGTCCGCCTCTGTACATTTATGTGCTCGAAGTATTAAATAAAGAAATAAAGTAAAATGTTTTGTCACAAGAAGCATTCACAAGAATTTGGTAATACACAGTGTTGTGGCATAACTTTGAAAGTACAGGGATGAAAGTTTGTTAGTTCTTTTTACGGGTTAATTAATGGTGATCTTGCTTGGCTGCAAAATGCTGTGATAAACATGCTAAAGGTTGATTTTGATAAGAGTGATATGAATTGTCACAAATGAACACAATAGAAGCACAAATAAACTGGAGTATGTAAGGATTGCAGCAGGTGGTGTTCTGTAGTTTCTACCCTAATGGAAAGAAGGTGTGAGTTTATGTAATGTGTGTGCATGTGAATACAGTAGGTAATCTATTCAAACTTATGTTTCAAATTAATATTATTTCAAATTAAACAAATATCAACTTTATTTTAATGTTAATTAAGTTGATTTCAGAGTGATTAGCACTAATGAAAATGTTATAAAAATGTTTGAAGTTGTAGCATAAACTGAACTTTATTGTTTAGTTTTTAAAGTTATTTTTCCATAAACTCCTATTTGTTTAAATTTTTGGGAAATAAATCGCGAATGCACATTAGAGTTTGTATCAAATACGTAATACTAAAAAATGTTAATAGTATATTTTTGAGGGGTAACTTTAACAATAATTACTGTTTCTTATTCAACTTGGCTTTAGTCCGATTCTACAAAACACCCTGAAATAATCAGTCAGACCATAGATAAATCAAAATCAATCAATTTTTTTCTTTTAATTTGCTGCACTGAATGTCAAAAAGAGTAACTCGAGAATAGGAACATATTGATTATTTGAATACCTATTAAAAGAAAAAAAAAGCATAATAACTACGGCAAGAATATACTTAATTAAGACGTGGAATGTGTAATCGGTCTGGTGAACCAGAACTAGAGCATTTTTGCCTTAGTAACATAGCCCCTCTCTATGTTTCCTTCATATTCTTGACATTTTAGTAAAGATAGATCAACAAAAAAATGCTTTATTCCTGTTTACACAAAAATAATTTAGTAGTGTGAGGACACAATTTGCATTTACTTATTTAGTCTAAACTACTGTAAACCAACCTTTTATCAATAACAACCTCAAGGAAACTTTATGGTGAATGCTGTGTATACCTGTAATAGGTAATCAGCACTTATATTTTATTGATATTTTGTTATAATGGTTTTGTATGTATTGCTGTTGTACATCAATATGAAATAAACAACATCAAGAAAAAAAAAAAGTTATATTTATTCAGTGTAACACTAACCATGTTTTACAGGTATTTTTTGTTTATGTAAATTGGTATGTTAAGAGCAGCGATAAAATAATATAAAAAAAGGATTGTTTTTCATTTGAAAGCAATTTGTGTATGACTACCTATTAAGATTATTTTTGTGCAGCACCTTCTGTCATACATAAACTCATAATTTGTAACAAGTTTTTATATTTTATGTAGGTATGTTTATTTTTCATCATAATGCTTCACAATGAGATTAGGTTCTACATGAGTATCTTGAGGAAAATGATAACAATAATAAAGTTTAACTGAATGCTCCAGTTATGAGTATGTATAATTTACCAAATCCTGCCTAAGTGTGTACCTATCAGCTTGAGCTAGTGTATGGTCTGGTCTACATAATATTTTTGTTCAATGTTATTTTGCTGATAAAGTTAATAAGAAAGTAAAGTAGTAATTTACAAACATGACATGTGATATTTTAAACAAATTCTCCAAGTTTCTTCACTACTAATGAAACCTACGAAGCTAAAATAAAAATCCCGCAAGAAATGACAAAACCACAGCAGTTGTCAACTCAGCTGTCTACGTCTAATGTCTACACGCGCATTGAAAAATAAATAAATCGATAGTTTTCATTAGGTACAAATTCAGCCGTTTCATAATTTTCAGCGTGCATTTTAACGATATTATAGGTATTGCCACCTGGAGCACTATTAATAGCATCAAAATGTAAAGCAAATCAATATGGAAAAAACTCGAGTACTAATTGGATAAATTTATCTTATTGTGCTAGAAAAATATTATTAGACTAGCATTAAATACCATCTCAATAATTCTACTTACGTTCCGCAATGTGTAGTTGTCGTTTTGGTGAAATGCGCACGGGTAAAACACGAAGTCTCCCGTTTATCCTTTGTGAAAGGAGTCCGTCGAACGCACAATATTTTCTTTAGCACTATTTTTAGATCAGGGTGTAGTATAATAATCACACAATATAACGGGTAAGAAAAACAATATTGGTTGCACTCGTCAATAAAAATTACTAACAAAATTATTGTACTCCAAATTAAATCGACGTAATAACACAACTCACGAAATCGAACACGAATTCTCACTGGCTGATGTTGGCTGGTTGGCGTGTCATGAAGTTGGCAGCAATTGAAAAGCAAAACATCATCATAAAAACAGCTGTTTAACGATCTCACTGACATCTACATAAAATATTTTGACTTACAAAATTGTCTCTAATTAATACCAATAGATGTCGCTTTTAGACTTCATTCAGTAGTAGAAGTGATATGATACTATGAAAACAGATGTCACTTTATTAAAAATTTGCTTTTTTAAATTTATTTTCGAGCTGATTTGCAATGCTTGGAGAATATACATATTTAAGTATTTTTTTAAATATTTATATTATTTTGAGTTATTTGTTGTTATTTAACGACATGGACAGTGTTAAAACACTTTATAAAAGAATTATGAAATAAATCTGGACTTTCCATTTCAATGGTATTCAATTTATTTTTCTCCTGGATCTCTTAGAAGATAAAAAAACGTAAATGATAATAGTGCAAAACAGGGCCCCTCCGGGATTTGAACCCGGGACCTCCTGCACCCAAAGCAGGAATCATACCCCTAGACCAAGAGGCCACTTGTGGGTATGTATGAAAATACAAATCACAACATAGATGGAGTTATTTTCATAGCATACAATGAAAGGTGGAACCAAAGACATTTATTTGGTGGAACTAATCACCAGTGAGCAGAACCAATCCATGGCGAAAAGGTGTACTCACCATTTTGTTCGTATTGATTTGAAGTTCATGTCTGTATTTGAGCTGAATAATGCTATTCACCTGTTTAAAATAAACAGATCACCTATCAGTTCAAATTATGTAGATGTAGATAATAATAACTGATAAAATATTCAATTTCGATATAAACGTATTCCTTCGTTCGTTTATTCATGACACAGCCGACAGCTAGTCATGAATCGATATGCATCTCACGTAGCGCCATCCAATGCATGTTCGACGTACTTGCGACGAGTTAACCAGTGCTGCCATAGAGACAACGCGCGTTTGTAAACGTTGAGTATCGTTGAGTCACTGTCTCACTGAGAATGTAACTAGGGTGTACGCCGAGTGCTAGCGCAGGTAGTTTAATATGAAACGGACAGGTGGCTCTCTCTCTGGTAAGTAGGCACGGACGGACACTACTTGGTTGTAGGCAGAATAGTTAATATTCCAATCATGTTTAACTGGTGTTTATGGGAGGATTTTCTAAAGTCGACTAAAGTTTTTACTGTTTTAAAAATAGGTACAGACGCCAGCACATCAAGCTACCCCAATCTGTCAGATTTCTTTGATAGATTTTCAACTTTACTGCAAAGTAATAAGGTTCATATTCAATTGGGAAAATTTACTGTACTTCCCGAAATCTAAAAAAATCGCAACTTCACATTGCTACTGCTTTTTATGTTCAACATAATATGCCTACCTAAGTTGTATTCAGGAGAATAGGTAGGTTGCATAGATTTATGAAAGTTTTACATTTCTATTGGTAGGTTGTAATAGTCGCGACTGCTGAGCGTGATGTCCTGTGCGAATGGGGTTACTAAGCCTTCCACCAGCAAATTCATAGGTACTAGCAGCCCGGAGTAAATTACGGGTTACAAGTGTCGTTATTTATTTAAAAAGTATATTTTTACACTTGTATTTGTGATTTTGTTCATCAAAAAATCCTTTGTAAGTTGCAAATTTGTAGAAAATCAAGGCAAATCCTGAGTGTCCGGCAACTCTCCATTCCGTCTGACAAGTTTACGAGTGTCGTGCTTAGTACCGCAATCAATTTATAAATTCGATTTTCTTTTATAAAATGTGGTCAATGGTCAAGTGATACAAGCGATGAAGAAAATATTACAACTACGTACGGAATCGAGAGAACATATAAAAAAGAATTGACTGCGGTCATATGCAGATGTCCTATCGATTTAGATAACTTTGTTATTTCTTTTCTTTACTACTCCTACTCTACTACTTCGCATTGATTAATCTTCAAATTATCAATTTTAAAATACCTACCTACTTAGTTTGTCGCTACTTCTTTTTTTTATCGTCCCGTCCATATTAGGTACAGACAATATACATATGTACAAACCATCCTGCCATGTGTTTAAGTAGAGCATGACTGCCCCGTTGGTCAGGGGGCGTCCATTAATTACGTGAGGTGATTTTGGCGATTTTTTGACCCCCCCCTCCCCCCTTAGTGAGATACCGTGAGATTTTGCTCGACTCCCTCCCCCTCCCTCTAATCTCACGTGAGATTGTTCAAAATGCGTGTTTTCAGTGTAAATACGTTAATATATAATATTATGCTTCATTGCGTTGGATTTATTAAAAAACAAAACAATTTGTTTCATTATTTTTATTTAATACTAGTTAAGATTAATTCTACCCAGTTTTCTCGCAATTTTACACTGTTTCTTGCAGATAAAAAATTACGTGAGACTTGCTAGGACCTCCCCTCTCCCCCACGTGAGATTGGGTGAGAATCGGCTTGACTCCTCCCCTTAGTCTCGTGGTTGCAAGCGCATCTGATGAGCGTGGGGTCCTGGGTTCGATTCCCGGGTTGGACAAAGTGTTATTTGGCTTTCCAGTAGGAATTTCTTCCGGAGTTTGGAAGTTGGCGGATTAATACCCCCGTGCCTCGGAAAGCACGTAAGTAAAACCGTTGGTCTTGCGCCTGATCCCTCTCCGAGTCCGGTCGTGTCGGATTGCCGTCCCATCAGACTATAAGAGTAAAGGAGCAGAGAGTGCACCTGTATTTGCTGATACACTTGTGCACTATAACATCTCCTGCGTACCTGGCTACCTGGCTAATTGTTGTTGAGATTGGCCACCGTGACCGAAATCGATCGAGAAGCTTATTATAAGTAGAGAATATTCAAACACAAAAAAAACGGCGGGAAGAGAATGTGGCAGCATACCATTTTGATTTTAGAACTTACAAGTAGAATCTGCAAGCGCTCAATTTTACAATCCCTGTAGATATTTTACTTGCGTTCCCATTGAGGGACCACATTTGAGTTTTGAGCTTTTGAATGCATCAGCCTTTAGTAAAAGTTCTCAAACAATTGTAAATTCAGCCTTTAATTTGTAAAAGTAGCCACTCAAAAGTTACAATCGATTAAAGGTGGTCCCTCAGTCGTGACTGACAGGCATCCCTATCTCAAAACCTAGTTAAAATTTGCAACTGCTATAAATTACTACTCTTAGTAAAAGATTTGTAAAACTAATTTATTTGAATATGAACCCTTCCTGTTCAAGGAATAAAAAGAACTAGCAAGCGGAAGGTGGTCCCTCAATCGATCACCATATGTTCACCTTGAGTGGAGACCACAATGGAATTTGAAATTTACATACGGGTCTAGCGTTAGTAAAAATACTTGAACGATTGTATATTCAACCTTTAGTTTGTAAAAGAAGCCATTCAAAAGTTACAATAGAATTAAGGTGGTCCCTCAATTGAAACGTTTATCATAAGAAAAATCTATTTACGTAGCATTCGGAAGTTAAATAGACGAATGCTACAGTGTATACTTTAGTAGTATTTTTTTACTAAGGATTACTTTTCTAAACAGTATCAAAAAATGTACCGTTTTATTTAAAATAATAATCAAATTCCTGGGAAGAAATACCAAGATAGAGGTGACCACACAGCAGGATTGTTTATTAAGTAAAAACTAGTGAGTGTTTGTTGATATTAATTTTTATTAATATTTGACATCACTTAGCTAAATAAAAACACAAAGAAAATTATGTTTATGATAATAAAAAAAAAGAAACAAAATTTTACCCTGCACTGAAAATGTAACTCTGAACTTTTTAACCGACTTCAAAAAAGGAGGTTCTGTATTCGACCCGTATGTATGTTTGTATGTCTGAGATTTTCTCAAAAACTAAAACCGATTGGGATAATTCTTTCACTAAAGTGATCTACATACTTTAAGGAAGGTTTTAGTATATAATACATTAGGTAATTATTCTTATGTACGAAGTTATATGCATAAATGCAGCATTTCTGTGCGAATTTTGATTATTCTTCTAGTCGGAGTCTTCAATTCTTCAGTGCACTAGTGCTTATTGAATTTGTGTGGGGTAGGTGCAACTAAAAAGTGAAAAATAAAAACTTTTTTACGAAAAAGAAACAACCGACTTCAGAAAAAAACACTACAAAGTGATAAATAGTTTTAATTTCGGAAGTCGGTGTCGTTGGTTCTGCATTTTTTGGTGTTTTTTTTTTTGAAGTCGCGGTTGTTTTTTTTTTAAAAGGTTTTTACATCAAACATTACTACTAATGAGACAGTAGCAAAGTGTATGTATAAAAATTTGTTCGTTTAGAGGACTGTCATCAAATTTAAAGCGTAAGTCGTCGTAAGAACGTATGCTCTCATTAAAGAAGTAGAGACATCTGTAATGGCCGAGCTCACTGGCGCTAGTTCCGGGAATAAATTCAATAGCCCCAACTAATTTGTAGAAATTTTGTTTGACTTTGATCGTTCGGGGTATTTCGCTAATCGGTCCTGTAGGTGTGTCGTTTATATTGAAAGATATAAAATCTGTAAGCTCATATTCGTACGTCACACACAACATACATTACACAATGTACATTCTTTAATTTCGTCACGAATTAAAATGGCTTCTTCCAAAATACTAATGCCAAATATTTTAATAAGCTGAATGTTCAAACTGATAAATGTATATCTTTTTAAAATGTTTTCTGTTTGACACCATGCATTGCTACACGGTTTGGAGAATTTGACACTAAAAAAAATCTTATTAATAACTTCTTCGAAAACGGTAGATACATTACATTCGCAACTGTAAGTAACGACGTCTCTGATTTTATTCTTTTTTATTACAAGCTTGGGAAATTATTTGTGCTCTCAGGATGTAAATATCATCTATCTTGTAATTATTGTCATTCAAGCCTTTAATATACATTAAAATTATGTCATCATCAACATTAGCCTCATTAAAGCAGTCATGTAGCACAAATAAAGGAAAAATTTCGAAAATCGTATATTTGTAGTTATATTAAAAAAAAACTGTGATAAACTATTTACATCGACGACTTACGCTTTAAATTTGATGACAGTCCTCTAAACGAACAAATTTTTATACATAGGTACACTTTGCTACTGTCTCATTAGTAGTAATGTTTGATGTATGTACGGAATACTCGTTGCACGAGTCCGACTTATCTGGATTTTTTTAATTATTTGCGGCTTGAGTTACTAGTCATTGAACCAATTTTTTTTTAAGTATGTTCACGTAGGTACGCGACGCGCAGATTTTATTTTTATTAAAAATTATTATCAACAGTCACTAGAAAAACCCTGCTGTGTGGTCACCTCTGTCTTAGTATTTCTTCCCAGCTATTTGATTATTATTTAAAATAAAACGGTACATTTTTTGATACTGTTTAGTAAAGTAATCGTTAGTAAAAAAAATTTACTAAAGGATAGACTGTAGCATTCGTCTATTTAACCTCCGAATGCTACGTAAATTGATTTTTCTTATGATTAACGTTTCAATTGAGGGACCACCTTAATTCGATTGTAACTTTTGAATGGCTTCTTTTACAAACTAAAGGTTGAATATACAATCATTCAAGTACTTTTACTAACGCTAGACTCGTATGTAAATTTCAAATTCCATTGTGGTCTCCACTCAAGGTGAACATATGGTGATCGATTGAGGGACCACCTTCCGCTTGCTAGTTCTTTTTATTCCTTGAACAGGAAGGGTTCATATTCAAATAAATTAGTTTTACAAATCTTTTACTAAGAGTAGTAATTTATAGCAGTTGCAAATTTTCACTAGGTTTTGAGATAGGAATGCCTGTCATTCACGACTGAGGGACCGCCTTTAATCGATTGTAACTTTTGAGTGGCTACTTTTACAAATTAAAGGCTGAATTTACAATTGTTTGAGAACTTTTACTAAAGGCTGACGCATTCAAAAGCTAAAAATTCAAATGTGGTCCCTCAATGGGAACGCAAGTAGATATTTTTTGATAAACGTAATTTAAAAGAACTTGTAACAACTTCCTTGTAAAGTGTAACTTGTGAATTTGTAGACTAGTATGTTTTATTAAACAGGGCACTGGTAGAGATCTCCGACTATTAGTAAAAATCTAGGTACTTAGGAGCTCATAATTATCGCATACTAGCTTGCGCCCGCGACTTCGTTCGCGTGAAATTTCGTGTTTTAAAATAAAATCCCACCTATGACACTCGGCAAAACTGTAGCTTCAGCTCTGGTTGTTGTGCTCCATGCTTCAGCTACTAGTGAACGAAATTTCTCAAACGTATCAGTAATTCCGAAGATTACCCTACCGTGGCCCTGGCACAGGCAACTGAAGGCACACGGGTGGGTTTTAGTCAGTAAAAGTCCCGCTCCGCCCAGCACCCTAATTACGTAACACACTATCAATCTGAATCATTTTGAAGGATATTGCTAATCCATTGCTTCATATGTTCAAAAAATGTGTCTGGTCAACAACGTAAATAACGCAATGAATGTTGTTGGACTGTCAAAATGAAACCCATGGCTAATGATAGTGTGTTACGCAATAAATTACCTACCCCGCAGAGCGGGAGAAGTTATTTGATAATATTTTCCGCCCAAAAAAACCCACACATACAAACTCACATAATACCTCTTTAAATAGACTACTTATACTTTGTAAACTGGTGATTCATGAACTCAACATGCGACAACGTAATGCGCATGCAAGCAGTTAGTGTAACAAGATTGTAAAACATTGATAAAAAGAGCAAGTGGATAACTACTCTCTTACCTCAATTGTGGCCTTGTGGGACATGTATCAAGATGTCCAAGATATTGATCGCCACCCTTGGTCAACAAGTTTTGAAAATAAATATTGAAATAGGAATAGGATAATTGGTTTTTGTAGTCTGTCTATTTTTAGAATTGGGGTCGTGGTACTACAACCCCAATTCTAATAATAGACAGACTAGTTATTATACAGGTAAGCCTGTATAATAAATCTCTGCCTCGATTTATTATTGACAGGCCTGATGGTCTAGTGGTTAGTGACCCTGACTGCTATGCCGGAGGTCGTGGGTTCGATTCCCATCCAGGACAAATGTTTGTGTGATGAGCACGATCATTTGTTCTGTGTCTGGGTGTAATTTATCTATAATATGTATGTATTTAGAAATATATAAGTATGTTTATCAGTTGTCTAGTACCCATAACACAAGCTCTGCTTAGCTTGGGACTAGATGGCGTTGTGTGATAGTTGTGGAATATTATTATTATTATCGGGAGTGTTCTTTTTTCTCAGCTCTGAGGCTGGTTTTAGCTACATTCACGGGCCAAAGCCAAGTAAATGCAGCGTGTGGGGAATTTTATGATGAAAGTGTACTTTCGTCTAGGTGCATGAACTTCCTAACGATTCTGCATGTGTTTAGCACTTTCGCGGACAGTCTCAATTTAAATCGTGTTCTAGAATGACACAACAAATTGCCATACAAATATATTTGACGTATAAATACGTTGTGTTGTATGATATTACATGTTTAAAAGACAATATGACAAAAACGTCTTATCACGTCATCGTTTGAATGTACTTTAGCAGAGGTTTTTGACGATTTCTGGCAGTAACAAATACGAGAACACCAGCAGATGGATACATCTGGTAGAGAAGGAGATATCCTTGAGGGTCAAAATCTTAGTCATGTCCAAAGTAGCCATCACGATTAAAAAAAATCAAAATCATAAGTCATTTATTCAAATTAGGCTGAGAATCAGCACTTTTCGAATGTCAAAATTACATAAGACAGTCCCCCAAAACGCCGCCCTTCACCACTGTCTAGTGAAGAAGAAGTGAAGAAAAAGTGGCGCAACAAACTCCTCAGCAGATCCTGGAATGGGTCCACCTCGGTAGAGTCATCGGAATCCTCAAAAATTCTCATTAGATTTCTCTTGCGCTTATCCATCTAAAACAAACAAAATAACTCATGAAATACAATTTTCTTACAATATAAATATAATTGAAATAGTTTACAACCTAATAATAATAAGATAATAGCATAATCTAATTACTTACGATGTTTATTTGTCTGCAAATATTACGATTCGCCACTCCCGCGCTGACGGAACGCGCGCACCTCGCTACCGTGACACTGCCGCACTGAATGTAGGGAAGCGTGAGGCGCGGGGTACGTATAATCACGTTGTGCGTATGTGTGTAGTGTCGCCGCACATTGTCAACAGTACATTTTTGAAGCGGTTAAAAACAAAGTTCGGGTGACAGTAGAATTTTGAGTTTTTGATATGTTGTGACACAAGGTACAATATAACGAACTTTTGCTTTAAAATTCAACGAACATCAACGTCCTGCCGTAAATAATATTCTGTTTCTGAACGTCATCATACGTTCTGCCGTATCAAAATCTCAAGTGATGACGTACAATTACGTTCTGTCCGCGAAAGTGTTAAGATGGCTGCTTTATTATTATTATTACTTCGGTGAGTATAGTACAAATTGATTGACCCGGTAAAAAAAACCCGTCAAGTGCGAGTCGGACTCGCGCACCGACAGTTCCGTACAAATTTGTAGGTCCGAGCTAAATACACGAAAACAAACATTACTTAAAAATAAACGTTCTTGTATATTGATTTTATTCAATTACGAGCGGCCATTGTTGTTACATCTTTGGCAAATTTAACTGTAGGTATGTAAATAGTTTTAAATGTTTTTAAACATATAACTACATAATTTCAACTTGATAACTCCACACGTTCCTGAGGAAAAGGGTCTTGACTGACGGAAAAACAGACACACAACTAACTAATCTTATAAGGGTTTCGTTTTTCCTTTTGAGGTACGGAACCCTAAAAATACTAAAACACACGGCTAAAGAAGTTAATTACACTGCTGTATCGAAAAATACCCTGGTAACTACTTCTAACCCATTTCCACATAATTGCACAAAGAAAAATCGTGCACCGTATAAAAATACTCACACTACGCAAGTAGCTATAGAACGCTTAACGTGCACGTTGTTCGCTTGTAAAGATTAATGAGCAAAAATTACGTACTGGCCTTTATTTAGTGTTTAAACCCGACACACGGCGTTATTTGTAAGGCAAATGTGTTCTTTAGAGCTATTAGCAGTCTGCTCGGGCGGTCCACGTGCTGCATTCGTTATACCGCTAAATGTAACAGCCTTATATCATTTTGGCCACGCAATTTGACGTAATTACGAATTACATGAGCAGGCGCACCGCCACGCGAAACTGCCGACAAGGAAGCGCCCGACCGTTACTCAAACATGATAATCATCCATCCGAAACTATTGTGTAATTTTATATATGTTTTATACCATATAGGTACGGGTCGTTTGCTGATGATAGATGGCTTAGGTAACCAGAATCCTGTCCTGATAATTGGTACGCGCCTTCAGAAGTTATGATAGCAATAATGTGCTTGGTTCTGTTTATCCAATTCAGGGGCTAATTTTTCAATACTTATTCCGGTAACTTTTATCTGAGGAATAAATACGACAGCTTGAAATATTTTCTATACAAAAGCTGTCACCAAACCACAATATTTATTCCTCAAAGAAAAGTTATTTGACTTTTGAAAAAAAAAAAAATCTACCGAATAGATAACCTCCTGTTTTTGAAGACTTATAAGCATTGTAGCTGATGCGCAATGACATGTATTGACATTTTTGGAAAACATTTTAGTTTTAAGACATAAATAATAATTTGCTTTCGTTGTATTGTAAAATTCGTACTAATATGAGTATATGCTAAAAGTAGCATAAATAATAAATCTCGAAGTTAGAACACTTCGCAATAGGTATTTGTTCAAGTTCCAAAAAAGAATCTGCTCAACAACGTAAATAACGCAATGAATGTTGTTAAACTGTCAAAATGAAACCCATTGCTACAGATAGTGTGCGCAGTTACCCCGCTGATTTCAATCACGCTAAAACCCCTTCTTGGTAGGTTTTTTTCTTATTTTAAAACTTAGATGTCAATCAATCAATCAACTCAGCCTATCGCAGTCCACTGCTGGACGTAGGCCTCTCCCAGACTGCGCCATAGCACCCTTTTTTTATGGATGGGAAATCATCAAATGACCCCTCCCGGTCTGGGTGGAGCGGAAGGGAGTGTCAGACTCTTACTGACTAAAACCCATCCGTGTTCCTTCCTTAGCCCTTTATGTTCAGGGGTAGCGGTAACCCTTTCGGACAATCCCGCACCCCCGGCAGGCTTCGGCCCTGGCAGGCCCCTTCCTTTTTGCTGACATCTCTTTGAGGCGCGCGTGGAACACGTACGCGCCGTCCGGCACGGGCCTGGTCCTGATCGGACGGTGAGCTACCCATTACTCTCCGTCCGCAAGCCCGCGCCTACGGTGGCCGAGAGTCGTCATGCGGCTCCCGACGCCCGGAGCGTCTCCCGCGGCGGCTGGGACGTGAGGCTCTCTCCCTCAGCCGTTCCGCCACCTCCTTCGCTAGCATGACTGCTTCGCAGAAGGAGGTGACTGCCTCCCACTCCCTCTCGCCCCGGACCATGGCTTGAACCAGGGCCGGACGCGAGAGGTGCGCCACAGCACCCTGTCCTCCGCCTTCCGCATTCAGTCTACCCCAGCCACCTTTTTTAGGTCGTCCGTCCATCTAGCTGGGGGGCGTCCCACACTACGCT
Organism: Amphipoea oculea; assembly: GCA_945859645.1. Lineage (NCBI taxonomy): Eukaryota > Metazoa > Arthropoda > Insecta > Lepidoptera > Noctuidae > Amphipoea > Amphipoea oculea. The sequence continues at coordinate 9,699,607 of OX243862.1, forward strand.
AAACTTAGATGTGCTAAGATTATAATAATACTAAAACACCAGGTTATCCCGATATAAGTTTATAATTTAAAAAAATCTTTTTTAATAAAAAATTACCCCACTTAAAAAAAAAAAACCACAAAGTGATAAATAACTTTAATATCGGAAGTCGGTGTCGTTGGTTCCGCATTTTCGTTTTTTACATACGTCATACATACGGGTCGAATACAGAACCTCCTTTTTTGAAGTCTGTTAATGAGTAGGTACCTATCTATACTTCATAGATGTAGGTATAGCTATCTATTGATGTTTTTACAAAAATAAAGGACCTTGATCTTCTTTGCACGACTGTATTTTGAATCTTGTTTTCCCAAAACTTTGCCACTTCCACGGCGTTGGAAGTAGGGTGTGATTGTGGAGCTATTATCATAAACCATGCTCCACCTCCTATCCTGCCCTTGGTTTCATGTGTTTTCCTTTACTCGAAATTCGATATCAATATATCATAACGCATAACGTTACGTAAACCATTTAAATTCTGCATAAAGTCCCATTTACACGATGCAAGTTTGTCGCCAGTGGCAATAAAATTGAAGCAACAAATGCATTGTCTAAATACCGTTTAGAGAGTGAACAATTTTTGAAGTGAAAACTTCTTTAGGCGCGTTGGGTATTTTTTGAGATGGGGAAAAAACTATTGAACTCGCGCCACTGTTACCGTAATCGACACCGCTTCGTATGTGTTCGGCTGTCCTCGGGATGTACTCGGTTTTAATGTATATCCGATATGTCAGTGAGTGATGGCAAAGTATTCTGTTTGTGTTTTGTTTTCACTTCTGTCGGAGTGCCAAAACGGGCAGCAATAGCAATTACTGTTGCTGGTCCTTCATAGACGGTGCAGCAAGGAGTTTTTTTTCTTTCGCATGATGGCTTGACAGCATCCGTACGCGCTAAGCAATCATACCAGACGCGCCGCAGCGCCACGGCAACCTTACATTGTTGCTTCAATTTCATATGCCATAGGAAATTAAATCACACCGTGTAAATCAGGGTTCACGAACATAAAACTAAACGTTTGCGGTTCATAATTTATTATGAGCATAATATAGTTATTTTATAGATGCGTCTTCTCATTTCAAATTACGACATAGGACGCGTCTTGCAGCCAGTTCGATCGCTGAACAAACACCAAGAAGGTCGTAACTACACGTCTATGCTAAATACCGAGCATTTGTATGAAATATCGTAATAATTAGTGTAATTTACTTAGACTAATAATTGCCGCATGTTTTATTGAAATTGTTGTTTGAACATTCTTCATTAAGTAATTAGTAGGACTGCAACTGCGCAAACCTAGTCCAGCCATGCTATTCTGTAAAAATCTCACCGTGATAACTTAGGTGAGCTTAAAGTGAGCTGTCATTCTACCTGATGCTAGGGATTGACACTATTGACATCTCACTTTAACCTCACTTCACTTAAGTTATCACTGTGATCTTAAAAGTCAGACTATTGACGCGTACCGCGAGTGTTGGTTCGAGGTGGCGCGGGAAAAGAGTTCCTGGAAGGACTTGGGAGAGGCCTTTGCCCAGCAGTGAGAATTAGGTTTTTGTGGAAAGAAAAATTGGAAAGTTTCCCGGAAAATGTTAATATTAGGGAAACACTGACTGAACGTCTTTTTTCTATGGTATTTTTGTATGAATTATTGAAAGGAGAAGACAACATCTGTCGGGTCAGCTAGTCGTTGTATAAAAACAATAATGGTTCTTAAACAAAAAAAAAAAAATTATTTCGAAAACAAAACGATGTTTTGAAAAACTGTTTTGTTTAGTTGGGAACTTTCCCTAGACAACTTCTTATTAGATTGTTAAATAATATTAATTACATAAATATTATTTGTATAAGTACCTATAAACTAATTACGGTTATATTACTCAAATATAACATTTATTAAACCCGGAGTTATAGTTTTAACAGGCGCATTTATTGCAGAATCAACAATTAAATAATTACGTTTGCACATAATATTCCTGCTTTAAAAGAATAATAATGTTGCTGTAAATTCGTGCAAGGTTGCGAACCACTGAATGTGTTATAGCTTCTCGTGACGGGGACTTTAGGTTAGTATTTACAATAAAATACCGTACAGCACATGTCATACAAAACCAATGTTCGTCAAGGGAAATACTATCTACCCGCTGACCTATTTTTGCCACCAAGCAGTTTATTCTGAACCGATTCCAAACCTTCTTCGACTATCTCTCTCTCTACGTATGGGCTTCAGAAATCACAACGTAGTTGTTGGTGTCCATGGGCTTTTACAACCACTGCCCATCAAATGTTAACTATCCATCCACCAACCTAGAATAAATCGAAAGATAGAATAAAAAAAGAAAGAAGTACAATAATCATATTTATTCGTATATAAGTGCTACGCCGCGCCGTGACGATCGACATATTGCGTGACATACCTGTCATTATTGTCAATGTACCATGGAATTTGCATGTTATCTGTACCTACCAAGATGACACTTCACCCACGAGTTAAGTACCCATCACTGTCCCAACAGGTTTCGAAGAATTTTGTGGAATGCCAAATGAATATCTCTCGGATGACAAATAAACGGGTCCCAAATACTAGAAATGGCTTTTATTGACTAGCAAAATAGAATTCTTATACGAGTAAATATCATTTCAATTTTACGTTTCGTTTGCTACAAAAATAATTTAAAAACCATTATGGTGAAATATTGACATAAAACAAGTTGATGATTAAATAATGGTATAACCTTTTTGGTACAAAAAATCTTTGTTCGTTTACTGAAAAGTTACCGTAAAACGGGGCTACTTTGAACAGGTTTTGGAGGTTTTTGGATTGTAACTTTTTTTTTACGGCTCGAATTTCACTTTATTTTACGCCAACAGAACAATGTATCCTTTGGTTATCAGATCTATGACAAATTTAAAACCTACCACCCCTCTAACTCCCTACTTTTTTAAATTTAATCAATGTCAAAGTAACCCCAGAAGTGGGGTTTCTTTGACAGGGCAGTGAAATGCAACTGACGTCATAGATAGTAAAAGCATGGGTTACTTTGACATCATTTTGACCAAAAAAACTATTATTTTATTGAAAACTACATGTATTTAAATGAAAACAAATATTTTTACAATTAAATATTATTCTTTATTAACGCAAGTATCACAATATTTGTACCGAAGGTACTCTTAATGACACTTAATCAGTCTCTTAAGTAATAATTAATATAATTGAGATCAATTTAATCAAGATAGGTACATAACAACTATGTTGGGGTCGGTTTCCAGGCTAACCGGATGCAGCTGAGTACCAGTATTTTACATGGAGCGACTGCCTATCTGACCTCCACAACCCAGTTACTGGGTAATACGAAACCCCTTGGCAAGACTGGTAGTCAGACTTTCGGGCTTCTGACGAGCCGTAACGACTGTCAAAGATCCACGAATGACAGTCGGGACCAATGGCTTAACGTGCTTTCCGAGGCACGGAGGGGTCTTGGTATGTATTGCGCCTCGCGCAATATTACTCGAGGTCACGCACACTTGCTGAACACACGTGAAAACCGATTTTGGCGCTCTGTCAAAGTAGCCCCAAAATCTGTCAAAGTAACCCTGGAAGTCAAAGTAGCCCCGTTTTACGGTAATTATCCTGAAAGGCACAAGCTGAAAAGAATTTACTTAAATGTATTTGAGGCCGCGTTTGGTGGATGTTTTTTTTTATTAACACCACTAGTCACTCATAAACTAATGAGATAATTTATAAAAAGATGAAGTTATGTCTCAATCATATTAACTTGGATTTATGTTATTTATTTATTTATATCTTGGATTTATGTTATTCCTTTTTAGATTTTATCGCCCACGTTTAAGACGCTGCGACCCTTCAAAGTCAAATATGTAGGTCAATTCATCTTTTCATCAAGTAGGTAATTTTGTAAGTCATCTAATAAGGAAGAATGATGTACTCGGTCTCGAAGCTAAAATACAAGTTATTTCAGTTCATTGGAACGTTGAAATTTATCATTTTGGCAGAACCTACGCGTTTACGTGAGTTCAACTGCGCGTAAAAAAAAACAAGTTACATTACAAGTTATTTGCAGTTTTGCAGCAATCCGTAATAAGTTCCTCATTAGTAGGTACATGAGATACTCTATTAAGTCACCAGCTTTAAAAATAATGAAGTCTGTAACTTGATTAGTATATACCTACATACATGTTTCTATTTCTAATAGGTTGGTAAGTCTGAGGCCATCACGTGTGACGCCTTTGCCATTGATGACTATTACGCACAGACAACAGTTATGTTATGAACACAACAAAAGAAATACCATAAATGCATACCAAATAATGAAAACAACATAACATTCTATTATTTATCGTCTATAGGTTTTTTTATTAAAAAAAAAACACGTTTACTCGTAAAATAAAGATTTTTCTCGATACGTAAGATCGTAGAATGTATTGCAGAAATAATGTCATCCTTGACCTTACCTACTGTTTCGAATGCATTGACAGTGACCTTGATGTAATATTTATAATACTACATGAAGCGACAATTTTCTGGGTGTTAATACGTTACCAAAACATGGGGTTTCCACTAAAGCAGCAATGTATGGTATGTTAAGTACTAGTCATTGAAACATGAGGAGCTGCTCGTGAACTTTGAAGATCTTAAGTCAACTTAGAACTACGCCTTCACTATATCTGTAGGTATTTTGTTTTGTCTGCAAACTGAGGTTCCTGCTTTCAATTTTGTATGGTTATTTTTGTAAAGATCAAGTGGAACTGCATGTAAATTGTAAATACATACCTTTTACAAACAATTTATTCAACCCGTTTTTAAATAGAGTGGCTATCTTTCAATTAGGCACTTTATTACAATTTCCATAATAAAATACCTAAATTAATGCACATAAAGAAAAGAAAACATCACTGATCACTAAATTTATATGAAACGAATATTTAAAGACTTTCTACTTTTTCCGTTTGAAAATATTGCCAAAAAATTATTACATACATCCCAAAATGTATCATAAAATTACCGAAAAGTTGCTAAATTAGTGAAGAAGACACGGAAACCTTGTATATTAATTATAATCCGGTACATAGCGAACAAAAGGGACGTCTGGCAGACACGCGTAAGTACTTGTGCGTGCGTTTTCCTTGAACCCTATGAAATGCGAGGCGGCCGGTCGCCCTCCCCCAGAGCATCGTAGTGCAATCTATAAAAGAATTGGACACCAGCTCATTGTCATCGTGTGTCAGTGGCTGCTGCAGTGTTGTGTTGTGTGTACGTTAACATATCCCCAAGGTACTTGCGTAATTGTTTTTTGTACGCATCAGTGTTTAGGCAGGTTTTTCTTTTAAAGTGCGTAGGGGCAGAGAGAAAGTGGCAACTAGATAGACATATGGCGATCTATATTTTTTTAATGATCCCGTAACGACCATAAAAAGAACCATTTAAGGTTGTTTATTCAGATATAGACAGCATCTCTAAAAGTGGACGTTATTAGCATAAGCTATCATGTAATGGCTGAGTCACTTCGTGTATATTTTTGCAATACTGGTGTTATTTACTACCGTCATGATGGGACAGTTAAAGCCCAGGGATATTGATGGCTCATTTGCATTCGATATTTGACACACCTAAAGCCCACGTGTCAGCCAGTATAATATGATTCCACAAATGAATTATGCATTACAATTATCTATTATTTAATGTCGGGTTTGACATAATTATTTCAATATTTAATAGAATAGGTACAACTGGGAATTAATGTCATCCCTCGTCCCTGAAATATGGCTCGTTTTCATAATTCCAAATTGAATGGCCGCTAGTTCACATTCTGGCAGTTCGTTCGTTATATTTTTAGTATTTTGGCGGGCATCAGTCGATAGGTAGCGAAGAAAATGTTTTCTCGTCGGCAGCCGCAACCGGATCGCCAAGGAGATGGCTAGGAAATGTTGAACGAAAACCAAATAGAAATGTCTCAATTTCCGTTGGTACGCTTCTTAGCGGAATTGCAACATTTCTTTTTCAGAAAAAAATTTGTACCGGAATATGTTTCGTTTATATCAATTTAATATGAATGACAAAATAATATTCGTGTAGGTTTCATAATTTTTAATATAAATATCTAGTAACTTAGCCTCGAATTGGGTGTGTTTAAACAAATATTTAGTAAAGTAGGTATCCTACCTCACTAAAACGTCTTTCTCTTTTTGTAATGTTAGCGGGGATGAAGACGAATTCTATCGACGCGTCTCTTTAATCCCAATTATCTCAGCTGACTGTCTGTTAATTAACATAGATTAAGATCAGTCGATAAACAAATACGCTTGAGTTTGTTTTTAAGATAATCCGCGATCAATTACAATGTCTTAGGAGGAAAAGGCAGCGGCGACTAAAACGGTAGGACTAAAATGTCTACTTACTGTTTATTAACATAGACGCCATGCTAATAACTTAGTAGCAGCAGTGTGTCCCTGAGGTTGTTTAACTGGGGACGCATGGCTTCTATTCGATCAGACTAAAATAGCAGTTGAAGCTATTTTAACATTTTGTGAATAGTGTAGGTACCTAAGTAAGAAATTTCCTCGAAACTGTTAGCAGATACAGAATTCATATAAAAATACAGTATGACTGCCACGTAAATCTCCTTTAAGAATAATAAAAAAGGCAAAATATAAGCTTGGTAGTAAGTAGTAGTAGTAATTGCAGGTAGTACCTATCTACGGTAAAGCATAAACATAAAGAAAGATGATTAAAATGATGGCGATGCCGACGATAAAAAAAAACCGCAGTAATTTGGCAGCCTGTGTCATCGACACAGGCTGCCCTATAAGGCAAAGATATTTAATGGAAAACCTAGGAAGCACTACTGGAATCAATAATTATGTTTATGTTGACGATGGCATTGTAAATAATCTTGTTAAAGAAAACATGACCCTGTGTGAACCCATCATATTGTTGTTGTAACTATCCTTTTGTTCCGGGTTTTTAATAAAAATAGTTGCTATTCTTATAATATTGTGATGCAGGTATCAAGGCTTCATTCGTAGCGAGTAAATTATCGAATGCAGTTCTGTTAGGTGATATTAAAATAGGACGAGTTAAGAAACCAATAAAAAATAATAAAATGTTATGTGCAGTTTCTAGTTCCCGATTGAAAGTTGTTTCGTGACATCCAGATTTTACAACCGTATTTAACCGTTTTATATTTGTGAATAAGTCCTCTTCAGAGTGCCTCCTGTTATATCCACTTTTAGTTTATTAAGTGTTTATTTAGTTTATTAAGTGTTTATTTTTGTTGATTAGGTATCTTGCGAACAAAAATATAATTTTATGTATAACAACTTTATTAACAAGGGATCCTTTTAATATCCACAGAAACTTCAACCATGCAGACCTCAACCATCGTAGTACTGATGTGCCTGATCGCCGTGGTGGTAGCGCGGGCGCAGGAACCTTCACCCGTGGACACTGCGCAGGAGTCCCTCCTCGACACTCCTGCGCACGACAGGAGTCCCAGGAACAAGAGAGGACTGCTGCTGCTGAAGAAGAAGTTGATTCTTGGTTAGTATTTCGTTTCTTTTTGAGAGTAACTGAAGAGCCTGTTTTGGGGGTAGGTAAAGCTGTAACTGACATTCATTTGCTCTTTGAATTAATTCATGGGATTAATAAGGAAACGCAGTAGCAGCTTGGATTTCCAACATATTGACATTACACTAACATCACAGACGTACAGCAGTGGCTAAGAAATGCTGTTGCAGGCAATAAACGAAGTTTAACTACCCATTGCAAAGAAGTAAAATGATAACTTGTTAGGTTCTAATACCATTCCAACAAAAAGTAAGTATGACGTTACTTACTAACTTGGAACAAGTTTTTGCAAGGTATATGTTGTATTAATGTTATGTCAGTATTAAATGTCCAGTTGATTTAATTAGACCTACGTTGACCTACGCCAAGGACAAATTAGCATAAAGTTACAAAAATATGAAACAGAAAATGCTAATGAGATGATAATTGATTGAAATGAGCAACATCGGATGACCATTCCAAAGAATAAAGTATCTCAGTTACGCTGAGAGAGTTCAAGGACTATAAAGTGTTAAGTCATCATGATGAGTATAGTTTCTTCATTAACATTTCTATTGGAATTTCCTTAACTTTTGGGTGTTATGATAGCATTTGAAGCTGTATTGAAATTGTCCATTATAAAAGAGAAATCTTTTGGTGACATTGAATGAATTTCGTATGGTCTCGTTTCATAAATAGTAACGCTTTAGACATTCACTAATGAACATGTCTGACTCGATTTAAGCCACAGCTCTGCAAATACGAAAATCTACTACTTTTTCAAAAAAAAAAAAACGGTAGCTAAATTATATACGACGTACTTAGACGAAGGTATAAATTTCACTCAAGGTTCATGTTAAACTCAAAATTAATCGCTACGAGTATTGCCAAAAATCAAATAGGTATACCTCGCGTATGTAAACATTTGATTAGAACATACCATCAAGGTAGCAGTGATAATGATTTAGCTAATCGGGTCATGACCTTGTCAGGTGTATGATGCCTACTAGATGTTTCTGGTGACCACCAGGTGTAGAGTTACCTACCACTAATCATGTTCATCTTTCTGGTCCACATTACGACTTTGTCCGGTCTTGTCACTTGTTCGTACTTTTAGAATTAACTGTAAAACGTAAGATTAAAAACTGAAATGTCCTTTTTTGCAAATATCCGGCTTTTTGTCAGGACTTTTCAAAATTTCGAAATGGTATCTCCAACCGGGTGACGTGGTCCGCATGATTTGGCATTCAAATTCCTACACAAATATCGCGGATCCCAGCGTCATTGCAATGCAAGCCGTAATACGTTTTAGAAACAATTTATCTCGCATCCTTTATAATGTACCGGCTCTTGAGGTACACTTGGAATACGAAATATAGAGGTTTTGTGTGGGAACCCATTGTCTACCATTAACGCAGCTAGATAACGTTGCATAAAATTGATTGGGAAAATAATAGTTGATAATGACTGGCTGGTTAATAATAATTGCATTTACTTGGCAGTTAAGGTGAGGTGATGTTTTTAATTGATTGTTGATTATTATACGTTTAAATGTTTTGTCTCCGTTAAAGCATAATTATGACAAGAGTTTACAATAAGCCACTGTACTTCACTTTCTGCAGAATCCATTGTGATTAAAATACCGCTTAACTATATTTGTCCCTAAGTTTATTACATTGATGTCAACACTCACCAAGGATTACTTGTTATTGCTTGAGAGACAAATGAAGATAAAGATTCAATATTGACCCTTAATCTCGTAATACTTCTTTTTTATGATACATTCGTCCTTGACTTCTCAATTTTCTATCATTATATAAGTGCCTCCATTCAAGCCTTGAGTGAGCAAGTATTCGAATTATTTATAGTTGGTGTTTGCCTATATTCGAAGGTTTACTTTTCTCTATTGAATATTTAATAAGTTATCATATATGTAGTTCCTTAGTTATATTACATAATTTACTGGTTGACAATTGTTTACCTAACGAGAAGGTCCTTTGCTTAAAAAAACCCAAATGAAACTCTTTCTCGTTTTTATATTGCAAAATATTCAAATATTGCGGTACAGTAGGAAAAAGTCCTTGTAATTAGTTAAGTGTTGCGGCTTAGATTTCCGTAACAGACTAAATATTTGTACTCTGCGGACATCGGCATTCAGATATTTGCTAAACGTCAGGATCGCACACAAATACTGGTTTATTTTCCAATAAACCCATCTAAATTATTCACACACATTGCACAAGTCTAAGTTACTGCAAAAGTAGATAAACATACATTTGAACATAGGTACAGTCACCAAAGAAGATAAGTAACCGGGTTCGTCGGATATAGTTGAAGTTTAGTAAGAAACCGATGGATGTATAAAGGTATGAGAAACAGGGTGTAAAGTTCACTCATCCTCCATAGTAAAGGGAGGATCCTCCGACCAGACGGGTGATGTGTCTAGTAGGCAACTGCCCGATGATTCATGTCAGGCCGTTGTATATATGCTAGTTGCGCTGTAAACTCCGCTTGCGCGATGCAGGATTTTGTGTGACGTCAGTGTGACGTGTAGTTCGCAAGTGGCGTTTTGTAGATATCGCTACCGATGGTTTCAAATCAAATATAATCAAATTAATAGAAAACGAACAGTTCATTCACCAAATTAAATTTCATTCGGAAACACCCATCGGTTTCTTACTAAACTATACCCAACGACCCTGGTAACTTATCTCATTTCGTGACTGTACCTACGTCATTTTGGAATTTGTAGGATAACTTACAGAATAATAATATTAAATAGGCAGTATGAATCATCAGCATTCACTATATTCTATTCGTATTTTTATAACCATGTATAGATTTATTTTTCAGTAACTAGACAAAATTCCCTACGGTCACGTAGGCATGTGCTACGAAAAAGGGAATCGTAGCACCTCGTAGCACAGTGCTACGAGCGTAAACTATTTTGAAAGGAATAAAACTATGCTTCTTACTAGAATGTATTCTCTAAAAGACGATGTAAAATCCAAATTTGCATCGTCTGCGTATATGTAAACATGTTTTGGTACGCAAATCATTATCCCGGTCGTTAGGCGGCGCTAATCCGCTGATGGATGTAACAGCACTCCAAGGCAGGATACGCCTGATAGGCGTGCTCTAACATCCGATGCTGAAATATTGTACGAGAAATTTCGCTAGTTGTACGTGTGTGTATGTAGTTTAGAATGTATGTTTTTGTAGAGCAATGTTACAGCGTTTCTATATGCAATTGCTATTTTCTGGTACTCCTACCAGTGTTTGTAGTACAGTTTTTTTTGATAAACTACCGATAACAAATAAAAATAGATTTCTAAACAAGTCAGACTTTTATCGATTTGCAACACCTTTGTTGTATGAGAGGATCAAAGTCAAAGCATTTATTTCAAATAGGCACATAAAAGGCACTTTTGAACGTCAAAATTTACATTAAAATAGAATTGATTCTAGTCGCCCCTTCCAAAAGGTAGTTTTCGTATAGTGCAATATATCACAAGGTATTTTATTGTAACATTTAACACAGTACCCCATAAAAAATGTATGTACTTTGGCTAATCTGAAAAATGGTTGATGTATTTTATCTTTATTTCTAATATTAAAATTATGTCTATCGCTTATTTTATTAAAAAGATGTAGATTTTTTCTTATATACATAATATTTTCATTAATGAATTGGCAAGGTACCGTCATAATATTAATCCTTTTAAATAGTTTCCTGAGAGATTCGCGGCGACGTAGATTATAAATGGCTCTGACAGCTCTCTTTTGCAAAATAAAGATGGATTCAATGTCAGCAGCTCGACCCCATAGTAAAATGCCGTACGACATAATGCTGTGAAAGTAGCTAAAATAGACTAAACGCGCGGTTTCTGCATCTGTTAACTGTCTTATCTTCCTAACAGCATAAGCGGCCGAGCTAAGCCGCCCCGCAAGAGATGTTATGTGAGGTCCCCATTGTAATTTCTCGTCTAGCGTGATTCCCAGAAAAACCGTTTGATCAACAAATTCTAGTTTTTCTCCATTCAGTATGATGTCACATTCGCTACTTCTAACATTAGGTAATTTAAATCTAATGCATTTGGTTTTCTTTTCATTTAGTACCAAATTTTTTACTGTAAACCAATTTGGACCTGAAGAATAGAATTATTCACGTCGTCAAGATTTTGTGCCCGTCTGTCTATCTTAAAGATCAATGAGGTGTCATCTGCAAATAACACCATCTTCGGTTGATTTTGAAGTAATTGGGGTAAACCATTAATGTAAACTAAAAAGAGGAATGGACCCAATATCGAACCTTGAGAAACGCCCATTGCCATTTCAGACCCCAATGAATTTACGCCGTTTACTTGAACATTAAGCTTTCTATCTTTTAGATATGACTTTAGTAAATCAAGAGCTAAATTCCTAATCCCATAGTGCTCAAGTTTCAGCAGAAGTGTCTCATGGTTTACGCAATCGAACATCGGATGTCGTCTAAACATTATCAAAACATGACGAAGTTCACACACACACTGTGTGAACTTGCGTAATATTGTGAGAAGTATATAGCAACAAAGAAAAAAGAATTGCGAGTTTGAAAAAATAATATTTTATTTACCAGCGGGTAAATTAGAACGAAATTGTATAGTATTTTATTATATAACTAAACAGACAGCTGTGCTGCTGGGGAGTTTATTGCGCCACTTCTTCTTTCCAGCTAAAGCACTTGAAAGTTGTAAAAGGCGGGTGTTTTGGGGGACTGTCTCATGTATTTTGACGATCAAAAAGTGCTGATTTCAGCCTAGATTGACGAAATGACTTTTGATTTGAATTGAGCTGAATTGTTTGTTGCTGTTATAAATAATATTAACTTTATTTTTCCCCTACCAGGTGCTTTGGGTCTGAAAGCAGCGAAGGTTGGTGCTGTTGGAGCCGGAGTAGTGGGTGCTTTGGCGCTGAAGGCGAAGTCCAAACCTAAGGCTGTGTCACACACATATTACCACCACGGGTAAATGTCTTTATATAACTATAGTTTTCTCTGATCAGCAAAAATGCATACATAATCGATGATTCGAGGCAAGAATTCTGTTCTAAGTTTTTATCGAGTCGAGGAACAAGCGACATTTAAGAGTGAGTCATTACAAAATATACGAAATGAGTCCGAATTTAATCTAAGTATATTAATTTAGTGTAAATTGAGTTTTTGAAAGACAGTAATATCCATAATAATTTACAACTTTTTAGGGTCACGCTTTACAGAAGAAGCCATTATTATTCAGTTAGGTCCAACCGCCGAAATATGAATATCTCATTCCTGCTTTATTTATTCAAAAGCTCCCAGTAATTCTAGAGCGGTATTTCTTAAAAACCTGCAAATAATACTGTTTCTTGGTCTATAACTAAAATGTTATTCCCTGAATTCCTTTCAGAGCTTTTGGACAACATATTTTGAATTCTAGTGTTCCTGTTGTTTCTAATAAAGAAGTTTATGTGCGACTCTAAAACTGATTTATTATCGCTTCTTGCTTCGTGATGACATCATAAGGATCATATTTCTTATTTATGCGTGGTCATGCTGATCATGAGCCTCGTCTATATAGTCATCATACGCATTTCGTTAGTATTCATTGAATTAATTTTAAGTAATTAATTCAATCTTCATACTGTGTATCTATCTAATGTAAGTTATTTAGATATTAACCTCTAAACCCATTAATTAAATCCACTTAAATAAAATTAATATTTGTGAAGAAAGGATTCTTGCCGGAATATGAATCGTATTGACATATTTTTCAAACAGTGATTGTTTTGCGGATAGTCTTATTGTTATACTTTGTAAGGTTCATAGAAATTCTACCTAGGTAGGTAAGGTATGTATACATACTGTTTGGATTACATCCATGTTTTACTGAGAAATGGTATACTTCGGTATTAACCGATTTTCTGGTAGACTACTTCCAGAAAATCGGTTTGCATAGGCAATCATTATTGGTTCTATACATCAATGCCGAGATAGATAACTCGAGAAAAGAAAAAAGTGGAAAACGCACATAAAAAGATATGAGCAACCATCATTTTCAAAGCGTTTTACATTTTTTCCTTTCGATTTTTGAATATTCTATTTCTGTACTGAACTACAAAGCGCTTACCAGCTCCCGTCATTCGCATCACTAGTGTCCTTTTGAGCGCTCAACCTAGTAACACCTGTTACTGCAATTTCTAAAACGTGCATTGTTATATCAATGTATTTTGGATAGTGGTGCGATTGGGAATCATTCGGAGTAAGTGTGCGATTCAGTAATTCACTTTAATAACACATTCGAATCGAGAACCATTCTATTTATGGAATCGATTAATAGATGATTACTGGTTCAGTACCTATACTGTAATTTTCGTATAGGCATAATGCAATTAAATACAGCGAAATAATAGTGATTCTTTGAAAACCCAGCATTTAGGAGAATAAAATCTTTACAATTTATGCGATTTTCGTAATGTAGATTCTCACTTGAACCTAATCGTCATTAAGGAAATCCTTGATCATTAATAATATTTACCACGACGTCATATCTCACATCCTTCTGCAGCTATTATCGCCCGGACATGGAATCAGAACCCCTTCGGTAAGTTTACAGGTTTATCCGGAATTCTCAAACTACAAATAATAATATTTATTTTGTGCAGGGACCTACCGCTGGTTATCAGGTACTGAGCCGACAACTTCTCCTAGCTCATAAATAGTCTATACGTTGAGTAGCAGAGAAGTTTCATGTCAGTATTTATTTTTTACTTTAGCACGTGTAGTAAATTAGTTGCAACTAAGCATGACGATAGAAACACTTATCCATCATCCAATGTAAGTTTAAAAAAACACCGGCCACGTAGATTTAGCTTTTATGTAATGTTTTTATATTTATCACAGGGGTTTCCACATTGCAATAATTAAGGAAAATTTTAGACATACTTTCTAAACAGACAAGGAAAGTATCACCAAACATCATTAAACGCAAATTCTTTGACCAATACGTTTAAAACAGAAAAACGAAAATCCAATGAAGTCTTAAAACACTAATTTTTTTTATGAAAAACAACTATTAGCAACTGGTTTAGTTATCGTCTAATCTAAATCAAGATTTTGAGAGATATGGCAGAACCTCCTTTAAAAAAACCGCTCATAGTTTTTTAAAACATTTTCTAAAGAAAATCGTGATTCAAGTTTGCCTATGTTTCGTGCACTTAGTGTGTACTTTGAATGTGTGTTATAAAGTTCAAATATAACCTTTACTTCTAAACGCAAGTACCGAATAGCCTCCGATGTAGCGAAGCTAAACAAACAACTTAAAATGTACTGTCATGCTTCAACACATTCCAAAGGTTTGACTGTCTCATTGTGAAATACGTAAATCAGTTGAGTAACAAATGGCAATTTAAAAAAATTCAATGGTTCATTTAATTGACAACAATGCGATGGTTAATGAATCTTTACTTAATAAATCTGAAGGTCGAACTGATGGGAGTTCTTCCGACAAGTACCATTGGGTTTCTTAAGGGTCAAGTACTATGGAAAGGTTTAAACGCTTTTGGAAACTTTAATGAGTGAGATGGGATCCAACGCCCACAAGTAAATTCTTCCTTAAACTATTTTAAGAATAATTCCCAAACTGGTTGTGACTGACATGATTCGCGTATCGCACATCGTTTTAGTAATTAAATTTGAATGAGAATTTTCTGTGAATACTTGTTTAAAGAGTTCGCACATTAGCGATTTTCCTCAAATTAAGTAATTGAACAACGCTTTCCTTACCTTCAAACCTTTTGCGTAATTGTGTATTTGGTATGTTAATGAGATATGAAATGACAGTCACGTCTTCTTAATTAGTTGATGTACTTTTATTTATTACGTAAACAATATAAACCGGTATCCCATCTCCATATTTAACTATGGTATGTGATCTATATGAATATTTGGTGGGTATATCCGACGACGTATCATTGGCTGATACGATTGGTTAAACCATAAATATACCTACTTGAATGGAATGCGGATTTGAAGATGATAAGTGATTAGAAATAAAGAAATCGTTCACCCATATACGTAACATATATTCTTAGCACATATTTATTATTATTTGACACGACAATATTTAACTATTTTATTTATCTTAAATCTTTCCTACACGTTACGCATGTTCTGTTTTATTGGAGTAGTTTGCATATTTGCACTGATTTAGCATTTTATAGTAGTCACAAAATATAATTTTAGAGTTGTTTTATTTTGCAGTTAGTTGAATAACCTTATTTTTATTTTAGATCATTCCCTAAATCTGTCATAATTTTGATGAACTTCAACCGTCATCCATTGTGTTAATATAAAGACGAACATTGTTTGTTATTTACATTAAACGCCACTTACCTATACAGGGTGGTAGGGACATTGACGCGCAACCTGTTACCCCATGGTAACAGGTTGCGCGTTCGCGTTCATGGTAACAGGTTCAGAGGGTTCCAGAATCATGTCTGGAACCCTCTGTGGACCATTCGTCGGCTTAAAAAAAACGCTGTTCATTTTGACCGCGTATGTATTGCACTTTTTTATGAAACAGCTGATTTTTTCATGACAACCGACGAAACATTTCTATGCTAGGGCATTTAGAATCATGTACTGAATTCATGGTTACAATTTGTGCGTCGGTATCCTTGCCAACCTGTATTCCTTAACTTACTTACCTAACCTATATAAATGTAATATAAGTAAGTAAAGGCATATGTGGCATTAAGCGTTGCTCTACATATCCTTATAATCTGAGAAACTCCAAAATTTATTGGTGACATCATCCAAAAATGTCGCTGTAGGCTGCCGAAATGGGTATTAACACGCCCATGTTTCGATGGCAAAGTACTTCATATTACCATAAGGAAACCATAAAGATATAAACTTACATAATACCACAAATTGAAATGTCCATAGTTCAGATAGTATTTATTATGATTAATAATTGTTTTTATTTTATTATTTCAGTTGGTGATTGTCTGCGCTTGGGATTTTCTTATAACGCATCGAATGTGTCTACGTTCTAAGAGAAACCAAGATGACGTGTAAAATAGTATTAACTGCAAGGATTTCGTTTTAATCTAAGAGAGGCTTCTATGTGATGGGTATATAGATTAAACGGATCATTCGTATAAGGTATTGTATAGACAGTCGTGACGCTTGGCGACACAATATTGAACCAGTCGCTTGTATATGGGTTATTTTAAAGTAGAAGTCCTGACACTGGTCCATTAAACTGTAATTTGTTATGCATATCATTGAAACAAAGATTCGTATTAACTACACTACAACTTCTATGTTTCATTGTGCGTGTAACATAGACAGCTTTGATGAAATGGTAGCTCGTATGCAAGCGACATAAAACCCCAGAGGCGAAACGCAAATGTGACCTGCCTTGTTAATTATATCCGGAATAAGCATTTCATGATAAAGCATCAGATTAATATGAAAACAATCCGTATGCGAGGCTGCTTTTTAAAATCGTATTTTACTTTTAAATCAAAATTTTAATCAAGTATTTAACTCTGCCGGTTTTAAAAGTAGATCACATGGCTTGATGTCAATGATAAAGTTTATAATATGTATAATTTTTCTGTTATTATTAAAATATTTTGTTCCAATTGTTAATATCCCTAGCAATGATGTATTCCAAATTAGTAAGCAGAGAAGTGCACACGCATGGCCGGCATCGGGTTCAATATTTGTTATGTCATCAACGTCACGTAGACTTGCATTATATGTAAATGGCCTGTTACATAAACCTAAGATTTAATAATAAGTCAACGTCTGAAGGAATGCCATAGTAGATAGTTTAGTAGGCTGTATGTTTCCCACATTGCATTAAACTCTTTGAATATTAAACAGACTTTTGGCAATTACGTTTCAATCTGCAGGAAATATTGTAGACATTTTAAAGACACAATTCAGTTTCGATTTCGTTTACATAAATGTATTTGCACTTCGAAAAGGCTCTACAACACGCTAGTACATAACGGCTCGCATAAGGTTTAGATGTGTTGATACATTTTTATCAATCAATAATTTCAGTATATCCCATATTATTGTTGGATACAAGGTATTTGGAGACCGAAAATGTTCATAAAACTGTGTAGTCAAGCTGTAATTAACATCAAAACTAGAGCGTATTGTCAAAAATATTCTGTGAAATTGCTTTTGAAGCGATGTTTGTTATAATATTTATAACATTAAGTGCCGAAGTGATTATCATTTTTTTACCGTTTTGTTCCGAATAATAAATGAATGTAATGATGACTTTAGTTTTTTATTTTGTTTGTTTTATCCTGTTTTTATTTAATACTAGCTGATTAGACAGGCGTCGTCATGACCCGTACAAAATACCCATAGAAAAAAGGACGTTCAGCTATCCCGAATTAGAAAATTTTCCGGGAAACTTTTCTAAATTATCTTTCCATAAAAACCTAATTCGGACTATTAGAAACTTTTTAAAACCAAAATTAGACAAATCGTTCCAGTTGTTCTCAAGTGATGCGCTTACCAACGAACATCAATCCATCTCTATTTATAAACATTGAAAACAAAAAACGAGCTTATTTTGTTTTCGTTATAAATTACAACTCCGAAGAGGTAGGTATGAGAAATACAAAAAAAAATGTAGAAGGGTATATTATGGCTTATTACCAAATCCGTCAACAACACCTGTCCATTTGAATTTAAAAATACCCATAGGTATCTTCTATATCAACATAATAAGTATTGTCATCATAAAACCAGCTTACACAATTTAATAGTTCTTTTCTTCAAAAGTTCCTAGCACATTAAAAATCCTTTATCTACTAGAGAACCGTAACTTAACTCGTGGTAAATTCCATTTTGATAAATTTGTTAAACATGTAAATTGATTACATTGGTCTGAGGCAGTTGATTAATAAGAAACTATAAATCTGAAATTGATATTCTAGAAAGGTCATTCACCCTATTTTCTTACTAGACCTTTTTAAAGGAATGAAAAACGACGCTAAATAATGTACCTGCAGTAAGTGTACTTATTTCAAAAAAATATTTCATCATCCGTTATTAATTAACATTTTTAGTAACTAATGAGGTTCCATCTAAAAAAATACAGAGAATACTGTCTGATTTAAGGGAAAAAATATTAGACAGCCATAGCCATACTCAAATACAAAAAAAGAAATACAAGAAAATGGCATTTCTTAATTATTTTGACCGAATATGGGCAATCATTCTTCAAGTAGGCAAAACCATAAATTAAAAAGGTTCTATTCTAAGTTATAATCATAATAAAATATGATGAAGTGTCGAAATAAATAAATAATCTGAATTATTAGCTCCTTTACTTTATGCCATAATCAACTTTTGCAGCGCAGGGATTTGTAAACGCAGTAAGTATGCAGTAGGTACTCGTATGTTGCTATTAACAGACGGAAAGGCGTTGCTGCACGTTCTGTTGATGTAGGTATAAATAAAATATTTAAGTTACTTAGGTACCTTGAAGCTACGTGTTTAGGGTTTATTTTCTAAAAATATAAACATTTAATACTTATAATGTTATTATTAATTAAGTAATGGAATGAAGTGCATCATCGATACTAAGGCCACAACACGTCTCGGACTACGGTCTGCATTACAGCTTGTAACTTTGATTTTCAGCCATCAAATAAAAAACACAGTATATTTTCCACGGTTTCACCCGTATAAGTGTCGATCCCGTGGGAATAGAGGGATAAAAAGTATTCTATGTGTTATTCTGATGTATAAGCTATATTACTGTCAAGTTTCATCAAAATCCGTTTTTCGTGAAAGAGTACCTAATAAACATCCATCAATCCATTCATCCAACCTCACAAAATTTTGCGTTTATAATATTAGTAGGATTAGTAGGACAAAACATAAGAATCATGTTGTAGATATGTCGCAGATGGATTGTAAAATCCTCTGTTTTACAAAACCCTTAGTTGTTTTACAAAACAACTCGGTTATGTAAAACAACTGAACACCGTTCAGCGGTTTTCCATACTTGCTGAACTTGAAGACGCAGAATTGCATAAACGTTTTGCATTTATCAATGCAGCGGGTCAACAAATAGCGGTTTTGTAAAACAGCGTGAAATGAAACGTGAGATACTACATTAGGTGTTTTAGTTTTAAATTTTGTCGCTCGTGGCTCTGTGTGTCGTAACAACAATAATGGCATCCGAAACAGAAATAAATAAAACGAGTACCTAATACGAGTTAAAATGACCTTAAATCAAATGAAAACAGTGATTTTAAGGACAATATTAATTAAAAGTTATCAGAGTTTTATGAAAGACGCTCATTGTGACTGCAAATAAGCCATTCTGCATTACGTCTAAACGTTGGTAATTCTCAACGCTGTCTGGGGTTGAACTGAGGCGGGAATATATATCGCGAATAGCGTTGAATGGCGCGATAGTGAGCGATTTCTATTGGTTGTGTAAATCGGAAGTGATCGGTTTTACGGACTTTTACGATGCTACACATAAGATGTGTCCTACTGTAGCTGTTTTGTAAAACGTAGCGCAATGACATTCCAGCTGAACGTCGTTCAGTTGTTTTACATAACGGAGCTGTTTGGTAAAACAGCGGATTCTACTATCCATCTGCGACAGATACATAATTATTAAGGTAGTATACAATAATAGTTATTAGAAACAAGCATTAACAGCTGTTGTTTAAAAAGTTGTTAAAAATACAGAGTGGCAGGGAAATCAACGCGCAACCTGTTACCTTGGATTCAGTACATGATGTACAGACGCCAGCACGTCAAGCTACCCGAAACTGTCTAATTTTCCCAATGAACCTTGAACCTTACGCTGTAGCGAGAAAGTTGAAAATCTATTAAAGAATTTTGACAGATTGTAATAGCTTGATGTGCTGGTATCTGTACACAGCGTTGAATTTTTTTGCGGTTAATAAAAAAAAATGCTGTTCCATACATTTTGACCGCGTATTTATTGCACTGTTCTATGAAACGGCAGATTTTTTATTTGATAACCGACTTAAAATTTCTTCGCTACGGGGATCTAGAATCAAGTGCTGAATTCATGGTTACAGTTTGCACTACGATGTCTCTGCCAACCTGTGCACAGAAGAGTCACTAGCCTAGAACATACTTCAAGACAAAATCTTTGGCTTTAAGTAAAAGTCAACACTAGCAATAACTAACACGGTAAGTATAGGGCAAGTACACTTCGTATGTAAGGCCAGTAAAGTACCACTGTTCAATGGTATCCATGCAAACGAAGCTCGAGGTCTCAACATACCTAAATGACAAATTCTTCAAAGCATTTACCGTAAACACAAAAAAATATCACCGATTTTACAATTAAATACATCCGTTAAATTCCCTATAAAATGCGATTACATGGTTCATGCAATTTTTATATTATTTGAAATTAAACGAAAAAAGGTTTTGAAATCGACACTTTTTTGGATTTTTTTTTATCGAGCATATTACAATGTATCGTGTTTTGAACCATTATTTTCTATAAAACGAGGATGTATCTAGGTACGACAAACTTACCTATATTTTTTTAGGACTTAAGGACCAGGCAAAGTCGGATAACTCCCCGTTAATTAATAGGAAAAAAAAACTTAAAATGTAGTAAGACCATGTATTTACAATTAAATAAAATAGCTTTGTCTATCTCCTATTTTTAATATTATTATACTCTTAGAGGTAAAAGGTCACTATCAGATGATATACAATTATCGTTCTTTCGAATGTCGTTGACATTAGGAGAAGCCAGTTGTTACCAAAAATAAACCAGGCAGAGATAGTGTCTATTATGATTACATAAACTAGGCATCACGCGGTAAAACCCACGACTTTTGATGATGTCATTTAAAAGAATATTAGCCACTAGAAAACTGGATATATTATGTACTAGCTGCACCCCGCGGTTTCACCCGCATAATGGGAATATTGGGATGAAAAGTATTCTATGTCCTAATCCAAGTCGTCGTCTACCCATGTGCCAAATTTCAACCAAATCAGTTCTGCCGTTTTAGCGTGAACGTGTAACAAACATACATACAAAAAATCAAATCTTTTCTCTTTATAACACTACTATAGTTTAGACTGTAGTTTCGTTGAGCATCTTATGGTCAAAGCCCTTTTAATAAAACCCCTGTTTTTTATTATCCTAAGATCTACCTTTAATATTAGAAACGCGTCTTATGTCAGTAATTATAAAAGCTATTAATCTTACTTAGGGGTGTTTAGGGCTTTGTAGTTTTTATATTATGATGATTTATATGGGGTCACACGCGGACGAAAGCCGACGGTGGCTTTATACTGCGGTACCGTTATAAATTATTACATTTCTTCGTCTTGAACTTGAACTTGGTTCGACTTTGAGCCGAAAGGTGCCAGGCGTGAGCAACAAGCATTGAGAAATAATTTTGCATCTCATGCTGTGACTTGTTTCACGGAATTCATTCATGAAACTTACTTACCTTACTTAACCTTACTTACCTTAACTTACTTACTTATGGCCTTTGTACCTTTAAGGTGAAGTTAAAATAAATTAACTATTTTAAAGATTTTTCTCCGCAAATTGTGTTTTTAGCAAATCATTTTTTTTTTGCGTTAAAAAAATCTCCTAGGATCCTACAGCTAGTAACATATACTCGTAAATTGATTGTAATAAATTCGGCATCAATATTAATTTTAACAAGTTTATTGTAGTTTTATTACAAAACAATATTTTTATGTTCTTTCTAATGCTAGTGTAAATGGAGTATAGATAATGTTTCAGGATATTGGATATTACTATGGGAGTGCCAAGTCATGGCTGCCCAAATCTTTCGGTCGATTTACGCGAATTGGATCCGTAACGCATACATTGTATGTTTTTCTTCCATCTTGCATCCGCACGAAATGTTCGTTCTTCTACAAAATATGATCCCACTTCTCAATTTTTCAGTACCAAGATACTGTTAGCGTTGGATTGTGTTCTTTGCAGCAATTGTTATGGGCTCATATATTGTGAGGGGAAGCTTACATATTGTTTATTTTTTGTCAAGATAATCCAATGTTACGTCTCGTGTTTATGGAAGCGCATTCGAAATAAAATTGTTTTACAGATTGTTGTTCCTTAAATGTAAAAGTACTCGTATTATGGAAACTGTCACCTAGGTTTGTTAAAATGATTTGTTTAAATGGTCGCATCATAAATAACAAACAAACCTCTTTTTCAATAACCATGAAAAAACAATAACCATGAACATCCTCAGCTGATTTAAATAGGTACCTGTATTAACAAATTACTTTACGAAAACCATTTTCATTGTATTCGTTACTGATTTATCATTGGACGAGTCGCCGATGTGGAATAATCTTTATTGAATTGGATCACTATCGAGTGCCGGCTTAAAAGTGTGTATTATTCGATAGCAATGGAAAAGAGTAATGTATTCAAATATATTTCATTGTGAAGGGCCCCGTGCCTTTCCTCAAAATATTCTGGGCGGTTTATGAGCTAAACAGCATAAAACAGGTGCTATGTATGTTCGCAATTTACCGGGGCACCTCAAGATTTGCATACCAAAATTGGATGATTCAATTTGGCTTACAAAACTATAATGTTATTATGTAAAGTGTGAAAAAAAAAATTGACGTTATCCTGTTGGGGTCATTCACTCTAGGCGTGAATTGTTTGATGTCAAACAACTATTTAGAAGGTATGAGCATTGGTGACAAAAATTCCATTTGAGTTTGCTTTGACGTTAAAGGACTATTGACATTTTTGCTTGACAACAGAAGTATTTATAATATGTGATATAGTGGGTCATTAGATGAATGATATGCATATTCACATTTTTTGTAAAAAACAGTTTGGTACTCAAAATTAAATAACGCCGTTTTCCTTTGTAAGAATTATTAGTTACATCAAGGCTAGCGTCGATAAAGATTGATGTTTTAGCGGCCTACTCTACCTATAGGAACACTAGGAGTAGTACCTATTCCAATACAACAAACGACTTAGTACCTGTAAATACAGACGAGGGCATCTTATAGTCAACGCGGGTACATCCACGCGGTCCAAAAGGCAGTATCAACGTTACCGATTAAACATTCAATTAAAACAATTTCCCACTGCTCCCTTAATAGGAAAAGTACATGTTTAGTGTAAAACACTTCAGTATACTCGATCTATTATTGTAACTAACGAGATGATGTTACAGCTTGTTACAGGCACAATGTAATCCTCAGGTACGTGTAACCCTAGCTTTTGATTACTACCTAAGGAATTTCTGGAGGCTTAACAAAGTTGAGTTCGCAAACTATGCCCAGTATCTATAACTATTTCATGTTTGTAATTACGTCTAATGAATATTGAATATCTGAAACTACTGAGCCTGTTGCGTGGGATATGGTAGTAGGTATATGTTATAGGTGGGGCGACAACATACCTCATTAAAGGCAACGGATTATACATTATTTGTTAGCGTGTGTGTTCGACTCGCCGACCTATAAAAGTCATAGGCAGGACATCATCGTCCAGTAGATCAGTGATCAGTGATTGTGCTGGACGGTGATATTTTAAAACAGGTAAAATTTATAATGAAACAAATAATTTAATTTTGCGTTTCATTATTTTTTTTTTAATATTTGTGATTCAGTAAAACATTTTAACGGCTTTCGATTAATTTTTAATGTTGATTTTTTTCTTGATCGATGAAGTGTCAAGTGAATTTTCTTACATACTATTTAAAAAGAAAACTAAATATAACTTTGCAATATACTCTGTCGGGATGATATTCTTATTTCATTTAGATAAGGCATGTTTTTGCAACTGTCAAATAGTTTTGTAACAAACAATTTCAAATGCTCATTGGATATAATATGGACATTTTTTTGCTAAATTTCACGTGAAAACATGAATTTAACAGAAGAACCATTTAATTGAATATACGAATAAATAAACTATATGGTCTAAAGAACTTTCAAACAACAGAAAAAAGTTTTTGTAGAAAAGAGATGAGATAAAATACCTAGACTCGACCTAAGTAAAATAATAAATAATTCATTGAGAATATACCTGACAATATATACTGAAATTTTATTACAATTGAATAACATGCTGATAATTTTGCCGGCAAAAGCTAGCGTGAAGCCGGTCTTTAAAAATGCATTAAAAATATATACCTACCTTAAACATGCAAAGCTTGTGAAGTTATTAGCATTAATATTTCTTAATATGGATTTGAGACATCTACAATAAATTACCTACACAAATACATTTTATAATTGCCTGCGTTAAAAATATTTAAAAAACAAAAGACTTAAGTCGAAAGAGTGGTACCCCGCGAAATTAATTTATTTACGTTTTTTGCAATTTGCAGGTTAGTATCAGGTTGTATGTACGTTGTCTAAATGTGTTTCGCGGCCCTAACTAATATTTATTTATGGAAATATAATCATAAAAAATCATCAGTACAAATCTCTAAGTTCATATTACCCTATTCATGAAATCATGACATTTGAGGCCAATTCTCACGCAAGGGGTTGTATTGCTGATTCTAATGATTTATTATTCTGTAAAACCATTTTTTACGCTCGCGACTCATATTTTAATCAACATACAAGCCTAACACTGACCTGCAAATTGCAAAAAACGTAAGTAAATTTGACTTTCGGGGGCTATCTTAGCGCATCAAAACTGAACTTAACGAAAAATTCCAAAAAATATTGGAATTTTATTTAATAAAAATGAATATTCCTAAAAATACGAAAAATATTGTGCAAAACCAATTTATCAAAAGAAAGTACAATTTTTACACAGGTAGTCTTACTAAAGTGACTTTATTAAAGTAATTCGTTTACTCGCAGATCAAATCAAGATGAGAGTGTGCACATTAGTCTTCGCGGTGTTGGTGGCATGTGTGGCGAGCCTCGCGGCTGAGAACGGTCCCCTGATGACCGCGCTACAGCCCGTGGAACAGCCCGAGGTCCAGGAAGTCATGCTGGTAGACGCACAGGGCAACAGGCAGAAGAGGAGTCTGCTTCTTGGTGAGTAAAAGCAGATGCTCGGTGGGCTTATTCCCAGGAGCTCCAAATCTATCGTTCTTCAAGCAATTTCACTCCAGACATTGATTCCCAAGAGCTCCATAATTTTATTAAAGCATTAAAATACCTACTAAAATTGTTCCCATTGCTTTTTTAATTTGGAGCCGCCGGGAGTAAAATTATGGAGCGCCTGGGTATAAGCCGCTCGTTGACTATGGTTGTACAGGGATTTATTGGCGCGTGACCAAAATCGAACTAACCTAACGCCGCCATCTTGTTTTTTCGATACAATTTCACGAATTCATTTTAGAAATGTTGACCAACAATGCCCGCCTTTTGCTATTGCCAGGAACAGTAGAGATGGATTACCTACAGATTCGTGAGGACTTCGTATTTAGGTGCATAGTCTGTTCATTTCACGATAGTTTGCGTGACAGATCCAAAATTAACTTTGATCACTTTGGAAAGTAATAGATTACCTATCGAATGACCAATTATCAACTTGTCATGCCACGAACATTGGGCATATGTCGTGCAACCCATCCTGAACACACTCTGGGCGATATGTATGTCCTGCGACTCGTGTTGCTTCTTCACGACTTCGCCTAACGCCAATGAATTCATACAAATCTTTCGATTATTTTTTACGAATTTTAAACTTTAATAAATCTAGATCAATCCTAACAAAAGCTAAATCGAATCGATAACTTCTAATAAGACCCTTCCAAACCTTTAAATAAAACCATTTGGAATCCGCGATAGAAGAATCTTAGTTGGGATAATTATAATGTTGTAACAGATTTAAAATAATAATAATATGTACATG
The DNA here is from genome assembly GCA_945859645.1 of Amphipoea oculea. Lineage (NCBI taxonomy): Eukaryota > Metazoa > Arthropoda > Insecta > Lepidoptera > Noctuidae > Amphipoea > Amphipoea oculea. The sequence continues at coordinate 9,726,115 of OX243862.1, forward strand.
TCATATAAAAAAATAAAAGGTGGAAGGAAACATAGGGCATCAAAAAATTCGTCCGCATCGCTGTCAACAGGAGAAGTGCCCAAAAGGCTGTCAGCATTTCCCCGTTGTATGGTGATGCTGATTCTAATAATTCTGATGTAACAGATTAAAATACATACATTACAATGTTCTGTCTACCCTATTTTGCGTGAGTAAAGCTTGGAGGGTTTGGAACATGTAATGATACACATACTTATCTCCACGCGAGGTAATTTTGATGTTTAGTTCAAGGACACGATTTCTACTTAATTACTTTATATCCTGTCGATACTTAATTATAATGATGTAATTATATCATTTTCGGGATTAATACGTGCGTCATGATTATGCAAGCAAGTGCACAATTCAAGGCTACAAGTCGTATCACGCAATACATGCGTGTATTACTTGCCCTTATTTCGATGATCTGAAGTACATATTTACATAATGTACTTACGCATCAGCTATTTGTTTAGTTTGAGAGGTCTAGGCTAGGTTGCGAGATGAGAGGAATGCAAGATTAATTCTAGTTTAATTTTTAGGGTTCCGTAGTCAAAGGATAGGATACTCGAAGGGCACTCGAATCTATTACTAACAATGTTATAAACATTCATGGCTTCCAAGTACTTACGTCTACTTTCAAGTGTTGTGAGTTTGAACTTATTAAGTAAATCCCAATATGTCAAGTAATATCCGAAACATCTAAAATGCATAGCACGTAGGAATTTCTGTTGACCACTCTGAATCGCCTCAATATATTTTTTATAAATGGACTCCAGACACTACTCCATACAAGTTTAGACGTGATTAAAAACTTACCTACTAAAATTACGTCAATTTACGTCAGGCGCTGATTAATTTGACAGGACTAAACTAAAATTTATCTTCCGTCCTTTTCTTATTGAAATAGAAAGAAAAACATGCACAGGAACTTAAAAGTTTCGTTCGTAAATAGCAGAATCGGCACCATTACCAAGTAAAATTGAAAACGGACTATATTGACTGATTGTTGCGTATTCCATTAAACATAGAATAGTTCGTATCACTTTATATACAGGCCTTTCTATTAAACTAATGAAAGTTTGAATTGTAACATCCATTTGATAAAAAGCTTACAGAGCAAACGGTCCGCTTATGTAGAAATTGTGGATTAACGATGATGTAGTGGCGACCCAAGTGTTCACGACTCGCCATAGTTTGTACATCTCACACTTTTCTTACCTGCTGGGTTGTTAGTCGCGAAGGATTTGTTACAGCCGCACTCTTGGTCTGAAATATTGCAATGATGAGAACAGAGTTGAAATCCCCGCTGGAGGGTTGTGATTAAAGTTTTACATACAGACACGAAAGTTCAAATAGCTATGAATTGTATTTCACTTTATTTTCGTTCTTCGAATGAGGAATGAAAATGCTTTTGGTGCGACAGCAATATTTGTCGACGAAGTAATTACATTTTAATAAACATGTTTATGCGGATAGTTTTTGAGAGCATACTTTTGGTCATGTTGCTTTTATTATCTAATTTCAATTGTTCTTAGATAAAACAAAAGGTTTTAGATCTTGTGTAATAAATAACGAATTCCAATTATAGTTCCTATTTACAGGGACTTGGACGCGTAAACTGCATAACCATGAATTCAGCAGATGATTCTAGGGTAGGAATTTATCGTTGGCTATCAAAAAAGAAAATCCGCTGTTTCATAGAAAAGTGCAATGCCTACGCGGTCAAAATGTGTGGAACAGCATTTTTTTTAAATAACTTACGAATAATTTCAACGCAGGGGGATTCAGAATCATCTATGCGTATACAGGTTGAAATTGAAAACATGCGACATATCGAAATAGGGATTGTACTCATCATTATTATGAACAACTTTTACTATGGGACCAAACTTGAAATCGCGAAAAAAAAATCAGCTGTTCCCTACATTTTGACGAGTTATGCGAACATAAATGTAGGGAACTGCTGATTTTTTTTTCGCGATTTCGGGTTTGCTCCAATAGTAAAAGTTGTTCATAATGATGAGTACAATCTCCCATTTCGATTTGTCGCATGTTTTCAATTTCACCCTGTATAATACCCATGGTAACAGAATGCGCTTAGATGTCCCTGCCACCTTGTACATAATTATACTAGTAATGCAAGTTAGGCATGTGTAGTCCCTTTTATCTGAAACTCCACGGTATGTCACAATAATCACCTACCCACAAACTGGAAGTACTGAAACCGTCGTGTTTCAGTCCCACAGTTTACGCATTACCTTTGCGTTATGACCGAACTTTTATACACACGTACACACGTAAGAGATTGCTCGTTTATATGCTAAAATAGCAGAAAATATGGTATGTACAGTCAAGCGAAAAGCTCTAAAAAGCGATTAGGTACGAAGTTTACCTTCATATCATTTTTTTGTTATGATTTATAAATATTTATATTGAATTAGAAGTGTCAAAGTACTGTTTCAATATGAATAAACAAATCCATGAATAAAACATAGGTAGTCAATGCGAAATGCATTAGGGATATTATAACTTTGATATTTTTAAGCTCTGCTGATGACCGGTCGTAGACCTTCACAGGACTTTGCTTTTAAAATGTACTCATTATTAATTAATAAACTTTTATACGAATACATTATACATTAGAACGCGTTTTTTTATGAAAAGTAAGAGAAGATTTTGAGCAACTTGATAGAAAAGATCTTCTATTCATTTTAACTAGCACCAACAAGTAGACCCATCTTAATGAAATTAGTTTTAACAGTAATCTTACTTACTAATTTCTATGTCACCTGATTTTGTCCAATCATCCCGACCAAGCAATATTGTAGTTCGTCAATTTATGCGAAAACAATAAGCACTGTTTAAATAGTTGGGAATATACTTTGTTTGAGCAGTCAATAATCAGTCATGTTATGGAATCCCCCATGGAACATTGTTACGTGTTGCGCATACATGGCTAAGGCTGATGAGAAATGGATACTGCGTAACAAATACGTCATGTCGATCCCTTAAGACCTCACTTTCTAGCCCTAGAGGTAGAGATTGATGACGTCATATAACGTAACAGAGACGTTAGACGGATCATTATGGAGGCGGTTATCCATAAAGCTGTAATATGCTAATATATTGAATAAGAGGACCGGTGTTAACAACAACACAGTATCTTCACATTAAGACCTTGAACTTTAACCGTCACCGTTATAATTTTTGTAAAATGTAAATTCCTAAAGCGATAAATAATAAAAGCAGAGTAAGTAAAGGAATTAAAGCCGTCATAAAATTGTGTACCTATCGAGCGTGGGCCGGTGGGGTGTGGGGACGGACGTGGGGTACCACACCGTACCACTCGTAAATGCAAATCTGTACGAAGATTTATTTTTATGAACAATTAGGTACGTTGTCTATTTAATAAGATAATCTTGTATATTTTTCACCTAAATTCTGGTTTACGTGTCACCTCGCGCGTTTGTTTAATATTTTCCCTCGGATTTTATTCATTTTTTTATGGTTGGCTGTAGTAAGAAACTTTCGCTCGTAACATCGTTTTTATGAGAATATTTATTATTTTTTATACAAGTTTTATCCTTGGCAATAATGCAGTAAAGTTTTGACTACACAAATAGAATATAATACGAAACTAAATTTAATTTGTCTCGACCGACGATAAAATAACCTATTTTATTTTACATCACGCAAAGATTTGCTTGATGCAAATTAGTATATTATGTTAAATATATTGTTGTCAATCAGATATATATTCTCGACCTGTTCTGCAGGTTTAAGTATTTTAATTTTAAATGAAACTCTTTCTTACGTCTGCATAACAACGTTGAGACTATTCGATTTATTTGCATTAGCATATATATTTAATGTATAGGTATAACTTTATGTTCTTTATCTGTGAAATACATAACACTAGAGCATAAAACAGTTCTAGATTAGTATACGCAACGTTCGTTTTGGGCGGCGTTATATTTTTTTAAATATTCAAATTACATGCCCTAATATTTTATTTAATTTAAACGCTAGCGGAATGTGTGTACTAGTACACCTTTGCCTTTAGCCCTTCGGGGAACAGCCGTATTGTTGTCATGTTAAGTCATGTTTTATATTGTACCGACAAAATGACTTACATAGTCGATGTGTACCTGAGGTCCGGCGTTTCTAAATTTGTCAAAGATATAAACAACAATGGCCACTCTACGTATATTGTTGTTTTCATCTTTGGCAGACTATAGGTATATATTTCACGAACATCAGACGAGCATAAAAATTACTCGGAATTGAGTTACCTTTGACCAAACAGAAGTATCTGACATTGAGAATTGAAAATATGATAGGCAAATCTCTTACTTGTTAGTCTTACGTATTGTTCTTCATTGACCAGGTGCTGGTGTTCTCGGCGCTGGTGCGCTCGGCGTCGGTGCTCTGGGTTTAGGTGCTGGTCTGGTTGGTGCCGGTCTGATCGGTGCTAAGGCTGGCTTCATTGGCGGTGCCATCGCTGGAAAAGCCCTCTCGCACGGCAGGAGTTATGGTTACGGAGGCGGCTACGGTGGTTACGGAGGCGGCTACGGCGGCAGCTATGGCGGATACTACGGCGGCGGCTACGGAGGATACGGACATGGTGGTGGTTACAGGTATGTACTTACGGATCATGTATATTGAAAAAATTAAAAATAATTTCTACCTTTGGAATAATCATTCCTCTACGTTGGTTCCCATTATGTTACTAAAGGTTATTATCTGTTACTATTACTGATAGCCTGCCTCATCCCACTGCTGGGCAAAGGCCTCTCCCCATGACTTCCAGCTATTTCGATCCAGGGCTAAAGTGGACCACTGGTCGTTTGTTTTCTCCAGCTCGTCTGCCATTTAAAGTTTATATATATCTACTAAAATAAAATTAAATGAGACCTTAATTATTATCGATCATCCGAATAATAATAAATTAATGAATCTATATATTTATTTACATAAAAGGTGTTTCTTTATTTCAGGCACTATCATGGTTAAACTATATCATCATTCAAATATATCCCACAATAAGAAATTTACTTCATTACACACAAAAAACAATTCACAAATTAAATAATATACTCCTGTATTCAGTTATAAAACACTGTAATCATAACATACTGCATTCTCTACATATTGTTCTTATCATAATATACTCAAATCAATCAATATGATGGAGTTACTTAAGTACCTGGACAGCGTAACGAGGCCCTATCATAGTAAATAAGGTAGTTATCTTGACCAAAATGATTCATAATCATCACTATTGGTGTTGAGGAGTTCTCGGTAAAACTATACCTGGACTGACAAGTGTAGACACTTAGGTAGTAACCACAAAAGCCTTTACACACGCACCTAGGATAATTTCTAGGAAGGATGTAGCACCCTGCACTCACAGTTTATGACATCATCGACCACAATATTCATCAACGTCATTGACAGTCTTTGGTTCCATCAAATCTTCAGTTATGATTTTGTTCCTTGCTGCAGATTGGTGACAGACATAATATTAATTAACACAAGTTGAAACAAATTCGCTTGGTTCTTGTGTTACAATTAATGTGAAGTTTCACCAATCTTCACCCTAATTGCGTAACATACTTCATCCACAATCTGAATCATTTTAAATATTATTGCTAATCCTTCGCTTTATATGTTCGAAAAATGTGTCTGCTTAACTATGTAAATAATGCAATGAATGTGTTACACAATAAATTATCCCGCTGTTCCTCGGTATTAGAGATTATTACAGTACTTTGGTGTTGGTTATAATTTCTAACACACGATTAAACTTCAACAGCACTCTTTTGCATCCTCTAGACAATGTTCCTTTGAACATCTCTCTAATACATGATGTTTCTTGTTCCAGGAGAGTGTACCTTGTAGAATCCGACCCCTGGTGCTGAACCAACCGACTGACTAGCCAACCATTGTGCAATAATATGGTTATTTAAGTTTACGTGTTTATGAATGGAGTGTATTTGTACGAAAACAATAAAAAAAAAACATACAAATTATCTTTTGGTTTCTGTTTATTTATTGTATTTACTGACGACTTGACGATTGTTCTGATGAAGTTGTGAATATTTTATTTCTTTTGAACACTTCGTATATCTAACTAGTTTTCTTAGTTTTTGCCCGAGGGTATTTTTTTACCAAAAGTGAATGTTCTTTTATAACTTTTTAACCGACTTAAAAACAGGAGGTTCTCAATTCGTCTGTGTATATAAGGGATCAAATTAAATTAGTTTGCGCAACTTCCCAGACGTGACGAGTATCAATATCTGAATAAGTATATAAAGCAGCTATGAAAGCTATAGCTATGAAAGGAATATGAGGTAGGTACCACAGCTAAAATGTGAAAAATAAAAAACTTGTCTACAAATAAACAACCGAAGTCGGTTGTGTTTTGTTTTTTGTAAAAAGTTTATATATTTATATTGAACCAGTGTAAAATTATTGTAACTTTTGAAATCACCCTCCATTCTCAACCCTGGATTTGAGAATAATATTTAAAATCTAATTTACGGGCACAATGCAAAACTTGATGTTTGCAAAGCTACGTACCTACCTACTATTTTCCAACATTTGTGTAAAATGTGTAATCGGTTAGCGTTCTCTAATATCCGTAAAAAAAAACTCGCTCTTGGCAAATGCCGAATGTCGTTAAAATGTGCATTTGCTAAATGGATATTTGAATGTGTCTGGGGCGAGTCATGCATACGAGTTGCCTTAAACTAGGAAACCTTTGCCGTGCCAGATATTTGCAGCAGTTCAATCAATACAAGAATTTCCAATAAACGACGCTTATTGTAATTAAAAACAAAGTTTTATAGCACTCTATGTACTGCTCATGTAGGTATCGTGGTAGCGTTTTCAGATAATAAATCTTACAAAGCCTAAACTTTATAAATTTCTTGAGACAACAGGTATAAGTAAAGATACCTTTGTTTCATGCGGCAATCCGCCCCGACCCTTGCCCGAGCCAGCGCGCGACGCTGAGCTTGTTTTAAATTCGTCCCTAAATAATTCCGATCCAGCCTTTCCCTTAAATTGCTGCCCTCTCCCAGCGACGCCCTAAGCCGAGACCCGTACCCCCACATGGGGTACCCTTAGCGTGTAGTCGCTTAGTTTTTATGTTTTTTTAACCATGGCTAGACATCTTAATTTATTGAGGCAACACAGGCAAGCCCGGTTAAGCAGACGACAACCCCATAGATTGAATTGCGAGGTGCCATCACAAAAAAAAAAAATGTGGCAATCGAACCCGGCGCCCCGAAGAGCATAGACAATCGCTCAGTCCCTGCGCCAATAGTGTGGACATAACTTGACAAAACGGATGAAAGCACTGTCGTTTATCGAGGGAGGCTCTAGCTAGAACATAAAGCATCCACGTACTACCACAACTCAGGCGTGGGAGGCAGTGGCCAAAAGCTAGTTCCCAATAAATATCATCGCACTTGATGCGGCCGTGCATCACGCCGCTGCTCACAGCCGTTGGATGGAGCCGTCGATACAGCATTGACGGAGATGGATGGCATCGGCCCACGCCATCGCCTCTTTAATCTCACCTACAAAAGAGATATACGAGTGAGCCGTGCTTCCGATAACCGTTCTTTACATTGTTCTGTTCTGTTCATTTTACATTACCTACATAGGAGGCTTTGTTGCGGTAATCCAATTTGTAAATGTGCGTTTGTTTGAGTACAGAAAGATGGAATATATCCGCTTGTTTAATTTACCTCAATTTAGGCACTTTAGAATAATCTCATTTTACGGAAATATGTTCAATCTATTTTAGTTTGCAAGATAAAAATAATGGTTTCATGATTTCTTTGTTGAATTGTTATTAATCAAATAAAGTAATATAATTATTTCCCTACCAACTATATACATTATGATACGCAATAAAGAATTGAGAATTGAAAGTCGGACCTGTATAAATTTTGGTATACAGGGTGAAATTGAATTGATGGGCATTCTTTTCAGGGGTCATTGTACTCATCATTATGAACAACTTTTACTATGAGAACAAACTTGAAACGCGAAAAAAAAAATCAGCTCTTCCCTACATTTTGACGAGTTATGTGAGCATAAATGCAAGGAACATCTGATTTTTAGCCGCGATTTTTGGTTTAGTCCCATAGTAAAAGTTGTTCATAATGATGAGTACAATGACCCCTTAAAAGGATGCTCATGAATTTAATTTCACCCTGTGTAACAATTTTACAAACCTTTTTTTGAAGATAAGTAGAAAGCTTATCTAAGATTTCCATTACGAACATCGAAAGAAAAAGAAATAATTATTATGGCAAAACTTGATTCAGTGAAGATGTTTCGCGTATCACTGCGAACGTCATAAAGGAAAATACGTAATGGAGTGTAACAAAGAGAGAGTCTGTATCTGTGAGGAGCAGATCTGCAGACGAAGGTAACAATGACAAGGATTAATTACATCCCAATAATGACGGAACAATCTTATCTGACGCCATTGATGGAATAGATTATGAGAGCCGTTTGCGCTAAGCGCTTCGTCATCTGAGCCACTATTGAAATACAAGCAGTTTTGTTTGCCATTGTGATCGAGAAATATGACAACAATAGTTTCTACAACTCCAGCCAGCGAAGGGTTATTTATTATGAAGTATTATGATTTAGGGTGTAGGAACTTTGCCAATATTCTTGTGAGCGTAAGTATCGATGCCTAATGAATTATGACATTAGCGAAGTTTTGGGTGTGTTTAGTGACACATTTGGGTCTTATTTCAATCAAAATCTGCTGTTTTCTGGTAAGTTTTGTGCAACATTTCGTCACGTCAACACAAGAGAATTTCGTTACCAAAGATAATGTAAATTTTCTGGGGCTGATGTTATCTAATGAAGACGTTGTTCGTGAAAGTGGGGCGGGGTAGCGGTAGTAAACCGCGATCATCGAAACTTTTCAAATAAAACCGATGAGACCCCTTGTTTACGCACTTTGTTGCTTTATCCGCCCTTTTCTTTGTTGAAATCCGACTTTGTCCTGTTTCCTTTAGTAATTTGTGGTTTCAACTATTTTATTGGGATTCAGAGAATCTAGTTAGGCTTTATATTTTTTTGGAATCTCATCTATCTTCTGGGTTGAATAAGTTTCTTTTGCGGCAAATACTTTTAAAAATATTTTTTGTATAGAAAAGTCAGTGACCATTTTGTTCTTATGAAGGACTTTTGATACCTACATGTTGTAAAAACTTTTATATTACCTATAACTTCTCAAGACGGTCTCAATATCTAAAAAAAACTACTATAAACTACGTTAAAACTTCAAATTACTTATTTTTAAACTATATTTTATCACGTAAATTGCCTTTGTAAAGTTAGACATTTTTTAGACAATAAAACATTGTATACGTACATACATAGTTGACTGCGTAGAACATAATTTTCAATGCATCGTGGAGCTTGTTAATAACTATATGCTTCAAGGAATTAAAGCATTTATCGCTCAGATAAACCCTTTGAAGCTTCATCTGGCAATATGAGCTCCGTTGAATATTCATAGTATGGGCAAGTCATTAAGCCACTCCTACTATTTTAATGAAAGCAAATTCACTACACGAGCAATTTGTGCGAAGTTTGTGTTTACAGGAGGTGATTTAATATTAGTTTCGGAGGGCCAATCGTCGTTTAATAGGCTTGGAAGTTTTAATAACATGCATACATATTTATATTTTGTTAATCAATTTATTCTTGTGATAGTTTGTGTAAGCAAATCAGAATGATTACCTGATTCAAAAATTTATTTCAGTAAACATCGTGAATAATCTTTATATAGCGTGTATCAGAAATGCGGGGACAAGGTACAGACCATCAAAGTAATCAACTATCCTATACAAAACTTCAATACCTACTCGACTCAAATGTATGGGACAGCTGAATTTTTTCGCAATTATTGTTCCAGTCGAAAGTTGTTCAGTTTAATGGTTTGTACCACAGCCGTATATATGGCCACAAAATTTCTGATACACGCTATAGAAAGATTAAGTTTACCACGGTTAAATAAAACCATTTAGTTTCGTTTCAGCAGCTAATGCCGTCGTAAAGTATAAAAGTGTCATATCATCATGAGATGTGCGCTCTCGCTGCGCATGACACACTTTATGACTATTTCATACTCCCGCGTCGCATTACTTCCAGCAGAATTCCTGATATATCATATTTGATAACTTTTAAGAATGACGGCCGAACAGGAAGTATGAAGACTTACTGCGCATTTGTTTTGCGCGGGTTGTGAATCGAAGCGAAGATCAAGTAGGTACTTGTAGTAAGTTAGTTTCGATGGACGCATTGGCGATTTAGCCGAGCTATTCTTAAAAAAAAACCCCGGTAAGATATTTACAGATTAGAAATATATAACGAAGTATTTTAATTAGGTATTACAGATGGCACAGGCACAAAATACGTGTACGTAGGAATTTATCAATTGTCGATTTGCTTTATATCGTTAACTAGCGGCCCGCCCCAGCTTCGCACAGGTGCAATTTTTTTTAATTCGAATTTCCGAAATTTTCTTCCTATAAACCTTGTCCTGGAAATTCCGAACACAACAAAAAATGAATAATCCAATTTGGTGCAGTCGTTCGGAAGCTATGCACGTACATACATTTCGGCGATTCATTTTTATTTATATACTAGCTGCGCCCCGCGGTTTCACCCGCATAAGTCTCGATCCCGTGGGAATATCGGGATAAAAAGTATCCTATGTCCTTCCCCGGGACTCAAACTATCTCTATACCAAATTTCACACAAATCGGTTCAGTAGTTTAGGCGTGAAGAAAAGACAGACAGACAGACAGAGTTACTTTCGCATTTATAATATTAGTTTGGATTTATATTCACATTAGAATGGTAAAAAATCATAATAAGATACTGATTTATGAGCCCGAGGCAAGGTTCGCCAAATTACAGATTTTTTTACAATATACAAACCTAATATTATTATCTAATACTAGCTGCGCCCCGCGGTTTCACCCGCGTAAATGTCGATCCCGTGGGAATATCGGGATAAAAACTATCCTATGTCCTTTCCCGGGACTCAAACTATCTCTATACCAAATTTCATCGAAATCGGTCCAGCCGTTTTCATGTTATGTCGTGACAACGGAAAACGGGTTTCATTTTTATATATATAGATAAAATAGAGATATTGTTTGTCCTTCATTTTAATAAAAATTAAGCGGAAGGACAAGACCCACGTATTTTATCTACGCCTACAAGTTAGGCTCGTAATTTACGTGAACCCGTAAGTTCTAGTCAGGCGGGGGACGATCTATGGTAATCGAAAGCAATGGGCCACTATTCCACAATCCTATAGAGACCACAGAACTACTGGATACAATGGACATAGACAGAATTAGTACTGCTACTAATTAAACTATACTGCTATTAATTAAATAGGTAAATACCTACTTGGTATAGTGGGTACCTGCGTACCCACTATACCAAGTAGGTATTTACCTATTTTTCATTATTATTTCATTTTAATGAAGTGAAAATTTAAATAATATTTCTATGTAATTAATGAGTATTGGTTTTATAACAAAATTAATCAGCTTTTTGAAATTCGTGTAATCGTTTCAGTCATTATTTCATGAAATAGCAAAATAGTTATTTATTCAACACTACGAAATCAGAAGATACAAAAATATAAAATCGTTTATTGTCACAATTAGCCTGTAATACATTGAGACGTGTTTGGAGCCTCCCTTTAGGCAAACAATGCCTGTATTAGGAGACTCTGCTCTTCCATATCATTGGCGTATTATACATAAACTAAATGTGATGTGACCCTTAAGATTATTTAGTTTATATTTTTTTATTGATGAATTACTTGAATATTAAAAAATTATAAAATAATTAAGATTTCTGAAAGTAGGATGTACAAACATTTTTACACGTCAACAATAAATTATGTTTTAATACTAGATAGAAGTATATGAGTTCCTTGTTTTCTATCCGTCTACTCTGAGAAGAAAGACCGGAAGAAACTCAGAGGTCACAGTCTCTTTTAAAGTCCAGGCAGATCACGTGAGGACCATTTGTAGATTAGTGTCTGAAATGGTCTTTTTATGAAAGAACCAACCAACACAGATTTGAGTGGACTTGTCCAGTCACTGCACACATTTGTCAGTAATATATAATTTATACATAAAAGAGCAATAAATACATAAAAGTGATGGGCCACGAAGGTAAAAAGTATTCCCGGGTGTGTAATAGTAAAACATTTACCTGCACATCTTGCGAAAAACTTCTACTATAATAATTACTTAAGTACCACGTCACCCATTACGTGATTACAAACACGTTCCAGACGTTATAGTTATTCACAAAAGTAAGGACTTGTGGCGAAAAGCCACAATTCCAAGCCGGGAAGAAATGTAAAATAATTATGTATAGTCTATGCTTCCGGCTTGAGATAGAAAAAATAAGACTCGACTCTATGGACTGACACCAGAGGTGTGCATTTCGAATTGTCCCTGCTATCTGATTCTGATAACCTGCTAAATGGTGTAATACTACAATTTTCATCTGTCTATACCAAGTTGTAACATGAACATGTGTTTTTCGTGTAAATACACCCTTTCAAGACAAACAGCAAGTGTTTATGTCACCTATCTGCACTAGAAACGGACCTCCTCAAATGGTGACCCCGTCTCCGTTGTACTTGGAGTAAGCTTTGGACATCGGGCGCCTTCTTACGCGCCTTCGACCTGTTCCCGCAGCAGTGGAAGAATCGCTACGTACGGGAACGATTGTGAGCCGGCCGGCATTAACTTCCAGAGGAATTGCGTCCGCTCCCGCCCCGTTCGCATTTGGCTACTCTCCGCTTCAAATTCTTGTGAAATAACAGCAAAATGTTGGGATACCTACGTAGTGCAATGTGATAAGTGCCATTCATCATCCATCATTTCACGTAAAATTTCCGTACTGCCGCACCGCCATTTTATTTTCATCGGGTTCGCGGGGTTCGCATAACTACCTACGCAACGCCACGAAAAGCAGAGTTCCGGCACAGTACATGCGCGAGCGCCCGACCTACCTACAATATTCGACGGACAGTTACGGAAACCTATGTGTCAACTTCAGTGAAGTTCTAAGTTCGTATGACATGTTAATGTTTACATTGGAAACTGTAAGTTTTTGAACATTTCTATAAATAATGATCCAGTGACGAAATATTTACCCTGCAAACGATTTACTACTGTACAGGAAACTTGTTAATAGTTGTAAGGCCATCTTCATTACATTGTAATTGGAAAATAATAGCTTTATAACTTTATTTTTGAAGTATCTGCTACATTTGTACACTTTTGTTTGTTTTTAATTTGCTGGATGTGTATTTAATTTTTTTTCTCTTGTTGACATTGTTTTTCTGGTGGTGTTATAAATTTATAATTGTCCGGACTAACTTGGGGGTGCCACAAACAAAATTTAATTTAAAAATATTAAATAATTCCTTGTGCTATTGCAATATTGACCATGGCTGATGCAGAGCTTTTGTCACAACTGAGGCAGCTTCAGGCGCAGGTAGCAAGCCTCACACCTTCAAGTGCTCAGGTGAACGAGGTGAAGGTTAAGCTTCCCTCGTTCTGGTCGGACAAGCCGAAGCTATGGTTCGCACAAGCTGAGGCCCAGTTCGATATCTTCGGCATTAAACAAGATGCCACAAAATTTGGATATGTCCTGTCTATGTTAGACACTACAATAGCAGCCGAAGTAGAGGAGGCAATAACGGATCCCCCTACTGAAGGGAAATATGACCACCTTAAAAATCAACTAATATCAAAATTGTCAATTTCCAGAACACAGCAGATTAGACAATTGCTCAGTGACGAGGAACTGGGAGACCGAAAACCTTCTGCTTTTCTCCGTCACCTCCGCTCCTTGGCTGGTTCTGAGATGGGAGACGACAGCATTCTACGGGAATTGTGGATGCGCCGTTTACCCAGGGAGGTACAGAGGATTCTCATTGCCCAAAAGGACCTAAAACTTGACAAGGTGGCCGAAATCGCAGATGCTATTGCGGAGACCACTCCTCCTTGTCCTACAGCTGTCCATGCTACCAGCTCATCTTTTACACCTGAGTTGGCTTGCATAATGGACCGCCTTGATGAGCTTTCAAGGAAAGTCGAAGCACTCGGCTCTGACCGCTCTCGCTCCACCACTCGCTCCCAGTCTGCTTCACGGTCATCTAGCAAAACTGGTGACCAAATGTGCTGGTACCACAGACGTTTTCGGGAGAAGGCCAGCAAGTGCATTACACCCTGCTCGTGGAAACCCCAGAAAAAGGGAAACCTGCCCAGCAGTCAGTAGAGGCGGCATCTGATTGCTCAAACCCTGGCCGCCGGCTGTTTGTGACGGATTCTGAGTCTGGTCATAACTACCTTATTGACACTGGCTCAGACATTAGCTGTTTCCCACGTCACCTGCTCAAAGGACGATACACACCCACCACTTTTGACGTCCGCGCCGCAAATGGGAGCTCTATCAAGACCTATGGTACCATTCTTTTGCGCTTAAATCTCGGACTTCGCAGGGAATTTAAATGGAATTTTATCATTGCAGACGTTGGCACGCCCATCATTGGCTCCGATTTTTTGGCTGAATACCACCTGATGCCGGACTGCCGCAACCAGCGACTGCTAGATGGCCGCACCAAACTCTTTATTGCTGCAATATTTGGGAAGAGCAATCAAACTAGCGTCAAGACAGTAGTAGCAGAGTCTCCTTTCGCCAACCTGCTGTTGGAGTTTCCTGACATAACGCGACCACCTGGGTTGCCACGCGTCGTGAAACATGCAACACTGCACTACATTATTACTACTGATGGTCCACCGGTTGCGTGCCGCCCACGCAGACTCGCACCGCAGAAACTCCAGATCGCGAAGAAAGAGTTCGAGGAGATGATCAGCTGTGGAACATGTCGACCCTCCAGCAGTCCCTGGGCATCACCGCTGCACCTGGCTCGTAAGGGTGAATACGGATGGCGTCCTTGTGGGGACTATCGAGCGTTAAACGCACGAACAGTTCCTGACCGCTACCCCGTCCGCCACATAGCTAACTTCGCACATAACCTGGCTGGTGCTACTATCTTCAGCACCATCGATCTGGTGAAGGCCTACCAGCAGATCCCGGTAAACGACGAAGATATTTGCAAGACTGCCATCACGACACCTTTCGGGCTATTCGAGTTTCCCTTCATGACCTTTGGTCTGCGCAACGCTGGACAGTCTTTCCAGCGCTTTATGGACGAAGTCTTGAGGGGGCTCGACTTCTGCTACCCGTACATCGATGACATCTTGGTGTACTCCCGCACTCCGGTAGAACACGCCGAACATCTGCGTGTCCTGTTCCGGAGGCTGCAAGAGTATGGCGTCGTCGTAAACCCATCAAAATGCGTGCTCGCTGCTCAAGAGGTGATTTTTCTCGGCTACCGGATCAACAAAGACGGTTCCAGCCCACCCCTGGAGAGAATCGAAGCCCTAAAGAATTTCCCTCTGCCTAATACGGTCGAAGGTCTTCGCAGATTCCTAGGCATGGTAAACTTCTACCGCCAATTCCTTCCAAAAGCAGCGAAACTTCAAGCACCGCTTATTGACGCTTTGGCTGCCACCAAGCTGAAAGGCCCCAAACCTATGCCCTGGACGCCAGAGCTGGAGCTTGCGTTCAACAGCTGCAAGGAACACCTTTCCACTGCTACGCTCCTAGCTCATCCCATTCCTGATGCTCCATTGGGACTCTTCACTGATGCATCGTCCAGTCACATCGGAGCTTGCCTGCAACAAAATATCAAAGGCCATTGGCAACCGCTTGCTTTCTTCAGTAAGAAGCTGACACCGAAGCATTCCACTTGGCCAGCTTACCACCGGGAATTACTTGCTATTTATGACGCCGTACAGCATTTCCGCCACGTGTTAGAGGCTCAACACGCAACAATTTACACGGATCACAAGCCTCTGATCTTCGCTTTCACGCAACGGCGAGAAAAGTTGGCCCCTGTTCAACTTAACCACTTGTCCTTCATCTCTCAATTTACCACGGACATAGTCCATATCAGCGGGAAGGACAATGTAGTCGCAGACACCTTGTCTCGAGTCGAGGCACTTAGTCTCGAAGACAACTTCGCCGCCCTCGCCGAAGAACAGGCGACCGACGAAGAGCTGGGCAAGATGCAGTCTAATTCGTCTTTGAAACTGGAGAAAGTTACTGTTCCAGGGACAGACATATCTATTATATGTGACACAGCTACGGGAAGATCAAGACCTTACTTGACACCATCTTTTCGTCGTATATACTTTGACAAGCTACACAACCTTAGTCACCCTGGTGCGCGAGCATCCGTGCGCCTGGTGTCTGAACGATTTGTGTGGCCTGGTATGAATAAAGATTGCCGAAACTGGGCTCGATCCTGCTTGAAGTGCCAGCGCAGCAAAATCTCCAGGCACACAGTCACGCCCCGTGGAAATTTCCCCACTCCGACGAACCGTTTCCGCCACGTCCACATCGATATCATCGGTCCTCTTCCACACAGCAGAGGTTTTCAATACTGTCTGACGGCTGTCGATAGATTCACTCGCTGGCCGGAGGCCTGGCCGATGATCACCATGACGGCGGAAGAATGCGCTGAAACGTTTTTTAGGGAATGGATTTCTCGCTTTGGCGTCCCCTCTCTCTTAACAACGGACCAAGGACGTCAATTTGAGTCCGCCTTGTTTCAGAGCCTCCTGCAGCACTGCGGAATTAAACGCGTGCGCACTACCAGTTACCATCCGTGTGCGAATGGTCTGGTGGAACGCATGCACAGACAACTAAAAGCTGCCTTGATGTGTCACGAAGACACTTGGCACAGAGCCCTGCCCGTCGTACTCCTGGGAATGCGCTCTTGCCTCAAAGATGACCTGCAAGCTTCTTCGGCCGAGCTGGTGTACGGGGAACCCCTGTACTTGCCAGGCGAATTCATGACTCCATCTTCGCCATCGGTTAGCATCGAAGACCACAACTTCGCCACACAACTACGAAGTCATATGGCTCATTTGAGACCTACTCAACCATCGCGTCATGGGCAACGGTCGACCTTTGTGTTCAAGGACCTCGATTCAACGTCGCACGTTTTCTTACGAGACGACTCTGTCAGGCCCTCGCTTAAACCACCATACTCAGGACCACATAAGGTGGTCGCACGTCATGATAAAACAATTACCATCTCTATCAATGAAAAGCATGTACAGGTGAGCCTAGATCGGGTCAAACCGGCGTACGTTTTAGACGAAACCTCCTCATCGACGTGTCGAGCCCCAGCTTCAGCACCTGTTCTTCCTGCCGCGTCTGAAGCACCATCCAGACCAGCTGCTGCAACTGACCTTGAATCCAATACTCCTGATCCAGTTAGTACTGCAAGGCCTGAGTCTCATAGACCGAACTATACCACACGTTCGGGCAGGAAAGTTCAATTTAAAGTTCCGGTTGATGTTTAAGTTTGATTTTATTCATTATTAAAAATTGTGGCTCCCCCATTTTAGCAAAGTTTTTTTTAGTTTTTAATCTTAAGTGTTTGTTTTGTATTTTGTTTTACGGATGACCTTATTCTCTCCGTAGGGGGGTGATGTGGCGAAAAGCCACAATTCCAAGCCGGGAAGAAATGTAAAATAATTATGTATAGTCTATGCTTCCGGCTTGAGATAGAAAAAATAAGACTCGACTCTATGGACTGACACCAGAGGTGTGCATTTCGAATTGTCCCTGCTATCTGATTCTGATAACCTGCTAAATGGTGTAATACTACAATTTTCATCTGTCTATACCAAGTTGTAACATGAACATGTGTTTTTCGTGTAAATACACCCTTTCAAGACAAACAGCAAGTGTTTATGTCACCTATCTGCACTAGAAACGGACCTCCTCAGACTTTAAGGTTGTAATTGTAAGAAAGAGGTTAGGCCTCTAGGGCGTGATAGCGGTGCCCGTAAAACGAGTTGAGCCAGCGAAACTTTCAGGTTTCCGCTCTTCTCAAGTAGCGCGAGTCCGCGAAGTACGACGAACGTAGCAAACTTGAGCGCGGTCCGGTGAGCTGCCGTAATTTCTAACAAAATTCCTCATTAACTTGAAGTAGTAAATGCAAATTTATCCAACGCTTATTAGGTTCTGGAGCAAATTATTATATCACTTTGTAATGACTTGGATCATTGTTAATTCACTATGCTTAAGTGTCTCCGGAGGGTTGCTGTAGCTTTGGAAGATCGTACGTATATGATTGTTATACGAAATTACGTTGCCCTAATTTGTGTATGGTTGTAAGTTCAATCCCCATTGATAACAAACGAAGAATTATTAAGGTAGGTATTAGGACTATTGGGTGTAAACCTGAGCGCCTTTTGAGTAAAAGCTGCTTACGTAAAGGAAAAGTGTTTTTTTACCCTATGTTTTCTTATAGCAATTTACATGTTTACTAAATTCTTGGCAAGTTTTAGTTTTAATACCTATCAAGAGAAAGGGATAAACAGATATTTGAGATATAATATTAATAGATCTGAAGAAAGGTAGCTCGAGGAAGAATATTAGGTACCTAGATATATAAATGTAAGAAACGCGCGCAGTAAGAAAGTCGATTCTTTTGATATTGTAATTGTCGGCAAGCGTCAACGGAGCTTTATTTTTAAACTTGAAACGTTTCTTTGTTCTCAATATTTCCATCTTTTTGATAAAGAAGCGAACTCGTTCGTTATAGTAACTGTTTGAGTGCAAGGGACGATAACAATAAAGTCTTTGTATTTTCTTTAATAATAAAGAGAGTAGGTACTTAGACAGTTGCAGTGCTGAAAAAAACATACCTACATCTGCGAGATCAATACTAGACGAGTAGCTCTTAATTACGTTTTCTTTTAGATTGTTTTACCTTCACTTGATTGGATTCAAACTCTAGTTTTAAACAAATAGCGCAGCACATAAATCAACAAGTATTTTTAAACGACATTAATTCTAGTCGTGACCCATTTCGTTTACCGTGGTTCGGATCGCGAGAGCCTCTCGGAACGCAAACGCAGCCGAGTCATCCATCAAATCAAAGTTGATCTTTGTTCGATTTATGAAAACCGATAGTTTGCTTTTCGTGCCGCCATAATAATCTCTGTCATATTGGAAAACTTTATGAAGAATCGACGGCTTTTTGCCGTCCCCAGAGAAGGTCGGCGGATAAAGCAATATTGTTGTTGTCTCAATTTAGGTCGTTCAATTAGTAAGACGATATTATTTATTGATGTGTTAAATAAATATAATTGGCTGGGTTTTGAAATGAAACATTGAACTCTCGACTAATTTCCAAATTAAGACTCGTCGTGGGTATCGATGAAAACAACTGGGATAAGGTTCAGAATATTTAGAATATTTGGATGATGTTAATTTGTCGTAGAACTATTCTCGAACTTAATCAGAAAAGAGAGAGAAGAACAGTCTTTCGGTTTATCAACTGGCACCGTTTCCAATTATGCTCACAAGGTTTCCTCCAATAACAAAATGTTTTACGAAAAACTCGTTTGAAATAGCGATAAATTTTAACATGGGATGGTTAAAAGCACTTTTACAGCGTCCCGATATTTCAATATCCACGGAATTTCTAATAACATGCGCCTCATGGGGAGCGACTCGTCAGCGCGTATCGTAATGGACATTTTGTTAGCCTGAAGCCACGTCATTAAACTCATGCGATCAGCGTTCAGCACATAGGCTATAGTTTGGCAGGTTGGCGGGTGAAGTTTGCGTCGATGAGCTGAGTCGGCGGTAAAAGTTGGCACATCAATATGCAGGGGCGCCTGGCCGGTGGCCAATGTAGGATACGCCAATTGAATATTTTGGCCGTCCCAGGTCCCGCTACACATCCGCGATACACAACTTGCGACAAGTTTAATGGGGTGCTCATAATAATGCGTCCACTCGCCGATTACGCGAGGTTTCTTTTTCTTTTCGTAAATTGTGGACTTTATTGAGCAAAATGGGCTCGTAAATTGTTGAAATCTTTACCTAAACACTTGATTTTTTGTCTCGTTGGTGTTTCCATTATTCTACTTGTCCACTAACAGTTAGTCAAAATCAGTTGCTTTTTGCATAGTTGGGTTTGTTTTTAATTATTCCGTAACATTGATGTAGAACGTATACAATGTTTCACCGGAAACTTCATACATTTTATATTGCATTAATACCTACATACCTGAAGCATTCTGTGTTCGACACATTTGACTTTGATGGAATTTGGCGCGCTATGTGGGGCTTAATAGGGATTATAATAGTGTGCCGTGTTTCAAGGGGAGAACTGATGTTGTTGCCGTTTGTACATGTTCGATCATATATGCTTAGCGTCATCTCTACGCATGTGTCGAGTTCCTGTATGATTGTCGGAATTTGGTTAATTAGTGTTTGTTAGTCCGATGGGTATTCAACAGCAATCTTGTTAGTAGGTATACGAGTATAGTCGACATGCAGGATTTAGTTAGACTGTTCATTTGCTGATATGTGACTGATAAAGTGATACGTTATTATTTAGAAATTCAACAGGCATTAATTATGTACGTACATACTATTTGGTTGCTTCTATATTGAATACGGAGCGAGGTCTCTAGAACCTTAACTTTTAATAGTCAAGCAGTTTATGATCACACAAATAGATTGCCGCATCAGGCAGAACACAACTTTCATTAAATAATACGTTTGCTGTACATTTTATAATTATTTTATTGAACGTCTAAGGTTACAAAGTGAGACAAATCACCTATAGGTACATCAAGCCTAAACCTTATCCAAAGTATTTGTGTCGCCCTAATCGAATGCCCAACAATTTAATTACAAACATTTGTATTGTTCCCTAAAACCTCGTGTAAATAATTCAAAGCTTACAAAGCCACAAGAGGTTAAGGCCATTATTCCTTTAACATTTCAAGAAACAACTTGAAACATGAACATGAAATTCGTAACGATTACAGTGTACGAGTAGTCTATCATTCGTTTGTTTTGGCTATAGACACGTGCTAATGACTTAAGAACGATGAGTTGAAGAGTGCTGCAGTAAAGCTCTTTGTTTCCTGTCTAAAGTCCACGATGGCAGATAACTTTGTACTGATTCAATGCGGGCCGCTGCATGTTTTGCCAGTTCGTGAAGATACGACGTATTCTCAAATAGCCGTGTACTGAATATAAATTAAAATACACAGGCTGTTTTCGCGAGCACATTCGGTCCGTGTGAAGGTTTTATTTGATACGATAAAGCCGTTGGGGTAATTTACTCCGAGAATCGTTTAAAATAAATCTGCTTGTAAAATAGACAAATAAAAAGCGTGACGCAAAAGAAAATCTTCAACAAAGTCAAGGCTGGAGTAAATTCCAGTGTCAGGCAAGGGCAGAGTAAAGGCGTGAAAGGTTATTTTTAAACTACTTAAAAAAAAGGGGGTTCTCAATTCGGTTGGTTTTTTTATGTTTGTTACTTCAGAATTCCTTTATTTATTAGCCAATTTGCAAAATTCTTTTTCTATTTGAAAGGGTATACTTTTAAATTTGTCCCATAGAAATTTCATCAAAATATCTTCATTAGTTTGGTTTATAAACCAAAATTACTGGTAAAACTTCTAATAAACGAAATTGCGTCGTTTGCCTATGACTTTTCATGGGATGCATTGTGGCTATAAGTGCCGTATCATTACATAATTAACCGACTTCAAACTGTGGATCGATTTCAAAAATTCTTTTTTTAATGCCACAGAGGGTGTCATACTTTCTAGCGGTGACATGACTTCATACGAACATCAGTCTAATGTGGTCCCATATAGGTACTCAGCTTAGGTAGTTTTTAGTTAGCTTAAATAATACGTATTTTGACCACTATAATAACTTCCTGCTACTGATATTTACATAGCAAGTACTTCAAATTTGTATGGGGGTACTGTACTGTAGGTACTCCTCATTTCAGCCGAAAGACGTCCACTGCTGGACATAGGCCTCCCTCAAGCACTTCCATTTCGACCGGTGCTGTGCTTCTCGCATCCAACGGATTCCTGTGGCTTTCACAAGGTCGTCGGTCCACCTTGTGGGAGGCCTTCCAACGCTACGTCTTCCGATACGCGGTCGCCACTCCAGAACCTTTTGGCCCCATCGGCCATCTGTTCTGCGAGCAATGTGCCTTGCCCACTGCCACTCAAGTTTGGCAATTAGTTACTCTCAAGTACTGTACTAAAAAGTGAAAAATGAAAACATTTTTACAAAAAAAAAATAACAACCTTCTTCCAAAAAACACTACAAAGTGAAAAATAACTTTTAATTTCGGAAGCCTGTGGCAAAAAACTAAAATACAAAACCAAAGACACCGACTTCCGAAATTAAAGTTATTTTTACTTTGTAGTGTTTTTTTTTGTAATTTTTTTTTTATCTACGTACAGACGGCAGCACATCAAGCTACTACAATCTGTCAAATTTGTATAATAGATTTTCAACTTTATCACTAAAATATAAGGTTCAAAGTTGATTGGGAAAATTTGACAGTTTCGGGTAGCTTGATGTGCTGGCGTCTGTAATGTTGCTTAACTTGGTAGGGTTTGATAAAGATGCATGATCTACGAGTACATACTGTAGCGAAAATAAAAAGAAGCACTGCATTGAAAATAAAACGTATAATTTTTTGTAAATCAAGTTCAAATATAAAATGTATAAAACAAAATCGAAATATAAAACACGGAGGTTTGTTACTTGACAATTATTATTGTTAGTGTAAAAATATTAGGAAAAAAAAGTAATTTAAAAAATTAAAAAACCCGACTGCAACCTTATACTAAAACTAACTGAATAGCTAAAAACAAGCCCATTTAATTAAATAAAAGTTGGAAGCAGGCGGGACCCATTTGAGTTTGAAACTATAATAATGGTATGGGCCCCGCCTGCTTCCAACTTTTATTTAATTAAATGGGCTTGTTTTTAGTTTTTCAGTTAGTTTTAGTATAAGGTTGCAGTCGGGTTTTTTATTTTTTTTAATTAGTTTTTTTTTATTTCCAGCTTTTTAGTTTACAAATGTGAAAGATTTCGCAGACGATTTAGTTCTTGGTACGTGTTTTTTACGATTTGTCACTTTGAATTACTTTTAAAAATAAAAGTGTATATAATTTTGTAATCACCTTTTAAACCCCTTTATTTTGATACCCCACTCGATAGGTTTTAAGAAATAAAAAATTGTTTGGAACGCATAATATGGCGCCAAAAATCCGCCATTTTGTTTTTATTTTTATTTTGATATATCCAGTGTCACTTTCACAGTCAATACGAATCTAACGACACGTCTCAAGCTAAAATCCATCGAGCCGTTCAGGCCACAGATCGTGCCAAACAATTATACATACAAACATACATACTCTCGATAAACATAACCCTCCTTCTGGCGCAGTCGGGTAAAAACGAGGAATTATGAGAGTTTATCAAATTCAGAATATTTTTTAGGATACAATTTTGTAAAGAATTTCACGAATTTTTACCTGATTGCAATTGGCTTTTAGGCTCGTTAGAATATATTTAAAAAATAATTCATTATAAAATACCTACATTAACTAAGTTGCCCTGAGATAAAAAATGTCAGGACCTTAAGTGTTAAAAAGAAAAAAGAGTGATTCAATCGTAGTTTTTCTGGACACAGGCAAAGGTGGTCCGTCACGAAGTTCAGCAGGCAATGCCGCGCGGAACTCAAAGTACAGGAATACTCTGCAGCTAGGTTGCAGATCGCAACAATTTGCGACTCGCAAACAGTAGACGGTCCGGTATCCGAGAAAAATGAAAAAGCCTTTTTGACTGGCTCTACTGTCTACACCACTTTGGAGAATAGGTTACACCAGATAGTGTGGTCAGCTTATAATGCAAAGCTCGATATTAAGACTTTTAATTAACCATTGCTCACTGGCAGAAATCAGTGCATGGATGTATAATATCAGCAATTTGGGAACAGATTACCAGAAACCTTCAAATTATATCAGGTGAAACCGACAACAATTATCAAGCAACCTATAAGGTCCCATTAAAATAGATGGACAAACTTTTAGAAATTATTCAGAACACCAAAATAAGGACGATGGTATAAAAATATATAAGGAAAACGCATTAGATACTTAACAGTTTTTAATCAGTGTTTTTTTTTGGTTAGACGTACAGAGCACTTGTCCATCTATTTTAATGGTACCCTGTATATAAATGTACTCTGTGCAAGCAACTTAATCAAAGAAAATTTTCCATACCTATCAAATATGACTTGTCATGCCAAAAATACGAATTCCGTTCGGAAAAACAGACCAGTCATTATTTGGAAAAAAAGGTTTTCACCTAAGAGGTGAGATTTTACCAGCAAGGGTAACGCTGTGCAATACGTAGGCGGGTGTGACGATGGCAGGGACATCCACGCACAAACCGCAACCATGAATTAATTATTCTAGACCCTCTAGCGCAGAAATATATCGTTTCATAGAAAAGTGCTATACCTACGCGTCAAACTGTATGGAAAAGCTAAGTTTTTTTTTATTACCGACGAAAAATTTCAACGCAGGGGTTTCAGAATCATGTACTGAACCCATGATTGATTAACACACTTAGTAGACACTAAGCTCACCGTCATTAAACAAACGAACCCTTACAGAGTTTGAACTGCGATGTAAGTGGATATAGGCATAGAAAATAACAACGTCGAGTGTGCAGGCCATCGCCCGCTGCCCAACACTGGCCGACGCTGAACGACGCTGCCCTATGCTGCCGGAGCTAATTTCGATTGCAAATTCTAATTGTACTGGCGCATGTCGAAACCACATCGAAAACCTTACGGGTAAAACGGCGCTTGTTTCAAAACACTCGCAAATGGAACTAGTTTGTATGCAAGTGAAGTTTTTCATAAACTTTTGCCGGTTTAAACCGCGCCAGGCGTTACTGTGAGGCAAAAAGTGTAATTAGAGGAAGAATGGAAATGAATTCGTTTCCTCTAATTTCTTTTATTCCATGGTGAATACTTATTTTCATGTTATTAAATTCTTGACACTTCATTTTGCCTGTTTCGCATCTGAAAAAGCTTTACTTATGCATGGCAAAGTAGAACGTAGTTATTCTAAGTGTCTACAGTCTAGACATCGTTTATGTATGCCTGGTATAAAACTTCCTTACAACTCATCGCATTTAGATCGATTATTCTAAAAATAGATGCTATTCTGTACCGCCCCTAGCGTCGTCTTAGGTTAATCAATCAAGAATGACGTTCCGATCATTAAGTAAGTAAGTACTCTTGGAGCAAAAATAAGCCTAGTGCTGACGCATGAATAAAATTAGAATTGCAGAACACCTTTTACATTATTTTACCAAAGTTCTTTACTAAGTTCGGGACAAAGGGGAGGCTGATAGGGGTAGACTCAGCGAACGTCAGTCTTGTCAACTACTTTATGTGTGAACACAGTTTCGGAATTGTTGAATGCACTTGCTACTTTAACTCACTCTGTATCTAAATGAAAGTTTCTTTATCAAATATAATATTCTCGTAATTTTATTATTTTGAACGAGCCCTCTTATAATGCATTAGTTGCGAAATGGTGTATAAGGTAAACTACTATGGATGTCAAAGTATCTATTATCACCTATTTAAACGTTGCCATTGATGCTGCGGAAGCGCTTCTTTGTGACTTTATTGAGAGTGATGCAAGTGGATGTAGAAGTAAAGCTGTTATGGTAATGGATCAAACAAGCATCAGACACTATTTGCCGCGTACCTTGTTGATGGTACGAACAGGAAGCGACACAGTGCAGTGCCGGTAATCGGATTACGGGCGATGGGCAGCTGTGCGCGAACCTGTGCCTCGGTGTTTGAGCTGCCCCGGCCCCACGACCCACCGACACCTTGATGTATAGCTAATATCCTTTACCTGCACTGAATTTCATCAAAATGTTCCAAAGTTGCACTGGAATAAATTACGTTGGTATTCACACGACCGGGGTGGTCGCGGTAAGTAAACTTGACGAATGTATACTATTCGTCAGGAACCCGTGCACTGTGTTTATTCCTATCGGCTATATTTTCCGAAATAGCGCAGTTTCAGTGCAGTATTGTGGACTAAAACATGCCTGAGTTTTATGATATTTTGGCGCAGTTGGAAAGTTTTAAATCAATAAATGTTGAGATAACTTGGCGCACGTGATGGTGTTACAAAAGTTTCCAACTCAGATGTTGTGAGGATCTCATTCATGCAAATGTTGTTACGGATAGATGAAGTCGATTATACTAAAAGTTTAACATAAAATAATAACCGTTTGTTCGGAATAATAAAGATGAGTATATGCAAATCACGGTATATTAAATCATCTAGTTCATAGAGAACGGAAAACGTAAAAGTCGCATAGTAGGATTATGCAGTGTCGGTGAAATATTTCATAGAGCTTGGGGCCCTCGAGGAAATTCAATTAGCCAGTGCCTGTTTGACCATCAGCGCAGCGTGTCGCTATCGCACGCTGTTGCTGCGAATTAATACGACAGTTCGTTACTGCGCCGTTTCGATATTACCATTTATCGGACCGTTTTCAAAAATATATTTTTCTAAAATACCTTAGAATCACAACGTCTCGACAACTATAGACTTTCGCTTCGAACATTTTGGGTTGTAGTAACTGTCCTACCTACATGCTTACTTTTTCATTACCCTAATTGTAGGTACTCATCATTATGAATACCGCAAAACGGGGCTACTTTGACTTCCAGGGTTTCTTTGACAGATTTTGGAGCTACTTTGACAGAGCGCCAAAATCGGTTTTCACGTGTGCTCAGCAAGTGTGCGTGACCTTGAGTAATATTGTGCGAGGCGCGGGGTGTGGGGAACGCGTCATAGCGTTGTGATCGGCATGTTCAAAGTAGCCCCGCCTGTTCAAAGTAGCCCCGTTTTACGGTATCTTGTATTATTAATGTGCAAGAGACGAAAGGCTTTAGCTTATGTGTATGTATGTACGCATTTTTATTGTATATTTTTCTATAACATACCTACATTGTTTTTGTGTTTTTATGGATCATGTGGTCTGCAATAAAGATTTTAAGTTTTTTTTATTATGGGACCATGACAAGTTTAGGGTAAACTAAAATTAAGGTTGTACACGGACGTGTAACGCCTTTTAATAAATGCGTCGAACTTCATCGATGTAGAAACAAGTCCCGGACCCTGTATCCATACTAATATTATAAATGCAAAAGTGTGTTTGTCTGTCTGTCTGTTAGGTACCTCTACACGCTTAAACCGCTGAACCGATTTAGATGAAATTTGGTACAGAGAGAGTCCCGAGTAAGGTCATAGGATAGTTTTTATTCCGATATTCCCACGGGATCGAAACTTATGCGGGTGAAACCGCGGGACACTGCTAGTAAGGAAATAAATGGTTAAATGTCAAAGTACCTTGCTTTAATGTCATAATATTCTATAATATTTGAATAAAGCAACCAATTGCAACAGAAATAGAATTCTAAGAGCTTCTCTAGAACTTATATATTGGTTACCTAGAACGAGTCTGTAAGAATGATCGCTGGAAAAAGTTGGGATGTAGAGAAGACGTTAAGCGGAACCCGTCGACCCGAGGGACAAGGTCGGCTTAAAATATTGTCTGAAGAACGGGCATATTTTAGTCCTGATATATTATCTGAAATGGTTCGTTTCGTATAATTAATGGTTCTTTTATTAGGAATATATCAATAATGGAAATTATACAGGGTCAAATAAAATTAGCTAGGGAAACTTCGCAGTCGTGATGGGCCCAGATATCTAAACATGATAAAACAAAAAATAAACTAATTTGATGATACCACTAATATTGATTACAATAAATGGTGGTACTATAGAGAACGAAATTTACCGCTAGTATGTACCTACCACCGGTGGTTCAGTTCGGTGGTACTAATGCGAACAAAGGATATTTTTTGGGCTTTCTAACCGCAGTTAGGGCCGTTTGTTTCAAATGGTTGGTTAACGTAACGCCATAATTTTTTAATTGTAATTAGTAACAACGCTTTTTTTGACGATAATTAGCGCCATTTTTTACGTATACTCGTGCGTCAAGTGAGTGATAAACAATCCGCCCTTAGTGCAGTCACTTGAAATATCAGTATAAAAATCTTTTTTTTTTTGTAAATCTTGACGTAAGTGATACGTATCCATATCTAAACACGATAAACCAAAAAACTTTTTTTACAAAGAAAACAACCGACTTCAAAAAAAAAACACTACGAAGTGATAAATAACGTTAATTTCGGACGTAGGCGTCGTTGGTTCCGCATTTTCGCTTTTTGACACCGACTTCCGAAATTAAAGTTATTTATCACTTCGTAGTGTTTTTTTTTTTGAAGTCGGCTGTTTTTTTTGTAAAAAACTTTTTATTTTTCACTTTTTAGTTGTATCTACCCCACACAAATTCAATTAACACTAGTGCATTGAAGAATTGAAGACACCGACTAGAAGAATCATCAAAATTCGTATAGAAATGCCGGAGATGCAGTACACTTATACATATAACTTCATACATTGGAATAAATACCTAATTTATTATATACTAAAACCTTCCTGAAAGTATGCAGATCACATTAGTGAAAGAATTATCAAAATTGGTTCATCAGTTTTTGAGAAAATCGCGGACATACAAACATACATACATACATATCTACATACATACATACGGGTCCAATACAGAACCTCCTTTTTTGAAGTCGGTTAAAAAGAAACAGATTGTCTTAACTCATACTCGTTACATGTCGTTGACCCCAATTTTTTTTGTCAAATCTTGTTTGTTTTAATTTTTTCGTGTTTAGATATCAATACCCATCATATCTGCAGAGTTTCGTTAGCTAATTTCATTTGACCCTGTATAATTCGCAGTGAAGGAGAGAGTTAGAGAGACCTTATGGCGACCTACAAAGAGCTAAGTATTCGAATGATTTTGGTTGAACTTAGCTATCTTATGAATTCGACAATACGACCTTATAATACTTAAGTATTCCTGCTTGTTAGACAATTATATTTCAAACCGTACCAAGGACCGCAGCAAATAAAAATCAGGATAACTTTATTACAAAAAATAACTTCGTAGCTTTATAACAAAGCTCAGTTATATAAGATTTAATCAGGATTTTTAGAAAAGTTTGTGCATGTAACAAGATTTTTAATTAGTACAGTCAGTATCAAAACTCAATTAGCGTTTTAACCCGGGCTCTTCGACGTGTGCCCGAAGTTCGTTATGTAATTTGCGTTGAGCGTATTACCTACATAGGACGCCATCGCGCCACTAGGTACAGTCATCGTGCATCGGTAAAATTCGCAAGTCCGCTACCGTGGCCCGTGTGCTAATCGGTAAATTCGGTTAGCGCGGATATAACGAATATCGCTTTCAACATTTATTTTGTTGAAAAGATTTTGTTGATTTTTCAGCGGTTTATTTTGTGTTAACTCTTGTTTATTATAAACTTTATACTATTATATCGCGGGGCTTTTCAGTCCTTTGTTGAAATCGCCGATTATTTTCTTTGAAACTTTAAAGCAATAAATACTGTTCTACGAACATCAAAAGTTATTGCATGTTTAAATGATTGGTTGAGAGTGAATATCAAAGGAAAGCAAGCAATTTGTAATGCTTGTAAAGTTAAGTTTGTAACTATAATGTAACTGATGTCGCGAATTTAGCAAATTTCGTGAGTGATATATTATACGTTTTAGGTTATTCTTAATATTATTTAGATTTAGATATCGGCCAATCTCTCGATAAATATAATATATATCTTAAAAATTTATTGTGATTGATTTTAATTTTTGTGTTCTTTTATGTTAATGCCAGGTATTTTATTATTCTATGTTTAAATATTTTAACATTTTTTGTGTTTTTATGTTCCACTGTCAAAATTTTTCTATTATTATTATTAGGTATTTATTCTTTAGCTTAGTTGTTCATTTTATTGTGCATGCTGTGGTCTCCTGTAATTGAAAGAGTACACCAACCAAATACTTTATCGTCCATTAACTGTATAATGTTTAGGGTATATCTTTTGGTAGAGATCCTAAAATAAATAAATAAATTATGTTTATGGATATCATTATCATTATAATAAAAAAAAACTTCTTAATTTATGTAAATTCAGTGGCAGCTTTCATATTCACCCTCACCAAAACGAAACGAAGTTATTTCCAGTTTGTTTTCTGGTCTAAAATTTAGATTAATACATCAACACATAACATGTCACCTATAATTCCCGAGGGGTTAGGATGAGGTATACCTATAGTAAACCCACATTGGCGTAATAGGGGGTCAACCTATTGCCATCAACCGGGCAAAAAACTTAAACTCCATGCTGCTACTAAGAAATTTCCTGATGGAAAGACCCAATAATACTTTGCCTGACCTGGAACTCGAACCCAGGTCCTCAAGGTCAGCTAGCGCTTGCGACCACTAGACCGACGAGGCTCTATTTGGAGTTTTAATGTCGGTTTATCGTGAATGACGACTGAGATTACTTAAATACCCTAATTACAAGCCCTGTAACCAACTAATCTTGCTAACTGGCTAGCATTTTCACCAGCTATGGCAAACACTTCAACTCGCACAGCGTGTGCCAATAAGAGAATGAGAAAAGATAAACAACAGAGAACAACTAGCTCGATACTTATAATTAACAAAAAGTATACCAAGATCAAAGGCGCCTAAAGAGTTAAGTGGAGCTTCAATTAGTGCCAGAGTACTAATTAAAACCACATTTGGCACAGATACTGCGAGATTAAAGTTTATACATTCGCGCTGGGGCAGTGTATTGAGAGCGGTCAGCATGTCAACTCTATGTTACGAGTTGTGCTGGGTGTTACAGAAATATAATAACAGGCTTTTTTCTATCAAGTCTCCTTGTTTTTGGGTCTTTTATTTTTGGTTTTGATTTATTTTCGGAACTATGATAGCAATAGTATTATAGAGGTATGAGGAACAGGGTGTAAAGTTCACTCATACTCTATAGAAAAGGGAGGATCCTCCGACCAGACGGGTGTTGAGTCTGGCGGGCAACTGCCCGATGGTTCATGTCGGGCCGTTGTATCTATGCTAGTTGCGCGGCAAACTTTGCATGCGAGATGCAGGATTTGCGTGACGTCATGATGACGCTTTGTTCGTATGTGGCGTTGTAGATACCGTTACAGTATCGCTTAACGGCTTATTAACCCCATCAATGAAAGGATAGAACAGCTTTTCTTCGACTTTCGCGAATATTTTATAAGTTGATGGCATGAATAATTAGATAAACACTGTCCTAACTAATATTATAAATGCGAAAGTAAGTTTGTTTGTTACGCTTTCACGCTAAAACGGCTAAACGGATTTTGATATAATTTGGCACATGGGTATACCATGACCTGGAGACGGAAATAGGTTACTTTTCATCATGGATGTCGCAGGCAACAGCTAGTTTAATATATAGAAGATTAGAAAAGAATTGAAACTCAGCTTGGAGAGCATCGTATTTAGGAATAATCACGAAAGTAATACTAAACTTTTTATTTTTTTATAATTGGCGTCTCGCAAGTCAACTTAGAGGGTTGTCAGCTACTTAACCGAATTTGCCTGTGGGTGTCTTAATAAATTAAGGCCTCCAGCTAGGGTATTAAAAAAGTTAAAATCTCAGCGACTAAACGCTAAGAGCCCTGTGCGGTACGGACCTCGGCTTAGGGCGTCGCTGGGGGAGGGCAGAAATGGACAGGCTGGATCGGAATTATTAATACTGAACTAAATAAGCCCTTTATTTATTCGACCCGATAATATAACAACGCGGAGCCCTTATAGCGTTTAAAGATGTCGGGCATGATGCCAATCAACGTATCCAACAAATCCACGCGTTACGCACGTCCGCAAAATTTCAGTCATACATTATTCTATTTGCCCTACGTAGACACTCGCTTACCAACGACGGTTGCTCAGTCAATCGAACAGAGGCTCATCCAATGGAATGTAACAGAAGCCTAAAGCTCAGGCTGGAACTACAAGTCACCCGGGATTCGTGGCTCAAACGTAGTTATAGGATTTACATGGGAACACGCAGAACAATGTTTTATTGCCCGAATGTATTATTAGAGTTAGTATTTCCCAAAGGCCTTCTGAAAATGTATTTGGAATTGCATGTTCTGTCAAATGTACCCGTCTCGTGGAGGCAATATAAGGTTATGGTTTCCTAGAAGAGCGTTTCCGTCATATTTATAACGGACGTCATGACAATCTGTCATTTTTAACAGTATTTCACGTTAAGGTGTCAAAAAACGCTCTGTACTTGGACATTACGGCCGCATGTGGCGGTCAACGCTCTTCTGGGGAACCGTAACTTTAGGCTCAGATGTGCTGACATAAAGTTAGGCAATTGTTTCTCAAGAACTAATACCACCGCTGTTTGAACTTAATTGAAATACGTCTGCATAGTTCTCTCTTCGTAAACTTTAAGTGACGTATCTTAGAATTGTTTTGGGTTCCTCAAATGGGTCTTAACTCTTAACATAGCACAGTTGATGAATTTTGTTGTTTAAACGAAGCAGGCATTAAGGCTTTTAATGAACAGAGAAAGTAAAAGCCATGAAATTAATTTTAAGAAAGACTTAATTACAAACCAATTCATTAATTAGTATTTGAATAATTAGATAGCGTAACTTAAACAGCAGTGAATTCTCGGAATAAAGGCTGCATCATAATCATAATTACAAACAACAAACCAGTACTTCAGCACCTAAATGTTTTGTAAAACAGAATTCATACTTTCGTTTAACTACTTATGTATAGGTAATTAATTGTTTTCCTAACATTAGTTACCACGTTTCTGAGACCAATAACTCGGTTTAACGTGAAATATAGTTTCAGAACGGTCCTGTAGCGAAGTCATGGAGCATAATTGATCAGGTGGTCGCAATTCTACGGCTCACTGAGGACACCGCGTGACCCCAAAACCAAATCAAAAGCCTTTATTGTTTGGTTTCATTTTAAATTTACCTGCGGCTTAACTGGCGAATATTTTGCGTTTGTTCTGCAAAACCGGTGATGTCAAAACTTTTTAAATACATATACATAGTTAATTTAAAGAGTAAACGAAATTCTGGTTTGATAAAACTACGAACAAAATTCTTGAGTTGGAATAATTATTATTATATTAACTGCCTCCAGCAGTGTTAGGCCGCGTCCTAATCTATACTTCTATAAGAGGTAAAATTTGTAAGTTTGTATGTTTGTAAGTTTGTAAGTTTGTATGTAGTGGGTAATCTCTGGAACTCATAATCCAATTCTAAAATTTTTTTGACTGGCAGAAAGCTACATTATTCCTGAGTGCTATAGGCTATAAATTGTTTCTATAGCATGTATATTAACCGAGCTATCACAACTTTTGTCTAACAAGTCGGAAAAAAATACCACATAAAACAGAATTATTTGCGTGCGCTGCCTAAACAGTTGCTTAAAATTAAAAACAATGTATGGCTACCTGGTTCGTCTTCATTATTTCTACAAAAAAGTCCGCGATACCATATCTCTATCTTTTATATTTTATCTTTTATACTTCTTTTATTGCATTAAAAAAATTTTTTTTCGGCATACTTACGTTTGGTTGATTATTTGAACAACAAAATATTAATTCTTATGACAATAAATTATTTCAGTATCACAAGAACATCATACAGATAAGATTTGCCATTTACAGTATATCAATTGGTCATACAGTTTCGGAGATAATATAAAATTACTAAAACGCAAAATGCCCCTAGCATAACTTTCATTGTGCAGACGTTTTACCTATTTGCCCATAGATGGCATTCTGCAATTACGTCATTTTTCTGAATCGCGGTGTTAAGACTTTCCGTGGATTGATGACCCTCTCAAATTTTTATGTCCACGTTGTCGTTAGTTGGAGTTCTAAATATGGCATGTCAGCCTGACATGCCTGTCAGGTCAGTTGCTTATTGGTTTCGGTTGTTTCGTTCGTATGGTTGTTGTTGTTGATAGATACCTCATAATAGAAAATATCGTAATTTCGTTGTTGTACGTTTGTTTTCATTGTTTTGTATGTTCGTAGTTTCGTACTTCGTTCTATCGTAATAATCGATACGAGTTATTCGATATTACGATTGTTTTGTAAAGGCGGACGGTGTTCGAGTCGCTCTACCTTTGTTCGTAATTGTTTTCAAGTCTGTGCGTAGTTTGTCGAGAGCATGCCTAAAAGGAAATCTCATTCGTATCTGTCTACTGTGTCTCAAGCTCAACTGTCCCGGCAGACATCACAGACAAGAGCCGCTCGAGTACGCCGTACGGAAGAGAATCTGCCCCTGAAAATGAGCAGCGCCTCTCGAGAAATAGAGAAAATATTTCGCAAGCACGCGCTAGAGAATCTAGCTCCGAGCGCTCACAGCGCCTCGCTAGCCAAAATGTGAGGACCGGGCCCGTGCTCGAGAAACTAGCGCTGAACGTGCGCAGCGTCTATCTGAGTTAAGGCAGCATGTCTCTGAGACAAGGGATAGGGAGACTAGCGCTGAGCGCTCGCAGCGGCTCGCTAGGCAAAATGCCATAACATCGCAGGCCCGCGCTCGAGAATCCAGCGATGAACGTGCACAGCGTCTATCTGTTTGTCTCTGAAACAAGGGACTCCAGACTCCAATAAAAACATCATTTGCCCTGACTATTAACAAGTCCCAGGGACAAACATTCTCTTTGGTTGGCATTGACCTACGAAAAGAATGTTTTTCCCATGGGCAATTATATGTTGGTCTATCAAGAGTGGGATCATCCGAAAAGCAGATTATTCTGTTACCGGAAAATAAAACAACCTCAAACATTGTATATAGAGAAGCTTTAAATTAAATAGATACCTAACTTAAATAAATAAAATAAGTAAAAGGCGACTTAGGGTTAAGTTACCTTGAGCAGAAAAGAGAACTTCGGTAATCTTTGAAGTTACTGATCTGATTCCAAACAATATTTTACTAATAAAATTAAATACAGTAATATCAATCGAGTGTTATCTTATATTAAAACAAGAAATTTTCCGCGGACGAAGTCGCGGGCAGAAGCTAGTCGATACATAAACGCAACGATCGCGTATTTGCGCGACAATCGCTTTTGGTTAGGACGCGGGGTCAATCTTACTGAAAACATATGGCTATACACATGTCGAGAACGCATAACTTAGTCCTGAAGTTCCCATTCAATAACAAACCCAGTGCAAAATATATATCGGATTGCTTTGGACAACAATGTCTCTCCTAATAATGTGATAACAATCAGGCCACTCGTATATATCTGAGGTCGCCTCGGTGAGAGCTCGCGCCGTAGTGGTATTGATTCCGTTTATTTGTGGACTGCTGCAGTCCGCCATCCGCCATGCTTCCCGCCTGTCGCCCCACACCGTCCAGCCAATCGGCTAAATAAAGATTATGTCTAGCCGCTCTAAAATGCTACTGTATCCTGCGAAAACTTTGCTAAATTATTTAATGCTAAAACTGGATATTTCTACTGAGAACTCCGTTCTTTGTTGCGTTAAAATAAAGTCTGAGAGGCAGTTGCTAGTTTAGGAACAATCATAACAAAGACGCTGCTCTTGACTGTGGATCGTAATTTAATTTTATTTTCGTACGCTATAAACACGAATAAGTAATAAAGACAAATTCATAACCTTATTATACGAAAGTAATTTGTACCTGAGCACATTGTTTTATTAGGCCGTAGCTATCTCGATGGAGGTAATTTGTCTCTAGCGATGATCCTTTCATTCAAAGAAGAGTGCGAATCATTCTTCGTAATAACACCTTCGCTCAGTTGGTGTTAAGATTTACGATTTTATTCAATCCAACGTCCCGGTAAATTACGGGGAGCCGAGATCCATTAAGTGCTTAAGTGCCTCCCGAGCACGAAATTGGGGATGATAATGGAAATGGGTTCTTACTATGTTAATATGGGACTTTACACCGAGCGGACCAATTCACGCGTTGTTCCAGCAATATGCAGGGTATTGCGGTATAACCGTTTATGTTATGAATAGCCCTTGATTATGCTGACTCATTACTCGATGGTTACTGTTACTTAGGACTATGTAAAAAGATTAGTCAGGCCTTATAAGTGGATTGAAACACGGAGGTACAGAAAACTTAATAATCTACTTTCTTTTATATGTAGATTGCTTTTAATTACACCTTTTTGGTGTTGGAATAGTAAAAGAATCTTCAGGTAATTTAACTAAGTTTAGATTACTTAAGGTAGACGATTCTTTCTACAGCTAGAGTCGGTAGGTATCGCTCCGACTTTTATACTTTTTCACTACGAAAGAACTTTTAAAATAAAAAGTGAAAAAAGCAGCTCTATTGATACTGCTCTGATACAAGTTCCGAAACAAAATTTACAGCGGAGCGGCAGACAGTGTAATGAATTTATTTTAATCTACCCGTTCTCCGCAGCATAAGCTGGTTCCACTAAGTGATGAGGTCGGTTTCGCCATTCGTAATTTATTTAATTTTCGTATGTCCAAGTTGGCGTCAGTTTACGACGCGGCAAGTTTCTGTGAGAAGGTGGCGCTCCCATTTATCACTCACAACTTTCATAACCGCTCGTCCGATTCCCTCTATGAATATACACGTTACTATGCATTATAGTTATGTTCTTATAATTTATTAGTTTCGGCTCACTAGCTCGATAGAAATGGAAATAGGCGCTCTCATTCGCAACTTTGGCACAATAAAGAAGTTCCAATTCCTTCACACTGGGGCTACAAATGGGATAAGTTTAAGAAAGCAATCGGCCTTATATGGTCGTTATGGACCACTGCGAAGGCGCGGGCGTGAAAACCATTGGAAAGTTTCCTTTATCGCTTCATTTGATATAATTCTTCTACAATAGCTATTTCCGTTTTGGAAACTAGAACTCGATAAACTTTTAAAATAATTTAGTGCTAAATAAATGTTAAGGGTGAACCGAGTCAGGGCGAGTTCGGTCCGAGGTCGTAGAAACAAAATTAATTACGAAATAGTCGAGAAAACTTTTGGGTTGGCGTCGCGTCGTCGGAATAATTGTTGCTAATTGAGTTCCATCCACCTGGGAAAAAGGGACAGGAGGGGATGAATTACATTTGTGACTATGAATGTGCCCGTCCCCGCCCGCCGCGGTGTGCTGCACCTAACGAGTCGTCCTTTAATTACACACATATGCTTGCGGGCTGATATACCGTGGGAAACTACGAGGAAAAGTTATTCGGTAATAATGTCAGTAGGTATACAAAATTTGATATTTTACCTGATCATCGAGCAAACCCTTTTGTTGAAAAGTGACCCCAAATTAAGGTCCAAAGCGGGATCCATTTTTTTTTACAAAAAGAAACTTTCTTTGAAAATCACAATTGTTCCTCTGATTATGAAAGTTTCTCGAGAAGAAATTCAGGTTTCCCAAAATTTAGTGACTTGTTTGATCGTTGAGGAAAAGGTGTCTAGTTTATTCCGCCAGCTTTATCAGTTTTTTGTGATCCCTAGCTAACATTTCAAAGGTCATCTATAATATTATATAAAGACAACCCCACTCGTCTTTTATTTTCGTATAATTTTTCTTGTAGGCATCAGATTTTCTAGGTAAGCGATATTAATATAGAAACATTTATAACTCGAGCTTAAAAAAAATCTTTAATATTAAAACATTAATTTAGTCCCGTCCTTCGATAATGGCAATGGTATAATAATTATGGGTCGAACCCTCTACGCCGCCGTAGACTGTAGAGTCTACGACATTTACTCGTAGCGACTGGGTGCCGGCGATTGCGATGAATTGTCGAGTTGTAGCCCGTAGGTACTAGTATCAGCCGCCTTATCTACGACTGGGGGTATCTCGTTAGAGACGGTCGCGTCAATAGTATTAGGATTACGATGCTGTTCGTCGCGTGATTGGTAATAAGCCAATCATTCGCCACTGATTGGCTTTGAAGATTATATGGAGTTAGAGCTTTTCATGTTTATGGAAACAAAGCTGTCTCGTTACGCTCAGAGTTTGTATAGACATTGTTGAATTTGGAGATAAATACGTACATTACGTGGCTAACTGATTATAGTTTGGAGGGGTGGTTATCTTTGTGTTTGGCTGTGGTAAAGTTAATTCCAATTACGTATTATTCCGTTGTCCACGTAGCCGTGAACCTCCTCCTCAATTTCCATGTAATTGTAACGTTTGATGATAACACAGATAAAAACAATGTATACTTACATACATAATAAGTTATTGTTGAAAAGTTTATACAGGAGCTATCAACTTTCAACAATTCGTTGAACTCGAAATTCTCCAAAACAAAGGTGAGGAAACTCCTTGCAAACTTGTTCATTTACATTTAAACATAGTAC
Organism: Amphipoea oculea; assembly: GCA_945859645.1. NCBI lineage: Eukaryota > Metazoa > Arthropoda > Insecta > Lepidoptera > Noctuidae > Amphipoea > Amphipoea oculea. The sequence continues at coordinate 9,764,565 of OX243862.1, forward strand.
ATAGACTTTGTTAAATTAACTTTTAGATACATAGTTTACAGATCGTTATCCAGGTAAACAACCTATTATAATGTAGTTTCATACATACATTATACTGCCAGTGTATACATGGATAAAGTTCTTGAATGTTGCCAGTTTATAATAATAATTAACTGTAGGTACCTCATACAGGAAGTGACGTGATCATACATACATCAAAAAGATTCAGCGCGTCATTTTACTTACTTATTTAGATAGAAGCTCGCTATACAGGCTGTTTTTGAATGACATATTTCGTCCTCATATGTTTTGTATATTTTTTTGGAAATAGAATATAAGAATGCTTTTACGAAAATAAATGATGTAGTATTTGTAATATGAGCTGAGCCATGGTTTGCGTTGATGCAACTGAACAAAAGTGGTTATTAGGCGGATATTTGAAGCGACTGCATCTGCATTTCATCCGATAATATCAGTCAAGAACTTTTCTTTTGCTTGCTTGCTGACCGCTGACTCTTTTTTTTAGGAAACGATGAAAGATTTTTTCAAAAGAAATCCATTCTTTTTTATAACGTAACAATCGTTCCTACTGTCAATCCGTCTATTAATATAAATAGCAGCCTGTATCTGTAGGTAGGTACAGATGCCAGCGCATCAGCCTACTACAATTTGTCAAATTTCTTTAATAGATTTTCAACTTTATCGCTAAAGTGTAAGGTTCAAAGTTGATTGAGAAAATTTGACAGTTTCGGGTAGCTTGATGTGCTGGCGTCTATACCTCGGTACATCGGTAGGGACACGAGGTAGCTCGGAGGGGCGACGAGACCTAATTAGCATCAACTTAATGAATATGTAATGCTTGTTAGGTAATTTAATTATACTCGCCTTGAAAGTAATTTTGAATGCAGCCTCCATTTTCCGCTACAAAATTATTGTAAACAGCCATTTTTCGATGATGTTCCGGAATATATTTAAAGTAATTTGTGTTAATTATGTTCGTCTCGTTGGTTATAAAATAATAAGCTCGCGAATTTTGGCATTTGGTTAGAACAGGATGGAATTTGTATTCCCTTTATGTATTTTTCAGGAAAGGAATGTATATTACAAAACAAAAATGTGTGAGGTTCATCACTGTAGAGGAAAATATCGTGAAGAAACTGGCATGTCCCAGAACCAAAAAGTAGCAGACTAGTTAGTACCAGCCACCAACCTGCACAGTGGCCTCTCTCACAAATAATAGGCCTGTGTCCAGCAGTGGGAACATTAAAGTCTGATTATGCTATGTGCCGTTAGTGGGTAAATACTAGTAGAAACAAACCACAGGTACTAATTAGTATAAACATAAGCATAATCAGCCTATAACGTCCCCAATGCTGGCCTCCTCTCTGTGCTAGGGAGTGGGCCATTATCCACTACGCGGTCCCAGTGCGGGTTGGTACCAATCACTAATGTATAACTATCGATTTACTCAAGATACGCGTTTTTAAAACATGAATATATGAGAGTGCCATCAGAAGCCATTAACATAAATTTTCAATAAACATCAGTTAATGCCGCACTGTATATTTGGCCGTCAGTATAATCTAAATGCATCCACCAGAAGGTGTTCTACTTCGAAGATGTTGTTATTCACGGTATGCTGTTATTAGCTCCTGTCAAAACGCCAGCAGTTTGAACTAAGTCCCGCCTAGCATTTATGATGGTTGGACTATTAGTGAAGTTGTGCAAGTTTTGCTACTCGTATCAGTCTAGGTGTGTATTATTATCGTTGAGCGAAGTGTTCCAAATTTGGAAGAAGGGCAGTAAAGGCTGGCGCACATTTGAGCGGGCTTGCAACGCACTGGCTGATCGCTCGCCAGGCATATTGCGACTGATCAGCCAGTGCGTTGGGAGCCCGCTTAAATGTGCGCGAGCCTTTACTGCCGTTCTTCCAAATTGCCAGCAATATTGCGACTGTTACCGCTACCCCGGAACATAAAGGGCTAAGGAAGTAACACGGATGGGTTTTAGTCAGTAAGAGTCTGACACTCCCTTCCGCTCCACCCAGAGCGGGAGGGGTCATTCGATGAATTCCCATCCATAAAAAAAGGCATATTGCGACTACTGTTATGTTTTGCGATGCGGCCCGCCTGTAGCGTGTGCTGGTTCATACAAAATGTACGAAAGTGATCTAGGGGTATTTTTCGCGAGCGTCATTGTATTGGAGTGAAAACAGTTCAAATTCAAATCCGAAATGTTCCAAGCTGTTTAAAAACAATTACTGCGTTGGTGCGACCCGCCGCGGCTCCAATGTGGCGCCTCCCGCGGCTGTACTGTGCACTTAGCTTAATAATACCTACTTAAGTTATGTTTCTTGAATGTAATATGAATACTTTTGTTCTGTCTCTCAATATATTGGTAAAAAATTACAAGACATTTCCAATTCAATTTTCATTTCATTGGCAATTTCTTGTAATTTTTTTCTTTCCCTTTTTTCGTTGGTGAGAATAAACATCATCTATTGTCCACCACAGTCAAGAAAAAACCGGCCAAGTGCGAGTCGGATTCGCCCATGAAGGGTTCCGTAGCAGCAAGTAACATAATATAAAAGTTCTTGTAGTTCGTTGTAACTTTGTGAAAGGTAAATTGCGGTTTTCGATTTATGACGTATTAAAAAAAAACTACTTACTAGATCTCGTTCAAACCAATTTTCGGTGGAAGTTTACATGGTAATGTACATTATATATATATTTTTAATTTTTTCATTCTCTTATTTTAGAAGTTAGAGGGGGGGGGGGGGACACACATTTTACCACTTTGGAAGTGTCTCTCGCGCAAACTATTCAGTTCAGAAAAAAATGACATTAGAAACCTCAATATCATTTTTAACCGACGAAAAAACGGAGGAGGTTATCAATTCGACGCGTATATTTTTTGTTTTTTTTTTTTTTTTTTTTTTATGTATGATCACGCATAACTTTTTACAGAGCAGTCCGATTTTGATCATTCTTTTTCTATTGGGAAGGATATACCCCGAAGTTGGTCCCATATAAATTTAGAAAAAAAAATCCAACCCTAAGGGTAGGAAAACAGGGGATGATTGATTGTTCACTCACTGATTGTAATGTTTGACCACGCATAACTTTTTACAGAGTAGTCCGATTTTAATAATTCTTTTTCTATTGGAAAGGATATACCCCGAAATTGGTCCCATGTAAATTTGGAAAAAAAAATCCAACCCTAAGGGTAGGAAAACAGGGGATGATTGATTGTTCACTCACTGATTGTAATGTTTGACCACGCATAACTTTTACAGAGTAGTCCGATTTTAATAATTCTTTTTTTATTGGATAGGACATACCTCAAAGTTGGTCCCATGTAAATTTGGAAAAAAAAATCCTACCCTAAGGGTGGGAAAATAGGGGTGATTTATTGTTCAGATTTTAATGCTGAGCTGTGTATTACAATTAAAATAAAAGGCCTATCTATGTTGGTATATAAAGCCTGTTTTTTTAAGTATTTTATTATATAAAAAAGAATAATTAAAGTAGGATTATATAACAGTTAATATCTAAAGTAAGGTAGGTAGCTATTTTCAAAGTAGTCAAAAATTAAGCATGTAGTAATTAGTAAATTATAGCCTCAAAAAATTATAAAATAAAAACTTTTTAACAAAAAAATTAAACCTCCGAAAAAACTGAAAAGCAAAAAATAAAAACCTTTTTTATTTTACCTTAATATATAAGTTCTTAAACTAATGCAAGTATACCTAAGAAATTTTGAGTCGGCGCCAAACAATCAATGAACAATGATCACTAAATTACCTTAAATTTAAAGAAATAACCAAATCAAATTAATAATGCAACGTGAAATCTCCAGCGATAAATATAACATTCCAAACAAAAAATGCGCTCTCTGCACGACCACTCGCAACGATATTAAGTTGCTTGTTTGGCGCCGACTCAAAATTACTTAGGTATACTTGCATTAGTTTAAGAACTTATTTATTAAGGTAAAATAAAAAAGGTTTTTATTTTTTGCTTTTCAGTTTTTTCGGAGGTTTAATTTTTTTGTTAAAAAGTTTTTATTGAAGACCTATCCAATATCCATAGATAGGTCACATCGTCACATCCCCACACGTACAGGTTTGATGAAAAAACATTTTTGGAGTTTCAGTTGTAAGTATGGGGAACCCCAAAATTTATTGTTTTTTTTCTATTTTTGTGTGAAAATCTTACTGCGGTTCACAGAATACATCTACTTACCAAGTTTCAACAGTATAGTTCTTATAGTTTCGGAAAAAAGTGGCTGTGACATACGGACGGACGGACAGACAGACAGACATGACGAATCCATAAGGGTTCCGTTTTTTGCCATTTGGCTACGGAACCCTAAAAAGGTGTTTAAATGCGCGCTGTGAGAAATAACTTGATACGAAATAATCTTTTCATCGTATGAATACGGGGACTCCTGGGAATACGTTAGCAGAATCACAAATCCAAAGCTAATCAATAAGAATACAATATAACATCGAAAATCCACTATCAACAAATGGACATCGCATTTCATAATGGACATTTTGGTCGAGGCTATAGGCCAATCCCATTTAAAAATAATACAGCTAAAACAGACGATGTCACCTGTGATTTGCATTAAAAGCTCTTCATCCAACGAATGGAACCGGGTCGCTCGTGTAGATTGAGTGCATTTCGACGTTAACCTTTTAATATTATGTTGTATTTTCAGAGTTGAGTTTTAACTACTTTTCAGTTGACGTTAGGTTTTCTGAAGGTGTCAGCTTTTGAACGGGTCGATACGTAAATTGCATTAAAAACTAAATAATATCATCTTAAGCTGCGTCTACGCCAGGCGAGCCGAGCACGAGTGGAGCACAAACGGAGCACGAATTCACATGGCGAGGCGTGCTCGTCCGAGGCTCGTAAGTCGGTCCACACTACACGAATTTGTGCTCGGCTCGTGCTCGGTTGTCCCACTACAGGGCCTTTGCCCTGCAGCGGAACAGTTAGGTATAAGGTGATCTTGGTTAAGGCATGAGGATTGATCACCACACTTGCTCAAGGCGAATTGGTGATTTCGGACTTATATTAATTATAAGTCCAGGTTTCCTTACGATGTTTTTATTCACCGATGTAAAATAAATATAGAAAGTACATTGAGAGTATTATTGAGAGTCACTTGTGTAGTACTTGCCCAGATTTGAACCTACAAACTCGTGTAAGAGAGGTGAGGCCTTAACATGGCCATCACGCCACTCCCTTTCCTTCCAATACAAATTGTATTATTAAATGGACAGAGTAACCGGAAACACACAAACGAAGCAAGTTAATAAAAAGCTTGTAGTAAAAGGCAGGCCGTCTTGGCCTCGGGATCCAACGTGAGGAGGTTAAATAAACGCACTATAGAGAGTGGCAGGGACACCAACTAACAAAAAATAAAATTAGCTGTTCCATACATTTTGACCGCGTAGGTATTGCACTTTTCTATGAAACAGCAGTGTTTGAAGACTAAGGTCTTCAACCAGTGCGTCCTGCCCGTCATGACATCGGTGCTGAAACGTGGACACTGACGGTCGGGCTGGTCCAAAAATTCAAGGTCGCTCAGCGCGCTATGGAGCGAGCTATGCTCGGAGTCTCTTTGAAGGATAAAATCAGGCATGAAATTAGTTACCGACATAGCTTGCAGAGTAAGCAAACTGAAGTGGCAGTGGGCTGGCCATGTCTGTCAAAGGACCGATGGCCGGTGGAGCAGACGAGTCCTGGAGTCGAGACCGCGTAGCTAGATGGACGGACGACCTAAAGAAGGTGGCTGGGGTAGACTGGATGCGGAAGGCGGAGGACAGGGTGCTGTGGCGCAGTCTGGGAGAGGCCTATGTCCAGCAGTGGACTGCGATAGGCTGAGTTGATTGATTGATGAAAACATGGTTACAGTTTGCACGTCGGAGCCACCCTGTATTGTTACGAAAATAGCTCAAAGCTCACGTGGCGTTGATAAGATTAGCCGGCTAGCGAAGCTGATTAGTTTCGTCGTCAGTCGAGGCTTACGTTACCTGGCTGTTACAAAAGAAGGTACTGTGACAGCAGCGGGCCTTCAGGGATGACAGAGGATAAAAAGAACAGTGTTAGCCCCGTTGTACTCACACGTTTTTCTTGCCGTGAGAAACTATGAATTATTCGCCTTGTGTTGGCACGGTCGTCAGTGTTATATGGATCACTATGGAAGCTTGTTGACAAACACGTTTTTTTTTTACCGCGCGTTTTATACGCCGTACCGAAAAGACACCATACCGTGTACAAAGGGCCTTACGCCCGTTGTAGTCGCCGTCAGATATATTGTAGCAGACAAGGTGACCAAATACTTTCGAACATTTTAAAATGTCAATAAGTTCCATACATTACAAGTTACCTTTAATATCTGAACATTCATTACTTCATTAATATCTGAGCAGATGCTAGTCAATAATTTCTATACAAACAACTAACCAAAAATATCTGAACACTTACAACGTCAAGTGTATCTACACAGACAAACACTGAGCTTACCTAATTCGTTACTGCGTGATATAAAGGACGAACCAAAAACGACTATCGACTTGACTATCTGTGGTTAGTCCAGTCATTTGGTAGTTTTACCTGGAAAGTTTTTTAACTGGTGATTTTATTGAGGTCGAGGTGCTCTCTTCGAATTTTCACATTGTCCCAAGAGTTCTACCGCAAAGGCATAAATGACTATTGATTTTACCAAAAAATTTTGAAGACATAAATTGAAGGATATTTTCTCTAGTTTAATTTTGTTGATTAATGTGTTATCGTAAAATGAGTTGGAAAGGAGATATTGTCAAAAAACTGCTATATTAGGCGCCATTTTTTCAATATGGCGGTGCGAGCGGTAAAGATGAGCGACAAAGTGAAAATTCGAAGAGAATACGTCGAACTCAATAAAAAAATAACCAATTTTCAAAACTCCCGGAAAAAATTCCAGGTAACACCCTTTTTGAACACCAAACGACTGTTCTAGGTATAAATACGATGGAAAGGTAATAAAAATTGTATAGAAAATAATTTGTTTAAGATACAACTGATATTTTATGTTAATGTCACACTTGACGTTGTAAGTGTTCAGATATTTTTGGTTAGTTGTTTGTATAGAAATTATTGCATCTGCTCAGATATTAATGAAGTAATGAATGTTCAGATATTAATGGTAACTTGTAGTGTATGGAACTTATTGACATTTTAAATTGTTCAGAAGTATTTGGTCACCTTGTCTGCTACAATATATCTGACGGCGACTGTACAAACGCCAGCACATCAAGCTACCCGAAACTGTCAAATTTTCCCAATCAACTTTGAGCCTTATAGTTTAGCGATAAAGTTGAAAATCTATTAAATATATTTGACAGATTGTAGTAGCTTGATGTACTCGCGTCTGTACATAATGTGTGTACGTTTTTCTTGCCGTGTAAAACCACGGTTGATTCGCCGTATGTAGGCTCAGTCATCAGTGTTGTATAATATCACTATGGAAGCTTGTTGACAGACATGGTGCTATTACGGCTCGGCGCAGTCGTCGTATGGGCATATACAAGCTGACACGATTTTTCTACGACGCGGTTAACACACCGTACTTACCTTACAGAAACAGTGCCGTGTACAATGGCCCTTACTAGTAGTTTTCAAAACTGCTCACCAATTTATCCGTCACTCTTAACTTGTGGAGATGAAAAAGCAACCTTTGTTTTTAATTTTTTGTGTACGTAAATTGTATCTGAATTCTTTATTGAATCCCTTTGTTCATAATACTTTAAAAACTAGAAAAAGTTTCCTTATTTATAACTCTACCTACAAAGTTTTTCGTTCCCACTGCTGGGACTCAGGCCTCCTCTCTGTGAGAGGGAATGGGCCGTAATCTAGCATGCGGGCCCAGTTCGGAATGGTAGTTGTCACTTGTCTACGAATTTTGGTTCTAGGAATGTTTCCTTTCACCGTTTTTGAGAGCAGTAGTGATGCAATAATTTACACACGACCTACAACCCGTAGGTCGCGGCCGTTACCGTTACCACTGGGCCACCACTACTCCGAACCAATGTTAGAATAATAATATTAATTTCTTGCCAAAGTTATCAATGTGATTCTTTGTTCCAAACTAGATTGTTTTATTAAATACTAGCTTCTGCCCGCGACTTCGTCCGCGTGAAATTCGTACTTTCCTCTAAAAGTTTCGAAAATGTATGTTGGTATGATCTTTCTAATTAATTACATAAATAGGTATTCGGGCCAATTTTTAAATTTATAGAACAAAAGAATCAGATTTTTCAAATAGACTGTATCCCCGCTTTTCACCCCCACAGGGGTGGAATTTTGAAAAATCGTTTAAGATGTGTTCATAACTTGACTCAAAGTTTATTTATACCAATTTTCGAGCTAATCAAGCCACGCAGTAAAATCCTCCCCTTTAAAATTAACTACCTCTTTTCACACAGTTAGGGTTAGTAGTTAGATTTTCGAAAAACCCTGATACACGTTGTTAATTATTTTTAGTCCTTAGTATAAATACTGAGTTTCAAGTTAATCGGACAGGGCGTTAAAATTTTAGAAAATTTTAGAAAAACGAAAAATTCCAAACTTCACAATTTACTTAGATAAGTATTCGTGCCAAGTTTCAAGGTTATTAACTCAAGAAATAAGATTTTTCATACAAACAAAATCCCCCCTTTTCACCCCCTTAAAGGTTGAATTTCCAAAAACCCCTTCTTATTCGATACCTACTCTTCACTAAGAACACACCCTCTAAAATTCATGTCCCTAGGACCAGCGGTTTAGACTGTGCGTTGATATTTCAGTCAGGTCGTTAATCCCCCTTTGGGGGAGAAATTATCAAAAACGCTGAGACACGTATAAATTAATTTTCAATCGCTAGCCTAAATACAAAATTTGAAGATCCTAACTTTAAAACTGACGGACTTTCATACAAACTTTCATTCCCTATTTAACTCCCTTGGGGTTGAATTTCAAAAAATCCTTCCTTATTCCTTGTCTACATTATAAAGGGAACCATTGTGTAAAATTTCAGCTTTCTAGGTCCAAGGGTTTGCCATTTATTTTTTTGATATTTTCAATGTACAGAATTTTCACTTCTACAGATTTATTATTATAAGTATAGACTAGCTTCTGACTGCGACTTCGTTCGCGTGAATTTTCTTGTTTCCCGATTCACCCCGCCGCATTACATCGGGATGCTATTATTTCGTTTCCGCATAGCGTTCTTTCTGACTTTTTTTCTTTTCGGGTCCTAAGAGTCATAGCGTGATGGTAAATAGCCTATAGCCTTCCTCAAGAATTGGGCAATCAAATTCAAAAAAGCGCGTTCATACAAACAAACTCTTCCACTTTATTATTACCTATATTTTAGATATAGATTTTATTATACAAGTTCATGATAACTTAAACTTACCATAAAGCTGAAGCTAAGTACGAGTAGGTAAAGCCACTTTTAATGAGTAGCATTCGCGATTATATCCAATAAGTAATTTTCTAGTATGACGGGAAATAAAATGGCTATACGTAAGTATTATTATGGCAATAATCGTAACGATATAGCTGATTATACTCTCATTTTCTCATAGCAGAAAAGTTTTTCCGATTATCTTAAAAAACGACTTCCGAAGTCGTTTTTAGAATGCCTTCACGATTGCATTGCAGGCTTATTCTTCTTTATCTCTTTTTTAAAGTTTTAAACACCCTTCTGTGTTTCAGTCTACGAAAGAGTTTAATACCGGGAAACATAATCACATCCTGTATTCAATTTATTTACCTTTGTAAAAACCGCGTAAATATTCCTATTCCTCTCTCAAAACGGAATACACGTTCATTAAAACAGTACATGCACACAATCCTCTCAAATTCTATTGTTGGTCTGTAAATTAGCACCACTAGACTAGGGTTCATTACATATGAACGAATATTCCGCTATTAGACCGACCGAGACTGCACTAAATTGGTAGAAGCCGACCGGCGCCTGCACCGCGGCCACTAACAACGACGAAGGTGGAATTTATTCCACTTTATTACTATTCAAATCGATATTTTATTATGTGCCCTAGTTTCTCTTACGACAGTGATTTCGTTTAAGTGACAGCAGAATATGAGGCGAATCACAATTACGTCAGTCCAGACAAAGCCGTGTTGTTCGAGGCCCAAACTATTTTAAATGGATGGGGTTATCCACTGTTACACAGATTACATAATACTGGAATAACCTGATTTCAGTTTCGGATGTCTGACCGCGTTCGCGAATCTTGGCATGTGTGGATGAAGGAATTACAGTGCACAAGGAAATGTGCGCTCGATTAGTTCCGTAAGGAGAAGCTCTGGCTTTGTCACATAGATCTCGCTGTTGAACTAGAAGAGCCTGGTTGTATTTTGTACACCCCGTCTTGGTATGCATGTAAGCATTATAATGTTATCCTACCAATCCTACTTCCTACTAATATTATCTAGGTATAATAAATCTGTAGAAGTGAAAATTCTGTACATTGAAAATATCAAAAAAATAAATGGCAGGGGGTGTTACTAGACCGACACCGAACCAAAAATGTGATTAAAAAAATTTTTGTCTGTTTGTTTAGGCATCACGCAAAAACTACCGTTTCGATTACGATGAAACTTGGTATAGTTATTCTTTAATATCCTGGGCACCACACTGGGTACTTTTTATCCCGGAAAAGTATATACAATAAAAAACAAACTTAATTTTGCGGTTCGATCCCTAGACCCGATTACTGTACCTACCGCAAATAATAAGTTTGTCATAGGTTACGTAGATGGTGTGTTCTTTGTGAAGAGTAGGTATCCACTAAGAAAGTGTTTTTCGAAATTCCAACCCTAAGAGGGTGAAATTTCACGCGGACGAAGTCGCGGGCAGAAGCTAGTTATAAATATAAATGTTTGGAAGTCTAGATGTTTGGATATTTGTTACTCAATCACGCAAAAACGGAAACTGAACGTAACATACTATATACATATGTACTAGGTACTTCACTAGTTTACAAAAACATTTTTTTTGTTCATGATATGAAACATATATTATTTATGTAGGCTATGGACGGTAATTAAACAAATATTTTTTTATTTTTCGTAGCCATGTTTGTAAATATGTGAGCACCATGTATCTATCAGATAATTAATTTATATGTCATGGTTTCGTTTTTAATTCTTTTACCTATTGTGGTATAGTAATTTTATTTTAGGTGCATCGTCCTCACATGTTATTATATAATTAATGTGCCCATGCAAAATAGTGTACCTAAAACATTTTAAATGAGTAATGGTGGAGTTTCTTGCCCATTCTTCTCCATACGAAAACTACCTTTTGGAATGGGCGACTAGAATCAATTCTATTTTAAGATAATTTTTGACGTTCAAAAGTGCCTTTTATGTGCCTATTTGAAATAAATGCTTTGACTTTGACTTTGTAGCACGTCACAATTCTGAGTAATAGAGGTATTTGAAAACTTTTTATGCACTAAAAAAAGTGACAATTACAAAGAGGTTGTTGAAAATCTATTGCAGAATTATGAGCGTATGGGTGTAAATATGTCACTAAAAATTTATTTTTTGCATTCCCATTTAGAATTTTTTTCCAGAAAATTTTAGTAGTGTGAGTGATGAACACGATGAGCGATTTCACCAAGATTTAAAATCATTTGAGCAAAAGTAGATCAAGGTTTTTGGGATCAAAATATGCTAGGTGACTATTGTTGGTCTGTTGTGAGAGATACAGATGAAAAGATTTACAAAAAAGGAGCAAAACTTACCCATTTTTAACTGTCTATTGTTTATTTAGATGTAGTTTTTTTTTGTGAAAATCTTAGGTAATAGGTAATACGGGCTGGTGTCCGCAACTCCACGTCAATGCGCGTATTTTGCGTACGGTTGTGAAAATCTTAATAAATATTTAAAAAAACTGACGTGCTGGATTTTATTAAATATTTTTTCTGAGATGCAGATACCCAAAGTAACGTAACCGTATATATTCCATTTCATGAACAAAAGTCATGTAAACTAGTGTTATTATTTGATGGAAAAAATCCTGGCAACGAAGCATGATTAGGATAGTTCAATAAAATATACAGGGGCACTAAAAGGTGTGCTTTCAGAGTATTATAAAACGTAACACTATGAAAAGAGCTGGCTCATGCGAGCCTGTAACACAGCGCCTACATTTCGTGTTCGTTCGTGATGCAAACACATAAAAGTTGTGTGTGGCAGCTGTGAGAGGTAATGGTCCCGAAATAATTTTCTTCGCTGAATACTGAATGCTATCGAAGTTTAAGCGGCACGGCGTTAAATGTTCCGTTATCCGTTGAAAACGTCCAAGAACTATGTAAAACACTACAATTTTGTAGCCTTTTAAACCGTGTCGTATTTTTACCTGCACGGGTGAAGGGGTGAAGCGCCTGAGTGCTTATTAATATTTTCGGTCTTATATGACGTTCAATATAACAGGTGACAGCGTCCAGACAGGGTAGTTTTCTATTACGAAAATATAAACTCTCCGGACGAGGCACATCACATAAATTCATAATTTAGTGGACCAACCGACGTCACGTATTTTTAGCTAACGCTTTAGTGCCAAATGAAGCTTGCTAAAATCCCAGAGTAGCAAGAAACGAAACAATTTATGATTTATTTTGCTAAGCTTGATGGAGGTTTAGAAAATGTAGTGCGGTTGTTTAGTTTTCTCTGCACAAACATTATACTTACTAACATTTATTTCCTTGAACGTTCCTGAACTTAGGATGTCTAAATAACTTTATTTTGTTGTTTTCTGACTACGTTTTGGAGCTCAACATTTTCAGCGAAGGCGGGTGCAAATTGTTTTCGCATATTTTATTTCTTACCCAAACAAAAAGGCTTTCAAGCACGGTAAATATAGAAACACCAAGGAAACTTTTTAATGTTATAAGATTTTGTTTTTACTGGCATATTCGCGGGTATGGCGGCGCGGGTGCAATTAAAGATTATACCCCAGTATTTGCATAATATTGGGGCGTGTATAAAGTAGGTACCTACGCCGAAGAAAAATATGGAAAGGCGCAAAACAATGGCCGGCCATTCCCCAGATTACTAAGGCTTTATAATCGCTGAATTACGGAAACAAAGGCTCGGGGTAAAGATGTTTTCCACCATTTTTTTTGCGAATTACATGTACCTAATAATTACATTTATTGTATTCGGTTTCAATCAAAGAATCTACAAATATTATTTTTTGCTTTGATAGAAAAAGGTTACAAAAGGAAACGTTTCTGAAGAGTGATTTTGTTTCAGTCGATCATTGGTTTAGGCGAAAACCAAAAGGCTTTGAAGAAATACAAATCCATCTAAAACAACATGTTTTTTATTGTAAAAAAATTGTAGTCCGGCTAGACAAACATGTAAGATAATATTTATACAATTCGGAAACCCCGAGTCAGGATAAATAACCGTTGGTTTATTTCTTTTCAGATATCTTTTATAACTATGCCTACATACAGTAGCCAACTCAGGTAGGTACCTCACATAACTCACTTTAAGGCCACATCAGTCCACATCAAGACCCAGGGGTAAAAAGGTCTCGCCCATAATTTGGCAAAAATACTTAGGAGTACCTACTTGAAAATTTTGGACGGCTGTCTTGAGCACGCGTACTAAAACTTTCTAAGAGAAGTCGTCCCAACGAGAAATCTCCTCGGAAGCCGGGGAAGTCGGGTAGATTTATGACGCCAGTTACAGTGACGCAGGTATTTTCACTAAGGAAAACTGACCAATACCTTTACACATTTTTTCTAAAGAGATTATACTTTTCGAGTGTCGGGTGTGTTCGAACAATATTGACACCTCTCAGCTGATACGTATTATGTCGAAACTTGTGTGTATTCTGGAACTTATGTTCGGAAGCTTGACAGTTTTGTTTAACTTCACTTATTTGTGTGGGACTAACATTTAAGTAATGTTTAAGTTTGGCATGTAAATCCATAGTAAACTAGGAATATATTATCGAAGCTTGAATCGAATTATAATCATGAGGTACGGTACCTGTAGATATATAGGTTTAGATATCTAGTGTGAGTTCTAAGCTTAATAGATGGGGCGACGACCCCTAAGTTTCCCGTGTGGGGCATTTAAAAGATTATCGATATATAGGGTAGGGAACTCTTACCCTGATAGCATCATGCAGAAAAACATGCTTTCTCAGTTACCTAATAGAAACTCGCACAAGGAAACTGTAGCCTAATTGCGTAATACACTATACAATTGTAATGCCTTTCATTTGGACAATTCAACAATATTCATTGCGTTATTTACGTTGTAAGTAGACGAATTTTTAAACTTATGAAGCGATGGATAAGGTTCTTCCTTTAAAATCTGAATGGAAGATTATGATTGAATATGTGTTATGCAATTAGGGTGCTCGTCTAAGTTAGTACGCGGGACCAGCACCCTGTTTCTAAAACGGAAGTCAAGACAAAAATTAGCTACCAAATTAATTAAATTCAAATTTTCTTACGTTTTTTGCAATTTTCAGGTCAGTGTCAGGTTGTATCTTGATCAAAATATGATTCGCGACTATAACAGGTACGTATTTACATAATTATAATAATTAGAATCATTAATACATCTTTCTAAGATAGATTTCTGCCGTTAAGAACAAATCTTGTATGGAAAAGTGTTTATGGTAGAAATCTAACTTAATGAGATATAATTATGTATTAATGATTCTAATGACTATAATTCTGTAAATACATATCTATTATAGTCGCAAATCAAATTTTGATCAAGATACAACCTGACAATGACCTGAAAATTGCAAAAAACGTAAGAAAATTTGAATTTCGCGGGCTACCACTTCACCTTAACAATTTTCAATAGCGTATCAAGTGTCGTATCAAGTGTGTTGACACTTGATACGCTATTGACAATTTGTTAGCTAATTTGTTAACCAATCACAGGTTCACAGCACTGCAGTTGTGCTGTGAACCTGTGATTGGTTTTATACAGGGTGGCAGGGGCGCCGACGCGCAACCGTTACCATGTATTCAGTTCATGATTCTGGATTCTGGCACCCTGCGTTGAAATTTTTTGAGAGTTTATTAAAAAAAAAATAGCTCTGCCATACATTTTGACCGCGTAGGTATTGCACTTTTCTATGAAACAGCAGAATTTTTTTTGAAGTGAAAACTTCTTACGGCGCGTTCGGCATTTTTTGAGATGGGAAAATACCACTGAATTCGCGCCACCTGTTACCGTAAGCCGCTTCGGATGTGTTCGGCTGTCCACTGGATGTACTCGGTTTTAATGTATATCAGACAATGGTATTATAAGGTGATATCCGATATGTCAGTGAGTGATGGCAAGGTATTCTGTTTGTGTTTTGTTTTCACTTCTGTCGGCACTCCCGGAGTGCCACTGTTTTTTTTTAATAACCTTGAACCATTTCTACGCTAGGGGGTCTAGAATCATGTGCTGAATTCATGTTTTCAGTTTGCGCGTCGATGTATACTATCCACCCTATATTATCAACAACCAATCGGATCACTTGCGTTTAATTTTTTTACACGTTGATAATTCTCGTTGCAAAAACCGGGTGTTAATCTCTCGACAACGTACACCATACTATTGTATGAAGATCGCTTGTAGTCTTGTTACTTGAAGTGTAGATAGTGCCATCCACGTAAACAGATAGAACTATAGAAGACATCAGGAACAAAAGCTAGTTGTTGTAAACACGTTCCTCCCAATACCATTGTTGGTGGTACCGCTTCGCTTATATTTCTCATCCACTTAGCTCTATCGCTGACATCCGTGACGGAAATGTTCCATGTCACCATATCCCAGTGTTCCGTAACCATCAGTTGAAAAACACTTACAAACTATTTTTAACCGACTTCAAAAAAAGGTGCAGGATCTGTTCGTTTGAATCTTTTTTTTTTGTTCTAGAAAATATGATTCTTTTGTGCATTCAGTTTTCGATTCTAACGCGTAAAGTATTTCAGTTCATGCATATGTTTCAGCTTTCCGATTGATTTGCATAACATCACGCCTTGTTTCCCTGAAGGGTTGGGCAGAGGTATACCTATAGTACACCCTCAATTCGCCAGTTATGTTTAAGTCCCATCTAATAGGGGGCAAGCCTATTGCCATCAGCCGGGCACAATTCCAGGCTCCGGGTTACTAATGAGAAATTCCAGATTAAAAAATCCAATAACACTTTGCCTGACATGGAAATCGAGCCCAGGTCCCCATGCTCAGCAGTAGCACTTGCGCTTTTCTACTTATGAAAATAAAAACAAAATCGTTTCATTTGTAAACCTAAATAAAACAGTGAATTTAAATAGGACACGGTTTAAAAGTTGTCGGAACCGTGAAATCTACAATAGACTAAAAGCTAAGGACTTAATTACTTAAAGTATTTCAGTAAGCCTATTGGGGTCTAATCTATTTTCCTCGTAAGAGGCCGAAAGGAATGTAGTCTACAGCCGGCAATTTAGAGTTGAATTAGGAAGTTTAACGTTTATATTTTGTTAAGGAATCTTTAAAATTGCTCTCCTTTCTTTCCTTGTTTTTAAACCAATTTTCTTTTACGGAGTCAGGAAAAGTAATTGAAAAATCTAGATGAAACCGCGGCGTTGTGCGCTTCACAACTTTTTAGACTCGACTTTTTATTTCCCATCTGTCTTTTGTCAAGTTAGTCAATTTCAACCACTACTTGATTCAAGGAATTCAGTAATCGAGTAGATAGAATCGAATACCAACATGAACTTAAAAATATCATCCGAACTGGAAATTCAGATGAAAGTAAACAAGTTAAAAAAAAGGAATAAGCAAGCCAAACAAAAAAAAAATTATTCGGAAAATTCAATACCTATTGAATTTTTCGGCTACATTTTTTTTGGTAGGTAAAACTGTACTAGCTATCTGTATGAATATGAGACATGCGTATTTTTTTGCACAAAATTTGGTTCTGTATACCTTATTGGGCTAAATATGCTTGTAATAAATGTCCGAATCCGAATCTACGATCACCAGCTTGGGGCCTGATTTTGTTCGTTAACGTCGAAAAACTATATAAAATGAAAAACAATTTTCATTAAAATTCACAATTAAAACTGCTTTTTTGCGTCTTTTGTTCGACTTTTAAAGCTCAATGAAAAGCGTAAATGTTGAACAAAACAAAAAAGACAGAGAAATTCAGGAAACAAGAATACCGAAACATTTCGTTCCGCACTTAATAAACAATTCGAAGTCATTTCCTAATGAATAAAGTGCTGTTACCAATTGATTGTCAAGAAACTCGTTACTACAAAAGTAATTACGACTTCCTCACTTGTTGAACTCATTTTCCTTCTCATTGGATGGAAGCAATCTATTTGGCCAGTAACTGGTGTTAACAGTTGATCCTCGGAGCTTATACTATCAACAATATCTGAGGAAGTTCCGCAAAGATCGCAGGAGAAAGGCTTAATTACAGTTCTCGATGAAGTTAAATTAAATGTTGCGACCTACAGGTCTATAACACTGTGTGTTATGACTTTAATTAAAGGAGGAATATGAGATTACTAGAGGTTTCCTGTAACTTTGTGTAACTATTGAATCAAAAACATAATAAAATGAGGTCTACTTGGTAATGAAAGTTATGATTGATTGACCAAAACTAAAACAAATAGGCCGCGTACACACCAAAACGCATTTTTAGCCGCCAAGCGGTACGGTACGCAGTTTACTGTATTTCCATACATATTTGACTGTTCGTTCACATCGAACCGACAATACGATATTATGACTTCATGTGCACACTGGGGTCACAGTGAGCCGGCTTACAATTGGCGGCCGACTATACATCCGCACGTCTGGTGTGAACACGGCTTTATGGGACATAGAACGCTGATTAACTTGTCAACGATTTGAACATAATTCCAGAAAACAACAACAAAATACGCTTGTTATTATGTTTGGTACATGTTTTTCTGAACAAGCAAAGATGTTCTAACAAACTACGAAGGTGTCGTCTGACAAGAGGTCTCGAGTCAGACCCTGCCCAGTTGACCTATTGTCAGAACGAGCTCGTACTACAACTTACCTGAAGGGCACGCATGGAAGGCGGAGCCGGCTTATCCTTTCTTTCCTAAGCCGTTAGATAATAGACACATAGTAAGGGAGGACCGAGGTACTTGAAAGTTGAAGTATTGCTTTATCAACTTGGTATTAACTAAGTACTTTTATTTTGCTGGGTTTTGATGTCGGAACGTGGCTATTAGATACTTATTATTATTATTGCGTCGATGGAGAAACAGAAAGATGAAAACATTTTTTAATTCATTTATCTTTTAATTTATGTACCCCACGGATTTTTTACTAGGTATTCTAGGATATAACTCCTTAGCTGTCCGGGGCGGTCTCGAAGGCAGATCATCACTGCGCTGAAAATTTTACGGAATGTAATTGACTCCCCAGAATTGCACAACATACTGCACATGCACATTTTATGTCCCTGACAATTATCTACGCTACTGGCCTAACCTCCGGCATGGACTATTCGCGACAGCACAGTGCCGCACGGTGTCCCGTGCGCATTCCCCGCTGTGTCGCATGAGCAGCGCAATCAATGCCCTTATTTTGGTCTTCAGAAGGTCAATTCTCGTTATTTAAAACGTTCAAAATCTAGTCGCAGTCTCATCTCGGCGACAAACAAATGTCAAAAACTTGTCAAAATGTAGGGAAATTAGAGGTATTTTTGACAGATTGAGACTGAGATCAGACTGTGAATGTTCTTAAAATTACGAGAATTGCCCCTCTGTTGACCTACCAGATTGTGACGTGTTGACCGACAGATTCAACCAAATCATGTTATTGTGCTCGAGATTTTGTGAAAGACATTGTATACAGAATAATTGCATGTCCTATTTTTTTTTTATTAATGTTAACGCTGTACCTACCTATCCAGACGAAATTGTAATTTATATAATGCATAAGAAATTAATTAATTATTGTTACTGGTGTATAACCGTTGTAATTAATAATACAACTTAAATAAATTAAGGTTTGAATGTAAACAAAAGAAACAATAATAATTAAAAGCATAACATTCGTAAATAAGCATAGGTTTACCTTAGATTTTACGTTGGTAAAGTTGAAGAGACAAATTCAGGGCACTAAACAAATCAACCTACAATACTAATCAAATCTGGTTCTTCGAACTGGGCTTTCATTTCGTTATGATAAACTTGAATTTTCAGTTCCAGGTGCAATCATGCCAAGGTTGGCTGCTGGCTGTATGCAGAGCGACTGGCGGCTGGCGGCTGACCTCCCCAGCCCCGGGGAAATCAAGATTTCGTAACACGATGTTATTAGAGCTCAGGTGAATATCATAATATAAGGTTTCTTAAGACACCCAAGAGAAAAGATTAGATTGCTAACCTACGAGAATTAAGGAAAACTATTGCTCATTTTATTTCCAAGCTTGCGATCGCACAATACATACTTTATTCTGACTGGGTAAGTCAGAATGAAATCTTTTACAAGTATCCGAATTTATTCCAGTACATTTAACCGTACTCGGTCCAAATTTAACATAGTGCGCGCTTGTAGTAAGTACTACATACCTCTCCTGACATAAGCGTTTAAGAACGGGTTCTTTAGAGGCCCCTAAGCGGATGAAAAGAAGTAAAATGTGTTATCACGGCCCACGGTGCGGTTCAGACATTTTATTCTCGTATAAGAAACGGCCAGCAGTTTCTGGCTAGGTCTCATGAACAACGTTGCGCGCTAGTTCGGTTCTCAAATTATGTTATGCACAAATCGAACAATAACTATAAGATACATAACGCTTGTTTAAATTCGAGTGCGGTGCCAAGATAATGCTTCATACGTTTGTAAATTAACAATAAATTTGCGTTGGTTGTTAATGGAGGGCAAATATTAGCGTGGCCCGAGCCGATGAGGCTAGTGGGGCGTGCTTCATGCTGGAGCCATGCCAGAGAGATACACGTCTTGTTGCAAGGATACTGCTGTTTGTCTTCATTATGACTCGCTCTTAGGATTAACTTAAGACGTTTATCTCGGCTTCCAAAGCGCAAAACAAAAATTGCGCTGCGACATCGTGGGCAGTAAGTACTAACTACTTGTGTACATAGTTCAGTCGTTACATCACTTTTAGTAGGTAGATGCTTATTTTCGAATTAATTTATTCAGTATTTAATCTGTTTGCTTTTATGTAATTGATTGATGTTTACCTGTTCTGGGGTTGTTTATGTTCTTAGAGCGAATTCATAATCTTGTATTAGAGATTAGCGTACGTACAGTTAATTACTTTATTGTTTACAGCGAAAAGGAGATTTCAGTTAATTAAAAAGTATACCGTTTCAAAATATTATGCTGGTTAACCTAAGATTACATCCCGTTGTTTCTAGGTTAATTGTTTAAGTAAGTGCTGTAACTTCTTGCTGAATTTCAATCTGTAACTCCTCGTCGCAGAAATGGAAACTTCGCAGTGTCTCCAAGGGCTCTAAATCGTCGACTATTCGGGAGAAAAATGACCGAGTATCTCGGAGCACAGGGCAAAACGCTTTACGAGTGATACGTAAACATTTTTTATTTCGTACGCAAGGAATACTCCGAAAACAAAGTATGAATTAAATTTATGACTGCATAAAATTACTGGTGTACCTTTAACGAACATCAAGCGTGTAAAATCTGCCGGGCTGACTCGGCCCGCTCATTACGTATTCCGTTTCGGCGAGCGAATATTTCGACAACAAACATTATGGTAATTTGGCCGCATAACGATCTATTTTACACCTGTTTACGTAAACACCTTGCCTAAGCTTCGGAGACGATTTTTCCCTGCTTACACTAGTTCGTTAGTCGCCAAAACGATCGTTTATTTACAAAGGACGCCAAATGAAATGGCACTTGTACTGTGATGAGGGTCTAATGTTTGAAGTTAGTCCCGAGCTTTTTTTGTTCCATGTCAAATGTTTTAGAAAGTCATTATTGAGTAATTATCGATACGATAAGGGTCGTTATGGCATTTTATTAGGCTTCCGAATGGTTTAAATGGAGAATGGAGACATTCAGACTTGAAATGTACACGTTTAATTCGTAACTTGTTGCTCGAGACATTAAAGCGTATTAATCTGGCTTACTAAACATTATGCTGGGTTTGGTTGCAGGTCACGTTCAGGAGTTTACAGTCGATTGGCTAAAACTTAAGGCAAAAGGATTCACTAAGCGTTATCTTGAAATCTTATACGTTATTTCGATTTATTCGACCGTCCTAAAACGTGGGGGTTCTGGCTAAAGTTTGTGGCTATAACATCGGTTCAGACCAATAACTCACGAGTCTCCTGAGGCGCATTATAACAGGACGCTTGACAAAGTGCTGCACAATACATTGTCATCGTTTTTTATTACGAAAGCGAGAACTCTCAACTGTTTCAGTACTGTGAACATTCAAACTATTAATGACAACCAGAGGAGTATCAACATCTAAACTTGCCCGGACAACTGTTCCGAGACTGAAGTTGGTAAATGAATTTAAACTCTAGCATGTCAGTTTAAGGTTTAGTTTGTATGGGGCCGGTGAAGTGATTGCGCCAATGCTCATGAATACATCAGGACAATCCGGGTGACGCGAAAGTGCATCACATCATTCGACCTTCGGTAGTGTAAATTGTGGACTCTTGGGTCTTGCATGCAGAAATTGATGTTACAAGCGTCGGGTACCTATTTGTGAACGTCTGTGTAATGTTCATGATTGCAACAACAAGTTTATTTCAACTTATTTAAGCAGTTTTTTTGGGCGTCATGAATAGTGTCCTCTGAATACCAATTTTTTGTAGTCATACAATGTTTTTAGTTACAGTGGATAATTTGAAAAACTAGTCAATACCTACTTAGGTGTAATTCATAAAATAATACCTACAAGTAATAGAAAGATAATTCAATTTTCCGCTATAGCTGGGCCTATCGATCTCGTCTCCAATTAGTTTTCCTATAAATATTTCTAGACTCGGAAGCCTTAAGCACTTAAGTCAAATCTTTTTGCATGCGAAAATGACTTAAGTTCTTATGGCTTGCACTTAAGTCAAATCTTTTTGGATGCCAAAAATATTTGACTAGTGCTTATGGCCTCCGAGTCTAGATTTAATTATTTAACTACCTAATAACTCGATAATATTTTTGAATCCTATACCTACATTGATAAAGTTAGTGTTGAAGGATGTACATTTGTAGTATTCTTAGGAGCGTCCCCTCGAGACGCGGTGAACAGCGCTGTATGTAAATGTAGTCTCGTGATTTGTGGCAGAGTGACAGGCTCTCATTGCGCGCCCCGCGGCTCCGTCGCCGACGACACTCCAACACACCCTATTGTTAACTCGCACCGTGTACCAACTTATACCTACACTACACGTGTGTACAAGTATCCGTAGACAATAAACGTCTACCCGACCAAATCCCTGGCTTTTTTTACCTCCGACGAAGGAGATTATTCGGGAAGAGAGGAGAGAGCCGTAACTTTATGGTTTCCGAGCTTTAAGTAATCGGAAATTTATAGTGCCTATCCGAAGGCAAATCGCTTACAGGACTAATAAATTGTATAATAAAATATCCAGACTTAATTTTGTTCCTGAAATATATTCTGAAGCTCGAAAGATCAGCAAAAACAATCGTGAATAATACAAAAGCGTAACTAGTAATGTTAGCGTGTATTGAGCCGTCAGATGTGCCGCTGTCTATTGTTAGACGCAAAGCCCAGATTTACATAACACGCCCCGGATCATCGGCTGTGATTGTTTCGATGCCAGTTACAGCCCATGTAATTTGTAGGGATTCCGATGAATAAATAGGCTTACATTTATAAAACGTTACGTCTTCTTTCCCTCTTAGAATAAATTCGGATATTACGAACAATTTTTCAACTGAAATTATTGTAATAAACTTATTTGCTACATAAATTGAAAACTTTCTTGTAAGTTTCCGATACAATAGGTTTGGATAGTACAAAGTAGAGTGCCCACGATGGTTCTCATCCTGATAATACATCACCACTTTGTTGGAAAAAAAATGCGTTAATATTTCGCGAGGAATTTCATTACAGCGAGGCTTGTTGGCTTTCAAATAAATAGGCGTTTTATTGCTTTTCTTCGTCCGGCGATGTTCGATATTGTGTATCGGGTTGAGATTAGATAACACGTATTCAACATACTACCCCTACATTATTCCTTTATTAACGTTATCGTAAGCTAACGCATTCCTTGAACATTTTGTAAGCTTCGGCCACATTTTTTTCATCTTTTGTTGTTTCCTTCGTTACTGTTAAAAAAACAGGCTAAATTAAACTTTGGTGTGTTTATTGTTTCACAAGTCGCTGACGTCATTGAATCTGATTATCCTATCAAATTGAGTTTACTTATTATATTATGATTTTATGATAAGGTTTAAGATAAGTTTGTAATAAGATCTGCTTGTCCAGTTTAGTATTAAAGGCTTCTTTGTAAACATAATCTAAGTTTTTGAAGTAGTTTTATGAACAAAAATAAAACAACTTTTAAAATTAATTCATTTTAAAACTTCCTAGAATAAAACTAACTTGACTACTTTTAAAGAGTCACGGATTTATAATTTCCTACTCTGTTTTGTCATTTAATAAGCTACTCAATAAGATTACACGTTCAAGGATTTCTGTTTATTTATTCATTGTTATGCGAAGCTATGTGTGTGTTGAAACTGAAATTAGGCAATAACATCTGCAGTGGTTGCCTTGTTCTTATCGTCTGGGTTCCGCCAAAAAATTTATAACAAGACACTTTTGTTTTCTTCTGCAGCTTAAAAAGTTTTGGCGCATTATCCCTTGGAAGTATCAAGCTTTCAGTTCCAATTTTAAACAATGAGTTAGGGATGGCCGGAGAGGCAACGTTGTATTACTAATAAGGTTTCCGTTTTTCACGGTACCCTAAGACACACTCGTGTGGCGTACAGTGAAAATTGTACACGAGGGAGTGTAAGAAGAGGGGGTGAAAATGAGAAATGCAAATAGGTTGTTGAGCTCAGCGCCTCGCAGAATAAGCCTATGAACGCCTGACAAATAGTATTGTGTTACGATTGCGCCTCACGCGGAGCATAAATAATAATACATTAATAAACTGGCGCTATACATTTTATTGCCTCGTCGAAAGAATTTTAAAAATGAAACATGCCACGTTCACAGTTTGGACACAATATTTCGTCAATATTCAATTTCCTGTCGTATGAAAAGGTTACGTCCCGCTATCGAAAATGTCAGAATAACGAGCGGAAATCGAAATGAACTCGGTGGTACCTACTATAGTTATATATAGACGTACGAGAAAAAATGTTCCAATATAAGCAATGTCAACTTACTGTCAATTAGGATTAGAAATTAGGGGTCTTAGATTTAACCGTTGGGAAAAATATATTCTGTGGAGTAAAAAGATGAAAGGTCAGACTTCGTTCTTCTTCATAGGTACTGTAGAGACCTCTTTCAAAGATTCCGACCTCCTTGCGGGTCAGGCCGCTGGTTATATTTGAAGTAAGTTCCTTTCGAACATTCAAACATATGTCATATAGGAGTCGTAGGTTTGACGTCCAATATTTAAGGATATAATTATTATATATATGATAAAAAGACTCATAAAATTATATCCTAGTAAACTCAAAAGGGAGTTTGATTTAATCCCCCCGTGGCCTAGGTGCCACACATGGTGGAGGCGCCGGGTAATAAAGTAACGTGGAACATAGTACGCTTTGGAATGGGCAACTACAAGGTGGGGCAAAAGTAACGTCCTTTGTGACTGACCGACTCCTTGAAAATTCAAAAGTAATAAAAGTAATTGGTTTAAGTAATTGAAATAAATCGTTCGAGTTTGAGTTCGAATAAAAGTTATTTCTTACAAAATATATTACAGTTAAAGTAAGTTGACATCTCCATTAAACTTAAATTCAATTAAATATAACTTACCAATTAGTTATGTTTCATGAATCAGTTTCTTCAAGTCTTTAGCTATCTCGAATTATTGACCAATAATATTCAGAGTAAAATGCCTTTGTATGAAATAACTGAACAGTTCCCCTTGATATGCAGCTCGTTTAAATATGTGGCAATACACGGAGACCCGACCTGCGTCGTGCGGGTCGTTTACAGTAGTAACCAACCAACCAACATAATATCTTTGCTATTGACATGTTTCAATCAGTATCATTTTGTATGAAAGAGGAATGGCAAAACTCCTTTAATCATTATGGGGGTGATGTTCAAATGTCAAAAATGTTAAACAGTCGCTAATCACTACTTAACTTTTATCAACGTTTATGAATGAGGGGGTATATTACCTACTAAGCATGGCTATTCGGTATTTTTTCTTTGCCTCTAAGGACCCTATCTCACTGGGACACCAGTGGCGGCGCAACCATGGTCGCACTGCTAAAAATGTATGGTTGGTTGCGCAACTGATCGTCTGCCTGGTGAAATACCCACGATAAAGCGGTGTACCTACATTTTGTTGGTAGCGCGCAGCGCGACCATGGTTGCTCCATCATAGTGTTCTAGTAAGGTATATATAATATATCGTGACCAGTTATTTTTTTTTGTCAGAGCGGGACGATTGCGGAATTAAATAAAAAATAAAAAAACTTATTTTACTAGGTATTTATTAAAAAGAGAAAAGGACATGAAAAATAATATATTAGGTATATTAATAGGTATAGTTAGTAGGTATAGTTAGTACGTAAGGTATAGATACAGGTTAAAGTGTAACTCTTTTGTAAAATTAAGTGTTTAAATAAAGGTTAAATTCAATATAATTATGGATATTATACAGTGTCACCTGGTTGAACGGGTCCTGGATATGTGAGAAACGTTTACTTTTGACAATTACAATGAGGTCCCAACACTTTTGCATTGAAATACCTCTGTTACTGGGAATAATTTATTAAACCTTTATAACTGAGAATGCATTTGTTAGAGAGTCATTGAAATTCAATAGCCTGTATACGTAAGACAACTAGTAATAATTTATAATTTTCAATATGCATTTTAATGAACACTTTCACCTTTATAAATGAAAAACGGTAGGTATATTTCGACATGTCTTAGCGAAGCCTTTGTAAATAAGGCAACTGTCATTTTAAACCTAGCTATTTGGGAAACTGGATATATGAAAAGCCGTTTTAAGTAATAAATAATCTCAGGTCCCTTGAGATCCCACTTATTCAGGTTACATTTTATATTAATAAAATATCATAGAATGTAAACTTTCTAACCTGAATTAAGTATTAACAATTATTGTTTGTTCACCGTCCGGTTCTCATGAAAAGGTCGCACTCTGCGCACACGTAACATTTTCAGATGCTTAATTTATGTCAGAAACTCGTATATTTTTTCCTAGATCAGCTTTAAATTAGTTACTGTATTTACTAAACTTTATATTTTACCTACTAGCTGACCGGCCCGACGTTGTCCTGTTTCCTAGAACACGATCGCAGCGCCACCTACCGGGTCCAATTGTGAATTTAAACCATCCAGGGACCCACTTGAAAGTTTCCAACAATTCCATCAATATCGGTCACGCCGTTTAGGAAGAGTTCTGTGACATGCAGACGTACAGAAGAATTATACAGGCTGCTTGGAAGCTGAGTGCAAAGCTTTAAGGGAGTGATAGTTGACACCATTTACAGCATCTTGAGCCATACATGACGAAGCATGTTTTTTTTTTTTATTTTTAACTGCGGACTTTTAGTCAAAAATAACATACCAACTTTAACTGGGAAAATAAAAAAAAAACATACTTCGCCTAAGACATGTATGGCTCAAAATGCTGTAAATGGTGTCAACTATCACCCCCATAAGGCTTTGCATCCAGCTTCCAAACATTCTATACATAAAGAAGATAAGATATACCTACTGGCTACTACAAGACGACCGGATCCATATTATTTCATCCTCGTTTAACAACTGTATAACATCCGCCCCGGAAACGACCTTTACTATTTTTTACCCGCTTTTACGATATTCAATAGCGATACACGGATGTCACAATTTGGGCCCAAAGATGGCGGGTCCATACATTGTAACGTAATGATGCCAATATAATACCCGTGCGTATATACGATTTCTCGATACTGATTTTATGGACAGCAATCAAGGGAAAAAGAGGAAAATAATACATTGATCTGAAAAAGAAAGCAGTTGTTTATTGTGGCTACTTAATTTTTATTTCATTTGTTGATCTTAGCTTTCCCTTAATTATTAAAATCTTGTACCATTGTAATGGTGCCCAAGACACAGGCTGTGCCTAGTTTGGGACCAACAATACCTCGATATTGTAATTTTGAAATATGAAATAAACGATTTTTTACTTTTACTTTTTTATTATACAAACTTGACTTATGATTGCAATATTATTATAAGTTTATCCTCCACTTGATATAATATCTATTTTGCGTCGAACAATTCGAAGACATCGGAGCGGAGCGGAACGCAGCGTCCTTGTTAGCGATCAGGATGATATTTCAGTACAAAACAAAGAGATCAAACCCTCTCTTGTTCCTTGAGTTAACAAAGCTTCAATGACCCTTTGCTGTCGGCACCTTCTTTGTCATCCCCGAGCCCTTGTCGTTAATGTCGAAAAAGATTAATTACCAAACAAATTAATGGGAAAACGTCTACTGATGACAGAAATGACATATTGCAGTGTAAGCTCTATTGTTTTGGCTATTGTCCGCGGAACCGGAGTATTTTTCAATGTTGTGAAGTATTTTGAATAGGGGCGAAATTTGGGCTTTGTTTGTTTAATTAAATTTATTTTGTGGTAATCTGTGGGGTAATTGCGTAACGCACTATTATTAGCAATGGGTTTCATTTTGACAGTTCAACAACATTAATTGCGTTATTTACGTTGTTGAGCAGACACATTTTTCGAACATTATGTGTAGCAATGGATTAGCAATATCCTTCAAAATGATTCAGATTAAGATTTAAAGTGTGTTAGGCAATTTGGGTGCTGATGAGGTTTAGGTATATGAATAAATTAGTTATGTTTTTAACCATTACCACATCCCGGACACTCGATAGAACGTTCGCAAAATAATTACCTACTACCACTACATTGACAAATGACGTTTGTATACGTGTAAATGTGTGCGTGAAATCTAGTAGGGCTGGCTGGCAGTACTCGGCAGTAGAGCGTAGGCGGCGGCGCTCACTAAGACAATAAAGAGAGAGAGCAATAATTTAATAGTTGGTATGTTAATATTACGGAAGTTTTAATTGTTCTAAAACGAAGAAAACTTGGAAAATAAATGAATAATAGAGAAAATTATGAAAATAAATTATCACAACACTGGCTTAACTAGTTTGTCTGTAATATACCAGCTTTTATTTTTTATGGGTTTAAAGGATATTTGAGTTGCTGTTCCTTACCTTCTTTCATGTTTCGGGAACCGAAAGAAACTCCTGTCTTTATCGTTCCTCGATGAAGATAAGCATCCAAATATAATGCACAATATCCAACCATCGTGATTAACACAAAATATAAAAGGAGCAGTAAGCAGTAGGTAGGTACAGCGTTGCGGTTCTTGTGTTTGCGAGCGCCCTTGTTAAAGAGTCGGCGACGGTAACCTCGAAGTGCGGGGTGAGGTGCGGTAACTGATGTTAGTGCGGGGAAGGGAGTGGCCTTTCTGTACGTAGTACTTTAAGTATTCTGTGCCATTACTGTAATGTTAAAGCTTAACAATGTCTCTTCGAATTATAATATCTACATAGAACAATACAAGTGACCACCATTTTAGTCACATCGGGACACGTTGCTTATGATCTAGTGCGGGTACATGTGAGCTAATTAGTTAAATTAACTGCACAGTGCACATGCTTGATAAAGCTTTTAGGCGAACACCGCCGCCGACCAACTCAACTAAGACTAGGTATCCTATTAACACGTTCACTGCGGATCACACAAAATCGGCCCGATACGGTGCTTTGTACTAGTGCACGCGGTCAAAACTACATCTTTCTCGCTGGTGCGGAACGATTATTTTCGGTATTTGTAGGAGTTCGACAAAGACAAATATAGATTTCGGCTCGTGGTTACAAATGTAGGTATTTGGTATTAAAACATCGTGGCGGGCCCTTTTCGACCACCATCGCACTGACGGTGAAATACATCCGCTCCCTGCGGCGGCGGGCCTATTGTGGAATATGACTGTTGCCGACCTGTTGCCACAGAATACTTAAAGTACTACGTACAGAAAGGACACTCCCTTCCCCGCACTAACATCAGTTACCGCACCTCACCCCGCACTTCGGCGTATTCGTCGCCGGCTCTTTAACAAGAGCGCTCGCAAACACAAGTACCTCACGCACACATTCATACGTATACAAACGTCATTTTTTAATGTAGTAGTAGTAGGTAATTATTTTGCGAGCGTTGTATGGAGTGTCCGGGGTGTGCTGTTGCCGCACGGAGCGCGCGCGCAAGCGTCTAGCCGCCAGTCAGTGTTGTGCTCTCTACAAGACAGTACCTACGTGTGCGTATCGTTATGTTATCGACAGGTCAGAAGAATTATTTCTAAGAGAAGAAATTGTGCTCGGTGCTATGAAAAGCTTCGACAGACATTAGAGTGCAAAGAAGCAAAAACGAAAGTTAAAAAAATTAAAACATTTTGCAACAAATGTAATCAATCCCTTTGCGTGCAGTGTTATAAAGAAAGACACGTACCAAATTAGTTTACTGTTCCTGTCTGGCTTATGTGATTTACTAAATACACACTTTTTTATTTCTTATAATTCTGTTTTATTTTCGATAACCCTATATTTTTGTCTGTCCCATCACTATAAAAAAGTATTTTCTATTGCGGTATCGGTCGTTATCGGCCTGACACTTTCCTTAGTTGATTTCTCATTTCCTGTTTGGCAGATCCAGGGGCGAAACGAACATAAAGAAACTGGGTTCAGGATCATTTTAACAGTATAAAAAAAAAGAGTGTACACCATGTATTCGCAAAGTTATAGCGCTTTAATCTATCCTAGTGGTGTCAGGTCAAAAAGGACTGATACGCACTGTCTAAAAGGTCGATGGATGTGCATTTCGAAGGCCACCGCACCAGATGAACGTTTATGGTTTTTTGCCGCAGCTAAGGTGTCTAAAGATGTTATCACCGAGATAAAATCTTAACAAAAAGCCAGCCTAAACAAAAACTGGCCAAGTTTGCCCAAATTAGGTCTACCACGCGTGTGTCTTACAAAACTTTCGAGACTTTTGGGTCTGAAAAGTTGATTTGTTTCGCAATTGTTTTAGTCGGGTTTTTGTGTATAAATAAAGTTATGTTTGTTATAGTTAAGTTACATAATAATTCCTTGCTTGAGGGAATATCGCACAAACCGCTAAGCGGCGTTGCAGCGCTGTGGTCTGTGGTAGTGTTGTGTCGAATAGTCTATCGACGTCATCTCCTCCGCAAGTTATGGAATACACTAGTTTATATAACATGGTTCTACCGCACACTAACCCGCCCTCTAGTTTAAGGCATCGTAAAATCACGCCTATATCCCTGAAGAGGCTGTCAGAGGCGTGTAGTAGGGATACCCACGTTTAGAGTTCGGTCCTATACCACAAAATTTTACAAGTCTTCAATTCTACGAAATTGTTAAATTGTAGAAAATATTGCGTAACACAGAAATTACAAGTATGTAAATTGTAGACTTGTCACTACAATTTACATATTTGTAAGGTTTTTCCGTTATAAATTATGTGTATTTGGGGTTTTGTCTTACAGACACCTTGTAAGATTTACATATTTGTAAATGACACAAGTATGTACAGTCACCAAAGGAGATAAATAACCAGGGTCGTCGGATATAGTTGAAGTTTACTAAGAAACCGATGGATGATTTCGGATAAAATTTTATTTAATGAATAGAAAACAAACAGTTCTTTTCACGAATTAAACTTCATTCAAAAACTTCCATCGGTTTCTTACTAAACTTCAACTATATCCGACGACACTGGTTACGTATCTCTTTTGGTGACTGTACATACATTGTTAAGTTAAATATCACATAAATATGGGACACAATTATTATTGGCACTATCCGGGCACAAATCCAGAAACTATGCTACCTACTGAGGATTTCTTAGGGGAGGAACTTAGCAGTGCGTAAAACAGTCGCACTTTAAATCTAGTTAGCCAACGAGGTCTTTTTTTTTGCAAATTTCTAATAGGAAAATAGTTTTTTTTTAACATCCATTTAAAAAGTGAAATCAGCCATTGATATATTGTAGTGGTCATTGATTGTCAATGACTCAATCAATCAATCATTGATCAATGACTTTTACCACTACAATATTTCAAACTTTGATTTCACTTTTACATACATTACCTACATAATATTTTGAAAATGGCCTGAAAAGTAGACCAACTTAATCATTCGAGTTCGAGAGGTGATTTATGACGAGGAAGGTAAACACGACGCGCCTTCATTAAAAAGGATTTCATATTAGAAACTGATCTACCTATGACCGGATATATCTGAGTTATAATAAGCAGACTGTATTGATTAAAATCAACAAAAATGTAACGTAAAGTATGTGGTTTACATACCGCTGCTGGTGCAATCATTAGATAGTACCTACTCTAGAACCAGTTATTTTTATTTATTTTATTATTTATGTACATACAGCATAATACATAGGAAAACGACAGAGTTATAATTTGAGTACAAAGGTAATGCTTATTTCTTAGGATTTTTTTTCTAGCAGACCTGCGAAATGGAAGTGAAAAAGAAATGTAGACAAGATTGTGTGAGAACAACAAGAGAAAAATATGAGTTTATTACCTGTTATTTGAGATACGTGTTTGTTATTATTTCAGATATTATTTTTTCTGACTAGATTTTCGTATAACATCGGTATTTTTATCCGATACATCAAAATTCATTACCTTAATGAAGCTAATACAGGAGCTAGGTGTTCCCGCGACCATATCAATAATTAGCACGATTGGTGGCCTGCAGTCGACATCCAACATGAGTGGGTTCGCATCACTATCGCGATCGCAGTGGAAGTGATTATGCACTCAGGCGCCGGCGCCGCCCCGGCTCAATTTAACGCCATTTGCAGGGCGACCCGCGGCGCGCCGAACTTAACTGCCAATTAATAGCACCTATTTAGCTCCCCATAATGATGTTATAAAAATGGAATGGAACTATCGTGAATATCACAACAGATTTAGATATATCCTGGATTACAAAGTGATCAGGTATGCTTAAAATACGGGGAAGGTGGAGCTGGGCGCCATGAATTTAGTAGCTCCAGAAAGAGAGAAGTGAAAGAAGAGCAGAGAAGCCTTTGCCCCGGAGTGAGAGAGGAGATCCAGTTATTATATGCCTGTATTTTCCACAAAGGTTATAATAATAATCTGTAAAATACTTACACCAATTTATTTTTTTACTCTAATACCTTGTTAAATATTGTCAGAAAAATTGAGTACTTCGTCGCGGGCAAGTGGGAAGTCTATAAATACTCGACAGTAATCGCTACGACTCGAGTCGGACCCTTCTTAGAGAATTCAATAGATAACTTACGTGACTGAACAATATTTCTGTAGAGCACCTAATAAAATGTAGGATGATAATTGTGGATTTCTGAAGATTAGGGTATTAATGGAACAGGTGAAAACCAACACTTACCTATGGGTATGATATCCTACGCTCCCCCATTTTCGGAGTACAACAAACATGCACTAAAAGGCATTAACAGCAAAGTCTTCGATTGCCAATGATTCGATTCTAAAGGTGCGTCTACGCTACACGAGCCGAGCACGCGCCGAGCACAAATTCGTGTAGTGTGGACCGACTTACGAGCCCCGAACGAGCGCGCTTCGAGCATTTGGTTCGTGATCGTGACCGACTGTGCTCCGCCAATTGTCGGTTTTTTGACGAACACAAAGCTATTTGCATCGCGCTCGCAGTGCGCTCGTGGACGTGTTTAGTGACAGACGGCTAATCGCTCGAGCCGAGCATCATGGAAACGTGGTCAGAAGATGTTTGTTTACAATTCATTGAATTATATCAAAATAATCCAATGATATGGGACCCAATACATGAGGATTATTATAAAACAAATAAGAAGAATGATGTATAGTCTCGTATATCCCAAGTGTTGGGCAAGGATCGCCATCGCCACGAGCCGCAAGCACACTGCGGAAAACTACATTCGAGGACAGTGATCGTTGTATGTTTGTTGTACATCCACACTTAACGACGCGAACACGATGCTCGGCTCGTGCTCGGCTCGTCTAGCGTAGACGCACCTTTAAGTGATATTTGACTTCGGTAGTCAAATACGGAACAAGTGAAAGGCATCACTTGGCCAACGTAAACCTAATAGTAGGTACTATGCGAGGTTGCTAGGGAGCATCGGCCATTCCCAGTTGAGATATGTTTGACTTGCTATGTTTGTATTCCCTCTCCTATTTGTGATTGAGACTCTCTACGGCGAATAATCTGCCTTGATTTTAAAGGAATATAGGATAGGTATGTTGGCTTTCGTACGCTCCATCTTCTAGGAATATGTTTTCTTTGTTCGAAAATTTAATATTGAACTTTTCAATAGTTTCTCGTCGTCGATTCTTGTCAATTCTCTTATGTATCCTGTTTTGTTTGAGTGCAATGTCTGGTAGAATACCTATTACAATTCTCTTGACAATACTGTAAGTATATTATTGGTTTTATAAATTGATACTACGGATTTTTATGACTTTGCTAATAAAGTGATTATTATCAGATAAATGAACGTAAACAAAGCAAAAGGGCAAAAGGTGGCGGTCTGTAATTTCTGATTACGCCCATGGGAAGACGGCGGGAATTTATGTATATTATGATAATAAGGTTCAAGATTCCCCTCCAAACTGTCGTGAGAACTACCAGTTTTGATGGCATATCAAACGGCTTGACTGACGCTGCATAGATCGCGGGCCCACAAGGCCCAACAATAAGTGAAATGCGTGGTCAAAAGTGGTGAAGTTTCAAGAGGCTACACAGAAGCGAGAGAACACAGTGACGTCACGGGTCCGGTAAACATTGCATACAAATCAGCGCAGTGGCCGACTTTCAGCGCAACTTTGCGAAATTAACTTTGATCGCGTTTTAATACCCGCGCTTGCGTGGTAAAGTATTAAATCTCAATTTATAACCAAGCCGTCTTTATCCAACTAGTTTATGAATTCGTTTTAAAGTTAACCCATTAAGTAACGGTTGCTCTTACAGAATATTTTTCAAGGAGAGTCAACAATTGTATCTAATAATCAATTTATTTACTCCATTAAACTAACTGTAAAAATAACTCAACATGAAATTCGTAAAATAGTCTCTTTTGTTTGAAGTAATAACCGTATTCAAATGAATACAGTGAATCATTTTGTAGGTACCTTCTCAAAGGCGACTCATCCGTTCGTCAAGATCGAGAGGTTTCAGGTGTATTCCAGGCTTTCCCAAGTAAGGAGTGTGCCGGATGCCGAAACTAGGCGCTGGAATCGACGGCTTGCCCACCATAAACTGCGAACAAAATTAGCAAAACGATTATGATTATATGTATACATTATACAGTCTATTTAAACAAGGGTCTCAGAACAGAATTTATTTTCAATTAGCTAACCGTTGATGTTGAAATAAATAAAAAACATGTACATAAAACAACGATCTAATACAATTAAATTATACTTAATGGTTTTTAGAGTAGACTTTGGCAATAACGTTTATTTATTTATTTACCATTTATGTACACACATATATATATAAACAGACAAGAAAAAACAGAACAGAAAAATAGGTACAAAGGTGATGTTCATAAGAAATCTCTTCGAGATCTTGATTGATCTAGATTTTGTTAGGCTTTGGGCTGGGCGTTGATGAGTCAGTCAGTTAGTGCGTGAATCAGGATTAACATATTGACTAGGTTTTGCCCGCGAGCAGGTCGGAAATTAACCCAAGGGAACACATCGTACCGCGATAAAAGTATAATTTGTAATAACC
Source organism: Amphipoea oculea (assembly GCA_945859645.1). Lineage (NCBI taxonomy): Eukaryota > Metazoa > Arthropoda > Insecta > Lepidoptera > Noctuidae > Amphipoea > Amphipoea oculea. The sequence goes on from OX243862.1 coordinate 9,799,620, forward strand.
CAGGTCGTGATCTACCTGTGAGCCAAATGTCATAAGACAGACAGACAGGCCGACAGACAGACAGACAGACAGACGGACGAACCGACAGACCGACGGACCGATGAACCGACAGACAGACCGACAGACCGAAAGACAGACCAACAGACAGACAGACAGACCCACAGACAGACACGAGTTTAATATATATATATATTTAGAGATGATTCTGTACCTTCTTTTCGCAGTAGACGTTGGGGGCAGGAGTTTCTTCAGTATTTCGAAGCGGCCTAAATAGATGACCGAAAGAGAACGCTGGCTTCGTCTTCTTGACGTAATTGGGATTTGGGTCGTGTGTCCCTGGGCCCGGGGGGTTGAAAGGAGGGAGGATGACACGCGGGTTACCGAAGGTGTATGCTGGTGGTTTTCTGCACAAACAAAAAAAACCTCTGAAGACATGAGAATAAAAACGAATGAAAGATTATGTTTTTTCTGAATTCCCGATGAATTTACATTTCCGTGGCTAAAAGGTCTACTGCGAACTAACTATATTCGGTATCGGCAGCTCTTTGTATTAATGCTAAAGATCACAAATAATGATCCGACAGAATCGCATTATACTACGGCTAAGACCATTGTAACACGTAGCAACGCCAAGTCTTATGATAATCCCGCGCTAAAGCCAACTTCAAAGGGGTCTACAAGACGTTGTGGATTAGCAGTCTTAAGGTCATGGCACATTATATCGGCACCGCAACTGCACAGCTGCAGCACGGCGTCGACCCGAATTTAGGCTCCGGCAAGCCGCCAGCACGCTAACTACGCGTCGTCCGCGAGGTGCAAGCTCGCAGTCCGCGCGTCGACCGCGAGGTGCAAACTCGCAGTCCGCGCGTCGGCCACGAGGTGCAAACTCGCAGCCCGCGCGCTGGCCGCGAGGTGCAAGCTTGCTGTCACCGCGAACACAATTGTTATGGCATTTGTGTGTTTGACGTTGTTTCGCTGGCGACTCGGAGTCGGCGCGCAGTAAGCACGCGGTCCGCTCGCTTGCAGCGCGCGGGCTGCGAGTCGAGTTGTATGGTAGCGGCAAGCGCGCTGACTGCCCGTCGTTGGCTTTTTCATATTGATTGACATTATGAAATATATTATACGACCCACTTTTTAATGCTCTAATCTGAATGACAAGTTAATTGCTGGGTTGGAGTGGTGCCGCTGCGGTGCCGTGACCTTTATTTGGTTTTAATTTAAATGAAAAGGACATCGCGTAGCCTCTGCTTTAGCGTCGCGCTTGCGCAGCGCTTCATAGTGCGTTCGGCGAACGCCCATGATGGACCAACGCGAGGTGCGAACTCAACGTTAAGTAGGACATTCACGATTAAAGGAGAATCGGCAAAAATGTATGGAAGCTGCAGATCAGTCCTACGAAACATCGCCATTACTTTTTTCACACAGCAAGGAACATTTTGTCGTGTATTCCTTTGAATGACGTAAACCTATTAGTAAGACTAACTATATATAACCTATTAGTAAGCTATAATATTATTTTTGGTATTATTAAGAAACATGTACCAATGACCACTTGCAGATCTTCTAAGTTTCCGGTGTGGTTCTCAAGACCTCTCATACACATTTATAAAAATAAGGCCAAGGCCTGGGTAAGATGGAAAATATATCACAATGTTTCAGATTACGAGCAGTTCGCACTTTACCGGTCTAGATTCCAAGATGAATGCAACAACTGTTATAAAAAATATATTAATTCTGTTGAAGATGGTATTCGGAACAATGTTAAGCATTTTTGGACGTTCATTTCTAATAGAAAAAAATCTGCTGGCATTCCATCCACCATGAGGTATTACAATTAGTCAACTAGCGACCCAGAAAATATTTGTAGTCTTTTTTCAGACTTTTTTAATTCGGTTTATGAACCATCCACTCATACTAATATTCCATCCACGTATAACGACTGCTCTGAAAGCTGCACTCTGTTAAATGAGATTCAGTTTACCACTGATGAAGTACTTAGTGCGCTCAATGCATTAGATCCTTCTAAAGGGCCAGGATCGGATGGTCTACCAATAACTTTCCTTAAACAGACAGCCGTTAATCTGTGTATACCCCTGCATATTATATTTAACTTATCTATTTCACAGGGTAGCTTTCCTCAAGCATGGAAACTTGCAAATATAACCCCAATTTATAAGTCGGGACCTAAGGATGATGTCGTGAATTATCGTCCTATATCGATACTGTCAGCTTTGTCAACGGTTTTCGAGAGACTAGTTCATAATAAGGTATACCCTCTACTGCACAATACTATTATTCAACAACAACATGGATTCGTCAAAAGAAGGTCAACTACAACCAACCTGGTAACTTTTGTGGACTACATGTTCAATAATATGGATTCTCGTATTCAAGTTGATACTATTTATACTGATTTCCGGAAAGCTTTTGACAAGGTTGACCATCAGCTTCTCTTGCATAAGATTGCATTCAATGGTATACGTGGCGATCTACTGAGATGGTTCTCTTCTTACGTTTCTAATAGAACTCAGAGGGTTGTGATAAACGGTTTCATTTCCAGCACCCTAAGTGTTTCCTCTGGAGTGCCTCAGGGCTCCATTTTAGGACCTCTTTTATTCATCATATTTATTAATGACATCAATACATGCTTTCTGAATTCAAAATTATTACTATACGCAGACGATCTAAAAATTTTTAGGCCTGTTAAAAATTTGCACGATTGTCTACTCTTACAGGAAGACCTAGATAGGTTCTCTTCATACTGCTCAATCAATAAACTACAACTTAGCATATCTAACTCGCTGGTGCTTCTCCCCACTGATGAAGTAGAGGTCTCTAATATCATTATTGGATTACGAACAGATGCGGCGGTGGGTTGGGATGGCATATCATCCAGACTGTTAAAATCATGTATGCCCGCGATTGTCCCACCCATCACCCATATCTGCAATCGCTCTATTTCCATGGGTTGCTTTCCTAGGGTTTTTAAAAGGGCTGTCGTTCATCCAATTTTCAAGAGTGGGGACAGACACAGTGTAGATAACTATAGACCGATCTCAGTCTTGCCTGCTATCTCTAAAATTTTGGAAAAGATACTTAATAAACGATTGGTAGACTATCTTGAGTCATACAATTTATTAAGTGACAACCAGTATGGTTTTAGAGGTGGCAGGTCGACTGAAAATGCTATTGCTGCCTTGGTAGATCAAGTAGTATCTAAACTAGATAGCAAAATGAAATGCTTGGCTATCTTCCTCGATCTTTCCAAGGCATTCGACACGGTGTCTGTTCCCCACCTCCTATCCAAGTTGGAAGCTACTGGTATTCGCGGACATACCTTGGAAATTTTCCGGGATTACCTGTGTGATAGAAGCCAATGCGTCAAAATAAATGACGTTATTAGTGACACTATATCATTGAGTTTCGGCGTTCCTCAGGGCTCAATTTTGGGTCCTACCCTGTTTATTATTTATATAAATAACTTATGTAAAATGACTCTAACGAACTGTTCAATTTATACTTACGCAGATGATACGGCCTTACTTCTTCATGGTAGCGACTGGCCTGAAACAGTAAAATACGCGGAACTTGCTCTAAACTCAGTGATGAAATGGCTGTCAAATAACATTCTAACCTTAAATCTTAAGAAAACAGTATACTTACCTTTCTCCTTAATATCCACCAACCTCCCTCCACCTGATTCAATGGCACTTAGAGCCCATACTTGCTCACTTGGTCTATCCTCTTCACAATGCGGCTGCTCGCAACTCACTAGGTGTGACTCTGTTAAGTATCTCGGAGTGCATGTAGATAGTTCTTTGAGTTGGAAAATTCACCTTAGCAATCTCATATCGCGAGTCCGCAAGTGTATATTTATTTTTAAAAAACTAAGGCACTCTGCGGACTTTAGTACTATCAAAACTGTTTATTATGCCCTCTGTCAAAGCATATTAAACTACTGTATCACAGTGTGGGGGGGGGCTCCCAAGACAATCCTTCTGCCTCTGGAACGAGCGCAGAGAGCTGTCCTCAAGGTAATGACCTCGAAGCCTTTTAGATATCCCACCTCGGCTCTCTACACCGAATGTCAGGTCCTTACTGTGAGACAGCTCTTTGTTCTTGGCACTATTTTGCGCAAACATCCCTCTGTGGTATACAATCCGAATGACGCTAAAAAGCGTAGATGCTACGAAGTATGCTCAACTCGTGGATGTAGAACAGCCCATGCCCAGCGTCATTATGATATTCTGTCTAACCATTTATATAATAAAATAAATAGACTATGCACTATCGCTCCCATGTGTTTCAATGAATGTAAGACCAAGGTAACAAAGTGGCTATTGACATTGAGCTACGATAAGACTGAGGATTTGCTACATGTATCAATCGCTTAACCTAATGTAGTTAATTAAGTAATTTATTTTTAATTATATATAAACAGACAATAACATATTTGTGTCATGAACGTAGGTCCTATGTAGGTTATATATTTGTACAGGATAACATGAACCCAAGTTTTCACCACATTTATCTCTTTTTTAATACATATACAGAGGTACTTAAATAGGCCACGGTTATGTATTTAAATTTGTAAGTAGTTATAGTATAATAATGTACTGTGCTCGTCATACAACTACAGTTTATATGTTGCAAATTATAGGCGAGGGCGCTGGCACCCTAAACACAAGTTAAATCTTACTCTGGGTGCCAGAGTTCATCGAAACCACTCTTTTCCTTTGTTGTAACGCTGCATAGTGTTTAGATGAGTGTTTTTGTACAACTGAAGTTAATAAAGAAACTTTTTTTTTTTTTTTTTTTTTTTTTTTTTTTTTTTTTTTTTTTTTAACCTTAAGGCCAGACGTATTATTTTAGACACAATGTTTCTATTCGATCTATGTAATAACGCCTGTGATTGTATGGATATTACTAATAGGATTAGCTACGTGGTACCTAGAACAACCATAAGCCGTGGGGTGCGCGCACGACCCCTATTTGCAGTATCTTCTAGTCGTACGAATGCAGGCTTACGAGCACCCCTACGTCGTCTTACTGGTCAATATAATAATCTGTTTCAAAATATTGACATCTTCGCTCTTCCTACCAGTAAATTTAGAGGCCTTGTTCGTGACACTATTTTGGATATTGCTCCGTAATATTCTAACTCTTAGACTGTATTTATAATTTCTTGTTTATTTTTTGTTTTTTTATTTTGCATGCCTGTTTAGTGTTAAGTTTTATTATTAATACTTACCTATGTAATTTTATTTTAACTATCACACTGTAAGCGCACATCGCATTAGTTTTATAACTTTTCTTTATAATATGTGGAAAATGTCGTGGGTTTAATCACTCTGTAGCTCATATTTTATGTAATTTTGTAATGTGTAACCGTTTATTTTCCCAAATAAATAAAATAAAAAATAAAATAAATAAATAACTAATGTTTTTAAGGGTGAATGTCTTACTTTACTGTAAGACTCAATATAATGAACTACTGCCATTTCTAAATCCGTTTGAAACAGGAAGTATCAAGCCGATCTGATCACGGTTGCTTGCTCCGTGTACTAAGTTGCTTAGTAACAACAACAGATCCATAATAAGTTGCGATAGCTACAATGTGAGAGCACTGAGAGCATACTATAAGCAAGCCCAGTGCAAGGTTTTAAATCCTCAGATTAATCTGAAATGGAGCTGAATTTTCTAACAAATTCGATAGAAGGTAAAACTAGTATCTATTAGGTACTAATGTTTGAATTCTTCTAATTAGAGTTGTTCTGGTAATGATTTTGTATACTTTAAGGCTCATATTTAAAATCTCTGAAAAGTACACTAGTACAGACGCCAGCACATCAAGCTACTACAATCTGTCAAACTTCTTTAATAGATTTTCAACTTTATCGCTGAAGTAAGTATAAGGTTCAAAGTTAATTGGGAAAATTTGAAAATTCGGGTAGCTTGATGTGCTGGTGTCTGTACCTATACAGGTTGTAAAAAAAACTGGTCAATGCAACCGGAGTCGCACAATAATGCTTCCGTACCACAAGGCAAAAAATGCTGAATAAAACACGTCTTTTGTATGGAGACCCCCTTTAATTTTTAACTTAATTTTATTAATTGATTTTCACCTTCAATATCTCCGTAACCAGAAGTTTTCCAGGTATGGTCCACTACAAAAAATGATCACTATGACGAGGAGTAAAAGTGACTCTCAGCTTCATTAAGCGTCTTTTTTAGGGTTCCGTAGTCAACTAGGAACCCTTATAGTTTCGCCATGTCTGTCTGTCCGTCCGTCCGTCCGGCCGTCCGTCCGTCTGTCCGTCCTCGCTTAATCTCTGTGACCGTTAGCACTAGAAAGCTGAAATTTGGTACCAATATGTATATCAATCACGCCGACAAAGTGGTAAAATTAAAATTGGAAAAAAATGATTTTGTAGGGTAGCCCCCCTATATGTAAAGAGGGAAGTGATTTTTTTTTAATTTTAACCCTAACGTGTGATATATTGTTGGAAAGGTATTTAAAAATGAATAGGGGTTTACTAAAATCATTTTTTGATAATGTCAATAATTTCGGAAATAATCGCTCCAAGAGTAAAAAACAATGTGTCCCCCCCCTCTAACTTTTGAACCATACGTTTAGAAAATATGAAAAAAATCTGAAAAGTAGAACTTTATAAGGACTTTCTAGGAAAATTATTTTGAACTTGATAGAAACAAAAGTTTTTGTACAAAAAAGACAAAAAGTTGTACAAAATCATTTCTGGACTAAGTTCGTAGTATAATCGTATATTATGCAAGCTTGTTTTTTTAACTTCGTTTATATATTTTATTATCCTGAACGAATCTTTTTTCCCACAAAAAAAGAATCATTAAAATCGGTTCTCGCAATCCAAAATTACCACCGAAAACTTCTGGCACGTTTATGTATTAATTAGTAACCCAATTCCCCGAGAGATGGCGCTGTAGGTACTTATTACATTGGGTCGGGTATTATCGAATTGTACGTGGGAACACTTATTGTGACGGACGGGAAACTACGGAACCCTACACTGAGCGTGGCCCGACACGCTCTTGGCCGGTTTTTTTATTATTGATTTATTTTACAGCTTACATTTCGAAACCCGTTGTTTTCACTTACTTTTGCGGTATCGGCGGCCAATACATATTAGCTGGTGGGGTCCACATGTCATACGGCTGGTACGGAGGCTTGGCAGCAAGCCGCAAGCTGTATGCTGGCGCGCGCTTAACACGTGCCCTCAGCAACGGTTCGTGACTACCAGGCCCGGGCATACTGTGCCTATTGCCCTGGGGCCAATAGTTTGGGGTCATCAACCCTCCCGGAATTTTGTGGCAACCTGTGGAATTTTCAGATATCGTTTATGTCGATATAAAAATTTTACAGGACTAGATTGAACTACTGATTACAAAATATTAGAAAAACAATGCATTTTAAGTACCTAATTTTGCATTAACCCCGCTAACATCGAGCATTGGTGCATTAGATTTGACAGGAGGGGCAAAATAGGGTTTTAATACTTTCCCAAAGGTGTAGGCTGGTTCACGCTTTATTTTTGAATACCCGTTTCCTCCTGGAAATAATTAATTAAATAATGACTAGATATACGAGATAATACTATAAACGTTACTTGGAGAACTTGCACCAGTACCACTTATCACCACTGCTCTCAAAACGGTGAAGGAAAGCATAGTGAGGAAATCGGCATGTCCTAGAACTAAAAATTCGAAGACGCCTTCTAGCGACCCGCACTGGGCCCGCGTGGTGGATTACGGCCAGCTCCCTGTCACGTAGAGGAGGCCTGCGACGTACAGTGGGAACTTTATAGGCTTATTTTGTTTGTTTATGAGAGGAACTTGCAAGTTTATGTCGTTTGATAATACAGGGTGGCAGGAACATTGATCCACAACCTGTTAAAAACCTGACAAAAAATGTACACGTAGGGTGGTTCAGAATGCATGGGAAGCCGTTACCTGCTTCTGCGAAGCAGTAGTACTTGCGAAGGAGGAGGCGGAGCGCGTGAGGGAGAGGCAATCTTTGCGCTCTCACGCTCCTTAGTCGCCGCAGGAGACGCCCTGGGCGTCGGGAGTCGAGAGCCGATTGCCAGCCACCGTAGGCGCGGGCTTGCGGACGTCAAGAAATGGGTAGCTCGCCGTCCGGTAAGGACCAGGTCCGGATCAATGGCGCGTTGTGTTCCACGCGCGCCTCAAAGAGATTTCAGCACTTACTGATGGGGTCCGCTAGGGCCGATGCCTGCCAGAGTCGCAGGTTGTTCGAAAGAGTTACCCTGGCCCCTGGCATAGGCAACTGAAGGAACACGGGTGGGTTTTAGTCAGTAAAAGTCTGAAGAAGTTATTTGATAATTTCCCACCAAAAAAAAGGTGGGCTTCAGAATCATGTACTGAATCCATGGTAATAGGTTGCATGTCCATGTCCCTGCCACTCTATATGATGTCTCAGCAACAAACATCGATTACGACCACAGATATAAATACACCTAGATAACGCAACTACTTCGCGTGCTATGCAATTATACAATACAAAGGAAATTGAGTATACAGGGTGAATTTTCCAAGTGGGCGTGCATGGCCAAATTCTAAACTATGAAGAATAGCGAAAAGTACTCAAAGGAGTCGCGGGCTCGATTTTGATGAAAACTAAAACTGCATCATTGGATTTTTGAAAAATCAATATTTTTAGCCGGGAATCGAACTTGCTGATTTTGAAAAGAAAAAACACACACTGTATTATTCCACCATTCGATAGTGTCCCTAATAAGGATCAAATTCTGGGAAGTAATGACATACGGCAAACTTAGGGAAAATGTAGAATTTTAATAAACTGCTGCTTATTTTGAAGTATTCATACCTACATTACGTACCTACCTTGTTTGAAATGATGCTCAATATTTTTATTAACACACCCGTAGCGCAGTCACCTTCACAACATTACGTTCTAAATTCAAATTTCTATTACGATCTTTGGAGAATATTCTAGTGGAATCAATAATATTGTAATGCTCAATGCAGTACAATCCTTGAGACGTCGAATCCTATGTATTGAAAACAATGGTCATCATTATGAACAATTAATCAGTCAAGGTTTAATAGGTAGGTAACATAACCCGCTGGCTAAATAATAACAGCCGCACACGTCAATCCACCAGGTTAAGCTACGCTTGCTGCGGTTGGTCTGTGGATGGGTGACCATCTTTACATACCGAGACCCCTAGGTGCCTCGGAAAGCACGTTAAGCCGTTGGTCCCGGCTGTCATTCCTGGATCTTTGACAGTCGTTACGGGTAGTCAGAAGCTCGAAAGTCAGACAACCAGTCTTACTAAGGGGTATCGTATTACCCTGTAACTGGGTTGTGGAGGTCAGATAGGTAGTCTCTTCATGTAAAATACTGGTATTCAGCTGCATCCGGTTAGACTGGAAGCCGACCCCAACATAGTTGGGAAAAGGCTAGGCAGATGATGATGAGGTAGGTAACATAAGAAAAATAAAAAAAAGTATTTTGTTAAAAATGGGCTCTTTCCTTTAGTTTGCCGTATGTCATTACTTTCCAGAATTTGATCCTTATTAGAGACACTATCAAATGGTGTAATAATACAGTGTGTGTGTTTTTTTTTCAAAATCAACAGGTTCGATTCCTGGCTAGAAATATTGATTTTACAAAAATCCAATGATGCAGTTTTGGTTTTCATCAAAATCGAGCCCGCGACTCCTTTGAGTACTTTTCGCTATTCCTCATAGTTTAGAATTTGGCCATCCACGCCCACTTGAAAAATTCACCCTGTATACAATGCAAAGATAGTCTTACAGCCTTCAGCAGCTCCCAATAGTTTTTTCAAGTGTTAATCAAATAGCTGCATAGTGTATGTTTTATACAAGACTTGTAAAGATACAAATTAATGAGCAACTTCTTTGATTTAGCCACGAGGCCTCCCCCCCCCCCCCCAGGAAATGAGGAACGTTGTATTAACTGAAAGGCAAAAAAAAGTGAATCCCAAAATGTTTGCAAAGAGTTCGACAGAAAGCTTTAACATCGATCGGCTTTTGAGTATAATTATAATTCTTAGTAATGATTGCTTAGCAACAGATTCTGTCTTAGAAGGTTTTGACATCAGAGCTAAACAGCAACTGTAATTAATAAGATTTATTGCTAGCAAACTGATTTAGCTTTCTGGTTTTACAATTTTGAATCGAGTGTGGCGGTTAGCGTTGATGAACTTTGGTACTTGAACGTTGGTAATTTCCCTACGATGTTACGCGATTAATATCATGCTTATTATTTGTGAAGGCAAGAAAGAGAGATGGCTGAGATGGTGTTATGCTGGTTCTACGCCAGCATGTTAGATGCACCGTAGAAAATACCCTAATGCTAAACATTATACACAAGAGGCCCCTCTTGTGTATAATGTAAACATTGGGGTATTTCTAAAATCATGATTTATAACTTAAGTTATAATCATCGTCATCAGCCCCAAATACGTCGCTTGCCGTCCCAATGATAACAAGAATTAATAGTCTAAACGTTGATAAATTATTATCTCTACACTAAGCAGGTGAAATTAAATAAAATTGATTTTTCTCTAAATAGGGTATCGGAAAACCTTTTTCACGTCATGTTATAACAAATTTAATAAGCTTTTTTTTTTAATTCCACCTCTGCCTACGACCGGGGGTGCGGGATTCGCATAAGCATTTACCGCTACGCCGACAGGCCTCGACCCGCTGTTCCTCAGCGGATTCCACCTCCCCGTATGGCGCGCGTAGAACACTGCGGCGCCAACTCGTGCCAGTCTGGTCGGACGACGGACGCCCCTTGTCCAAACTGGATTTATTAGTCGACTTTTCCTATCTCGACTACCCCTGAGGGGAAATGGCGAAACAAACTCAAGGGTCAAATTCTCTTTTAAAGTCCAGACATAATCTTGGTCAGTTCATGCGAAGACAGCGTACAAATGGTATTTTGAGGAAAGAACCACACAGATTCCAATGAGTGCAAGCATTTGTCAGTAATCGTGTAGCTCAACTCATAACTTGGGCGCATTTTTGATAGCAGTTACCTGTGAGTGTTAGTTGGAAGATGCTGCTGCACTTTTTTCTTATTCACCTTGTGTAAACACCTATAGTTGGGTAAAGAGGACTTCCTTGTCAAAAGCCAAACAGGTCCGAATACCTTACCGCATATTTCTGGAATGTCATAACAGGTTGGACCAGGACAGGATGATTCTTGTGCTATTGGGCGAGTCCGAACTGTTGGCTTAGCCGGCACCTGTTTAAGAAGCCTCGATCTGCACTCATATCCAGACGGCATCTTTTTCAAATATTATTAATACTAAACTTGGATAACAAAACAGTCTTACCCGACTGTATATTAATAATATAAAAAAGTACTCTGTGATATAAATATTGGTAAAGGATGTCCACAGAGCATGTAACCTTTTAAAGGATGTCAATGTCCAATATTGTCGTAATTGTATGTCAAAAACATTTGTATTTCTCATCAGCCAGCGACATAACTGCGAGTATACATATATAAAGGAGATCCCAAATCATATCAACGAATGAACGGAACAAAGCTAGCGATAACATTTGAGGATAAAAACGGCACGAACGCAGGAATCAGGAGGGCAAATAAAACTCAGTGGAATTTCCACGGTCCAGGAAATTGAGCTGCACCGGATATCGTCGCACCGGAGCGACGTGCGACGGAGGAATGGCTTCCGGTCGAGGTGGGCCTCCTTCATTATTCCTCCATTCTCTCACATTTCAATTCTACAAATAGCATCGCGGATAAAGATTTTTGGTCTCATATTTTTGCTTGTTAATGGAGTTATAAGTGTATCACTTCATCTTCGTCAACAGATATATTTAGCAATAGTTGTTGTTTATGCGAAAAAGCGATGTTTACTATGTTTGACATTCGATCTTATCGAAACTACCACATAATATTCTTTAAAAAAATTGGATTATTAGGTGCATTATCTCCCTATTTTCATGAACATCCAAAATACTCGAATCTCATAATCAAATCCAATGATAGGATTCGATTTGTTTAGGTCGCCCGCGTTTTACATAAAACCTTTGTTGTGGAAAATTAGAATGTCCCTTTTCGGTTAAAAACGTTGAAACGCTCTTTGTCTAGATGGCTACGCAAAAATCGTTCGTAACATTTGTAGGAAGAGTCATCGACAAAGAGAGCGGTCCCTTTAGGAGAACACAACCTATTTTAATATAAGTAACTTGTTAGCCTTTTTTTCCTGCGACGCTTTTATCGTGCCTGTATTCCACAAATTGGTAGGTGGGCAGAGTGTGATAGATAGATACACTCTTGTCACGCCTGTTTCTTTTCAATTCCATCAAATAGGGTGAGTACTGGGCATAAATCGGAAATCCAGTATGCTATAAACACGATATCACTTTTCTGGATCTGGGCATCAAATCCAGAATCCTACGACCAGGTTTGGGTCAACGAGAGTAAATTTTGGGTAATTTAATATTCTTCTACCTAGTTTACTTTAAAAAATAAAAGGGCTTTTATTCAGCTTACTGCAATTCATCTATTACACATGGAAACCACCCAAAACAGACACCGAAAGGCATCATAACTTGACAGTGAATAATCAATGAAACGCAATATACTCTCTCGCGTTCCTTCCATTATTTATTCATGTAAGTAATGGAAAATTAAAAACGAAAACGGGCCAATATGGCGGGTCGTGTGGCATTCATTATTCAAGCCATATTGCTGGGACATGCGGATCGCGGGGCTTATAGATCCTGCCATGAAAGAGTTGAGCTCTTGGGTTTTAGTATATTAAGTGATATGGTGTTATATGATGCAAAGAGCTGGTAAAGATCTATTAGGTGTCCTGGTTGGATTTCAGGAAATATGCAAGTAAAAAAAAGACGATAATAAGTCTGACAAAAGGGTTCGTAAAGCGAGCTCCTTGAAATATTTTTGGTATTATAAACGCGAAAGTGAGTTTTTTTGTTTATTACGTTATCACGCCAAAACGGCTGAATGGATTTGGATGAAATTACATAATTCAAGTGTCGAACAATTTATACCCAAAAATTAAAGCCAGAAAAAATGTATTTACAATTTTGTTATGGCAAATAACATCTTGAGCATTTTTACTATTACAGCGAAAGTTTACAATTAACCCCCCGGGCGGCTGGTATTTTGAGATTGAAAATGCCAAAAATCATATTTTTATAACAATTTTACATTTAAAAATATAAGATCCCGAACATGTTTTAACTATTACAACATAGATCTATAATGAACCCCCTTTTTTATATATTTTTTTTTTGTGGGGAATTATCAAATAAATTCTCCCACTCTGGGCGGAGCGAGAGGGCGTGTCAGACTTTACTGACTAAAACCCACCCGTATTCCTTCAGTTGCCTGTGCCAGGGGCCAGGGTAACTCTTTCGAACAACCCCCGGCCCTGGCAGGCATCGGCCCTAGTGGACCCCGTCAGTTAGTGCTGACATCTCTTTGAGGCGCGCGTGGAACACAACGCGCCGTCGACCCGGCCCTGGTAGTGGGCAGGAATCGGCTATCGATTCCCGACGCCCAGGGCATCTCCTGCGGCGACTAGGGATGTGAGGGCGCAAAGATTGCCTCTCCCTCACGCGCTTCGCCTCCTCCTTCGCGAGCATTACTGCTTCGCAGAAGGAGGCGATGGCTTCCCATGCATACAATTAACCCCTTGGCTGCTATTTGGGTTTGAATGTACCAAAAATCGTGTTTTTGCCAAAAATATTTTAGACATTCGTTTAAAGATGTAAACAGTTATTGGTTTACTGGTTTTCAGTCCTAAACCTGTTACCCCATGGTAAAATTGGAGATGAGTATTAGGTATATATAATATTTTTCAGGCCGGCACTTTAATTTTAATTTTTGGGTACGAAATGAATGATGTCCTTTGGCACATAGATAGAATACGACCTGGGTAAGGTTATTTTTAGGGTTCCGTAGCCAAATGGCAAAAAACGGAACCCTTATGGATTCGTCATGTCTGTCTGTCTGTCTGTCTGTCTGTCTGTCTGTCTGTCTGTCCGTCCGTCCGTATGTCACAGCCACTTTTTTCCGAAACTATAAGAACTATACTGTTGAAACTTGGTAAGTAGATGTATTCTGTGAACCGCAGTAAGATTTTCACACAAAAATAGAAAAAAAAAACAATAAATTTTGGGGTTCCCCATACTTACAACTGAAACTCCAAAAATGTTTTTTCATCATACCTGTACGTGTGGGGTATCTATGGATAGGTCTTCAAAAATGATATTGAGGTTTCTAATATCATTTTTTTCTGAACTGAATAGTTTGCGCGAGAGACACTTCCAAAGTGGTAAAATGTGTCCCCCCCCCCTCTAACTTCTAAAATAAGAGAATGATAAAATTAAAAATATATATATAATGTACATTACCATGTAAACTTCCACCGATAATTGGTTTGAACGAGATCTAGTAAGTAGTTTTTTTTTTTAATACGTCATAAATCGAAAACCGCAATTTACCTTTCACAAAGTTACAACGAACTACAAGAACTTTTATAATATGTTACTTGCTGCTACGGAACCCTTCTTGGGTGAGTCCGACTCGCACTTGGCCGGTTTTCATCTTAGATCGCGCATGAAGTCGCGGGCAAAGGCTATTAATCAATATTCATCTAATGTAAAACAGTATTTCTGAACACAAATAAACTTGTGTGTCGAATATCTTATTACATAACATAACTAGTAAATGGTTATCTTAACAAGCTCTTATACATCACACATTGTTTACTCGAGTAGAAGGTTCTGAGACAAAGTAAAGAGGATTTTTAACACACAAAAGTATCTAAGAAAAACCTCTTAATGTAATACACATGTATGAGCAAGCATCAAATAGATTTTGTAACAAGAAATTGGACTCCTCGCGTTACACAGCCAGCTGCGGGAGTAAAGGTGGGCACACACAAACGCATCATCTGCTTAACTCGTAAAAAATGACTTCATATATTCGGTTCACTGAAAATTCTCCCTAAAGATTAAAGATTTTATGTAAATTGTAATTTATAACAATGCAATCTGTTTTCTTTCTACAGCGCTCCTGGGGCACGATTTAATTACTAACCACCGATTAACCGACTATCGATTTAATTTATAACTTCAATTAGAAATTTAATAAGAAATTAGATAACGACTTGCGTGTCAGTGGCTTTTAACAACTTCTTGGAAAATTCCGCAGGTAGGCAATAGGAATAGAGAGACTTCCCGTGTCAAAGAATAAAGTTTTGTTCCCGAGTGTGGAGCCGCTCTTGTTAGGGAATCTCGCGCTTCGTTGCCTCCCGCGCAATTTGCGGTTCACTAAACTTTATTACATCTTTTGTTTTAGGTGGAGCGCCCAACTAGTCAGCGCAACACAGATAGAATACAAAAATGACCTCTCTATACACACACTCATTTGTGGAGCAGTGTGCATTCGAAATTCTTTGTTTAACGTTTCAAGACAATCACAAGAAAAACAATGAGGCACGGCGGAGTTAAAAATCAATAGAAAAGGTCGACTCAATGCCGCTCGGCTTAAGCTCTCTGAAAAAAGTTGCCAGTTGGAATTGACTTTCCCTGTTCAAGGCCCGAAGTTACAGTATGCTTCAGTTGCTCGTAATACGGCTGACCCATTTCGCCATCATTGATGTAAAGTTGTGTAGTTTTTAATATTCAACGGCGTAATTCATAATTGCTGAGATAATTATACGTAAAATTTTTATGAAAATAAATTAAAAAGTTTATAAATAGGCCTTATTATTATGTTAATATTATTATTTAACGTACCTAATTACATGTAATTTTCTGTTACAGATTTTATTAATATTTTAAACATGAATTTGTAAAGGTTGGATGGCTTTTACGTACGCTTTTATTAAATTCTTACTTAATTCAGTCATAGTATAGTCGTACCTTGGTGCCCACACGCTTGTCACAGTGTTTAAAGATGAAAGCCAAATTCTTCTTTTATCCTAAAGAAAAACAAATGTTGTCTGTGGTCCAGTCGTTGGCGCGGTCTCCTGACATCTGTCAATCATTCTTTCAAAGCATAAGAACGGGACTTCACGATGACCTACATGGGCATCGTATAGTCCCGGCATACAGCACAACACAAGTTTGATTTCATTTCCAAAAAGCAAAACGATTTTTTTTAATATTTGATCATATCAATATATTTGATTTTGTCACATGGATTAGGACAATGTTTAGCAAGTATAGTATAGGTAGCACAATAAAATTATCTTTGGAGTAAGTAAACGAGGTACATTCTCCGTTGGCGTCGGTGTATTTGATTGCGTAGTGTGCGTATATACGGTCCAAAACGGAGCAATTCTGGGGCCTTCGCCGCAGGAAACAATCCGTTCTGCTGAATAATTAAATATAATCGAATTACTTTTGTCTTTCTGTTAGTAAATCATATTTCAAAAAGTTGCTTGGATCTTGATGTTTTTGTGAGAATGTCTGTCTTAGGACAAGTGAACGATGGAAGGTTTTCGGAATGTTACTCACAGATTTATGCAATTATCAAGAACAGAAGAAACAAAATTAAATAGTATTTTGTTTGAAATACTGTATATTTGGACAAATATGTTTGCCTATTTGCTAACTAACGAACTTTGTTAATTTTATGTGAGCACTTGCGATATTTTTTGAAAGTTTTTAATACACAAGAAAGCATTTACTTTTATCATAAATATTTTGTATTAATGAACAAAAATACAACGAATCTTAATTCTTCACTGTACGCACAAATTAATTTCGAGATAACATTTTTAATTTCGCAACGAGAGTTTATTTTTGTTTCCATTACAAAAGCGGGGTTAGTTGTACAGACGCCAGCACATCAAGCAACTATAATCTGTAAAATTTTTTGAATAGATTTTCAACTTTATCGCTAAAGTTTAAGGTTCAAAGTAGATTGGGAGATAGTTTGGGTAGCTTGATGTGCTGGCGTCTGTACCTAAACCCGATGACAATAATCTTCAACCTCGATGCATCGATGGTATAGTTCATTCACAGTTATTTTACCTCTGATTTTGCGTCACTGTCAATATTACATTGAAATGAGAGGGATGCAAGAGCGGGCGAATGAGAACTGGTTTCGCCTAGGCGAAATTAGTTCATCCTAAAATCGGGTTTGGCCGGTAACATATGTCACACTTCTTGAATTTATTCATAAAACCAAGGCACCGGGAGTAGGTCGGCGCTGTTCGGTTAAAAGCCTTGTCGGGCATGTGTAGTTAATTCACCTAATTAGCCCGTATCTAGCCGCACTAGATCATAAGGCTTTCACGGCTATAGTAGTACTACCTACGGATATGAGGGTGGTTGCCTTGTCTTATTTTTCTTCTTAATTTAATTAATTTATTTATTTTTTATTTATCCATTTATTTCAGGCATCAAGGCCCATAGGAAACACATAAAATACAATATTAATATAACTTAAAAATACTATAAATAAATACATCATTATAATTACAAACTAACTAAACACGAAGTGACGGCGTCGTGTTTCGCTGACTGGTGTCATTAATATTATGAACGGTGGTTTTTGTGAAAGAAAATGAAATGAGAATAAAAAAAGATACTCTAGTATTCTGTTCTTCTTTTGTGTCGCCGCTCTGCGAAAATCACTGAATGCCTAGGGCCTAGGATGTGCTGCACGTACAGACGCGCACGTCAAGCTACTGCAATCTGTCAAATTTCTTTAATACATTTTCAACTTTATTGCTAATAGATAAGGTTCAAAGTTGATTGGGAAAATTTGACAGTTTCGGGTAGCTTGATGTGCTGGTGTCTGTACATGAATATGATCTCTTGTGAAAGGAGTGGGTCATGTAGGTAGGTACGACTGTTTTGCTATCTTCCTAACACTAGGTTGAATATTGCACTAGTATCTAGTTAGGTAATAACTGTTATCTACCAACCCGCACTGGGCCCGCGTGGTGGATCTCTAACCGAGAGGAGGCTTGTATCCCAGCATTGGGAACATTATAGGTTGATTATGCTAAACATTTTTTAAATAAAAAGGGCTAATTTACAAGCACTTAAACTGAAGTGCTAGTAAATTAGCGTGTGCGCTAAGTCAAATAGCTTCGACCGATATTTTCTAGGACCCTACGACCCTACTCGCGATATTATAACAGTCCTATGATGCCAGACAGGCGTATTCATGAAGTTCGTATGGAAAGCTAGGAGGTCAACTGTCAACCCATGCTGCGTGGTGCATAAAGTACTAGATTAGTGTCAGGTGTCCTCATTGGCTAATTAGGCAGGGCGTGAGGTACAAGTCGTGACGTAAGCTACTAATTTACGCTGTCGTGAGCGTCTAGAATGGACTTAATAATTAGCAAATCTATGGTGCAGCTTTGGTGTGGCAACATAATTTCATAGAGCATTTTTTCTATTTCAAAGAGAATATCAATCTCTGACATTCTACTGTCATCTCCCACGTCATTATTGTCAAAAGATTCTAAACAATGCAGAAGTTTAAATTCTACTAAAATAAAATAATAATACTATAATTTCATGAACAATTCAGAAATATGTTGACTTATAAACTTGTGTGCGGTTTAAGGGGGGCGCTGGTCTCCACAATTTTCACCAGGAACAAAGGAACGAAAATCGACCCTGTTCAGCAGCTATTTCTCGACAAATTAAAAGAGTACAGGTCTAAGAGCCCCAATGACGAATTTGTGGATCCCAGCCCATCAGTGTTATACGAACTGAAGAGAGAAATGGGTAAACTCGACAAGCATTATGGAGGTGGCGAAGGGGTCGACATGACTGCGTTTCCAGAATTCAAGTTTGAAGAGCCCAAGCTCGACTCCATAGATGAAGGAGGTCCTGCAACAGATGCAAAGAAAAAGGAAGATAAAAAAAAATGAGGCGCCTGCTAAAACGGATCCAAAGAAGTAGAAATAAATATACCAATTTAGTTTTACTATATCGAGATTTGTGGACTTACGAGCGTAATAATTACTTGCTGTATTAAGTTTTCACAATTTGTTTTCATGTAAGCCATTTTTAAGTTACAGTAGGTATTCCAGTTTCTGGTTGATACTGTGTTTGCCTAGAATGAGATGGCTATCACGAAAAAAGGCATTCGTGTTTATTTCGACACATTTTCAAAAGCCTTGTTTGTTTCATATAATTTCACATAATATAATATAATAATGTTTTATTCACAACCCTTATTACAATTGGTCTTATTCTAAGGTGTACATCTTAGTGACTTAAAATAGGAGATTGGACATTGGATTACAATTTCATTAGGTACTGTAGCTAGGGCTTATATTTGGCAAATAAAGTATAAGTATCCGTGACTCCAAAACTAGGCATAGTCTGTATCTTCTGAGCCAGTGATTCCTTCTTGGGGTCTTGTCAGCCGTTACAATGTTAAGCAGTTAGGTTAATAAAAATAAAAATATGCAGCAAGGATGTAATATTATTAAATGTAAAAGGGTTATCTACTAGATACTGAAACGTATTTGTATTGAGAAATTACGAAAAGAGGTGTTGCCATAAGTATGCGTGAGTGTTCGTGTATGTGTGTTTGTGCGTTTGTGTGGGGTATCACACACACTCACAGTCTTATATTCGTGTGAGTGTATGTGGAGGTGTAATACGGAGCTGTAATCGAAGGACCGAAGGTAATGTAATGAGCGTGAGTAATTTTTCAGTTTCGTCGTATGTCAAATTTAGCAAATAATTAGTGACTTTTCTTTTTAGGTTAAATTGATTTAACGTGTAGTATTTATTGACTTGTTTAAGCTGTTATGTAATTTAGATGCTAAAAAAGAGTATTGGCGTGTCGCGAAACTTGTTTTAATTTGGGTATATTTACACATGGGATTCCCGCTACGCACTGTTCTATTTTTAGCGTGTGGAAGAGAGGCATGTTTCCTGAGAATTATGCGTAGGATGAAGAGTTTCCTTACAGAGAGACAATTGCAGTCTTTATATAGTGTCACTGTTGGGTATCGACGAGGTTTGTGGGTCATGGCTTTTAATAAAGCCCTTTGCGCTCTTTCGAGGCCCAACACTGCGGTTTTATCAGTGCCACCCCAAATGTGGATACAATAGGAGAGAATAGATTGGCACAGGGCAAGGTATACCAGTCTCATCGTGTCCATATCGGCTACATCGCGGAGGTTTTTGAAAATGTAAATTAGTCGCCTTAGTCGGGTTTTTAATATTCCTAAATGCGTGTGCCAGTCAATTTTCTCATCTACGTAAACACCCAGGTATTTGGTAGGTATTGGATACCAACGAAAGTGGAGGACATGTATAAAGGAAGGATTCTATTCTATTCTATTTTTAATTATGGCAAGTAAAGCCGATGTCGACTATTCTGCCAATGTCAAAAGTGAATTGGAAAAGCAAGTGTGTGAAAAAAAAAAAAAAAAACAAAAGGTATTTTTCGATGCTACAGTTGAACTTAATGTAGATCTTGTGGGGTTAGTACTGGACTGAAACAAACAAAAGGATAAAATTACATATTATATTATAATTGTTAGAACATTAAAAAACAAGTATACATAATTATGCCACAACCAAACATAAATAGAATATTTGAGGAAACAAATTATAATTTTATATTATTGTGGCGGATGAATATCATCAGCGCCACAAGTAAATCTGGAGACGAATATGTTAACAGGGAGGGGAAATTAATTGGAAGAGGGATCTTAAATTTGGGGAGACGGTTATACAGGTCTAGAGAAGGGAGGTTGTTAGAGCATTCGAAGAATATGTGATCCAAGGTGCCTTCCTCTAACCCGCACTCGCATAGAGAGGAGTCACGGACATGGATTTTGTGTAAAAAAACGGGAGTGCAACAAAAACCTAGGCGGATTCTACAAAGAACAGAAATAATTGTTTTCGATACTTTTTTGTGACCGAAAAACCACGGTTTTGGCTTGATGGTCGGTTGCACTGCATAAAAAAATTTACCTTTTTTCCTGCTAGAAATATTCCACTGTTCTTGCCAGGAACGTTGCAGGTTCAGTCTTGGAAGGGACAGAAGGTCGTAACCCTGGTAGGAATTGTGCGTGACATCTGAAGATAAAGATGAACAAGCATCCTTAGCCAAAGCATCAACACATTCGTTACCCTTAATGCCACAATGGCTAGGTATCCAAACTAACTGAACATCTCTTTGACTATTAGCACAGGAAAAAAGAGAATTTTTAATTTTTAGAATAAGGGAACTGTGCAATTTACTTTTAAACGGACTTTGGACTAAAGCTTGTGAACAACTAAGGGAATCTGTAAAAATGACGGCCTTCTCAATATTAGGGTGGGACTCTATAAAAAGACAAGCTTCCAATATAGCCACACACTCACCAGTGAATACCGAAGACTCCTTAGGGCCTTTAAACTGTAAAATAATTTTGGAGTTTTGGTAATAGACCGCAGCGCCAGTGTGACTAAGATCGGATAGTTTCGAAGCATCCGTGAAGAATAACTGAAAACCATTCCATCGCTCGCCCACCACCGCATTGAAAGCCGAATTTGCTGACGGAGATTTTTTGGATATACCAATGTCAAATAAAATTTTTGGGATATAACTTAAAACTTGATAAGGAAAATTAAAAAGAGGTAATCTAGGAAACTGGACGATCGGGTATAGTAAATTTAGAGTTAGTCGAAAGGATTTTAGGAATAAGGGTAGTTCTTTATTTTTCCAGTAATTTGAGCTTCTGCATATGGCATCTAACTCGTTTAGTCTTCCTATAAGAGGGTGGGAGGATCTACATATTAGCCTAAACACAAATCGGGAGGCCAGATATTGCCGCCTAAGGGCTAGAGGAGGTTCAGCACATTCGACTTGCAATGCGTTAACGGGAGAGGACTTCATACAACCTGAGATGATTCGAAGACATTTGGACTGAACTCTATCCAGCCCAGCCAAAGCACCTTTGTTGCAAGGAGTCATTAGAAACGTTCCATAATCTAAAACACTACGAACTAAGGCGTTATAAACTAATTTCATGGTGTATGGGTGAGCACCCCACCAAACACCCGCAAGAACTTTTAAAATGGATATAACTCTTTCACACTTTTTAATAAGGTAATTTATGTGATGTTTGCCAGTTAGTTTGGTATCTAAAATAACGCCTAAAAATTTAACTTTTTTCTCTACAGGAATATTGTGGCCTAAAATGTTTACTGTAATTTGAGGAATAGATCTTTTGCGAGAGAAGATTACTGCCGAACTTTTGGGAGCAGATAGCGACAACCCATGGCTTAAAAGCCACTGATTCAAAGAGTCCAGAGAGAGACACAAAGATGACGCAGCGTCAACTATGGAGGGATCAGTCACATACAAAACAATGTCATCGGCATATTGTAGAATCTGGCAATTGTTGTTTAGGCAGGACCCAATATCAGCCGTATACAAATTGTAGAGTATGGGACTGAGGACATAGCCTTGTGGTAGACCCCTCCATGTCTGCCTTGTATCGAACTCCTCACCCTGGACTCTCAGAACCAATGAGCGGGACAACAGAAGTTCGCATATGCATCGTATCATCTTAGCCGGAAGACTCAGCTGTTGCAGTTTTTGCCTGAGTACGGGAAGAAGTACATTGTCATACGAAGATGAGATGTCCAGGAAAGTGGCAACAACGGATTCGTTTTTAGAGTATGCTAAGCGGATATCCGTAACTAAAATACTAACACTGTCCATTGTGCTTAGTCCTTTCCTAAAACCAAATTGATGATTCGGCAGTAGATCTCTCGATTCGACTATCCACTCAAGACGATTTTTGATAAGATGTTCCAGTAATTTGGCTAGGACTGAAGATAGAGCAATTGGCCTAAGGCCATTCGGATCATCTGCATGTTTGCCTGGTTTCAACAATGGAATAATGATTTGGAACTTCCACTGATCTGGAACCCAACCATGAGTATAACAAAAATTTAAAATATTTAAAAAATAGTTTTTAGCCTTATCACCAGAATGGGCAATGAACGAGTATGGCACGCCATCAATACCAGGGGCTGAGTCCCGGACATGTTTGAGCACCACATTCAGTTCCTCTAAAGTGAATGGCGTATCGAAAGGATCGTCTGTAACGTTATAAAGGGGTGCGTTTTGACATTCGGATGAGAGAGGAACATAGGATGGAGCTATTTTGTCAAAGAAATGTTCAGCTGTTTCCCTAGTAATCGGAGAAGAGATCGATGGGGAACACCCACGTCTAAACCTATTGATATTTTTCCAGACGACTGAAACCGGAGTAGAAGGTGATAGAGAGGTGCAAAACTTAACCCAACCCGTACGTTTCTTCTTACGAAGAAAACGTTTGGTTCTGGCATTAATATGGCAGTATGTCAACAGATTTTCAGTGCTCATATCTGCATTGTAACATACCTCGGCCTCGTCCCTATCCCTGATTGCTGAAGTGCATTCTGGATCCCACCACGGGGGTGAAGGGATTTTATTACGAGCACTGTTTTTTAAAGGGAAGCAGGAATCTGCACTGGAGGTAATTGCTGTTACGTAACCCTCATAACAGCTCTTGGCATGGCAGTGACCAGAAGGATCTGATAAATTTGAATTTAAATTTGGAAGAACGTCGATTTTATCCTCCAATAATGATCTAAATTTTGACCAATCTGGTTTGGACAGGTTATATTTCAAGAGTGGAGGAGAAGTTTTTTCTAAGTAAGACTTATTAACCAAAGATATGACTATAGGGTAGTGATCACTACCATGCGACAAGGTTGTGCATTCCCAGTGAGTTGATGCTGCTAACTCAACCGAACAAAATGTAAGGTCTACACAACTCTTTTGCTGGCCTGGAAGAGATCGTCGCGTTGAGCAACCGTTATTTAAAATGCAGAGGTCCAAGTCGTCCAAAACATCAACTAGAGCTACACCAAAGGCATCACAGCGTTCAGACCCCCATCTGTAATGGTGGCAGTTAAAGTCGCCCATGACCAGTATTGGACCATGAACATTAGAAAAAATGTCTCTGGAGAGTAATTAAGAAATTATGGTGAGGATGTGCAATATATATTGAAAACACTGTGATGCCCTCAACCCTCCCTGCGGCAATGCTCATATCACCCGTAAGTGAAGGTAAAGTAAAGGGCAAAAGTGGGACCCGATTATTGACTAAGAGAGCTGACCCTCCATAGCCATCTGATCGGTCACATCTAAGGATGTTGAAATGTGGCATACGGAAGCTAAGACTTGGAGTAAGCCAAGTCTCAGCTATGGAACAAGCCAGTGGCTTGTATTTATTTAAGAGGAATATGAGGTCGTGCTTTTTATGCCACACGCTCCTCACATTCCACTGAAGGAATACTTGGCGAGACGCCATTTCTAATATCTAAAAGAAGAGAAATAAGTTGGTCGGCAACGTTGGACGGTGATTGGGTATTAGAAGTAGAAGAAGATATAACAATAGGTAAGAGTTTTATAAGTAATTCGATAATAGAAGAAGTACCATTATTGGAAGAGACATTATTATAATTGAGAGCGCAGCCATTAGGCTGTGAAGGTTGAGGGGAACTAGTTATCTGCTGATGAGCAGCTTTATCATAAGATGGGGAAAGGGGGGCATGAGTTTTAGGCTTTAGGGTTACTGTCTTGCGATAAGACTGAGATATAGGAGTTTTAGTGATGTTAGCGTAGTTGCGGGAAGCTGTTGGGATTAATTTGCTAGCCTCAGCATAGGGCATAGATTTTTCAGCCATAACAGTCTTAATGGCTTTCTGTCTACCATGCTCGGGGCATGACCTGCTATTAGCGAAGTGATTACCCGAACACAGAATACAGAAGGCCTCGCCCTCAGAAGTGTTGCAACCATCACCTGGGTGATCGTGGCCACACTTGCTGCAGCGTGGTTTGGATCTGCATACATTTGCTACGTGTCCAAATCTACAACACTTGCGACATTGAATAGTGGGAAATATGTACTGCTCAACAGGAAGGGATGTGTAACAGCAGAAGATCCTTTGGGGTAAGACTTGTCCATCAAATGTGATCACACAAGTTTCAGTGGGTTTCCACACATTATTACCGTCATTCTGTATTTTTCTATTAATTCTGCGAACTTTAAGTATTTGCCCACATCCTGAAGGCACAGATAGCAAAGCCATAGCCTCGTCTTCTGAAATATCAAAATCAAAATCAAAAGTCATTTATTCAAACTAGGCTGAGAATCAGCACTTTTCGAACGTCAAAATTACAAAAGACAGTCCCCCAAAACGCCCGCCCTTCGCCACTTCCTAGTGCTTTCGCTGGGGAGAAGAAGTGGCGGAACAAACTCCCCAGCAGAGGGAACACCTGTTACTACTCCCATCCTTGTGATGTTGAATGTAGGAATGGAGGCAGTATAGCTGTACTTGGGTAACAAAGTGTTAACCAAGAAAGAGTTGGCATCCTGAGGGGAAGCAAACTCTACGGACACACGGTTTCTACCAACCCTTTTAACACCACCGCGAACTATGTTCGCAATGTTGTTATTTATTAAAAATTTGCCAAAATTAACAGGATGTAATGTGGTGCCTGAGTTTGGTTGGGTTTCTATACGGGAGACGTGCACAATGTAAGGAGCCTTATCTATTGCCGAATATTTGATACGTCCAATTTGGCTTTTCTTTTGTTTGTTTGGGGGGGTAGGAGATAAAATATCTTCGTTACCAGGACGTTTACGGGAGGATTGGTTGGATTGGGATACATCCATCTCTGTAACACTACAGACAACATCCGCGAATTGCGATAGAGGATTCGGGGAAAAAGGAAATGAAGGACTTGGAATGTCGGGAGGATCAGGATCAGGGGGTTTATTTACATCCATTTTGGATACAACGAAATTAAAATACGACAATCACAATACAAACCTGTTAACGAACACAACGACAACACACTTAAAAATAACAAGTCACAAAAACGTCAACAATCACTAATAAAAAACACAACAAATTCTAATCACACGTGCTAACCAGGAACACCGTGGCGAGAATCATAAAGGAAGGATGAATCCTGACATACGTTTGTAGTTAAAGAAGATTCCGCAGCCCGGGGTGCGGATTTAGCTGTGATTCTAAAGGCAATTGCTTTTGTCTTAGATATATTAAGGGTCAGCAAGTTAACAGAAATCCAGGCCATTACTGTTCTAAGTGAGGCTTCAGCGTTGAGTTTGGCCGGTTCCCAGTCGGCATCATAGGCGAGTAGTACAGTATCGTCTGCTTACATAAACGTGTCGCAGTATTGTAGTTTTAGGTGGCATAGATCGTTTACATATGACAGGAATAGTGATGGCGAAATAATATGCTACCCTGCGGGACGCCATAACTTATAATTTCCTCGCTGATGATGACCGAATCAATTTTAATGCACTGTCTTCGATCGGTAAGGAAATCTTGAAAAATATTTAGTGTATAACTTCGTATGCCAGCGACTTCCATTTTACGTACAAGGATCGGAATAGAGACGGTATCGAAGGCCTTAGACAGGTCCAGAAAGATGCCAAAACTTTTCATCCTGGAGTCCATTTTTTTTTGTAACTTGAACAGAAAATTTACTACGGTATCCTCCGTGGAAATGCCCGGTCACAAACCGTGTTGATTTGTTGCTATTATATGTATTATATTTGCTAAAAAAATTATCTGAATTGTTGTTTAGGATGCGTTCCAAAATTTTTGAAAGTGTTGTGAGTACAGATATCGGTCTGTAATTTGATACGGTGTCTCTATTCCCATCCTTATGGATAGGGTGAACGAGGGCCTTCTTAAATGCAAGTGGGAAGGTGCCTGTATTTATCGCGAGGTTGCATATATGTGCGTGATTGGCGGTATCAATGTGTTTTACACAATTTGATGATTTTTGAGGAGATGCCGTACCATCCGACTGCGCAATCCCCCTCAAGAGACATAATAATACGTTCCACTTCTTGGTGGTTGACTTCTAAGATGACTAGAGAATTAGGTTGCAAGTTGGAGTTTTCGGACAAAAGAATGTTGAAGTTAGGTGTGATTTGCGAAGCCAGTTTTTTACCTATATTGACGAAATAACTATTGACCTCGTTGGCGGATGTAGTAGGATCATCTTCGAGTTTCAAGATTTGGCGCGCGTGTTGTCTGTCATGTTGGCATAAATAACTAGCTTCTGCCTGCGACTTCGTCCGCGTTACACCCTCCGCCATTCGCCCTCTTAGGGGTGGATTTTTTAAAAACCCTTTCTTAACCTTTTGAACGCCATTGTCACATATATGTGACAAACGAATTCTTACCCTGAACGCCAACGTCACACATAAATGACAAAATACACGTCGCACGGGTCGCACCATATTATGAAATAAACAATTTAATGATTACTTTTGTGTGTTTTTATTTATATAATTTAAAAGTTTAAGCTTCCGTCTATATTGTATTGCATGAAACTAATATAAATAAACCACCAATATCGAGAAATTTGTTGTTTTAAGTGTGTGTGTGTTGTTTTGTTAAAGTGGCCTGGCGTCAGGGGTACGGCGATACGTTTATACTCTGGCGTTCAAAAGGTTAATGGATACCTACTTTTCACAAAGAACACACCCTCCAAATTTCATGTCTCTAGGACCAGCGGTTTAAGCTATGCGTTGAAATATCAGTCAGTCAGGACTTTGAATTTCATATGTATAGATTACGGCAGAATTAGGGAAACCACTAAAAAATACTTCATCTGTATGCTTTCAGCTGGTACATGAATACTGTCGGACAATATACTAGTAGATATTGGGACAGTTTTAATGCCATGGAGGGTCGATAACCAATCGCCATTTACTGCAATCCCGGGCTGTATCTAAAAGAAAAACCCAATTACTTGGGGTTTTGTAAGGGCATTTCTATGTAATTTGCCTTTTGGTATAAATGGCATTGTTGTGGACTAGATTATTTATTTATTTATTATTAAAACTTTATGCACAAGTAAAACAAAATCTGTACAAAGGCGGACTTAATGCCTGAGGCATTTTCTACCAGTCAACCTTAGGGTGATGCAGAGACAAAACATGGCAGGTGCAACATACAGAATAACTAGCTTGGAAATGACTATAAAATACAAGAATATATACATAGATACATACATATAAACCAAATGAACTCTCAGGGGAGAAATGATCGGTAGAGGAGAAAACGAATCCAGCAAATCAGCGCTGGGATGTTACGGCCAACTTTTGCCGAATATGTTCACGTGCCTTCACTTTAAAAGATAACCGACTGGTTGCCGTTCTGATGTTCAGAGGGAGCGCATTCCATAGAAAGACCGCCTGGAGAAAGAAAGAAGAATTAATGAAACCAGAACGGTGAGAAGGACATCGTAGAAGGCGATTGTTGGTGGAACGAAGATTTTTAGCATGGGCAGAGCATAAATATTGAATTTGGGAAGTCATGTAAGAAGGAGCAGTGGGTTTGTCAAGAATAGAGAACAACGTAGTCAGCGCCCTCAACTCTCTGCGCTGGCGAATGGGTAACCGTTTTAAAAGTCGCCGGTGCTCGGAAACATGGTCATACTTACGAAGATTGAAACGAATCGAATGCAGTTATTGAGAAGACGGTCAAGTTTATTGAGGAGATCTGCATTCAGGTCATAGTAACAAACATCACCATAGTCAATTATGGGAAATATCAGGGACTGTACAAGCATTGCCTTTATGTGTGAAGGGAGAAGGTTTTTCAATCGGTAGAGCGACCGCAACGTTCCGGTGACTTTCTGACTTACAGTCGTAACCTGCTTTCGCCAGTCAAGACACTACTTACCTCAAACATTTAATGAAGCTCCTAGGTCTATAATTTGTTTGTGGCGAACTCTTTAAATTAGGCGAAGTAAAGATTTAAGAAGCCCATCGTTAAATTGACAACTAACTACCTTTGATTCTATGTATCTAGCATTCCCAATAAAAAAAAACACGTAATTTTAACCAACTACAAAATAAGGGTAGGTAATTAATTTTCAGGAAGACTTTAATATCAAAATATTTTTTATAAATGAATACAGAAGGTATTTGATTAGGTACTCGAAGTTCTTGGTGGATATGGAAACTATCTACACATAATATATCTTCCGAATTCTGTATAAAACTACGCTAGAAAACTTACTACCAGATATTGCTCATATATTGATGTTATGAACAATAACGTACCCTAATTTAGTTGAGAGCATCAAACTTGGAAAGGCTACCGAGCGAGGAATTCCTTACAAGAGCCTCCAACACTCTTGTAATATAAGTTTATCCAGTGACACGGAGGTATCTTTATTACCTGCCTACGTAAGTACTTGCGTAACTTTGAAGAGAAGACATAAAAGTTACAGCCGCGCAAAATATTTGGAGTTTTTAATCCAGTTGAGTAATTCTGTGGTCGAATTAACCTTCCGTTTGTAAGGGGCGAAGTAAGTTATGGAATTGTTCTTGTAATGTTACGATCTGTTGCCAACGGACGGAAAAGTGTCTAAGGAGTTCCAACTGGTTAGCGGTTTGGGAGAAAAGGGAACTTAGATACCTGCATAGTGCTACTGAACTTCAAAATGTTGTAAATAGGATAGTACTTCTACTCCTTACGGAATTCGACACAGTCCAGGAGTGAACGTCGTCATGGCAACTCACTCTGAAGGGTAGCGGGATCCGAAGCACGGTCTTGCCAATGGCCGACCGCAGGAAGTTAGGGGCCCAACAAGCACGCCAGCCACGTGTGAAAGGCTGCCCCGCCACCTCGCGAAAACCCCGGAATGTTCCGCAGTGCCAGTCGGCGACTGGAAGGGAGGACCCGGTGGGCATCTTTGGGGGGGTTCGGGCGTCCACGCAGTCTCCAGGTGAGTTTCCTTTTTTTGTCGAACGTTACTCCTGGGAGCTGTTTTAGTAAATTGGACTCTCCTCGCTTTTTCCTGAATACCTTAGAAACTTGTTTTAACTCCATGAAGTGTAAAAATAAAAGGAATGAAAACAACGGCGGCACTTCCTACCACTAAATGTGCAATTCATTAACATCCGTGGATTGCGCCCAAATATCAATCCGGTCTATCACCACCTTGAGACCGAGAAGCCGCATTTGTTCGTTTTGACGGAGACGAAGATACTGAACCCGTTAGACGTGGCGTACCTCAACTACCCAGGATATTCACTTGAACATAAGTTTAAAAAGCTGACTGGGGTCTGTGTGTACGTCCGCGATGACATATGCTGTTAACGTCTCCGCAGCTGTGAGGTTACGGATTTCTCCACTCTGTGACTACTGGTCGGCTCTCTTAATATCATCTATACCGGTGTTTACAGGTCGCACAGCGGTGATCAGGAGACGACAAGACTTTTTGAACATCTTTCGAAGGCAGCCGAATTGGCTCAACAGAAATATCCGAAAGCGGAGCTTGTCTTTCTGGGGGATTTTAATGCTCGTCATAAGGAATGGTTGTTCCCGTACTAGAAAACTGACCATGCTGGAAGAGAGGCGCGCAAGTTTGCGATATCGCTAGATCTCTTCCAGCTGGCTGACCAAGCTACCCGCGTTCCGGATGTTGACAGCCATACACCCAATTGCTTAGACCTTCTGCTGACAACAGATCCGGACAGGCACTCTTTATCGGTCTGGGCTCAGCTTGGATTGTCGACCATTGTCTGGTGCAATCTGTCTTCCTGTTCTCCCCCAGATTTAAACCCTAGAGGCACGACGCAAGTATGGAAGTACGAGTCAGCAGACTGGGATGAAATGCGGCATTTCTTTGCATCTTACCCATGGCAGCAGACTTGTTTCTCTTCGCGCAACTCTTTCGATTGCACTGACGCAATTGTTGACGTGGTAATAGTCTAAACGAATGACCCTAAAAATAACTATAGAAGCACAAAAAATGTGGAATACGCATTCAACCATAAAGTACAGTTTCTTATAATTTTAACAAATGTTTATTGGGTAACATCTAGGTAAGCAATTACGGTAAGTGACCGGAAAAACACGGTGTTCAGTAATTAGTACAGCCTTGCGATTTCCTCTAGTTTGTGTAAATTGAATACCGTTGCGTATCCCGGGCCCGGCTCTGTGATCTGAATATACAAGTATCCAGGATGTTGTACTGCTGTACTTGATGCTTATTTTTAGTTATAAATCGTGGCCATGGTAGAATAAACAAATGTTTTGCCTTCGCTCGGTACTTTCATAAAATATGGTAATTGCACTGGAGATTAACTACTACGTCCCTGATTGATGCAGACCATGCATGGATTTGCAGACTACGTAGTAGAAAAAAGTGCCCCAGTCCCGATCACCCGCGGAAGAGGTGGGCAAGCTAGTGCAGGCCAATAATAGGCATGAGCCTGTTCCCTTCTGACAATCTTTAGGGTCTTTTTTGTAATATGCAAATTTGTGTTCTCGTGCATGTCTGGCCCGCAAGCGCGCCGCTCTCTCATCCTATCGTTTCGTACATACTTTTCTGGCCAATCATGCTACACACATGCGGGACGCATCGTGTTTACGAGTGCATTACACGCGCTCAGCGTTATGCGGATGAGTGAAAACGCCTTATACGCCAGTCACCATAGACACCAAAAGCGCATATATTACACTGTAAGTATTGTTTTCTTAGATACCAATAGTGTACCTAAAACCAAGTTTGCGGCTTCGAAAAACCTGTGCAAACTGCGCGGTGCTCGTAAAGCCTTGAAATTTTTGGACTTCTTTCAGTTTTTGACTTATAACTTCTAAAAGGTGCATTCTACGGAAAAATTCACCGGTCTATATATATAATAATATACATTTTAAAAGCGGAAGACGCCGTTGAGAGGAAGAGGGTGAAGTACGCACCGTTGATGGACCGTTACCGTTTTGTGCCCATTGCTGTTGAGACCATGGGTGCTTGGGGTACTGAGGCCAGGAAGCTCATTAGTGAGTTAGGGCACAGGCTTCGTGAAAAAACGGGTGACTCTCGCTCCGGCTCGTTCTTGGTGCAAAGGTTAGCCATTGCCATTCAACGTGGCAATGCAGCAAGTGTTTCGGGAACAGTTAGGGGCGCGTTATTTGACTAATCTAGACGTGTTGTTGGAAAACTATTTTAACTTGACTCATTATGAAATTAACGATTTATTTTAAAAGTATTTTTGCAACCTATGATGTTTTAAATGGCTGGCCTATTTAATAGGCAGGTGTCAAAACAATTGATTGTTCTGACACCTGCCTACCTGCCAGGATTCTAATTTTTGATCGACCCATCTGCTCACATTCTTCACGATTGAACAATCACACTATGTTTATCAGACAGTTAATCGAGACACGTTGTTTATTAAGAAGCAAGTATGCTCCACCACGTAGCTCCCTGAAGATCGAAGGTATTAACAAGATACCGGCACATCATCTAATTAATTACGTGCACAGACTCGGAGTTACTGTAGCACGTAGTTTTACAACTTATTCTTTGAATCAAGATAGTTTTGTGGCGAAGATTACAAGTAATCAAGCTGCGTTGAAGACAGCTGGGAACTTATTGCCTCAAATGGAGACTCTGCCGTTGGAGCAGCAGATAACCGTGAAAGAAAGATGTTTTCTAAGCAAGTAAAGTGTTTATAAATACTTCCATTTCTTTCAAGATATTGTGTAGATACAACAGATTCTGTAAAAATCTCACCGTGAAAACTATCTACTACTACTATCTATTACTCTCTTATATTATGAGGTGAGTTGTGTGGTGGTTGACACTATTGACAGCTCACCTCATCTAAGTTTTCACAGTGAGATTTTTACAGAATAGCACTGCAGTTGTCGGCATTATTTTTATGAGCTGATCAGCCCACGCTGTTCTATTTATGAATCATCATGCGCAAGTTTCAAAAGCCGGAAAATTGTATCTTGGTTAGTAAAAATACTCCTTTTATATTTAAAGAGAGAAAGCACATATTATTTTTACAGAGGAAACCCTTTTCCACCTTTCAGGGTTATGATGAAAACGAGTAATGTCGTAACAAAAAGTTATAACGAGTAACTGCAGAAAAATATCGTTACTAGTGTTCTTGAGGAAAATCATTTAACTTAGCATGACAGATTTAACCTACTTTACAATTTAAAATGATATTGAAAAAAAAAATCCCTAGTCAAAGCTTCTATGAAGTCAGTTCAGTGATTTATTTACTTGAAAAATGGCCGCATAGTGGTACAAACTTCTAGTACTGAGTTCTATAGAAAAACTACCGCAAAACATGACTCTACCCACGTGAAAAGTTTTCAATTAACCTGTGAAAAGTCTTCGCAACGGACCTATGTTCGTTTTCTGGGTACCAGGCTTAGTATTTTCATCATAAAATCACAACTGACAAATCGAAAAACTCTTTTAATTAGGGTTACCTCAATTTTCAGGTGTGACCTACCAAAAACATCATACTTAAAGGCACGAAGGCTTTTCTGGGACACGACCTTCAGTAACGAAGTACGCGACCAAGAAGATGAGCCTATCAAAATAATTAAATGTCTAATAAATTAAGGCTGATTTTTCAATCATCAAATAACTTTTATCGGAAGAATAGAAATTTCGTTTTAATAAATGATTTTGTTTCTGTAAGTAGGTTTGCACAAACACTTTTACACGTCAATCATATTTTTAAAACTAGATGACGTCGACGTTTCCTATCTGACTACCCTGAGAAGAAAAGCCGAAACTCAGAGGTCACAGTCTCTTTTAAACTCCAGGCATAATTTTGGTCAGATCATGTGAAGAACGTGTAGATCGATGTCTGAGATGGTCTTTTGAGGAAAGAACAACACAGATTGAGTGGACCTGTCCAGTCAGTGCACGCATTCGTCTGCTTGATAGCAGATAGAACGATAGCTTTTGTACAGTAAGGGCTGATTTTTTAATAGTCAGATAACTTTTATTCGAGGAATAAAATTGACGTTTGACAGTTTTTGTATGAAATATTCAAAATTATTCCTAGAATAAACTTATCAGATGATTGAAAAATCAGCCCCTAAGGACTGATTTTTCCATCGCCAGGTAATTTGAAAAACTGTCATTTTTTTTTTTAATCAGTATAGGACTTATTCTAGGTATAGGTAAAAGTTTGGTGTAATTAGCTCCAAGAAGAGACAAGTATGTATATTAAGGTAAACAGAATACTGTGAAACATAGTACTTACGTGTACTAATCAAGGGTGTGTAACCGCGTCTGGCGATCATCAGGCATACGGCTTTGAATATTCAACAGAGCAATTACTAGTTAAATCTCTGGTGTCTTGCTGAATTCAACCACTACTACTGGTAGCGATGTATGTATTTATGGCATTCATGACTTTGATAATATTACATGTCCTTGACAAAAAGGAATTTACTGTTGAAGTGTTATTTTGCAAAGAAGATGTAGTGTATGAACACTAGAGAAAGATTTTAGATAAGGGTGAAAAAACAGGTTGCGTATGTATCTGGCGAGTTATTTTTAGACTCGCGGTTGTCTCTAAAAGACCACAGGTACTTGTTTATTATTTTATCTCAGTCGTTTTTCTTAAAAAAATGTATATTTTATTTACGTGTTACCACACGTAAATAAAATATACATTTTCGTGCCCTGCCGGGCACAATAAACCCACAATTTATTTTCAAATGCACGTGTAAGGGCCAAAGCACACAAGCTACTTTTTGCATCGGCGATCGGCGATTTTGCGGCTGTATCGATGCTGCATCGCGTTTTGGCGACTCTCTGCGTTCGGACGCCGTATCGGAATCGCGCGTTTTAGCGACTGCTCCGATGCTGCATCGCGTTTTGGCGACTCTCTGCGTGCATCGGAATCGCGCGTTTTAGCGACTGCTCCGATGCTGGTACAAATGCCAAATCGCTGCGACCGGCATCCGAATGTGTGCGGAGTGTAGCGTTCAGCCACTGTATCGAGCTTCCGAAAAGCGACTGAATCGCCGCGTTTGGCGTTTTTAAGTGTGCGGTGTGGAATGCTTGGTCGCTGCATTTAGCTTCTAAAAAGCAGCTGAATCGCCGATCGCCGATGCAAAAAGTAGCGTGTGTGCTTTGGCTCTAACAGAGTCTGTAATGAACCGATGGAGTACCGCAGATGAAGTATTACAGATGTTGTACAGCTAGCTATCTAAACTTAACTATCCATAACCTTATTAATACGCGGCGAAGCAGGCTTACCATCGAAGATGTAGTGAGCCTTCTAATCACCATGGTAACGGATATAATACCGTCTAATTCGCGTATCCCAGTGTAAACACGTAGTTGAGATATTAGTGTGAGCGCGCCGAGCCAACTTCCGACGAGATAATCCTTCTGTTAATATTCACTGTCGGTAGCTACTCCAAGGATTCGATGTGTGTTAGAATCTGGCTGCTATTGTACATACGTGTGTACCACTATGACTAAGGGGCCGTCTCCACGAGTGAGAGAATCACGGCGATATTGTCGTCGTGCCACGTATTTCTATACACTCTCTTAGAACATGTCTCCACACGGCGATATTATCGCAGCGAAAATTTGTTGCCATGGCGAGACTATATATCGCCGCGATTCTCTCGCTCTTGGAGACGGCCCCTTAGATGTACTTGATTATTTAGCTGGTAGAACTGGAACACGTCACTAGAGATTTTGGTAAAGCAAGGTACGAAACTGCATAAAGAAGAGTGGTGGCCGCAATGACGGCCGCAGTGGCGGCTGTCGTGAAAATGATGGCAGTGGAGTTTGAGTTTACGGTTACATAAAACGCTCCCTAGGAAATCTCACCAACTTACGAGTAGGTACTTCTAATGTTTCAGTGACATTATTCGTCGGTAAATTTATAGAAAGAAAGAAAGAAAAATAGGTTTATTTGTTACAGAAAAAAAAAGAAAATTAATTCTAACAAATAAAAATTGCGGACGCTATGGTGCGCCACCGCTCTTCTAGGAAACCGTAGCTTAACACTAATTCTGGTTTCTGTCTGAAAATATCGGCGTATAAACTGAAGTATATTGGGAGCGAACAACCTCAAAAATTCGTTGTATACAGGGTTACTTTTCAAAGACCAGCCAAATTTAAAATTCAGCCGTCCCATACGTTTACGTCGAGTAGGTATTGAAGTTTTCTATGGGCGCAGTTGATAAATTTTTCGCGATTACGACATTGGCCCCATGGAGAATGTTGTTCAGTTTGATGCTTTGTACAACACCCTTAAATTTGACTGGTCTTTGAAAATAAACCCTGTATAATGACAAGCATTGCATTTCTACTAGCACTGGCTGGCGAGTACTCTTATTATTTGTAGGATTCCATACCCAAAGGGTGTATATTTTGAACAGTAAATATGTAGACACTTGAAATTTTCACACAGTGTATATATATACTACTATTGCCACTGTAACAATAAATAATAGAGCTAGTCAAAAATTAAAGGGACCCTCTTTAATTACCATACAAGAACGGTGCATTACGGTGGTACGGAACCCTTTGTGTGCTAGTCCGACTCTCGCACTTGGACGCCTTTTCTACGTCATAACCACTAGGTTTCTTAACACATTCGCAGCCGTGTAGGTCACCGGTGACCGCGAACAATAGATTTTCTATTGTGTCTGTTGTCTGGCAGTCAAGGTGTTAATCACACCTAATAATTCACACCAGGGCTCTGAACCGGTTTAAAAAGAGCGGTTAATTTCGATTAAATACCGGTAAATATATCGTTCCTTCATTAACCGGTTAAACAAGTGAACTGTTCTTATGTAACCCAAAAGATAAAGGTTACCGGTTACAAAGCTCAAACGGTTTTGACACCCAAATTAACCGGTTAATTCCGTAATTCGTAAATTTTTTCCGTCTACTTTTTTAACGCTTCCAACAAGTTCTAGTGACAATGAGTTGACATCGCAACGTCCAGACCGTGCCCGCGAAAGTGGCGGGGGCCGGGGGGGGTTCAAACTTGGTTTTAACCGGTTAATTTTCACTACCAAAACCAAAATTCATGAAAAACCGGTTTGCCGCATAAACCGGTAAAAACCGGTAAAATGCAACCTTTAACCTAAATCTATTTCGGTTTGGGGTCAATGACCATAACCGGTTAAGAATTTCAACCGTTTTCCGAGCCTTTCACACTAATATTATAAAGGCGAAATTTTTGGGAGTGTATTTATTTGTTTGTTACTTCTTCACGCTCAAACGACTGGACCAATTTTGATAAAATTTTGTGTGGAGGTAGCTGACGCCCTGGATTATCATACAGGCTACTTTTTAACCCGATATTCCCACGGGATCGGCAGTTATGCGGGTGAAACCGCGGGGCGCAGCTAGTAACACTCAATTGCGAAACCGATCTTTTTTTTACTTTAATTACGAAGCAAGTAGGTAGAGATCCGCATCAAAACTGAAACTAACGACGGCTGGCACAATTTTAAACACAGTTTTTAATTAATAAATGTATTTCCAATGTTCGCATTGCTAAGTGGTAGGAACACAATAAAATATACGTCTTAACTTCAGATGAATTAATTAAACTGACTCGCAATTGGAGAGCTCAGTAAAGGGGAAATATCTCACTTCACTTTGGTATATTTTATTATTCCTTTCTACTTTATTTATGTTGGCTGTGGATAACAGGGACTATAAGAGGTTTTAATTGATTGCAATTGTAGTTTTAACGAAAAACGCTTTTTCCTTTAGGTAGGTACTAATAACGTTACAAAGAGTTAAGTATTATATTTACACTGGATTCTCCCCGCGACTTCGCCTGCGTGAAATTTTTTGTTCCCCTGACCCACCCCATCGCATTGCATCGCTGGCAGTTTCAGAGATTAGCACGTTCAAACAAACTTGTCAGCTTTATTATTAATATATCGTCCACTTGCGACGACAGTGTCACATCTCAAAAACCGTAATTTTACAGAAACGACTTTTGAACTTTAAAATGAGCATAACTTTTAAATTGTTGTCAAGATAGCTTTATTATGTATGAGGTGATTAGAGTATAACTAATACTGAAATGAAATATCAAGAACACAATTACGAGAAAACATCGTAAATTCGAGATGTCACACTGTCGTCGCAAGTGGACTATAATATGTAGATAGTAGGTATAGATATTAGATATACAACGTGTATTTATTTATATCCCATAACTCTAGGGGTTCATTGAACTCATCATTATGAACAACTTTTACTACGGGACCAAACCTGAAATCGCGAAAAAAACTTCAGCTGTTCCCTACATTTATGTTCGCATAACTCGTCAAAATGTAGGGAACAGCTGATTTTTTTTCGCAATTTTAACGTTGGTCCCATAGTAAAAGTTGTTCATAATGTTGAGTTCAATGACCCCCTAGAGTTACGGGATATAAAAAAAAACACGTTGTAGATAATATGTCAGAAAACATAAGGTGAATGGGTAGTTGTAGCCCGCGAAATTCAATTTTTCTTACGTTTTTTGCAATTTTCAGGTCAGTGTCAGGTTGTATCTTGATCAAAATATGATTCGCGACTATAACCGGTACGTATTTACAGAATTATAATAATTAGAATCATTAATACATCTTTCTAAGTTAGATTTCTACCGTTAAGAACAAATCTCGTATGGAAAAGTGTTTATGGTAGAAATCTAACTTAAAGAGATATATTAATGATTCTAATAACTATGATTCTGTAAATACATGTCTATTATAGTCGCGAATCATATTTGGATCAAGATACAACCTGACACTGATCTGCAAATTGCAAAAAACTTAAGAAAATTTAAATTTCGCGGTCTACCATGTCACATTCATCTTAAGACCATGAAAAATATAATTTGTCGTTGTGCGATTGGTAGATACCTACCTAGTTATAGCAGTGTCTGTGCAAAAAATCTTATGAAAGCAGATATCAGATATCTTAAGTACGGATTAACCTGGATAGATTTGCACGGTGCTGTTTTATTTATTACCACAGAATCCACAAGGCGCTTAATGTCTAGTCATTTTCGTTAATATTTAATTTGGTTTCTTTTTCCTATGGTATTTATGGTATTACAGGTAGGTACTCATAAACAAGCCCGCACTTTCTACTAACCGGCACTAGATCTGCGTGGTGGATTATGGCCCACTAACTAACAGACAGGAGGCCTGTGTCCTAGCAGTGGGAACATTATAGGCTGATCATGCATGTACTCATACAGACAATATTTCATCAATAGACTCTATATAAATGATTTTATTTTTGTAACTAGGTTTGCACAAACATTTTTACAACTCAATAACCACATAAAGTAATTTAATAAGCAGGAAACGAGGAGTGGCAAGTATTTAACTAGCGGATATTCGCTTGAATGACCTAAAATGTTCAAATTATGAAATCATATAATTTATAACAAAGATCTTTGAGTTATAGCGATATTCATATTACTGCTTATATTATGCCAGTAATTTTAAATAGAGGTAGGTAAATATGAATACAATAAATGTATGAATTACGATTTACGGAGCAAGTCGACGAACAAACCAACTATACAAAACCAAATACATTTTTTTTTTTAAACATGCGGTGAATATGTTGTAACATTTTTTTCAACATCTCGCTTCCAGGAAAGTCAGCAAACATGTCAGTCGTGGAGTATAGTGGAGAAACTTTTTACCTGAACTACTTTTTGAAAAACAGAAAAACTGATTCTAGTTGCCCCTCCGCAACAATTAAATTTCTTGTAAAGACGTTCTAAAGTGCCTTTTTATGCCTACTTGAAATAAATGATGTGACTTTTACCTTTTTTCTGATGGTAAGCGATGGATGAGGTCTATGATAGAACGAGCGTGCCCAGACGATGCTTGTTCACTCTTGCTTTCATGGCAGACGGGTTCAAATATGGAATGGAACACAGACGCTGGCAGAGAGTTCCACACTATTAGAATCTTTTTGAGATATTTAGCTCAAAAAGTTTTGACGTAAAGACATTGCAAACAGACAGACAGAAATAATGCCCAGCGTACAACAACGTGGATACTGGATTGCAACCATCCGGTCGTAAATTATTTCTATCTACACTAGTATTACACGTCACGGACCCGTGATTTTTGCAACATATCGATAAACGGGTTAATCGATGTTGCATTATCGATACAAATGAGTGCATGCTCAAATGTGTAAATTTTATGCAAAATAATTAAAAAAAAATTGCACTTATTAATTGCATAGATAGTTCACGGATATTCGACTAATTTAATATTAGTTGGAAATAATGTGCGTTTAATTAAATCACTTTACTTGGAACAAGCCAGTTTGTTAGTCAAGTGTTCAGAATTATTTTAGTTATTCACAGTTTAGGTGATTTAGTTGTTTATCATAATAATGGATAAACCGGAGACTATGGATCGGGTGAAGTTCACTATAAATGGGAGAAAGTATAGCGGTAAGTGTGTTTGGTCCTTTTAGTATAAAAAGTGCTTTTTTTTACTGCATCTCACTGCTAGGGCCTGGTTTACTATTTTAAAAATGTGATTAGACTTTTGACCATAAAAAGTACGTATTTTGTATAGCCAGAAGCCTGTTTCTTAAAAAAAATCTGAATTGTCTGGTTACTTCTAGACTTTTTGCTAATAAAATATATTATTTTGTCGAAATTTTCAGCGGGTTCCGAGTTCACAGTAGACCTGACATTAAACGAGTACATTCGTCGGTATGCGGAGTTGCGCGGCACTAAGTACATGTGTCGTGAGGGCGGCTGCGGAGCGTGCGTGGTCAATGTGCGAGCTCACACGCCTGGCACACAAGAGATCAACTCGTTCTCTGTTAATTCTGTAAGGAAATTACTAGCTTCTGCTTGCGGCTTCACCCCTTTAAATTATCGGAAATTATCCCACAGGAACGTGCTACCGGGACAAAAAGTAACCTATATCCTTCCTCAGAATACCATTTATCTTCTTGTCAAATTTTATCTAAATCCGTGCAGTAGTTTAGGCGTGAAAAGGTAACATACAGAGAGTAACTTTCGAATTTATAACATTTAATTAAAGTATAAGACGGCTCTTGAAGCCGCGTCTCCAAGGCCCAATCTACACGAATGCATTAATTGTTGCATAAGCTAGAGAGAAAACCGCCTTAAAAGTGCCTCAGTCACAATTACTTTGATCCTTGTTCCGCAGACGATTGCCCTAACGTTGGCTAAATACAAGAGTAGTCCAAACAAATGTATTCTGTTTTGACAAAACGAAACGTTTACTTAGTACATTATTATTAATATTCCAATAACTCAAAAAGTCAGGATATTATACTTTTCTTTTTTGCCTTAGTGTCTTGTTGCCATCATGTCCTGCGATGGTTGGGACATAACAACTATTGAAGGCATCGGCAACAGGAAGATTGGCTACAACATCATTCAGAAACGACTCAACCATTTTTTTGGATCACAGTGTGGTTACTGCAGCCCGGGATTCGTGATGAGCATGTACAGGTATGTACTTTAACTAGCTAAAAATCATCTGTTGGTTGGTTGTTGGGTCAGGCACCTAATGCACTTAGCTGGATGTGGCTTTTAACCGCATCAGTTTCTATGTTGACGCGCGTATATTTATCCGGGGTTTTTTACAACATAGAAACTACAATACAATTTCAGTGTTGCAATTAATATTCGCGTAGGGTTAACCGGGTTAACCACAGTGCTTTTTTTGCAAGGTTGTTTTTTGTAAAAAAGTGTTATGGTTTGCCGGCAAAATCAGCTCAATTTGTTAATCCTTTTTGACTTGAAACAACGACATCGTAATGGTAGTACACTATTCCAATATTTCCAGCCTCGTACAG
The DNA here is from genome assembly GCA_945859645.1 of Amphipoea oculea. Classification (NCBI taxonomy): domain Eukaryota; kingdom Metazoa; phylum Arthropoda; class Insecta; order Lepidoptera; family Noctuidae; genus Amphipoea; species Amphipoea oculea. The sequence goes on from OX243862.1 coordinate 9,841,381, forward strand.
GGCAGCAACCGTCATCTTACAGAAGGAGAAATAGAAAACTCTTTGGGTAGCAACCTATGTAGGTGTACCGGCTACCGTCCCATTTTAGAAGCATTCAAGTCCTTTGCCGATCACCCAGACGCGAATACATTGAGGAAGATAAAGGATATTGAAGATATATCCGAGCAAATATGTCCTAAATCCGGTAAAACGTGTGGTGGCACTTGTGGGATCAATGAGGACTGGTGTTTAGTAAATATGGATAATATGAGTGCTCCAGAATTGCCTAAGAAAATATCCCTCGCTGATGGAAGGCTGTGGTACTCTGTTAGTGATATAAGATCAATATTTACTGCTTTAGACGATGTTGGTTACGATTCTTACATGTTGGTCGCTGGTAATACTGCCAAAGGTAATTTATGATTTATGTTAAGTTATGAGACTAATTTATTTGATGAAATTTCTATACATTTAGTTTTAGCAGTTATTAAGTCCGTCCTACTAATACCTTGATTGATTTCAGGTGTCCGTCCAATTCTATTTTACCCAAAGTTGTTGATAGACATTAGCGATGTGAAGGAACTGGCTACTCATTACCTGGACATTAACTTGGTCCTTGGAGCCAACATAACGTTGACTGATACTATGCACTTATTCAAAGAATTATGTGAATCGAATGAGGATTTCTGGTATTTAGGTATACTGTATGACCATATGGATCGAGTGGCTCATATACCTGTGAGAAATGTAAGTAAACAAACAATTTCAAATCCAAAATGTGACTTAATATTAACGAAGTTCCCTATCGGTATTCAATTAAGTGAATTCCTTTTTACTACGTGTTATTTTAGAGGACATATATTTTTTTGGTAGTTAATGTTGATTCGGCCATTGAAAATGATCCACAAAAAAAAAATTTACTATAGGATGTCATTTTGGCTGTAGCATAACTGTGTCAGTATGTCTGAATTCCCTTGGATAAGAAAGAATGTGAGGAAGTTAAATTGATTTAATAAATTGTATTAAATAATGAAATAAAAGAATAGGAAAGTTCTTTGCATACATAGACTACTCCTTTTGCTTCGTTTACATTCATATATCGCGCGCCGGTTGAGAGTACTACGCACCTGACTTTTGGGTACGCTCTTACCGATTCTTCTTTGTTTCAGTTTCACCATAATTGTTTTGCACACTGTTTATTTGTTTTCTATCTCTTTTTCGTTTTCAGATCGGAACGCTAGCTGGTAATTTGGCTTTGAAAAATTCAGATCCAAGTTTTCAATCAGATATATTCCTCTTATTGGACTGTGTCGGAGCTACTGTTACTCTAGGTACGTTTGTATTTCTTATCATAAGATTAAAGACTACGTTGAAGAAAAGGTAGTTTGGCAATAATTTTTTTGCACATGTGGCTTCCCTGGCACTTCATAAACGGCATTACTACGTAAATGTCTATTAACTACTCTCAAATTACGATGTACATTTTTTATTTGTTTTTCCATGCTTCTTTGATATTTTCTTTTTATTATTTATAGACAATTCTAATTTTTCATCTCTCTATTAGTGGTTGTAATCGCAATCGTATTACTTGGTTTTAATATCTTATTTTTTATTTAAGTACCCTTTTGATAGATTCTTTTATATTTTGTAAATGTGAGGACCACAGATATAGATATACCTAGATAACGCAAGTATCACGAACTGTATGAAAAAAACTAAGCGACCCACTTTTTGACTACCTACTACGACGTCACAAGCTCGCGCTCTCTCGCTCATGCTCACCCAGCCAGCAGTACGCAGGACTGAGCGCGAAAGTGGCGGCTTATGATTTTCGATCGTAAACTGGTGCGATTATTGGCACGCGAAGTAGGTGCTCTTGCGTTATCTAGGTTATCTATATCTGTGGTGAGGACTTTGTAGGCCTTGTAGGCTTTAGATCTGTAAACCATTTTTAGATCTGTAAACCATTTTTTATTTTATCAAGTACCTGGTACTTGTTGACAGGCCTATGCTGTCCTCCCATACCTACTGTAATTTGGAAACATTGTAAAAGCCAATTATTTTTAAATGAGTAACCGTGGAGATCCTTGCCGGCTCTTCTCCATAGGAAACGACCAATTGGAACCGTGCACCTAGCTTCTGACGTTTCATAAGTGCCCTTGTAGGTTTATGTGAAATAAAATATTTTGATTTTATCGTTAACACAGAATCGCTTGAACAATATACAAAATAAAATATATTTATTTGTGTTCTAGTTGACCGTGAGATGAGGCAGACGGAGATGAAATTACCTGAGTTTTTGAATACGAATCTTAGAGGAAAAGTAATGACTCAAATAAAACTACGCCCCCTATCGAGACACTATGAATTAGTTACTTATAAGGTGGGAAATTTTATTTTATATGCTGTGTATTTTATTGTTACATTAGTGGTGATCTACAAAGTAAAATGTAATGGTAACAATGTACTTTTTTGGAACTTTTGTTTTATTAGGTATGCCTTTAAATTTTGCTTGATTTTTAATATTTGAACATAGATGTTTCGTTTTATAATAGCAAATTTATGAACATTGGAAAGTCGTACAAATATCTAGTATTATATACATATAGTTCAGACTGCTTAGTTTCAAATATAAAACCTGTATAGAATACTAATAACATCGTGTGGCTAGAAACTCTAATAAGAACTACGTTATCTACTAAGATTTTTGTCCAATGTAGAGCCTGCCTAGGTATATCTAAAGCCAAAACGCTCATAAAACAAATAAAGAAGTCTAAACATGAACATTTGCTTCTAGATTACGCCGAGGGAACAAAACGCTCAGGCATATATAAATTCAGGCTTTCTTTTGAAATTCAACCCTCATACACATCTCGTAGAAGAAGCGTCCATTGTGTACGGAAATATTAATCCATCATTTACCCACGCTTATGACACCGAGAACTTTTTGATTGGACGTGATATTTTTAAGAATCATACCTTACAATCGGCTCTGCACGTCTTAGAGAAAGAAATTAATCCTGATGTTCGACCACCATATCCACCGCCATCTGCTCGGAAAAAGGTGGCCCTGGGTCTTTTTTATAAGGTAAGTACATTTCTTACAAAATACTTCCTCTTTTGCATCGATTGACATTTTGTGGAATTGGCGTATTTTCTTTCCGACTGTATTTTTTTTTTTTCAAAATTTGTGATTAGGGATCAAAATTTTTCAAAAAAATAAGTAGTGTCCTATACAGATTTTTTAACTACAACGATTAAGGTACGGTCTATCCTTACTGTCCTGTATTAAAAATCCAGCCAAACACTAAAAAAAGGACAAAAAATGTACTCCTTGAAAAGAGCTTTATCAAAAAAAAACCTATGTTTGGGTTTCAGTTTTTTATTAAACTATTTTTAAGGATTAATTGATTTCGAAAAAAAAAACTGCGGTACACAAAAGAAGAACTAGAACGCATTTTAAATATTTAATAGTAACTTTCCTTACAGTGTATTATCAAACTCTGTCCAAAAGACATATTGCAACCCATCTACAAATCTGGGGCTACCACTCCAAGTGATGACAGACCACCGGTCAGTCGCAGCTATCAAGAATATGACACAGACCAAAAATACTTTCCCATAACTCAGCCGCTGTTGAAGAAAGAAGGAATGATTCAATGTTCGGGCGAAGCTGTCTATAGTGACGACACGCCGGCGATTAAAGATGAAGTCTTTGCTGCATTAGTGCTCTCCACTGTTGCAAAGGCGGATATAGAAAGTATTGATAGCTCTGAGGTTTTGGTAAGTACACAAATTGTTGCTAATAAATATTACTGAGATATTAAACATAATTTGTTTAATGATGTTGTTATATTTTAGAAAATTGATGGCGTTTTGGCGGTATTGACTTCCGAGGACATACCAGGCGTAAACAGCATAGTTCGAGCAGATTTTGTGCTCATGTTTGAGAATGAAGAGCTATTGGCTAGCAATAAAATATTATATTATAATCAGCCAGTAGCTATTGTCGTTGCAGTTACTCAAGTATTAGCAGATAAAATGGCGTGTTTAGTTAAAGTAAATTATAAGAATATTCCAAAAAAACCTATTGTTTTTACCATTGAAGATGCAATACGTGCACCGAAGGAGGAAAATAGACTTTTCCCCTATCCGGGTATCGTACCAATAGGAAGAGGAGCCAATATTAGAAAAGTTATTAAAGGAAAGTTCATCAGTCCTCGGCAGTATCACCATATGATGGAACTGCATACGACAGTTACAAAGCCCGTTGATGAAGGTTTAGAAGTTATGGCGTCAACTCAGTTCATGGACCTCACACAAGCAGCAATCGCACAGCTTTTGAAAATACCTGAGAGTTTGTAAGAAAACTGATACACATTAATCAACCTTGATTGACATTAGATAATTCATGATTTGAACATACATTTAAACTACAATTGTGTTTATGATTTCAGAATAATAGTAAAAACAAGAAGGTGTGGAGGTGCTTTTGGTTGTAAAATCAGCCGGCATGGTTTTGCAGCATGTGCAACAGCGTTAGTTGCAAAGAAACTCAATAAGCCATGTAGAATGTCTATGCCTATGCACAGCATTACACGAGCTATTGGCAAAAGACCAAACACCAGACTTGATTATGAGGTATGAAAGACAGAATACTAATTGATCTAACAAAAGATGATTTTGTTGGATGAAGGTTCATCAAGGATCAGGTTTTTCTTAACTGATATATTTAATCAATTGTCATTTTTTTTAATTAGGTTGGGGTGGACGACAGCTGAGAAATACAATATATGGACGCTGTATTTTATGTGAATGATGGCATTTCCCGTAATGAAAACGAGAATGCGTATTCTACAGAGTCCTTAAAAAATTGTTATGATTTCAGTAGATGGAAATGTGATTCTTTCGGCGTCATTACAGATACTCCGTCGAATGCTTTTATGAGGGCCCCTGGTAAGTTGGGAGATAATTTTAAAAGAGTTTCACCGAGAAAAGATTAGAATAAAGCAAATTATATTATATGAATACTTTTTCAGGTGGTTTGGAAGGAATTTCAGGAATAGAGCACATAATGGACCATATAGCCGAAGAACTAAATAGAGACCCAATAGAAGTTCGCTTGGCTAACTATCGTAGAGAAGACAATGATTTACCAACCTTAGTGCCAATGTTCCTTGAGAGAATAAATTTTAAAGAGCGACAGGAACGCATAAAAGAGTTCAATAATCTTAACAGATGGAAGAAACGCGGCATCAAGCTGAACAATATGGCCTTTCCATCGCAATACCTCGGTAATTTTGGAGCTTTAGTGTCTGTGTACCACGGTGACGGAAGTGTGATCATAAATATTGGTGGTATTGAGATCGGTCAAGGAATTTTTACAAAAATGGCACAAGTGGCAGCTTACGAGCTCAATGTCCCTGTTGAGACTGTGTCAGTTATTCCTTCTGTTAACTTCGCAACCCCAAATTCTTTTACGACAAGTTCAAGTATAACTAGTGAATGTTGTGCCTACAGCGTGATTAGATGCTGTGATCAGATTAAAGCAAGATTGGCGCCTTTTAGAGCCGCTATGCCTACTGCTTCATGGAGAGAAATCGTATTTGAAGCTGATAGTCAGGGAGTTTTGTTACAAGCTAACTATTTGACGAGTCCAAATGATCCAAGATTGGTGAATTACTCGATATTTGGTATAGCTGTAACCGAGGTTGAGGTAGACATATTGACTGGCAGTAAATGGATTGTTCGGACGGACATATTTGAAGATGCTGGTCGTACTTTGAATCCAGCTATAGACATGGGCCAGGTGAGATATGTTTTAAGTTTGGATGATCGTTAAATAGTTACAAAGTGTTTTATGAGTTTATTTGTATAAAATTTGATAATTTTAAATAGAACAACATAAATACCAAGTTTTATTCAGTTTATTTAATCTTTTAGGTTGAAGGAGCATTTATAATGGCTGCATCTTTGTGGATGATGGAAGATACAGTGTACAATGAGTTTACCGGAGAATTATACAGTGACCGAACGTGGACTTACAAAATAATGGGGGCTAAAGACATTCCTTACGATTTCCATGTTTATTTAAGAAGAAAAAGACCGAATCCAGTTGGTATTTTAGGATCTAAAGGTAAAAAACCCGCCAAGTGCGAGTCGGACTCGCACACGAAAAGTTCCGTACCACAGTACAATATTTAACACTACATATATAAAAAATCACGTTTGTAGTGAGGGAGCCCCCCCTTAAATATTTATTTTATTTTGTTTTTAGTATTTTTTGTTATAGCGGCAGCAGAAATACATCATCTTTGAAAATTTTAACTGTCTAGCTATCACGGTTCATGAGATACAGCCTGGTGACAGACAGACAGACGGACAGTGGAGTCTTAGTAATAGGGTCCCGTTTTTACCCTTTGGGTACGGAATCCTAAAAAGTATTGTAATATTGGGCATAATTGGAAGCTTTTTAAACCTTCGTAATATTTTTAATTTTATCTTTCCAGCTACTGGTGAACCTCCGTGCTGCCTTGCTTACGTTATAGTCGAGTCATTGAGAGATGCCATAAAATCTTCTCGCAAAGACAGTGGCCACGAGACAAATTATGTTTGTTTGAGTAAGTGCTAATTGATAATTTACATAATTTTATTTGCTGATCTTACTAAAAATACTTCCCTGTTGCTGCTTGGATGAAAGTCCCAACTTTATGATTTTGACGACCTAGACACAAGACCGCAAGGGTTGGTTTGAGATGACCCTAGAAAGGGATCCTTGAAAGGATTTGGGGGAGGCCTTTGCTCAGCAGTGGGACAGTGAAGGCTAAAATAATCAAATAAATAATTCACAAATCATTAATTGTTATTCCCAAACTAAAGAATCCGTAGTCTATCATAATGCATATTGTTACAGAAGTTCCAGTTAATATTGAAAGTATTGTTGAAGCAGCAGATGTGAGAATAGAAGAGTTTTTACTTTATTAAGAAGAAGAGTACAGTAAAACGGGGCTACTTTGACTTCCAGGGTTACTTTGACAGGCGTTGGAACTACTTTAACAGAGCGCCAAAATCGGTTTTCACGTGTGCTCAGCAAGTGTGCGTGACCTCGAGTAATATTGCGCGAGGCGCGGGGTGTGGGGAACGCGTCATAGCGTTGTGATCGGCCTTGTCAAAGTAACCCTAGAAGTCAAAGTAGCCCCTTTTTACTGTATCTAAGCGGTAACGCATTGAAACGGGTACTACCTGTGACGGCAGATGTTTGTACTCAAATTAGTGTTATTTAATGATTAAAGCCAGTTTAACTAAGGGCTTATTTTTCAATCGACAGATAATTTTTAATCGCGGAATAAAATTGACGTCTGACAGATTTTGTATGGAAGAACTGTCAAAAATTCAAAATTATTCCTCGGATAAAATTATCTAGCGTTGGAAAAATTAGCCCTAAGGGCTGATTTTTTAATAGTCAGATAGCTTGCTCTTAAGAATAAATCTGACAGTTTGACAAATTTTTATATAAAAGCTGTAAATCCAAAAATTTTTTTCCTCCGATAAAAGTTATCTGACTATTGAACAATCAGCCCTAAGATGAGGTTTCTAAACTTTAGGTATATTTAGTTTATATTTCACTTTTAGGTTGTAATATATTTTTTTATGTAATGTTTTTTTCGCTACTACTAACTAAAACTAACGCCAGTGCCGTCATCTGGTTTTTCAATACATTTCACAAAACAATTGCACAATTGGTCACTGTCAACGTTATTCGAATGCCAAAAGATCTATGCAGCATTGTAACTGTTTTTACGGTAAATCTTTAGACATTTAAATTGCACTGTATTTAATCGTAACTTACAAATAATGAGAGGTTTCCTAAATTACCCATACATGTATACTTGCTGGCTGGCGGTTCACTAATGTTTCACCAAAACTCCATTGACAAATATTTAGTTTACAACCAACGTTTCGTATACTATTTATTTCACAAACAACTCATTCCGCAAATGTTTTATTTTATAAACACTCGCTTCACAAACATTTATTTGGAAAATGCTTCTCTTTACAAATGTTACGGATGATATTTAATCATTTATACATTTTTCATTCAATATTTAGATTCTTTTGGAAAAATAACGCTTATACAAAATATCATTTTATGATACACTAGCGACTGCATTAAAATCCGTTGCGTAGTTTAAAAGATCTAAGCTTACAGACAGCGGGAGTGACTTTGTTTTATACTATGTAACGATTTTCTAAACCAGTCACAAAGTGATCATGACGGTATTCTCTATTTGGGTCAAATCAATTTCAGGGATGTATTTTTTTCTATATAATCTAGTCGTTTCTGGCACTCGCCGGCCGCTACCGCGGCACCGCTCGCTTCGCTCGCTCGGCTCGTGCGTAGAGGGTCACAGTTTTCACCTAACCTAACTGGAGTTTCTTGCCCATTCTTCTCCATACGAAAACTACCTTTTGGAATGGGCGACTACAATCAATTCTATTTTAAGATAATTTTTGACGTTCAAAAGTGCCTTTTATGTGCCTATTTGAAATAAATGCTTTGACTTTGACTTTAACATTTTTTTTAAATATTAACCTAATCTAACTAGTTCGGGTCCGGGTAGCCCAATAAAAATAATCTCTTTTTATCTATTAGCGCAAGTCGATGAAAGAATGAGTTTCATTTTTAGGAAATTGCGTAATGATAAGTCAATATGTAAAACGTTTTTATTCCAAACGTTGTTTTATGAGATAAATTGAATGTAAAATGAATTGCTTGTTAAATATCACGTTATTAAACAAAAGATTATCTGGTAATTATTTTGTAAAGTGAATTATTTGGCAAAATTGTTTTTGTATAATGATGAAATGACAAATCATGTTTTGCCAATCGTTGTTTGTCAAGTAAAAGTTTGTAAATTAATTTTTGGTGAACTGACAGGGCACCGCTGGCTGGCAGCTAGTTCTTGTGTGAGCAGAATCTTGTGTGATGACTATGTCGGTATGTCCAGAAGTGAAAGTCTTTCTAAGAGCTCCAACGATTGAGCTCTTAGAAAGGCTTTCACTTCTGACTTTCATTTCACACACTAATGAGACACAATTACTTTTTCTATTGTTACCAATCTTTAAAAGATTTCACGACATCGGAGCGGCTAAGATAAATGTTTAGCAAATAGTCAGCTATCGTTACGATAACATGAACGACGATTTTCATAATAATTATTATCTCACTTAAAGATAATAAAGTAATAATGTCAGCTGATCCTACCTTAGCGTTTATATATTATTATAGGTGGAATGATTCTCTTTGTCGGTCGTAAATCTATTGCTTGTACTAGGGTTTATTTGATTATGTGGACGGACTCGGCGCCGGGACGAACATAACCGAGTTTATTGCTTACTTAACACGTTCGTTGCATTACGAGATCTATCAGATCTCTTGCAGGACTTTTGTATTGTGCGTTGAACATAATCGTGTTGTTTCACTCCTTGCGGGAGGATCTAACGTGTAAAGTTCTTTAGGTATGAGTAGGACAAATATACATATTTGCTTCCTACTTAAAGCTGAATTCAAGGACATTAAAAAAGAAATTAGAGATGGATTAGGTCCCTAACGCAAAGTACTGTAATTATTTTCATTCCTTGCGTTAGGAGATATGTCGGTACTCGTGGAGTCGTACGCCTCGTAGACGCAAGAGAGGGAAGGTGGGCGGCGCGGGCGCTGCGTGACTCGTTTTAGTGTTGTCCTAGCATCGACGTGGGAGGTCGCGCGCACGTTTGCGAAATAACACTCGCGTATATACCTACGTGTTAAAAGAAAAAAGTGTAAAAAATCTATTTATTTTGGTGAGATTTCTAACAAAAAATCAACGCCGGATTATACTGCTGCATCGTCCAGTAAAATAAAAATTTTGGAAAATGTTCAAATTTGCCCCCCATTGGCTAATAATGACAGTGATTCTGATTATGAAATATTTGACGCACCTAAAAAGAAAATGATGAACCTTTCTACGTTGGAGCACACGCAGCACTAAAAAAAGACGTTGTGTGGGTTGTTACGAAAAATTACGACGCACATTAAACAGCACTGACGCTTCTAAAAAAACTAAACAAATTGTTACCATTTGCGCGCAATGCAAGCAATCAATGTGCTTACCATGTTTTAATGAAAAACACTTTGCATAATTAATAAAACTTTTTCAATCGACAACTGAGATATTATTTTATTCCCATCACTACTTACTACACATATTGAACTATCTTCGGTTGCGGTACGAGATACAATCGATATCATTTTTTTTTTTTGGTATTTGTAGTTTATTCAAATGTCATAACTGCGTGCGAACCTAGCAAAATATAAAGCAATAGGCTAGCTTTCACCCACAAAAACTTCAAAATATATTTGATTGTTTTTTTGGAAGATATAAATTATTTTCAAAACTGTATCTTTAGGAGACTGATTAGGTCTCAAACGCACCAAAAGGTAGGTTAGTTTCGAGATCTTTTAGGTCTCCAAAGCACCAGCTGAAAGTTCTTTGAAAGTGATGGCGCAGGGAACGTGTTAAATAACTATACCGTACTATTGAACCTCTTGCCTATCATTTTTGTTTCATGTTATTCATTTCTTCATCTTTATTAAATTTTTCGTGCATAGTTTGGGTTTTTTGATTTTATTACCAAGCAGTTTTATTTTTTATCATTTTTGTTGCATTCTTGTCATCTTCGGTGATTAATAAAAATAGGATTTAGAGTTTTACTGCTATGAAAATTTTACTACATAACTTAGCCCTTTTTTATTCTCTAAAGTAAACCTTTTAATTCACACTTTTTTTTATTTACTTTTTATAGCTTTTTATATCAGAAAAAAGGAACACGTCGCCATGATCTTAATTTATTTCAAGTTTTGCGTAAATTCTTTACCCTCTAGGAAAGCTGTCAAATATTTATATCGCTGTTATATATCATACCTTCAACGGATTATATGCTTTTCGTTCAACTAAATAAAGTTAAAATTTCAGTCCAAGTGTCTACGCATCCCGTTTATTAAAGAATATCTCGCTACTGTGTTTGGGAAGGGTCAACGGCCGCCACCGGCAGGTGTCACCCACACCGGAACATTATGACATGAATAGTGCAATTCCTTTCAAAATTAATAAAATATTTTTCTGATTTTCATTTATTTCCTGGTACTACGTCGATTTATTGAATGGACATTCCTTTTAGCGACTTTATTTATGAATAGGGCTGCTAGACAAAAAATTACAACGAAATTGAATACTCTATCATTCTCTTAAACAGCGGTGGCCGCTACATAACGTGTGCAATTAACCGAATGACGTCGCTGAGGGTCTTATTTATGAAATTACTAGCTGCGCCCCGCAGTTTCACGAGTTGCATAAGTGTCGATCCCATGGGAATATCGGGATAAAAAGTAGCCTATAATTATGTTAATCCAGGGTATCAGCTACCTACATACAAAATTGGTCCAGACGTTTGAGCGTGAAGAAGTAACAAACATATAAACACACACACACTCACAAACTTTCGCCTTTATAATATTATAAGTGTGATGTGAAGTTGGTGTGTTTTCCCGAAGAATTTTTTGTCACCGTAAAGTCAAACCCAGCTGTCATCATTTCCAAGACAGCAGTCACTGCTGCCGTTATATAGCGGTCACCGCTCTTTTAGAAAATCGCAGGTCAAACTCCAAGCATTTATTTCAATTAAACCATTTACACCTGGCACCTTTGAATTGTCAAGAAGTCGGTCAGTCAGAAATATGAAACAAGTTGCCCATTCCAAAGCGGAATAGGTATAGGTACCTATGGAGAAGAACGGGAAAACAACTCCATGGACAATTTTTTAAATTATATTGTTACAAAAATATTGCTTACATTAATAATGTCGAATTTATAACTTTACAGCACTATCGACGATAACACGAATAATATAGAACTTAAGATAAATCCCACACAATTTACGTAAATGTTAACACAAACTCAAAGCGAAAACTGACAATATTGATATAACCCTGTAACCTAACTTACTTTGCTAGTTTATGGAGATGGCTCAAGTCATCTTGAAGGGTGTACCGTAGCCTATAAAGATAGCGTTGTATTTGATTGAAGATGACGCCGAAGACAATGGCGTTAGGTATCATTTTACATCAAAGCCCAGGGGGTGACAGTTCGACCAGGGAGTCAGCGTAGCGGAAAATAGCCTGCGCAATATAGCGAGGAGCCAATGCCGATGGCTACCGGCTAAGTCTCGATTACGTGCTATATTTAAGATAGGGCTGCGAGACAGGAATATTTATTTTTTTGGGGTAGTTTGTGTTGTCAAGAAAAATGCACAGTTATTTTGACAATACAGGTTGAAATTGAAAACATGCGACAAATCGAAATGGGAGATTATACTCATCATTATGAACAACTTTTACTATGGGACCAAACCTAAACACGCAAAAAAAAAAAAACAGCTGTTCTTTGCATTTTGACGAGTTATGCAAACATAAATGTAGGGAACAGCTGATTTTTTTTTCGCGATTTCTGGTTTGGTCCCATAATAAAAGTTGGTCATTATGACGAGTACAATCTCCCATTTCGATTTGTCGCATGTTTTCAATTTCACCCTGTATATTTACATGTTGTCCAAAATAACTGAATATTTCATCTGAAACAAAATCACAGAAGCTGGAATAGAATATAAGTCTTTCTATTTTTCTTTTTATCTTAACACTTTTTTAATCACAGAAACTAATTATAAGAAGGTACAACTTCCTTCACATTGTAATGAAATATAGCTAAGATTAACTTCTTATAACTAAACCCAATAAAACCTTTTCTCCTGTAACCCAGGCAAGAAAATCAATTTCATTTACTTACACGGAGTCACTAACGCCTCGAAGGAAATTAGTACAAATGGACTCAATAAAGTGGAACAAATAAATACAATTTCCCAGTCGTTGGTCATTTGTTCAGGACGTGCGTGCGAGCATATTTATCTAGATATACTGGATTGCCAATTTGTTCTGTGTCACCTTTGTTATGTGAAATTTTTAGATCAGTAGTCTCATTTCTTTCAAATTTAGGTACTGTGCTGATGTTAGAATTGGGCTATTGCCATTTTCAAATACATTTCTACACTTTAGATCTCTTATTTTTGAAGTGAAAACTTCTATAGGCGAGTTGGGCATTTTTTGAGATGGGAAAAACTATTGAACTCGCGCCACTGTTACAGTAATCGACACCGCTTCGGATGTGTTCGGCTGTCCTCGGATGTACTCGGTTTTAATGTATATCCGATATGTCAGTGAGTGATAGCAAAGTATTCTGTTTGTGTTTTGTTTTCACTTCTGTCGGCACTCCCGGAGTGCCACTGTGTTTTTTTTTCTTGGTCTGAGGCTGAGAATTTCCCAGCAAAAAAGTCTAACAGTAACAGATCATTTGAAGATCAGAGAGTGAACAAGAATTGTAGATAAGTACGACTTGAATGAGAGGAATTATGCAATTAGACTGAGCGGTGGTGAGAGTGAGCAGTGGTGGCGCTTTGGTATCCGCCCGACTTACGAGTCGTGAGTTCGAACCCAGGCAGGCACTACTTTGTGTATTAAATATCATTACCACTGCTCTCAAAACGGCGAAGGAAAACATCGCTAGGAAACCGGCATGTCCTAGGACCAAAAAATTGAATACATGTGACATCTACCAACCAGCACTGGGCCCGCGTGGTGGATTACGGCCAACTCCCTCTCACCGAAAGCAACCCTGTGTCCTAGCAGTGGGAATATTATAGGCTGATTCACTGGTAAACACTGTTTTTGTCACACGAACTTTGTGATGATTTTTGTTAATGTTAGTGTGTCCTCATTAACAATATATAATAATTTTGTTTCAATTACGTCCAGTTTTTTTGTGACAGCTACATATTCATTTCTGACCTCATATAAGTGTCTTTTTTTGAATAACTTAATTTAGACGACTGTATAACTATTGCATTCAACTTACATCTTATATACGTTTGTTACATCGTAAACATGCCACGAAAGTGTTGTAACAACCCCGACAGTTTTTGTTATGTGTGTGGAGAATTAACTTTTACATCTCAGCGTCGAAATTTCACATCACTAATTGAAACAGTGCTATTTAAACTATTTTGGATTTCCTGTCAGAAATCAAGATAAATCCTGGGTTCCACAAAAATGTTGTGTAACGTGTGTGAGACTGCTATAAGGTTGGGATAAACTGGAACCCAGACATATGCCATTTGCTAAACCAATGATTTGGACCGAACCAAAGGATCATGGTTATTTTAACCTGACGTGTCAATTTTTTTTCATTCACATATTTTTGTTTGCTGGCCCTAGTACATTCAAAATTTGATGTAAGTTTTCATGTGACAAAAAAAAGTTAAAATTTTGTTGACCAGTGTTATTTATGCTTGCAATTAGACGTGAAGTTCACTCAGCCTGTAAGTAACAAAACATGTAGCACTCGTACTTCTTCCACACGTACTCAGTGGATCCAGCAAGACGTAATACTAGTAGGTACTAACAACGTAGAAACATATTTTGTCTCTAGGTGTAGCTCGCGTTTTCGTCAAATTTGTCGACGGGAATGGGTGCGAGGCGCAGTAACGAGCAGATGTCTTCTGCGGCGACGTCCCGCGACTAACAATAATTCATTCCAGCAGCCTGTCAACAATTTCACTCCCTGCTGTATATACCTACTGTGTGGAAACTGAAAGGCCGTATCTCTGTTTGACGTAATTAGAAGGAAATGGCAGCTTAGTTCAAGACGTATTTGAAACCTGTTTAAAACATTAGACTGTTATTTTTAACCTACTATTTTTTATTTGTTTATGCATGTTTCTCGATTAATCGAAGAAGGCTGAACCAATTTTGAAAATTATTTTTTTGTTTGAAAGGGTTATGATTCCCAGGTGGTTCCATTGTCATCGGTCAGGATTTAGTGATGGGATTTTGGATAAATCGCCGGAACTCTTCAAATATTATAAGCACACCTATAGCGATTTGGGTTTTTTTTGGGTGTTCATAGCAAGTACGAATATACGAATTGGTATAAGTACCATAACTAAATGATTTTATTGTAAAAAAGTTTTTTATACTTTATTGATAACTCTACCTACTTATTTATAACTTTGAACTAAGCGTGAGATTAAGTGTAAACTCTAACCATGTTTACAGAATAATTTCTACTGTGATTATTTAGGCCCTTTCCAGTTGCGTCCCTTGGAGATTTGCTTTATTCTCACAACTAAGGCATATGACTTCTAGCAAGGTTATGAAATCCGTAATTTATTATACAGAATGATTGAAAAAATAAATACTAATCACCAACAAGATTAAGACAACAAGAAAGTAACGCAAATTAACAGCCAAATTTATATAACGTGCTGACGACAATACAACAAAAAAAACTTCGTAAATCTAATGATGTTCCCAGTCTGCATACAAAAAAATCACCAAATATATCCAATAGTTGAGTCAGCACACTAGTGTGTAGTCAAAGGTCAAAGAAAAGATTATAGCCAAAGATCGGCAACACCGATAGTCGGCCCATCACTACTATCTACTAATTAGTTTGTTAGAAAAAAAAACACATAATTATTCAATTTCGATGTTAGGATTTATTTGATAGTTTCAAAATACTCCTATGCATTAATACCTATTGCCAGTGTTTTCATTAATGTCATATAGTTTCTCCACATTGTACAGTCACGAGCATAAGTATGTATACACTTGGCTTTATTCAAAGGTGATTTTCTCTTTTATTTTTGAATTAAATTTTATGTTATTACGAACATAGTATTTTCGAACCCATAGGTTTATGTAATGTGTCGTATTCAACGTTGCATTCGTTATTTCACGAAAAATCGCTATTGAAAGTTGCCAAGAGTTGACATATTAGTGCTCGTGACTGTAAACACTGGAAAAATACAGATTGAGAAATGACGTGGATATGCGATACCCGCTTCTATCCTGTGCTACTCAATCACTTGCCCTAATACAAAATAAATTCTTCAATTCTCACGGCAGCTGTTTCAACAATACTTTCCAGATTAACTGGAACTTCTGTAACAGTACCTATTGATTATTTCAATTCCTTACTACTACTCCACTTGTCTAGCTATAGTAGGGATACCAAATTATTAGTATCAAATATATGATCGGAAATTTCTCTATACATCTGCATCGGTACAATTATGTCAGAAAAAGTGGTATTTTCTTTTTCAATCATGAAAGACACTGAGCTATGAAATAAAAGTATAATTAGGTGAGAGTCTGTCTTATCTCTTTCCTTAATTGAAAAACTACGACTGGAAGTTATTCTTTTATAGCTTTAAGACCGTAATTTCATATCTGGAGGATGTTTGAAGTTTTATTTCAGTTAAAGCTGGAGTTAACTTATACGCCATGAAGGAAAGGTTAACAGTTACCAGGAATTATTAATATCAAGATATAAATAACAAGGTCAGATCAATTATTACTCAACGTTTGACGATATTAACAGTCAAACGCACGAATACTTCATCAAATATTAGTGATCATATCGTAAAATAATTAGAATATCCGCCGGTAAAGGCGTTGATGTCGGTTTCCTCTGTGGGTTCCCTATCCATTTGCATAAAATTTTAAGACCTAATATAACTTGGCATACTTTTGTTTCTCCTTATTATATTTTCGCATAACAGCTTACGCATAATTTCTCTAATCATAATAATGATTAAGCATAATATTCTAAAGCATAAATTTAGCATGCTCGTTTTATTTCTAACGACGTCAGGTCGAAGGAGCCCTGCTGTGCGTGGCTCCTATTTCTGTCTGCAGGGTTTAAAGGAACCTAACCAAACCGAACCTCGATGTGCCCCTGACGTCGTTTAGTATTATTCGAACCCTAAATTCATGATATGGCCAAACGTCGAATGATATATCATTAAACGTTGACTTTTAGACGATATGGTCAATCTTAGCTGGTCATTTCATGAAACACAACCATTTCATGAAATGACCGAACACTTCATGAAATGATCCATTCTATGATCTGGCCACGACATACATATATCTCATGCTTGCTACCTGTGTCTTTTATAAACTCATCATTCTTCTTGCCCTTATCGCATTTTATTTGGGGTCGGCGCAACATGTCTTTTTTTCCATACTTTTCTCTTAGTCGTTATCTCGGTGCCCCTCGGTCACCCCTTTCTACCCTTTCTAGTCCTATCTAGTCTTTCACACTGTCCATCCATCGTTTTTTTAGTTTTCCTCTACTCTAAAAACTATCTACATTCATACTCAAAAATGAATGTCCTTACTTACGACATTATTCTCATTTCTGTGCCTTTTATACTAAGCGCCACAATTCGCAAACCATGCTTTTAATAGTTAATTACATTTAGGATAACGAAATTGTAAACAATTCAAATGCCATCCATCCATCCATCCATTGTCGTGTGTCACTTGGTTCACTTCGGTTGGCGCCGCCGTAGAATGAGAGGGGGGGGGGATCTCTCTTGACGGTCACGTGTCCTGACGCGAGTTTAACATTTTTTACCCATTACAAAAAGTGTGCAACGCCGCTAAAGAAGTTTTCACTTCAAAAATCTCCAGCATTCAAAGGGTTACAAAAGTTTGAAAATTACCACGCCCCTATTCGATTTGATCCATACTTCCAGGGACACCTGTATGTATAGTTTTAAGTGTTTTAATTGTCTCAAGGATGCTCTCCAAAGTATGTCTTACGAAGAAACAGAGAATTTACTAACTGTGCTAAAGTAAATATAGGTATACAAATTTCACCTACGTCAAATATTTATCAAATTTAAAAACTGTGAGTTAAGCTACTCAACATATAATTATTTGTCAATTTTCAACTTTTACCCATTTGTGGTCGGGGTGGTCAAGAAAAAAGAGGCTCAATCATTAGAAGGGCATATAGTTTTTAGAGGTTCATTGATTTAAAAAGCGTCCATCATTAGAAGATCAGTACGTTTTTAGAGGATCAGTTAAACATTACCCCATATCAAGGAAACATTTGGTTATTTCTATAATAACCTTAAAAGGTTTCACAAATCCAAATGAGTGAATTATTTATATACAAAAACTTCGGTTACTGAAGATGCATGTCATAGAGACATGAATGTACCTAAACATAATATGGTATATGACAAGCTCTCATATATTTCACGGAAGCCGAACAATGAACGGAGGTACTCCGCACGGTGTCGGAGAAATTCCACCCTAACTTTCCATGCAGGGGAGATACTTCAACTTTTACTCGACTAAAGGGACGCCAAAAATGAAGACCCATTTTAACCGTATTCTCTAATTTGTCTCGTTTAGAGCTGTACAAGTTTACGTATTGTCAAACAAGAGAGGTTAGCGGAAGGTCGACTCTGATAAATGAGCGGACGACATATATTTCGTAACTGCACGAGTACCTGCGACCATGGAGCCATGAAGATGGCGCTCCGCCAATTCTAAAATTTATATTTTAAAACTCAGCTGTACAGGCAAAGAAACCGCTTTTAGTTCGAGATTGCGTATAGCAAAGTTTTAAAACAAAAGTGTCTGAGCTTAGATAAAATACACAGCGGATTGCTTCGGCGTCGGTCGGTATCCTTAAAGATGCTGTGCTAGCTAATACTTGAGAGTAGTCTGTAGTCTGGGGCAGGTGACAATTGTTCTCGCCTGGCTGCTCGGCACCATATTGCTTTATTTTGCATGAAACCATGACAAAATAAAGACCCCATAGCCTCATTACTTTTTTGCTATCACCATTTTGTAGATATACGTCGTTAATGATTTTAAAGACGAGTTTAGATGAGATAGACAGCGGAGCGTTCCCGTGCCGGTTCCAAATACACGTAAAGAACCAGTGCTACCTACGAGTAATATCAGAGTAAGTGTGGGGCAGATGACAATTGTGTGCTCCCCGCCTGCTCGTAACCACATCTTATCCCTACAGTATGCACCCTGCACTGTTTTAATTGCTTCACCCCGCTCTTCATCGTACAATGATAAATAGTACCCACTTCTCCTTTCACTCCCTTATTTTTAGGTCAGCCGCGTTATAAATTACTTTGCCGTATAATGACTGCTCCGTCATTGGGCGGAAATTAAATGCGTTCAATTTTAAGCGTTATTCCATCATTATTTTGCAAAGTGTCTCAAATACAGGCCACGTCCTCCAGAAAAGTGCTTAAGGTCTTTTATTAAGAGGGGAGGGGGGGGGGGGCAGTGTCCTTCGATCTGCAAATAACAATAAAATTTAGGAACAGCGATCACCAGTCTCCATGCCTATCTGTTCCATCAATAATCCTTAAGCGTGGCTGACTATATCAATATCCTGATGGCCAGCCCGCGGCTTCCCCGCGTGGTATATCGATAAAAATAGACTGTGTCCTTTCCCAGGGTTCTAAGCACGGTTCTAAGTATCCCCATACCAAATTTCATCATCGGTCCAGCCATTTCGGAGATTAGCGGGAACAGAAACAAAAAATAAATTTTTTTTTTTGAAGTGTAAACTTCTTTAGCGGCGTTGCACACTTTTTTGTAATGGGTAAAAAATGTTAAACTCGCGTCAGGACACGTGACCGTCAGGAGAGATCCCCCCCCTCTCATTCTACGGCGGCGCCAACCGAAGTGAACCATGTGACACACGACAATGGATGGATGGATGGATGGATGATGAATGGTGGGTGTGGGTGTGGGTGTGGGTGTGAGTGTGAGTGTAGGTGTGGGTGTGGGTGTGGGTGTGG
Organism: Amphipoea oculea; assembly: GCA_945859645.1. NCBI lineage: Eukaryota > Metazoa > Arthropoda > Insecta > Lepidoptera > Noctuidae > Amphipoea > Amphipoea oculea. The sequence continues at coordinate 9,861,136 of OX243862.1, forward strand.
ATGTGGGTGTGGGTGTATGGATGGATGGACCACGGATGCCTCGACCGTCTGTGTAGTACCTACACTGTTGTGTATTCGTAAAATTCGTGTATATAGTGTTTAAAATATGGGAATTGAACAAAGTGCAAGAACAAATTAATGAAAAAAAAGTGACGCAGAAATAGTGAAAAAAAAAATGAGTTATATTAATTCAATTAATAATTGATTTATTTCAACGTTAATATTCAAGTTTCCACTTCTGCCGGCACTCCCGGAGTGCAACCCGTCTTTTTAGGGTTCCGTAGCCAAATGGCAAAAAACGGAACCCTTATGGATTCGTCATGTCTGTCTGTCCGTCCGTCCGTATGTCACAGCCACTTTTTTCCGAAACTATAAGAACTATACTGTTGAAACCTGGTAAGTAGATGTATTCTGTGAACCGCAGTAAGATTTTCACACAAAAATAGAAAAAAAACAATAAATTTTGGGGTTCCCCATACTTACAACTGAAACTACAAAAAATTTTTTTCATCAAACCTGTACGTGTGGGGTATCTATGGATAGGTCTTCAAAAATGATATTGAGGTTTCTAATATCATTTTTTTCTGAACTGAATAGTTTGCGCGAGAGACACTTCCAAAGTGGTAAAATGTGTCCACCCCCCCCTCTAACTTCTAAAATAAGAGAATGATAAAATTAAAAAAATATATATAATGTACATTACCATGTAAACTTCCACCGAAAATTGGTTTGAACGAGATCTAGTAAGTAGTTTTTTTTTAATACGTCATAAATCGAAAACCGCAATTTACCTTTCACAAAGTTACAACGAACTACAAGAACTTTTATATTATGTTACTTGCTGCTACGGAACCCTTCATGGGCGAGTCCGACTCGCACTTGGCCGGTTTTTTTGTTTTATGTACCGTGTATACTTTCATATGCATTTGTAAAATCTATTATTTTGAAATAACATACAGACATTTCATTATTTGTACTGTCTTATAATGTATTTGTATACATATGTATTTGTATGTATAGATGTAAGTAGTATATGTATGTAGATGGGTTACTTGTGACGTTTCACTACTCCTATTAATTGTCCATGTTCAATGTGAGGGGTATCGTCTCCTACTGTCATCACTACCCAGTACGACAAACTTTACAAAATAATAATGTTCAAAACGATAATTTTTCATAAGTATTAAATAAATCTCCCACAATATTAGTGCTGTTTCGTGATAGTTTCAGATTTTCTGCAAAATTATGTTTTTGCTATGCAAAATAAAGGATAAAATATATGGAGTTTGCTGAGGACGATTTCTCATAGCTTCAGCTGGGTTTATGCTGAAAAATTAAAGTCGTAGCGGTTGCGATATTAATGTATTCGTCGGGAACTTGCTAATGCTAGTTGACCAATTATTCTTGTATTTTATGGAATTGCAACCCTTTAATGAGTTTTTATGGAGTTTAATTGAATGTTGATGACTACTGAATTGTAAATGGATAATTAAGTTATTATTATTCTATTGTTTACAGTTTTTGGCATCGTTTTCTGGTATGAAAGATCAGCATACAAAAAAGCACTGTAAGTAGGTTGGTATTATATTTAATTACATCTAAACCTTATTATGTTATACCGAATATAAATGAAACCAACCTCTTTTGAATGAAAAATAGGTACCCCATGCCATGACAAAGTGCATACAGTCAAGAGTTCAAGTGCTATATGTCAGGGCAATTTGTTTTATAAGCCGCCATTTTTACAAATGGGCTTGGGAGTCATGGCGAAATTTCTCTCTCGTTTGAATAAATAAGAAATGATTGTGTATTTATTTGACAATTTCTGAAAACATTTTACTCCAACGTGTAGATATAGAGGGGCTCGTGGCTAAGTAATGACAGCCTCACGGGTCGATCGAAGGTTAAGCTACGTTTGCTGAGGTCAGTTCATAGATGGGTGACCAGGCATTAGGTACATATCGAGTCCACTCCGTGTCTCGAAAAGCACGTTGACCCGTTGGTCCCGGCTGTCATAAGCAAATCTTTGACAGTCGTTACAGGTAGTAGAAGCCCAAAAAGTCAGAGGGGCTATTCTCGTAATTCTACGAACGTACACAGTCTGATCTCAGTTTCAATCTGTCAAAAATACCTGTCATTTCTAGTTTAACCGGTCCAGTGTAATCAGATGCAGCTGAATACTAGTATTTCACATGCAGCGATTGCCTATCTGACCTCCACAGCCTAGTTACTGTCTCTTGGTAAGACAGGTTACCAGAGGGTCAATTCCCGCAATTAAAAACGTTCAAAATCTAGTAGCAATCTCATCTCAGCGATAATCCAGTATATATATTTATCTCATCAATAAACATGGAGGTAAAACAATATTTGCTTTCTTAGAAACACAATAAATGAAAGAATGTTATTTTCAAGCCCTCTTTTTTTACTTCGTAGTGTGTTTACATACTTATGTCTACTAAGCTCTTAGTGAGCAAATAACTACAATAACTTTAGCAAAGATTAGCTTTAGCATATTATCATTGCTCAAATAGGCAAGTCGTTTTTTTTTTTGTAATCTTCTTTTTCAAGACAAACGGGAAGAAAATGTCACAATTTATATATTCACCTCCCGCAGCAAGTATTCTTGTTTTATTTTCCAAGGTGGCGTCCAAAAACTCTTCTCAGTCTGATTTGAATTTAAAATACTCTGAGGGAACAATAAGACGCTCATCATTTTTCTCCCGCGGCCTCGGAATTTGCATCTATCCATCATAAAGCTATCGAAGTGTTTCTGTTCTCTTTGTTCATGTCCCATATAAATATGCATGGATATACAAAAATATTTATTACAACTTAAACATTGTGTCATACATAAATTGAGGCAGCCCCAGTAAGGTACAAAAGTACTTGTGTCGGAGCTGTCTCGCTCTTCCCTTAGAGGCTAATAAGTAAGTAAAGGGTTTAAAAAGAAAAGTAAAAATAAAATAAAACATTAATTTACATGACACGTATAGAATATAAAGTTTTCTACTTGAGAGCAAGTTGCTTAGGGTACCTAAATGGTTTGAAATACATAACCTTTATAAGTGATCGCTGAGTTCTTTCCAGATCGAGGAATTTAATTTTGGTTGCTCCACCCCAAATCGGAATGCAGTAAGTTATTACAGATTGCGCCAGAGCTATATAGATCTTGTTTATAAGTTGCGCGGACATAACATGTCGTAATGTTTTCTTTTTATAAAGATCTCGATGTGAGGGTGCCATGACAGCCTTCGATCAACAATTATGCACAAATATTGTGCAGCGAGTGGACTGTATGGGGGCTGCTTTGTTTAATTAAAACACTTTTATTTATTTGTGATGGGACTCGGACTCATAATATCCAGGTTTTACGGAGCCTAAACCGGCATAGTGACATCTACAACTTGATCTTAACGACTGGTTCTAACGACTGGTTTTTTGACTACCTACTGGTTTTTGACGACTGGTTTTGACTACTGGTTTTGACGACTGTTTTTAACTACTGGTTCTGACGACTGTTTTTAACTACTGGTTTAGACGACTGTTTTTAACTACTGGTTTTTGACTACTGGTTTAGACGACTGGTCTTTGACTACTGGTTGGTCCACTGGCCGACGTACCCTCTTTTATAGCACGCCAAACTAGTCTGGCCAGCGGACCATTTCGATTTCCACAAGATTTTGGCGGCAAACTCGCGTCGAAGCTTATCTTGTCTGTGATTGGCTATTATGAGTCTCCGCCCCTTTTTTATTCATTTATGTACATATCAATCAGTTACATTTATTTGGTTATTCACATAATCAAGACATCTATATTGCACGACCCCCGGTACATCTAATGCTTGCGTGCGACGGTCAGGGCTCCTGCCACGGCGTGTTTTTTGTTAACGGTGAATCTATAAATATAACCCACGCGCGCGAACCGGGAGCTACCATTTCTAACCCGACCGTCGCAGCAACAACATCCCAGAGGTCAATAGCAACTATTGTGTATTTAGGTTCTGTCGTGCACAAATATTTTGTGGAGCTGATTTGTCGAATGGTTTGACAGTCACAACTATGGTTATGGACGGCATTATTTTAGCAAAAATTAATCGCAATGCCAAAATCAAATCCAGGCTGTGACCTCTGGTCAAGGAAAAGCAGATTCAATTAATTTTAGTGGTATTAAGGGTTAATAGGTTCACTTTAAACCAGCCAGCTATCTCAGTCAGACCTTCTTCAGCGATAGCTTTTACATGTTGCCATTACGTTCCTGAGAATAAAACCGCAGTGTCGTCTGCGTATGAGAAGATTTGCACTCCATTGATCTGCATAATGCATAGGCTGTTAATTTAAATCAAAAAGAGCGGCGGACCCATGACACTCCCCTGTGGGATTCCGTAGTAGACGACCTCTTTGGCACTGCATAAGTTGTTGAGTGTAACCATTTGCTGGATAACTTTCAAAAAGGGAGAGAGCAGTTCCTCTTATATGGTTTCTAGCCTGTGCAGAAGGATCGGGACGAAAACGGTATTATTATTATTATAAGCCTGTATTGTCCCACTGCAGGGCAAAGGCCTCCCTTCCCTCTTTCCACGTTTCCCGGTCTACCGCGATAAAACGGTATCAAATCACAAAATCTCTGGATATTTTTAAATATTTTGTCGGTATCCCAACCTGTTGCACTTTCAGAGTCAAGACACATTAGAATACCGTCTACTTCCTGTGGATCCGACTCCAACAACACGAACAAGCAAGCCTAGGAGTTACTACTGGAGTTGATGGTCACTACCGGAATCCCAGTCTGAGTAACGATACTTTCCGCTAAAGATTTGCTCACGGTGATAAAGAACAAGTTGACTCTATTTATTTATTTTCTAAACTGTGTGATTTAAATTCTTGTTGACCAAAGGTCGGCTGCCCCATTTCAAAACCTAGTAAGGACCTAAAACGAAATTTTACAGGAGAGCGCATAAACGTAATAAGGTCAGCCTTTAAAAAGTATTTGTGTTAAGTAAAAAAAATACTATTGGTTGTAAAAAATACTAAATAATGAACACATAGTACTAGCATTTTTTTGATATATGTGTATATTGCAATTATTTTAAACCCCTTACTAATTTTGATAATTGACACGAGACAGTTACGACGTATCGATGCTTAAATATGTCTGCTTTTAAGTGAGTTTTTAACGCTGATGTTTTTGTATTCGGTAGGGACTTACTAGGTTAGGAAGATTATGCAATAAAACGATTTTTGTAAAAAGTGTCCCTTACTAGGTTTTGAAATGGGGCAGCCGAGGTGTCTTGGATTTTTAGTTGAATCTTCCTATTTGTTTTCTATAATATTGTCTTTTTTATCAAGTTGCAACAACAGTTACGGAAGCATTTATAAGTTATTATTAAAATTATATAAAAGGGTTTTAATTTTGTTTGCTGCTGCATTTTAATTCTAAGCCTTATGCAACGCAGTGCTCCCGTAGTAATCCAGGGCTTCTAAGCTCTTTTACCACAGGAAGGTGATTTTATTTTTGAGTTGCATAGAAGGGACGACCTGATTACCTCCACCAGTTTAGTGGCAAAGCTATCAGGGAGCGTTTAGTTATCAAAAGTTGATATAAGTATCTATACTAATATAATACATTTTCATAATCTATGACGGTTGTAGTTTTTGAAAAAGTTTTTTGTGCTTTATTTGAACTAGTTATATGTAAGATAACTATAGTATAATCCGTGACAAAAGCAGAGGTTTTAGTTTTATAAAGTTGTATTGTTAAAAATAATTACATTATTAAAATATCTCTGTTGCTCATTACCTGCTTACTGGAAATCGGCGAAACAAAATGAATTCCCAATTAATAATTTCACTACAACGAACATTTTCATAGCAGAATAAATTGGTAAAATAAAAGGACTTTACTGACCAAATATTATTATAGTGATAATCCGCTATAAATCTCCCAAATTTAGGGTTGCCGACGAAAACTATCTTGCCGTTAACGTTTTTATTTATGCCCTTGGCCTTTAGACTTAACACACATAATTTCTCCATAACTCCGGAAAAACCATTCTGGTTTTATACTTTAAAAGCATCCGGAGGTCTGTTACGACGTATAAAAATAAGGTTCATCTGACCCATTTTTACCGAAATCAATATTTTTACATAGACGGATAAAACCCAAGGACCGAGCGATCGTATTGCTAAACGACCCCTGTAATATTGAAATGATTATGACCGAGATAAAGTATATGCACTGCTCTAAAATTGGCACCCTAAATCAGCAATTTCACATCAATTAGCCACGGTAGGGCTACAAAATGATTATGCTAATACACCAGGCAGGCAATTGCTTCCACGTTGGTTCCGCCGCTGTAATTAAAGTTCATCAGGCATTCGCGTCGCGTCTTCAACTCGCTTGTATATTGCTTTGGCTGCAAACCTACTACTTAAAATAGACCCTCATTATTTCCTTTGTGCGACCCCCCGGTGGCCATGTTGGTAGAGCAATGCGGGGGGAGGGGTGTCCATCGCTACAATGGCTCCTACCTGTTTTGCGGTAACAGAGGCGCTGCGTTGGCCTAACTACCGTCATAAATTGTGCAAGTGGCGAAGCGGTTGGGAGTTTTTCGTAGCAAGTCTTTAGAGAGCACTCAAGGGAACGGTTCGAGCGAAGATTTCTTGCGTGAATTAAGCCAGTGCTACACGTTTGGGAATTTGCTTGCTGTACTAATGCTAATGCAGGTACTACCTACTAGCAGGAGCTCAATAGTTAAGTGCCGCATTTATGCTCGCTGTACGTTCTATATGCAGTGTAATGTTATAAATGTTGATTGCTCATGTTCAATAGAATCTAATTGCAACGGCGGTGCTTTCGCAAGATAATAAGAGTGGAGCAGCCACACATGTACCTAGCTCGTTACATTACTAATAAAACCAAGGGCAGGATTCTTAGTATAAAGTACGTGCACAATATGAGTAAATTCTTCTCGGCTCATTGGTGCAGTATTATGCATTTGATGTGGCGCCAGGCGTCGGATCCGGGCCGGAACCGTGTCTCAAGACAACGAGCTTCATAATGAGACGGCCGGGCAGATTGCTGGCTCAGTACCCGCCCGGCTCCGGGGAAATTAAGACAGTTTATTTAGACATATCTACATATATCAAGGGACTGAAAATGCGTGTTACGTAAAAATATTGGATTATGCAAAGCGTTTGTTATTCAAATTTTTGGGATTAAGGGGATAGAACGGAAAATAAAGAGCTTGAAGCTTTTCCTACTTTGAAGATTGTAAAACCGTCATACTAACGCTACTATATTTTGGTTTTCATAGTGAGATATCTATCTACACACATCAAAAGTGTCTAGGGATCAAGCATTTTTATGCGGATTTCTTGAGATTGAGATGTGGCTTTGTAATAAATTTATGATTTTATAAATTTATATGGATCCTTTTTGGTGCATTTCATAATTTGAATCAGGAACTGTGAATCAAATTCGAGTAAAAGATGAAAATCAGCTGTCAATATTTTCCCTATAAAAACATACAACGCATTGAAGACATTATTAGTGCTACTGTTTCCCTACTACTGATTAAAACCAACGTTATTATGGAGCGGCGACGTCATTTAAGCAGGGAAGAAATGCTCAGAGCCGTGGGAATGATAGAAGCTGGTTCCCGGCAACGTACTGTGGCTTTAGCTCTGAATACAAGTCAGAGTGTTATCAGTCGACTTTGGACACGTTACCGAAGCACTGGTACCGTGGCTGAGCGCCATGGAGGACGGTATCGCTGCACCACACGGAGACAAGACCGATACATTCAAATCTTAACTCGAAGAGCTCCAACAATAACCGCCATGATGTTAGCCGTGAGGCTTCATCACTCTTCAGGGAACTTAATTAGCGACCAAACAGTCAGAAACCGCTTGCATGATGTGAACCTTCATTCCCGAAGACCGCTACGGGTACCACCTATAGCAATGCACAATCGTAGGATTCGATATCAATGGGCTCTTGAACACAGAAATTGGGCAGAAGAACAATGGCGTTTCGTGTGCTTTTCTGATGAGTCTCGTTTTGGTATGAGACCGGATACAAGACGTATACGACACTGGAGAACCTCTGGACGCCAACAGCGATTAAAATCCTGCCAGGAAGTCCATCCTTATAGTGGTGGAACCATCATGGTATGGGCGGGTATTTGGATCGGCGGAAGAACTGAGTTGATTTGGATCAGAGGCAACCTCAACGCTCAAATTTATGCTGAGACGATTGTATCAGACGTCATCGTTCCTCTACAAGTGCAAATCGGTCCCTTATTTCAGTTAATGCATGATAATGCACGACCGCACACCGCAAGAGTTGTAAGACAGACTCTCGCCGCAGTTAACATCAATGTCCTGCCCTGGCCTGCTCAGTCGCCAGACTTGAACCCGATTGAGCATGCATGGGATATGCTACAGAGAAGAGCTCTGCCGAATATGGAGGGTATCCAGTCGCAAGAAGACCTTTTTTTGTTGTTGCAACGAACTTGGGCGGCCATTCCACAGCGTGATTTGGATGAACTCATTTTGAGTATGCCAAACCGATGTTCTTGTGTTGTTAGTGTTCGCGGTAGAAACACGGATTATTAATTGTTTAAGTTACCCAATAAAATTTCAAAGAAAACTGTTATTTCAGTCTTTTTTTCGAACTTTTGTGTTAGTGGTTCAAATGTCAAAAATCCCTTTATTAGGAAAATGGCAAATTTCTTTATTAATGCAAAGGTGACTTGGTTTATCGTTACTGTGACAAACGAAAACACTTTATTTGATGAATCCTTAAAGAAAATTTTAATTAATATCAATCAGGAGAAAAGTTATTGCAAAAATATATGTTGATCCCTAGACACTTTTGATGTGTGTATTATTTATGAACACTGCTACCGACTCAGGTAGCCTTCCATTATTTAAACGGTTTAATTATACTACTGTTTACTAGTTAAAGCATATTTCCTTAAGTGATTGCTACATATTTATACCGAGCAACCGAAAGTTTAAACTACAATAAAATGTATATTTACCCGTTTACCTATCTTTTCATTTTTATTTTCAGCAGAAATCGATTGAATGCACATCAAATAGTCTTCGATGCTCACAAAGCGTATTTTGTTCTGAACAAACGATATGAAAGGAACATGCAGACTCCTACGTATTCGCAACTACAAAACCGGTCGAAAATAGAAAGACAAAACAGGCCGGTGTTGCCAACGTCGGTATAACATCCATCAGGGCAGTTACGTGGCAAATCGCTGACAATATCGATTACAAACGAGAAAAATAATATTTATGGCACTTTCCTAGTCAAGTTTATGCATTATTCCCTTGTTTGTTTCAGTTTTACAACTAACAACAAGGAAACACATTTACGTTGAGAAATGCGATGGAAAAGTTACACGACTTGCGACCTTGATCTACGTAATAGTTTGAAAACATGGCTATTTCGATAACTTGCTTGGAAAATTCTGTTTCAGATATTTATTACAAGGAAAAAAGAAAAAATAAATTATTATTCCACATAAACAAAAATGAATATTATTTCGCCGTTATTGGTCTACATTTTTGTATTTTTTTATTGCGAACTCATTAAGCATTCTTTCTCGTTCAGCTATTACAGCCTGGCCACGACTTTCGGCTTACCGGGAAGCGACGCCGAGAGCGGCGCGGTGTCTTACTGCTAACGTTGACGCTGCGTGCGGTGCGTCGTGGCATGGTTCATACAAATTTGTATATTTGTTTTTACCGCTCGCCGCCCCGTGCTAAGCTGCCGCTGATAGCGGCAAGGTCGTGGCCAGGCCAGGTAATCAGCCTATAATGTTCCAATTGCTCTGACACAAGCCTCCTCTCTGTGAGAGGGAGTGGGCCGTAATCCACCACGCGGGCCCAGTACGGGTTGGTATATGTCACATGTCTTCGAATGTTTGGTTCTAGGACATGCCGGTTTCCTCACGATGTTTTCCTTCACCGTTTTGAAAGCAATGGTGAATAAATTATTTCTTCTGTTTTAATTTCTTTCTTATCCACTATAAACTTTCTCAATACTCAATACTCAATTCTTTATTGCATTCCATATGTATTACATAGATGGTATTACAAGTAAAAGATCAATATGGACCCTGTCGGGCACAGCAACATTTTGAGAGAGGAAGACAGCTAAGTACAAATTCAATATTATTATAAATTACTAGATGTGCTTAATTGGGTGTATAATTATGTATATATATATATATTATTAGGTTTGTGTATTTGGCATAGTATATTTCTCATTTCGGTCTGATCCCATTTTCCTTTTGTTTTTATTCCTGACGGATCCTGGGCCACCACTGCTCCTCCGCCACTGCTCCTACGTAGGCCACTTATGAATATTTATTTATGTTGACATTACAATATATAAGGCCGCCAGTAACAGTCATAATACCCCCAGTTCTAGTTGATATTGTCTTACAATGGATATGAAAGTAGCAATTCCTTTACTATCGTCTAAGTTTTCCCATTACATTTGTTAACACTACCCACACAGACACAGTACGAACCCACATACCCAAAGCACTTACGTTCCTGAAAGCCTTCATTACATGACACTTGCAAGTTTGATGCTTATAGCCTAATAAAACACCTATTGGGCTCCAGCGGGCAGTTATGCGGCACCTTCTACGACCTACAGCCGTATCGATTGCTGAACTACGAACTCTTCTACAGTACTTATGTGACCATTGGCGTCGCTAAGAATAATTTTCCTATTCACACCCAAGCAACAGTTTTTACGACTTGATGAGAAGGAAAAAGTAATCTGAATAAAGTAAAAGCAAGGCTACAGATATCTCCCTCCCTCATCGCACTAATTGCGAGATTCGCCGAAGAAATTTTTTGCTGAAAGTTTAAAAAAAATCTATAAACGGAGAGAAACTAAAGCTGTCTGGCTGCTCGCTTGTCAACTGAAGGAAAAAGGCTTATAGTGCGGCTCTAGAGAAGATGAAAATAGTAGTTTGGCACGAGTTTTCAATTAGTCGATAGAATTTTAATTTCATAATACGATATTTAGCCACAATCGATCCGTTTACAAGGAGTATAAAAATAAAGACGTTTGATCACAAGGTGTCTCGTCGTTATTAATGTTCCAAATTCACCTGAATATATCTTATTTTCCGAGATAATGTTGAAAGTAAAAAAGAAAAATTGGTTTATTTGTCACAGAAACTCGTCCATACAAAAAGATACGATAACTGGAATAATAAAGAAAAATAAAAAAATTAAATCGGTCTACAACGTGTCGTTACAATGGCGACATTAAACACACGGGTAGGGCCAGTATGTAATCATAAAAAATATACCAACTATTAGGTCCTTACATATGAAATTGGCGTTTTTCGTACTGGCCACTTTAATCACGAATTTCTCCTCTTTGGTAAGGAATTCCAAATTCAAATTTGTACAGCTATTTACTCATGTATTTGTGCTTCGATGACCGTCATTCATTTGTTTTTTTTCTTCTGTTTTTTCTGTTTGCGTCACTCATTTTACAAAATGGAAAATTTAAAATATCGCATTATTTACGAGTACGAGTTCCGCCGTGGCACTAGTGCTGCGGAAACGACTCGAAGGGTGAATGATGTGTATGGCGGTCATGTTGCAAAAGAAAACACAGTTCGTTTTTGGTTCCAACGTTTTCGTTCTGGAAATTTCGACCTGCAGAACAAGCCCCGTGGACGGCCTGAGACCCAAGTTGATAATGGAGAATTGAAAGCTATTGTGGAAGCGGACCCATCGCAAACCACGTCCGAGTTAGCTGCAGGCTTCGATGTGATGGAAAAGCTAGCGGCTAAACAACCAAGGCTGGTCAATCGCTCCACGCCACTGCTGCTTCACGACAACGCCAGACCACACACTGCGCAACAGACGGCTACCAAATTAGAAGAGCTTGAATTGGAATGTCTTAGACATCCTCCGTACTCCCCGGACCTTGCTCCAACAGATTACCATTTTTTTCGCAATTTGGATAACTTTTTGCAAGGGAAAAAATTCAACTCCGATGGGGCAGTCCAAATCGCCTTCAAAGATTTTATTGATTCCCGTCCGACTGGTTTTTTTAGTAAAGGGATCAATGAACTACCTATAAGATGGCAAAAGTGCATTGAAAACAATGGTTCATACTTTGATTAATTAAATATATTATATTAAAAAATATTTGACTTTTTGTTCCTTCCATACAAAACGCCAATTTCATATGTAAGGACCTAATATAATTATTTGTTACTAGCTTCTGCCCGCGACTTCGTCCGCGTGAAATTCGTACTTTCCTCTAAAAATTTCGAAAATGTATGTAGGTATGATCTTTATCATTTATTTAGACAACTAAGTATTCGGGCGAATTTTTAAGTGTATAGATCAAAGGAATCAGATTTTTCAAATAAACTGTATCCCCGCTTTTCACCCCCACAGGGATGGAATTTTCAAAAATCGTTTGGGATGTGTTCATTACTTGACTCAAAGATTATTTACACCAATTTTTGAGTTAATCAAACCACGCAGTAAAATCCTCCCCTGTATAATTAACTAAATACCCCTTTTCACCCCGTTAAGGGTAGATTTTCGAAAAACCCTGATGCACGTTATTCTTTATTTTTTGTCTTAAGTATAAATACAGAGTTTCGAGTTATCGGACCGCGCGTTAAAATTCTTCCATAGAAATTCCGACGCCCCCAATCCCCCGTTAGGGGTAGTTTAGAAAAACAAAAAATGCCAAACTTCATAATTTACTTGTATAAGTATTTGTACCGTAAGATTTTTCATATATACACTGTATTCCCGCTTTTCACCCTATAGGGGTAGAATTTCGAAAAATTGTTTGGGGTGTGTTCATTACTTGACTTAAAGATTATTTATAGGAATTCTTAAGTTAATCAAGCCACGCATTAAAATCTTTCCCTGTATAATTAACTGCCCCTTTTTCACCCCATTAGGCGTAGATTTTCGGAAAACCCTGATACACGTTATTCTTTATTTGTGGTCTTAAGTATAAATACCGAGTTTCGAGGTAATCGGACCACGCGTTAAAATTTTGACACCCCCACCCCAATCCTCCTTTAAGGGCTAGTTTATAGAAACAAAAAATGCCAAACTTTATAATTTATTTAGATAAATATTCGTACCAAGTTTCAAGTTTATTAACCAAATGAATAAGATTTTTCATATAAACCGTATTCCCGCTTTTCACCCCTACATGGGTCGAATTATGAAAAATTTTCCAGTTAATCAAGCCACACAGTAAAATATGCCCTTGCAAAATTAACTACCCCTTTTCACACAGTTAGGGGTAGATTTTCGAAAAACCCTGATACAGGTTATTCTTTATTTTTAGTCCTTAGTATTAATACTGAATGAGTTTCGAGTTAATCGGGCAGCGTGTAAATTCTTCCAAAGAAATTTTGACACCCCCCAATACCTCTTTAGGGTTGAAATGAGTTTAGAAAAACGAAAAATGCCAAACTTCATAATTTACTTAGACAAGTATTCGTGCCAAGGTTCAAGGTTTTTAACTCAAGGAATAAGATTTTTCATACAAACAAAATCCCCCCTTTTCACCCCCTTTAAGGTTGAATTTCCAAAAACCCCTTCTTATTGGATATTTATACTTTACAAAGAATACACCCTCCAAAATTCAAGTCCCTGTCACCAGCGGTTTAGGCTGTACGTTGATATCTCAGTCAGGTCGTTCATCCCCCGTTAAGGGTGAAATTATCAAAAACGCTGAAACACGTATAAATTAATTTTCAATCGTTAGCCTAAATACAAAATTTGAAGATCCTAACTTTTAAACTGACTGACTTTCATACACAATTTCATCCCCCTTTTTAACCCTTTGGGGGTAGAATTATCAAAAACGCTGAGACACGTATAAATTCATTTTCAATCGTCAGCCGAAACTCAAAATTTGAAGATCCTAACTTTAAAACTGACGGACTTTCATACAAACTTTCATCCCCTATTTAACTCCCTTAGGGGTTGAATTTCAAAAAATCATTCCTTATTCCTGGTCTACATCATAAAAGGAACCATTGTGTAAAATTTCAGCTTTCTAGGTCCAAGGGTTTGGGCTGGGCGTTGATGAGTCAGTCAGGTCGTTCATCCCCCGTTAGGGGTGAAATTATCAAAAACGCTGAAACACGTATAAATTAATTTTCAATCGTTAGCCTAAATACAAAATTTGAAGATCCTAACTTTTAAACTGACAGACTTTCATACACAACTTAATCCCCCTTTTTAACCCTTTGGGGGTAGAATTATTAAAAACGCTGAGACACGTATAAATTAATTTTCAATCGTCAGCCGAAACACAAAATTTGAAGATCCTAACTTTAAAACTGACGGACTTTCATACAAACTTTCATCCCCTATTTAACTCCCTTAGGGGTTGAATTTCAAAAAATCCTTCCTAATTCCTGGTCTATATCATAAAAGGAACCATCGTGTAAAATTTCAGCTTTCTAGGTCCAAGGGTTTGGGCTGGGCGTTGATGAGTCAGTCAGGTCGTTCATCCCCCGTTAGGGGTGAAATTATCAAAAACGCTGAAACACGTATAAATTAATTTTCAATCGTTAGCCTAAATACAAAATTTGAAGATCCTAACTTTTAAACTGACAGACTTTCATACACAACTTAATCCCCCTTTTTAACCCTTTGGGGGTAGAATTATTAAAAACGCTGAGACACATATAAATTAATTTTCAATCGTCAGCCGAAACACAAAATTTGAAGATCCTAACTTTAAAACTGACGGACTTTCATACAAACTTTCATCCCCTATTTAACTCCCTTAGGGGTTGAATTTCAAAAAATCCTTCCTAATTCCTGGTCTACATCATAAAAGGAACCATCGTGTAAAATTTCAGCTTTCTAGGTCCAAGGGTTTGGGCTGGCGTTGATGAGTCAGTCAGGTCGTTCATCCCCCGTTAGGGGTGAAATTATCAAAAACGCTGAAACACGTATAAATTAATTTTCAATCGTTAGCCTAAATACAAAATTTGAAGATCCTAACTTTTAAACTGACAGACTTTCATACACAACTTAATCCCCCTTTTTAACCCTTTGGGGGTAGAATTATTAAAAACGCTGAGACACATATAAATTAATTTTCAATCGTCAGCCGAAACACAAAATTTGAAGATCCTAACTTTAAAACTGACGGACTTTCATACAAACTTTCATCCCCTATTTAACTCCCTTAGGGGTTGAATTTCAAAAAATCCTTCCTAATTCCTGGTCTACATCATAAAAGGAACCATCGTGTAAAATTTCAGCTTTCTAGGTCCAAGGGTTTGGGCTGGCGTTGATGAGTCAGTCAGGCCGTTCATCCCCCGTTAGGGGTGAAATTATCAAAAACGCTGAAACACGTATAAATTAATTTTCAATCGTTAGCCTAAATACAAAATTTGAAGATCCTAACTTTTAAACTGACAGACTTTCATACACAACTTAATCCCCCTTTTTAACCCTTTGGGGGTAGAATTATTAAAAACGCTGAGACACATATAAATTAATTTTCAATCGTCAGCCGAAACACAAAATTTGAAGATCCTAACTTTAAAACTGACGGACTTTCATACAAACTTTCATCCCCTATTTAACTCCCTTAGGGGTTGAATTTCAAAAAATCCTTCCTAATTCCTGGTCTACATCATAAAAGGAACCATCGTGTAAAATTTCAGCTTTCTAGGTCCAAGGGTTTGGGCTGGGCGTTGATGAGTCAGTCAGTCAGTCAGTCAGTCAGTCAGTCAGTCAGTCAGGCCTTTTGTTTTTATTTATATATATAGATTTGAAAACTACCGCCTGCGCTGATGATATAGCTCTCTCTCTTTCCTTCAATTCGCCTACTCTTTTCACGTTATTCGTTTTAATTTCATTGATGCGAGTTTATGATCCGTGACCCCGGCAAATGACCCCTGCGCCAAAGTTCTTTAAGTACAGGTTGATCCAAGATGCTATTTTGGAAAATTGTAAATAAATAAACAACTGAGTAATAATGTTTAATGACTTAAATTCGAAAATTGGAAAAAAAATTGGTTAAATTGGATTCGTTCCAGTACCTTGGGCGTCCTCTGGGCACGCTCGTTCCATCATAGACCTCATGTCGCCAATAGAGCGGCACACTGTATAATATGTTGGTACCCACTACTTCATTGTTATAATACTAATGCTTATGAAATTTAATAATTTTCTCAAAAAATACACCGAAGTGGGAACAAACCGAGTGTTATCTAAACATATCTCAAGGGTCACAGTTGAGTGATGAATGTAACTTACGCACGCATTTAGTTTATGTTTAAAAAACATTTATGAAATACTAGGTTCTGCCCGCGACTTCGTCTGCGTGGATAAGTCGTTAAACCATGTCATTTACTGGGATAAAAATACCCTATGTGTTAATCCAGGTTTTAACTATCTGTGTGCCTTTCATCAAAATCCGTTCAGCCGTTTTTGCGTGATTGGGTAAGAAATATTCAAACATACAAAGTTTTACATTTATAATATTAGTGGGGTCGTGGGATTTACTTGACTGGCTTGAAACGAATTTAAAACTTAATTTGCTAAACAGTATTACGGGCTTTGGAAAAATAATATTATAAAGAAAGCTCTTGTCTCGTTATTTATTATTTTCACTTTAATCTAATATCTAATACGTTAACCTTTTATTTCAAACTTAAATACCATATTCTGAAGTGTGTATCTAAACTTAATATTATAAAGAGAAAATATTTGTTTATTTTTGTATGTTTTTTAAAACGACTGAACGGATTTTGATGAGTATACGGTACACGAGTTTTATATAATTAATACTGCCACTCATGTAGAGTTTCTTGTCCAGTTCTACATGCAAAACTACTTTTTGGAATATGCAACTAGAATCAATTCTATTTAAGTGAAAATTTGATGTTCAAAAGTGCCTTATATGTGCCTATTTGAAATAAAAGATTTCATTCAACCATAGGCAATGATAAAAGAAAGTTACATGACGAATCTGAATATTAACGATACCTCAGGTCCAGATTTTCAAAAACTTGATATGCTTACTGTACCTACTTAAATAGCTTATATAAAATGGTCTGCCTCTCCTTATACGCAGGGTGGTCGGTTAAAAAGTTCGGTAAGCTGGATTGCTGTCAAGTTGCGAGGGAGCCGCCGATCGCAGGCAGCGAGATAACTGTATTGTGAACCAATAAATTTCACCCCTTCTGAAATTCGAAGGATACCTCTTCCGAAGGAATTAACGCTTTATTATTTTGAAGAGTTTATTTATTTATAGCGACATTTTTATAGCGTTCGTACGATGATGTTATAAAAGTGGGAATGATACTATTTATTACACTTTCACGGCTAGAATACCAAGCCGTTGCTGTCGAAATTTAGAAAACGTATGTGTTTTAAAGGTTGTCAAAATATTTGTGTTTGTAAAGAAAAAAATGGATATACACTTACCCGGGGCTTTAAAAAAACACTTGACACGCGGTCAGAGCCGCTGGCCGTAGCTAGTTTTTAATAAATGGAGCATGAAAATAAACCTTGGCGGCCGTCAAGCTTGTATTCCCTGGAGGCATAGGCTGCATACACCATTTACCGAGCACAATTCGAAACTAAACTGTTGCCCTAATTAAGATTGTTCCGAATCCAAAAATCCAATTACACTTTGCTCTACCTAGAAATCGAATCGCAACCTCAACTTCAGGTTCACCCGCGTTGTTATTTTCATTTCAAAACTCAATTCGAAGTAGATATCTGAACGACGATGTATATTATACGAAAGCACTTCAAAGTTGAATGCAATAAAACACTTTTCTCGCTTACTTTAAACGTTTTTATTGAACTGTTTGTTTTTCGACATTAATTTATAAAGCGAGACAAAATAGTCATGACAGTGTTGCGCGATTCGCACTCACTGCGCCTGCAGACGACATTGAACGATTTACGAAGTCCCTGGTGATTAATATGGATCTCATTGATCGCTTGGAATAATGCCGTCGCTCTCCGCCGATAAACGCCTATGAACTCCATTATTTATCAATATTTTTCCCTTTAACAAGAGGATTTGCGCAGTTTATTTGAATATGAAATGGACAATTGGTATTGTGTGGGTCGTGTTTGTTGTTGTGGAGTATTATGTGCCGGTTTGGCACCGTTACGGTGGTTTGAGTAAGATAAAGTACCTACAGCGGTAGTTGTACATACAATATATTTTGTGAGTTGCTAGGCATAAATCGCGTCAGAGTTTTTATTCTTATATCCCAGAAGATTTTGTTAGCATACTTTTTATATATTTTGCAAGTTCACAAACATTGTCGCCACTGTTTGTAACCAACAAGCGTAGAACACTTAATAAACAGCATGACAAACATTGGTGCATCGAAAAAGACAGATGGTCTCCAGATAGCCGCGTGACAGGGATGCGCCCTCGGGCGATATTTTTCACTCTAGCTTCAAATTGCAAGCTAAGTTCATTTTGAATAATTTATGAAGTCGACTTACTTTTATTTTGAACCGATAAGTCTTTATACTCTTTATGCTGAATAAAAGCGTAGTATGCTTTAAGGAGTTTATTTATAAACATTGCTTAAAGTTAAGTAATGACAGTGGCGTAACTATACCGTTTGGGGCCCGTGGCAAATTCATGGGATGGGGCCCTCCCTCAATGTAAAGGAACTCAACCAACGATAGTTTTTTTTTTATTAGCACTTCTCCCGCGACTTCTTCCGCGTAGGTACATTTCATGTTTTCCAGTACAAAAACTTTAACACCTGACTGCTTCTGTCCTTATGTTGGGGCCCCCTCTAGCTGGGGGCCCGTGGCATTTTGCCCCAATGCCACCTTATAGTTACGCCACTGAGTAATGATAAGCGACTATTTAACCATACATTTTTGACGTTTAATCGTTTCTAGCTTTAAGCCACCTTTATAAATAAGAATCTGAAATCGGTCTGCCCTACCATGCTAGCTAATCCAAAACCTGAAGTTACTAGGAGGTACCTGAAACAATAATAATAGGTATGTTTGGTAAGTGCATTATGTAAGTGTTGTATGTGTTACTTGTTAGCATAATGCTCTCCATTCAATACGCTATATCGAAATACCTATCTTATTCCACTTAATTCATCTATACATATAAAATTCAAAGTCCTGACTGACTGACTGATATATCAACGCACAGCCTAAACCGCTGGTCCTACAGACATGAAATTTGGAGGGTGTGTTCTTTGTGACGAGTAGGTATCCAATAAGAAAGGGTTTTTCGAAATTCCACCCCTAAGAGGGTGAACGGGGGAGGGTGAAACACGCGGACGAAGTCGCGGGCAGAAGCTAGTAATTATGATAAAGCAAATTAATTCCGATTTCCTGGAATCGGCTGCAACTGGAAATAGTTACTAAATCACAATTATTATCCACTATATTGCCAATTCGTCATAGTTGGGTATATATTATATTTGTTACTTTATATTTTAGTGATATTCCTTGTATTTAGAAGTCCTATATGTTTGTAAGTATATTCTCGTATTGCATGTTTTATTTAAATATGTAAATTGTTTTAAAGTTTTTTTTTTTTTATATATCTATACTATATACACGCTAGGGTCTAGAAATGTCAGTCGGATTAAAAAAAAAATCTTTGCATTTCATAGCTATGCTAACATCACGCTAGGATCCTTAGCAGCCGAGCAAAAAGAAAACAAGCCAGAAATATCACTAAACGAAAACAAAGTAATAGCGCGGGGAGACGATGCGATACGACGGGGAGGTTTGAGGGAGCAAGAAAAAAAACATATTGAAGCAGTCGCTGGCGATTTTTTTTTGTATATTTGTTTGTTACGCTTTTACGCTAAAACGGCTTAACGGATTTAGATGGAATTTGACTCATGAATAAACTATGACCTGGATTAGGACATAGGATGCTTTTTATCCCGATATCCCACGGGATCGATACATATGCGGGTGAAACCGCGGGATGCAGATAGCTTTTAAATAAATGTAATAAACCATTTGAAAGCATAACATTAACATAACAATCAAAGAGCAAATAACAATAGTTTTGACGATTTAATTCTCACACAAACAAACAAATTAATATAAAACAGCTGGTAGACTCTTGAATTCTGTATGGGGATTGTACTCCACCATGCGTGCACATTGGTAACTAAAAAAGCATTAATTGACATCAAGCTTTAGCAAGAATTACGAATGAAAGTAGGTATAGGTTATGGCTTCACCACGGACCACAAACTCTTCACGTAGTACCTACAATTTTTTTTTTAAGTAGATTCATGAACATACGCACATCTTTTTTTTTTTCATTGCTAATTGGGCGCGCTCTTGACCCCGATCACACCTGATGGAAAGCGATAGATGAGGTCTATGATGGAACGAGCGTGCCCAGAAGATGCCTGTTCATTCTTGATTTGAAGGCAGACGGGTTAAATGTGGGAGGAAACAGATACATCAAAATAGTCCTACGTCGTACCTACGAAGGTATGTCCGCACCGGTATATGTAAGGCTAGGACCGCTATAATGACGGGATCATAATTCCACGAGTCTGTCCCCACCCTAACCACGACAACTTTATTTATGAATGCTGGAGAAATAAACAAATTGTCCTTGTTTACTCAGATTTTCATTAGTCTTTATTAATTAATTTCCACCACTTCATTAGACGTCTATTTCCCGCTTTCCTTTGTTTGTTTTATAATTTTCATTGTAAGAATTGTTTTATTAAAATGCTCGTTAATGAGGTCTTGGTTTCTTGATTTATGTTTCGGCTGTTGTACCTAAACAATGATTGGTTTACAAATTTGTTTATTGAAGATTTGATTGAGCAATTATTACGTAAGAAAGAATTTGACCGTCGTAAAAACAAATTTTCAAAAATACGGAAAGAGTTTCGTGCTAATGGAAATAGGAAAATGACGCCGTAAACTGGGTTAAAACAACTTTATGTGTACTTTCAACGTTCATTTCCTTTTAACAAGAATCGTTGCTCTAAATCGTTGCACCACATTTAGTTTGTTTAACTTTTTCTTCATGCTGTGTGAATTTCATACGGTGTTGGATTCAGCAAGTTTGGTGACGTTAGCAATGTCTAAGTTCGCATTGCATAGGCGGCACAGTACAGGCCGCTGCAACGCTCACCGTCTGCAAATTGAATTTCTAAGTTATTCCCCAAGTTGTGAAGGCACGAATGAAGTGAGCTCGTTCCCAGTTGTTGTTTCCCGACTTGGGACTCGATGATTGGAGCCGAGGGCACGAACGAGTTCGGTTTAGACCAACTTCTCGCTTTCTAACACTCTGTTCAGATCGCCGTCGACTAGCATAGCAAGTAGATATCGATTATTTTATTGGTCTAAAGGTTGCGACATACGTGACACGTTTGATACGCGTCTCTTGAGAATATTCATTTAGAGAAATGTATTACGTTTTGTATTCATGGAATGCAAAATCTAATATCTCCCATGCCTTGTTATAACTAGGATTCGGTGTTTTGATGTATAGTCTCCTCATATGATCGTCGGAATAACAATCAACATTCTATTAGTAGTCTGATTGTCTACACAGTATTGTGAATCTGAAATCATATAAATATGTCTATTAGATAATACTCTCATATGTATACTTGGTAACTACGTATGTACATATATTAGCGCCTAGTAAACGGGATCGGGTGTAATGCGAATTCATTAGCATGTAAACTGTCGCCTTGTGATACTCTTGGCGTATCATTGTTGACAGGCGTTCCGTTCAGCGCTCCGCGGTCTGAACAAAGCGATGTAAGTGATTTCGTGTTGGAACCCTGACGCGATGCCCTTGAGAGATAACTTGTTCATTTCGAGAGCAGATTGAACCGATTCCCCTGTTCAAGACATGAATTTAAAATGCTCGATTTACAATTCAGTTTCGTTCATGGAGCAACCCCAACTTTTTTGTTTAAATCTGTACCCCTGTAACAAACGTGATTACATTTTTAATTAGATTCCTTTTTTCTACGTTTCGAGCGACCAAGCACCCGTGGCTTGCGTGCACACGCTACCTCTCATACCGCGTTACTCTACGATAATTGCTATTATTAACTGCAAATACGACAGTCAACTTTAAACCTTATTCTAACTTCTGAAAAGTAGCAATTAGATATTGTTAACATACCTACATTATTTTTACTTATTATTTTATACGGCGCCTATATTACTACTTCATAACGTTGCCTGTCTTTAGAGATTACACATTTCCACGTTAGGTTTACTCAAGCTTGATTAGATTGTGCTAGTGATTTAATTACAGAAATTGATGTGTACACTATAATAAGCAGTTTGAATAAATTATTATTATGGAAACCATTTATTTATTCAATAATCACTTTTTACGAAAATAGAAAGCTTACGCTTCAATTGGGAATGTACTTACAGCAAACTGCCATAAAATGTTATACAGGGTTACTTGTAATTCGACGTATATCCGTCAGGAGCTGATAGGAGGGCCGTAATGAAACAAATTGAACCCCCAATAATATATGTATGGCCGAAATTCTATAATTTTCGAGATATTTGAATTTTAAGGGGCTTTCGATATAATTCCAAATAAAAAAAAAACTACATATTGAATGGGTACCATTCAAAAATGACATTGTAGCTGGCACTTCAATTAGCTATGAACATAATTAAAAGTAACCTACTTAATTCATCAAAATAATTTAAATGATAAGCGATTTAAGAATAATATATAACCATTTTTTTATTTTACGCTTTAAAAATGTTTCGTAAGAAATTGAACCCCCCATATGTATGGCCGAAATTCAATAGTATTCGAGAAATTTGAAACATTTTTGGATGTCGGAAAATATCTCACCGAAATTTACTACCCAGGATTAAAACTACCCTGTGTTAATCCAGATTATAAACTATCTGAGTAGTACAAACAACATCGAACATACATCAAACAAAAATTCTAAAAACTATATTTTCGGTTTCACGCCTCGTAGCAATTATAATTTTTTTAATATTCTATATGTAGGATACAGTTTTTACCTCGTAACTATTTTATTATGTGACATCCTCCAACCCGCATTGAGCCCGCGTGGTAGATTATGGCACACTCCCTCTCACAGAGAGGTCTGTGTCCCAGCAGTGGGAACATTATAGGCTGATTATGTTACTATTTTATTATTATTCACTTTTTATACCTATAATATAAATAAAAAAGAATGATCAATTACAGCTTGCGCAATTATACGAAAATAACATATAAAGTAAAAAAATAAAGCCTTCAAAATATACCTATGTTAGGTACCTACACGACCATATAATATTACAGAAAGTTATTGGTGCGTAAGAGTTTACTTCCAGAGATTACAAACTCTAGGCAGCACCCATCACATTATTTTCACATAATTTGCGTCCTTAATAGTTTTCATATCCATCGATGCATTAAAAGAAGATCAATATAAAGAACAAAAAACGTGTACTGTGAGGGATATGTTATTTATCATTCTTATATTAACATAAAAAAGGAGGCTCATTCATCATTATCTTACTGACTATTCTTTAAGGCTGTAAAGCGTTGATGGTAAAAGGCATTCTCTAGCCAACAAAGACTGTCTACGTAGTACGTATAATTTGTTAACAAAGGCCAGAAAGTCTTCCTTCATATTTATCACTTTCCCCTCACCTCGATGCGCCTCTAAAGTAAAACAATATTAACGCTAATTTCAAACCGGAACATAGTTTAGCTTCGAGTGTTGTGGCGACCACTATTGTGTAAACTTTTACATTGTGAACTAAATAATACGTCCTAACGAATATTATATTATTTAACTTTGTTTGTTTAACAAAAGCTTTTACGTAAACCTGTGAGGTTAGGCGGAGTCACACTATCGGGAGGGATATCTCAACATTGATGGCATTCTCACGAGTTCAGCCGATGTATTCTGTAAAAATCTCAGTGTGAAAATTTAGATGAAGTGGCCTGTTATTCCACCTGATGCTAGGAATTGAGACTACTGACACCTTACTTCAAGCTCACTTCATCTAAGTTTTCACGATGAGCTTTTTACAGAATATATCGATAGTTCTTTTGTCACAAATACAAGAATTCGGCCATCCATGCTTGCTATCTTTATATTCGTTTGTCTAAATTTAGAGGTACCTAGGTGCTATAACTTACTCTGTAGGTAATGTGAAAGAAGATGTAGAAGTACTATAGACCATAAAGAGCGTTTACTCGCTCGTTGCTCTTACAGCGAATGGAAGTTTTTAGCATAATAATTTTGCTTTCAACGCACAAGTCTGCAATACCTTCCTCCTTTGTGGAAGTAAAACAAAAACTTTCAGCTTGTTCCACATGCAGGAAGGAAATGTCCGTAAGTGCATAAAATGAGAGTTATGAGACAACAGATTTACGAGGTCCAGCAACAGTTCGTCATCACTCATAGTGATGTGTTTATCACTGCTCCAGCAGACGTTCGTAAGTTACGTAATGGCGTAGGTGAAGCCAGTTATCCTGGCAGGAGGGCATAAATCGAGCGTGCGTCCGCTAAACGTACACTGAGCAACAGTGACAGCACAATGTTCGCTTATCTTAATTGCCTTCCCAGATACGATCGTGGAATTTATCTGCGGCGCCGCCAGAATAAGTACGGCACTTTTTAGCGGTCTGCGCGGTAAAAAGTTTATTGATAGTGCCACAGCTATCTGCGACAGTTGCTCTTTATTTTTCACAATTAAAATAAATGCTATTTGCTGTTGTTTTGTGTCAAATAAAGTGACGCGCTGAAGATGTTTATTGTTCGTAGGAAAAGATTTGAAGCTGTAAGAAATAGTTTTCTATTTACCTCAAGACTGGTTGAGGAAAATGAAGACATTTTTCCCCTTTGTGTGCCTTTTATGGTATAACAGTCCTTGAACATGATACGTTATTGGTTTTTAAACGATTGCGACGCGTCTACCCGCGCCGTGCTCCATAAAACAGAATATAAACCTACGTATACAAAGGAAGGCATTAGGAAAACACTCTATTTAATGAAAGTACGAAATTCTAAAGTCAAAAGGTCTGAATGCCAAAGATATTTATTAAAATTCAGCTGGCTGGGGAAGTATTTTCAATCACGCCAGTTTATTGTTTCCCTATTGTCTCGCAAGCGGCTGATTTAACGGACTAACTGAATGAATAATGCATAGCACAATGAACTGCCAAAATCCAATCTGAATCCATTTTCAGAATCTTTGAATCCGATAATAAATATGAATGTTTTGGGCTGAATAAGGAATAACTGGATAAACTTGCTACTAAATGAATCAAATATTCATGTGAACAGGTTCTCACAGTATGTATATGTCACTATGTCAGTATGTCATGAGACTTCTAAATCATAACGATACGACGCATTGTAATTAGGTACCGACTTAGTACAGGCTCTTCAGGTGAAATTAAATCCGAGACACAAATGAAAATGTAGCCGATATAGCATATTTTATTGAAAACACGTAGCATTCATATAATATTAAGTACAGGCAAGTTGCTATAATAAAATTATAAATAACGTGGACCCAAGAGCTCTTTAAGGAACTTTCAGTTTCCTGAAGTTATTTCAAGAAAATGTAAAAAGAAAGGAAAAAAAAAAGAAAAAGACAGGAGCTCATTGTGCATCAAAAAGTTCGTCCGCATCGCTGTCAATAGGATAAGTGCCCAAAAGGCTGGCAGCATTACCACGTTGGATGGCAATACTTATGCTTTAGTCTAAAAATAAGCCAGCCCTCTGGTCACGCGTAGAGTCAACCAACCGCTTGGCAATGTCTCGAAATATTCGATGAGCACTCGGACCCCAAGGCCCTAGAGTTTCAACCCCAAACGGCTCAAATATGTAGCTCCCGATAAGGTTGTTATATTTGCGCTGTATGAGGTTTTATTGAATATTTTATTTTATGGGGGACTTCCATTAAACATTTTTAATCGCTTTTATTATCATAAGGCTAGATTGAAAAACGACGGTTTATTCGCCGTGTGTAGACACGGTCGTCAGTTTTGTATGGATCACTATGGAAGCTTGTTGACAGACACGTTTTCTCAACGGCGCGGTTTATACGACGTTGCGTAATCAAATCGTGCGTGTACATAAAAAGGCTTTACTGTTTGCCATAGAACTTATTGTTTTACAATTAAGTCAGCCAAGTAAATAAATCAAGTAACAGCTGCAACTATCTAACGCGAGATAGCAAAATCTTTGTTAGAACAATAACGCTACGGAAATTTTAATTTCAAAAGCTTTTAGAAATAATTTAAGGAAATCGCTTCGCATAATACCACTTGTATTAGCTTCAGTCGAATAGGCTAAATTATCTCTTCTTTGAACAATGTACTAACTAAACTTTGTTATACATAACTGTTAGCTGACCAAATTCTGGGAAGTGTGGTGTGGTGGCTCAATATTTATTCAGTAATCGGCAAGTTTGCGAGACAGTAATTGCATTAATTCAGCTATTATTAAGTTAGCATATTATTCGAACATAAATCCACTATAGGGATCTTCTCATAGGTAGGTACACGTGCTGCCTTGCATACTAGCACAGTTAGGTTTCGGGGAGACCCTTTACAGTCTCCCCAGAGATGTGCCCTGACAGGCGTTGCACAGAGGGGGTTTTGGATCGAGGTACCGATGCCCTTCTATGTGGTCACCATCTGGGTGACGACTAGGGTGGTTTCGGTAAGGTAAAAATTCCACACTCCACACCCGATCTTATCTCTAAAACCCGGACGCCTTTTGAAGGTCCCCCCCGAAAACCAAAAAAAAAAAGGTCAATGGAACAAGCTTTGATTACCACCGTGAAGCAGGTTTGTCGATGTATACTTCACCGTGAGACAACCACAGTGTCTTTGAAAAGTTACATTAGTACATTTTCAACCCTCAACCTCTTTACAGATTAATTTTAAATATTGTTAGACAAAGGTAAGGAGGTTGTTATCAAAGTATTAGATATGATGCTACCTATTTCCTTGATTAAAACCCAACTCCCTAGTTTCCCCAATTATTTAAAAGAAGAACATGTAGTCACATGTATGGTGCCTACTCATTACCAAGAAAAGCAACACGAAACATCTTTAATTAGAGTAGTTGGCTTTGACCGTTCAAGTTACAGTAAAATAAAATAATGTATGTGGAAAAATAGCGCGCGTCTACACAGAAGACAAGGCCGCAATTTCATGAGAATATAGTGTCAACGCATACAAAACACTGTTTTAATACCATTTTACACTTCGGATGAATATATTTAATAGGTGAAAGGCAAATAGTCGTTAACTGGCCAGTTGGCACAGTCCAATGCAGGCTCCGTTAATTCCAGGGGCGGTCACGGAGCCGGTAAATGTGTCATGTTAATAGCTCCCCGTTAAAATATCGCACGTTTTCATTTTATGATCTTCCAATTTTATAGCTAGTGCTGCTGATGGGAGGTGTAAAATTTTGGCGCCGAGCTCCTGGAGTATGTTGGTAGTGTCGTACGTACCGCGCGATGTTGACCGTGCGCTGTGGGACAGAATGAGATATCGTCACTATGTATGGGAGCAAGCGCGGCAAGTATAAGCCGGGAAATATGACGACTTTTGGTGCAGCACTAATCCTGCTAGGTTCTATTTTGTGCAAGTTAATTTTATTATGTTTTGTCTAATCCGGTAGATTGTTCTAGGTAAATTGTTTCTATATGTTAACAACGAAATCGTTTTAAACCAAATATATGTTTTCTGTATAATGTCTGTATAAGCAGAGTCCTCTGGCAGAGTTAAACATAATCAGGCTTTAATGTTCCCACTGCTGGGATACAGGCCTCCTCTCTATGTGGCAGAGTTGACATAGACGTTAATTCCGTAATCAGGTGCACTCGATACATTTATTCTAATACTGACCGAACGATAAGATATTTTACGGTCCACTAAATGCAGCGAACACGACCGAATTACCTAAAATAGATATTTAACCATGAGTATCGACGTTCAAAATCCGCACCCCCGGCACTGGCGATAACGGTTATGAATAAAAATTTATAGGCTTCGAAATAGCCTTCTATTCTGTAAAGCTTCATCTCAATTAAAATCCTATTATCTACTCAAAATGGTGGCGCCATATGCCGGGAAGTGCTGCTGTAAGTATTATTAACAGAGAATTATCAGGTCGGCCGTCGATAACTTTCTTTGGCCAGAAGTGTAACTATTTAAAACAATTTTGCGAAGTTTTCCCGTGTAAAGTTTTTCCTTGTTGAGGATTGTAAGGAAAATAAAGCGGTTTATCTCTTTAAATCGTATACATATACAATGTGTAGCTGAATTAATACCTACACATCATAAAAATAGTTTGTTCAGTATCGTTTACTGGACCGATTTCTGTCATTTTATATTTAGGTAATTTTTTATACCAAAAAAAGAAAAATTAAAACTACCTCAATTACAGTCACAACTCCGCTGTAGTCAAAACAAACCGAAATTATTTATTATTTTTCTCGAGTAGTCATGAGCAGGTCCGTGCCCGCTTATCGTTGAATTTTAGGACACGTATGTGTGCGACTGTGTGCGTGCTTAGATTTGTAATCATAATTTTCTCCCACAATCGGTATAACTAATTTAATAAATAATTAATGTTTTTCACATACATAATCAGCCTATAAAGGAGACGGCAGAGGAGGCCCTATAGTGGAGCCCAGTGTCCCAGTTGTGGGAACACCCACTCCTGGGACACAGGCCAGAGAGGGAGTGGGCCGCCATCCACCACGCGGGCCTTGTGCGTGTTGGTGGATGTCACAGATCTTCGAATTTTGGGTTCTAGGACATGCCGATTTTCTCACGATGTTTTTCTTCACTGTTTTGAGAGTAAGTAGTGGTCATAAAATAATTTACGCAAAGTAAAGTACTTGCCTGGGTTTGGCTTACAATTACAGTTACCACTGGACCAGCCCTACTCCTAGTAATTTTAGTAATCCTAGTAATTTTATTTAATAGTAAAAATTCGGTGTTTGTAGTATGATTATAACATAATATTCTAATCCGAGGTGTTTGGTGTTGTGCGTTAATTCCGGGACATGTTGTATAACAGACTGAGATTAAGATTGGTCTAACAATATACTGACAGCCATATAATAAACTGGTTGAATGCCATAATTACAGAAACAATTAAAAAGCCATTGTAGACACAATGACAATTTAATTGTTTTCGTATAGACATACGAAGGGTATGTCTAACGAAAACTAACCAGGGTTTTATTCCTTCTTCTCCTTAGTGTGTCAATCTAAATCGAGTCGGCCCAGAATTTGGGTACGAATTTGGCGTTTCCAGTAGCGTCCATCAGTTCCTGTAACGTCCAGACAACAGGACATGCAGGACACAATATTAAGTGTCTTATTGTTTGTGGAACAGGACCAAATTTGTATTCCAGGAGTTGTTGCAATCACGGAGTTATCTATGAATGTAATTAAATCGAAAATACGTACTCAGGTAGACCTGATCACTTTTTCTTTGCTTTTCTCTCTTATCGTAGATCAGCAGACGTACTCTGTAAAAATCTCAATGTGAAAACTGCTCTCAACGTGAAGTGTGCTGTGTGCAGTGTCAATATCTAGCATCAGAAATTATTTGATGAGTGGAATGACAGGTTACTTCATCTAAGTGATACGTGAGAGTATTACAGAATGGACCGTCTGTTTACTACAGATGTCACGAAAACTCCATGTGAATGTACTCGGTAATTTATAATTATGTTCGCACTTTAGGGCCTTATCACACTAGCGGTTTGCGAGCGGCTGCGGGGCGGGGCGGGCGCGCAGCGAATGCGTCGCGAACGCGCCGCGGCTGCACAGCGGAGACGTCGCGGATGCGTGGCAAATTCACAACGTTTCCGTCGTGTGTTTGTAGCAAGTTAACGACGTACAATACACTCAGTAAAAATGACGTCCACACACACACTTACAGTAACATTCGCGGCGATCTCGTTGCGGGTCCGCAACGAATTCGCTGCGTATGCGACGCGTGTTCGTTACGCGCCCGCTCCGCTTTGAGGACGCTCGCAATCCGCTAGTATGATAAGGCTCTTAACTAAATTATGGCTGTATCAATTTAAGCTGTGGTCGCAATTTATTACTTGAAGCAATGAACGAAGACCATTACAGGATAATCATACTCTTCACGTAAAACCATATTTTTCCCTTTTTATTCAACCAATCCTCTAATAGCTCGTAATTAAGCTTAAGTAGGAACTCAGTGCTTCGCTAGATCTTCAGAGATTTAAGTAACCACCCTCGTTTGGGGTTTATATTCCAAAAACAAAAAATAGATCGAAACAAAATGTTGTCTAAATAGAATATTTTTTGTAAATAACACATCATTAAAATTCGCCGTTCCATGTGTAAAATAAAATGTGTAAACCGGAATGTTTGTGTATATGTCAATTATATCTTATTACAATTTTAATTAGGAAACGCAATATTTGGTGCGCAGTAGCTGTAATGACTGGAAAACCATGGTTAAAAATGATATAGAGGTACTGTGACCATAAATTAGTAAGTATAGCAGTGTTAGATACTTACATTCTATTTAGGGCTGATTTTTCCAACGCCAGATAATTTTATTGGAGGAATAATTTTGAATTTTTGACAGTTCTTTCATACAAAAACTGCCAGACGTCACTTTTATTCCACGAATAAAAGTTATCTGGCGATGGAAAAATCAGCCGTTAATTTTTGAGTGACCATTTGTAAGCAAAAGGCCTTAATAAGTTTTTGGTTTCAATGGAATTTGAACTTTAGTAAGTATGGCATTCAGTTTGGTGTTCCATAACTTGAAAATTTTCTCAAATTCTTAATTCAAATTATAGGTATTTATTTTTCAGTGTACACACAGAACTTTATTGTGCCCATGTAAATAATTGTACCTTACAATCCCGTGTTTGTCGTGACAACTGTGCCCCGGTTTTACCAAGGTTATCCTCCAAGTTCTTGTAGTCAGAAAGCTAACAACTTGGCAGCACTTTGAACGATTTCGTACTATAACTGAAACACAAAGCTTTTCGTTCCAAAAAGCGCAGTGGCGGACCTCTGTCTTTGGAGGTCAAGGTCACAAGTCCGAAGCTCGTGGTCGTGCCAAATAATATGTGTGAACCGCCTTTACTTGCCAAGTATTTGTAAAAACTGCACTTGTTCCAAGGGTAGATGTGTCATGTTTGAAAGCTTAGAAGTACTTAGGTAACAACTTCTATCTTTGTGTTTCTAGTGCAGTTTACTGTCGCAGTTTTATTTACGTGTTTGTTTGCATGCTGATTTGCTTGCCAATAGCGTCAAAGTGAGAGCGTCAATGAAATTACCAATGATATTATAAGAGGGAAATTACTAATTATTTGTAACTGTATTTAGAAGAGGATACCTTCAAGATTAATAGGCTCGCTCCTTATTGTATCGAACCTAAGTATAACTGGCTAAATGTGAGGATTACAGACGTGACTTTGTGTGATTTTATGACACATGAAAGATATTTAAAATCTTGCAGGTGTATGTCATCATCTGCCTAGCCTTTTCCCAACTATGTTGGGGTTGGCTTCCCGTCTTACCGGATGCAGCTGAATACCAGTATTTTACATGAAGCGACTGCCTATCTGACCTCCACAACCCAGTTACTGGGTAATATGATACCCCTTGGTAAGACTGGTTGTCAGACTTTCGGGCTACAGACGACCCGTAACGACTGTCAAAGATCCACGAATGACAGCTGGGACCAACGGCTTAACGTACTTACCGAGCCACGGAGGGGCTTTGTATGTGAAGATGCGGCAAGCGTAGCTTAACCTGATCGATCGACCCGTGCGGCTGTTATTACTTAGCCACAAGCCCCTCAGCAGTGTATGTAATACCTCTAATCTTCTCATTCTCTCATGTAGACAAGAGTTTAAAGATTTAGCTCATGTCATACCAAAAATAATGGCATTTAAATAGACTCAAGAATAAGACGCTACTATATAACGATACCTACAAAGTTTATTGCATCAAATAGAGCTATAACATTCACGTCGACGTCGCCTATCCGTCCGTCACTCCGCCGCCTTCCGAGCATCATATCATATAACATTATTACTGTCTACTGCTGTCAGTCAACCTCAAAGTACGGGTTGGTCGTAGTTAGACGGTAACAGTAGTAAACACGTTGCGGTATACCACCCGGGGTCATGTAGACTTGTTAGTGGGTCACGTATTGGTCTGTCTAATCGTTTTGCTTTTACCAAAATGGACGAAGAAACCTTATTCAACCATTTTGTTAGATAAAAGAATTCTATAAGTTTAAGGGCTGATTTTTCTAACGCCAGATAACTTTATCGAAGGAATAATTAATTAATTAATTTAATAATTAGAAAATGCCTATGGCATTAAGTCCGCCTCTGTACATTTATGTGCTTGAAGTATTAAATAAATAAATAAATAATTTTGAATTTTTGACAGTTCTTCCATACAAAAGCTATTAGAAGTCAATGGTATTCCACGAATAAAAATTACAGGTCGATTGAAAAATCAGCCCTTAATCTATTTAGAAATTAAGTCGAGTGTTCATCTAAAATCCTAACGCATATCTTGAGTTACCTAAGAAATACTGTAAATTCGTGATTCGTGCATGAAATTAGCTAAGTTTAAGTTATCACTATCCCGAAAAATACATGCAAATGATCATTACATTGTTTTTATGTGAGTGATTTAAGATGGCAATATAAACCAAGTAGGTAATAGAGAGATGCTGCGTCCTAGAACTTAAACATAACTTATTAGAAAGGAGGAGGAAGAGGATAATATAGGTATCAACCTTTTATGCAACACCACAAATGAACTACGGATAAGGAAGTTTTAAAATCGATAATAGCGTTAGTTAACCAACACATTCCTGTGGATTAAACGTCGGTAGTTTAATTTAAGCGTTCACAAGTTTTATTATCAGTTAGCCGGTGTTGCAATGAATAATAAGGAGTTCGCCTCTGGGAAGTTTGTTGGCATCGCACGCCCTCTATCTGCTGGGAACTTAGACAAGAGCTGTCAGCGATTTGCGATTGAGTTTATTATCTATGGCTGTGTTTTGATAATGATTGATTTACATCATAAGTCCATTAATTATCTATAGTGAATCAATCATTAATCGACCTTTTGTTGTTTCCAAAATTCAATCTACTATTTTGGGGAATTATGAATTAAAATTACTGTTGAAATATGAACTAAATACTCTCATTGACCAAAAAATCAATATGCATAATCAGCCGATAACGTTCTCACTATTGGGACACAGGCCTCCTCTCTATGATAGGATAAAGGAAGAATCCAATAGATTTACTTTTATTAATTAAAAAAATTGAAATTATTTTCCAAAGTAACTCATGACAACTGTTCTCGAAATCGTAGTAAAACAAAGATATAATTTATATATGGATAAAATCGTACCTTTCATTTCGTACATTACGTTAGTACCCGCATCCTTTGATCCTTTGTAGGCAAAAATAGAATCAATTACCCATAGAAACAACGTAATGGCCGACCCCATGCCGAATCCTTACATAAATATATTATAATTCTGTGTATACTGAACTGAGTGTTACCGTTATTTTTGTAACCTCCACAAAGCTTATGTAATTCAGAGGGAAAATACAAATAGAAGTACCCCTTTGTAGGTTGTGGAATACATATAGGAATAAAAAAGCTTTTTTACAAAAAAAAAACAACCAACTTCCAAAAAGACACTACAAAGTGAAAAATAACTTTATTTTGGGAAGTCGGTTTCGTTGGGTTCGCTTTTTCGTTGTTTGCCACCGACTTCCGAAATAAAAGTTATTTTTCGCATTGTATTGTCTTTTTAACCGACTTCAAAAAAAGGAGGAGGTTATCAATTCGGTTGATTTTTTTATATGTTGTTACCTGAGAACTCCGTTATTTATAAGCCAATTTGCAAAATTCTTTTGTTATTTGAAAGGATAATACTTACTTTCAGATTGATCCCATAGAAATTTTACCAAAATCTGTGCTGTAGTTAGGTTTTTAAACCAAAATTACTGGTAAAAATTTAAGTAAACGAAATTGTTATTGTAAGATTAGTATGTTATGCGATATCTCCGGCAATTGTAAATCGATTTCAAAATATATTTTTTTTATTGTGTAGTATTTTTCTCAGGGGTAGTCCCATATAAATTTTTATTAACTTTCCTTGGGTAGTTTTTGAGTTAAGCTTCAATAATACGTATTTTTGCCATTTAGTTTATATTGATGATGTTATAATAACTTCCTGTCACTGATATTTACATAGCAAGTAGCGTTGTACGAGTTTGTGTGAGGTAAGTACTATTTAAAAGTGAAAAATAAAAACATTTTTACAAAAAAAAAAAAAAAACTGACTTCCAAAAATGGAAATATATTATTATATATTTGTGGGGACGATTTTATCATGGTCCTTTGTATTTATTGATTTTGAGGTGGTACGATATTCGCTGGGTCAGCTAGTATCAAATAAAACTTAAATAAAGTAATAACTCTTCCTAACAACTTTATTGAACACGAAACTTAGTATCGGCGGCAATGTGTCACTCAAAATGATATGTCTTTTGGCAAGATGGCGTCCGAGTGACGTGTCGTTACGTGAGTTGACCTTACACCTATAATCCTCGAAAAACACGTGTAACCCTGGTCTATCGCTACATATTATAAAACAAAGTGGGGCACTTTGTCGCAGCGTCTGTCCGTCTGTCTGTCTGAACACGATAAACTCTTGTCAAAAACTACCGAACGGATTTTTATACAGTTTTCGGACGGAGTGATTCATTAGGAAGGTTTAGGTGTATAATTAATTAATGTTTTGTGTAAATTAGCTGAACTATGACGATGATTGTTGAAGATGTCAGACAGAAACATGCTGACTGAGAGCTTTACTGGCGTGCACCGCGTTAACCAATAGAGTTATATGGAGCAATGTATTACGGAATTATCCCTTTTAAGTTCTTTTAATGCTGGTAGTACATTCCCGTTTGATATTTTCCACCACGCGGGCGAAGCCGTTTGGAAAAGTAGTACCTACTTTTCATAAAATCAGAATAAGGAAACTTAACTTCAACTTTCATTTGTTATACATATAGTAACCATTCGGATATCTATGGTAACCATAGTCCCATGATCTTTTACGTAATCTTGCTCTTTATATCACCTTTTTTATTTCATTTTACATCTATGCATGCTTTACTCAACTGTACTTACCTGTCAAAAAGAGTAACGTAGCATAAAGTGGACAAGCCACAGTTTAAAACAGAAGACGAACTAGCAGGGGATCGAGAAGAGGGAGGTGGACGGGGGCTCCGGGAATTAAACCGGAATAAATCGTTTTGACTATTGCTTTAAAAACAATGGATGTAAACCTAAACAAAATGTTTACTGCTAATCAGACGCGATAATCTAATAAAATAAAAGTTTGAAATCAGATTATTTAATCAGCTTTTATTTTTCAACGAACTGTCTGCGATGTACAGTCACGTCTAAAAGTATGTATACACTTGGTTTTATTCAAAGGCGATGTACTCCTTTATTTTTGAATGAAATTTTATGTTATTACGAAAATAGTATTTTCGAACCCATAGGTTTATGTTACGTGTCGTATTTCAACGTTGCATTCGTTATTTCTCGAAAAAATCACAATTGAAAATTGCCAAGTGTATACATACTTTTAGACGTGACTGTAACTGTTGAATTTGCGATTGGAATTTTATTATTTTTGTATTACTATGAGCAAATCTTCTTGCCTTTTATAAACACTCGAATATTTTGATGCCAGCATTATTTTTGCGACCAATAATCTAGGAACTTTGCTAATTTGAATATTCATAAAGTTTTTCCCACTAAGCTAAGTAGTTAGTTGGCTATTATCGTGATCGCTTGGCCGAGGCTGCCGTGAATATGCATTCAATTTCCCCGTCACTACAATTTAAAATTGTAATGTAGCATGTGTTTCATAGTGCTAATTTGAAGATGGTATCGCTCAAAGGTACTTGACTGGAATTTAGAAAAGTAGTAATTGAAACCCTCGTTCAAGGATGGCTGATTAACCCCTCAAGTGTCAACGGTACTCCATATGTACATAAGAAAAAGTGCTCGAAATTTCAACGGTACGCCGTGTGTACACAAGTGTCATTGTCATTGTTAAAACAATGACTTTACTGCGCCCATTCAACTACTCCGACGCGTGGGGTGTTTCGACAGGTAGGCGGGCAAACGTGTGAGAGGTTAACTAATTTGTGGCAATGTGTTTGACCTGTAACTATAAAGCAATTTTAAAGGCCCATTAAGCAAAAAGGTCCATTCATCAAGAACCTATAATGCCTAAACATATACATACCTAGAGTCAACATTTATAAACATGTAAAATTCGCATCATCGAATTGGCACACGTAAAATCCACTTCCGCGCTGGCGTATCTGCGGCTAATAACCGCAGCGGTACCTATGACCCCAGCCGGTAATATCCGTGCGACATCGCACAAAGAAATACGTCAATTGTCACCGCAAAAACCGCCGAGGCAGCGCTTGACCGACCTAATTAATGGCGACTGCCCCCTGGGACAGATTAAGCCGCACATAAAACCTTTTCCGTGCCCATACAGTTCGCGAGATCCCATCGATCCTTTTCTTGTTAGGCGCTGCCAATCAAATGCAATCAGGGCCCTGCCTGCGACAATCCGCTATCGAGCCATCGGTGTGTCGCTGCTCGTAAAGTTAGCATTAGCTTACGCAAAAAAGGGGATAACGGCTGCCGCGGTTTATTTCATGGACCTATCCATCAGCATGGATAAGAATGGCGAAAGTGGCGTCAATCTGATAAGAGTTTACGCGATAAGCGATCATTCTTGTGCGATTAGTAAAATATTTCATATTAGGCACTAGATAGAAGCTTAAATATGCATGTAGAGCATAAAAAGTTGTCTACAAAAATGATGAGCTCGTGTAAAAACCGCACATTTTCAGCAGAGTTGGGAATTCATAATTAGAACGTGGCTCATTCTAGAATATGAGCTTACTTTTGACCTAATTTCAGCTCATGCATGCCGACGTCCGACTCGAACTCTGTTTAGTAGGTTTTGAAGAGAACAACTTGGAGCAAGATTGCACTGCATATAGTAGGACATCAAAGTTTTGCCTTTTGTATGAGGTATTCGCAATATTTCCATGACAACGCGGGATTCATTGAAATGCAGTGAGTCCGCGGAAAGTAACATCGCAGGGAAGCCCGCGGTCCATAACTATGCGCCGGCGTCTTCCTCCGCTCTCCAATAAATTCTAACAATGTCGTCGAGTGCGCCGAATATTTTACACTGAATTTAAAATTTGTGTATCGAGTGAAATGTTGTTTGCTATAAGTTTTGTATGAATTGTATTTGTGTAAGTTTTGTGCGGGTTTGTAAATTGTGTTTGGACTAATATACGAGTATGCTCTAGAATCGTGTGGAGTAAGGGTGTTGAATGTTGTATGTTAAAAGATTAAAGTGGCCCGTTTCAAGTAACATATGTACCTACTAACAACAAAATCATCATCATAACTTTCGGTACCAAAAAACATCGGATTGTCCTCAATAAGTGAACAAGGAAAACGATTACATCCCTCTTAATAAAAACGTATTTGCACAACATTATTCTGTGGAATGAAAAGCAAATAAGATAAAAACAGGACTGTGTATAATGGACTGAAGTTTACCGTATTATTCGCTTTAGATACGGCCAGGGCGTCGGGTACTAAATAATGCGCGTTGTTTCTATTGATTGCGGCTATTTTCAGCATCGGTGCCGCCGCCACATCGTTGGCGAGCCCTAAAATTATATCAACAACTTTGTTGAATCGGGGACACCTACATTTAACACTTAATTTTATTGAGCTGAGAATCTTATAGACTTAATAGGGTGTAAACGATGAAATGGTAGTTGAGATTTGGGAATTCGATGGATGAAAAAATTATTGTTATTTGCATTGTATAAGCTCCTAACATTCAGGACCTTTCAAACGAATTCAAATTAGTAGTAGGTGAAGATATACATATTGAATTTGGCAGTAGATGTGCGTCGCTACGGCGTAGCACCGGCTACGGCGTAGCAACTTCGTAGCATGCTATTTGAAAAATAGCACCGTTAGTTTTAAAATGTTAATTATAAAATAAAAAGACTAAAGTCAATTGTATCTAGATGACCTCAACCTAGATATTATAGCTAAAGCCTATAATAATCCAATCAATCCCGACAATCACATAATTCAATTATCATTAATTCTAAGTAATATACTAGGGTGTCATACAAATTAGATGTTCATAATTGTTCATGGAGCGTCCTCGTGGTCATTAGGTGGGTGTTCAAGGGTGTTAGATGAGTCACCCTGATTATTGAGGCACGTAGCTTTATAGTACGATATTAAGGGCACGGTCGAATGGTCTTTTTAAGACTCTCAGACAAAAAATAGGACGTAATCTTTATATTTTTACCGCTATACTTTTTACGATGCTATATTATGTTTTGGTTAAAAATATCTAATAAAAATATTTTGAATTTCTATGCCTTATTCAAATATTTTTAGATTGGCTTCATCGTATCATGTGAATATGTGTGTGTGTGTGTGATTGAATATTTACATAAATACATTTAAAAAATTGTTACCATGTAATGCTTTGATAAAATTGAAATAAACTCCAATAAAATAAATAGGCCTTGAAGATTTTTGTTACAATATTCGGTCCTAACTCATGTTCAATACCTATTATAAATAACCGAGATAACTGTAATATACTTAATACTAATATCTATACTTATAATAAATCTGTAGAAGTGAAAATGTGTGTGTTACTAGACCGACACCGAACCCAAAAATGTGATTAAAAAAATGTTTGTCTGTCTGTCTGTCTGTCGGTCTATCTGTCTGTCTGTTTGTTCAGGCATCACGCAAAAACTACCGGTTCTACGATGAAACTTGGTATAATTATTCTTTAATATCCTGGGCACCACACTGGGTACTTTTTATCCCGGAAAAGTATATACAATAATTCGTCGGTTAAAAAACAAACTTAATTTTGCGGTTCGATCCCTAGACCCGAATACTGTACCAACCGCAAATAATAAGTTTGTCGTAGGTTACGTGGAGGGTGTGTTCTTTGTGAAGAGTAGGTATCCACTAAGAAAGTGTTTTTCGAAATTCCAACCCTAAGAGGGTTATAGAGGTATGAGGAACAGGGTGTAAAGTCCACTCATACTCTATAGAAAAGGGAGGATCCTCCGACCAGACAGGTGTCGTGTCTGGCGGGCAACTGCCCAATGAGTCATGTCGGGCTGTTGTATATATGCTAGTTGCGTGGTAAACTCTGCTTGCGCGATGCAGGATTTGCGTGACGTCAGTATGACGCGTTGTTCGCATGTGGCGTTGTAGATACCGCCGACTGAACCGAATGGAGGGAGGGTGAAATTTCACGCGGACGAAGTCGCGGGCAGAAGCTAGTTATAAATACTACAGTAACACTGCATGTCTGTCTGTTACCGTTTGACACCGTGACGGCTGAACAGACATCGATGAAATTTGAAATTGGTCTTTCAGGTAGACCATGGCCTGAAATCATAGGATACTTAAATTGTATTCTATGATTCCGGACTCCGGTAGTGTTCCCGTGAGAAAATTTCCGAGTTACACGCAGGCAAAGCCGCGGAAAAAAGCTAATGTTACATCAAATAATCACACTATCACACTTCACACTATATCACACTAATATTATAAAGGCGAAAGTTTGTGAGTGTGTGTGTGTGTTTATATGTTTGTTACTTCTTCTTCACGCTTAAACTGCTGAACCGATTTAGATGAAATTTGGTATAGAGATAGTTAAAGTCCCGGGAAAGGACATAGTATACTTTTTATCCCGATATTCCCACGGGATCGAGACTTATGCGGGTGAAACCGCGGGGCGCAGCTAGTTGTTATTATAAAACAATTGCAAAAAAAGGCAGCGGTAACAGGTTGGTCACCTATCGCGTGAGGGGAGGACTATATTTCCCTCAATAGACTTTTACAACTTGTGCACGAACGTAAGCGGCTGATACATTCAGATTTTTGCAAGACCAGTGCGGGAAACGTGTTACAATCTTACTGTATTTCTGCTCCCTATATTTTCGGCTTTAAAAATGTAGGTACCAATGATATAGGACTTAAATATAGCTCTTCTCCATACTGAACTACCTTTTGGAAAGCGCACCAAGAATCAATTCTATTTTCTTGTACATTTTGACGTTCAAAACGACTTCTTCAAATGTTTTTTTTGACTTTGACTTTAGCATAATAAGCCTATAATGTTTCCACAGCTGGGACGCAGGCCTCCTCTCGGTGAGAGGGAGTGGGCCGTATCGAATCCACCCAGTGCGTGTTGGTAGATGTCACATGTCTCCGAATTTTTCGTTCTAGGACATGCTGGTTTCCTTACGATGTTTTCTTCGACCGTTTTGAGAACAGAGGTGCTGTACTACTGTACATAGAGTAAAGCGCCTGTATGGGTTCGAATCTGCGACCTACAACCCGTTTGCCGCGGCCGTGCTCACTGGGCCTCTTACTTTGATTCTTTGACTTTACTGGCACAGTAAAACAGTGGAGAATAAAGATTTTATCTTATAATTATGTAATTCAGAAAATCAATCATATTTAAATGATGAACGTCAAACTTGATAAAAATAAATCGTTTACAGGTTTTTACAAATAATATCAAGAGTGGTATTGAAATTCTTATTTACAAATGTACAATGGAAAAATAATCACTTAGATGACGACGGATAAGGTGCCTCTCGCTTTGCAAAAAACACCCCTAAGAAAAGGTACATTTCTAAAGATTCCGTACTTATTTCCCAACATAGTAACGTAAAGCACTGGCTTTCATTTTGACAGTTCAACAACATTCATTGCGTTATTTACTTTGTTGAGCAGATATCGATACCGGAAATATGAAATAACGTAAGGGACATTTTGTCGAAAATCAGTTATATATATCATTGGATTCGGAATTTCTTGCTCTATCGATTGGTATATTTAAAATCTCAATATCTCCAAAAAAATGTCCCTTACATTACATATTTTCCGCAGGTCTAGACCATTTTTTTAATAAAAATTTACTGTATAGGACGTTTTAAATTAATATTTTTATAAAAACTAATGTAAGTCTCTTTACTCACAGTATTTGGTACTTACATTAAAAAAAAATCGAGATCATTTTACAACAGGTCTTATACATTAGTGTTCCATGAGTAGGTGCAAATACCATGTCCCTTACGTTAAATTGTGGC
Organism: Amphipoea oculea; assembly: GCA_945859645.1. NCBI lineage: Eukaryota > Metazoa > Arthropoda > Insecta > Lepidoptera > Noctuidae > Amphipoea > Amphipoea oculea. The sequence goes on from OX243862.1 coordinate 9,902,502, forward strand.
TCGAATTATCATAATCATATTGACCCATACGTTAATTTGTCAGCATCGAAAATAATTGACCTGTCCTTTACATCTAAAACTTATCTAAACGAATATTATTATACGTCTCTGTCACATGCAAAAGGGTGCAACACCTCTGAGCTAGATAGCAATAAGTACGGATTTTGTGTTTGATTTTACCTGCGCGGTCGTGACCCTTACTCAGTATTTCGTAACACTGTTTGTTACATTACACATCTTCATTTAAGTAATAGGTACATCATCGTTTTCATTGATCTAACTACAAGTACCTAGTGAAAGTTTTATCTGGATTCTAAACATGAGCGATGAAAAGTTATCTTCACTTCTCTAGCCCGCAGGCAAAAATTTATGAACATTATAGGAATCACATAAACAGGTAATTATTTCTTACTACTTTTGGTAAATTATTGTTTAGTCAAAAATGGAGTACAGTAATTAAAAAATTGGTCTATTTAGATGGAATAAAACCTTAAATCCTTGCTGAAGAACTATAGACCCATCTCACTTCTGAGGCACGTATACAAGCGTTCTCGAGGGTCGTCACAAACCGTCTCGCCAGAATACTTGACGAGTTCCAGCCGCCAGAACAAGCCGGTTTTCGAAAAGGCTTCAGCACCGTAAACCACATCCATACTGTTCTGCAAATTGAACAGGAGACCGAGGCGTACAATCAGACGCTCTGTATGGCATTTGTGGACTACGAGAAAGCCTTCGACTTCATCGAAATATGGGCAGTTCTGGCCTCTCTGCAACGATGTCAAATTGACTGGCGCTACATCGAAGTGTTGAAATGTTTGTATGACACTGCCACGATGATTGTCCCGATCCAGGATCAGAAAACCAGCCCCATCCAACTGCTCAGAGTGGTGAGACAGGGGGATATTATATCCCCTAAATTGTTTACAAATGCGTTGGAGGACGTCTTCAAGACGCTGGATTGAACTGGACTATCAACGTGAACGGCGACTACATTTCAGATCTTCGATTTGCCGATGACATCGTCATAATGGCAGAGACACTGGAACAGCTAAACCAATTGCTGCACAGCCTAAATGTAGCTCCTCGGCGGGTTGGCCTCGGCATGAATTTCGCACGTCTTGCCGAGTGCAATCTACATCAAAGGGTCGCTTCTCGAAGTTGTGAAGGATTATGTCTACCTAGGGCAAATAATCTAGCACGGTAGACACAACTTTGAGAAGGAAGCCGACAGAAGAAGCCGTCAAGTCTTCTCGTCGCCTATCCCGCAGTGTTTGAAGACTAAGATCTTCAACCAGTGCGTTCTGCCCGTCATGATATATGGTGCCGAAACGCGGACACTGACGGTCGGGCTGGTCCACAAATTCAAGGTCGCTCAGCGCGCTATGGACCGAGCCATGTTCGGAGTCTCTTTGAAAGATAAAATCATTTCCCGGAAAAGAACCGGAGTTACCGACATAGCTTGCAGAGTAAACAGTTGCCACCCCACCAGCCCCACACACACAGTGGGTTAGGGCCAGCCCACGGTCATTTCAGTTGAAGTGGCAGTGGGCTGGCCATGTTTATCGAAGGACCGATGGTCGGTGGAGCAGACGAGTCCTGAGTGGAGACGGCGTATCAGCAAGCGTAGTGTGGGACGCCCCCAGCTAGATGGACGGACGACCTAAAAAAGGTGGCTGGAACAGACTGGATGCCGAAGGCGGAGGACAGGGTGTTGTGACGCAGCCTGGGAGAGGTCTATGTTCAGCAGTGGACTGCAATAGGCTGAGTTGATTGATTGAGATAGAATAATTCGAATCCTAATAAAAACATACCTTCCATTTGGTAAAATATTGGTAAGTATGATATATAATTGTGTGTAGTAAGTAGGTCATGTAAAAGTTACAACTTATCAAGCAGTTAACGCAGGATGAATAGACAGCATGCATGTTATCGTTCAAAGGGAGATTAAAAAACTGATGGCTTGGGGATCTTTCCAGTGGCCATCATTTATGGAATCAGCCAGAAAAAGTCCTCTTGCTTATCGAGCAATTTTGTTGTACTTAGCATAATTTATGCGAGTTATTTGCGTTTATAAAAGAGGATTAGTGAGTACAAATAAAAGTTTTAATCTATTTTATTCGTTTATTTTTTATCCTTTTATGTCAGCAAGTAGGTTTAAACTATATTGATAGGCGCAGTAGGTCATTTTTAAATTTATTAACAGCATAAGCAATAAAGAGTACACCATTAAGAGACCTTTACTTTGAAAAACACTAAATGTTTATTTCCTATAAAGTCCCTTACATCAATAAAAAAACATTATTTGTTTCCTATAATGTCCCTTACATCAATGCTGTTCATTTACATCTCAAATTTTGTTAACGTATGTCACCCGTATTCATTATTATTTAACGTAAGGGACATGCTATCTTTAAAACTATAGGTTTTAATCAATGTTTGCTATTTTAGCTTAAAAGAATGAAAAAATCTAAGAAACTTTGTCCTAGACACTTTTTACATAAAACATATAGTTAAAAAGTTATAGTCAGTTTTTGTAAAAAAATATCTTATTTTTGCTCTCCTGTAAACCTTAGTTTTGTCCCTTACGTTATTTCATATTTCCGGTATCGATATGTCAATTATTCGAACATAATTATGAAGCAATGGATTAGCAATATCCTTCAAAATGATTCAGATTGATAATGTTTTACGCAGTAAGGCTGCATTATTCCGCGAAGGTTTCATCAGAGGTGGTATTTTTAGTTATCTACCTGTCTTCAAATAAATAAATATCCTGCTTCAATGTAATCTGAGAATCAAAACTTCTTACCTTATTTTGCCGCTACACTATACTGACAAAATAGTAAAAGAATTATTTATTGGATGTTTACACGTATGTTTGGGTCGACATGGTTCCGTATAAAAACGGGCCGGCTCCCACTTAATTCGGATCACGTGTGCGCTCGCAATGAGCTTGTAAACACATACATATGTACCATCAACTACGCGATGACAATATTGCTTACACGCTCATCTTTCAACCATGTTTGGGGTATGTTATGGAGTTGGTCCGTGCGACCCGGAACCCATGCGCAGCAATGTTAATAGTTTTTCTACAGGGAGAATAATAATAATAAACATTTTTATAAGAATGATCACAAAGTAAAGCGCCTGTCTAGATTCGAACCTACGACCTACAACTCAGAAGTCGCGGTCGCCCGGTCGTTACCACTTGGCCACCACTGCTCTCATTATCGTCATTTCATCACCACTGCTCTCAAAACGGTGAAGGAAAACATCGCGAGGAAACCGGCGTGATCTAGAACCAAAAATTCGAAGACGTGACATCTGCCAACCCGCACTGGGCCCGCGTGGTGGATTACAGCCCACTCCCTCTCACTGAGAGGAAGCCTGTGTCCCAGCAGTGGGAACATCATAGGCTGATTATGTATAAGAATAATCTAAGACTTGCCTTTCTTGCATGTGTAACTGTAAATATGAATAAAAACCAATTTTGGTTTGAAATAGTAGGTATTTGGAAAATACGTACCTAAGTAGTCGAAGTCAGCACCACAAGGTGGTTTTTCATTCTTCTACTATAAGAGAGCAGTCATCTCAACACTTAGTATCAAACCACACACAGCAGAGAACTAAAATACACGAGTATTTCTAAAACACCTAAAAGTAATCTTTCTCAAGACAATAAAGATATCTAAAAATAGTTGTCACCCACGGCATAAGGACATAATAAATCTTATAAAAACATACGATAGCTTCGATAGCTTTCTAAATAAAAAGCATTTTACATATTAAAGTGGATCCTTACGAGAAAGCTTCTTTATAATGCGGGGACGCTCCAATTTCTAGCATATTGTGTTACCGGGTCTCAGCAGTACCGGGACGTACACATCCTATTAGTGAAGTTTCCTCAGACTTATCAAATTATCCAGCATTTTGCTGCCTTAATAAAAAAGTTTGAATCACCTTTCAACTTGTCATCCATAATTGATTCAGCCGTCCGAGTTATTAGAGAGTGACCCACTAAAGTATATAATAGAGGTGTCACTTAATGTCAAACTGGCGAACCGATGACCGCTCTAAAAATACGATAAGGAAGCTATCACTCGACTGGTTATCGGCGCGGCAAACATAGGACCAACTGTTCATGAATAGTTAAAATGTGAACCTCTAAGGAAATGTCCACATGAACCAGAAAAATACATCGCAAACCTCAACTACGAGTCTCGCGGAAAACTCAATATTCCAAATTCAGCAAAGCTAACTGCTACATAAAACATTGCGGATTCACTCGCCGATAGAGTTGTTGTTTAAATAAAAATCAGTTTCACGGGATGTGCAAGCTCTTTAGATGTTCGTGTGAGCTCGGGCTTATTGTGATGGAGGCATGCGCGGTGCGCGGCTGGCAGGGAAGCCAGGCTCAGTGGCATTCAGCGCGACGCCCGGCACGCGCGCGACCCGAGCGCGCCCGGCATACCGCGAGCGTACTTACGTAAGTCACGTGCAAATAAAAAAATAATAAACTTGACACACAACTCTCCGTGTGCTCGCATGTGATTTTAAATAAAGATCAAACCTTTTTTCTCTTGTAAAAATACACGTTAAAGTGAGTAAAGTGAGTGAACATTTGTGTTTGTTTGACATTTTCTGTGCCAATACGGACAGTATAGATGTTTGTATGTAAGAACGTGATGTTTGGTGAGTATACATCAGCTCTTAAAGGAAGTTTGTATGTAGCTAGGAGCTGTTGGCGGGTTTAGTTTGTAGATTCTTTGCTCGCACTGTGGATGTAAAGTAGTCGACGTAGTCGTACATCTTATCTAGGAATTGGAGAAGGTAATTATCTTCTAATCATACTTTTAAACTAACAGGCCGTTGATAATGTAAAAAGACGTTAAAAAAATAAGTAAATAATTTAACGTAATAATATACGGTTTTTTATTTCGATTAACCTTCAAATAAGCCTCTCCCTTTCCTTCTCATCAACAGTACCGTTTTCCGATTTGACACAACTGAAAATATATTTCTCGTAGATGGCCTACGAGAAAAATATTTTATGACAATCACCTTTGATTGATTATAACAGAATGGAAACGTTCGAATGCTACATTTGTGTTTCTGCATAGCAACAAAATTTTAACATATTTTTCATAACTGCAAATTAATGTAAACATTGTCAAATGTCAACTCAACCTATAATAAAATATCTTTTGGCTTCTCTGAAATTCAATCAGCCCCAATAATTATAATTAGCAGTTGAAATAGATTTTATCACCATCAGCTGTTTGATATAGTTTTTCTTAACATTTTAAACTGTTAAGTAAACCCGACAGATTATTTTGTAAACCGTTGTAATTCGAAAATTTCTCGACCATAAATTCCAATATCAATTAGGGCAGATATTTAGAAAATAACCGGCAGCTTAAGCGCGCCTTTACTCAAAGAATAGTCAAGTGGTTCTCAATCTATCGCGTTCAGCATCCTTGTTATATTATCTACGCCGAATAGATTATATTGAACCGGAGCTCTTGACTTCTTCTTATCTCTTATAGGTACGAACTTATAGAATAGAATACTCTTTATTATATAGTACTATACTATAAACGCGCTGTTTCGCGTCACCGGATAAAAAACGTTCAAAATCTATTCGCAGTCTCATCTCAGCGACAATCAATGTCAAAAAATTGTCAAAAATGTAGGGAAACTAGAGGTATTTTTGACAGATTGAGACAGAACAGAATTACAAGAAACATGGTTTTCCTTTCATGTAATTTATGAAGTTTCTTAGAGAGATTTCATCCTTATAATTGATCCTAAAGATTAATGTAATAAAAGTACAGGTTGTAATTTTTACAGATTTTAGTCGGTTCGATTCCCGGGTGTGGCAAGCGGATTTTTGAAAATCTTTGTATGCAGTTTTCTTTCTATTCAAAAATAAAGGAATGTTTTCTTTGAGTAAAATTTTCTATCTACACTATTAAGAGTACGTTCCCTTCAGGTGGCATTACAAAATTCCACTCTGTATACTGTACTAATAGCAAATAAACAACTTTTAAGATTTTTGTCTGTCTGTCTCTTCCGGCTAATCTCCAAAACGGCTGGACTGATTTTGACGGGACTATCACTGGCATGGTACAGGATAGCTGATGTTATGAAGAGTAGTATCTGAGGCTACTTTATTTTAGAAAAATAATTAGGATTCCGCGCAAAAAAAATAAAAATCCATGAAACCAATATAAACGCAAACGAAGTCACGGGCACAGCTAGTTATTAAATAATTATAATCCTTGTGAATTTGAATGTAGTCATGAAATACTTTGATGATTGATTAAGTGATAAAAATGCCATGCTTAAAATACAGATACAATTAAGTTGGTACATTAGAGAGGTTCCTCGGCATCCATGCGGGAATAATCACAAAAAGATTAGATTCTCTTGAACTATGTATTTCTTATCGTTTACAAGGAAATGGCGGCTTTATTCTTTCATTCTTAATTTCCTGACTGGCTCATTGGTTAACTGGCCACAAGCATAACGCTGAGCGTGGATTCAAACCCCAGGTCAGGCAGAGTGTCATTGAGTTTTCTTAAAAGGAATTATCAGACAAAGCTGTAGACTGGTTTTGAGCCCTGTAAATGGCAATAGACTTGCCCTTTCAAATGGGACTCATAACATAGTCTCTATTTACCCCAACGGCTTAAAGTGCACGGGGGTATCACACCGCCAACTTCCAAACTCCGGGCTGTTACTAAGAAATTCCTAATGGAGAAACTCAATAATACTTTGCCCGACCTGGGAATCGAACCCAGGATCCCACGCTCAGCAGTCGCGCTTGCGACCACGAGACCAACGAAGCGTTAGTCCTACGTCTGTTCTCTCTCCGGTCGTGTCGGATTGTCGTCCCATCGGACTGTAAGAGTTAGGCGAGAGGGAGTGCACCTGTGTCTGCGCGCACACTCGTGCACTATAATATCTCCCGCGCCGAAAGCTAGTCTCTGTTGAGATTGACCGCCGTGGCTGAAATACGGTCTGGAGTACTTTATTTATTTTATTTCCATCTACCCCTTCGCAGTAAACAGGCGTGATATTATGGTATGTTATTAACGGCAACAGGTAAAAGTGACTTTCAGGTGGTTTTTTTACTATTGAAATTGTACCATAAATGGCAGCTTATGTTGCCAATCAAAATAAGTTAATTGGTTTATAAATTTTCTGCGAAATTCGTCGTTTGATTGGGAAAAATTTCCTATTAATTATGAATTTAGTAATTTCGCTAGACTTTGCTTTATGATCTTTGAATATACGTCCGGCATATGAGATAGAAAAGTTATCTTCTAATAAAAGTACCTTTGCTTCAGAATATTAACTACTTAAAAAATATTATCTATAATCGGATAAAACATTAATCTACACAAGAAAGAAGCTCTTCGAAGTCTTTTCATTGGCTTTTTATGTGAATACAGTAGGTGCAGACTGGCAAAAACGAACAAGATTTTTAATTACTGCTGCTGAAAGAGTCCAAACACATGTTTTTTATTTTTTCCTGTATGGACAAACCTCCTTATTAAATGCTTTGTAATAATAAAAAGAATACCTAGGTACACTACATGCGATACTAAAAGTTAAAAAGTATACGTTTGCTAAAAGGGTATTGCGTTAGTTAATCTGCGGCGTAAGTTTGTCTACGACGAGGGCTTATCTCGAAAACTACAACTAATTCTGAAAATTATTTTAACACTGCGAAGATACATAAGTCCTGTGGTCATGTAATATTATACAAATATAAGCGAGTGAAGCGTAGGCGGGTTGTTGTTACAATGTAAACATGAATGTACTAACATTATGTAGTACCTACATGAAAATTTTAAAATAGATTAGCTAATATTTTGTTTGCTTAATGAGGTGGTTACCTATAACGCTCTTGAAACGGTGAACGAAAACATTGTGAGGATACCACCACGTTTTGGAACCATAAATTCGAAGGCATGTGACATCCACCAACCCGCACTGGGCCCGCGTGGTGGATTACGACCCACTCCCTCTCACAGAGGAGGCATGTCATTGTGTCCCAGCAGTGGACAAGTTATAGGCTGCTATGCTTATGCATATTCTTATGCTTCTCTTTTTTGTGGTCATTAACAGAAGGTAGTGTAGTCACTTGAAATGTTAATTTAAAAAAATTGTTTTGTTTTGTGTAAATTTCACAGACGTGTTGGGTATCGATAATTCGATATCTAAACAAGATAAAACTTTTTTACAAAAAACAACCGACTTAAAAGAAAAAACATTACAAAGTGATAAATAACTTTAATTTCGGAAGTCGGTGTCGTTGGTTGCGCATTTTCGTTTTTTGACACCGACTTCCGAAATTAAAGTTATTTATCACTTTGTAGTGTTTTTTTTTTAAGTCGGTTGTTTTTTTTTGTAAAAAAGGTTTTTATTTTTCACTTTTTAGTTGTACCTACCCCACACAAATTCTATTAACACTAGTGCATTGAATTGAAGACACCGACTAGAAGAATTATCAAAAATTCGCATAGAAATGCCGGAGATGCAGTACATTTATGCATATAACTTCGTACATAGGAATAATTACCTAATGTATTATATACTAAAACCTTTCTGAAAGTATGCAGATAAAATTAGTGAAAGAATTATCAAAATTGGTTCATTAGCTTTTGAGAAAATCTTGGACATACATACATACACACGGGTCGAATACAGAACCTCCTTTTTTGAAGTCGGTTAAAAATGAAAAAAAAACAGATTTTCTCAACTCATAGGGTACTTCAAGTAAGAAAACCACCAGCGGTCGTTGACCCCAAAAAATATTTTTTTATATTATGTCATGTTTAAGTATCGATACCCATCACGTCTGCGGAGTTTCGGTAGCTAATTTTATATGACCCTGTTTATCAGACATCACTTTGTTTTGTTCTCAATTCTGTTAGTCTAGACAGTATATAGAATCTTTATATTTTATACTCAAGCTCTATAAAACATGTATGACTATAACTTATTCTTGACTCGGATAAAACAAAATAGTAACTTTGATGTGTTGTTTCAGTCCATGTAGCGTAGGCTTCTCAAAACCTACTACTTATTTGTTCTAACATAACACGAGGGTTTATTTATAGCGATGTGAAGAGCACAAGAGTATTATATTATCTTTAGTAATGTATTATTTAGATACTAGCTTCTTTCACCCTCTTAGGGTCAATGATAATTTCGAAATACCCTTTCTTAGTGGATAACTAATTCGACTCTTCGCAAATAACACACACTCCAAATTTCATGTCTCTAGGACCAGTGGTTTAGGCTGTGCGTTTATATATCAGTCAGTCAGGGACTCAGGACTTTGAATTTTATATAATAAGATTTACCTAAATGATAACATGGTTCTTGACTCCGCATCCCTATAAACCGCTATTTAACGCTGACCTCATCTAGTTTTAAAAATATGATTGACGTGTAAAAGTGTTTGTAAACAGAAATAAAATCATTTGACTCACAAGTTGACATTTGGGAGAAGACTCCCAAAACTGTTTGCAAAACGTAAACATTAAATTTAAATGATCAACATCTAAATAGTTATCAAAACAACCCTTAATCTTTCAAACGAGGGTGATTTATCAACACTGACCCAAATCCATTTAGACCCCACGGCACAAAACAATGCCACCCAATGGTCAGCTCTACAACGGTTCGTTCACAGTATTTATGAATAGAGGTGCACTAGCACGATAAAATAAAACCTGGTAAGTGATACGTTGTAACGAAAATTAGTCCATAGTTCACATGAGGTATAATAACACGTGGGTTTATTATATAAGGTGCTATAAAAATATCTGCCATTCAATGGGAGACAGTATTTTGTATATAGATTACAGCAGTGAAGAAATTTTGTACCCCGGAATAGATTAATCAATTTGAGAAAATAAAGTAATTAAATAAACATTTACTCTATTCTGCATAACGGGGTTCACAAACTATGCGTGATGTGTCGCTTCGTCACATTTTGCGAAATGAAATGACGGCTAATTATTATGGGACGGTTTCATGCAACTATCAATACAAGTTTATACGCACATTTTCTTGTATGAAAAAATTTATGACATAAGATTAATAATATGTCTTTTCTATTGTAATCTATATATATACAGTATACTGTCTCCCATTGCAGCCGTGGCAGATGTTTTTATAGCACCTTATATATATTATTTAGTATTATTTGCCTAAATGATAAACATGTTTCTTAATTCCGCGTCCCTATTAGTACGAGTATACTTACCCGTGACATTTGGGAGAAAAGTCCTTAATCTGTCAAGCTCCGCTAATGAGACACAATTGATTTTCTATTGTTTCGTCGCCGATCGGCGACGCACGCCGCTTGACCGGTTAAAAATGTTTTCAAAAAGTAAACATTTTAATTTAACTACATACTTACATTTAAGTGACTGGTATGTAAAAAGTTATCAAAATGACCCGTATGCTTTCAAATCAGGATAGTTTATTAATACTGACCCAAATTCAATTAGACCCCACGGCATAAAACTATATCACCGAATGGTCAGTTCTAAAACGGTACTGTTCACGGTATTTATGACTAGGGATGCAATGACACGATAAAATAAACCCCGATACAATGTAACGTCACATCAGGCAAATTAGTCCACAATACATGAGGCGATGGCTGCTAAATAGGTCAGACGACACGGCTTGTAATGCACCATTTCTCGACCGCCTAGCACTTTCATTTTTTATATGCAAGTGAGAATGCCAAAAGTTTTGCGCACTGCGTCTCCCTCCTTCGCAGCTGAATATGTATGGGACAGACTTGCCAATTCAAATTCGGTTACTTTATTCACCACATTGCAGTCTTATTGGAATTTTTAGCTGCGATAATCCCTTTTTTGTTATTTAAAACTTACCCATCTGCACTTCAATGAAAAGTGTTTTAGTGCGCTTTTATGAAGGAGGAAATGACGTTTTGCGGTATGAATAAAATTATTATTTTGTACGTAGAGTTATACCTATCTTCTTCATTGAAGTCTGAATTGAAATTAGTTATGTTGGTACACAAGTTAACGGTGTATAGAAACGAATGTTTTGAAAGGGGATTGAAGATTTTTATATAGAGCCTGGCATACCTTCCTGTCCGGCATTTTGTTTTTTTTTTTTCAAAATTGCGGCCACGAATTATACATTATATAAACCGATTGCTGACATCAATGCATACAGAAAACATCACGTCAGTCACGTTTCCGAGATACTAACGTTCAAAGAACAATGTCAGATTTCGGCTCACACAACTTTTAAAACTAAATTCACACGGAAACGAAGTTTTTACCTACAACAATTTAAATATAAAATTCCAACTTCTAAAAAAATATTTATTTCTTTTCGAGAACTGTTCGAAAAGAAAATCATTTTAATAAGTAATCATTTTACTAATCATGTTCTTGAATTCCGGGTTTTACTTTTTTTTAAATAAAAGTGTCAGGTATTTACCTATTCTCCCACTGTAATCGATTATTCTAAATAATTAAAGCGATTTACTCTTTAGTTCTTATTTACCACCTCAAAATAAATTGTCTTTTATTATTATTATTTTTATTTAAATAATACGTTCGTCGTGTTTATTAAAATACATTTATTATTTTTTAAAGAATATTAGAACGAAATTCAAGAAATCGATTTTCCTAATCTGTATTCGATAACTTAATCGCCTTGTAACGGCAACCAGCAGTTCGCCATAAAAAAAAAACTTGCAGTTCTGTCAAAATCGCGCGCGCCAGTTCAAACATGTTGTTGTTGTCGGTGTTTTTCTATGTGATTGTGTACGTTTGGTTCCTTCTCGAATTCATCTGCGTTTGCTTTAATAGACTTATTGTGTTATATTCATACCACACATTTTGTGACAATGTACCATCAACTAAGTTGTATTAATTGTGGTATAAATGTGTTCCGGATGGAACGGCATTTACTTGAATCTGACGATGTCCATTCATTGTTACGGCAATTCACTTTCTGAGGTAAAGTACGATTTCTATTAATAGAATGTCAACTGTTTTAACTAAGCTAAATGTTAATTTGCAACACAACCGTATTTTGTTGGTTTTAGATTCCAAATGTCAGTGTTGTTTGTCATTACTGTTGGTTATTTATTAAACAAACAAGTAATCCAACAAGTAGCAATGCGCCAACTGAATCATTTGTGCATCGAAATCTTTGTATTGGTTGCGGTCATTCATTGCATCGTGTAAAGTCTCACGCCTTAAATAACAGTTCAGAAAGAGAAGATGCTATCAGACGCGTGATAGAGCAACAATAACCTCCAATTTAAAATGTCTGAATAACTTCTTCTTTAGAAGTTCAGTGTAAAAGTGGATATTACAGAAAAGCTTTTCACATTAAACTACACAAAAAAACGTAAGAATTTTCACTGTCCATGACAAATTAATATTGAGCCAAAGTTACTATGGACATCTGACATTGTTCTTTGATCACATGACATCCACATTTTTTGAACTTGCTTATAATTCTGGTTGCATAGATGTTTGATAATTTTAAACTTTCAGAGTGATTATTTCAAACATCTATATAACAAGATGTAAGCTTTACAGGGTTTGCTCCTATTGTGTTATCTGTTTGCATTGATGTCAGCTATCGATTTATAAAGGTTTCATGCGTGGCCGGGAAAAAAATCAAAATGGCGGACGGGTAGGTATGCCACAGACCTTCAAAGCCCTTTGGTATTCTTTTAGTGTATTGAAGTAAAAGATAATCAAACGTTTTAAATACACAATGATTTTTATTTTGTGTGCCTATCTGTGGTAGGTAAGTGATAAAATAGTGCCTATTCTATTGTTCACAAACTAAACTAAATTTAAGCTCAGTGCATCTTTTTCGTTCTATTTCATTAAGAAAAGGACAAAAGATACATTTTAGTTTAGTCTTACCAAATTAATCAGCGCCTGCCACTACTCCATACAAGTTAAGACGTGACTAAAAACTTGCCTACTAAAATTACGTCTATTTACGTCAGACGCTGATTAATTTGACAGGACTAAACTAAAAATTTTCTGTCCTTTTCTTAATGAAATAGAAAGAAAACCATGCACTGAACTTAAATTTAGTTTAGTTTGTGAACAACAGAATCGGCACCATTATCAACATTTCTTTGTAATTATTTCCACAGATGTTATAATACCTAATGTTATATTATACTAGAAGTACCTACACGAAACACAGGTAAATTAAATTAACGTTTCCTTCAACGTCGTTTTTCGTTTTCAATATCGGCACGTGGCCCTTATATTTTAATTATGACTAGAACTAAAGCTCAGGGAAACCTTCGCTGTAATTAATTTGTAAATAAATTAACATGAGCCGAGTAAAACACAGTACATTAACAACAAAGTATTAAAGCATTAATGAGGAGACCGTTGTTAACCATCAATGTATAATTATGGAATTATTAAAAAATATTCTTTAAATTATTTCGTACAGGTAAATCATATACTGATATAACGATGAATGACTCGTGCTATTCTGTAAAATGCATAGTTCGAACCACATTGGAATGATTAAAATTTTTTGGTTAGCAGTGGTTTTGAAAAGTGGTAATATCTTGATTTGATTACTCAACTCAAACTCAACACTAAACTAATATTGTAAAGAGAAAAGATTTGATTTTTTGTATGTTTGTTTCGCTTTCACGCTGAAACGGTTAAACGGATTTGGATGAAATTTTGCGCATGGGTAGACCATGGTCTGGATTAGTACATAGGATATTAGACATAGGACAAAATTTCAAACCTCGATATTCCTACGGGATCGAGACTTATGCGGGTGAAACGTAGTTTCAAATGGCTTATGTTTAACATATCACCAGATAAAGTAAAATATAACATAAAAAAACACTCTTTACTGCCAAAAATACTAAATGATCACCAAAATTAAAACTCATTTTTAAAATACCTAGGTAAAGGTATTTGTATTCTGATTAGCTCGCTCTTGCATCCTATGTCGACGGAGCCCCGCTTCGTAGGGCCCCTATTTCTGTGTAAAGGATTTAAAGTAACCTAACCAAACCTAACCTCGGGGTGCCCAGCTAGAGCTATTGTAATTTTTTTGGTGTGTAGTGTATTTTTTTGGTGGTCATTACCTATATTTAACCCCGTTTCAAATAAACCTCTTTTGAATTGTCATGGTGTCGGTTAGTCAGAAAAATGAAACTAGTTGCCCATTTCAAAAGCGTAGGTAAGATAGGTAGGTAGGGTAGCGGGATTGTCCGAAAGAGTTACCGCTACCCCGGAACATAAAGGGCTAAGGAAAGAACACGGGTGGGTTTTAGTCAGTAAGAATCTGATACTCCCTTCCGCTCCACCCAAAGCGGGAGGAGTCATTTGATGATTTCCCATCCCAAAAAAAAAAACAAAAAAAATGTAGGTAGGTAAATGAAGTAGGTTTCTATGGACAAGAACGGGGCTATTATCTCCACGGAAACTCTTTTCAATCAAAATAATGTTACAAAATCGTGTACAAAGTATTGGTTACATCATTTATGTTGAATAATACTAATATTACCACACTCATCTGGTTTCCGAATTCTGGCTACCTCCGATATTATTTTAACAATTTTAATTAAAGTAATATCTTCATTAAGTATTTATTACTGTATTTACAGAGTGAAAATAATGAATGGATGATGAAGATACTTAGGTAAGGGCAAAAATGATTTTTTTTCATATTCGTTTATATTTTTATTTTCGTCTGGTATTGTATTGCTTGATATGTTGCCGTGTGTACTCGTACCTCTAGGCAAATTAACTACATTTGCGTTGCTTGAAAAATATCCCAACAGCTAGAAGAAAAAGTTTTCAAGTAAGTAGGCATAAAATTGTATTTTCGGAATTTTATTCGTTATTCATGCTACGTTTTCCTTCCGAGTATTCTTAGGAACGTATTCCCAGAAGCTCATTATTTTTAAAAACAACAACTTTTTAGACCTCATTAATTTTACCGTAAATGATGTAGGTACATAATTTTTGTTTATTTTCTACTAACTTTTGCCTTAGGCTTCGCCCGCATGGAGGTCGGAAGTTATCCCATGGGAAAAAATATCCTATGTCCAAACCCAGGTCATGGTCCACCTATTTCATCAAATTCTGTGAGGTAACAAACAGACAGACACAGTTACTTTCTCATTTAAAATATTAGTAAAGTATTGATACGGATTTTCTATCTTCTTCTTCGTGTCACTCCAAAAATAAATCAGCACCTGACACGTCCTACTCGATACAAATTTCGACGTGATTAAAAACTTGCCTATTAAAATTACGTCAATTTACGTCAGGAGCTGATTAATTTGACAGGACTAAACTAAAATTTGTCTTATGTCCTTTTCTTAATGGAATAGAAAGAAAAATATACACTGAAGTTAAATTTAGTTTAGTTGGTGAACAACAGCATCGGCACCATTATCTATACTTCTATACTAATATTATAAAGAGGTAAAATTTGTTTGTTTGTATGTAGGGTACACACTACAAGCTAAAAAAAAATTTTTTTTTTTTGCGTTTTATAACCCAATTCTTGAGAAAGGTTACAGGCTGTTTAATATCATGCTGCGACCCTTGGGAGCCGAGCAATAGGACAAAAAGTCAGAAAGAACGCTAAGCGAAAAAGAAGTAGTAGCACAGGATGCGACGCGATGGGTCGGGGGCGATAATTTCAGTCGGTTGAAGTCGCGAGCAGAAGTTAGTTTATTATACGAGATCTATTTGCAGCACTTAAATTGTCGTACAAACACAGCGCGAAATACACGATGTACATTTAAACATCTGGACAAACAATCACGCAAAATTAATTGCTCCGTCCATAACATAGTGAAATATACATATGTATTTACACGTATTACATGAACCGTACATGCCAGCTCCATCATGTGACATTATTTAGTTACACCCGAAACTAATATAGAAGTTAATGACACAGCGAACACTGAATAGTTCGTAATTATGAAATACCTTTGCTACCTGTCAAATATAGCTGTATTTGTACATATTACTCGCTACGTTAAATACATGTTGTGGGAACATATAGACTGAAAATAGAAATTGTTTTCTTTTGAGCCGTAGGTGTCTTTTGTGAAGGTAAATTGAAATTGGTAAATTAAGTTTCATCGAAATGCGTGTAAAACTTTTGTTGCTAATAACTCGATATTATGTTAGTTCGCGGTTTTTGTTCCTAAAATGTATTTCTCCAAAGAATCTTAAAATTATCCAGTTTCTTCTCTTCTTCTTCTTGGTCGCGTACTTCATATCACTTCCACTTCATATCCACTTACAAGAGAAACTAAAATCGGACTACTCTGTAAACATTTTTGCTTGGTCGCATATAAAAATAAAAAAATAAAATTAGTGCAGTTCATTTTCGTCAGTTAAAAAGTTAACTACAATATAAAAATATCTAACCCTGAAAACAACATTATCAATCTATTAACTACTTGCTTCTGCCCGCGACTTCGTCTGCGTCTTTTAACGTAAAACATTTCCTATGGCATTCAAAAAATAGCGTAGCTTTCTATCAGCGAAATAATATTAAAATCGGAGCTCCGAAGATTACCTTCTATATACAAACCCCGGATCGATATCCGGGGTTTGTATATAGAAGGTAATCTGACCAAACTCACAATTTTTTTACCTCTTTATAATATTAAGTATAATGGATTATTATTTTTTATCACATCTATTCAAAAAGAGCTAGAGTATTCTTCGTAAACAGGGACGAAAATAGCTCTTTAATCCCTAGGGACTAAAAGTGATTTGAACTTGGAATTTGGATATTGTTAGTAAAAGTTCCAATCACCAAAGGGATACTGTATGATAAAGTAAAACGCGCCAGAACCAAATTAAAAAAAAAAGTTTGTATAAAAATAAAAACGCGCGAACAGCATTCTGTCTTCGTTCGTAATTGTTTACTCAAAATTGTCAAACTCAAACTTACTATTCTTATTCATAAGTTGCGCTTACTTATTTTTTCATAGAGGGTGATAAAAAGAAGAGTGTCCACCTCGGGAGCAACACTATTTTAAGCTCGAGTGACGTACTTTGAATCCCTCGCTGCGCTCAGGATTCTACTTTAGAACCTCTCGCTGCGCTCCGGATTCTACTCTAGAATCCTTCACCATTCTCGCCTTCAAAATAGTTGTTTGCTCCCTTGGCAAACAATCTACTATTAAACAATGTATTTAAACAAATACTTTCGTAGAGAGATGGCTTCAAACACAGGTTTAAATAAACCTAGATCAGGCAACGCAGTACATTTCCATCGGAGTTCTATTTTTGACTGTAATCTCATATTTGTCATACCATAGTTTATATCTTATTATAATCCTATTATAGGCCTAGATTAATATACTACTGAATTATATGTACACTTTTTGTTAACTTATTATTTCATAAAATTTTTACTTATTTTATTTATTTTAATGTCGGTGTTGGCCTTTTCAGCCCGGAATCACCCAATGCTGGGAAAGACAAAGTATGGCAGAAGAAAAGGGAGGCCCATAGGTCACCCCTTTCTTCTGCCATACTTTGTCTTTTGGGTTGCTCTAAAAAAAAATAAACAACTGCAAGTTTAGCAAAAAACCGTTAGCTTTACGATGCAAAAGTTGCAAACTGCCGAACTTTAGCACATTATATATAATATTTTTTAGTTTACAACGCGCAGCCAAGCAGCCATTAGTATGCCAAGCTACGGCACTAGATCCGGCTCTAACCTATAATATCCTAACTTACCTTAACCGGGCTACTTTACTATCCAAATCGATAGTGACCCATTTTAAAGTAGTTTAATATGGGGGTGGATAATGTGGTATCACCACATACAGTCGTATTACATTATTAATGCGTTTAGAATTATTAAAACTTCCTGTTAGATTCATGCTGATGAACTTTTAAATTCATGGAATGTAAAAGTTGAAAAACGTTGTTGCAGCGATATGTTTTTGTGGTGATGGTCGATCAAAGGTTAAGCTACACTTGCCGTGATCGGTTCGTGGATGGGTGACCATCCCTAACATATCGAGAGTCCTCCGCGCTTCGGAAAGCACGTTAAGTAGTTGGTCTCGGTTGTTATTTTTACATCTTAGACAGTCGTTACGGGTAGTCAGGAGCCCGAAAATCTGACTACTGATGATTCCCGACCGTAACAAATAAATGTCTTTACAGAATTTTAATCATTAGAATCAACAATACAATGAATTAAAATTGGTCTTAAATGTTACGATTACATGAAATAGTCATTCAATAGGGTAATTATGAACTTAGAGAGATTATTGATGATTTTTATGATTATAATTATACTAGCTGCGCCCCGTAGTTTCACCCGCATAAGTTTCGATCCAGTAGGAATATCGAGATAAAAAGTAGCCTATATGTTAATCCATGGTGTCAGCTACCTCCATACAAAATTTTATCAAAATTGGTACAACCGTTTGAGCGTGAAGAAGTAAAAAACATATAAACACACACGCTCACAAATTTTCGTCTTTATAATATTAGTGTGATAAATAAATATTTGTTACTGCCGCGATCATATCTCGGTCGACATACAAGCTGATATTGACCAGCAAATTGCAAAACAACGTAAGAAAATTTGTATTTCGCGTTACCCTGACGCTTTCGCTTTAATAGCAATATTATAACATCGTCTGACATGACAAGCTAAAACAAAGATCAAAGGTTCGTCTTCCTTTATTTAATCCATTATCAAGAACGGAAACAGATGAAATAAACACGTAGCTATAAATTGCTTATTATAATAATAAACTGGATTATGCCCGCGACTTTGTCCGCGTGAAATGCATTGTTCCCCCAACCTACCCCGTCACGTCGCATCGCCTGCCTATTACTTCGTTTACGCTTAGGCGGTAGTCCTACGTGAGCGACGAATACGACGCGACGCGACGCTGCGAACGCGACGAACGCGATCAACTCAACGGTATACCCTGCTTGCGGCCTATACAGTCTGCGGCGAGACGCGACGTAACGCGTACTTGTTTTGAGAGCGACCAGACGCGACACCACGAACTACATATGAACTTTCCGTCTGTTCCCGTTGTCCCCATTCGGAACTCAATAAAAATAATTAAAATGTATTCCCGTTGTCCACATTGACGGTTTCCTGTTAAAATTGTACTGTACTTCTCCATGATTCGAGAAGTAATGACCAAAACCACGTAGGACATTTGTCGCGTGTAGCATCGCGTCGCATTACGTCGCGTCGTGTTGCGTCACGTCGCGTCGTATTCGTCGCTCACGCAGGACACCGCGTTAAAGTCAGCTCACAACGCGACGCGACGCGTCGCGCAGTTTTCAAGATAGCAATACAATTATAGACCTTATCTACTACACAAAAAGGTACACATTAGTGTGGAGGTTACGCCGCGCGGCGTAGCTCGACGTAGTAGACACACAGAATTGTGTACCATTTTGTGTAGAAGGTAAGGTCTATAATTGTATTGCTATCTTGAAAACTGCGCGCCGCGTCGCGTCGCGGTGTGAACTGACCCTTAGCGTTCTTTCTGACTTTTTTGTTTTGCTCGGCTCCTATAAATCCTAGCGTGTTGTCTCATTCCTATCTATCACAAAACAATATTTCAAGTCCGACTTGTAGAACTGCCAAACTTAAGTGGCAATGGGCAGGGCACATTGCTTACAGAACAGATGGCGGATTTGGCCGAAAGGTTCTGGAGTGGCGACCGCGTACCGGAAGACGTAGCGTTGGAAGGCCTCCCACAAGGTGGACCGACGACCTTGTGGAGGCCGAAGGAAACCGTTTGATGCGAGAAGCACAGAATCGGTCGAAGTCGAGATGCTTGGGGGAGGCCTATGTCCAGCAGTGGACGTCTTTCGGCTAAAATGATGATGATGATGCAGTCATCATCCACTGATCTCTCTAGTTCCAGAGATTAGCGCGTTCATACAAACAAACAATCAAACTCTTCAGCTTTATTATAAGTATAGATAGATTAGTATAGATTAATCTGTATAATTTTTCAATCAGCATTAGCAAATACGCTAGTCCGTGTGGCTATTGTAAATCCACACCGCAGGTTACATCAAACCTGAAACACACAAAATAAATTAAATTATATCAACAAACTGCCTCGTATTTGCAAATGATGGTAATTGCTTCATATGCGTTCGCAATCTCGTTAATACATTGTATTTTAATTAATATCTAAATAGGTGTACACTTCGGGGAGTGAGCCGTGCTGGGGCTCATTTGAAATCCAATCATAACCGGGATCAAATAACAACTTTACCGCACCTGTGTGCTTGTTAATACAATCGGTATGTGCAATTCGGACATGTTTGAATGTTTTATTTTGTTTTATGGGAAAGCACTTAACCTTTTTTATTCCTTTGGCCATGGGAATAAGGAAAATTCCGGTAAAACGGTGCTGGAATGAAAAACCTAGAGAATAAAATTAATGGCTACTTTTCTTACTGCACCCTTCCGTTAGGAGTTGACTGATTCCCTGAAGCTGGTTTTTAAATCTTTTTTGATACAATGGCGAACAAGTATTATTTAAAATTGGTTATGTATGTACCAACTGCATAATTTTATATATAAATAAAGACCGAATTATTTTTCCAGCGATTTATTGTTCGGGTTAGAGGTAACTTTGGATTTTTTTTTCTATCGAGAAAATTTTATGGAATCGTGTGTTCGTCTAACATAAGACTTAGCATTAATCCTCAACTTTTCCTTATATTTATTCCAAAATTAATGGTGCGGAATTTTCGACATAACGGAGGATCGCGCTAAGCCATTTGAGGTAGTATAGGCTCTTAACGTGCTTTTCGAGACACGGAGGTATCACACCGTCAACTTCTAAACTCCGGGCTGTTACTAAGAAACTCTCAATGGAAAATCCCAATAATAATAAACCCAATAATTATAAGTGTAATAATTATATATTTTTTTAGATTTGCACATCTATTATTTCAATAGATTAGTCTAGTAAAATATTTATTTATTTATTTATCCATTTATTTCAGGCATCAAGGCCCATAGGAAACACATAAAATACAATATTAATATAACTTAAAAATACTATAAATAAATACATCAATTATAATTACAAACTAACTAAACACGAAGTGACGGCGTCGTGTTTCGCTGACTGGTGTCATGTAGCCGGCCACGAAACCGGCGGTACACAACACCCTTCGGCCAGAACTCTTCTTTGAGGAACTTCTCGAGATGGTGTGTCGGAACACGCACCAACCACTATAACCACTTTCATATTATAACTATATTTATTACGGCATATAGGTATATCCCTAGAGATATAATTATATCACGCCATCTTACTGCGACATATACGTTAGTTTACAAATTACAAAATAGCACGTACGTCACAGGTGCAATGCGTCGCAAAACTATTTCTCTAGTATAATCTGTACACCCATTGAAACTGAAAACACGCAACCAATTTGAAGTTACACTCACGGATTTAATTGAATTGGTGAGTTTTTTCCACAGAGTGACGTTACGTTCAACTGTGACAATTATTTTATATTACCTCAGTTTGATAGTTGGAAAGCTTTGTTTAATTAACAGTGTAAATATTTTTATGCATATGTATGTATATATGTATTTATTATTATATCTATTCTCTATCTTAGTTATAATATTTTCTTATCTTTTCTTTCTGTTATTGCACCTACTGTGTATTGTCTCTGCATCACCCTAAGGTAGACTGGTAGAAAATGCCTAAGGCATTAAGTCCGCCTTTGTACAATTTTTACTTGTGCATAAAGTTTTAATAAATAAATAAATAAATATTTAATTATTTGTACATTTGCCAGAATACCTATTAGGTAATTGAGTTTTGCTTTTGATTTATATTAATATATTATACGTAAAAAGGGTGAAAGGGGGGTGGGGGTGGGGGGGGGGGGTGAAAGGGGGGGAAACGGTGAAGGAAAACATCGTGAGGAAACCGGCATGTCCTAGAACCAAAAATTCCAAGACATGTGACATCCACCAACCCGCACTGGGCCTGCGTGGTGGATTACGGCCCACTCCCTCTCACAGAGAGGAGGCCTGTGTCCCAGCAGTGGGAACGTTATAGGCTGATTATGTGTATGTGTACATGAAAAGGGTAACAAAAGAGCGAACGAAAGGTTCACTCACTCGCCGCACTTTAGTCGTACCCAACACTTTGAACTACGAAAACAAGCCTTATTTCTATGAGATAAAGGCGTCAATATCAGGTTGATACCACGGAAGTGTCTGCATCACTGTGACTAGAACCAAGTAGATTTACTAACATACTTAATATCTCGCTCGTTTCCTCAAAGGGTTAGTCCGAGGTTTAGGTACCCATAGTACACCCACATTTCGCCAGTTATGTTGTAAGTCCCATGTAATAGAGGGCGAGCCTATCGTCACCAACTGGGCACAAATCTAGACTTCGGGCTGTTACTGAGAAATCCCTAGTAGACAAACCCAAAAACATATAATTGCCCGACCTGGGAATCGAATCCAGGATCTCATGCTCAGTGGTAGCGCTTGCAAACACCAGCCCGACGAAGCAGACAATACCTATACTTATATACCTATTTATATCTGAAATTCAGATATAAATAGGTACCTATATATAGGTATTGTCTGTCCAGATTCTAAATACCTACCTTTGTACTCAAATTATAATTATGTCATATCCCTATGTATTTTACTGTGTACTTAAATCCCTGCTGATATTATAAATGCGAAAGTGTGTCTGTCTGTTACCTCTTCACACTTAAACTACAAAACCAATTTAGATAAAATTTGGTATAGAGATAGTTTGAGTCCCGGGAAAGGACATAGAATAGTTTTTATCCCGATATTCACACGGGACTAAACTTATGGGGGTGAAACCGCAGGGCGCTGCTAGTAATAAAATAAATAAATACCATGTAACAAATCAAAAGTATAATGCTCCCTTCTACTAAGTTATTAAGTTACACTAGTGTCGTTAATTGTTACCATAGACATCCGAATTGTTACGTAAAACTAAGATTGTGAACTTATGAAAGTTAGCATTAAACAGGTTTCACCTTAACGTTGCGTCGCTTTGTAAGCAGAAGTATTAGTTAATGAAAAGCAAGTCTTAAGTAGTTAGTACACTTGGTCAACTTGCCCTTATGCGATTTGCAAACTACTACGTGATGTGAGCGGTTATAAAAATATAAGTTAATAAGTCCTACTTTTACTTTGAAAATAAAGTGTTGCACGTTTTGTATAACTTCGGGAAAATTCCGCCGCACACTTACAATTGCAATGCCATTCATTTTGACAGTTGCACATCATTCATTGCGTTATTTACGCTGTTGAGCAGACGAATTTTTCAAACATATGAGGCAATGGATTAGGATTTTCTTCCAAAATCCGTCTGTTTCTGATTTAAAGTATATTACGCAACTAGGAAGCTGGTTTACTAGGTATTTGGATTATTTTTTTTAAGACGGTGAGTTGTGGTAAAGAAACAAATTAACAATATCACTTTCACGTGGTATAATATGATGTACTGTAATAAACATTAAAGATGGAACAGGCTTCACTCAAGCTGATATTAACCAGTCAAGCGGCGCGTCGCCCATTGGCGACGAAACAATAGAAAATCAATTGCGTCTCATTAGCGGAGCTTGACAGATTAAGATAAGGTAATTAGTACCTCCTAAACATAAAATATTATTGACTAGCTTCTGCCCGCGACTTCGTCCGCGTGAAATTTTACCTTCCCCCATTCACCCTCTTAGGGGTGGAATTTCGAAAAACCCTTTCTCAGTGGATACCTACTCTTCACAAAGAACACACCCTCCAAATTTCATATCTCTAGGACCAGCGGTTTAGGCTGTGCGTTGATACATCAATCAGTCAGTCAGGACTTTGAATTTTATATTTTATTATCATAAACAACTGGCTTCTGCCCGCGACTCGTCCGCGTCAAGTTTCTTTTTCTAGTCGCCCTAACCACCCCGTCGCATCGCATCGCATGCCCGCGCTATTACTTCGTTTTCACTTTCGTTTTGACCTTTTTCTTTTTGCTCGGCTCCTAAGGGTGCTAGCGTGATGCCATGTCCTATAACCTATAGCCTCAAGAATTGGGCTATCAAAAGCAAAAAGAATTTATCAAATCCGACCAGAAGTTCCAGAGATTAGCGCGTTCAAACATACAAACACAAAAAGAAACAAACTCTTCAGCTCTATTATTAGTATAGATCAATCAACAATCAATCAGCTTAGCCTATCGTAGTCCACTGCTGGACAAAGGCCTCTCCCAGACTGCGCCACAGCACCCTGTCCTCCGCCTTCCGCATCCAGTCTACCCCAACCACCTTCTTTAGGCCGTCCGCCCATCTAGCTGGGAGCCGTCCCACACTACGCTTGCCGATACGTGGTCTCCACTCCAGGACTCGTCTGCTCCACCGGCCACCGGTCCTTCGACAGACATGGCCAGGCCACTGCCACTTCAGTTTGCTTACTCTGCAAGCTATGTCGGTAACTCCGATTCCTTTCCGGATAATTTGTGTGTTCCTCTGTGGCCGGACCACAGTTTAGTACTCAGATGCTATAGTTCGAAATAATACCTACCTAAAGTCTACTTTCATCGGGATATATGAATATTTTTAGTACCTCAAGAGATATCTTTTTAATTAACAATTTATGTGGTCCGGCCGCCAAGCAGTGCTCTCTGGCCGCGCCACCTTAAAA
Source organism: Amphipoea oculea (assembly GCA_945859645.1). Lineage (NCBI taxonomy): Eukaryota > Metazoa > Arthropoda > Insecta > Lepidoptera > Noctuidae > Amphipoea > Amphipoea oculea. Next base: position 9,927,282 of record OX243862.1, read on the forward strand.
TTAAATAGGTTATAATGAACTATTAATAAATCAATATCCCGAAAAAAACTACCTAAAGAGTACCTTGCATACGACAAATATGGTCCAATAAACACCTTTAGTTAAGGAGTTATTGGTCATAGGGTGTGGTCCGGCTGGAAGGTATACTCTGCAGCAAGTCAATTTTGCAATATTTAATACATCTATGGGCAAATAGGTAAAACGTCTGCACAATGAAAGTTATGCTAGGGGCATTTTGCGTTTTAGTAATTTTATATTATCTCCGAAACTGTATGACCAATTGATATACTGTAAATGGCAAATCTTATCTGTATGATGTTCTTGTGATACTGAAATAATTTATTGTCATAAGAATTAATATTTTGTTGCTCAAATAATCAACCAAACGTAAGTATGCCGAAAAAAAAAATTTTTAATGCAATAAAAGAAGTATAAAAGATAAATTATAAAAGATAAAATATAAAAGATAGAGATATGGTATCGCGGACTTTTTTGTAGAAATAATGAAGACGAACCAGGTAGCCATACATTGTTTTTAATTTTAAGCAACTGTTTAGGCAGCGCACGCAAATAATTCTGTTTTATGTGGTATTTTTTTCCGACTTGCTAGACAAAAGTTGTGATAGCTCGGTTAATATACATGCTATAGAAACAATTTATAGCCTATAGCACTCAGGAATAATGTAGCTTTCTGCCAGTTAAAAAAATGTTAGAATTGGATTATGAGTTCCAGAGATTACCCACTACATACAAACTTACAAACATACAAACTTACAAATTTTACCTCTTTATAATATTAGTATAGATTAGCAGCTTGGAGTCCGGATTTGTTTCCTTTAGGTGGCTCGGCCCCTATTACATGGGACTTAACTATAACTGCCGAAATATGGGCGTACCTAGTACAGGGTACATCTCTGCTTAACCCATCGAGGAATGCAGGCGTGATGTAATCATTTCAAAAATCGGCCAAGTGCGAGTCGGAGCAAACTTTGACCACTTATTAAACCTCCTTAGGGAAGGAATTTAAGAAAAAATCCTTTTCTTAGCGAGCATTATATAAGGATACAAGGACTGATTTTTCCATCGCCAGATAAATTTTATTCAGTTTTTGTATGAATTAACTGTCAAAATTTCAAAATTATTCCTCCGATAAAATTATCTGGCGTTGAAAAAACCTGCCAAAAACCAAAAAAATATTCCTTGAAGATTGGGGATTTCAATAATTCATAAGTCATTCATTCAATTGCTTAACATAGGTATACCTAATAATAATGGTATATAGATACTATAGAGTGCGCTATATTATGCCAAAGAGCGTACAAATGTTTGTGATTAAGTAATCAAGCCATCCAAGTCTCAATAATGAAATAAAATAAGCCTGAAAATAAGAAAACAATTATAAAGAATCCCACATTTCATAATACAAATTAGTTAATAATATTTTTTTTTCAATAAATATAGTTTATTTATTTGTAAGATAACTATATAAATAATAAAAAGCAATAGAAGAGATAAAATTAAAAAAATGTCAATACACTGCATGTCAACACATATACTGAAAACAATAAGACTATTATAAATTCCGAAATACTATAATCACAAGTAAGGATTTTAGCCGTTTCTTAAACACCTAAGCACCCGTTCAATTGTTTGATTGACGACGTTAAGTAGCTGGTGCCGTGCAAAATACACTTTTATACATTAATACTGTGTAAGTGTGTACCTTCTTACGCATAAGCTATTCTTATACCGTCGACTTCGGTTAATTTTCAGTCAATACCTACGTTGCTGTAAGCAAAAAATTGCATGGATTTCGAAATTATTACCTCGCCTGGCAGGCAGATTGGCAACCAACAGTATAATTATGTACGACATAGGTCGATGCCGGCGTCCCTTGATTGATTAATCCCTCAGTCGCCTCTCACAATAGCTATATAAAGTAATACATCGTTCTATTTGTAGCTGAACCACTTCGGTACGAATACGTACGTAGGTAGTCAGGGATATTAATTGTAAGGTAAATTGACTACCAACTTAAATCGACCGTATATTCAAATCATAACTGTCATTCTTTGACAGATGTATGAAATGGCTATTACACAGCAAATTAACGTAGGGTGTGAGCTTAACAATTAATGTCACTGACTTTACCTAATCGGTAGGTAACACGGCTCCATTATTTTCATAACGGAGTTAGCATAATGGTGCTCCCACACTGCTGTTATTAGTACATTATGATACATGTGTGCTATGTTGATCATTAAACTCGAGGCTGTATTATTCGCGCGAGCCGTAGGCGAGCGCGATAAGGAAGCCGAGAGTTTAATTATCAATGCACACGCGTATCATACGACGTTTTTCAACACACTTGCGAGGAAAAAAACAGGCTTGTATTGTTAAATATTAACTTGTATGGATAATGGCGGGCTGGGTTTGTTTTTCCGCGCGCCGCGCTAGCGTGGTGCGCGCGCAGGTTTACCCATAGAGTAAGTAATGGCGCGCGTTTATTTTTTTAAAGTCACAGACAAAACGTATGTCAAATTGTAGTTTAGTTAGTATGGAATTAGAAAGTACTATTGGCATACAGAAATATACATTAATTCAGTGAGAATCCGCAATAATAGAACGCCAGTGGTCTTTTCCGTTTGGTTCCGCGAGGGACCACGGACCATATTATTATAAGGTGCGTCCAGACAGAGCGAGGCATGCGCCGCAAGTACTTTTTTTTGTATGTTAGATGCCTCAGCCTGAGGCAACCGTACATATAAAAAAAATCATTTGCGGCGCATGTCTCGCTCTGTCTGGATGTAGCCTAAGGTGAATGCGCAGTGGTAGACCGCGAAATTTAAATTTTCTTAAGTTTTTTGCAATTCGCAGGTCAGTATCAGGTTGTATCTTGATCAAAATGTATATATATATATATATATATAGATATAATAGATATGTATTTTCAGAATTATAGTCATTAGAATCATTAATATAATATACCTATTTAAGTCAGATTTGTTCCCTAAGAACTTATCCATAAGAGATTTGTTCTTATGGAACAAATCTAACTAAGAAAGATGTATTAATGATTCTAATGATTATAATTCTGTAAATACATACCTGTTATAGTTGCGAATCATATTTTGATCAAGATACAACCTGACACTGACCTGGAAATTGTAAAAAACCTTTAGAAAAATTGAATTTCGCGGGCTACAACTGCGCATTCATCTTAAGGTAAATACAGTTCATTTTGGGACCAAAGACAATTCAGACTATTAAAAAAAAAAGTGAAATATGGCTCGCGGATTCCTTTTGGCATGAAGTCTCTTTGAAGAGATTTAAAAAAAAACGCACTTCTCCGACCTCCGACTAGTAAATTAAATAGTTATCTGTGGAAATAAAGCACAAGTACCGTAACGTAAAGAAAAAGCACGCGTTTGTAATACACTGCATTATGGTCCTAAAAGCGGTGCATTAAGAGCCATTTTACGAGCAAGTGTGTTGAAAAAAATGTTTACTAACATTATCTAACATGAAAACCTTTCTGATTTTTGAAAACCTTTTTGATTAAATGTCATCATCATCATCAGCCTATAATGTTCCCACTGCTGGGACACAGGCCTCCTCTCTGTGAGAGGGAGTGGGCCGTAAACCGGTGATTAAATGTATTAGACCACAATGTTAGAAAATGTTTGTAAACATTTTATAACAGCAGTGTGGGAGCACCATAACACACGTTGCTTTAACGACTATAAAATTATATAACAATTTTATGTACCTACGCAGCAATGCAGTCCCAGCGGTAACAATTACGAGGGCGGAGCTTTCATTAAACTTCATGAACTCGCGTAGATTTATGTTCGGGAAGTTTCAAAGAGTTTGGCGCCTCGCTCACATCGTTTGGGTGTCTCGTCGAAATGTTTTGTGAGCTAGTCGACTGCCTCAACTAGTTTTTCATTTCGTAGCTCTTTTGTATGAAATGCGAAAATTGAGGTCGATGTGATTCGGTTTAAGTTTTGTGGTTAGAGTGTGATTGCTTCGATTTTAGTGATGGCGTTGGCTGGCAGGGTCGGTTAATTTGTTGTGTTGGATTTTGTTGGCATCATAAATGTTTGGTAAATAACAAACTATATCGTTGAATTTATGATACTGATAACCTGTTTTGTTTACTAGCTGCCCGGAGCGACTTCGTTCGCGTGGTGTCCTACCCCTTACCCTACCCTACTCCTACCCTACCCCTTTTGTTTAAAATTAATATTATTTCAAGTTAAACAAATATCAACTTTAGTTTAATGTCCTTAAGTTGATTTCAGAGTGACTAGATCTATTGAAAAATTAATAAAAATGTTTTAATTTGTAGCGTAAACTGAACTTTATTTTGTAGGATTTAAAGTTATTTTTCCATAAACTCATATTTGTTTACATTTTTGGCAAATAAATCGCAAATGCAGATTATGTATAAAAATGGCTTGAGTAACTAATTCAGAAAAGATTACTCAACAAAAACTTAAAATATTTCTTTTCACACATCTTCGTCATTCCGGTAACTTGCGGAACTGTTTCCTTGAGCAACTAACGAAACAGCTTAGAACAAAACCAAATTGCAATTAGCGGGAGCGCAGAGAATAAAAAAAAAACAACCACCATGAAACAAAAACCCTTTTTCTGTGGAAAGCATAAATCTTCCTTGTTTGAACTCCTTTGGCACTCGAGGGTTAAGTAGCTGGCACATAAATAAAAAAAACATTGTTTTCGTTAATTCTATGGAGATAATTAAGGCTATTTTTCTATAAAGTATCCCAAAATGTTTACACTTTTAGTGTTTTAGTTCCTTATTTTCTTTCTTTGCCTATACATCATTATTATCATTCCGGCCGAAAGACGTCCACTGCTGGACATAAGCCTGCCCTAAGCACTGCCACTTCGATCGGTTTTGTGCTTCTCGCATCCAGTTGATTCTTTATCTACATATTATTAACTAGCAGCGCCCCGCGGTTTCACCCGCGTAAGTTTCCCGTGGGAATATAAGGATAAAAACTATCCTATGTCCTTTCCCGTGACTCAAACTATCTCTGTACCAAATTTCATCTAAATCGGTTCGGCGGTTTAAGCGTGAAGAGGTAACAGACGGACACACTTACGCATTTATAATATTACTAGCTTCAGCCCGCGACTTCGTTCGCGTGAAACTTCTTGTTTCCCGCGCTATCACTTAACGTTCTTTTTGACTTTTTTCTTTTTGCTAGGCTCCTAAGGGTCATAGCGTGATGTTAAATAGCCTATAGCCTTCCTCAAGAATTGGGCTATCAAATGCAAGAAGAATTTTTCAAATCCGACTGGTAGTTCCAGAGATTACCCGCTACGTACAAACTTACAAGGTAAAAATAAACAAATTTTACCTCTTTATAATATTAGTATAGATTAGTATAGAAGTATGGATTATATTTATTATCGTGATTTGATCGGTTCATTACCTAAGGTCAAAGTCGACGGAGCAATAGCCTATAGCAGACAAATGGCCTCGGTGATGGGCTTACCTCAGTTGACGTTAGGTACATGTTCCGTGAACAATGGCCTGAGAGGCCACACTGCCGTAATAGTTTACTCCTTTGATAACATCTTGCTTAGAAATGGTGCGATTGACGTGGATCGACGTCAAGCGACTGACGGGTCTGATAACCTGCAGCTATTACTGCCGTGTTCCGACCTTTAGAAGTTTAAAGGTTACGATTCCGCTTCTAATATTCATAGCGATACCTTGTTCGGTTGTGAAATGAATATTACGGTGGGTTGGTGAATTAGCAGACTATAAATGACTAAAAGAAATGTGTTTTTAGTTCTTGATCATGTTCATAAACGGATTTTCTTTCTTTTAAAACCACACGGTGTTCTACAACCTCTTATGTGAGAAAAAAACACGGTATTATGCCTTAGGGAGAGTAAGGCCCTTTGTACACGGCACGGTTTTTTACGGTACGTTAGTATTATTATGTGGTTATGCTTTGACGGTACTCCATAATAACCGCGCCGTTAAAAAAACGTGTCTGTCGACAAGTTTCCATAGCGATCCATACAACACTGACGACCATGCCTACACACTGCGTAAAATCGCGCCGTAGAAAAAACGTGTCCGTCATCAAGTTACCATAGTGTGATCCATAGAACTGATACAACACTGACGGCCGTGCCTACACATTGCACGGCAAATAAACCGTAGTTTTTCACGGCAAGAAACGCGTGCGTGCCAAGGGCCACGTTTTTCTTGCCGATAGGGAAAAGGATGTTTTACATAAATATCGATTTTTACATTGAAATGAAAAACTCACAGAAAAGTGCCACACAGCTCAAACCAAGAGGTACTTACCTATAAACTAACACTTAAAAAAATACGAATAATTTATATGTACGAGTACCTATGTATTTGTCAATATTCAATTAAAATGTAGAACATGATATTCGTCCAATCAGTGTTTGAGATCACAAACAACTGTTGTTTGTGTTAGCTCAGCTATCGCGTTGTTAATTGTTACATGGTGTTTGTGGAATAGTAAATAAGCCACATCATGGGTGCGTTTACATTGGGTTCAATCATGGTTCAATACTTAGGTATTTAGAATAGCCGCAAACGACGTTTTGGTTAGTAAAACAACATTTGGCTTGTGTTCTTCTAAACTGGTACGCTGAGGTGTATAGAACACTTTTATTTCATAGGCGACCCTATTGCCAGAGCTGCCGCGAAGTAATTTCCTGATTGAAAAACCCATAGTTGACACTTTCCTAGACCTGGGAATCGTACCCAAGACTCCACGCTCAGCAGTTTCACTTCGCGCGCGGTCTGAACATCGTTTAAAGATTATTTTCTGAATTTCGGGATTAACTAATTTGAGGACATAAAGTCATGAACTAAATTTTACCAAAACAATACATTCTAATAGTATATATATACGAGTAGCAAGCAAAGTGTTTGTTTTGGTAAAATATTGTTTTTAGTTCATGCCACTCCATATGACCACGGCTATCCTCTGAACATCACTGAATATGTATTAAATACATTCAAATATATTATGTGTAATTAGTTCATTACTTGCACATAGTATTAAATAGTTTGCACATAACGTTTTCAAATGAAAATCTTTTCTTGTTTCATACTTTTTAAAGCGCGATTTTTTTTAAACTGAGCACACATTTCTTTTCTGGGTTACCTACCATTTCCTAGAATTATGCAGAAACAAGCTTCGACTTGCGCCTACCATGGCATTTCATGGAATCCGCCTTTACCATCTAATGAGCCATGATTATCCAGTATTTTTTTTAACCTACAGCGAAGTAATAGAAAATTGGTTTTCTTTTATGAAACGTTACAAAATGCTTTGTTCTGTGTCCCAAGACATTTAAATGAACATAAAACAATAAAACGTTATTTAAATTAATAAAAATGTAATTAAGAGGGTCCGGATAAAAGTCACTCGATTAAATGTCGTATAACAATGACAAAAGACTCTTAATGTAACCGAGGGCGCTCTCTGTCGGCCCTCCCTATTGATGCACAGATAGGGACGACCCTATCAAAATTTAAATGCGGTCCATTTTAGCTGTTTCGGTCTGCGGAATCGTAATGAAAATAACCTTTATATTTACCTACATTAGATTTTTTATTCCACTATACCCATATTAAGCCAAACCAATTATTCTATGATGGCGACCCCAAGTTTTATACGAATTCAACTAGTTGTAGCGAGTCTAATATTTTCCTTTTCAATATGAAGGTTGTACTCAAAGTGCGCGTCCAGACCGCGCGACATCAACTCACAAGAGAAATATAGCGCTTTCATAAAATCCGAGGTGTCATTTCCTTTTGAATAGTTCGTTATATCTGCGCGGTGAACGAAGCCGTGTATAAAAGTCTCAGGTTATTACGAGTCGACCGCGATCCTTCCGCGTCATTGTGGGCGAACGTGTTATAAAACGGAAACTAAATCTCGCTTCTATTGACAAATGAATACTCGTTACAATACTGTATCGTTTTCCAGGCCCATACCATTTTATATTTCCTTCCACATTTTGATGTCGTATGATCGTAAACTAGTATAGTTTCCGTCCTATTGAGCGTAAGGATTGAATATGCCCTATGATGTGTACATAGTAATTGCGTCTATAAATAAAACCGTTACATCGGCGATCGTTTACTAGTCTTCCTTTATTGCGATGTTTTTGTGGCTATTGGTTGCTCTTCCTGAACTATCTATGGCTGCGAGAAATGTTCATGTGTAATGGTTTTTATAGGCACTAGGCGGGATGCCGGCGAATAGATATTATGTCTATAAATAAAATAAACAAAAACGAGTGGTATGAACTACATATCTATTGCTACTGCTGCAGCCTTAAACATGGTAGTCTGTTGTTTATGCTTTATGCGGGTCAGGGGGCAACTCGTCCTACTTTGATACTAGGACCAGGGAGCAATTCCACTTTTCTAATTTGATTAGGGGGCAACTTATCCCACTTCGAAACTGGGACAAGGGACCAAAGGAGGCAACTCGTCCCTCTTCTTGGTACCTCGTTTTTCTCGACTATATTGTTAGCATTTTTAATAGTTGACCTTTAGTTTGTGCTACTCAACATCAAAATATAGTAGGTAAGACAGGTATGCTTATAAGTACCTAATTAATTATAAAGTCATCATTCATATTATTCCTCAGTCAAACAAGGTAAAATAATTAATAAATATTTTCCTTTTCTGAAAGATATTGTTTACTTGAAAGCTTAAATAGTTTGGCTTTACTTAGTGAGGACTAAGCTTCTTCTTAGAAATCTAAATAAATAAAAATAGAAAGTACTTTAATACCGAAATACAAACTTGATCTAAGCATATAAACGGATAATCAGTATGGAAATATTTTTCTTTTGAACACAGTAAAATATCCAATGGTTATTTCTAGCTTTAGATGTCTATTAATATTTTTCTTAACCTGATATGGTTACTAAGTTTATTAGTATACATAATTATGTTGTAATTGCGGTACGGTGCCCGCATGCGGTTATGGCATGCGGTTTTTATATGACGCGCACTATGTATGCGACTGCGACGACTTGGTGACTAGACCGAGTCGCCGAGCTGTCGCAGACGCATGTCTTATAGTGTTCATCATTCTTAGACATAACGCTAGAAAAAATACTAGAGATGATCGTAGGTAGGCATTCAAATGGTTACATATTATCTGTATCAAACGTACCGTCCTACGTATATACTTTATATTATTCATATACTTTATATCGAGACATAAATCCTCACTTTCAATACTGTTATATCCCGTACATAAGAAGGAATTTATTACGTTTCGATAAATAAGTATGGTATAAACCCTCTTTGTTGGAAGGGTCATAAATCACCCAAATGAACCCGAGCCTCCATTGACAAAAGTAGCATCATAAATAAATAAATACATTCTTACACGGTTGCCGCCACTCGAGGAACTCCTTCAAATGATGTTCCCTTTGTGCAAATAATGGTAAATAGGCATTTGTACAAACATATTTCGCATTTGTCAAAGGTGTCCTTTTATGGTGATTTGTGATATTTTTTCGGTTTCGCGGGTCTTCTTTTCTTTGTAAGAAAATAATAAATACCTACTACAGAAACAAGTATTTAAATATACCTAGATACTTACATTTTTGACATCGTACTCGGTTTGGTTTCGGCTTTAAGGGAAAGCGCGTCACTGTAGAGAGTAAAGAAATATAAATATAAAGCCACGTTGCGATTTAATTGCGTGTGGCATAACATAAGTTGAGGCAACTTCAATAGTTGCATCGTTTAAACACTGTTTAGACGATGTAAGTTATTACATACTGCCTAACCTTTTCCCAACTATATTGGGATCGGCTTCTAGTCTTACCGGATGCAGCTGAATACCAGTATTTTACATGGAGCGCCTGTCTACCTGACTTCCACAACCCAGCTACTGGGTAATACGATACACCTTGGTAAGACTGGTTGTCAGACTTTCGGGCTTCTGACCACACGTAACGACTGTCAATGCTCCACAAATGACAACCGAGATCAATGGCTTAGCGACCTTTCCGGGGCACGGGAGGGTCTTAGTATGTAAAGATGGTCACCCATCCACGGACCAGCTGCGGCAATCGTAGCTTAACCTGATCGATGACTCGTGCGGCTGTTATAACTTAGCTACAAGCCCTTTATTGCGAGACCCTCTTTCTGATGAAAGTGATCTGTTGCTCCAATTTTATTGTATGCCACGGGCAAGAAACTTGTATCGTGTAAATGGGGTATTACTCACGTTAACAGTGATCACGAATGTAAGCTATAAGAAGGTTATAAAGTGGAAATATCATACAATAGGTACGTACGAGAGGCTCACTATCGAATTCACTTCAAAGGACAGAGCGAAAGGAACAAGTCAATTGGAAATAATCTTCATTTTCACGAAAGAATCGTGAGTAGTAGACGTGTCGTGGTGTTATCTATGAAGCCGGCGTTGAAGTAGTTATTATTGATGTGAATTCTTGTTATAGATTATTTATCTTTGAACAGTTCACAAATCCTATCAACTTCAAAGTTTTGAAAGGGCAATACTTAATCATCATAATTCTGTCCTTAAATTTTTGATCGACGTAGTTAATAATTAGAATGGAAAGTTATCTTACGGAGAAAAGGTGACAGGGGTGGTCATTAACTTTTGTTTCTGAACCCCATCATGGTATGAAGAAGCTAATTGATTGCTCAGTGCAAGCCTAAATTATCTATCACAAAATAAAAAACGAAGTCTATAGAAACAAAGAAAAACAATAAAATTGGTTTTAATGTAAACACATTTATTGGATACTTTGAGTGTTGGAAAAGTGTATTCTGAACGCGTTGAGAGTTTACCGACCGTTTCGTAAACCGCCGAGTAAAATGTTTGCCTGGCAGACTTGAGCAATACAAACAAAACGCATCGGGAGTGCATTTTCATAGATGCAACGTGTAAACATTTTACATTGCAGCAATTTAAAAAGCACACCAATATTCGTGAACATTTCACGTTTTAAACGGCCCTCGAATCAGCACTTTAACAAAATTAAACTCGACTCTGTTAATCTTCTAAACTGCGTTTTTGCGTTTAACAATGAAACCAAAGATGAACATAGAGATTGAAAAAGCAGAGAGGAATGAAAGAAATAAACTAAAAAGTAATCTACGGAAACGTTAAATCAATTTCACCCCATTGAATCAAACGCTATGCGTTTTATGGATTCGTAGTTAGTAAACATTTCCTTGTCGCGGTACTTATATAAGATTTTTATTAGGCTTTTCCAATATTGACGGATGTAGACTTGGCCATCACCAATTCTCTTCGGAAATGATGTGCGGAATCGGCAAGTAAAAGGCATTAAATCTGTCTGGAGCGTTCGATTTGCATTGGGAAAATTGCATTTTCGAATCGTCGGCGACAAGGAGGCGGCGCCTGAATGTTTGCAAATGTGTTGCAAAAGCTTTGCTTAGAGTGTTGCCCCTAGCGTTGCCACTGGCAATACGACGCCGTGCCAAGCAAATGACGTAAACCGGAGACACTTGTGGACTTTGTGGCAAATCACATTGTATTTTTGTACTTACTGATTATTTTATTGAATCGTTGTTGTGTATGTGAATTATCAGAACTACCCATCTGCTTTGCCATTGGATTTGGATTGGATTTAAAACAATACATCCGGTAATTTTTTTATTTAAAAATAACAAGGCAGCACCAAGGAGGCGGACATACTTTACTCAATAAAAATACTTTTTACGCTAATAATAATTGACAGCAACTTTAATATGAAATAAAAAAGGAACTTGTTTTAAAATTGACAGTGAAAAAATACTTACTCATTAAACAATTTTTTGGGCATAAATGTAAATTTTATTAAAAATATTCATTTTATAAAACAAAATTAACAAGAAGAAAAAAGTATACTTAAAAAAGAAACGACAATATTATTTATATTGACAACATTAAAAAACATGGAATGTTGCGATCCTGTTGATTGTGGGGAGTATGCTGTATATCCAATGTTGGTGGCACCAAATTGTTCTCGACAGTGTGATACACCAGAACCATGCTACTACCCGCTTTTGCCGCGTTGCCAGAAGCCAGTGTACTATTGCTGTCAGTCGACCCCGAAGAAGAAGACGTCGTATGACTGTTGTGACGCCCCTCCGCAGAAAGGCTGTTGTCCCCCTCCCCTACCTTGCCCCCGGCACCGCTGCGAGATAGAACCCAGTTGTAACTACCAGCCACCGCCTTGCAAACCAGTCAAGACAAAATATATAATGCCTTGCTACAGATACGAAGACGGAAGAATTGTAAGTTATGTTCATGAATGGTGTTATGTCGTTGAATTAGTCAAAAGTTTTTTTTCCAACAAAATAGAAGTAGATTAAAGTTCACTTTGTTAAGTAAATACCGTGTAGAACAAATTATTTTTTTTAATAGATTAAGTATTATGTATAATTTAGGTAGTTTTAAAGTTACATGAATAGAATATTTAAGAATCCGTGCTGAAACCGACATATTCTAATTTAAATTTATAGAACATAAAACACGCCAGTATTTTTTGAAGAGAAGCAGAGATGTATAGTACCAACTTAAACTGGTGATATGTCATGTTTTGGAAAAAACACTACCTATTCAATAAAGTCGTATTTTTTTTACATTTCTTCCTTAAATCAAAGCTCAGGTATAAAAGAATTAAGATCAAGTTTATTCTGAACCTACCTGCTTGAATTATTCAATGGATCAGCCACATAGCCACATTACCGAGCCGGGCGTGTTTTTTGAATATTTTCGTGTCCCATTGTTTTGTTGTTAGTTTCAGGAACGGTATGTTCCGACACGTTATGGTAGACTTCCCCAGTCAGCATACCGTCGAAACGGGATGCAGGATCAAATGCATGGGTATCGCGGAGCTATCCGGTACTTATGTGCGGGTGAAGGACCAAACGGCTCATGTTGTGTCTACACCTGCGTTGAGCCTATGAAAAGACTGTACCCGAGAGTCACACAAGAAATGCTTCCTGTCAGAAGGAAAAAGGATAAAAAATAGAATTAGTCTTAGCGTAGATGTCTCTAGTTAGTATGAGCTTGTTAAAAGAAAAAAACACCTGGCAGGTAAAACCTCTGCCATCATCTGCGCTAAAACGAAACGGAATTCAAGATCAAAAATACAATGAGTGCGGTAGTATTTCATACATTCGCAAGTGTTGGGACAGTATGCTGTGGAGCTACCACCCTTTTTCCATCCCTGTCAAACCGACGAAGAAATGTTGCGTACTTAAAAAGAAGCACTGACCTCTTCTATGGTGCGTAATTTAAGTAATGAGTAGCGTTTATTGAAAATGATAAGTCACGTATTTGTTATCATTACTGTGATGCATTTAAATAGATACTTTGATAGCTAGAACATGCTTTAGCGTAATACATTAAAAAGTAGAGCTTTCAAACTCAAGTTGTACATGTCTTTTTTTTACCAGAATAATTTTGTTTAAATTGCGTAAATACCGGGAAATTCGCAATGTCTGAGTAGGTCGTAATTAAACTGCAACTGTCTGGTCCGTTGCAGGTGAGAAGGTTCCCCGTGAGCGCGTTCAAGCGCAATGGAATGCAAGACGTTGAGCACTCTACGCAAGGCACTGCGAATTTCCTTAGGAGGCATCCTCGAGACGTGGCCGTCGAATGTGAAGTCTGCTTGAACCGTGTCAAAGTCGCCAACCCAATCAAAGTACCTCCTTATCGCTCCAAACACGCACTCTGCAGTTCCCCCAAGAAGCCTATTGAAGTTAAATTTGAAGATATAATGGACGACTCGTCTAGCTAGAACTGAAGCGTTAAGCGTTATTAAATAATACCACAAAAATGAATGCAATCTCATGTAAGCGGGTTTTATTTTATTATTGCAGGTGTTACGTTGTACAGGTTTTCTAATCTTGAATACACAATAGTTAGGTGTCCTTCAAATATGAAACATTATTTCTTCATAATGGTTTTTGATAGGGCCAAGTAGGATTGTTATTGGTAAAATAGTTAGTGAAATGAATTTTTGTATTGTTTCAGGCGAATCAACCGACGGTGCTCATGAGACGTGCTTGTGAGGTGGCTTGCGGGACGCGCAAGCGGAAGCCTTTCGTGGTGTCGTCATATGCTGCAGACCCTCACAACGAAATACGACGGTACCATTCCGAAGATGAACGGGTATATTCCTATTCAAACAACTAGTCCTTAGGTACCATATATCAGTGTTTGGAAATAGGTACGGTATTAAATCATAGACTTAGTGACCGTGGGATCATTATCATCTTCGGAAGAATAATAAGTCTTGAGTCTTATAATAATTCTTCCTCAACAAATAACTTCCTTCGGTTGATTCCAATTGAACTCGGAGATATTTTATGAAAAATTAATATTCAGTAGGAGGATGGAAAACCGCCACCTGAATTGATTCCCACGCAATATCCTTTTAGAAGCTGAAGCCAAAGCAAAAAGCCGAATAAACGCCGTCGGTGACACCGAGGAGAAATTCAATTTCATTACAAACCCAGTCAGTGCTAGAAAAATGAATCCGCCGTGGACCACAAGCGGAAAATGATATTAGAATTCTTTTAATAAAAATTCGAAAAGTTCGGAACAAATTAATTCGCCGCAAGCGAAATAATTGCATCCTAAAACGCAAGTCAATTTGTGTGTTCGGTTTAAACATGTCTTATACTTTGGAAACGCCCAAATATACTTATGAATCCGGCAAATAAATATTAATAATATGATACATGCACAACCAATGCCTGCTGTATCCTTAAAATATGAGGTATTATAATGTAGAAAAATGAAATAGATAAATACTAACTTATTTTCTTCTGACTGTTCCTATAATAATGAATATTTGGGCTAAAGCATTGACCCCGATTATGCCGCTTGCGACGTCTAATTTACCCAGTAACGAACGTACGTCTAATAACCACCAACGACCAACGTACCTAAAAGATTATGTATAGGTAGGTTAGGTTAGGAGTACATTTGAAAACATACCTATATAATGCCGGACCAAAGCAACATTAACAAAGTTAAAGGAACCTACTAGTTCTCAATCTAACCAAATTACAGAATTTGTCAACTTCAAAATGTGTGTTTAAGAGTCGGATTATCCGTAGAATTAGAATTTTAATTAAATTGCTCCACTATTTACGAGCAATTTACGTGAGATTAGATGTTATTTGGAGTACGCCTGTTTGGGTGTGTTTTTGACATCGATCGTGCCGTTTCGCGGACCACAATGTTTATTCGGTGAACGCGACATGGGTTCAGATGGGGATTTATTTTCGACTGGGGCTCAAGATACGACTCTTCGTGATTGGACCCTGTAATCCAAGGCTCGCGGAATTAGGCCGGTTCTGTACACCAAACACCCGCTGACTTGCTCCTGTCTAGTTAAACATTTTATTGTTTGACATGCTTGACAGTTTAATTAAAGTTTAATCTCTTAACGCGATGGTTCACTAATCCGCTGCGGACCGCAAACTTGAGAGCGCGATTTCGCAATTGAATATTCAACGAATTGTACACACCATCACCTGGGCCATTTGTTATCCTTTTACGCGGAAGAAAGTTAACAGATCTCTAACTGAATTTAAACTTTTAACACTCCTCGTCTAAGCCCAGTAATTAACAGAAAGCGTAGTTATTATCCGAAACACGGAAACTTTCTGGATAAGAATTTGGACTTACGATTCGTGCTTTTTTACCTGCAAAGTTAATTAATTTACGGGATTCCAGTTCAGAAACTTATCTGCTTATGTAAATAAGAAGATTGCCGTCTCTAGTAGAGATTTTTAAATTTTGTTTATTGATTCTTAATAAATTCTTGATCATTTGAGTCACTTTTCACTCCATTTTATTTTCTATAATTTTATTAAGTTTATTTTTGTTTATAAACAGGGGAACTGTTGCTTCCACTTCGAGAGACAGAAACCTCCGAAGTGTGACCCGTGTGAAGGTCCTGAAACATATCAGAGTGGCAATTTGTGTCAGCCGGTGCATTGTCAAGAGTGCGCGTACGTAGACTGCGTGTACGCGCATCCCACGAACTCAAGCTGCTTTCACTATTGTCGATGAAGCGAACTATTCTCTTAATGAAATATTTGAAAGTCCGTAAATTATTTGTGTTCGTCTTTTTCTTTTATGCCCAAACAATTTGGCGGCTATGTTTTTGTAAGTAAAGTTTCTTTATAATTCTAGTGTTTCATTTTGAAATATAAAAATTATGTCACAGTAATATAGTCAGTTATGCTAGCTTATGTTAATGCTAACTGCCGCTCCCAACACACATACCATTCAGAAGACAATATTTGAAAAGCTTTTTTACAAAAAAAAAAACAACCCGACTTAAAAAAAGCACTAAAAAGTGATAAATAACTTTAATTTCGGAAGTCGGTGTCGTTGGTTCCGCATTTTCGTTTTTTGACACCGACTTCCAAAATTAGTTATTTATCACCTTTGTAATGCTTTTTTTTTTAAACGGTTGTTTTTTTTTTTGTAAAAAAGTAATTTTTCACGTTTTAGTTGTACCTACCCCACACAAATTGAATTACCTACCACTAGGGCATTGAAGAACTGAAGACACCGTTTAGATTAGAAAAAAAATCATCAAAATTCGCAAAGAAATGCCGGAGATGCAGTACATTTATGCATAAAGTCAAAGTCAAAGCATTTATTTCAAAAAGGCACATAAAAGGCACTTTTGATCTTATAATAGAATTGATTCTAGTCGCCCATTCCAAAAGGTAGTTTTCGTATGGAGAAGAATGGGCAAGAAACTCCACCGTTACTCTTTTAAAATGTTTTAGGTACAATATTTTGCATGGGTACATTAATTATATAATAACATGTGAGGACGATGCACCTAAAATAAAATTACTATACCACAATAGCTAAAAGAATTAAAAAACCGGCCAAGAGCGTGTCGGGCCACGCTCAGTGTAGGGTTCCGTAGTTTCCCGCCCGTCACAATAAGTGTTCCCACGTACAATTCGATAATACCCGACCCAATGTAATAAGTACCTACAGCGCCATCTCTCGGGGAATTGGGTTACTAATTAATACATAGACGTGCCAGAAGTTTTCGGTGGTAATTTTGGATTGCGAGAACCGATTTTAATAATTCTTTTTTTGTTTGAAAAAAAAGATACGTTCAGGATAATAAAATATGTAAACGAAGTTAAAAAAAATGCTTGCATATACGATTATACTACGAACTTAGTCCAGAAATGATTTTGTACAACTTTTTGTTTTTTTTTTTGTACAAAAACTGTTGTTTCTATCAAGTTCAAAATAATTTTCCTAGAAAGTCCTTATAAAGTTCTACTTTTCAGATTTTTTTCATATTTTCTAAACTTATGGTTCAAAAGTTAGAGGGGGGGGGACACATTGTTTTTTACTTTTGGAGCGATTATTTCCGAAATTATTGACATTATCAAAAAATGATTTTAGTAAACCCCTATTCATTTTTAAATACCTTTCCAACAACATATCACACGTTAGGGTTGAAATTAAAAAAAAAAATCACTTCCCACTTTACATATAGGGGAGCTACCCTAATAAAACATTTTTTTCCAATTTTTATTTTACCACTTTGTCGGCGTGATTGATATACATATTGGTACCAAATTTCAGCTTTCTAGTGCTAACGGTCACAGAGATTAAGCGAGGACGGACAGACGGACGGACGGACGGACGGACGGACAGACAGACATGGCGAAACTATAAGGGTTCCTAGTTGACTACGGAGCCCTAAAAACGAAACCATGACATATAAATTAATTATCTGATAGATACATGGTGCTCACATATTTACAAACATGGTACAAGTAAAACGATTTTAATTAAAAAAAAAAATACAAGTAATAAGTCAGGGTGTGAGTAATTAATGTAAAAAAGAATAAAAAAAAAATTACAATTAAATTAGCTACCAGTTTGATTTTGTCTAGACTCTAGATTGTCCTATGGAGCACGACCAGCATGTTTCCAAGCGTTCTTATCTTGGATATAATCTTCTAATTTATAGTATGCTTGTTTACAAAGTGTACGTTTAATGTGAGTTTTAAAGTTTCTTTCATTTAATTGCAATATATCACAAGGTATTTTATTGTAACATTTGACACAGTACCCCATAAAAGATGTTTGGCTAATCTGAAAAATGGTTGATGTATTTTATCTTTATTTCTTGTATTAAGGCGAATGGTTACGCCAAACTTCAAAGTAGACCTCTCTTTGAAGGCCTACTCCTCCCAAATGGATAGCCCAAATATATTTAAAAAAATATATGATATGTGACATATGTTTACAAATATAATTTAAGTTTGATTTTTTTAATATTACTGTTAGTTTTAACAATAAAAAATCATATCCATCCTCTTATTTTACGCAAGAATTTTCTTTCTACTTTCAAACGCCTGAAGCGATTTTGATGATTCTTTCACCAAATTATAGCAAATTTAATGGTTTATAAAAATTAAGTTTGTTTTTTTTAATAATTATTATTTAAGTGGGAAAAAATCAATAACACCATGGTTTTACCTATACGGGCGCGGGCAGCAGCCGCCCGGCCAGTCTCGCTGTATCGTTCGCACGGGGAGGTTGTGTCGCATGTCGGCTCGCTCCGATCTGCATTTTTGTGGCAAAGACTAAATAGCGCAGATAGTACACTCGGACTGTTCGTTTACGCTTGGACGTTGATAGTATTAGTAGTAGTGATAGTTTGTTTGCGAGTGGACGCTATATTATTGTCTATTGAATACTAATATAATAATAATAATATCAATAAAACACGTTTATTCAGTATACAGTTCGTTTATTCACGTATACAGTTTATAAAAAAATACAATTACAAAAAAAAAAAATTAAAACAAACTTATGACTAATACCGCTCTTAACAGTGGTAGTTTTTAGGGTTCCGTACCCAAAGGGTAAAAACGGGACCTTATTACTAAGACTCCTCTCTCCGTCTGTCTGTCTGTCACCAGGCTGTATCTCACGAACCGTGATAGCCAGAAGAAGGGTTATGTTTTTCGAGAGTATATAATATATACTCTCGAAAAACAATTATACATACATAATAGTAGGTTGTACAACTAAGGCATAAAAGAAGCTATTTTACCCCGACACGTTTATATCCACCCGAGCCGCAGGCGAGAGTGGATAGTTAAGGCGAGGGGTAAAATGGCTCGTTTACGCCTGAGTTATACACTGCTTTAGGTACACTTCGATTGCGAGAAAATGAAACAGACATAAAGTATACAGTATATAATTAATCAAAAATGTTGCATCCATAGCTAATTCCTGCCACCACAGATAATACCGCCAAGAAACTTTTTAAAAGTTTTTTTTTAATTTTCAACATTTGTCATTCGACTTGGGTACTTCATACTGCCAAAAAATGAAAACGTTTCTTTGCCTTTTTAAATAATAAATGACAACTATTTCACCTGATTTTATTAAATTAACGATAGAAAACACGGAAGTAGTATAAATTAAAGAAAATTAAATAAATCACGACTTTAATCTGCGAAGTTCTATTGCGTGCGTGTGGCTGGTGGGCCTGATTACTTTAGTCTTAGAAAAAAAATTACTTTATGCACTAGAACATAAAAAGCGATTTTATGTCGCCTAAGCACATCATAAAGACGGACTTTTAGAGCATGAGAAGTGAAAACACATATTATTATGTATGTATGTATAATTGTTTGGCACGCTCTGCGGCCTGAACGGCTCGATGGATATTAGCTTGAGAGGTGTCGTTAGATTCGTATGTACTGTGAGAGTGACACTGGGTATATCAAAATAAAAAATACAAAATGGCGGATTTTTGGCGCAATATTATTTCTTCAAAAATTTTTTTTTCTCATAACCTATCGAGTGGGGTATCAAAATAAAAGGTTTTAAAATGTGATTACAAAAATATATACAACTTATAATATGGTAAAAACTAATTCAAAGTGACAAATCGTAAAAAACACCTACCAGGAACTAAATCGTCTGCGAAATCTTTCACATTTGTAAACTAAAAAGCAGTAAAATTTAAAAAACCCGACTGCAACCTTATGCTAAAACTAACTGAAAAGCTAAAAACAAGCCCATTTTAAATTAAATAAAAGTTGGAAGCAGGCGGGAACCATTTGAGTTTGAAACTATAATAATGGTATTTTTCTGGCAATCATGGTTCGTGAGATACAGCCCGGTGACAGACAGACAGACGGACAGAGGAGTCTTAGTAATAAGGTCCCGTTTTTACCCTTTGGGTACGGAACCCTAAAAACTACAACTGTTAAAAGCGGTATTAGTCATAAGTTTTTTTTTTGTAATTGTATTTTTTTATAATCTGTATACGTGAAAAAACGAACTGTATATTGAATGAACGTTTTTTATTGATATTATTATTATTTTTTATTTGTCTCTAAGAAAGCAGTATTTTTACTGTACAATAGCATTCATACTCACAACATAAATATTGTACGTATTCTCGATCCATCTACACTCAGTAGGTAGCGTCATAAAACTGCCTAAGACAAAATGCGTCCCACGCCGCCGCATCTGCATGCGCTACGTACGAGTACGACACTCTTTGACATTGGGAAGGTAAGCGGGCGCGCGGGGTGAGGCACTGAGTTCGCCTATGCTCCGCCCAAACGCTCAAGGACATTCGAGGCTATAATCGCCTTAAAGTTATGTCTATCGCTTATTTTTTTAAAAAGATGTAGATTTTTTCTTACATACATAATATTTTCATAAATGAATTGGCAAGGTACCGTCATAATATTAATCCTTTTAAATAGTTCCCATATAACTTCGCACATAAGAATACTCGTAATTACCTAATGTATTATATACTAAAACTTTCCTGAAAGACATGAATGAAAGAATTATCAATATTAGTTCATAAATTTTTGAGAAAATCGCGGACATACAAACATACATACATACGGGTCGAATACAGAACCTCCTTTTTTGAAGTCTGTTAAAAAATGAGTAAATACGCAGAATTAGAATATGGCGCCAACAAAAAGTTTACGTGGTCCCTACAGTCCTTTCCACAACAGGCGTCATTCCAATCCAAATCACCTTCTCCATAGCCTTAAATTAATAAACCTAAAAGAAACCCTAGATCCACATCTTGAAATCAGGATCCAATGAGAAAACAATCGTCACTAGATCCATCATGGATCTGGCCAATGGATCTTATGAGAAAAAAAAATCTCAGTAGATCCACATCTTGAAATCAGGATCCAATGAGAAAACAATCGTCACTAGATCCATCATGGATCTGGCCAATGGATCTTATGAGATTGAACCGTTTTTACTACATTTACGGGCATCAAGTAAATGCAGCTGTGTTGTGTTATGTTAAACAAGTGTTGTGATGAGAACCTATTTCGTTTTCATAAACTTTCTGACAATACGACTTGTATTTAAAATTGCAGCTTTTTGGAGGGTGAGCCAAAGAGCTGAGAAGAAAAAACACTACAAAAAATTATAATAACTTTATTTTATAAAAATACAGATTTAACATGTTTTTTATGAGCTTTAGTAGTAACACCATACAATAGAAATCTAAAAACTGAAATCTGTAGGTACATTATGTGGAAAACCATGCCTCTCAAACTAGGAAACCTGTATCTTGAGAGACAGTGATTCAGCTTAAAATGTGATGCTATAAGTATAATAGAGGACTGTGTCGATCTACCTGAGCGATTGAAGATAATATAGCTAATTTAAGTATATATTTTTGTGTGTTTGCGTGTATGAGGGGGTGTGTGCGCGCGTGTGGGGGTGTGTGTGTGTGGGTGTCTTGTATGTGATTGGAGATATGTAGGTAGTTAGACGACATACTTTAAGGATTCTGTTTGTAGATAGTCCTGCACCAGTAGCCATTCCGTTAATTTTGATTTTATTTAATATTTATTTAGATCTACAATGTTTAATTTTTTGTGAACTTGTTTGTAGACAGGGGCGTGCCTTTTACTAAAGCCGAAAAGCCTGGCTTTCAATCAAACGCGAGCCTAATAATAAAAAAAATACACAAGTAAACTTATAAAATCATGTCGCAAGAATTGATAAGAATAATAAAAAATAAACTCCGCGCGTCCCGGCCGGGCCGCCCGCGATAGTAAGTACGATGCAAGGTTGCCAGGTTTACATACTCAATGAATAATTTTAAATTCCGTGCACTTTTCATCACGCGCATCGTTGCCAAACATCTCCAATGCCGCTTAGCGAAAGCGCAACGACAAAAATCGACCCGTCTCGCTCGCACGACTTGGCTTCAAATCTGGCTTCTAGACCTCTGACTATTTGTATAGAAATTGTTCACGTTGTTGATAACATTAGTATGTACTTATTCCCCAAATTGTACTGATTTTTAAGCCTGGCTTTTGATTTTTTATGAATGAAACGTATAACGACGCGCGTGTGTGTGTAAATAGTAAGATCGCGAGACATTGCGCGAGTCTATTAGTTCAAAGTTTTGATCGGTTACTGGTGCATTTTTTTGTTTTGTTTTTTTTTTTTCATTTTCTGTGAAGTAAGTGTTGTGTTTAGTTTGTGCGGTAATTACCTTTGTTTTAAAGTGATTAAAAAGTTTCTTGTCATTAAAATGAATTCATCAATCATTGTGAATTGTTCCTTGTGATGGATTAAAACGTGTGCAACCGTTACTCGGAAAGGTAAATATTTTGAGTTTTACAGACAAATTGATTTGAGTATTTCTCAGAAATCTAAATCACGTAATAGGCATTTTAGTCGATCAGCATACAATACTCATTGGGATTATAGGCTGCTCTCATATCAACAAATTATTCTGTTAGTGTTGCATATTTTTCTCAAAAGAAAATACCGCTTGGAATATCAGGTTACGATGATTTAAATAACTTCGTTGGTGCCAGTAAAAGACATCAGAATTCTCAAAAGCACATGAATGATGTTGTTTCATTCTGTACTTTTTGTAAAAAACGAATCGAAACTTCTTTATCTCGTCAATTATGTGCTTGACGACATTTCTAAATACAATACGCGTGTCGATCACAATCGCGCTGTTTTTCGGCCAGAGGGTCTTAGGGGCGGATTTTAAAGGTTAGTTGATGTTGTGTGTCATTTCATTTAGCACAACAATAACTTCCTTTCCGAGGTCACGACGAGTCTAAAACCTCATTAAATAGAGGCAACTGCTCAGCGCTTGTATCTTTGCTTCATGTCTTCCGTGTGCTTTGATGTTCGTCATCTGTCTGTGGTAAAGAAGCGAAGAATGAAGAGTTATGGCTGTTCACATTGTGAGTAAATCAAATAATAAATATTATCAACAATCAACATCGTAAACAATAATGTGTAAGTAGTTAGAAATCAATCAATTATTTGTGCGCCATCAGATTGTAATATTTTGCAAAGCGACTATTGCGGGAGAGTGAAATATGAACTAACTCAAAGAGCTCTGTTGTGCCAATAATGTACCTACAATAATAGATGACTCTTACACGTCTTATCATATTTTACGCGAAACTGATACTTCGAAAATAAAAAAGTTACGATTTTGTAAAGGATTACCAATACTTACTCTTAGTATTTAATTTATATAAGAAACAAATGGTGCTGTTAAAAAACATTCATTTTAATAGCTATTAGCAAAATCCTACAATTATGAAATACGAATATTAGTAAGAACTAAAACGACTCGGTCAGAGTCACAACGTTGACAAGCGATACGGTAGGTTTTTTTTTTTAAGTGTATTGGCTTGCCCTAAGTTTGACCCCTAGGCACGCCACTGTTTGTAGATGTATGTACTTACCCCCTTATTAATAAACGTATTATATCAGATGTATAGTTACACACAGATTTCTCTTTCAGTCCTCAGTAATTTGACTTCGAAAGGTTTTTGGTTTCAGTTTTACATTGCGTTATGTTACGGATTTCTATGCCCGACGACCATGATTTATGTTGTAGATCTTGTATTCTTTTCTCTAGACTTTCTTTATATTGTATCTGTTCCTGGCGTTTCTGGTCTTCAACTTCTTTTTTCAGCTTCTCAAATTGTTGGTTTATGAAAGACATATATCTAACTATCTCCTCGTTTGACTTGTGTATTTCCTTATTGGATGCCTGAATATAGGTGTTCTGAGATTTTATTTCTCCTATATCAGACGCCAGTTTAGCTATCACAGCGGTTTGAGTCGCAAGTAGCTTTGCACTTGAAGAGTCTTGTTCTTCCTTCCAAACTGCGAGTTCAGTTGAAAGGTCGCGCGAACTTACCGTAGCAGCGCCTTGTGGTGAGGTTGCCTTTCGGGCTCTTTTATTTCGATTAGTATTTACGTAATCGCTCACCACTGCATTGGCTATAACTGATTCCGATTTGGTCTGGGACTGGCAAACGGTGTTTATTTGCGTTTTCGGCGTGCTTGGGGGGTACGTTGTACACCGGAAATGTTTCCAAATGGTTGTACTACAGATGATAGCAAATCTCGTAGACTTCATCACAATCATTGAGCGCGTACGCACAGCACCGTAAGCCAGTGTCACGTACGAGCGGAGTCTTAGCGCATGGGCTACGAGTACTTCGCGTTCGTGGCCATATGTAGGCAATCCGTAGCAGTTCCGTCAGCGGCTACGGCGGCCTATAGCGTATCGAGCAGGAAGTCGGACAACAACACTACACCGCACCGTGGGAGCGGGTTCAAATCCATCAATGCACAGGAACTTATCGAAAGTCAGATTCTAAAGTAGGTGACAAAATTGTTTGTATCTCACTCTAGGACCGCCCAGTGGGCGTTGATTAGTGGTAAAAAACAGGCAAGAGTGACAAGGTATTCACAATCACTTAATCAATCACAAAAATCGAAGCAAAAATTCCGAGGACAACCGACACGCGTCCACTCCGCGACGCGACGCGTACGTACAGGCGAGGAGTCCAAAGTACTGCAACATACTTATGGATTCTTATTTAGTAGGCGTAGAACTCATATATGTTTTCAGACCTTCATAGATTATCTTTAGAGAGGGCCACATTACACATCGACGGCCCCTACGTATAATCACCTATGTGGTAGATACGTGATTTGTGTTTTTTTGTTCCGTGACATTCAGACAAACCTAAACTATCTTCTAGTTTAATAAAAACTAAAAAAAGTTGGCAAATTGAGCTTTAAATATACACACGACATTTCCCAAGTAGAACATGAACTACATGTGTTTAAAACTTTAAAGTGCTCTCCTGTAAAATTTGTCCTTTGCAGTTAGGGGATTATACGTAGGGACCGTCGACATATAGATTTCTTTATTTGATCCCTTAGCCCAGATGCACATTTTGTGCTATTTTAAAGACTTGCAAGATATAACTGTCAACATCATGAGGCAAGATAGAAAAATGACTAGATCCTGCTGATCGATGTAAACGTCATTACTTAATTGTGTGTTAGGTCCAGTATTCATCATTGCGAGGTACCTAATGTTTGTAGCGTCGCCAAAGAGCTAGTCAACCATGAGCCCGTACGCAGCAACCCCTCACACGTTGGCATATACGCCGAACTTTTTACTGAATGCTAACCCCATATAACCACATTCTTCTTCTTCTTCCTTCTTCTCTTCTTCTTTCTTCATTCTTGCCCAGGTGAAGTACTATGCGCAAAGAGGCATAATTTATGTCCAAAAGAAAGGTTCAGTATTCAACAAAGCGAAGGACGGCGGAAGAAAAGGGACGACTTCTTAGCGTGTAAGTATGTAGGGTGTAAGTACCCATCGTAGCTGGAGGCCTACTCTCAAGTCCGTCAACGAAGACATAGATGATACATTTAAGGCTCGCCCATGTCCGATAATCGGTGACCGATTTTTGTAAGAGAAAAATAGAACGTACTGAACACAGGCAATGGCAAAAAACAAGTCTAAACGACATAGGGCGAAATAATCTGACCGATTATTGTAGGACCTACAAAAAGGGCCCGTCAGAAAGTAGTTTGTTAGTTTGGAGTGAATCCTACTCTCGATTAATAAAAAATTCGGACGGACAAGAACACAGTAAGAACAACTGTCATATCGTGTCGTCATTCATTCTTAGTTCGGGTCCCATAACGCCCGTGACTTCGGCCAAAACTACGGATTTTGATTTTGCATTAACTGCCACCGCGGTCACCGGTGACCGTGAACAATAGGTTTTCTATTGTGTCTGTTGTATGGCAGTCAACGTGTTAAGCTACGGTTGGAGCCAGTGATACGCGGACTCAGAAAAACGGGTGACCACCTACATAGTGTCCGCAATTTACCGGTGAATGACGTTACTGACACGTTGTTTATGATAGTATTGTTGTTGTTTATGATAGTATTGTTATGTTTATGATGGTATTGTTATTTTTGTGTTTTCCTTCAGAGCGTCTTTGGTACCGTAAAGTCAAACCCTGCTACCAAAAGATTTAAACCACTAGATTTGCCCTCAATGTACTTAGTCACGCGAAAATGTGTCCATACTGAGAAGAATGAGCTCACGCATTATTATATAGCGTTTCCATAACAATCAAGTCAAGTCACTGCGTCATTGTGTGTCAGAGGTGTCAAAACGAAACAGCGACTATCTCTTTATTGTATTTAACAATTTAAATCTTTTCCGCTGTCATCATTTTCATGACAGCCGTCACTGCGGCCGTTACGTAAGTGCGGTCACCGCTTTTCCAGGAAACCGCAGCTTTAGGGATTAGACCTCCTGAGCGGAGATATGTGCTGGCTAAACCGGACATCTTTCGTCTCTATTCCTCTACTCTCATCGTGTGTCGCTGAGCGGGTCGGGGCTAGCCGAGCTATGATCATGCCACAACAAGGGTATCTTTTCGGCCAGGCCGTTAAACTTTTTCACAGGCTCCGGCTACCGAAAAGCCGGCGCCGGATAGGTGGAAAAACAAAAGGCTTAGAGAAAGGGGGATATAAGTCGTGGTATCGGAATATCGAAAGTGTGTCGCAGTCGAGCATAATGTTTTGGGATTTTTTGCTGGTCATTAGGTACGTCGAACAATGTTTGAATGGGTTTAAAAAGTCGCAGGTATCGTCTAGCAACCCCTTATGACAGAATGAACGCTATATCTACATCTACATCATTGCGCATTGGCGAAAAGTGTGTAAATTGACCTACCCACCTATGGTAGTAAAAGCGTCTGGTCGCTTTGACACCACACACTTTTAAGACGGCATCGGGTACCAAACTAATTATAATTTATTACACACATGAAACGAAATCTCTGAGTTACAACCGACCAAACAATCCACTTACGTACTTATTCTTTGTTTAGTCTTATTACTGTCAATAACTTTTTAGGCGTTTCTCGCAAGTTTCCCGTAACAAATGAACGAAATCTGTACCAGACATAAAGATGAACGATCAATTTAGTGTTATTACTTTGATTCTCGCCTATCAGAGTGTAATAAGGCGTAACAGAGATAATATTTTGTTGCAGACAACGCGTCGGCGAAAATCCGTCACGCAATCAAACGGAAAAAGGAAGATCTCGAAGATTTCTAATAAAACTGCAATAAACATTAGTCAAATAAAAAAATATTTTAGAAAAAGTTGTTGCGAAAATGCGATTCGTGAGTTGTGTGAACAGTGTGCTTGTGTTCATGTGTGGTTGTGAGGGTGTCTGAGGGGGTGCAAATGCGAAGGCGGCGCGGGAGGGGGGCGGGGCGAGGTGTGCGGTGACTGCACCATGCGACCGCCGCTGCCGCTGCTGCTGCTCGCCGCGTGCGCCGCTTGCACCGCGCAGATTGCGTGGACGCCGATTTTCCTCGACGGCAGCAGTGAGTATAATTAAGTTACAAAATAATGTCACTAAAATCCTTTAAAGTTGCCCAAATATATAGATTAGCTGTAACTCATCCGAGAGTAATACAAAGCCCTGCGTTTTTCTTCTGTAATAACTAAGCCCCATCAGAATACTTCGAACTCGGCACCAGTTCAGACGATGAGTACAACGAAAAGTAGACTAAATCTCCCAATCGTCTGATAACTTAGCGTAATTTAACACAAGCGAAGACTGATTCAAAGATTGTCTGATACTGAAACACTGCCAATACCAAATTCTACCTTTTTATTCTTAGTAGGAGTTAGGATAAACCACATTCTCTGTTCATAGGTCAAGTAGATCTGTGGACGCAGTCATCGTCGGGCTGCGCGTGTCCCGGCGGCGATGGGGATGACTGCGCATGCTGCGTGCGCGATGGCGCCTGCCCCTGTGGGGATGTCGCGCCTACGCGCTGCGCGCAGTGCGGCATGGAGCAGTATTGTGCTAATAGTAAGTGGAGTTGATGGACCTGTGCTCTTAGCAGTTAACCTTATCGTGTTATCCAGTAACTGGGTTGTGGAGGTCAGATAGGCAGTCGCTCAACTGGTATTCAGCTGCATACGGTTAGACTGGAAGTCGACCCCAACATGTTTGGAAAAGGCCAGGCAGATGTGACATGTTCCCTTAAAATATCTAAATATAATAGTGATTTAAGAGCAAGTGGGAAGTATACTGTGTTCGCGATTTCGTCTCTAAATATGTAAACAAAATCAGACATGTTTTTGAAGTGAAAACTTCTTTAGCGGCGTGGAACACTTTTTGTAATGGGTAAAAAATGTTAAACTCGCGTCAGGGCATCGCGTCAGGACACGTGACCGTCAGGAGAGATTTCCCCCCCCCCCCCATCTCTTTCTACGGCGGCGCCAACCGAAGTGAACCAAGTGCGTCACGACAAAGATGGCCGAAGAAAATGACATTTGACGTACAAATGTTTGAAAAGTCAGTTTCGTAAACAATAGTAGGTACTTCGAGGAGCCGCAGTTGTATTTAATTTATTTTAAACTTCTGTTTAACCATTTTAGTTTATTATTATAAACCTACCTACAATACAAAATAGAAGCGACGAAAAATATAACGAAGCACATTATAGCAACAAGAAATACTGTGGGACATTGCTGCTTTTGTGTGAAAACAATGCTTCCGTGTCGACCACGGAAGTTTACACCCTGCAGGGAGATGCTCCAGTAGGGTGTGGCTGTGAAGCTATGTTGCAAAACATGCTCCACGTCCTATCCTGCCTTATTTGTCCTACCCAAAACATGCAGTCAAAGTGACCTCTGCGCTGCCACCGACGACAACGTGGAAGTGGCAATATTTTGAGCCAACAAGATCTTAAGTAAAAGAGAAGAAATTTAGGGAGTAGTTCATTAATAAAAAGCTTGTATACAAATATCACTTTATTTTTATAATACTTGTACGCACCGGGACTTACAGCTTAGTACGGCTGTTATTCCAAATGCATACAGTGTGGCTAAGTTTGTAACGATTGAGCCTGGTATCTATGGTTACCTCACCCTACTGATTATAAACCTACAGCAACTACTTAACACCCTAGTTATCCTAACACCCTAACCTATCATACAAGCCTACGGGACACCTACGGGAACAGACAGAATTTGGGTAGGAATAGGGGTTTGTGTACGTTGTGCAATGTGTACACAGGAAATAGTTTTGTCATTGCCGGTCCCACAGACTCATAGAACTGGTGATGGCTAAAGGTGTCTTGGCCATAGTGAGAGGAATTATGGAAGATGAATCAAACTCTACTCCAGCTTGATGACTAATTTATTCATTTACTAATTACTAATTTATGTGGAACGAATGTATGTCGCTCTTGATGCTGACGCTCGCGTATGTAACTCTTGCCTGTTCACGGCTGAACAATACTCTAAACTCTAATTTGGCTTCTAAAACTTGTGCAAGCAGAACAACATTTTTAAAATGTTTGCTTTTCATTTGCCATCTGTGCCATCTCTTCTGTAGGCCGTTTCATTTTCTGCTATTCGTAGTGAAGCACCATCTTTACTAGTCCTATTGACCTGAAATACAAAACTAATGTTATAAATTCTTTCTCTTCATTATCTTATACTGATTTAATTAATCAGTAGCGGCATCAAAATAACAGTCATAATTATTCTTATGGCGGGTTTTTTTTTTTGTAACAATGAGTTTTGTACAGGAAAACGAAGTTCTTCGTAAAATTGTAAATTGGATAGGCACCTAATTCGTAAATCATGCCAGGCTGCCCCTGTTTAGCGTTAGTGCTTGTGTCAGTGTTTTTATTTTCTATTATGGAGACCTCTCCCTGACCAATTCTTCCAAAAAATCTAAGGATGAGAAGCAAAAGCAAGCATAAGTATAAGAAATTGAGGGGTCCCCTATGTTGTTTCGAACGCCGCTGTTGCGACACACGCTGTTGCGAATTATTTTTCCACTGCCTCACAGGTTCGAAAGCTCATGGACTCGAATGAAGTAGTCGCGAAAGACGCTGTTTCGAAAAACATTTTCACTGCCTCATACGTTCGAATGCTTGTGATTTCGATTTATTTAGTCATAAAGTGTACAGAAAAATATTTATGCAGTAATTAAATAAAATCTACAAATTCGGTGTCAACATCAACATTTAATATTATTATTAACTTACTGTTTTACGTTTGTTGTTTACATTGTACATTAAAAATTATTTACCTATTCGTGAGTCTCGCGTCATATATTTATTTTTGCAACTTGGAGGTTTCGAGACTTGGGTCTTATGAGATTTGAACTTTTTGCTACCATATGTTATTTTGCAACTTGAACGTTATGAGACTGAAGGTTTTATAATTGCGCAGTTTTGCTTCCCATTCCTGCCTAGATAATAATAATGCATAGAATAAATGCAACACAGTCAGTTTCATCGATTTCAATAAAAAGCCAAACGCAATAATTTCAAAATGTGAGGGTAGGTGGCCACCACAAAGTATATGGTTTTCTGATATAAGACTATGTTTTAGGACGACTGATAAGCCGCAACATAGATAACAAAATTCAAGTTTTACGCTTGCAACCACTTTTTCCACCGAGCCTATGGTCTATAGAAAGAAATAACAACTTGTTCCTTCCACGTACTCAAAACAGTGTGGAAGCCTGGCATCGCCGCTGGAATTCTTTGTTAGAAAATAAAAGACTTGGACTGTATGGATGTATACGAAAACTTATTGAGGAGCAAAGTGTCACGGAACAAAAAATCGCGAAGATTTTGGGTAATTTACCTCAGACTCCACCCAAAAAAAAAACAGAGTTGCAGAGAATGCTATTTCAGCAGAAAAAAAAAGTACAATGGGCACGCCTGAATTTATAAGAGCTTTAGCGTTAAGTACTCGTATATACTAAGTAATACTAACACATGTGCAATTGATTAATTTCTGAAAAATACCACTAATAATTAATACCACTTAGGTACCTAGACAATTTTTTATAAAGATCAGTCTTAGATTTTGTGTTAAGTACTCATAGACAAAAATGTACAGTTGAGGTACTAATATTTTTGATTGTTACTTTGTTAATAATAATATTAAATGTTGATGTTGACACCGAATTGGTAGATTTTATTTAATTACTGCATAAATATTTTTCTGTACACTTTATGACTAAATAAATCAAAATCACAAGCATTCGAACGTATGAGGCAGTGAAAATGTTTTTCGAAACAGCGTCTTTCGCGACTACTTCATTCGAGTCCATGAGCTTTCGAACCTGTGAGGCAGTGGAAAAATAATTCGCAACAGCGTGTGTCGCAACAGCGGCGTTCGAAACAACATAGGGGACCCGAAATTGAGAATGTTTACAAAACATAACTTACTTTGAACACATTTTAGCTGTAACAGTAGGTACACACCTTGTCCTCCTCCAACCAATATTCAATTCTTTGCCCTTTATTGCAACTAGTCTCCGGTCTTAATTTCATTTATTTCAAATACGAAAAAAATATTCAAAAGTTTTTTAGTTTGACACATACAATATCAAATTCATTCATTGACATATTCAATTATTCATATTGTTTCCATGACGACCATGACGTTGTCGCGTCAAAACTGTTGAAACTGTAGACAATAAATTAGTTTTTCATACGTAATAATGTCTATGGACACAAATATTCGGTTCGTAGACAGATATTCTCGTATGCATATCTGTCTACGAACTATATGTATATTCATTATAATGGCAACATTTAGAAGTTGTAGGACATTCTAGTTATAGAACGTTTATGAAGCGTTTATGAATACAAAATTTTATCGAATGTTTTAAAGGCCTATTGAGCATTTTAACTAATGAATTGTTTAAACCTTCAATAGGCTTTTTTTATGAATAAGACCGAAAGTGTTTAAAATATGGAAATTGAACAAAGTGCATCTATTAATGAAAAAAGTGACGCAGAAATATTGAAAAAAAAAATGAGTAATATTAATTAAATTAATAATTGATTTATTTCAACGTTAATATTCATGTTTTCACTTCTGCCGGCACTCCCGGAGTGCAACCCGTCTTTTTTTTTGGAAAAACAACTTAAATACCTAATATTAAAGTTCACTTTGCGATATAACTACAAAAAATCATTAGTAGGTATTGAGATACCAGCAAGATACCAGCAGAATGAGTTCTGAAATCAACTCCATTTACACTAGCCTAAACATGTTTGCTGGAGTGAAAAAAAACGTCAATATTATTAGAAACAAGTATTTGAATATACTGTAACTTAATGTCGGTAGATAGGTGTGAGGTACGTTTCTCTGCAAAAATTTCACGACAAAAACAACACAATTTGTATAGAGTCTTTGGTAAAGAATAGGTGCACGGATTGTAAAATTTTTGTCACGATGCTGAAAATTAATTCCCATTGCTGAACAACAACAAGGTCCA
The DNA here is from genome assembly GCA_945859645.1 of Amphipoea oculea. Lineage (NCBI taxonomy): Eukaryota > Metazoa > Arthropoda > Insecta > Lepidoptera > Noctuidae > Amphipoea > Amphipoea oculea. The sequence goes on from OX243862.1 coordinate 9,960,062, forward strand.
AAATATCATACTACTATATATACCTACTTAGTACTAGCAGTTCTCTCTCATGTCTTTACAACCAGACACGTAAGTTGACCATATAATTCAATAGATAACTAACTTCTTTGAGCAGTTCTTCTGCACGACCGCAACAGATGTTTAACTACAGCTAATTGGCCGTTGTATATGAGAGTCTTAATGGGTTCCATGTTGTATCCACCACACTTAGCTTTTATTTTTCTTCTTCCAGTTTTATTCCGCACAAAATTACTGTTCTCCACAGACAAGATGTATCTTTGTTACAAGAAATTCAATTATTATCTATGCGGCTGGCAGAGCGCCAAGCTATCATTGATATGTTTCCTTTTCCGGTGGAAAATTAATATTTTTAATTTTATGGTACGGTACACACGGTACAATAACACATCTTGGACAACAAATAGGGATGAGGAAGATTTTGGTCATAACATAACATTAGAAGTTACAGCTTATGAATGGTGTGCTATTAAAATAACTCAGTAAGTAGGTACTTTTGTTCTCGAATACACTGACAAACTAAAGCATAATTTAAAATATTAACCGACGCAGTATTGTTTTGATCTGAGGAAAAAAAACTTATCGTTACAAACTTATCCATACTTAATATTATAAATTCGAAAGAAACTCTGTCTGTCTGTATGTTACCTTTTCACGCCTAAACCGCTAAACCGATTTAGATGAAATTTGGTATAGAAATAGTTTGAGTCCCGGGAAAGGACATAGGATACTTTTTATCCCGATATTCCCACGGGATCGAGGCTTATGCGGGTGAAAACACGGGGCGTAGTTAGTCAATCTATTTTCTACAGTTTAATTATCTCCACATCTATATGTGGAGATACTTAAACTGTAGAATACACACTGCAAAAACTGAACTGTAAAATATAGATTAAATGGCGGGCGTTACCACTAAGCCACCACTGCTGTATAGCAGTGGTGGCCCAGTGGTAACGCCCGCGATTTACGACTTGTTTAGGTTAGAACCCAGTCAGGCGCTTTACTTTGTGTAAATGTTTTCATCACCACTGTAACCACTGTTCTCAAAACGGTCAAGGAAAACATCTTGAGGAAACCGGAACGTTCTAGAATAAAAAATTCGAAGACATGTGACATCTACAACCCGCGTGGCGGATTACGGCCTGCTTCCTCTCACCGAGAGCAGGCCTGTATTTCAGCTGTGGGGAGCTGTGGTCAGCTATAGGCTGATTATTCTCATAATAAAATATCTACACATAGGTAAATTAGGTATCCAAATATGTGTTAAATAGATAACATGCCTAAAAGACTGACCGCGTTGCCACGTTGAATAGTAAAGTGGATTCTTAGACAAAAGAACGAGCCAGCCCTACGGTCAGGCAAAGTGTTAAGACAGACCTCCGAGTGCCTCCTAGCAATGTATCTATCTCAAAAGGCGACGCCACTCGGGCACATTAGAAGATTTCAAATGGAACAGACATTAATAATTATGACAGTTGAGTACTTGAATATATCCTGAGGGGCTTGAATATATTCAAAGGCTTACTACGGATATAAAGATTCGGTGTCCATGAAAAAGGAGATATTTTTCGGAATCTACTCAAATATCGAGACATACTTATTTTTATTGAATGTAGATCATGTAGAATTCATAAATGTCACTAGGTACGATAATCAACAAAACACATTTCACCACGAAATGCTACATTTTGTTCAATAACCCATTAAATTCATAACAACCCATAGATCGAAACGGACTGCAATTATATCCATTTGTTTAGCAAAGTGCTCCATTGTTGAATCTATCAATATAATTGCCATTGTTATTACACAGAGGCTTTAGAATCCCTTTATCTGATCTTTAGTCTAGTTTCAACACATTATCGACAAACCAGGATTTTAACGATCTAGGTAATGGATCTGATGAAATCAACTGGATTCTATACAACGTAAAATAGTGTACTCAAACCCTTATCAATCACTTTCAATATAGTTAGGAGATCGTCATCACGTATAGGAACACGCGGGATAATTACGTAATATAATAACTGTACCAATGGCTTTCATTCTGACAAACAACATTAATTGCGTTGTTTACATTGTTGAGCTGACAAATTTTTCGAACACATGAAGTAATGGATTAGCAATATCCTTCAAAATCATTCAGATTTTGATTGATCGTGTATTACGCAATTAGGTTGCCGTTTGGGAAAGGTACTTCTACAAGAAAATGTGCCGAACTGTCTCGTCCCAAAGGTCAAAGTAAGGTTTTTAGAAAACATATTTTCGCAGGTCGTCGTTGACTGTATTAAGCTATTAGGTGATAGGGGCGGGTCTAACACCATTTATCGGAAATATGCCAATCTCGAATTAGAATTGAAACTCGAATCTCGAATTAGATGAGATGAGAAGTAGGTAGGTTGTGTAGGAATGTACGTAATACTTTTGCCCGAACTAGTACCTAATCTAATAAGAACCCAATGAATGATTTCTTTTCTACCTTTTATATCACAGTCGCGAAAGATGAAGCTTAGCAATCTCTGGCTTCACGTTAGTCAATGGCGTTGTGGCCATAGCAACCCCAGATAGACAGATACATATAGACACGACACACCAAAATTCCCCTGCTTTATTTAAGCTAATATTTTATGGAAAAAAGATTTGATTTTTTGTATGTTTGTTTGTTACACTTTCACGCTACAACGGCTGAACGGATTGACGGATGAAATTTTGCACATGGTTAGACCATGACCTGGATTAGTACATAGGATACTTTAATCCCGGTATTCCTATGGGATCGAGACTTATGCTGGTGAAACTGTGAGGCGCAGCTAGTTTAAAAAGTAAATAAAATCCTCCTGTATGTTGCACCTGCCATGTTTTGTCTCTGCATCACCCTAAGGTTGACTGGTAGAAAATGCCTCAGGCATTAAGTCCGCCTTTGTACAGTATTATTTTTTTTTTACTTGTGCATAAAGTTTTAATAAATAAATAAATAAATAAATAATTAGCAGATGTATGAACGTAAACGTTTCAAAAGAAGTATGTTAGGATCGTAGCAGGTGGCGTTCTGTAGTTTCTACCTACCCCCCATGGGTACAAGGCGTAAGTTGATATCTTTCCCGGGACTCAAACTATCTCTGTACCAAATTTCATCTAAATCGGTTCAGCGGTTTAGGCGTGAAAAGGCAACATATAGACAGACAGAGTTACTTTCGAATTTATAATATTATTAGTATGGATGTAAGCAGCTGGGACATGAATTTGTTTTAAATACACATTTTCTTTCAGTGTGCAACATCACAATCGACTCCCGAATTCTCAAGAGCAAGTCTGGTAAGACGTTCGGTCAGATCAAGTCGCCTTCCATCGAGGGGCCTGGTGCGTGTTCCTACTTCTTGCAGCCAGATGCTGGCCAGCGGGTCGAGATACAGCTGTACCGGCTCGTCTCCGTCGGCAAGTTTAATGGCACCAGGTAAATAAAAATATATTAATTTCCTCATGACATAATTTCGGGGGAACTATATTTTCTATCACCAAAATTTATATTTGTCATCAAGTTGTATCACCTAATAAATAGATCTATCGCCACGAAATATTTGTATCACCTAATAAATAGATCTATCGCCACGAAATATTTTCGTTCTCAGATAGCGGGGCTCCGTCGACATAGGATGCAAGAACGAGCGAAGGGCACCTCGAGGTTCGGTTTGGTTAGGTTACTTTAAACCCTTTACACAGAAATAGGGGCCCCGCGAAGCGGGGCTCCGTCGACATAGGATGCAAGAGCGAGCGAAGGGCACCCCGAGGTTCGGTTTGGTTAGGTCACTTGCATTGTTTGGTGACTACATTTTGGTGACAGATCTACTATTTGGAGGACAAACCCTATTATTTAAGAAACACAAAACTAATTAAATTGGTGATAGCTTAAATGATACCCTAATTTCGGTCACGGCGGCCAATCTTAATGGAGACTAGCCAACTACGCAGGAGATAATTATTATGGTGTACGAGTGTGTTCGCAAACATAGCTTGTGCTCTGTCTTCTGTCACTCTAATAATCCGATAGAGAGAGATCAGGCACAGCACCGACACATTTACGTGCGCTCAGAGACACGCGGCCTCGCCTTGCATCACGTAAAAAAAAATATTTGATACTTACTAAATATGAAGAAACCAACCCCTCTTTCTTTCTCTCTCTATCATTGTGATGATAGTGACCTCCGCGCTGTCATCGACGACGCCGTGAAAGAGGCGAAGTCTTGGGCCTAAAAGATCTAAAATACAGTCGTGCCCAGAAGAAGAGATGGTAATAATCTCGAGTCCATTAAATACAGACTTCAGAGGGGTCTATTATTTTTACGCAGAGAACTTGATGGAGTATCTTTATACAGACCACGATTTCAGTAAACACATTTTGATATCCCAAGTCAATTTATAATAGAGAGAGATCATACATTACGTGCTCTCAGAGGCACGGAGGTGTGTTACATCGCGTAAAAAAAATTTTGATACTAAATATAAGAAGCTCACAAATCTTTCTTTCTCTCTCATGTTGTTAATCTCGATACAGACTTCAGAGGAGTTTATTATTTTCACGCATAGAACTTGATAGATTCGGATCACGATTTCAGTAAACACATTTTGATATCAAATCAATTTCTACTTTCAGTCGCAACAAATATTATTATAGTTCGTGAATACAAATAGCATTATTATCTATTTGTATTCACTGAAATCCAATATTAATATTCTGACTCCATTTAAAATATTAGCCTATAATTCCTCTTGCGGCTCACTGACATATTTAGCTTAATTGAAAAGCCATAAATTCAATCCGAAATTATCTATGCTATCGGAAACTAAGTCCCGATTTAACTGTACTGATTTACCTATTTGATATGAACATACGGGTTTTATGTTCTGGATATAAATAATTTTGAATTATGATTCAATTACGTATGACATTAATTTCGGTTATCACCCATTAAGTATTTAAATTACAAGGATTTAAATGCCTATAAAACAATTAGGTGCAGCTGCATTCGCTTTGGTCACGAATTTGCTATTACAACCATTTTCTTTATAGGTAGAAAATTACTCCTAATAAAAAGGTAATTTAATAAATCAAAATGCTATTAATTCGACCACGCATAAATGTTGTCATTTATTTGTAAAATTTATAATACCTACTTAAGTGTGTAGAATCTTAATTTTAGCCTAAAAATCTTTTTTTTTTTTTAAATATTGAAAAGTCAATTTAATAAATCAAATGCGATTAATCCGGTCACGCATATAGGTTGTCATTTATGTGTAAAATTTATAATATATCTACTTAAGTGTGTAAAACCTTAATATTATCCTACAAATTGTAGGCTAAAATATTGAAAGGCTACATGGTGTACAAAATTTTTGTGACAGACCGACAGATGGACCAATCAAAATCCTTGTCACATGCAGAATCCTAAAAAGCAATCCATAAAATCAGATCCGTCGATCGGAATCATAGTTTCGCTGAGCATGTATGAGAGTTATATGAACCGCAACGTGATTGGTGGGAAAGAATCGGGTGTGACGGGTCCGAGGTTTCCCACACTGCTATGATCAATGTCCCGTCAAATTGAATATTTCCAGAAGATCGTCTTAGGATAGACACCGTCCATGTTAATATATCGTTCAATACGTGTGTTACAATTTGCTTTGTAAGGCGCATTGAAGGTATGCAAAGAACCTATGCGATAAAAAAATTATCCGGTGGGATAATACAGGCTGACAATAAATAAATAATAGCCACGGTTTTTTTTTAAATGGAAGCCATTGCCTTGCGGTGGCAAGGCAGTGGCTTCCATTTCCTTTTTCCCCTTGACTCGATATCTTGTCTATACGTATCAAGGTTATACCTCTTTAGTCTGTCGCTATGCCGATCATATTACTATGAGACAAAGTTACCTTATTAATTTTATTACAGTCTTCAAGCGTGGCGTTATCATCCAGCTAGCTATTAGTGTCTTAGTCACGCTCTATAAGCTATCCGATGATTGGATGTCGATCATACATGAGCACATAACTAAGATTGTAATCACTCGCTCCATACTAGACAAAGCTTCAGACCGTCTCTAAAGCTTCATTATCAGTTACGGTGCGTATTATATCCATTTCGTCGCTATATTATAACCGGAACCTCAGAAATGTACGGTATTTGATTAATGTGCTATCTACCTGACTATGAATACCTGACAACCTGACCTACCTGACTATGTATTTACTGATTCCTGATAATGCAGTAGCATAAAGTAGAATATTTTAAAATCTCTTATATTTGTGAGCACATAATTTCTCGTACATTTTTATTCGAGTTAAGCGTATACTTATAACAATGTTGGCAGCGGTGGCTTGCCCACAGCGAGTGCCGCAGTTCTTGTCGGATCCAAGACAAATATGTCTGGATTATATTGTGCACAATATTTCTTATGTATCCGTTGGCGGTAACACATATTTTTGTTCATTCCATTCCAACATTAAACAATAATTTCACGATGGGATCTTCACGGTTGTGACTTTTTGTTTATAGGAACACACACACACACAAATACATGCATATTGTTAATAAAAAACTTTAAAAATATTTGAACTAAAACGTCATGTTTCTTTTGTCAGCTGCGTGGGAGGTTGGCTGCAGCTGGGCAGCGCAAGCGCTGTGCCGGCGGGTGGCGCGGCCGAGACCCGGCTGTGCGGTGCCAACGAGCGGTACACCCCGCCGGTCGTGCTGTTCGCTGACCACGGCGCTTCTACTTTAGAGTTTAGGTAAGTAGTCGGGGCCGTTATTGGCCACCACATTATAAATATCTGCTTTGATGCTTGAGTTGCGAAAACCAGCGCGAATTGCTTATATTTTTTCTACAGCACGCTGCTATGGCACGTTAATGCGATAAAATAATACAAGTACCTACGTGAAAAGACTGAAAAGTCCACTACAAAAATAAAATTCAGCATTTCAACTATCCTAAATGGCAAATTAAATGGTCGTTACCATTCCTAAATTGTTGCCCTGTTCATTCAGTAAGGTAAGCAAAGTTTGAACAGGCTGCTCATAAAATTCTATTTTCAATCTCCTCCTTAATTAGTATACTTAGGTTTTCGAAAAGCCTAAAAGCTGCGCAAGTACTTATTGTAATCGCGTTCATCCTTTAAACCCTAATGTTGTACATACGAAGGAGTATTTTGTGGACCGCTTTAGAATAAACTTATTATTTGCCGCAAACCGCCGCTACGGATATCAGAATGCGGATGACATTATCCTCTTACTTCTATCTACATATTTATAGTTGATATCCAAAGCGTACGCGTGTAGATTCATCGATCATTAAACGTAACTCGTTAAGCAATCCGGTTTACTCGCGTGGTGGTAATGAATCCAACCAAAATGAACAATAATTAATTACATTTTCATCCGCTACCATTAACGGCAGGCACTCAAATGAGCATTATTTCCGGATAGTGAAACGACGCGGCCGCGTGGAGCATTTCAGAATTTATCTCCATTTGCAGTTCGGTTCGGAAACGCGAATTCCGGTAGTGAGCGGCAGTCGGAATCGGAACAAAAGGTCGTCATAGCGGAACCGGTAATGCTCGATTCGGAATTGTGGCCGGTTGTCAGGGAGTGCTGCAAATGCTCTTGTCAGCTGACGACGTTGAATTGCTTGATTTTATGAACTTACATACTGGCGGGCGTCGCGGACCGAGCACCGGAGCTGTGAAGATTTTATGTCAGTTGATATACTGTGCTACTATTGGTTATAAGGGTAGCGCAGTCGGAAAAACAAAATAATAATAATAGCAAATAATCGTGTAACAAACTTATTGGTGATTTATTCGACGTAGTTTTGATCTATACAAATAAATAGAATTGTTGTGTCTGATTATAATGTCTAAATATTTTTTTTTTATTAGATGCATATGAAATTATATTATATACTCGTAATACATTTTTTGTTTGTCAAACAGACAAGACTAATCTCTGGAACGGCTGGACCGATCTTGATTGGACTTTCGCTGGCAGATAGCTGATGTAATAAGGCAAAACAATTTGGACTCATGATATCCAATTTGTTTTCCGACATATACGCCAACGCAGTCGCGCTAGTACTAAATAAGTATAGACAACATGCTTGCGTCAGCCAGCCAGTGACTCGAAATAGTTAATACGATTGCTATCATCGTAAAAATAGACGTAGATAAAAGTTGAACACTTTATTTACAGTCGTCTATAAATAAACTGTTCAACTTTTATCTACGTAACATTTTCATTAGTAGTATCTATGTCATTTTTCATTATTTGTGAACCCTACTCACATGTCAAAAATCATAAGCACCTTTAACACAGCCTTTTGTTACCAGGATAACAGAAAAGACTGTGAGGTCACAGTTCCTCGCGTTCTTTAGCTTCACGTCGCTAAGTAATACCCAAGGCGTTGGGTTTCACCCGAGGGGCGGCTCGCGAATACCCCACACAGGTAAATATTAACATAGCATCATTAAATATCTACTGTATTTTTTATTAACAGCCGTCAAGGAAAATTCTAGGTGAGAAATGGTTCTTTAGATAATTTTTATTCGTAAACAAGATAATTATTTCTATTTAGATTTTTACTTAGTATTCCTTTCCGAAATTTAACACCGCAAAAACTCGTCTCTCAAAGGATGTTTTATCTTTCCAAAGGCGCCTTACCCGGTTTTATTTCACAACTTGCTTTAAGAAAACAAGTTTTTACATGAAAACATTATGAATATGCCGAAAATTGCTCTTTAAGAAAAATTACGGCCGCCCTTAGAATAATTCACCTTTATAATATGGCCGTCAGTTTTCGTGCCAGTATCTGACCTCTTTTGTCTTACAGTTGAATTATTGCTAATGAGACAGGTCGAATAAAGGCTGAGCCCTGATTGGCTATTCTACTAGCCTTATCCTCCGTAGGAGGGATCATCGGTGGGAGGTTCACTAACAAGCAGATGACCGTTTCCTTCGTCCATATTGTGGGATATAATAGTGGCGTCCGGTTTTACGTCCTTGGCTCATTGTGGTACCTACAGGGTTTTCACTGTTATGTAGACATAACGTTTTCATTGTGATGGAGGATAGTACTTCCAACATATTATTTGGTTTATATGAAACTAAACGTGCCGTAAATAATCAAATAGCTAATGTCTATGTACCCGACAAGGTCACCAGTCTTCTTACGTATTCCAACCCTTTTATTTATAAACGTTATTTAAAGTTAAGTAATGATTAGACAACGATTGTTTAACCATACATGTTTGACGTTTAAACGTCTCCTAACTTTAAGCAACGATTATGCTGTCATTCGTGGATCTATGGCAGTCGTTACGGGTCATTAGAAGCCCGAAATTCTGACAACCAGTCTTACCATAGGTCTCGTACTATAACCCAGCAACTGGGTTGCTGGTGGTCAGATAGGCAGTCGCTTCATTTGAAATACTGGTATTCAGCTGCACCCGGTTAGACAGGAAGCAGACCTCAAAATAGTTGGGAAAAGGCTAGGTAGATGATGAACTTTAACCAAGGGGTTTATAATCATATAAATAAACCCCGTTTTAGTTTATTAAGGATTGTAAAAAATAAATACTTTCTTAATGAATATAAAAACGGCGGTCTTTTGCAGTTCCGTATAAACGTGGCTTTACTATTGAATGAGCATGCGATGATAAATTGCTAGAAAATCGCCTTTTACACTGCAATGTATCCATTCATTAAATGGTATCCAGTTTACTCGTATACATTTGTATCCTCTATCGAACACGTTTTCAATGGTAATGAACGACACATTTAAAGAATCTAGTCTCGATTTCTAAAGACACTATTTAACATGAAAATCTGGTAAGACAATGTGAGTAATTATAACTTTCTTCAGCTAAATGTAATTAATAAATAAGGTCTGAAGGGTGGCCCAATGCTCGGTTGATGACATAAACAGGGCGAAAACTACCTACATACTCGTAAGTATAGGATAGCTGTCTTGTCAAGATATTTTCGGAAGTAGCGCAAGTGTAGCGGGCGTTGGTGACCCTCGTCAGAAGTTGCCTTATAATTATTGCCTCTATTCAATCCATAGCTATATGGTATACACATATATATCATTTACTTGCTACACGTCAAATACACACCTTATTATGTAGGTTGCCTGGTTATGTTTAGGATCTACAACTTTCTTTGAGTGTTAGGTAAATGTTTGTAAGTCCACATACTTGGCAGGGACATCGACTGGCAATCTGTAACCATAATTCAGCACATAAAAGTAAACCCCTATCGTAGAAAATTTTTGTCAGTTATAAAAAAAGAAACAGCTTTTTCATAGAAAAGTGGAATATCTACGCGGCCAAAATATATGGAATAGCAAATATTTTTTTTTAAACCGATGAAATTTCTCCGCAGGGGTTCACAATGCCACCCTGTTTGTTCTAGAGCGTAGATTAAAATTAAAATATATCATGTCTATGAACCAACAACACATTTGCTTATAGCCGAAAGGCTGATTGCAGATAACGTTTAAAAAAAAAATCATTTCTATCCTCTTTTTTTTTGTATAATTCGCCTCCGCGTTAAAAAAAGTCCATTCAATGGATATAACGATCCTATTTTTCTTTTTAACATGAACTTGGTACTGGCAACATGAAAATTAACCGGTTGAATGCCGTAATTACAGACACAATTAAAAAGCCATGGTGTCTCGCGTGGATCCACGTACAAGCATACGAAGGGTTAAAAGTCACTGTTCGGATTTTAAATGTTGCTCGAGGGAAAGTTTCATATTTTATTTTGTCTATGTTTTTATTGCTACGCACGCGTGTTTTAAAATAATTATATTTCAGTAATATGAAAATCAAAAGTCATAGTTCAGTTCTTGCAAGTAGGTAGTTGCAACATTCATTACACGACAACTGTGCAATAGTTCAGCGGTGTGAATGTGTGATTGAGCCGAATCCCAGTTATTTTTGAAACCCAATCATGCAAATTCTACGTGCCGAATGATGCATGTTAATAATAATGTACGGTATGTAATAAAATGTATATTAGCGGAATAACTCTTGTGCTCAGAAACAACTTTTCGCTGAAATTTTTAATATGTTTGCAATTACTTTAACTGTAATGTACGGTGCTATTTAGAAACCATTTATATTAAAACTAACACAACAGTCAGTAGACGCAGCACATTTCCTACTTAGGTGATCATTTATCATAACGAAAAGTAATGATTATGACATTCTACACAGCCTGATCCTAAAATATTTGTTCCAAGCATTTATTTTCGACTCGTTTGCGACCTCTATATTTTAGAATAATAATGTTTTCTTCTACGCCTTGTTAACAAAAACTGGATACTTTGTTGACCAGAGACTTATCACCATTTTCCTCCCACAGACTGCGACTGGTTATACCAAGACGTATCATGTCGGGGCCCAGGGTCCTGCGTGCTTGCCAGTCCTGGGTACCCAGGTCTGTACCCACCGCACCGTCGCTGCCGGTACCTATTCGCCACTAACTCCGTGCACACCAGGGTCAAGATCATATTCACTTCTATTTTGCTACCTAGAAAGTGAGTATTAACGTTTTATTATTTATTGTTTTATTGTTTATTGTGTCTGTTTTTTTAATTTATTTTTTATTATTATTGTAATTGAAAAAAGTTTGTTTTCGAGTTGGATTGACGAAGGTGTTTTTTATGGGGACTGTTTTATCGTTCATAAATATTTAAATAATACTTTTCCTGGGTACCTACAAAGTTAAAACAAAAATCTTCCCTACACGAATCAACGATCTGCATTATAATGTAAAAACGAAAATGAATACGAAAGCAGTATCCCATGGGAAGTTGGCTCCGCCGCAAATCTTTATGTAACTGAGTTTTGTTCACCAAAACCGACGATATAGTGTTTGTTCCGTCGCTTAATAAAAGCCATCACGTTGTCTCCTCAGTCAACACACTTAGTTTAAGTGGCGGCTACATAAGCGACCAAGCCGCAAGTAACCTCGAGGTCAAGTCACCAAAGTTTAGGGAACTTTTCTAAAGTCTCCTTACCCTCCAACCGCAATACCAATCATGCGACGTTTCCGTTCCACGCAACGAATGAACACAAACTTTTTCCAGAGGTACTTATTTAAATTTATGAGGTATAACAAATGTGGATGGTTCACAAAGAAGGCGCCATATTGAGGTTCCCCTGAAAAGGGTTTGGGACGGATACCGTCTTGCCTAAATTGAAAAGAGCTGTTGATAAGTCAGGGATACCCACCCATGTGGGTAGATGGATCCACGTATTCTATCAAATTATATTATATTAGATAGGTATGTCATACGATTCATAATGATATGTATGTTAACATGTTTGGGATATTTGAAGGGAGTTTTACTCGATATTTAACAGAGCTGAAACCTTTGTTGCCATTCTAATTGTACCCAATATTGTATTCGATCTTTATTATAAAAGTTTCATGAATACATCAATTCGATTCGTATTGATGTTTTCATCAGAACAAAGTTATGTATGTTCACAATTATTATGTGTGTGACACAATAAACCTATACTCCATTGGTTTAGGTACTTAAAACTAAAGGTAAACAAAAAAAAACACGTGATTGATTGTCAGTCGTTGCTAATTGAACAGGGCTACAAGCATAATACCGAAATTTCACCAAAGCCTATTCACACGCACTTATAACGAAGTTAAGTAAGTTAATTAAGCATTTTAAATGAAAAGTTTCACATGATAACCAGCAATGCACTTTGCGACTAACTGGAGCAACACGAGCAGTCCACGACAAGTAGGAGTCCATGGTCACCCCAGGTTTTTAACCGTTTGTGCGTATTAATTAATCTGAACTCCATTAAGACAGAGTAGAGCCTATTCCGTATATACCTGCCGCCGATAATCATGGCCTGGCATTTCTTAGAGTTGATTTGCAGTCCAAAAGACCTCGAACCCTCACTAATCAAATCCAAGTCACTGTTCATGGCAGAAACAGCGGCTTCCGCATGTTCCCTTAAGATTTTATTGTAAAGCTACAGCCAATGACCTACAGGTCGTTGGCATAGAGATGGAAGTAAGAAGAGATGACTCTGGTGACAGAGTTAATAAAAATAGAAAAGAGAAGAGGAGAGAGAACGCCACCCTGAGGCACGCCTGCGGTAAGAGAGCACCAAACAGAAGATGACTCTTCGAGACGGACCCACTGCGAGAGACCTTTAAGATTATTTAAGGAGTTAAACCAACCAATAGTGGAAGAGGAGACATTTAAAGATTTTAGGATCCTAGATGTCGAAATCAACAGAGTTAAAGGCTCTGCTGAAGTCGAGAAGTACAAGTAAAGTAAGAGCTTTGTAGACCATTGCCCAGCGGATGTCATCAGTCTTCAAAAGAGCCGTTACTGTGCTATGACCAGGTCGAAAACCAGACAAGAGGACTAAGGAGATCATTCGCAGAAAGAAAGGCAGAAAGTTGTTGATGAATAATATGCTCAAGAGCTTTAGAAAGAAATGGGAGGATAGAAATGGAACGGAAATCGGTCGGTGAGACCGGCTTAGGAATTTTGGGTAAGGGGATGGTATGAGCTTGTTTCCAGACCTCAGGAACAGTATAAGAAAACAAGGAGAAATTAAAAATGTGGGTCAAAACGGGAAAAAGTCTAAGGGAGGATAGGAGAAATCATTCTTGAACAAATATTAATATTTTAAAAGTGGGCAGTAACTTTAATGGGCGTGTCAGTCAGAAGTCTCATTTGCGTAATCTCAGTAAGTGACTGGCGAACGGAAACGTCTTTTTTCCTCTTACTTGTTTACAAGCTATTTAAGAGAAATCAAGTGATGTTTACTTAAAAAGAAGCTTTTTGCGATAAAATAATGTTTTGCAGTGAAAACTAAGGAAGAAATTGAAAATAAACAAACCTCTGAAGAACGCTATACCTGCTAAAATCGAACCTGACCAACTGACCATGACCTTAAGGGGGCTGCCCTAAGGTAACCCGTGAACTTCAAATTTTACATATTATGTACAAACTGATGACCTACAAATTGCATAAAACGTAAAAATTTTGAGTTTCGCAGGCTACCTTGACGTTTTCGCCTTAACATAGAATAGGGTCGCAGTGACACTTGACTCCCCAATAACTTCCAAAAGCGATAACAGTCTCTATCGTTGCTAACTGATATGATATAGGTACCAATAGAAAAACGGTTAGGTAAGTACACAAGCAATCAACGATAACTTAATACGAGTGTGTTACTATGAAGGCACGAAGGCAAAAAGGAAAAAAGATATTGTGGATAATTGTTTGCGTAACATGGGTCATGTTCAGATGAGCGACGACATAGACTTGACCTCGTACGTATATTCTGTCTTAATAGATAATCTATTACTGTAGCAATATGGCGTGGAGTCAAAGTCAAAGCATTTATTTCAAATAGGCACATAAAAGGCACTTTGAACGTCAAAAATTACATTAAAATAGAATTGATTCTAGTCGCCCCTTCCAAAAGGTAGTTTTCGTATGGAGAAGAATGGGCAAGAAACTCCACCGTTACTCTTTTAATTTAAAAATGTTTTACAATATTTTGCATAGGTATATTAATAAAATTATACAATAATATGTGAAGACGATGCATCTAAAATAAAATTACTATACCACAATAGGTAATAGAATTAAAAACGAAACCATGACATATAAATTAATTATCTGATAGATACATGGTGCTCACATATTTACAAACATGGTAAAAGTAAACGATATACATTAAAAAATTCAAAATTAACAAGTAATAAATAAAGGGAAAGTACTGTGTATGAAAGTGGATGGCTACAAGAGCTAGGGAGCACCAAAGAATTGATGGACGGACTGTGTGAAAGGTGATATGGCTAGAAAGGGATGACTACTCAGACGACGACTAATAGAGATTTAGAGAAGTATGAAAGAAGCAGACTTGCATAAATATCCTATAATGTTCCCATTGCTGGGACACAGGCCTCCTCTCGCAGAGAGGGAGTGGGCTATAACCTACCACCTGGACCCAGTGCGGGTTGTTGACGTCACATGTCTTCGAATTTTTGGTTCTAGGATATCCCGGTTTTGTCACGATTTTTTCCTTCACCTGCACTAGGCCCGTGTGGTAGACACGGCCCACTCCCTCTCACTGAGAAGAGGCCTGTGTCCCAGCAGTGGTAACATTACAGGCTGATTATGCATTATGCAACAGTAGGTACCACACCAATGAACTGTTTGAACAATATTGGAGACAACAGTGTCACAGCTAGTGAAACTCGATAATTACACACTTAACAAATCGAGGGTCAGGGCGATAATACGAACGTAAAAGGTGAGCCTATTATGTTAATGGCTTATATGGTTTTACATTTTGTTTTTAACCGACTTCAAAAAAAGGAGGAGGTTCTCAATTCGTCGGAATCTTTTTTTTTTTTTTATGTATGTTCCCGGATTTCTCGAAGACGCCTGGACCGATTTGAAAAATTATGTTTTTGTTGGAAAGGGTATACTTCCCAAATGGTTACATGAAAATTTTATCGAAATCGGACAAGCGGTTTTTGAAAAATCAACAAAAATCTAAAAATTTACCTACATTTTCTACATTAACGATCTTTTCGTTTACTTTTTTGTGAGGTAGGTACAACTAAAAAGTGAAAAATAAAAACTTTTTTACAAAAAAAAAACAACCGACTTAAAAAAAAAAAACACTACAAAGTGATAAATAACTTTAATTTCGGAAGTCGGTGTCAAAAAATCGAAAATGCGGAACCAACGACACCGACTTCCGAAATTAAAGTTATTTATCACTTTGTAGTGTTTTTTTTTTAAGTCGGTTGTTTTTTTTTGTACAAAAGTTTTTATAATTACTAGTGATTTGGCAGTTTTGTTCAGTTTACAATACCTTCAGGCGGGTATCGAAATTGGCCAAGAGTGGGCGGGAATCGGTTTTGAAGTGAATATAGCCTTCCAGCTAAAGGGCTTGGTGTGGAGTATTGATTGCTTAACCGTCGTTCATCACGTCTAAACCGTTACGGCGGCGAACTGTCATCTGTCACTATCACTCATAGCAACCTTCAAAATTCACCATAAAGCACTTTGCTCTCACGCTGTGAGTTTTCATTTTTCATCTGTTTTGTTGTTATGCAAACTTCTATTATGTTTCCTGCAAAACACACAGCTTTGTTTGAACACTCGTCTTGTGGTCTTACCTTGATTCAATAAATTTATTGAATCCGAAGCAGTTCAGTTTTCGAAAAGTTGATTTTGACTGTTATTGTTATCTTGTATCAATATTTATTTTGTTTCGTCTCAATAAAACTGCACTCTAATTGCGTAACACATTATCATTCACAATTTGAATCATTTTGAAGGATATTGCTATCCATTACTTCATATGTTCGAAAAATTTGTCTGCTCAACAATATAAAAGCAATTACTATTGTTAGTGTGTTACGCAATTACCCTCCTGGCTTGTTGTTTTCATATATACATACAACCACATACATACTTATACTACCTTGCACAAATTACATTGTAGAAACGAATATTTATTCAATGGGAAGACTTACTTGTTCTAACAGAACGTAACCTAAAAGCCAAAGACTAACAACTGTGACCTCGTTTGACTGTTGGTACTCAGTTGCTATTGTAACGCAGTCTGCTGTGGCAGTCTGTATTGAAGCTTCGCATAATTAGGGCAGCATGTCACCAAGATTAACTTGGTAATTTAGAAGCTAAGTGAACGGACAGAGAATTCGTAGCTTTAATACAGGATGACATGTCCAAGTTAATGATAAAAATGTTATCCTTTCTGTTTTAACCAATGACTTTGGTTAAAATTCTGACTCTTGTATATTTATCAACTAGCTGCGCCCCGCGGTTTCACCCGCATAAGTCTCGATCCCGTGGGAATATCGGGATAAAAACTATCCTATGTCCTTTCTCAAGTTCCAAACTATGTCTGTACCAAATTTCACACAAATCGGTTCAGTAGTTTAGGCGTGAAGAAAAGACAGACAGACAGAGTTACTTTCGCATTTATAATATTAGTTTGGATGATGAAGCAAGGACTTCATACTTTGCATAGTAGACCCTCCCATATAAAAGTAGCAATCACAGTTAAAATTAACCTACGAATATGCCTGGTTTGGCAATAAAAAATGCTACCATTGGTAGGCAAAACGATTCGTTTTTATTTATAAAGAACTGAGCATTAAGGTAGAACCGATTTACGAAGTACAGCAACTGTTATAGGCAGAGGTAATTCATGGCCATACGCCAGTAAGCCACTTACCTGATCAATAGTAATTTCAGCTTTCTCACATCAAGTATAAGGTAATAAAAAGTCAAAGCTTTTCGACATTCAAACACGGCTTACCTTTTAAAGTATAAAAGACTAGATGCGCCCCGCAGTTTCACCCGCATAAGTCTCGATCCCGTGGGAATATCGGGATAAAAAGTATTCTATGTCCTTTCCCGAGACGCAAACTATCTCTATACCAAATTTCATCTAAATCGGTTCAGCGGTTTAGGCGTGAAAAGGTAACATACAGACAGAAAGAGTTACATTCGAATTTATAATTTTAGTATGGAAGTATGGATGAGATAATATGTGAGCTAACATTACCTTCTAAGGAGTTATTACACCGCCGTTACATAAAATGATTACACTTAAAACGTCTATTTTGTAGCGTGTCTGATTTCTTCTACTTTTCATAATAATTCCCAGTTTTATTGATTCCTTTTACCATTACCATTGGTACACAAGGTTATGTGTGTTACCCTTATGACAAAGGCTTCACGTTCCCAGTGTTCTCTCGGAAGTATTTTTATCAACCCGTATCAAATCCACTCGTTTTGAAAGCCGGGAACAATCGTTTTCAGTAAATATAAAAGGATCGCCATCCGTATCTCCCTTCCAGCCGTGTGGGTTTGGCGTCGATTTTCACTAAATGTGTTTGTGTCACGTGGTAGTATGTATGTACTTACTTGGAGTGGATGTTGAATTTTTGGACTGTAATTTTGAATTAAATAAGTAATGGAATTAGGATTCTATGTATCAGTTGTTGTAATTTGCATTTTTGAAGTGAAACTTCTTTACGCACGCTTGACTTGGGAAGTAAGCTGGCGAACGCGTGACGTGAGCGTTACGAAAAGTGTGATCGGGCGAGGCGAACGGGGGTTGAGTGGAGGATATAAGCAAGAGAAAGCATTGCGCGCGCACACTTTCTTTCTCTCTTCCTCTCATAGCCAAATACATTTAAAGTTTCACTTCAGTCGTGTGGTCATAAGCACACTCGGATTTTTTTAAATTTAATTGAGGATAAACTTAGGTATTATTTGATATTTTGATAAATGATTTTATTTATGTAAGTATTAGGTTTGTACAAACACTTTTACACATCAATCATATTTTTTTTTAAACTAGATGAGGTCCGCGTTTCCTATCTGACTACTCTGAGAAGAAAAGTCGAAAAAAACTCAGTCACAGTCTCTTTTAAAGATCAGACCAGGTCAGATTGGTTTGAATTGTTCTTACATCACATTGTGTTCAGTGAGGTACACTTTGGCAAATTAAACTACCTAAGGGCTGATTTTACCAAAGTCAGATATCTTTTTTCCGTGGAATAAAATTGACGTTTGACAGTTTCAGTATAGTACAGTTTCAGTATGAAAGAACTGTCAAAAATTCAAAATTTATTCTCAGGATAAGATTATTATTATTAACACGTTGGTTGACCGTTGACAAGTAAAATATATATTTTGTTTTACACGTTCACAGACAAGAGGCATATACACATATTATTTTGATATCTATTTTTAACACCCCCACTATATCAAAATAACAAACAAAACAATAACTCTTAAAATTCCAGACTTGTATAAACTATGTATACAACAATAAACTTATCTTGTAACAATACCAAGAGTTTTCATAAATTTGTAATGTTTCATCCCTGGTAAACCTTTAGTCAATAGGTCAGCAGGCATGTTAGCAGTAGCCAAATACTCAGTCCCAACCAAGTCATCATTAATAGCATTTCTGATAAAATTATATCTTACATCAATATGTTTGGAACGTCTATGAGACTGATGATTATTTGCCAACTTCAATGCACTCTGACTGTCATTATACAGTGTAATCTTATTATTACAACCTGTTATTTCAAACTCTAAATTCTTTAAGTAAATCGCTTCACGACAAGCTTCTGATAAAGCCATATATTCACTTTCAGCCTCGCAACTACTTAAAGCAACAGTTTTTTGTTTCTTGCTTTCCCAAGAAATAGCAGAGCCAGATTTTGTGAAACAAAATCCTGTATATGACCGTCTGTCAATAGCATCGCTTGCCCAATCAGCATCCACAAATCCTGTCAGCTCTGTTTTTCCTTTGGAATATTTTAAACAATAATCTTTTGTTTTTAATAAATATCTTAGGATCCTTTTAGCATAATTCCAGTGAACAGTAGAATAAGAGTTGTTAAACTGACTTAAGTAACTGACTGAATAGGCAATGTCTGGTCGGGTCAAAACAGCCAAATACATCAAACTACCTATCAATTTTTGATAAGGTAAACTGTTTTCACAATTATTGGACTTTTCAACATTTAACTTGCACTCTATAGGAGTTTCAGCAATATTACAATCAGACATATCGAACTTCTTTAATAGTTGCTCAATATAATGCTCCTGATCTATTGTAATTACATTTGAATTTTTGTCAATGTTAGTCCTCATGCCCAAAAATCGTTTGGCTTGACCTAGATTTTTAATTTTAAATCTCTGACTCAATGCTTCAATAAGACAAACAGTTTCTGACTTATTATTTGAAAATATTATAAAATCATCAACATAAACCCCTACTATGGTTTTCTTGTTGTTACTATGATTTTTTATAAAAACACAAGGCTCTAGGTTACTCTTAATAAACCCTAAATCACACAAAATTTGCTCCACTCTTTGATACCAAGCAAGTGATGATTGTTTTAAACCGTAAACAGCCTTTCTTAATTTCAAAACTTTATTTGAATCTTTGACAGGAAACCCTTCAGGCAAATACATAAAAATGTTTTCTTTTAGGTAACCATTAAGAAAAGCTGTTGTGACATCTAGATGAGTTATGACCATGTTCAACTGCACACTCAAAGCAAATAATAAACGCAAAGTCGAATGTCTGATTACTGGCGAGAAAGTTTCTTGATCATCAACACCGGCTTTCTGCGTAAAGCCTTTTGCTACTAGCCTAGTACGAAAACGCACTTTATTGTCACAATCAAGTTTTTTTCTTAACACCCATTTACTCTGTACTACACTCGCGTTACCTGGAGCATCGACAATTTCCCAAACTTGGTTGTCTTTAAATGACTGCAGCTCCTCTGCTATCGCCTGCGACCATTGTCGTTTCTCAGGACCACTGATAGCCTCTGCATATGTCATCTCATCTTCCCCTACGGAGGAGGTACATAAATTGACATAGCCATATCTTACTGGTTTCCTTCTCTGTCTTTTTTATTTTCTTCATTGACCATGAGTGGTAAATCAGTATCTGCAACCTCTGTGGGGTCTGTGGTTTCCTCTGATGTCTGTAAAGCATCTTGAGATCTCAGTGGACTTTCATTATCAGTTGCAGTATTCCCAACATCAAGATAATCTGACTCACTTGAACTCGACTGATCAATACATTCTGACTTCACCACAGATTCCTCTACTGACTCCCCCACTGAATCTGTGCTTTCTAGAATGACATCAACTGTGTCTTGTTTCTTTTGTTTTTCTATTACCACAACATCTCTACTAGTTGTAACAAGGTTTTTGATTGGATCATAGATTCTATATCCTTTAACATTTTCACAGAAACCCACTAGTATATGTTTCTTTGATTTTTTGTCCCACTTTGTCCTTTTTTCTTTTGGTACATGCACCATCACTAGACTCCCAAAAATTCGTATATGTTGTAAATTTGGTTTTTTACCAGTCCATATTTCATATGGAGTCTTTTCAATGCCTGAAGCTGTGGATCTGTTCTTTAGGTATACTGCTGTATTTGCAGCTTCCGCTCAAAATTTCTTTTCCAAGTCTGCTTCAAATAGTAGTCGGTAGTTATAGGGATTCCAGAGTGTTCGATTGCCATGCTCATGGGCATGAAACGCTCAGGTAAACCGGCCAGCAACAACGAACCAACCCATTCATCGTTAATCATAAAACCCGTGCCACTTAATCGCTGCGAAGTTTCCACTATTTGTGTAACATAATTCGTCATATTCTCACAGTTTTCTAATCTGATGGAAATCAAATGACGAAGCAAAGTAATCCTCCTCGAAAATCCTGAAACGCCAAACAAATTTTTCAATTTGTTAAACAATTCCTTTGTGGTCTTTGTCTCCTTTATGTGCACAAATTACGATGGATCTATCGTCAAAATCAGCTTAGCACGTGCTTTAGCATCAGCCACTGCCGTTGCTGCGGTAACTTCTTGCTTAAGGAAAATGTCCGCGCCTTCTAGTACCAGCAAATTCTCAACAGCAAACGCCCAATCATCATAATTATCGCGGCCTTTTAGTTTCGGCACGTTCGTGAGAAATTGGGAACTCATTTTCTTGACAGTACACGATAAACTACTACTTTTTACAAAAACACGGGGCTGGGCCCATAACCTATTAAAACACGTTGGTTGACCGTTGACAAGTAAAATATATATTTTGTTTTACACGTTCATAGACAAGAGGCATAGACACATATTATTTTGATATCTATTTTTAACAATTATACTAGGTATAAAAGTTTTGTGGAATACGCCCTGTTAAGTATGCTAACATGCTTATCTGAAACTTCAAAAACTACTGAAAATAGTTACCAAGTAGGCCGTATGTGTATAAATCAAATTGTGAAATCTGAAGGAAAATCTAATTTATTTTGCCGTTACTTGAAAATAAGTAATTTATAATCTCTTTTAGTGGTTGTTAGTATGTCAATTACGAAGTTAAAGCGCTATTTTATTCTATAAAAAATATATTTAGTATTTAAATTGGTGATATTTTTAACCGACTTAAAAAAAGAGGAGGTTCTCAATTCGTCGGAATCTTTTTTTTTATGTATGTTCCCCGATTTCTCGAAGACGCCTGGACCGATTTTAGAAAAGGTAATTTGTTTTGCTAAAACATTTGGATTTATTTAACATAGTCGACCTATAATTAAATTTCTTACTGCTGGGTCACAGGCCTCCTCTCTGTGAGAGGGAGTAGGCCATAATCCACCACGCGGGCCCAGTGCTGGTTGGCGAATGTCACATGTCTTCGAATTTTTGTTTCCTCAAGTTGTTTTTCTTCACCGTTTTGAGAGCAGTGGTGATGAAGTCTTTTACGTAAAGTAACCACTGTCGCCGTTACCACTGGATCGCCCCTACTCTACGATTTATTTAACAGCTTTTGTTTCAATTAGATAATGGTTTGGTAAAGTATTAACACTAATGTTTTTATCGGTATAATATATTTCAGTGCCGCGGGCCTCTTAACTTGACGACGGCACATACACATTATTATGTAAATATTATAGCTTTATTCAAGAGACCGCTACTTGTATTAAATCGGCATTAAATTAGGAGTTTCTGACAAAACATAAACTTGATTAGCATGCGTAGCGTACTCGGCTTTGGGGTAATTGCTATATCCTGACTCCTGGTAATGCGATCTCAACCGTCTTTAATCTCGCACAGTTGGCTCTCTTGGTAATAACACTTGGTATACTTACATAGTAATATGTTGGTCATTACTACTTACTTTCACACACAATTATTTGCAAAGCCTTTACCCTTATTAAGTACCCTCCCAGTTATCTGCCATGTTATTGAAACGTATTTTGCGACTCAAATAAATCGGGATTCTGCCGGCGGATGGGAAATTCTAAAAATTTTTACATCGCCTTTATTGCTCGCTGTAGATATATTTAGAAATTCTTGATGGAAGTATTTTTTTTTTTAAGATTTCAATTTCAATTTATATTACGCAACTGGTGTTCGAGATACCGAGGTTTTAATAGAGAACAATGTGATTTTAGCGGCGGGGTCAGATTATTCGAAGACGTGGATGTATTTTGAAATATTTCTATCATTGTATTGGTTTGAGCCCTTTACAAAAAAAAAAATACTTTTTAACAGAAAGAAATTGAAAACTTCACCACAAAAAAAAAATCACAAGTCACGGTTATTTTCTGTTGAAAGGAGTTACATCTGCAACATTTACTTGTAATGATAACGTGCACACATTGGTACATTTTGTTCCACTACTACACTTCTACTTCTACAATAAATCCCACAGGAGTGCCAGAGAGAAATAAAAGTGCTATCTTTGTGCAATACGTTTTCCAACATACTAATAGGTAGTATGTTCACACGAAGCGAGGCACTTTAGCTACCAGATTTAACGCAAACACACTTGCTATAAAGTTTGCAAAGAAACGGTCCGCTTTATGAGCTCTTTCAAAACGAATTTGTTATGATACACGTTGGCATGTCAACTTCTACAGCTGTTTGCTTATGGAAATGTAAAGTGGTTTGAAGTTATTTGCATAATTATTTATTTAATGAAAGCCAGGATTCAATCAAAGAACGCCATTCATTTCTAAGCTGCTTTAAGTCTATGAAAATCACAACATTACATGAAATGTTGCAGGATATAATACGATATTTTTCTCTATAGAAAATTCTTCTATACACACAAATCTTACATGTATTTTATCAAATTGATTTTATAGGGTATAAATAGGCAAGAAATATATTATGATCCAAAAAGGAATTAATAAGATCTAACATACTGATCTTCATCGTAATGTAAACGTTTATTGGAAAATGTTTGTGATTTTTTTAGTTAGGAGTAGATAAATAATGTGTGGTCCCAGAAATATGATTTCCAATCCTGTTGCAAAGGTCAGATAAAAACCTTTTTCCTCATAGTGTTTTTCCTCATAGTGTTTTTCCTGCCCGTTCTCAAGGATATCGAGTTGCTTAAGTGAACAGAGCATCACTTATAACCTATGGAGGAAATGGCACTCATTACCACAACAACGTGACTATTTGCAGCCATGATATGGGTTCTTAGTAGTTTCGTTTGTGTAATCTAAGCAGGTCTATTAATAGATAATGCATTTATGATGGAAATACATGTTTATCTTCTTATGATTTATTAATATAGGTAAGTACTTGCATTTGCTAGCTACCTACAATAATTCATTCGTTTACTAGCGCGGGTTTCATACTTTCCCCTACGAACTTTAACACCTCCTACGACCCCCTTAAAAGGGTAGTTATGGAAAATTTATCATTACGATTTTTATTTTTTACCTAGATAAGTATTTGTGATTTCAAGTTTCTAAATCGTAGGAATTATATTTTTCATACAAATTATATACAGCTTTTTAACCCGATGAGTTAATCAACTTTACCTGACTGTACATAAAAATTACACGTACTATAATATTTCGTTCTTCAAAACTCAAAAAACTCAAAGCATTTATTTCAATTAAACCATTTACAGGCACTTTTGAATTGTCAAGAAGTCAGTTAGTCAGAAAATATGAAGCTAGTTGCCCATTCCAAAGCGTAGGTACCTATGGAGAAGAACGGCCAAGAAACTCCATGGACACTCTTTTAAATTTTATTTTTACAAACATATTAGTTTCATCATTAATGTTGAATTTATAATTATATGTGAACTTCTGTGAACGAAATAAAACGCCACAAAATAATGTAATGGCACATCTAGAAACCACGAGTTCGGTGTAAAGACGTTATCATTTCGTTTCAGAACATTTGTAGAACCACGCTCTTTCAGCGCGAGTTACGTTATTACGTTTCTTACTTACGGACGTTGTACTATTTTCCTCGTAAACTCTTTTTATTCAAACAAGTGTTACATTTTTGTAATCAGTAACTGTAGTATTACTGACTTCGTAATAAAATTGCTGTACCACTTTTGAGAACAACTTATCGCATTGGGTTATCCTGTAACGGTAGATGTAAGTAGATAAATAAATAAATAAAAAAAAAAATAGTTTGCTAAGGTTGAAACAATCTAACTGTCACATAGACAAAAATACTTTTTGATACATTACGTGCAAGTGACTTTGAACCTTAGGGTGATAACTAAGCACTTTCGAGTTCGACTATAGGTACATTCTGGTGAAATCCGTTACTTCTCACGTTCTTTATGCGGCCTACCCAAATATCCTTTCTTTGGTATTGTTCGTAGAGTCGTTGAGCTCCTTAAGTCATGAGTTGAGCTACACGATTACTGACAAAATGCTTGCACTGACTGGATAAGTCTACGGAGACGGGGATTTCTGGGTCTGATTGTAATAAGTTGAGGTATGGCTTAAAAAAAAGGTTATATTTTTCTATTTCAAAATGTGAAAAATCAACTCAATTTACAATCTGGAAAATGAGAAATCCAATAATTAAGTTAGGGTTACGAAGTAATTGGAATATCGATTCAATTATAATCGATTAACGTTACAGAGTTCATACTATTTACGAAAATGCTTTCACCAGATGATTACTTCAATTAAAATAATTAAATCTGTTACAATTAAAGTATTAAGAGTTTAAACTAATTAAATATCTACATAATTAAGATAAATCATACTAATCGATTATTGTAACTTGGACTTGTTATTTTGGAGAGAGAGGAACAAACATAAATACATACAAATATACATACGTATACTGATAAACCCATTACCCTCCTTCGGCAGTCGGGTAAAAAATGACAATCGCACTTCAAAAATCGGCTGTTAAGTACAGATTGTTACGTAACCTCACTTTTCCTAAATCACTTTTATCTCGGCTCTCAGATTGCCAAAATCTGCAAAATTTTCAGTGATTGTTTGCTAGTATAGTAGCAATCAATTGACACCAATTTCATCTTTTTACATCCAGGCCCAAAATTTGATGAAAGCGTATCCGTCTCCTTTGTGTGGATCTTTCCTCAAAAGACCATTTCAGACATGGTCCTCACATGATCTGACCAAGATTATGTCTTGCCCTAAGAAGAAAGTCAGATAGGAAATGTCGACTTCGTCTAGCTTTTTGAAGTAAAAACTTCTTTAGCGGCGTTGCACACTTTTTGTAATGGATAAAAAAATGTTAAACTCGCGTCAGGACACGTGACCGTCAGGAGAGATTCGCGCCCCCCCCCCCTCTCTTTCTACGGCGGCGCCAACCGAAGTGAACCAAGTGACACACGACAATGGATGGATGGATGGATCGATGGATGGACGTGACGTGACGTGACGTGACGTCACTGGATGGATGGATGGATTGACAGCTGATGGCTCGACCGTCTGTGTAGTAGCCACACTGCTGTGTATTCGTAAAATTCGTGTTTATAATGTATTTAAAATATGGAAATTGAACAAAGTGCATCTATTAATGAAAAAAGTGACGCAGAAATAGTGAAAAAAATGAGTTATATTAATTCAATTAATAATTGATTTATTTCAACGTTAATATTCAAGTTTTCACTTCTGCCGGCACTCCCGGAGTGCAACCCGTCTTTTTTTTTAATATGACGTTGGTATATATTTACAGAATAAACAATTTCATTTTATTTCAAAAATTTACGCTTAAAGAGAACCCGAAAATAACGAGGGTAAAAGTAAATCTTTGCCAGTACCTGTACAAACAAAATATTTTACCTTTCCGTATTTATACCCAACAAATATCACGAAATGCTCAATTTCATGGCAAAAATTGTTTCAGTTTACGTTAGAAACATAAATGTAGGTCCGGAGGCACATTAGTTTACCTATGCGTCAATGAGACGTATTCACAGAAGTAGGGGACTGAAGAAAATGTAGTCTTTGAGGATCATATTCATGTTAGACTGGCTCGTATCTCGCCTCTTTAGTGACGTTAGTAAGATACAGTCAAAGATTCATCTATCACGTTGACTCATCGTCAATGAGTTGCAGTCTCAGGGGGCCTTAATGGTTCTATGAAGGAAGTATTGGTAGTCTTCGAGGAATAATGTAGCTGTTCGTATCTAATGCCTCTTTGACTATGAATTTGTGATCATAATGATATTATTCGGAACTATGATGTGCTTTTGTTTTAAAAAGCGTTACGGTGGGTACACATTATGTGAAATGAAACATGAAATGTAACATGCATAAGCTGTAACGAACATGTCGACCAAATATATGCAATGCAACATTAAATTTAAAACAACAACTAGGCGAATGTGTTTCAACATGTGATATATTTCATGTTGCATTGCAATTTGGACGGCATCATGTTCGTTGCAACATATGTATGTTACATTTCATGTTAAGTTTCACACATGTGTGCCTACCATTATGTAAGAAACTCTGTTTCCTCCTTAATTAAAAACGAAAAGAACCATACAAAGCCAACTATTTGTATACCAACAAATCCGGTATTACCGAACCCACATTCCCTGCCGAAAATCCGTAGAACGGAGAAATAAGTCGAAAATCCGTAAACACAATCTTCGAAACGGAGCCCGTATAATCCATTCATAAGCTATACAGTAAAACAATATCGTTTCCGCAGTCACTGTACCACGGATTATCTGACGTTACGGGCGGGTAGCTCGCCCTCTGCCTCGCTGCTCGGCACCCTATGCTCTGAGCGCACGGCTACGCTCGAACATCCTGGACCGAATCTTCTGTTGGAATTCAAGTAAGTAAGCTTTGAATAACACTTAGAATGTGGAGTTAATTTTGAATTGAGAAATAAGCTTGTGTTTTCCTAAAGCAATATAAGCGAAGTCAGATTGGTTGATAAACAAGTTTTTTTTTGTCAGCCATATAAAATGGCTACATTGCTACAACACGGCAAATTCATTTATGCAACCAGCAAAATCGCTGACTGTACATTATAAAGTAAAAATTCAAAATACAGTGTAGCGATTAGGTTACCACATCTATTGAAACCACGTATGACGTAACATACACGACGTATTTTAGTAACAATTAAAATTCTATAATTTCCATAAAGTTTGTGTTGAAATTTTAATACCATAGCGCCCGCGCGTCTAGTGCCTTATTATCAAGGGTGGTTTATTTCGTGCCAATTTATTTTGTTAGAAAAATTCCGTTTTCTATTTTTAGTAAAATTGACTATTTTATTATTTTAACAGACTGATAACAACTTGTAATAACCGCTATACTGTTTAATGTGATAACCTAATTGCCACACTGTATAATTTAGGTATATACACTTTCAATCACTAAAGTAAATATCTACTCAAAAATCAAGGTAATCTATATTTGTTTTTTTCAAAAGACGATTTTAAATATCTTTCATTCCTATTTTTTTCTGCTGATCTGACTGATGAGCCTTATTAAGGTATAATACTGGCTGTATAAAAACATAGCCATAAAACTCCAAGCAGTCCTTACATCCAGCCATCCCGAGCAAAACTATTTCTTTATTCTTGTACAGTCACGTCTAAAAGTATGTATACACTTGGCTTTATTAAAAGGCGATTTTCTCCTTTATTTTTGAATGAAATTTTATGTTATTACGAAAATAGTATTTTCGAACCCATAGGTTTATGTTAAGTGTCGTATTTCAACGTTGCATTCGTTATTTCACGAAAAAATCGCAATTGAAAATTGCCAAGTGTATACATACTTTTAGACGTGACTATACATATACGAAGCTTTCCTAACATGACGCTACCTGTGTTCAGTTCCGGGCCATTAGTACCGCCGTACGACTACAACGGATTTATAGCCAAGCTCGAGTTTATTGAGGGGATCGACAGCAGTGGCTCGCCACCCACCGTGGTTCCTGCCTCTCCGCCCCTGGCTGCACTGACTCATCATATACAACATGGTAAATATAACCCTTATTCAAAGTTATGCAATATTGTTGCAGCAACTTCATTTTGTGTTTGTAAAATGTCGCATACTCAAACTGTATGAAAATATGTTGCAAGTTAAGACCCATATTCATAGTAAACATTTGTTTATAAACAAAGTTTAATCAATATGTTGCTGAGTTGTTGTTAACACGTTTCTGGCAACACTGTGTGTTGCAGAGTTGACAAGTTGTCGCTCACCGAGCGACAACTGTTTATCAACAATTGTTGACGTGTGTAGACGTGTTTGCATGGCAACCAGCTTATAAACATGGTAGTAGTGTGGAATAGAGAACACAACAATAACTTCCTCGAGCAATATTTTATGCAGACTGGCGTGTGGACAAGACATATTTCTTTTTTTTTATCTGATGTATCTGGTGTATTGTGTGTCCTTTAGTCTGTGCTAAATAAATGTATTGTCTTTCTTTCTTTTCTATATAAACATTGTTTCCAACAACTTTGTTAGCTCATCAACAATGTTGATCAACTGATTCTCAACTAAAGTTTACCATGAATACGGGGCTACGTGTTTTCTGTAACACGAAAACGTGTTGTTGAAATAATGTTGTGCAACTTTTGTTTTCCATGAATAAAGAGCTCACGCTGAGAGAAAGATTGGAATAGCAGCTTAAATGTTTAGACAGTAACATTATTTACGTCTGCTTAAATAGCAGAAGTAGTATACAGGGTGGCAGGGACATCGTAGCGCAAACTGTAACAATGAATTCAGCACATGATTCTAGACCCCCTTGCGTAGAAATTTTTCGTCGGTTATCAAAAGAAGCTGTTTCATTGAAAAGTGCAATACCTACACGGTCAAATGTATGGTATGGAACAGCAATTTTAGGATTCCGTAACTAAAAAGGAAAACGGAACCCTTATAAGATCACTGCGTTGTCCGTCAATCAAGACACTTTTTATCAGAAACGCGTGGAGTTGTCAAGCTGAAATTGAATCAAACTTCTAAGGTAACGCAATCAAAAGATACGGGCGTTTATGTTCCGAAATCAAAACCTATAGGGTACATGTAGCACAAGTAAAGGAAACAATCCGAAAACCTTAAATTTGTAGTTACATTACAAAAAATATGTTTAAAATTATTTACATACTCTACAAATTTGTACGGAGCCCTCGGAGCGCGAATCCGACTCGCACATGACCGGTTTTTTTTTTTTTAAATAACTGTCGGAAAATTTTACTCACGTAGGTGCAGTATCAAGTACTGAATCCATTGTAACAGGTAGCGAGACCTAATAGCTCCTTTTAAATTACCATGAAAAGTATACTGCATTACCTCCGCAGTAAGTCCATAAATTTCAACTGAAAGAAAGGGTTATTAATAATAAAACTCAGCTACAACACTGAATTTAAAAAATGCATTTGTTGTCCATAATAAAAGCGGCAATAAGCTTTTTCCTTTCGTTGGTCCTAACAATTGTGCTGGCTAGTTAAATTCTGTACGTCATTTTTATGTTTTATTTTTGTTCTCGTATTACCCGTTTTTTCCATTTGCAAAATAAATTATGTTGTCATAGAAGAATGAAACTCACCCTTTGTATACCGAAACAGAACAGAAACTAAGCTAGACGATATGCTTCTTTACATTTACGAAACATGTCTACAAAAATGTTTTTTCATTTTTTTCTTAGCGGATAGGATACCAGTAGATAGTAGCGGGATGACAAATGAAGTGTCCGGAGGGAGCGGGGCCCGCATGGGTTGTGGCGCCACTGTACGCGGTTACGGCCCGGGCGGCGCGCGCTCCGGACACTTCGACTCCCGAGCGGGCCCGTGGCGCTCCCAGTGTGTCATACACCTACTCGGAGCGCCCACCGATGTCGTCCAAGTATCACTATTTAATTATAATTTAAGGTAAGTGCTCGGCAAATTCAGGAGTTCGCTCCTCCCTTATGTCCCCTATTACAGTTAGGGTAAGTTCTAATGCTGATGGTGTTGGCCCTCTATCAGTTTAATAGAGCGGAAGGAATTTGGATGAATTTATATTACTATCCATATATTTTGTAAATGTATTGCGACCTCCCTAGCGTGTGACAGCCCGGTAGTCAGTAAAGAAGACTTAAAATACGGGAATTTGAAATAAGCGCACTCACACACATGTAAGGGACATGTGTGTGAGTGCGCTTTAGAACGAAGTACTGATTAACAGACTCGTTAGAATCTAAAACTAAGGTAAATTTAGTTCAGCATTCGTATTTTCTCCAGTTCACCGGGTCAGACCATGTTTTCGTTTCGTAGATAGCTAGCTCCCAGCATATATTTACATCACTAGATAAAATGTAGCAAGCTATTACATCATATATTATGTACAGACGCCAGCACATCAAGCTACCCGAAACTGTCAAATTTTCCTAATCAATTTTAAACCTTATGTTTTAGCGATAAAGTTGAAAATCTATTAAAGAAATTTGACAGATTGTAGTAGCTTGATGTGCTGGTGTCTGTACATACCTTGAAATATTACTTTGGTAGGTATTTTTTCCAAGACAACTGAATGGCGCCCCAGTATCTATCGTGAGTCCCAATTCTGTAGCAAAGCTACGGTCTGTTTGGGCCGCCTACTCCCCGGGGCGCAATTGATTGATAGAACCGACCTAAGAAATCATAAATTTATGATTCGGGAATTTAATTTCGGATGTTCAGTAAATGTTTTTGTTGAAGGTTTTCCTTATTAATTTGTTTTACGTAAACGCATCCAATTAGGATTTCTTTGTCCGTTGTTTGTTTGACGAGCTCCAATAATGTGCCTACTTGTTTTTCCTACCGTATAGCTTTTTGAATATTTTAATTAAAACTTGCTTCTCTTAAACCAGGTTACAAAGCTGTCGATCTCATATTGAGATCTTAGAAGGTCTTCACGAATTTGGTGGTAGAGGGGAAAGAGACAGGTCTGAACGTGGGGACCGAGCTCTCCTCAGAGTATGTGGACCAGCCGTGAGGGAGGCCCGGGATCCCTCAGGCCGGTTCCTAATACGTCAGGCAGTGACGTCCAAAGGTGCTAACTTGACTATCCTGGTCCGAAGAGCGACCCAACAAACTCCAGACGAAGAAGAGTTTGTTGATGGAGCCTTCGCTTTTCATGATGGTGAGTAAACAACACTAGATATGTCTAGAAATATTAGAAGGAAAACATGAAAGGAAAATAATATTTTCGCTCCCACAACAAGACATAAACAATGATATTTGATGACTTATGGAAAGTGAAAAAGAAAAGGGCCAGACAAAATAATATTCAGAGGCTAAATCCTACTGACGCTTACTGAGGGTAATGTGAATGTTTATTGAAGTGTCTTCTATATGTATGTGCCTCATACACAATGACTGGTGAGAGGAAAAACATGACGTATGGAAAATATATTGCCACATTATTTTCGCTTACTTGAATAAAATAATGTAAGCGATTTCATACTTGGTATTAAAACACCATTTGCTTTTATTCTGTAGGTATTGTGTCAGATTATAATAGGTCAATAAATGGAAGGAAGCACTACCAATCCTGGTAAAACTACATCTTACTTGTCTAAAAGGTCATCATAATCAGCCTAAATGTTCCCATTATACACAGGCCTCAACTACAAGAGTACAGGAGTGGGCCATAATCCACCACCCAGTGCGGGTTGGTGGATGCCACATGTCTTCGAATTTTTGGTTCTACGACATGCCGGTTTTTTCACGAGGTTTTCCTTCACCGTTTTATGAGCAGTGGTCATAAAATTAAATACAGAAAGTAAAGTGCCTGCCTGGGTTCGAACTTACGATCGTGAGTTCGAACCCAGGCAGGCAGTCGAGACCGATACCACTGGGCGTAATTGGTTTATGACTAAATAATATGACAATAAACCTTTTCATATAGAACAACACGAAGGAACTGCATCTCCTGATGCCACATGTGCAGCGACACACTACGGGCTCTCGTCTCCAGCTCACGGAGGAGTGTCAGCACCGTCACACCACCACATCTTCTGGAATATCGAGGAGCGACTGCTCTGCACGCATCGGTTCATACCCGCATCGAACCAGAGCGTGACTATTGAAGTAAGTGGACTGACTAATCTGACAATCCAAATTAGGTTTACCGATGCTTTAGTATGTCAGGTGCACCCTGGGCAGTGACTACTAACCTTAATGACTGGCTAACATTTGTATCATTTTGAAAGATATTGCTAAACCATTGCTTAATATGTTCGAAAAATTTGTCTTCTCAACAATGTAAGTAACGCAATGAATGTTGTTGAACTGTCAAAATGAAAGCCATTTTTACTGTTAGTGTGAGAGGTCATTGTACTCATCATTATGAACAACTTTTACTATGGGCCCAAACATGAAATCGCGAAAAAAAAATCAGCTGTTCCATACATTTTGACGAGTTCTACGAACATAAATGTAGGGAACAGCTGATTTTTTTTTCGCGATTTCAGGTTTAGTCCCATAGTAAAAGTTGTTTATAATGATGAGTACAATGACCTCTCAAGAGGTTATTGGTGTTTTTCAAATAACCCTGTATACATACTATAATATTATAAATTCCAAAGTAATATGTCTGTCTACCTGTCTGACTGTCTGTCTGTATGTTACCTATTCACGCCTAAACCACTGAACCGATTTACATGAAATTTGGTATATAGTTTGAGTCCCGGGAAAGGACATAGGATAGTTTTTATCCCGATATTCCCGCGGGATCGAAACTTGCGCGGGTGGAACCGCGGAGCGCTGCTAGTCTATCTAAATATAAAACTCCTAAAGCTTCTACGAACTACAAACCTAACCTACCTACGTAGGAACAAATGTTGCTCAGCTGACAGCTGGATTGATAAATGGCGAATAACTTTGATAGGTCCTGACCAGAGTTACGTTCGTGGACAGAATTGCTACAAGGAGACTTTGTTGTCGTGCCTATAATACATCGATCATCGGTTGCTTTCTGGCTTTGACATTTTATTTACCAATGTGTAGACCATTATGTGTCACAGATTTTTTTTTTAATTCGAACTCATTGTTGTGAAGCAAAATACATTGTTTTTCGTCAGCAAGTTCTTCGTGGAAAAGACAACATGCGCAATAAATTGTACAAATATTATAAAATATTGTTTAAAAGTTTATTCCGCAACATTCTACTGTGATAAATTATCATCATCTGCCTACCCTTTTCTCAACTGTCTTAGGGTTGGCTTCCAGTCTATCCGGATGCAGCTGAATACCAGTATTTTACATGGAGCGACTGCCTATCTGACCTCCACAACCCAGTTATTGGGTAATACGATTCCCCTTGGTAAGACTGGTTGTCATACTTTCGGGCTTCTGACTACCAATAACGACTGTCAAAGATCCACGAATGACAGCTGGGACCAACGGCTTAACGTGCTTTCCGAGGCACGGAGGGGTCTCGGTATGTAAAGATGGTCACCCCTCAACAGACCAACCGCGGCAAACCTGATCGATCGACCTGTGCGGCTGTTATTATTTAGCCACGGGCCCCGGCCGGCCCAGGCCGGGCCTCTACTGTGGTAAATGTTTTCTTTTTTTATTGCTACAGATTTTACTGTGGCAGATTTTTGATTCCACGTTGCCTGTGGTTGAAATGTTATTTTTCAGTGTCACTTTTTCAGTAAATCTGATTTCAAAAAAATTCTCAACACGCGAGTGTGAAATGAAGAGAGATTCGGATAGTGACCTCCGAAGGGGACAGACGTGTCGTGTCCCGTCAACTCCCGTCTTTGTTTTACATGATGCAATGTGCACAACACATGGCTGACTCGGAGTTTGAAACTCGAATTTGAAATACGGACGGTGCCGCGCTTGTGATTTGTAGTGGGTGCAAATTAAACCACCTTAAAACGGTGGTAAAGTGGCTAACGTGTGTTCCTGATCTATCAGCCCGAGGCCTAGACCTGCCGGCCGAGGATCTTGGTGACGTCGAAAATCTGGTGAGATCTTTCCGTATATTTCAGGGATCTCCATTGGACGCTGTATCCGGCTGCGTTTTGGTTTGATAATTTGGACTTTTGAAACCACGCGCGAATTTAACATCATTGTAAGCTATAAATAGCTAAGCTTTAGGGAAACGTTTGCATTTATATATAGGAGGGTGGGATAAACTAATAGGTACACTCCATTATTCTAGTCTAAAATACCTTTAATCGCTTTAGAACTAGTACTTCACGATTTTCTTAATTTAGCATTGTACTAAATTATTGTCTAGCTTGTAAGTCAATTTTGTATACCCAAGCGCGCCAAATTGGGCTCGAGGTACACAAAAAAAAGGTTAAGTAACAAAAAATATTTCTAAAGATTTCACAAGTGCGAAGTTCATAAATTTCAGGCGATACGCTCGCCTGTCAGCTATATTGGTTCCCAAACCCAACACATGTGCTGAGAAGGTCTTGAAATACCATAAAAACAATTTTTTAAAATGGTTATTGTACGTATGACAAAAGACGGGAACTGTTTGTTTAGGGCTATAGCCCATCAAATAAATAATGTAATGGGTTTAACTTTTGATCACGTGTCTGTCCGTCAAGACCTCGCTTCATATGTTTTGGAGCATCGAGATGACGACAGAATTCACTTAGCACTTCTTAATAATATACAAGAATTTCTCCATAACAGCAATCTATCCCAGGAACAAAGGATAACAAACTACATAACCACGCAGTTTAAAAAGACGTTCTGGGGAGGAGAGGACATTCTAATCGCCGCGTCTGAATTTTATCTTGTAAATTTGCACGTGCACACACGGATACAGGACACACACTTGTGTGTGTCCACCTACCGGCGAACCAGTACCCGGCAACATACACATCTTCTACAAGGATCAGCACTATGATAGCTGGGTCATGACCGACGACGAACATTACAACAGCAACCCGATAGATCTAATGCAAGAACCAAACAACGTCAAAACAACACAACATAACAAGCCTTTAGTTAACTAGTACAACACACGTGAAGAGCATGGTCAACCCACGAAGCCCCAGTCACAAACGAACAGCCCCCAATTAGCTAGCTCATCAACACAGTGTGAACAACAAGCATCAATGCATACACAGTTATCAGAAGTAGTCGCAGATGTCACTGGGTTCACAATACTTAGAAATCAGCCGTCTACCGCAATAAAATATACTTGCCCAGACTTGCGTATTGCAACTTGGAACGTCCGTGGGGCCTCAAAACCGGCCAAAAAAGATAAAATAGACGCTGAACTTTCAATAAGAGGCATTCATGTAGCCTGCATACAGGAAACAGGCATGAATTCAGGAGAATACAACTCAACACACTACGCTTGGCACCTCAATGGAACCGCAGGTAAAGCACACCGGGGACTTGCAATTCTAATCAGAAAAGATGCCCAAATTGAATTAGTTAACCGAAAAAAGGATACAGACGCAATGTCAGCTACTCTTAAGGTTGACAGGGGAAATGACATGCCTGCTCAACTGTATATAATCAATTCCCACATCAACAGTTGTACATCTATAGCAAACAGATCCTTCACAGGCTTACTAAACTTGATCAGACAAAAACCAAGGAAATGTACTTTAATAATTCTGGGCGACTTTAACGCTCATATTGGTCGACATGACACACAAAGTTTCCAACGCAAAGGGCTGATCCAACAAAACTTACACCATGACCTTTCCAACTATAATGGGGAAATGTTAATGGATATAGCCAACAGGGAAAAACTTCAAATAGAAACGACAAAAGCGAGATCATCATGCAGGATCACATGGTCAAAGGGCACTCAGAAATCTCAATTGGATCACATTATAACGCCACATGCAACAAAAAAACTCTTCGAACTTATAAAAGGCGAATGGGCCGCTAGGGGCACATCCGACCATAAAATAATCTGGGGTCTGCTAAGAATAAACCGAATTTCAAACAAAAAAGAAAACACCAAACACAATAATACACAAAGACAACAGCAAGCTGCGAAGGAAACAACAATTCCGGCCAAGGACTTCAACTATAAACAGTGCTATTATGCCG
This sequence comes from Amphipoea oculea, assembly GCA_945859645.1. Taxonomy (NCBI): domain Eukaryota; kingdom Metazoa; phylum Arthropoda; class Insecta; order Lepidoptera; family Noctuidae; genus Amphipoea; species Amphipoea oculea. The sequence goes on from OX243862.1 coordinate 9,996,999, forward strand.
CCCTCAAAAGTAAATTCACGAAAACAAAATACCAAGATTGCATAACGAAAAAACTAAAAGATATGGGAATCAACTCAACGGACGGAAACATCGAAATACCCTGGAATACCATAACGGAAATATTAAAAGCGGCTGCCCAGGAAACTCTGATTTTTCAGCCAGTTCTCTCCAGAGACCATCGACTAGCTCTTGCTAACCTACAAAAGGCTAAATTCTTACAAAGTAGGCAACCAGATAATCCAAATAGGCACAACCTAGTAAAAGAACGTCGGGCAACACTTCAAAAGGTCAAATATCAGGAAGAGCAAAAAGCATGCAAGGCCTGCCTCAATGGACTGGGGAAAAACCACCCTGCAAAACGCATGCAGATGCTATACTTTTTTTACAGTAGAACCAAACTTCAAACAAAACGTCGGAAAAAATCTACTTATATACCGATGACCAAATGGGAGCAAATATTAAAAAAATCCGAGGGCCATCCTATACCAACAGTTAATATAAAAAAGCCGATAACCGATGCACAGTGTGATGGACCCACTGCGGATGACGTAATGGGAATCATTAATAAAATGCGGAACGGGACAGCTCCCGGAACTGACCAAGTGGTAATCGAGCTCTACAAAGCAATGCCCCAAATAATACAAGAAGCCGTCATCAAACACATGAACAAAGCTTGGACACTGAATGAAGCACCCGACACGTGGCTGGAGACAGTACAGGTACCAATTCCAAAAAACAATAACCCTAAAGATGTGAATGAATATCGCCGCATATCGGTTTGCAATACGGGTTACAGAATTTACGCCTCCTACGTACTTAAAAAACTAGACGAGATAATAACGGAATTAGGCAACTACCAAGCGGCTTTTCTAAACAATAGATCAACAGACGACCATATCTTTACCCTTAAAAGGGTCTTAGACGAAGAATGGCGTGCAGGTAAAAGAATTTATGTACTCGCCCTCGACATAGAAAAGGCCTTTGACAACGTCGACCTCAATGCACTAAGAGATATCTTATTACAACGAACCAACAAATCGCTTACCAACAGGATAATCAAAGTATGCATGAATGAACGTACATGCATCAAATGGTGTGGCCAGCAAAGCAGTTGGATTATTAAAGGAAAGGGAGTCAAACAAGGTTGCCCTCTGTCCCCTCGCCTGTTTACACTGGTCATCGACGAAGTCCTTAGAACTCTCGACGAGGAAACCCAATTAATAAAACTTGACCAGGATCATGAAATTTCACTCCCCCTAGTACTATCATTTGCGGACGACCTTATCATCATTACAGATGACCTAAAAGGGTTAGAAGGTATCCTATACCATATTAAACCTCTACTAAATAGTGTAGGCCTCCATATTAACGAAACAAAAACAAAAATACTAATAAGGGACCCCATAGCTACACAGATAACGACACAAGTGACCCTTAATGGCATAAATATATCGACATGTGATGAAATTACATACTTAGGTACATACATAACATCTACATTAAGCAGAAAAAGGACTATAAAAAAACGTTGCGAACAAGCCATGAAGAACGCTAAATCATTACTACCATTCATAAATAACTCAAATATGGACTGGAAATTAGCCAGACTCATGTATCGAATGGTGATCGTACCGTGCATGATACATGGGTTGAAAGTATCGGCACTTACTAAAGCCAACAGGTCAAGACTCAGAAGATATGAGCGAGTTATCATGAGAGACTTGATTAACCACTCTAGGAACAAACCAAAACAAAAGAAAATGCATGAAATCTTAGACGGAAAAACAGTAACCAAACGCATCAAGAACCACAGGATGTGCTACCTCGCACATGTCTACAGGCGCCGCAAACCACACCTGCTGCATGCAGCAATGCAGTACAAGGCCAAATCCAAGAAGGTCGGCCGACCTATTTACACATGGAACGACAATTTAAAACAGGACATGAAGTACTTTGACAAGGAAATCAAGTTTTGGATGGATACAGCGGAAGACAGAAATAAGATCAAGGTCGCTGCTGGTGAAATTTACAAAAAACCGGAAACGGATAGTAGCGAAACCTCTGACGATGACATTGAAAACAGCAACATCTAGCACAACACAGCAGAGCAGCAACATGCAAAAGAACCGAGAAAGCAGTAGAACCATGCCAAAAGACTCAACTATGAAGCTCGACCTTAACCAACCTGGCGGCAAGGTCGTTAAAAGATGCCCATCCATAGATATAATTACCCATCTCTCCACTAGTCCAATGCTTGCTCTAGGATGCATATCCGGTAGGCTCTTAAATCCTTACCTATCCTTCGGGCACGTCTTCCCTACCATTACCGCGCCCCCCGGTCTATTCCTTGATATGCAATGGTCGCTGTAGCACCATGAACATGAGGCTACAGGAGCTAGTGCGAATCTTGGGGTTCATTCGATTAATCGAGTCTGGTTTAACCATGCTGGGATCGGTGCAATTCATTCATTCATTCATACAACACGCGAGTGTGAAATGAAGAGTGACAAGAGTGAGAAAAATAAATATCAACTTTATTTCAATGTTAATTAAGTTGATTTCAGAGTGACTAGCACTATTGAAAAAGTTATAAAAATGTTTGAAGTTGTAGCGCAAACTGAACTTTATTGTGTAGGTATTAAATTTATTTTTCCATTATAATTAATTTTATCTTTACATTTTTGGCAAATAAATCGCGAACGCAGATGACTGAATCCAAGGTAACAGGTTGCGTGACATGTCCTTACCACCCTGTATTGTCTGAAGCATGGGATACCAAATTTTTTTTTTTGCTCGTTATCTTCTCTCAGTTCCCCACAAGCTATACGATAATGTGAGATATTGACCTGCTTGTCCTGATTAAAAGATTGATCTGTCAGTACGGTTGGTTAGTGAGGCTGACTGCCCAGATTGCGCCAGTCACACTAAAGCTACGGTTTCCTATAAGAGCGGTGTCGACCACTAACAACCAAGGTGACACTGTCATGAAAATGATGGCGGTA